>JARLTB010000116.1:2417500-3772500 GCA_030141615.1 Unio pictorum | reverse complement strand
TTGCCTATGCAGAAGCACATGGTAACAGAGCCGCTGGGAGGGAGTTTAATGTTGGAGAGTCTTCTATTAGGGAGTGGAGAAGAATGAAAGAAAGACTGAAGAAAATGCCACGAACAAAACAGGCAGAGAGAGGGACAAGTGCAAAGTATCCGGAAGTAGAGAGTGGAGTCCTTGAATGGGTCATGGATAGAAGAAAACGGGGAATTGCGATATCTACGACAGAGATTCGCTTTCAGGCAATATTGATTGCCAAACAGAAAAAAATAGACGACTTTAAGGGGTCTGTGAGCTGGGCTTACGCATTTTTACGACGGAACGATTTGTCAATTCGGCGACGCACACATATAGCCCAGAAGCTGCCAGAAGATCATGAAGACAAACTGCTGGAATTCCAGAGATTCATAATTAAACAGCGCAGGAGACTTAAGTTTGAGTTGAGCCAGATAGGAAATGCCGATCAGACGCCCATGACGTTTGATCTTCCATCCAGCACCACTGTCCATATGAAAGGGGCCAACACCGTCAGCATAACCACAACTGGCAACGAGAAAAATCGTTTTACGGTGATGCTTGCCTGTACCGCGGATGGCGGAAAGCTCCCTCCATATGTTATTTTCAAAAGGAAGACACTTCCAAAGGGTGCAGTGTGGCCAAAGGGGATTATCGTCAGGTGTCAGGAAAATGGATGGATGGATGAAACGTTAATGAATGACTGGATAAAACATGTATGGGGAAAACGGCCAGGCGGTTACACCAAGAAAAGTTTATTAGTTCTAGATGCCTTCCGATGCCACAAGTCAGATCATGTCAAGGACCTGCTAAAGACGGACTACCAAACCACTCTGGGCATAATTCCTGGTGGTATGACATCGATGCTCCAGCCCTTAGATGTCAGCATCAACAAGCAGATGAAAACGATGCTCAGAAGGAAATGGAATGAGTGGTATGCTGGTGACCAACACACATTTACACCGTGTGGAAAGATGAGGAAACCCGAGCTGACTGACGTCTGCCAGTGGATAGTGGATGCATGGGCCGAGCTAGATCCAAGTATCATCATCCATGCCTTCAAAAAGTGCTGCATCTCAAATAAAATGGATGGCACAGAGGATGACATCTTGTGGGAGGACAATGCCAAACATGAAGACCACTCAGAGAGCGAGGACAAAGATGATGATGAAAGTTATTATGCAGCAACACCAGGAATGATGACAGACGAGGACATACAGCGACTTTTCGAAAGTGATGACGACGAAGAGGAATTTGAGGGATTTGATGCAATAGATTGCGTCAAGTAGACGAACCTTTAAAGGGCCCTTTTAAGGGACAACAATAAAATCGGAAAGATACAATGCAAGTATTGCCACTTTTTTATTAACTATCTAAAATGACCAACTGTTGTTGCACTATGAAAACGGAGCGAAATACCGGTAGTCACAATTTTTAAATGCATTATATCACATGCGCGTTATATGGCAGAACTACGTTTTTTCCACTTATTTTGGGTCGAAAATCGGGGTGCGCGTTATACATCGGTGCGCGTTATACACACCAAAATACGGTATATAACTGTAAATTTAAATTATCCATTAGTTTATGGACTGTGCGCGAATAGCCTTAGGACAGTAAAATTAGTGTATCCGTCAATATGTATCGACCGTTTAGGTAGACATTTCACAGCAAAAATAATGTATTCATAAAATATGTAGACATAAACGTACAGTCACTTGTCACTTGAAATTTGACCCTGGTTGTATTTTTGCGAGCGCTTGTTGGGTATTATGAAGACTTTGATTAGATAGAGACATATATATATATATATATAGACTTTTGATTTGGTGCCGTTTAGAGGACAGTTAGAGTTATTTGAAATTTTGGAAACTCCCCAATCTTCAAGAGAAAAAAAAACAAACACTTGAAATGATCCGGCCCTGGATATGATATAATGTTTTGAATGATTATATTACAGTACGTACGTATATAAAGTAAATACGTACGAATGTACGTACATCAAAGAAATACGTAAGAATGTATGTATATAAAGTAAATACGTACGAATGTACGTATATCAAGGAAATACGTAAGAATGTATGTATATAACGTAAATACGTACTAATGCACGTACATAAAGAAAATAGCTGAGCGACAAGCTATGCAGCTGTTAGTACTATTTGTGTAAGTCTTTGGTATTACTCGGCCGGGGATCGACTTCACGCGCTCCCGCATTCGATGCAGACTTCATAACCACTAATCCACAATCTTTTATGTACACTACTACTTAATACAACATATTTAGACATAAAGAACAAGAACAGGTTAGAACGAACGACCTCACAAACAGACAGCAAGTAATATTCAAGCAAATCTCTGCACCCATGGAACCAGACATATGATTGGTTAGCTGATTGTCATGATAAAGGGGAATCAAAAAATTATATTTAAAAAAACAACAGGAAGAAAATTAAAACAAGAAAGGCTAATCTGGATTTTTCCTCAAACGTATAGCTATGAGGTCTGCACCGTGACAGTTTATATATATATATATATATATATATATATATATATATATATATATATATATATATATATATATATATATATATATATAAATATATATATATATATATATATATATATATATATATATATATATATATATATATTACTGGGACATAATGCCGCAGACATGTAGCACGATGTCGCACCCAGTCACATTATTCTGACCCCAGGCTGACCAGTCCTAACACTAACCACTAACCTCTTAATGCTGAGCGCCAATCGAGGCAACTGTTATGATCATTTTTGCAAGGTTTTGGTTTAACTTGGCCAGGGATCGAACCCACGCCCTCTCGCATCTGAGTGAGACGCTCTAACCACTCGATCACCGTAATTGATGTATTTTACTTCTACCATATACAATATCTTTGGGTACACAGAGCAAGAACAGGTTAGAACTACTTCGCCCTACTGGTATAGTATGAGAACAAAACGACCTTGCAAACAGACAGCAAATAATATTCAAGCTAAGCACAGTACATTTGGACCCAGTCATATGATCTACGCCGTTATTTGAACAGCGATAACCCATTTATTTCAAGTAGATTTAAGTCGATACATCTAACTCTTTCGTCATTCGTCTCGCCCATTTTGGCAGCTAGTTACACTTTATATATTGCAATCTGCAAATTATGCCAATGCCTTCTGTTGCGATGTCGTTAGAAAGGTAAGATCTTTAATTTTGACAATAATCTTTTCTTTATACATTTTCACATTGTCATTATTGATATATTTTTAAGTATAAAATGCCAAATATATTGAAACAGAAATTCAATACGTTGGAGTTGTGTGAGCTTTACTATTATCATCATCATAGCGTATGAACCCATTCAGCAGTGTAATTACATGCAAACATGCATACACACACTTAATGTTTAATCGCCCAATTAGGGCAGTATTATATTAACATATTTGGAACATCCCATTTGAGCTATGCAGAGAAAGTCCCGAGAAGATCTTGCATTTTAATCGTTTCCAGGGTGTAAGTTAAAAAATGCAGCTGGATGCACAAATTTACTTTAGAAAAACGTTGATTGTTTCGCTCTCATTTTAAAGCTGACATTCCTAATATATGCTGGTTATGCATTGAGTGTGTTTTATATTCATGACGTATGTTGGTTATGCGTTGAATTTGTATTATATTCATGACGTATGTTGGTTGTGTACCAAATGTAAATTATATTTATGACGTATGCTTGCTATGCAATGAATGTGTATTATATTCATGTCGTTTGCTGGTTATGTACTGAATGTGTATTATATGTATGACATATGTTTGTTGTGTACTGAATGTGTTTTATATTCATAACGTATGCTGGTTGTATAATGAATGTGTATTATATTCATGACGTATGTTAGTTGTGTACTGAATGTGTTTCATAATAATGACGTTTGTTAGTTGTGCATTGAATGTGTATTATATTTATGACGTATGTTGGTTTTATACTGAATGTGTTTCATATTTATAACGTATGCTGGTTGCATCATCAATGTGTATTATATTCATGACGAATGTTGGTTGTGTACTGAATATGTTTTATATTCATGACGTATGTTGGTTATGTACTGAATGTGTATTATATTCATGACGTATGTTGGCTGTGTACTGAATGTGTTTTATATTCATCACGTATGCTGGTTGCATACTGAATGTGTATTTATATTCATCACGTATGTTGGTTGTGTACTGAACATGTTATATATTCATGACGTATGTTGTCTGTGTACTGAATGTGTATTATATTTATGACGTATGTTTCCTGTGCAATGAATGTGTTTTATATTCATGGAGTATGTTGGTTGTGTACCGAATGTGTGTGTATTATATTCATGACGTATGTTGGTTGTGTATTGATCGTGTTTTATATTCATGACGTTTGCTGGTTTTGTACTGAATGTGTATTATTTTCATGGTGTATAATGGTTGTATTCTCAATGTCTATTATATTCATGGTGTATGCTGGTTGTGTATTGAATGTGTTTTAATTTCATGGTGAATGCTACTTGTGTACTGAATGTGTATTATATTCATGGTGTATGCTGGTTGTGTACTGAATGTGTATTATATTCATGGTGTATGTTTGTTGTGTATTGAATGTGCATTAATTTCATGGTGAATGCTACTTGTGTGCTGAATGTGTATTATATTCAAGGCGAATGCTGGTTGTGTACTCAAAATGTGTATTATATTGGTGGTGTATGCTGGTTGTGTATTGAATGTGTATTATATTCATGGTGTATGCTGGTTATGTACTGGATGTGTATTATATTCATGGTGTATGTTTGTTGTGTATTGAATGTGTATTAATTTCATGGTATAGCCTACAAAGTGCTGTAAAATGTTCTTAAGACCAAGCTAAATGAGTCGTTATTAACAGAAGTAAACTGTTGACATCGTCACACGCATAATTATTTCTATACGTAATGAATAAAAGTTATTAAAAATAACGTATTTCGACTTGTGTAGCTTTTTTTCCGTATCCATCTCATTTATAATATACCTGTATTTTTCCGTATCCATCTCATTCCTAATATACCTGTATTTTTCCGTATCCATCTCATTCCTAATATACCTGTATTTTTCCGTATCCATCTCATTCCTAATATACCTGTATTTTTCCGTATCCATCTCATTCCTAATATACCTGTATTTTTCCGTATCCATCTCATTCCTAATATACCTGTATTTTTCCGTATCCATCTCATTCCTAATATACCTGTATTTTTCCGTATCCATCTCATTTATAATATACCTGTATTTTTCCGTATCCATCTCATTCCTAATATACCTGTATTTTTCCGTATCCATCTCATTCCTAATATACCTGTATTTTTCCGTATCCATCTCATTCCTAATTTACCTGTATTTTTCCGTATCCATCTCATTCCTAATATACATGTATTTTTCCGTATCCATCTCATTCCTAATATACATGTATTTTTCCGTATCCATCTCATTCCTAATATACCTGTAATTACATTTTAATCTCACATCGGCTCGAATACTTCTCTGAATATCAGCACTTCATGACCCTGGTATGCCGTATATACCAGGGTGTTTGTGTTGCCGATAGACGGAATTTCATTAATCGTGACGATTTAATGTTTTTTATATAGTTCAACCTAATTAATAACGTACACTTCAAGTTTACATGGGGATTTCTTTTAACAGTCAATATTTACAAATGTTTTAAATATTTCCTTTGTCTTGGAAAGGCACACTAAGTAGCATATATTGGGGTGGCATAGCATATCTCTCTCTCTCTCTCTCTCTCTCTGCAATCACGTTCAAACGTCGTACATAAAGTCTGAAGAAAATCTTTGATGTGTTTTTTACTTAAATTATTAAGATCATAAAGGTTTTTTTAAAAAGTTCTAAACTTATTGCATTTTTATTATTTTGTATTTTTGCCACCACATACGGTTTGGTATTCGTCTACATCACAACTTTTAAGTACATTAATGTTATGTTATCTTTATCTGAGCGGTGGATGAACCTCGTGTGTCCTGGTACCAGTAACCACGACGAAGCATTTGATAAAACTATGATAACCCAGACACTAGTTAAACCAAGTGCATTTATGCCATCAATATAACTCACATGATCTTCCATGTACGTTGTTTGTTGTTTGTTTCCTTGATGCGGGCACCCGTAAAGGGCTTCCACGTGTACATTGTATGTTTCCATGATCCGAGTAACCCTTTTGGGCTTCCACGTGTGCGCTGCACGTTTCCTTGATCAGAGTAGCTTTTATGGGTTTCCACGTATGCATTGTACTTTTCCTTGATGATTATACTCGTTATGACGGGGCCACGAGTGGCCGAGTGGTCTAAAGCGCTGTCCGTTACGGATCACTGCCATCTCACCTCTGTCTGCGTGGGTTCGAGTCTAAGATTCGGCTAATGTAGTTATGTGAGATAGCTTTTCAGTAGCTTCTCGTGGGTTGGCGGTTCTTTCCGGTGATTTTCCGGGTTCTTCCTCCACCATTAATACTGGCCACCATGTATAGCCTATATTGTGTTGAAAAATGGCGTTAAACTATAAAAACAAACAAACATACTCGTTATATGTTTTCTTGATGCGTGTACCCGTTCCATTGTATGTTTCCCTTCTGCGAGTACCCGTTATGGGCTTCCACGTGTACATTGTATGTTTCCATGGGAATACCCGTTACTGTGTATGTTTCCTTGTTGATAGTTCCCGTTATGGGCTTCCATGTGTACATTGTATGTTACCAATAGGATCCTGAGATTTGTGTTCAATTTGCTTTACAATACAAGGAGGCAAACATGAGAAATGCATTATTGCTGTCTGTAGGTGATGCGTGAATGTGTATATTTTGTAGACTTGTCCACAATCATAAGCTTGGAATTTTGGGGTCCATTGAGATGGTTATTTTTGTAAAGCTTAATTTCTATATTTTCTTTACGTTCGACTACACTAGGCAAATTAAGTACGTATTTTCAAAGTGGCTTATTTTTCAACTTTCTGACAGCACTTCTATGTATGTGGCGACCTTCCACTGCAGATCCACCGTAGTTCAGTTGGTATAGCATTGGACGTTTAATCTAAAAGTCATATGTAGTATACTGCTTCGGCGTGTTTTACCCATCGCGCTTACCTCCCCTTTTCTCGGCAAGATATATAAACACATCACATTCTAACATATCGCTGACACAAGCGATTAGTCTGCTGTATGGAGTTGAGGAACCAGAACTGCTGATTCCATAGGCAAACTTTTGCAAATGGGGGCGTGAACAACGAACCAGCATTTTGTGAGAGTGTTAATTGTACGTGATACAGAATTAGTAGCATCAATATGGTATCGGGCTATGGTCACTAAAATAGTAAACATCAAACCAATAATCACTAGTAGTCATCGAGACCCCATACACCGAGAGTTGTTAAAACATACAAAATCATGTAATAACTTGAATATCTGTTCCATCATATCAAGTCATACAACCCCATCTTTATATAAATGACTTATAATACAACAAACTATCCTGGACATGGGTCTTTTCCAATGGAACTTTTCATCAAAGGCGTAAGCAAGGTAAGGCCTGCTTACTTAAACTTTAGCAAAGATCAACTGGACAACAATCGGTTAGACAACATCTTGACATCAAGTCCAAGGAAACAAGTTATATACAAAGTACAATTATCCTACAGCATAATTTACATTCACGTACAAATGTTAGCTATCGAAAATGTTGTTTACAGATGACTCTTATAATCATTGATATATATATATATATATATATATATATATATATATATATATATATATATATATATATAGAGAGAGAGAGAGAGAGAGAGAGAGAGAGAGAGAGATGTATTGTGGCGTGGCCATGTTCAGTTATCATGTATGGTGGTGAATTATGGAGGGGAAAAGTTTGTAAATCCTTTGAGCTTAACTGTGTAATGATATTCGGTCTAGGATACAAAAGGATGACTGAGTGAGTTCTCACTGTAGAAGTGTACAATTACGAGAGCTCAATAACAGGACTTGAATCAGTTCTGTTTACATTGTATTTTGTTTTAACATTTTTCATCCCTAGAGGTGGGTGATGCTTGTTAAGATATGTGAATGTGTGCATTATTAGTGTTATATATCAATACATTTAATATTACTTGTATATTGTATGCTTTATGTCTTTCTTCTTTAGAGTGTCTATCGTCTGTCCTAAAATTTCGCTTCTTTGTCTTAAGCATCTGACTAAGTGTAAAAGAGTTTTTGAGTGGTGACAGAGATTAGTGTATTCACTATATTAAACCGTCTGTGTAGTTACACAAAGGATGAAAAAGTGAACACATCCATCAATATATATCACATACATGATATCATGTAATACTTTAATTACTTTCCAATTCCAAGTTTGAAGCGAGTTCAATTTACACACGAATTTTTAATCACACCCACCACGGCGATATTAGTTTCTTCACGTTATGTTAGTGTTTCCCGCGTGCAATTTTACTCAAACCCTCGTGCGATATGTACTGATGTATAAAGCATATAGCGGACGAAATCCTCAGATATGGGAGTTCGTGATATGTATTGACAAGGTCCTATGATATGTACTAATTTATAAAGTGATATGTACTAATTTATAAAGTATACAGCGGACAACGTCTTCATATATGGGAATTGGTGATATGTACTGATTTATAAAGTATACAATGGACAACGTCTTCATATATGGGAATTGGTGATATGTAATAATGTATAAGGAATACAGCGGACAACGTCTTCATATATGGGAATTGGTGATATGTAATAATGTATAAAGTATGCAGCGGACAGGTTTTGAGTGTTGGGTTATTCTTTTAGGGATTTTGTACTCGGTATTAGATTAATTCTCCATATACACAAAATGGAAGAAAAAGCGGAGTGGTAATACCTTATTAATATAGTTGTCATCATAATCATCGCCATTATCATCACCACAGCACATCACCACTACTACCATTGTTTGCAAATTATGGCACGTTAACACAGACGCAGTTGCAATAATAGTGGTAATTGCACTATTTAGCGATATCCTGTGAGGTGATTCGATTACAGTTTTAGCAACAGCAGAAGTAGTAGCAGTAGCAATTGATGGGGACGGGACACAGAAAAAAGAAATGGCAGAAAGATGACTTCAGCTTAAAACAGTTGCATTTGCTGGAATGGTAAAATTAGGAGAGCAAGAAATGATAGATGCACTTTTGGGCTTATTAGTGTGAAATAAAGACAATACGGCATGTACGCACACTACGGAATTTTGCGGTTATAAATGAACCTTTATTCATTTTTACCAGTTGTTTCTGATTTTGTATATTATGTACATGCATTTGTTGGAACAAACCACATGAAAAAAGATTACATATTGCAATAGCTAAATAAATTAGTCGGGTAAGGAAACATTCACGACCTAGCTCGTTGCTGTATACTTAATACATTATCTGTAGTGTTTGGTTTGTTTGTTTATAAAAATTTGGTTTTGCACAGAAGCATAAAAGAAACACCGTGTAAACTCACCAAGGTTAGATTTTGAGGGATTTGTATACATTTTGTAAGCATCGGTCTTCTTTTATGATTATAAATTTGCAAAATACACATTCATATTACTGTGTTGACAGTGGGGGACTACTGTCTAGTCAATGTCTGTTGCTGGTCAGTCTTATGAAACACATTCATTTCACCTGTGTTCACAATTATGGGGATTCGTATCTAGTCAGTGTATGTAATGCTATTGGAATTACATTAATTGTCTAAGGCATTTATTTTCTGGAAATGATACAGATGCATAACGTGTTTGACTTTAGGCTTGATACAGATGTGGAAACTACCAATTGTTTTAATAACATCTTGCGTGTAGGATGGTCTTTACTCTTATAAGAACTATGATGCATCAATGTTCTGAAATGAAACAATTGTTAAGGCTTCCATTTTCTTTTGGAGACGGGACAAGGAGTAACAGGGTTAGGGACCCCTTAAAATTACCAGTCTGAAAATAAAGCCTCTCGTTTTTGTACGTTCAGCCAATTACATGCAAGTATGTTTCAACCATCTTCCATAATCAAATTCATCATACCTATAAATGATATAAAATTATGCACCAAGGTAGATCACGTGCTGTTTTAACTGAACCGTCCAGACTGATTGCCAAACAACACTTAGGACCACTGACGACTGACTAAGGACGGCATACCAATAATTTACCTGGCTTCGATCTGGTAAACTAGAACCAGTGCGCAAATACTTTAAAACCTTCGATCTGGTACACTTGAACAAGTGAGCAAATACTTTTTATCCTTCGATCTGGTAAACTAGAACATGTGCACAAATACTTTTTACCATATTTGTATGCAAAGCAATAATAATGTGTATTTCTATTAATAGATGAACCATGCATATATTGTAGAGTTATTTTGGATGTTGTTGGTTTGGTGTTTAACGCCATTGCTTAGGGCTAGATAGGATACACCTGGTGGCAGGTATATCTGGTGGCGGAATAGTCAGAATTTTCAAACTAGTGGTGAAATAACTTGGGGAAACAGTGGTAAGAACTACCCAACTTTTAGAAGTTATTGGCAGCTTTCTCAAATACCCATATTGGACCGATAAAGCATGGAAGCCACGCAGCCGGAGGTGAGATGATAGTGATCTGTAAAGACTAGTGATTTTGACTACTCAGCCATTTGGATCTAAAACAATTTTAGTATTTTATATAAGTACATACGTATCTGATATTGATCTTTTGCACACAAGTGGATATTCTTTGAATAATTGCTACATTTAAAAATAGTTATATATATATATATATATATATATATATATATATATATATATATATATATATATATATATATATATATATATATATATATATATATATATAATATATATATATATATATATATATATATATATATATATATATATATATATATATATATATGGATTTTGGCTGCACGTTTGCTCTACCTTTTGCAGCCCAGGACTTAACGACGCCACTGGTTTAGGTTAACAACTCACTTCGTCTTAGAGTAAACACGTTTGTATCCACAAGTCCTTGAAAAGACACGATGGCCACTGCAGGTTCAAAACAGCCTATAGTCAAAGTTGGGACTTTGGAACTAGAAACGGAAGGTATGTAATAGATAAGTCATATATTACAACCATTATGGGTTCTTTTCTTACTCTTCGATACGTCAACATGGTATTTCATAATATACTCAACACAAAATGATATACCATAGTCAGCATTTCAATAAGCCTAAATCTAGATTACATAGTTATGTTAGCTTTGTTTGTTAAAGTCTAATATAAGTAATGAAATCTTTCAGCATATTTCCACTAAACCCACAACATAGCATTACCGATATAACTCAAAGAGTGCGTGGGGGAGAAACTGACTGAGTGAATGGATGTAAAGTGATAATTATAATCAGTATATATCTCATTATTGATTTAGCTGTCTTATATCAAATATCATTATTGGAAGGTGCAATGCGTATCCTAATATCATCTGGTAATGCAAGAATAACAAAAAACATTGCCTTTGATCGACTATGTCGGATTTTCATCATCAGTATTATTTTCAGTTTTCCTTCTAATGATAAAGTTACGATATTAGTATTGACTTTTAATCTACTGCATTAGTTACGAAACATAAGATGGATTTCAGTGATGATACACCTCGTACGGGATAACTTGCGACAGATTATTAACTGTCGATCAAGTGTTGCGTGTTTAGGTTCTAATAAACAGTAACATGGAAAACGTGAAAATAACAAGCTTGGTAAAGATTTTACACAACAAAATTATTTCTCTGGGAAAAGATTGTAAAATTAGAAATAGAATTACAGTTTTAAGAATCAAATCGAAACGTAAACCAAGAATAGTCCACGAATTAAATTACAAAAGTCCTAGTAATGAAATGTTCCAATAAATTCAAGTTCGAGTCATTTAGGAAAATCCAAGATGGAAGATGATGACATATGCTGTAGTCTGTACTTTGTTTATCTACAGTTCCTTGTAAATTCACAAGAATTAACACTCCGGAGATGGAAATCCGAATACAATTTTGATAAACTGTCTCTTTCAAATAATTATATATGAGCACGTCAAATATTTCCCGAGATACGTATTAATCCTTTTAAAATCCAAATGAATTCAATAAAATTAACATGGATTAAAACACTGGCTACAACAAAAGAAAATGACCTAACGTCAGATGCTAACTATATTTCAACAAAAACTAATAATATCATTATCTGATATTCAGTTTTGAAAATATCAACAACTTGCGAAATCGAGAGAAAAAAGAAAGGGGTCACATGATCTTGTTTATATCACGTACTCCTAACATGAACTGAAGAGAAACAATCATTTTACTTTAAGAACAAAACGTTTTAATTCACAAGTCCAATCTTGACCTTGACAAAACCCAATCATTTTACAACTAAAATAATACCTGTGTACGTGGTTGCGGTTAACACTGAATGAAGGTCAGGATCTAGGTCAACATTACTTGCTTACCAAAACATAATTCAGTCAACCGATTTTCTGAAGAAAAAACATCATCAATAAAAGTACATTACAATAGCATATAATGAAAAATGAAAATTATTCAAATCCAACAAACAATTAAATTAAAATAAATTTATATTAAATCTGATATACGTAACACAAGTCAATGACAGATTTCCATTTGCACAAGTAAACATGACATGAACACGATTATATTGGTGTCATAAATTTGCTTTCATTTGTTAGCATGAACAGAAATACAAAGTTAAAACCGGGCCGTTATTCGCCTGATTTCAGCTCAAAATCCAAACAGAGGTGTCGTAGTCCCACCGCGTCCTTTTCTGTTCAATAACGCAATGCGTCAGTGGTGTTTATTGTCGTGACGTTATATGGCATTGGTCTATTGGCCGTTGTTACATGTTATAATGGGGAAAGTATGTACCCTTCTATAAATTTATTTATAATTCATAGCTGTAATAGGATAACATCATCCATCCTAATGGATAAACACAGATAAAACCATCCATCCTAATGGTTAGTCATAAATAACATGATCCACCCTATTGGTTATACAGACATAATATGATCTTCCTTAATCACTAGATACATATAATATTATCCGTCCTCCTGTTTAGATACAGACAGACAGATAGTAACATCCATCACAATGGTTAGATTCAGAAACACATAGATAATAGCATCCACCCTAATGGTTAGATTCAGACGCATAGATAATAGCATCCATTTTAATGGTTAGACACATATGATAGCGTTCATCCTAATGAGTAGATTCAGATACAGAGATAATAGCATCAGTGCTAATGGTTAGATTCAGACACACATATAACAGATATGATATAATAGCATTCATCTTAATTGCCATATTCAGGCACACAGAATTTACCATCCGTCCTAATGGTTAGATTCAGACACACATATAATAACAGCCATACTAATTGTTACATTCAGACGCACAGATTATATCAACCAACCTAATTGTTAGATTCAGACTCACAGATTATACCATCCATCCTAATGGCTAGATTCAGATAAATATAATAGCATTCATCCTAATGGATTCGGACACAGATTATATAATGCAAATTTATCGTCATAAATCCATGCAGGGTTGCCCGAGCATGACTAAATAAATTTCTAAAACGATCATAATCCATGTCTCCGTTGCACCAAGTTTAATGAATATTTCTGAGCGCATAACACAGCAATAATATTAGTTATCCCTGATTATTTTAGGTATTGTTGTCTGTAAAATCATGCCTTTCACGAGAAAATATCAGGACCGGATTAGATTGTTTATCCAACATAACACCATCATAAACTGCTGAAGTATTGCTAATCCCATCAATATCATCTACAGATGGCGCTTCATCAATATCAGTCATTTTTTTTACTTGCTACTATTACATGGTTTGGAGTCCACGTTTGCAAGAAATCATCCTTGAAAGTTTCTCTTATTTCTGTGCCTAATGCCCAAAACTGATTTTTATTTCGCTCCAGCCTGATCAAACTTTTAAGTTCTTTGTCATTGATCATCAAGTGATCTGTGATTGACATCGATTTCTTCGTAATAATCAACAAAACGTTTAAGCTAATCATGTTGGGGATTTTCCAGTAAACGACGGTGGTTGACATTGATCTCTTCACATACTCACAGCTGTGTTTTTCGACAACAGCCAATCAAGAAACATTTGTGCATATCTCATCCCAAATAATATACCCGGGGATATATTTATTACCCATCCTGTCAGGCATCTATGCATCACCGTTGTATCTGTAAAAGTTATGATAAGTACACGAATTAACTTCTCAGGTCTTCATCTCCCTGGCAAGTCTACGTGGTGGTATTAGCACAATCATGCCATCTTTTGGAAATTTAATTAATTCGCTCACCCAAGTTGTCTTGCCACGACAGCAAGGTCTATTCAAATACACAATTGTGTGCCTGGATACCGGATCATGTACGGACGACCAAAAAGATAGTTGTGATATCTGATCACGTTCATAACAACCCAATATCGTAACACCTGCAGTTGGGTTATAATTGCACAGCTGTTCCTGTTGTATTTTCGAATGATCCCTACGATGCATCCTCGATGATAAACTGAGATAACAACGTCGAGTATTTATTATCGATATAAAACGAATCCGTGGCAACTCGGACTGTGGTGCGAGGAAATCTGCTTATCATCATTAATGAATTTATCGAGACATATGGAGGCAGCGAAGCTCTTAGATGTGTGAATTGTGGTACAATTCTCGATAAATCGCTGATTACCTCGTCATATCTAATACACTCAGGTGAAGATAACCAAACTTTGGTATGCGCGTGATATGATATAATTGCTACAATGTTAATATTACAATATCAAGCATGTATCGTAACAGCACTATGAGAGCTTAGCGCGCTTCTGAAAAATGTCTACCAAACAGGACATAACAAATCGGACGAAGATCCTTAGCGAACTCGAAAGACACTATACGGACAAACCCGGCCAAGTACAAATCAGGTAATGGTCCATTAATCACCACTCGGGTCATCTCATGCGTTGAATGTCCAAACTGCGACAAACTGTCGGTGCATTCGCCTTTTCATAAAATTAGTTCCCGGGATAACACGCGGCATATCAACCGAAATGAAGTTTTTGCGGTTATACCGGCATTCCACAAACTATCATGTTCGTATTCACAACAGCTTAAATGAACATCGCTGAGAAATCGAGCTTGTGTTGGCTTTCATTTCTTTCTTTTTTGTGCGAAATAAGCTGCGAATGACGCTATCGTAAAACAATTACTTACTAATTCGTCAACGTTGTCAGACGAAAATCTTCGTTTCATCAAGAGACTGACTACGATTTAATTCGCCGTCGGGTAGAACAAATTGATAATTTTTCCACCATAGGAACTCTAAGGCAGCCATTCAGACACGTAATCGTTTTTACTGATTTGGTGAATAACATCAAATATAATTTCCGAGCATGGGTAAAGTCTTACAATTCGATTCCGCTGAAACATGGTCACCACCCTAGTCCACACGTGTGCGTTATGATTAACTATGTTTATTGGCGCTCTTCCATTTGCTCAGTATTATTTTGAATCAGACAAAACCTCTCCGGTTGTAGTTGTTACGACTGTTGTTACGATCTTTTTCTCCAATCTTGAAACATCACTTATTGTAGCTCCGGCGTTTGTGACAGATTCAGCTCACTTGGCCACTTTCACATCGTCGATCCGTTAACCCGTTAGTCAGCATCACATTTGTAAAATCCTCAATTACTCGCTCAGCTTCACAATTCAGCATTGACGAAGTCAACGATGAAAATCTCATTGGTGCTAGTCTGTTAATATCAGGTTTGCTAATCGGATAAATTTCTTTTTAGAGAGTGATTTCCGGATATCATCGACTATAATAATACTTGTCAATCCCAACCAACATTTATGGTTTAGTTTGAACGCTGATAATCACATACCGTGTGCAGAGTCCTTAAACGATCGTGTTTGTTTTTGACTATGCCACGTTCGCGCGCTAAATTTAGCAAATGTTTTTTTTTTTTATGAAATACCGTTTGGCATTGGTAAAATCTATCGCGGAGATGATTTCAGCAGCAAGTTTATCATTCATTGTCGCGGTTGTGTTATTAATACTGTGTCGACTAGGTATACGCGGCATCGTTGCGATAAAACTCATACTTACCATAACAAATACAAATATGCTCACGTGTCTTCACAATCCGGGGACGTCATTTGGGGAGGGCGGGATATCGTGTAATTTGCATGTCCTGTACAATTTATGTAGCCTATATACGAAAATTAACGAGTCCGTCAAGAACCCTCCCCCCTCCTGAATAAAATTGAAATGACGTCCCTGTCTGAATCCACTATAGAAGATACAACAGGGAAAAAATAAATTTTAAAATTAAGTTAATTTGTCAAACTAGCTATAAAATAGTAATAAGATAGGTACATATTGAAACTTACTACAAACTATGACTTGTTTATATATATATATATATATATATATATATATATATATATATATATATATATATATATATATATATATATATATATATAAGCTCCGGTGGCCTAGTAGTCAGAGCGTCCACCGCGGATGCGGGAGGTCGTGGGTTCGATCCCCGGCCGGGTCCAACTAACAACTTACTATCAGTGTTAACAAAGCCTATTTCAATATTAGCCATCTTGTTATCGTTGACTTGTCGCTGCTTATATCATTGGACACAATCTTGCTCTCAGGGTGTAGCGTTTGCAAAAGTTGGGGTGGGATACTTCCAATATATTAAGTAAAATATTATGGAAGCTCCACCCTGGCTCATGAAGTTATACAGTTAAATTTCTGCCAAAATAGATGTATAGCTCTGAGCCCCCAGTCAGCACTGCCGACGGTTAAATTATATAGAACACGAAGATGAAATTCAAATAAAACAATTTAATAAAGGCGATAATTTTAAATGATAAATTCAATCACTCGTCCTCCAAGTGATAGCCTACTTTATCTCGTGATTTTCAATGTGAGTTCGATTTTCCCCTGGCCTTTGGTTCTCTTTATTTCGTTCCTCCCACTCCTCCTGGACTTCACCTCTCCCGACTTCTCTCCTTCCTTTTCTTTTCTTCTGTCTCTCTATCGGAGACACTGGGACCACTGTCACTGGTCTGTCCCTCGAAGCTTTCTTTAGAAGCTACACTTAGAATCCTGTCCTAAGGATTTTCCCCGCCAATAACGCAGTTGCTATCTTCTGACAATCTCTCTAACGATCTATAGCGAACTAAATCTTGCTAGCAGGTTTAAGGCTATCATACTTAGCCCAATTCAGGGTCCCGTCCCTATCTCGATTCTGATTGGCCCTGTCCAATCGACTAAGCGACCAATTCAACCTGGCTGTCAGTCTGCGGAACAAGAAGATAAGGCACGTCCACTCCTTCGGGCAACTTCTTTCATCTGCACAAGTGCTTCCACACCAAGGTGATAATTGCGCTTCTGACGGCCTTAGTCGGGCTTCCCACCCTAGGCACGGCAAACTTACGTAAGGGATAGTGTTAGCCTGCGGTCAAGTGTTTAACATTAAACAATGGCTTGTCCCGATTACTTTGATTATACATGTTTCTAATTCAATTTTGGTTCTGGCAAAACTCCACACACACACCTCACGCTTGAGAATAAAATCGGGATTTTATTCCCTCAAAATTACTCCAAATGCAAAGGTATTACTATACGAGTAAAATAAAATGATCGTGACACTACACGAATAAAGAACAAAATCATAGTGATACCACACGAATAAAAACAAAATCATCGTGACACTACAAGAATAAAGAACAAAATATAGATGACACTACACAAATAAAGAACATGAACATATATATATATATATATATATATATATATATATATATATAAACAGCGATTGAACCAATCCAGCGCTTCTGCTCATGAAATCAGCGCCTACTTTCACTGTACCCTTCACGTATCCGATTTGCATTTGGTACTGCTGTAAGAACAGCGACCATCGCATCAATCGTCCATTCGATAATTTTGCCTGCGCGAGATAGGCGAGTGGAAGTTGGTCGGTCTCCAATATGAACTTCCACCCGTACAAATACCGCTCGAACCGTGATATTCCGAACACGATTCCGAGGCATTCCCTCTCCGATACAGAATAGTTCTTCTCGGCAGCAGACAACTTTCGACTGTCGTACGCGACAAAAATAATCGTCCCATCGTACTCCTGCAGTAGTACTGCTCCCAGTCCAGTGTCACATGCGTCGGTGCTAAGAACAAAGTCTTTTGCCAGATCCGTTAGACGAACAACTGCGTCGGATGTAAGTCTATCCTTCAGCGTTTGGAAAGCATGGTCACACGCATCGGTCCAAATAACTCTATCCGGGGCCCGTTTCTTGGTTAGGTCAGACAACGGCCCCGCAATCGCGCTGAAATTGGCCACATACCTCCGGTAATACCCGACCAATCCCAGGAATGACCTAACCTCAGTTTTCGTGGTGGGCCGTGCGGCGTTTCTCAACTGCTCCACCTTTGACTTCTCTGGGGACGGTGTGCCTTGGCTTAGGTTATGTCCTAAATAATCCAATGTCCGGAACCCAAGGTGACAATTGGAAGGGCGAGCTGATAATCCCGCCTGACGTAGCCGCTCCAGAACGTCAGTTAATAGAGTGAAGTGTTCACTCCACGTCTCTTTTGGCCAACAAGAGGTCATCCATGAAGTTGTGGACACCCCTATCAAGCAAGGGCTCCAACAACTTCCGCATCATCCTAGTAAAGACGCTCGGCGCGTTCTGTACCCCGAACGGCATGACCAACCATTGGTAGCGGGAGTAGCTAAAGCTAGCTTTGCCCTATCCTCCTTCCTTACCGGAATTTGCCAATAGCCCTTGGACAAATCCAGCTTGGAGAAATATTTCGCTTTCGAGACAGAGGCGAAAATATGTTCTGGGTCAGGTAGCATTTCGACTAGAAATTTTGTCACCTGATTCAGCTTTCGGTAGTCGACACAAAACCGATGGGTGCCGTCCTACTTCTGTACTAGGACTACAGGAGAGTTTTACGGAGAGTCGGCGGGTTCGAGTACTCCCAAAGCAATCATCTTGTCGATCTCTTCACTTACGACTTGTCTTTTTGCGTGTGGCAAGGGATATGGTTTCCGCTGGACTGGCCGGTCATCCACCAGCTTTAACCCGAACTTGACGATCGAAGTTCTCCCGGGTATTTCCGTAAGCACATCAGAATGCACGGACAGCAACGTCTCAATCTCTTTCCGCTGTACCGCAGTCAACATGGGGTCACACTTCACGTCCGAGGGTGTCTCCGCCCTCGTTAACGGACAGCTCGGGACAGTGTTGGCGCCTTCCGTATCGACTTCGGTGTCCTCTGTGACTATCGTGGCGATGACAAAATCGCTGACGGTCTCTCTTTCCCGGTATCTCTTAAACAGATTGGCGAGGTACAATTTCTCCTTCGTTGGCAGCCGTATCCGATATGTTTGACCTCCGACCTTCTCGGTGACAACGTATGGACCTCTCCAGGAAACTTTCAATTTGTTGTGTTCTTGGGGCAACAGCAACAACACCTGTCCCCTACTTCAAACTGGCGTGGTTTTGCGCGCTTGTTGTAATTCTTCGTCTGACGCGCCTTCGCTCGCTTGAGGTTGTCCTGTGGGAGGGAACAAACTTCCTCCAGTTTGTTGCATAAGTGCGCGACGTACTGGTAGGTAGTGTGTACCTCCTCTACAGCGTGGTCTTACGTCCACAGCTGTCTTAGTAGGGCGATTGGGCCACGTACGGTCCTCCCGTACAAGAGTTCAAAGGGAGAGAAACCCAAATTCGTTTGTGGTACTTCCGGTATTCGAAAAGCATGGCAGGAATATACCGATCCCAATCCTTGGGGCGGACATCGCACAGCTTTTTGAGCGTGTTCTTAAGGGTCCCGTTGAACCGTTCGACCAGTCAGTTGCATTGGGGGTGATACGGGGTAGTCGTGAGGTGCTTAATTTACATTAGTCGGTTTACCTCCGCCATCACACAACTCATAAATTGCGTCCCTTGACCAGTCAGGATCTCGTCGGATACTCCGACTCTTGACCAAATCCCAAAAGAGCGCTTTCGCGACAGTTTCCAAATCAATATTACGCAACGTGACGGCCTCCGGATAGCGTGTAGCGTAATCCACGACCGTTAGAATATACCGATTTCCGTGCGACGACGGGGGTCTTATCGGTCCGATTAAATCCATTGCGACGCGTCGGAAAGATTCATCGATAAAGATGTATTCCCCAAGGGGACTGGTCGATAATCCGTTTTCGGTGCCATTCTTTGAAACTTGTCACAGGAGAGACAGAATCGCTTGACATCACCCTGAACCCATGGCCAGTAAAATTCTTTGACAAGACGGTCAAGCGTCTTAGCAATTCTCATATGTCCTCCCATGAGACTCGTACGCGAGTTTTAACATTTCGCCTTGCTTCTCATTCGGCAAGACACCTTGCTTAAAGTGTTCGCTGCCTTTCCTGGCGTGGCGATATAAGATCCCCTTCTTGTACGCGAGCTTCACCGCGCCATTCGGAGTTTCTTTCTCTGTTACTGCTACAGCGTGGTTGTGTGTGCAACTGCACCAGAGTAGTGTCTTCCTGTTGCAGCTTCCTCAACTCGGCCGGAAGAATGTTACTCAACTGTGACGATGTAACTTTCATCGGCTTCGCTTTCACCTGTCGACTCTTGGACCTGATATCCACAGCACTTACCGGTATCGGTGTGCAGGTTTCGGGGTTCAGTTGTGGCAACACATAACGACATCCCAGTATGACGTCATGTGATAGACCATCCAAGCTTCAATTTACCTCTTCACGTACGGCGAATTGAGCTCGATGACAGCCACTGGCAATGAGTCACGCGCGCTGTTCGCGTACTAAACTTCGATTACCTCCCCTGTGTAATCCTCGCGCTTAACGCACTTCCTGTCGACAAAGGCTGGGACGCTACACCAGGTGTCATACAAGTTTGTTTGATTAGGATTTTTTAACGTAGCTTTAACAATTTTTCAGTCATATCGCTACGATGTCTGCAGTGAAGCAGTTGATAGTGATCTCTACCACTGGGGCATCATGCCGCAGACATGTAGCATGATGTCCCACCCAGTCACATTATCCTGACACCAGGCCGACCAGTCCTAACACTAACCTCTTAATGCTGAACGTCAAGCGAGGCAGCTGTTAGCACCATTTTTGTAAGTCTTTGGTATGACTCGGCCAGGGATAGAACCCACGACCTCCCGCTTCCACGGCGGACGCTCTAACCACTAGGCCACCAGAGCGGTGTGTCATACAAGATGGTGGCATATTCTCCGTTGACAGTTGCAGACGCGAGATTTGAGGGTTTGCAACTTACTCCCGGCTCGTAATCCTTCCAAGCGACGGCATTCACCTGGGTCTGTCTCCCCATGGGACAGTCCCTGGCTATATGCCCCGGGCGCTTGTAGTTGTAACACGTCGGCGGCCCTCGCCGACCTGCAAATCCAGCTTTCGAGTGAGGCCTGTCCAGGTCTATGGGTGGTATCCCTACCTGTAGATCCCCTCCAGCCCCCCCCCCCCCCCGTCGCCCTGACGGTTGCGGACAGCTGGCTCTACCTCAAGCATCCGGCGCGACTCAGTAGGTCGGGGTCGGTTCGCACCCGCGGAACCTCCACTCTTCGCGTGCGCCTGTTCGTATCGCTCCGCCATCCAAGCGATCTCTTAGAGCGTCCGGTATTCCCACTCTGCTAGAAAGACTCTCAACTCGCGACGGTAAGTACTAAGGACATGTTCTTTGAGTATAACCTCGCGTAGCCCGTCGTACGATCGTTCCACTTCGACCATCTTCATCCACTTCCCAAATAACCCTCGAACACAGTTGAGGAATTGAGAGTGGGTTTATGTTGCCTTTTTCGTCGAGTCCCGGTACGTTTCGGTGGTCAGCCGATAATGGCAAAGAAGGGCCTTCTTGAGCGCATTATAATCGTCAGCATCGTCTGCAGCTAAACCGTGGTAGACTTCACGAGCTGCACCTTGTAAAAAGGCTGAAACATATATCGCCCAATGTTGCTCAGGAACTTTATGAGCGTGACCAAGTTTCTAAAACTGCACGAGAAAATCGTCGATAGACTCCTCCTTATCGTTGAACCGCGGCATGTTTATCTGGGCCATTCGGTGGTCGGTAAAAGGTCATTTGGTCCCTCCAGAATTCGTACTGGCGTCGTCTCTATCGAGGTCCCTAGCTGCTAGCTTTTACCTTCTCCATTTCGAGAGTGTGAGCAAGTCTGGCTCTCTCTCTCTCTCTCTCTCTCTCTCTCTCTCTCTCTCTCTCTCTCTCTCTCTCTCTCTCTCTCTCTCGTATCCAAGATCTTCCGACCCCATGGCACGATACTCCTTGATCATATGCCTTTCTGTAGCCATTTTGTTATACAAATACGAAGTGATACCTTGTCTCGACCCTACTGACATTGGACAGATATTACAAGTTCCTAGCCAAATACTTACCTGTCGACAGCAACTAATTTCGTTCAGGTAAGATATTTGCTTGATATTTGCTTCACAATTACTGCAAGTAATTAAAGATCTACAAAGCATGCAAATATCGAATATAACAACCACAAGAAAAGAAAATCATAAAAATTCAAAATACACAGGATGGAAAATAACTCACAACTATTTCACACTGTTCACTAATACTCCTAACAAAACAACTTTATGTCTTAAAATAATATTTATGTCTAATTCAAATCACTGGTCTGCCCCTCGAAGTTTCCTTAGAAGCTACACTTAGAGTCCTGTCCTAAGGTTTTTTCCCCACCAATAACGCATGGCTGATAGGAGTTGCTATCTTCTGGCAATCTCTCTAACGAACTATAGCGAACTAAATCTTGCTGGCAGGTTTAAGGCTATCACACTTAGCCCAAATCAGGGTCTCGTCCCTATCTCGATTCTGACTGGGTAGCGATGTGGCCCTGTCCAATCGACTAAGCGACCAATTCAACCTGGCTGTCAGTCTGTGGATCAAGAAGATAAGGCACGTCCACTCCTTCGGGCAACTTTTTTGACCTGCACAAGCGCTTCCACACCAAGGTGATAATTGCGCTTCTGACGACCTTGGTCGGTTTCCACCATTGCCTCGGCAAACTTACGTAAGGGATAGTGTTAGCCTGCGGTCATGTTTAACATTAAACAATGTCTTGTCCGAATTACTTTGATTATACATGTTTCGAATTCAATTTTGGGTTGGGAAAAATGCCACACAATCAATAAACCAATACAAAACATAATTATACCCCCACTTCTCAATATACCAATACAACACATAAATATACAACTACCAATCAATACAACAAAACAACACATGACTATACCCCTACCACTCAATACACCAAAACAACACATAACTATACCCCTACAAATCAATACACCAAAACAACACATAAATATACACCTACCTCTCAATATACCAATACAACACATAAATATACAACATCCAATCAATACAACAAAACAACACATAACTATACACCTACCTCTCAATATACAAATACAACATAAATATACAACTACCAATCAATGCGCCAACACAACACATAACTATATCCTTACCACTCAATATACCAATACCACACATAACAATACCCCTTCCAATCAATACACCAAAACAACACATACCTATACTACTACTACTCAATATACCAATACAGCAAATAACTATACCCCTACCACTCAATATACCAATACAACACATAACTATACCCCTAACACTCAACATACCAATAAAACTCATAAGTATACCCCTATCACTCAATATACCAATACAACACATAACTATACCCCTAACACTCAACATACCAATAAAACTCATAAGTATACCCCTATCACTCAATATACCAATACAACACATAACTATACCCCTAACACTCAACATACCAATAAAACTCATAAGTATACCCCTATCACTCAATATACAAATACAACAAATAAATATACCCTACAATGCAATACACCAATACAACATATAACTATACCCCTAACACTCAATATACCAATACAGCACATAACTTTACCCCTAACACTCAACATACCAATAAAACTCATAAGTATACCCCTATCACTCAATATACCAATACAACAAATAAATATACCCTACAATGCAATACACCAATACAACATATAACTATACCCCTAACACTCAATATACCAATACAGCACATAACTTTACCCTTAACACTAAATAAACTAATAGAACATATATCTATACTCCATCCACGCAATACTCCAATACAAAACAAAACTATGCCCCTGCCCCTCAATACACCAATAAACATATAACTATACCAATTCCTCTTAATATTCCCATACAACACATAACTATAACCCTACCCCTCAATCTTCCACTATAAGTAATAACTATAACCCTACCCATCAATATACCAATACAACACTTAACTATACCATAACCACTCAATATACCTATACAGAACATAACTATACCCCTACGATTCAATGTACCAATAGAACACATAAATATACCCCTACACCTCAATATACCAATACAACAGATAACTATACCCCAACCCCTCAATATTCCATTATAAGACATAACTATACCCCTTCCCCTCAATATATCAATATAACACAGAACTGTACCCCAACCAATCAATATACGAATACAGCATATAACAATACCCCAACCACTCAATATACCAATAGAGAACATAACTATACCCCTATCACTGAATATACCACTATAAGAAATAACTATACCCTACCCCGCAATATACCAATATAAGAAATAACTATACACCCCAACATTCAATATACCAATACAGCACATGACTATACCCCTACCACTCAATATACCAATACCACACATAACTATACCCCTACCACTCAAGATAATAATACAACATATAACTATACCCCTACCACTCAAGATAATAATACAACACATAACTATACCCCTACCACTCAATATACCAATACAACACATAACTATACCCCAACCTCTCAATATACCAATACAACACATAACTATACCCCTACCACTCAATATACCAATACAACACATAACTATACCCTTAACACTCAATATACCAATACAACACATAACTATACCCCTACCACTCAATATACCAATACAACACATAACTATACCCCTACCACTCAATATACCAATACAACACATAACTATACCCTTAACACTCAATATACCAATACAACACATAACTATACCCTTAACACTCAATATACCAATACAACACATAACTATACCCCTACCACTCAATACACCAATACAACACATAACTATACCCCTACCACTCAATATACCAATACAACACATAACTATACCCTTAACACTCAATATACCAATACAAAACATAATTATACCCCAACTTCTCAATATACCAATACAACACATAACTATACCCCTACCTCTCAATATACCAATACAACACATAACTATACCCCTACCACACAATATACCAATACAACACATAGCTAGACCCCTACCACTCAATACACCAATACAACACATAACCATACCCCTACCACTCAATATACAAATACAGCACATGACTATACCCCTAACACTCAAGATAATAATACAACATATAACTATACCCCTACCACTCAAGATAATAATACAACACATAACTATACCCCTACCACTCAAGATACCAATACAACACATAACTATACCCCTACCACTCAATATACCAATACAACACATAACTATACCCTTAACACTCAATATACCAATACAAAACAATTATACCCCCACTTCTCAATATACCAATACAACACATAACTATACCCCTACCTCTCAATATACCAATACAACACATAACAATACCCCTACCACTCAATATACCAATACAACACATAACTATACCCCTACCACTCAATATACCAATACAACACATAACTATACCCCTACCACTCAATATACCAATACAACACATAACTATACCCCTACCACTCAATATACCAATACAACACATAACTATACCCCTACCACTCAATATACCAATACAACACATAACTATACCCCTACCACTCAATATACCAATACAACACATAACTATACCCCTACCACTCAATATACCAATATAACACATAACTATACCCTTAACACCCAATATACCAATACAACACATAACTAGACCCCTACCACTCAATATACCAATACAACATATAACTATACCCTTAACACTCAATATACCAATACAAAACATAATTATACCCCCACTTCTCAATATACCAATACAACACATAACTATACCCCTACCACACAATATACCAATACAACACATAACTATACCCTTAACACTCAATATACCAATACAAAACATAATTATACCCCTACCTCTCAATATACCAATACAACACATAACTATACCCCTACCACACAATATACCAATACAACACATAACTAGACCCCTACCACTCAATACACCAATACAACACATAACCATACCCCTACCACTCAATATACCGATACAGCACATGACTATACCCCTAACACTCAAGATAATAATACAACACATGACTATACCCCTACCACTCAATATACCAATATAACACATAACTATACCCCTACCACTCAATATACCAATACAACACATAACTATACCCCTACCACTCAATATACCAATACAACACATAACTATACCCCTACCACTCAATATACCAATACAACACATAACTATACCCCAACCACTCAATATACCAATATAACACATGACTATACCCTTAACACTCAATATACCAATACAACACATAACTATACCCTTAACACTCAATATACCAATACAACACATAACTATACCCCTACCACTCAATATACCAATACAACATATAACTATACCCTTAACACTCAATATACCAATACAAAACATAATTATACCCTTAACACTCAATATACCAATACAACACATAACTATACCCCTACCACTCAATATACCAATACAACATATAACTATACCCTTAACACTCAATATACCAATACAAAACATAATTATACCCTTAACACTCAATATACCAATACAAAACATAATTATACCCCTACCTCTCAATATGCCAATACAACACATAACTATACCCCTACCACACAATATACCAATACAACACATAACTAGACCCCTACCACACAATATACCAATACAACACATAACTAGACCCCTACCACTCAATACACCAATACAACACATAACCATACCCCTACCACTCAATATACCAATACAGCACATGACTATACCCCTAACACTCAAGATAATAATACAACACATGACTATACCCCTACCAGTCAATATACCAAAATAACATATGACTATACCAATACCACTCAATATACCACTATAAGAAAAAATTATACCCTTGCACCTCAATATACCACTATAAGAAATAACTATACCCCTACCCCTCAAGGTACCAATATAAGAAATAAATATACCCCCAACAGTCAATATACCAATACAGCTCATGACTATACCCCTACCACTCAATATACCACTACAACATATAACTAAACCCCTACCCTTCAATATAAAATAGAACATTTAAATATACTCCTACCACTCAATACACCAATACAACACATAACAAAACCCCTACTACTCAATATACCAACGCAGCACATAGCTATATCCCAACCCCTCAATATACCACTATCAGAAATAACTATAACCCTACACCTCAATAAACCAATACAGCACAAAACTATACCCCTACCATTCAATATACCAATACACCACATAAGTATACCCCTTCCACTCAATGTACCAATACAGCACATACCTATAGCCATACCACTCAATGTACCAATACAGCACATACCTATAGCCATACCACTCAATGTACCAATACAGCACATACCTATAGCCATACCACTCAATACTCCAATACAACACATAACTATACTCCTACAATTCAATACACCAATAGAAGACATAACTATACCCCTACTACTAAATATACCAATATAAAAAAACTACACCCCTACTACTCAATATACCACCGTGGCATCCGTCCGTCTACGTGAGACGATGGCGTAGCTCCAAAGTCAGCTGTTCCTTCTTTCTGGCTCTCTTTTGAGCATGCTTCCTATTTCTGTCAGCCTCAGCTTTGCTAACTCCCTGCTTGCCAGCTAGGCGCCAGATAGGACGGTCATTAGCAAAGCTCTCCCATTTGTTGACATTGATGTTGGCCGTCTTTATGTCTAAATATACCACTATAAAAAAAACCACTCAATATACCAATACAGCACATAACTATACCCCTACCTCTCAATATACCAAAACAACACATAACTATACCCCTACCCCACAATATACCATTATAACAAATAACTATAACTCTACCCCTCAATATACCACAATAAGAAATAATTATACCCCTACCCCTCAATATAAAAATACAAGACATAACTATACCCCTACCACTCAATATACCAATACATCACATAACTATAGCAGTACCAATCTGTAGCGTTTGCAAAGGTTGGGGTGGGGTACTTCCAATATATTAATTAAAATATTATGGAAGCTCCACCCTAGCTCGTGAAGTTATAAAGTTAAATTACTGACGAAATAGATGTATAGCTCTGAGCGTCACTGCCGACGGTTAAATTATATAGAATAAGAAGATGAAATTCACATAATAACAATTTAATAAAGGCGATAATTTTAAATGATAAACTTAATCACTCGTCCTCCAAGTGATAGCCTACTTCATCTCTGATTTTCAGTATGAGTTCGATTTTCCCCTGGCCTTTGGTTTCTACTCATCTCTTTATTTCGTTCCTCCCACTCCTCCTGGACTTCACCTCTCCCGACTTCTCTCCTTCCTTCTCTTTTCTTCCGTCTCTCTATCGGAGACACTGGGACCACTGTCACTGGTCTGTCCCTCGAAGCTTTCTTTAGAAGCTACACTTAGAATCTTGTCCTAAGGTTTTTTCCCCGCCAATAACGCATGGCTGATCGGAGTTGCTATCTTCTGACAATCTCTCTAACGAACTATAGCGAACTAAATCTTGCTGGCAGGTTCAAGGATATCATACTTAACCGAAATCAGGGTCCCGTCCCTATCTCGATTCTGATTAGGTAGTGCTGTGGCCCTGTCCAATCGACTAAGCGACCAATTCAACCTGGCTGTCAGTCTGCGGAACAAGAAGATAAGGCACGTCCACTCCTTCGGGCAACTTCTTTGATCTGCGCAAGCGCTTCCCAACCAAGGTGATAATTGCGCTTTTGACGGTCGGGCTTCCCACCCTAGGCACGGCAAACTTACGTAAGGGATAGTGTTAGCCTGCGGTCATGTTTAACATTAAACAATGTCTTGTCCGAATTACTTTGATTATACATGTTTCTAATTCAATTTTGATTCGGGCAAAACGCCACACAGGGTTAGCCTCCATTATTTCAGTGTTATACAGCTTATTGTGAGAGTTGATGCTGCTTATTTGTATATTAACAATCTTGCAATCAAGTTTGAACTGTTTACCTCAATCGAATCTCATTCTCAGAGTTGACGTTGCTTGTCTCAAATGAACATCGATATCAGGTTTGACGTTGCTTGACTCAATCGAATCTCGATCTCAGGGTTGACACCGCTTATTTGAATGTTCTCAATCTCGTAATCAGGATTGACGCTGCTTATTTCAGTGCAATCTCGTAATCATGTTTGTCACTAATTATTTCAATGCAATCACGTAATCAGGGATGACATTTCCTATTTCAATGCCAACTCGTAATCATGGACGTCATTTCCTATTTAAATGCAATCTCGTAATCAGAGATGACATTTCCTATTTCAATGCAATCTCGTAATCAGGGATGACATTGCTTATTTCAATGCATTCACGTAATCAGGGATGACATTGCTTTTTTCAATGTAAGTACGTAATCAGAGATGACATTTCCTATTTCAATGCAATCTCGTAATCAGGGTTGTCGCGGCTTATTTCAAAGCATTCACGTAATCAGGGATGACATTGCTTTTTTCAATGCAATCTCATAATCAGGGTTGTCGCAGATTATTTCAATGCAATCTCGTAATCAGGGTTGACGCTGCTTATTTCAATGCAATCTCGCAATCAGGGTTGACGCTGCTTATTTCAATGCAATCTCGCAATCAGGGTTGACGCTGCTTATTTCAATGCAACCTCGTAATCAGGGTTGACGCTGTTTATTTCAATGCAATCTCGTAATCAGGGTTGACGCTGCTTATTTCAATGCAATCTCGTAATCAGGGTTGACGCTTCTTATTTCAATGCAATCTCGTAATCAGGGTTGACGCTGCTTATTTCAATGCAATCACGTAATCAGGGATGACATTGCCTATTTCAATGCAATCTTGTAATCAGGGATGACATTGCCTATTTCAATGCAATCACGTAATCAGGGATGACATTGCCTATTTCAATGGAATATCGTAATCAGGGATGACATTGCCTATTTCAATGCAATATCGTAATCAGGGATGACATTGCCTATTTCAATGCAATCACGTAATCAGGGATGACATTGCCTATTTCAATGCAATCTCGTAATCAGGGATGACATTGCTTATTTCAATGCAATCTCGTAATCAGGGATGACATTGCTTTTTTCAATGCAATCTCGTAATCAGGGATGACATTGCTCTTTTCAATGCAATCTCGTAATCAGGGATGACATTGCCTATTTAAATGCAATATCGTAATCAGGGATGACATTGCTTATTTCAATGCAATCTCATAATCAGGGATGACATTGCCTATTTCAATGCAATATCGTAATCAGGGATGACATTAACTATTTCAATGCAATCTCGTAATCAGGGATGACATTGCCTATTTCAATGCAATATCGCAATCAGGGATGACATTGCTTATTTCAATGCAATCTCGTAATCAGGGATGACATTAACTATTTCAATGCAATATCGTAATCAGGGTTGACGCTGCTTATTTCAATGTAAGTAATCTTCTGATCCCATCCAAACTCTTGTAACACAACTGACCTAGAACAAACTCTTATCCCATCCAAACTCTTGTAACACAACAGGCCTAGAACAAACTCTTATCCCATCCAAACTCTTGTAACACAACTGACCTAGAACAAACTCTTATCCCATCCAAACTCTTGTAACACAACTGACCTAGAACAAACTCTTATCCCATCCAAACTCTTGTAACACAACAGGCCTAGAACAAACTCTTATCCCATCCAAACTCTTGTAACACAACAGGCCTAGAACAAACTCTTATCCCATCGAAACTCTTGTAACACAACTGACCTAGAACAAACTCTTATCCCATCGAAACTCTTGTAACACAACTGACCTAGAACAAACTCTTATCCCATCCAAACTCTTGTAACACAACAGGCCTAGAACAAACTCTTATCCCATCCAAACTCTTGTAACACAACAGGCCTAGAACAAACTCTTATCCCATCGAAACTCTTGTAACACAACTGACCTAGAACAAACTCTTATCCCATCCAAACTCTTGTAACACAACAGGCCTAGAACAAACTCTTATCCCATCCAAACTCTTGTAACACAACAGGCCTAGAACAAACTCTTATCCCATCGAAACTCTTGTAACACAACTGACCTAGAACAAACTCTTATCCCATCGAAACTCTTGTAACACAACTGACCTCGAACAAACTCTTATCCCATCCAAACTCTTGTAACACAACAGGCCTTGACAAAACTCTTATCCCATCCAAACATGCAAGCAAATACACAGTACTAATCGCTAAATTTGAATATATCACAATATAGTTTGTAGGCATTATTATAATGTGCATGATATTTCACGCTATTTTCTACATAATGTCAAATGATTATTTTTTACATCTAGGAAATAGAGTGTCGTTTGGTAAAAATGAGTGGTCAATGCTGAATTGTCGCTATGTTGACGTGACATGGTATGGATCTATGGGTTTGTTTCTGTCTTGTTTTTGAAAAATATGTGATTCAGAAGTGTTCCTGATACTGAAAGGACTTCAACGACTTTTTAAAAATGTTCTCTAGAAAATCACGTCTTTTCTTTAACAAAGGAGTGATCCAGGATTCGAGTCTGTTCTGAGCAGAAAATTGCAAGACACTAAATCAATGCATTCTAAATTTAGATATGGATTAAAGCTCACTTCAAAACAAAAAGCAAAAAAAAAAAATTATATATCATTTAAAAATCTTCACAGAGGTTCCAGATTCCATCAGTTCAATATTCAAATAAAAATGAGGTCGTTTAGCACATTTAATCAAAGTAACTGTCAATTTGCTTTTTACATACCAAACAACTATGGTTACATATGTTAGAAATTTAATTGGCGTACCTATAATTTTTAAATTAGGTGTAAATGTCAAAGTTCCATATGTCATTATTAGTGAAAAAAAATTATATAAAAAAGGAATGCTGAATGTAAGAAAATAACACTTCCAATTAAATTGTAGAATTATTAATATTTTCAATTTATGATAATATTATCACAATATTTATATTACTATAAAAAATACAAGAATATGTAATGACTGGTAAATTAAAGTAAGTGGCATAGAAACTGTAATTAGCCCAAGGAAGTGACAAGCATCTTTTCCAATTATTTGCAAAGTCACCATATATTTTAACAATTGGTAAGACGATTCTAATATCTTGTTTTTAAGCGAAGAGGGAAGTAAAAAAAGCGAAAACTTACATTGTGTTGAAAAAGACACAAACTGAGAAAAAAGTGTACTCAACAGAAATGGCACCAGTTATGGAATGTTTTTCACGTGTATAAAGTATCCAGGTCTTGTACGATACGATGTAACGAGCGTTACGTATATTTGATTTGAGTCATTTTTTGTTTGTTTGTTTGTTAGATTCGGGTTTGACATTTTAGGTTTAAGATTCATTCATTGGGAGACATTTTTTTTTTAAAAAGTGGGATGACTTGTACTTTACAAATAAACACCAGATGTTGACATCATTTCTGACCTGACTTCAAAGTTGTAAACAAGCTTTTACAATGATTGGTTGATTCCAGGGACATTATGGAGCTTTGTTATAAACATCTTTCTATTTTTAGTTGGGTCATACGTGAGTTTTTTAACGTAAATTTGTTCTAAAAGATTCTAGATCACGTGACCCATTCCTTGTTTACGTAAAAACAGGTATATAAATTATGTTTTGGAGCGAATTATTTAGTAGAACCTGTGCTGTTAGAATATTAAGTTGTGTCGTTTTGAGTTACCTTGTATTGAAAATTATTTCAATTCGTTTGGATTCAAGATGATTATTTTGTTATTTATCTGGAAAAGAATGTGCTCATAGAATTTTATTACCAAGAACTGACTTCATCAAGTGACATCGTCTTCCAACTTGGATACTTCGCTGGGATTCGAACTTGGAATTATTTGGACATTTTATTACCAGGACGTTTGCAATTTCTCTAGTGGATAATATTTTGAATTTTTTTTGATTACTTTTGGAATTGATTCTTAAAACCGTAAGTTTATTTTCTTTTCTATAAAATATTTGTGCTCAATAAATTGTTTATTAAGTTTTTACAAGCTTGTTTTTCTCACTCTTTCTGTTACTCTTTATTCGAGACTAAGCACGTAACACGAGTTTTGTATCCAAATAAATTAGTCCATTTTCCTACATTTGACATATCAGCGAATGTTTGCGCACAACATTTTGGCAATTTAAAGCGTAAGAAAACCTTTCGCGATCCATTAACAATAACCTCTGAGAGAATTTCGTACGTCTGAGAAAAGAATTTACGTAAGCGACTCTTTTGTCTGGAGACTACGGAAATGAGCATCAGCACAGAACAGTTTTTCTTTTTAACTCAGATTACCCCACACATTCAATCGCATTTTATCTGATAGTTCGTGGGGAAGACACGTTATTCAAATAACCACTATCGGTAAGTGTATATGGCATTTACAGTACATACCCGAACTCCCACCCCTATCCTCTGTTTCATGAATTTAGGTTTCAGTAGCAAGCGGCTAACGTAGAGACGAGTCTCAATCAAAATAAATCCAATGGTTGGTTTACTATTATCTGATGTGCCTTATACTATAGCTATCCAACAATAAATCAACACAAACCATGTATTTAGCAACATGTGCAGATGGTTTTGTAAACAGAAAGTGCATTGACCTTTAATTCGCTACATAATATCATTTTCCAGAGAATAACAAATAAGCTTAATATAATAAAGAATAATGAGAGGAACGTCGCTTTTCACTCACATTTTGATATTTAAACAATGGAAAGCATGAATCATTCCGTCTGCTCACAAGACATATCTTAAAACACTTTCCAACTGCATAATAAATACCGTCTCAGTCAATACAAAAGGCCCTCTCCCTTCCTGAAAATAAAAAGGATACGACTAACCGTAACCGCAACAACAACATCTGCAAGAAAAACAACTGGAAATATCGTCCACATCATCATCACAACAGCAACATTACGAAAATAACGGAACTAACGATCATTGTACAAGACCTTGATAACAACCATGGTGATGATAGTAATCATTCAGTAGGAATGACCATATGTCGGGCCGCTTGTTACGATTATTATGTTGATGAATAACTTGATCATGATGAAATGGCGTTGATGATGCCACTTATTTAAAATGATTCCAGCCATTATTTCGATACGCACACGTAAATTTTATTTCTAAAATGTTCTTGTTAAAATTTACAATCCAACATATGAATAAACAGTCACTGTTAAGTTACACCTGACAACCTCGTGACCTTGGCATTGGAGTGTACTGAGAATAATAGTCACAGTAAAGCAATAACATGCCACTAGACAAAACCACACCTTTGATAAATGCTGCACACTCAGTTTAGAACTTGAAAACGCGTTTGCTGCATATCGTCATGTCTTTTGAAATAAATGGAAGATTTGTCAAACTATGTTAGTTGAATAAGTAATGAATTCTTTTCTTTCGGCGATATAACACAGGCCTTTAGATGTTATAAGGTCGAACGCTAGTACGTCACAATATACCGATGACGTCATAAAGAAGCCAAAACACAGAATGGTCCCCTGTTGTATATTTGTATTATGGTAAGAACGCAACAAAATCGTGACCTTCCCTAATTTAGAACGGTCACCGTTACTGTAACTAATGTAAACAAAATGGCCAATGTGTTCAATGCTATGCAATTTTGTATGTACTGATTTAAATCAAATATTTTTTATTGGAAAAAATAATAACTATAAATGAACTATATTGCACAGTTCAATGTTTAGCTGCTTTACTAAGGGAATGTGTTTAATAAGGCATGCAGTTCTGGAACACTTGATACAAGAAATGGCGTTAGGGATGGAAATAAAATGATTATGTGATAATTATCTAATGACAATAGCTTGCTAACACACTGGAAGTGCCAGGTTTAGACAGTTTTGTCTTAAACGACAAAAAAAAACACTTTTACCTAATAATCCTTTGCTCTATGCTACCACCCATCTCCAAACCTGCAAGCAATGAACGTATGTACTGACTGTTACGAAGAGACTCAAATATCACTTTAAGTCACAAAATCTAGGGGAAAACAAGAATGGATAAATTACACGTTTTCTAGCTATTGTGTACAGTAGATAATATCCCAAAGTTTCCCTGACACAGTTCATTTACAAAATGATATTTAAGTGTAACAGTCCATATTGCCTTTGCTAGAGTTAGCTTTACAAACAAAATTATCATAATTTGCATGAATTATTGTGATGAAGGTTTAATCATTATTATTTCTGAAATAATTTGCAAAATTTACCTAACAAATAAATGATAACTTAAATAATGATAAATTAGGAAAAGCAGTTCCAAGTGTTGAACTTGTTTTTATTTTTTGTAATCAAACAGTGGATCACACTAATGAGATACAGCTAGCACCTAAAGATAGACAAGCATGGCACATGAAATGTAGACCCTAGTGATGGTGCAGTTATATTATTCGTGATGGGGGAATGATACTACAGTGTAAAAGTACTCTATTTACATATTGTTTTATTCCTGTGAAGCGGTTGTGGTTGCATCCTACTGTGTAACAGTGCTCTATTCAAACAGTCACATTTATATTACCTATGAAAAGTGGGGGCAGGGTTGCATACTAAAGTGTAACAGGACTCCTATTCAAACACAGGCACAGAATTATATTCCATGTGAATGGGAAAACATACTACAGTGCAACAGCACTGTTCAAACAGTCACAGAGTTATATTCCCTGTGAAGGGGAAAACATACTACAGTGCAACAGCACTATGTTCAAACAGTCACAGAGTTATATTCCCTGTGAAGGGGAAAACATACAACAGTGCAACAGGAATCTATTCAAACACAGTCACAGAGTTATATTCCGTGTTAAGGGGAAAACATACTACAGTGCAAGAGCAGCACTCTGTTCAAACAGTCACAGAGTTATGAGACGTCAATCAATGTTTGAGTTTAGGAAACATAAACATAGGTACCATAGTATTCCATGGGGGGCCCTGACTGGTCTAAAGCGCCCTCCGTTACAGATCACTGCCATCTCACCTCTGTCTGCATAGGTTCGAGTCTAAGATTCGGCTAATGTAGTTATGTGAGAGAGCTTGCCAGTAGCTTCTCGTGGGTCGGTGGTTCCTTCTAGGGGTTTTCCCAGGTTCTTCCTCCACCAATAATACTGGCCGCCATATATAGCCTATCGTGTGCTGAAAAAAAAGGCGTTAAACCCTACAACAACAACAACAACAACAATATATTCCATTGGAAGGTGGAGCACATTACCAGAAATCAGCACTCTATACAAACCTTGGAAAATCACTAGGGAATTTAAAGTCAATACAAGGTTAAATTACTATAAACAGCTTTTGGGTCCCAAAATTATGTGATGAAGTTTTGTTTCAAAACATAGGACACATTGCAATAATGGCATGAATTCTAATCTGACCTTCTATTATTATGGACATGTCTACTAAGTTTTGATTGTCTACTTCATGTGATTTGAGCTTACTCTTCTTTACAAGTTTTGTGTCAAATGATTCCAGATCCCAAATCTTTACAAATATGTAACCAATATAAACTTACCAATATGGGCATGAAAGTCAAATTGGGTTATTTCAATATCTGAATAATATGCCTATCATTACAAGTTCCTCAATGTATATGTATCAAATTAGAACACAAGTTATAAATTATAATTAGTTTTAACAAGCATGTTACATATTTCCTGAAATTGGAAAGTGATGATTGTAATTATAGTATGTTATGCAAATTTCTTTGTTTTTGGGGTTGGGAAAAAGGATTTATTGAATAGTCCAAGAATAAAATTAAAAAATTAAATTACAAAAGTAGCATGTTCCTATATTTATAATAAAGCTGGCAATGCAATTTTATTTAGCATATGTTATCTGGAACTGTAGGATACTTTTACAACAGTATGGATTTGTGTGGAGATCTTTAGACTGTGCTATTCTGTACTAAAATGTGTGGAAATGTAATCCAATACAGTAGACACATATCTTTAAACTCCCTTCAATGTGATGATGTTGTGGTGAATTTAATGTCAGAGAAATGAATCATCTTTAAGTGCTTTCATTGTAGCAAGACTGGAAAGCTCCTCTGAAATATAATCTGACACATTCACAGTACAACATTGGCATGGGTTGTAAAAAGGCACCATTTAAAACAGGAGCTCATACAATTTTCAGAGAATTGCACATGGCATGAACATATTTACACAGCTGTGCTCAGCCTAGTCACTAAATTGTTAAGGGCATTTAAAACATGCAAAAATGTAAAATGGTTATATAAATCTAAACCCATCTTTGTAGTAAACAAATCCAAAACTACTGACAAATGAAAACAATGTTAGAACATATGCTGCTGCCCATTTTACAATGGTCATCTGATAAAAGCTTTCTATACTAAATTTGTATAGAAAGTATGGTTAACCTCTACTAAAACTAAATCTACCAAAACATAGAGCATATGGTTTACTTCAAACTTAATTTATATCTACCATAAATTGACAGTATGGCTTCTACTAAATCTTTATTTACCATAATTAGAAAGTATGGCTTGCTTCTACTAAATCTTTCTCTACCATAAATAGAAAGCTTGGTTTACTTCCACTAAATCTATTTCTACTGTAATAGAAAGTATGGCTTACTTCTACTAAATCTTTCTCTACCATAAATAGAAAGCATGGTTTACTTCCACAAAATCTATTTCTACTGTAAAAAGAAAGTATGGCTTACTTCTACTAAATCTTTCTCTACCATAAATATAAAGCATGGTTTACTTCCACTAAATCTATTTCTACTGTAAATAGAAAGTATGGCTTACTTCTACAAAATCGTTCTCTACCATAAATAGAAAGCATAGTTTACTTCCACTAAATCTATTTCTACTGTAAATAGAAAGTATGGCTTACTTCTATGCATAGTATTTTGCCATTTTTGACTATTTCCATATGAAGAAATATATGAGCCAAAAATAATCTTTTCTCTAGATAGTAGTTTCAAGATTCAAGAGTCATATTTTGGTCAAAGAACCCATTTCACTATGATTGGTTTTTGTCCTTGTATCTAGCAGAGTAGTCTATCAGCCAAGTACAAAGCACATATTTTCAACGTATTCATATTCTAGATAGATTAATTCCAAAGAAAGATCGAATAATTTTGTAAAAAAATTTTTATCTTAAGCGCTGAGGGGGTCCTTGTTACAACAAAATATTCACCTTTTTGTTTTACTTCTTTTAATTTCAGTAGCCGTTCTTAAAGATTTCCTATATTGTCTGAGGCTTTCATTTCTTCGATGTGATCTATTATTTGCTCTCCATGTGACTTTAAAACATATATCTACTTTCTCTTTATCTTTATTATGGTTACACACTAAAACTTCATGTCCTACCTCGATAATTCTATTTTATCTCTTCATCAATATTTGAAGTTACTTTGACAAACTCTTGTTCAACTTTTATATCCGCAAACAGATTTGGGAATTCTCGGTTTATCCTATGATATTTTCAAATTGTGATTTCTTTGGGGGGGGGGGGGGCGGGGTAATCTCTCTTTCTCTCTCTCTCTCTCATAACTATGTCCAAAATGATTTCTTATTCCCCATTGGAGACCTCCGAAGTATCGCTATCAGTTGACCCACTTGCCATGGAAGGATATTTATTATTATGACCATATTTACTAACTATCCATGCCCAAGTCGTACACGACTGGTTATCATTCTACTATCTCTGCTTGACATTGCTAAAGTTTATATTCGCATGCATTTATTTTGTACACCCACAAAATCTCCATCGATCAGCTGATGAGTACATGACGAAAGACCCATACGATTTTCACTAGCCTACAGTAAAATGATATCATATTATACCCGTATCAATAATTATCTTGCAAATCTGCTAGATTTAGTATGTATGTAACCTTCTCAACTGCATTTATCATCACGTTCAAACTGAAAACTGGATGTCAACTAAACTTAGGTTACCCCATCTGAGCACCTTCTAACAAACCGGAAGTCTTTAGTTTGGTTCTTGGTTGGTTTTTTTTTTTTTTGTATATAAAAGGTCTTGAGGTTACAAATTGACTCGAGCTTGTATTAATACGCCAAGACTCTGTATTGTATTCCGAATGAGTGTTACAAAACTGTAAACATCGGCGTTCGATTCAGTAGCAGACGACATAAACTGGAGAGTGCAGAAGTTAACATGGAGAAAGGATTTTCATTGATATAATCAGGGTAGTGCATACATGCAATTTTGAATAGCAAATGCAAACTATTGGAAGATGGTATATCTGTATTGTTTATACTTTGTAAAAAAAAAATAATGTATAAGGTACAGTACTGTAAGCATGCTTGATTCCGTTAGTAAAATGAAAAACTCTGCAACATTCACTCCCATTCTAATTTATACACAGTATAAATTGTGTATAGATTTTAGAAGGAGAGGGATGTTTTCAGTAACTGTCTTTTTACTGAGAGAAATGAGTGCTCGTACCGAATACTTATTGTGTAGACTTTATTGGCAATCTCTGTCTCCAGAGTCCATCCCCGTTTTTGCTTCCCCTGCAATGTAACCTTTTGAATCATTATATTTTCAAAAGGAAATTTTTACTCGTAGAATTAGAAAAAAACAAATTTACATTTAAAATCTTGTCATGTGCGTCATCTGATTTGATTATTTCTACTTGAATTATGTGTTTAATTTTATTGTTTACGTAAATTATGTGTCTGACTATTTCTACTTGAGTTGTTTTTTGTCTGATTTTTTTTATACATAAAATTCAAGTAAAAAATATTCAGACACAATACGGTAAAACTAATCAGACATATAATTCAAGTAAAACTAATCAGACACATAAGTTGAATTATTGTCACCATGCAAGTATGTCAGAAGTAGGTAGTTAGTTAAAGGGAGCGAAAATCGATCGCTTTCAATAAATGACTCACGATCTTGATTCAAGGGCATAAAACAAACCCCAGGGCCTATATTGTTTGCACCTATTAATGTCTTTTCATGAACTGTAATCGTATATATGGTTATATGGCTGGGATATCAATAATTTCAAGTTATTAGTCCAAAAGTCCACAAATTTCATTGGCGATGGGGTGGTTCCTGGCTTGATAATAAGTTGTATACATTAATTAATTTGTCTTTTAATGCTAGCAATTGTGTACATGGGTATAAATTGATAATCTCAAAAGTTTCAAAATTGCTATACAGGGGTAGGGATGGAATGCCTTTTAAGTGCCAGTTATATGTGTAAATTTGTCTTTACATGTCAAGAAAGTCTGTATTACGGTTGTTAGTTGGTGATCTCAATAATTTTTATGATGTGACCCAGGGGATACGTTTTTGCAGGGTGGGGATAGACATCAGGCTATCATCTCACGTATTTGTATAAATATTTGGTCCACAGATCACATATGGCGTGAGTAACTTGAAACTTATGTAGAATCACCGCTACTCCATTAGTCCAAGTTATTCTGAGCAATTTAGTTTTATTATTTTTTAAACGTATTACTAGTAGCTTGCAGTAACAGTAATAGTTGCAAAAAGCTACAAATTGGCATCTATACTATACAAGAAACAAAATGTTATTTTAAAATTATTTTACATTATTTTTATAACTTGTAGTTACAATTACATAAGGTAATTAATAGGAGTTACTTGAAACATACGTAAAATCGCATCTACCCCTTTAGTCCTACTTTAAGCTGAAAAATGTTTATCGTTTTTGACTCGAGCGTATTTTTTATAGTTCGTTCTACATATCATGGCTAAATTTTCCTATCTTTAACTCGGTAAATAGCAGTAATAATTAAATAAAATAAACTATTATGATAATGGTGGTGGTATGTAAACGTACTACTGTAAAATATTGTTTCTAAGTCAGAAATAGATACATAGATGTATTTACGTTTGTTTGGCATTGTTTACTAAAAGTATATATGTCTATATTTTGTGACACTATGTCATTGTTTTAGGTCAGAAATAGATTTATAGATGTGTATACGTTTATTTTGCATTGTTTACTAAAAGTATATATGTCTATATTTTATGACACTATGTCATTATTTTAGGTCAGAAATATATTGATAGATGTGTATACATTTGTTTGGCATTGTTTACTAAAAGTATATATGTCTATATTTTATGACACTATGTCATTGTTTTAGGTCAGAAATATATTTATAGATGTGTATACGTTTGTTTGGCATTGTTTACTAAAAGTATATATGTCTGTATTTTGTGTATTCCGTATCCTGATGCAAGTTATTTTTTATCCACAGCCGGCTATAAACCCTACTATGATGGGATTGCTAAGATGGAAGGCATGTTGGTAGTAGCAGACAGGATGGCGAGTAATCTTCAGGTTTACAATGGTCATGACGGTAAACTGATTACATCACACAGACTGAAGTACCGTCCCTATGATGTCTGTCTTATTAGTAAGAATGAAGTCGCTGTGTGTCTGGATAACTTTACGGTTGTAATCCTGTCATTGAAATCGATAGATGACGTAAAACTCGTCAACACTTTACAGACAGGATTTTTTTGTGATTCATTGGCAAAATGGAAATCAGACAAACTCGTTGTCAGTGGTTGGAAAGACTTCATGTTGTGTTGGGGAATTTTATCGATTAGAGATGGACGTATGGACTCAACTCACGACATCTGTAAAGGGTATGAGACTCGCATTGCCGTCAAAGACAACACCGTGTACATCTCGTGTCTGACTTCAGACTCCATTAATGATGGACTTTATGTTTACGATATTCTGAATCCAAAAACAAAAATGTTTCTGTATCGACACCAGGAATTAATACTACCGGGGTCAATAATGGCTGACAGGGATTATGTGTACGTGTGTGACAGGAACTCTAACACAATTCATCAGCTGACAGACAGCGGTCAGCTAGTGACCATACACAGAGTGTCATCAAGACTGTTAGGAATATTCTATGATGACCAGCAACGATTACTTTACACCACAAGCGATGGAAGTAATGTGATAACTGTTTATAAAATGGAGTCTTTACATCAACCAGGTAATTCTATTTTATTTTACATTTTCCACAACGAAAACTTCATTTATTTACATTTAATAATTCACATTTTTGCCCCAAAATATGATTTATGAATATTATAGTCATAACTTTATTGTAAGACAAACATGTATAACATATTTAAAATAAAATAAACGTGGAATAAATATTATTTTATTATTTTGGAAGTTTGAAAATGTCCATTTCGTAGTGCATGGTCATATTTATCGATTTATTATATAAATAAAATATTTTTGTTAGTTTAAATATTATTACAAATTATATCATAGTCATTTATATTCATTAATGATTGTTCAGTCGTCTGCTCGTTGGTTGTGACTATATAATTTTCATATAAAAATATTAAATTTGTATGGACTATCAAAATGGCTGCATATCTGCATCGTCACCAGTTCGGGGCAATGCATATTTTTTCCCAGAAGGTGGCGTTTTCATTGATAAATCTTTGCACACGACCTGTCATTGCACGCGACATGCACGCGACCGGATCTCGTTCAGCGTCTCAAATTCGCACGTATTTTGTGTTGAGATCATTCATGTTTTGATGGAGCGGTTCTGTGACGATTTTTCAAGGTGGATTTATCAAAACGAACAAAGCTCAAATCGAATAACGAGATTACTGGATAGTTAAGTTTAAAAAGAATATATAAATGCCATTTTTGGTATTCTACTGTATACATTGCGCGCTATATTTACTACGATCTGTTTACGTTTTAGTTTAAGGCTGCAATGTTCTTACATTGTAAAATGAAACGGACGAGGCTGAAAATAGAGGTAGTGCTTAGATGAATGAATATGGCGAAAGATTATAGAAATAATATTGTACAGTAATATTGTAAAATAACGACCGACATTATTATTAAAATTAGTGTTGGATGTTGAAGTAATCATTTATATTGTTTGTCTAACGCGAGCAGCATTTGCTTTTCCCCTTCTTTGTGCACTCCTTGGCTTTTAATCATCCTCTGCCGCATGCTAACCTGCTTTGTAACATAGCTACATGGTGAATGGTATCTGTACTTAACCATATAAGCCATTAGCCAGGTAAACCTTAGTACAGAAAGGACTTGGGAGTTCAGATTAGAAGAAGTAATTTGAAGTTACTGTATTCTAACCAAACACTTATATATGCATAATTATGAAAATCATCATTGTTAATATACATACTCATATTTTATCTTTGTCTCATGTTGTCATTATGTATGCTTATGTTAAGTTCTTCCATTCAAAGTGAATTACAATATGCACTGGTTGTACAAGAGGTCAGAATGATCTGTGCTAAAAAAAAATCCAATGTTCCATTTTTGTTCCTCTTGTTCCATTATATCTATAATAATAATAATAATAATAATAATAATAATAATAATAATAATAATAATAATAATAAAGTAATTAAACAATAATATAATAATAATAGTAATAATAATAAGAAGACTAATAATACAAAAAATATGAATAATTAAACAATAATAATAATAATAATTATAATAATGATAATACTATAACAATACTTATGATAATACTATAATAACAATACTAATAATAATACTATAATAATAATAAGAATAATAAGCATAATAATAATCAGCATTTTCCCTAATATTTTAAAAAAAACATGCACCCACAAATACTAATTAAAGCACTTAGTTATTTTGTAATCTACTGATTATATCCAGTATACACACAAGTTCTGTCCACCTCTCCAAATTCTACACTAATGTTTATCTACATTGTTTCTCACTATATATGTCCATTCAGATTATCTATCATTTCATTATGTGTATTAGGTATTGTGTCTCTTAACTCACTATATTGTATATCTTTGAATTTTATTTCCAACTACATCTTATCTGTCCCTTTTTCTTTCTCGTGGTTGATACGCTTCAAACTCTTCCCAACATTTTATGTTTGTTTGAATTTTGGGTAACACCCTTGTGTTCCGAAATTGTCATTTTTTAAGTGTATGTTTCCCTTGTCCTCCCATGCATCTTATGTATTTTTATTACTTTGTTTTCGCATTTATTTATAGAAGAAGAAAAAATATTCAGGGTTAATATTTGTTTCGTTTATCATATATTAGAAGGGGTTTTTTTACCCCAAAAGAGGCATACAGGTTGTACTCGCTACCTCTCCGCCTGTGCTGGCTTTGGGTATTGCCATCACCATAGGATATCAGTGAGTTATGGTTTCCTTTAGAGTTTGTCTCTTTTAACAAGGATTGTTCTATTCACTCACAGGATTATGTTAATCCCTTGGTGGGTTTCCTTTCCTTTGGTCTTCTTTGAATTGTTCGGGTAATGACTTTGCCGGAGTCATGTTTGTCTAGTGTGTATATGCAATAATGTGTGTATTGTATTGTGTTTATGTCTTAGACCAGAGTCATGTTTGTCCAGTGTGTATATGCTATAATGTGTGTATTGTATTGTGTTTATGTCTTGGACCAGAGTCATGTTTGTCTAGTGTGTATATGCTATAATGTGTATATTGTATTGTGTTTATGTCTTAGACCCGAGTCATGTTTGTCCCGTGTGTATATGCTATAATGTGTGTATTGTATTGTGTTTATGTCTTGGACCAGAGTCATGTTTGTCTAGTGTGTATATGCTATAATGTGTGTATTTTATTGTGTTTATGTCTTAGACCAGAGTCATGTTTGTCTAGTGTGTATATGCTATAAATTGTGTATTTTATTGTGTTTATGTCTTAGACCTCTAGAGTCATGTTTGTGTAGTGTGTATATGCTATAATGTGTATATTGTATTGTGTTTATGTCTTAGACCAGAGTCATGTTTGTCTAGTGTGTCTTGGACAGCATATATCAAGTTCTTTTGTACCCTGCAGTAAATATGCTGAATAACATGATGTAAGTAATTTCTCAAGATAAAATGTTTATCTTGCTTTATATTTCAGATTGTATCATTTTATAATTTTATTTAAATTTCCATAACAGAAATATGTAGTCAAAGTTCTGATAGTAGAAATAACGGTTGATGACGTCATCACACTTCAAATATTTACAACTGTTGCTGGACCCGGTAACTTTAAAAACACAGATTCTGCACCGTGTTCGGTACAATTTTTAGACACTTAACGGATATTTACTGCAGGGTAGAAATGGGTAGAATGGGCTACTTCCATCAGATAGTGTTGGTTAGCGAGGGATTGTGATCGTACTGGTGAAAATAAAGGTCAATTCGCCAATTGGATTCAGGACATGGTCATTTAAGAGCTATGCGTTGGTAAGTAGCTGTCTTTTGAATGCATATGTGCAGTTTTTCAGTCTTCTTGCAATTCCGAAGCAATAAAAGACACGTGAGAAAAAGTCTAATCGAGCGAAGGGTTATGTTCACGCTTGCATTCCTTGTGTTTATATATATATATATATATATATATATATATATATATATATACATTATTTATAAGGGTAATTCATGTTGTGAGACATTTCACAGTACTTTATTGATAAAATGTCAGACTCCTATGGTTTAACCATATTATCTGTAATTACAGCTCTCTAGTACACACAAGTAAGTTGTAAAGATGCTGGAAAACCAGTGTATGGGATTCAGTTGTAAAATTTAATTAGAATATATTTTTTTTCTTCTATTTTTTTATTTTATATTTTATTATAGGTTGATATAACTGGTTATTTTTTTCTTCAAATCAAGCCATTACGGCTTTTCCAATTTCTTATGTTTTTGTTGTTGATTTTCCGGTATCCATATAGATTGGTTTCTTTTTTGAATTCAAGAAGTATGAAATTAATAGTGTGCTGATAAATTGGTTTGTCATTTATTTTATCAGTATAAAGAAGTGAATTGGGGTCAAAGTGACCTTTTTGGTGTGACAATTTTTCATTTATTTCTTTTCTTTTCAGCATTTCACACGTTAGGATCATGTGGATTTTATTGGCAGTATATTTTTTGCATAGTGGATATTTTGGAAGGGGTCTTGCAACTTTTTTTAACACTAGTTCTCCAGTCCACCATATGTAACTGTTATGTATATATTCATACATTTGTGATAGGTCTTTTGGTTTTTTAATTGTTTGCCATTTTTTCCATATAGCAATCCAGTTTAGGTGAGGTTTGCCCAATTCTATTTTATTTGGTGGTAATTTTGTTTGTTTTATTATATCATAAATTTCTTATCTGTGTTTTGTTCCCATATTCTACTATTTGTTCTGTGTTCCCTTATTGCTTTTGTTTGTCTGCAAGTTAATTTAGGTGTTTCAATCAGTTTAGTCATGTTTTTATTGTTATATATTGATTTGTTGTGTGCTAACAAAAAGCTAAACCAATTGGTATATATTCCTTGCCAAGGTTGAGTAGGTGGGTATTGTAAGTTGTTGATTCTTTCAAGGTACATGTATATAGATGTTTGCTTTAATTTTTGATTGGGGAGATTCATTCCCCCTTTATCCTTAGCTTTTTTAAGTGTGAAATGTGATAATTTACAAATTTTGTTCCACAAAAATGTGTATATTTCTTTCTCCATTTTTGTTATGTAATATAATTCATAATCCATAATATTAAATTCATGCCAAATTGAGTTAAAAAGGTATGTTTGGGTTATTTGATTTTTTTCTTCTAGAAAACTAAAGTTTCTGAAATTCCATATCATTTTGTTTTTATTTATTTTGTTATTATTTGATTCAAATTAAGCATTTTACTGTTATTGCCTAGGTATACTCCTAGGACTTTTAATTTTTGTTTAATTTTTTTCTGCAGTTGTTGTGAATTATTTCTTTTCCAGTCTCCAATTAGTAGGATTTCAGTTTTATGATGATTAAAATCTGAGACTTCACTGAAGTGTTTAAATTGTTTTATTAAGTGATTATATGAGTCAAAGGTAGTTATGAATTTCGATAAGTCATCAGCATGTAGAAATGTTTTAATTTGGGTTTTATAATTTGGAATGTTAATGCCTTGTATATTATCATGTTGGATTACTCTGTTGAGAGTTTTAATCCCATTCTCGTACAGTAGCATTGAGATTCGACATCCTTACTGATCATATTGTTTGAAAAGGTGTCAGTTTGTGCACCATTTATTTGTACAGTAGATTGAATTTTGTTGTACAAGGTTTTTATCCGACTTAAAAAGTTTATTCCAAAACCATTTTTCTTAAGTGTTTGGATAATAAAGTTAATTTCAATTTTATCGAAAGCCTTTTCTTGAACAAAAAGAATAAGGGCACCATTTTTATTAGTTGTATACATGAATTCTATTATAGATAGATAAAATATTATCTGATATCTGTCTTCCCTCCACCCCACACCATTGATTGCTCATGACTATTTCGCTTGGTGCCGTCTTGAGTCTATAGGCCAAGACATCGCTAAGGATTTTATAGTCGAGTTTCAGGAAGAAGATTGGGCGCCAGATTTTTAATTCAAGCATGTCGCCTTTAGTTTTGAATATCCAAGTAACGAGTCCAGTTCTCATTGTTGGTGTCATTTCTTTGGTTAGAAGTATTTCATAATATAGGTTTAGTAAGAATGGGCTTATTATTTGTTTGAAAGTTTTGTAAAACTCTGCTGGTAGACCGTCTAGGCCAGGTGCCTTGCTGTTGGTTAACGTGTCTATGCCTGTTTCAATTTCAAATAAAGATATTGGCTGTTCACACAATTCTTTTTCTTCTTGTTTTGTAGTTGGAAGTTCAATTTTGTTTAAGTAATTTTTGATATTTTCATTTGAAATGTTTTTACTTTTGTATAGTGATTGGTAATAAGTGTTGACTTTGTGTAGGATGTCATGTTTCTCTTGTAATATTATGTTATTGGCTCTTAGTTTAGTCATTGATCTATCGTTTCCTCTTATAATTTTTAACCTAATACAGTGATTAATCTACCCCTGCGTCACGCGTCCAGCACGCACAAAAAATGGCTGGGACTCTTTAGTTGTTCATATGTGCATTCCTTTGGACGCAAGAAATTTTAAAGGACCAACATTGTGCTTACTGCGAATTTTGTTTAACAGGACTTTCTTTTCACAAGGCAAATATTATCTCTGCACCGGTCATGTGGTACTCACTCCTTAACAGTATACTATTATGGGCTGTCATCAGTTCCCCTCATGTTTCCGGTTAAAATGTCACCAGAGAAGATGATGTTAATTGACCCTAAGCAAAGGACATTGGATATTTTGTTTAATGATTCAAATTCCACTGATCAGCAGCATTTGGTTTCATCATCTGATATTCAGGATGCAAACGTGTGTTCAGCCTCCAGCATAATATATAACTTCCCAAAAATTCAACAGTTTCAGCCGAAGTGGTTAACAACGGCTTATAGACAATTCGGCCCAACTTGGACCGAAAATAAGACAATTCGGCCCAACCAAAGACAATTCGGCCCAATTTTAAAATACAACTGACAAGTATTTATTTATAACATATATTTTGACAATTATTATATAATATATTTTATAATAACATTTGGAACATTTTGTGAACAAGATAAATGTTTTCCGAAGTTATAATGGTTAGGAAAACCGGAGAAAGAAAGGAGTATATTAGAGCAGTACGCTTGGTCTCAAAAACTTAATTTTCAAGCAAATACAATATATATTCTCGTATTGAATGTATGTTATGATTTACAAATAAATTTATACAAATAAAATGGTAGAAAATTGCATAATTAGTTATTTTGTGATAATTTCACATAAATTTAATTCAGAACATGATTCTGTTTTGCTGTTATATGTTACAAAAGAGATAGAAAAATGTGCACAATGAAAGATGCATCTTTACCAAAATTTCTTGTATTTTTAATTTCATTTAATTTGATAATGAATATTCAAAGCACCACAAACATTTTAAGTTGTCAAATTAATGCCATTCTAATCATAACAGTTTCCGATTCAAAATATTAGCATGAAAGTTTACGTGTATGCCTTTTTAGTCGATCCAAACATATAACGTATGTATCAGAGACATACGACAAGAGACTGTTCATTAAATATGTAATCATTTTCACTCAGTTTTCCCTTTTGATATGTATATTAATGTATCTCAATGTGTTTGCAGAATCATTGTACTCGTTACATTTGAGCGGGACTTATTATTTGAATATATGCGAGTCATGTGACTCGTTGGGATGAAATTGTAGATTAATCACTGCTAATATATATATTTTCTTTCCAATGTTGTACACATCTAGGAATAAACCACTTTTTTGTTTTTCTCCATTTAGTTTGTATAATTGTAATTGATAGAGTAATTTTTTAGTTATTGTTTTTTGCTCTTCGCTTGTGTTATTGTTACTTAGTATTCTTTCGCATTCTTTTTCAATCAATTTGTTTCACTGGCTATGTAATCTAGAATATATTTGACATGTTTTTTCATTTGATCTTTTATTGTATCCCAAAATTGCATTATATTTAGGTTAGTTGTGTTTTGAAGGAAGTTTGCTGTTTCGTGTTGTAATTCGAGTTGGTCTAAAGTTGAATTTTTGAGTTTCCAGTGACTCTTTCCCCATTTGGTTGTAGCTGGTGTTTTATATTTTAAAGTAATTGTTTTATGGTTTGTGAGTTTTTCATTTATGATTTTGCATTCAATTATATTTGGTGTATTGTTGTTGCTGATATATATGGTCAATTCTTGAGGCATAGTTGTTGGATTCAAATGTGTATATTCTTTCTTGAGTGTGTAAGTGTCGATAAGCATCAATAAGCGAGTTGTTTTCAATCATATCTATTAAGGCTGTGGTTGATCTTCTATCACTGTAGGATGTAAGTCGATCTATTTCATTTACGCATGCGTTGAAATCTTCTAATAAAATATTGTTTTCTTGACTACAATTTGATAAATAATTTGAGAGATCGTGTAGAAAAGGTAGTTTTTGTTTATGTCTTGCATGTGTGTATACAGTTATGATATGTGTTTTTTGTGTTTGTATGTGTAAAAGTCTTCCTGTCAAATGTGTGGGTGTGGTGTAATGTTTCCAGTTGTTTTGTATTTATTTATTCTTAATAATTAGTCCTATTCCTGACTTAATGTTGCATGGATCTTTTTGTACTATCATGATGCATTTAGTTTGTCTAAATATAATTGATGGTGTTTTGGTGTATGTTGTGTATTTTCTTTTTGTACTATCATGATGGCATTTAGTTTGTCTTCAATACAATTGATGGTTTTTTGGTGTATGTTGTGTATTTTCTTTTTGTACTATCACAATGGCATATAGTTTGTCTAAATATAATTGATGGTGGTTTGGTGTATGTTGTGTATTTTCTGTAGTGCAATGATGTCATGTGATTGTGTTATTCATAGGAGTTCTTTAGCTTTTGGCATGTCTAGTCCTCTAGAACTTGTGGATGCTATTTGTTAAATGTACTTATCATCCATTTTAAGGGTAGAGGTTGTTGTAAATTGTGGTTAGTGTTATTTCAGTGTACTTTGTTGGTCGATTTATTGACTAGGGTTATCACCCATGTTTGATTTGGTTGTTGTTGGGTGTGATGTGGTTTGTTATTGTTGTTGTTGTTGCCTTGGTTGTATTGAGTTTTGTTATTGTTGATGTTGTCTTTATCGTTGCCTTTTCTTGTGATTCCTCTTGTGAGGGCTTGAGGGCAGAGTTGAATTCACTGTCAGTATTGATTTGATGTGTTTCTTCAGTTTTTTCTGGTACTTGGTTTTTTTGTTTGTATGTTGTTGGAGTTGTCTTGTTCTCTTTTGGGTAGCTGTCTGCATTGGTTTGTCTTCTAGCTTCGCTTTTTTCAGGTACTTGACATTTTGGTTGCTTCTTTATTTGAGTTGTTTTTGTCCTCACTGGTTCTTTTTGGGTCATTGTGTTTCCACTTGCTTTTAGGGGTGTTAGTAGGGGTGTTTAAATCATATATTTTAGTATTTGTTTCATGTCTGCAGTCTTTGGAGTATATCGGGTTTCTTAAAGGGTGTTTGGTTCTAATTGTTCAGTTGTTTGGCATCTTTTTCACTCATTCTGCTAGGGTGATAACACTTTTTTTTTTTTTTTTTTTTTTTTTCATCGGTGTTATTTATGGTTTCAGTTCTGTTTCCATTGGGAATTTTGGTTCTGGTGCTGGTGTCTTTCCTCTTGTTGTTTCATCTTCATCAGTCACCTTTTCCATTAGGCTCTCTGGTTCTTCATCTGTTGTTAATGTGGAATTTTATTCTTCTTGTGATTATCAGTGGTCCAGGTGGTTGTATTGTTGTGGGTTCCTTAGTTACTCCACTTTTGTTGTTGGTTATTGGTTCACCACTTTGAGCCTCTTCCTCCATTGTACGCGTTTGTTTTGATTGCTTGGGTGTGTCAGTTATTGCCGATGCAGCATGCGCATAGGACAAGCTGGGCGTGTTGTTTTGCTGGTGTGAAGTTGTTTGTGCGTTTGTTTGCGCCGTTTGCACACATTTCCATCTGTCATGGCCTGTTTGACCACAAGTACTGTATGGTCATACCTATATACAACCATGAAACCATAATTGGACTGGTACATGTACTTTTAAAAAATTCAGGGACTTTTTTGGTTTCCCTTGTTATCAACTCTTTGTATGACTTTGCCAGTATTAATACGTGGCACAGTTTTATAAGTTTCTTTCCTTATGTCCATACACTTGATTCCAATTCTTTGTTCAAAACCCTCCCGAAATGGCGTTAAGTTCTAAGAAATCTTCCAAAGTCATATGCCAACACCGTGGTTAGATCCAACTGCATCTTATTCTGCTGTCCCTTTTTCTTTCTCAGCCTGCTTTTCTTTCAGCTTTGTGTCCTTCTGCCCATTCTTTTCTCTACCTGCTCACTATATCTTGTAAACACATATCGTATCTCCACACCCTTCCCCATATAGAGACTATGATTGGCTAACCGTTACTAACAGATATCGTAACCCCACACCCTTTCCCCACATACAGACTATGATTGGCTAACCATTATTAAAACATATCGTAACCCCACACCCTTTCCCACATACACATTATGATTGGCTAACCGTTATTAACACATATCGTACCCCAACACCCTTTCTCCACATACAGACTATGATTGGCTAACCATTACTAACACATATCATAACCCCACATCCTTTCCCACATACAGATTATGATTGGCTAACTGTTATTAACACATATCATACCCCAACACCCTTTCCCCACATACAGACTATGCTTGGCTAACCATTACTAACACATATCGTATCCCCACACCTTTCACCACATACAGATTATGATTAGTTAACCGTTATTAAAACATATTGTAACCCCACACCCTTCCCCACATACAGAATATGATTGGCTAAGCGGTTACTAGATGAATGACATCTCCCTTCCCCCAGATCATACCATTACTAAATGGTGATGAAATAGCATGAATATGACCGAGTTATCCTGATATATTATGATGCTGACCTGTTTGCCCAGGTTTATCAAAGACATCCTGAAACCCCAAAACTTTATTTGATATGTTCTCACACCCAAGTTACATTAGCTTCTTAGATGCTGACCTAGTAGCCCAGATTTATCATTGCTTCCCTTACAGCTGTCTCTGACATTTCCATATTCACCCCACCCCAGCCACCACATATTACTAGTTATAAACCTGATAATGGTACTGCAATATAGTTGACTTTTTCCCACATATTTGATACTGCTATATTTTTTTACTTTTTCCCACACTAAAATCCCTTTGGTCATAGGAAGTAAAAGTGCATTCATTTTGATGCTTTTGTGGATTTTGTAGGTGCTGTCAGTTTTGTGGGTTTTGTTGGCACTGTGGGTTTTGTGGGCATTGTGTAATTTATATGTTTTCCCACATTATACCAGATTGTTGCATCACTTAATAACTTATATTTTAATTAATTGATATAATTTTTATTTAAAACTATTAATTCTGTTAGTAGGGCTCCGGACTCCATCCAAAGCATCTTTTGAGTTTAGGATTTCTTCTTCCATTATTTCCTCAAGTTCACACTTTCTATGTTAAACTTAAAAAAGTATCCTTTTGCCTCCACCAATTTTGCCTGATGTACAATGCACTGCTGTTACACGCTATTGTTTAGTTGACATTTCATACTAAGGGAGGCAACTCATGAATTCCAAAAAATGTTGCAAGGAGAAAGCACTATTATAACTGATAAATTCACCTAGGTGTAGATGGGTTAACATACTGGAACTATGGGAAGGGAAGATGTTGGCATCCTTGATAATTTGACTAATGACTATATGTAGTTAAGCATTTAAGATTGTATGATATCTACTCAATGTGTTTATTGCAATTTTGTTCATCATTGCATTTAAGATTGACATGTGTCTTTGGTATTAGCAGATGCTGACTTCCATAGATTAAGTTGAGAGACTGGGGCCTTATTAATAATAGATTAAGTTGAGAAACTGGGGCCTTATTAATAGTAGATTAAGTTGAGAAACTGGGGCCTTATAAATAGTAGATTAAGTTGAGAAACTGGAGCCTTATTAATTAATAGTAGATTAAGTTGAGAAACTGGGGTCTTATTAATACTAGATTAAGATGAGAAACTGGGGCCTTATTATCAGGGTCATTAGACTTAAATGTGGAAGTGGAGGTCCAGCATGTATACTATTCTAGTTTACTCAATTTGTATGTCAGTAATATGTAACTAATCATCAATTACAGGCACAGGAATTCCAGTAGAAATTTTGAACATGGATGACAGATCCATTCAACTTTTTGAAAATGCACTAAAAGATGGAAAGGAGAAAGTGTACAGTATACGGGTTATGGTTGTCGGACATCAGGGTGTCGGCAAGACAACCCTCATAAAGCGACTTCTTGGAAAGGATGTCAACATCTCGGAGAGACAAAGCACTGAGGGCATAGATGTCCATTTGCATTGCTGTGATGTTTCATTATCCAGCCATGAATGGACATTGCAGAAAAAAGGTAATTGTGTACACAACTAGTGTTTTTACTTAATGTGTAAAGGCAGGTCTTCAGATTCCATTTGTGTATGATGCAAATTGAAGAATGATTTAGAATTGTTGGAAATGCGTTAATCTTATATTTCCATACTTTAAGCAGTAGATATTTCCTTCCAACTGTAAGGACAGAGCATGCTCAGTCTCTGCAATCACAGACCTGGCAATCCTTACAATTTTGCCATAAGTCTGACAAAAATGACCCTTAAAATCCAATCTTAATGAATAAAAGAAAACAATACGGAAACAATTATTGTTGCTGAAAAAGATAATTGGCTTATCCGTGTTTGATTTGGATCCAGGTTTCATATTAAAATTATTTGAATTAGGGAACCAGACTAAAACTTTATAGCAGTACCTTTAACTACACATATTGTTTTAGACAAAGTGTCTGCATGAAGAAACTGTTGACTACAGAATTTTAAAAAAATGTCATCCAGCAAGCGATGTATATTGAAGATGAAACGGAAATTAAGTCTCTTAAAAAGTGTTTATAATCAGCACAGAAGAAAGATCTAATAAGGAATATTCAGATTTTTTTAAATGCAAGCAGGAAGGGACACAATTACGTTTATTGGATACCATGTTAGATATAGGTCATGAAAATTGAAAGACCAGTTTTTGCAAGTAAATAAATTTTTTTTAATGGAGATGCATAATGATAAAAATTAAGTCTAAACTATCTCTGTGATGCAGATTGGCGTGATGTCAGGAAATGAAATGGAGTAGAGGGTAGGCAATTCTCAAAATGCATTTTGTCAATTTTCAGAAAAACATGGTCCCACTTAATTTCATGAAAATTAACAAAGTCAACAACTCTTGATAGTGCCTGAAAACATATTTATAGCTTTAGTTTTAATTAGGACAAGCAATGAAAGCTTATAATACCAAGTCATATCTATCGTCAGCCTTCTGAGGAATATGTGTACCTTTTTCCCCACCCCATATTTCTTTCATGAAATCTAACACAATTATTGGACCTTCCTTACAACTGTTTCATGTTTGTATAAATTATTTCAACAGAATGTAGCCACGCTTAATAAATACTAAACTTCAGAAATGAAAAATATCTGTAAAGGGGCCTTAATAAAAGGGACACAACTCAGTCGGTATTTTCCTATCACCAACATTTGGACGCGCATCACCAATTAGTATTTCCAGCTCAGTGGCCATTTTAGAACATTTCTCCTCTCATTTTGGTGGCAACAGAAGAGTTTTATTTATGCATTTTATGTAGGGATTTAAAGGTAATTGTTTATTCTTGAGAATATGAGCTCAGCGAGTGGTTGTCTGAGTGTATTACGGCGACAGTGCACATTGAGTAGTAAGGCTGTGGTGATGATCTGGAAGTGAAATCTGTGTTCTATTTGCGTTCTGCTCTGTTTACAGTGCTGCCTCTGAAAAGCATACTGGTGAACATTTCACAAGAACTTCACAGTGAAGTCATCTTGGAGGAATTTTAGATTAACATATGATTTCTTTTGATTGTCACTCAGTGGAAAATTCAGTGCAGAGAAATATATGTATAGAACGTATAGTAAAATTAATTGTGATGTATGTCAATTTTGAATAGTTTTCTAGGACTAAATTCATAAAGGTATAATTTTGCCATGACACCGTTTATTTGAATAAATTGAATACATATATTTCAAGAGGAGAAACACAAACACTATTTTGCTTATCTGATTGAAATATATATATATATATATATATATATATATATATATATATATATATATATATATATGAAAAGACCTCTAGAAATGAAATTTTGCACACTACCAACCGACAATGGGGTTAATGTGCTAAATATTAGAGGGATAACTTTGTCTTTGCACCGGCCATTGCAGACATGGCTGAAACGATCTGATAGAACTCCTTAAATGAGCCTTTGTAGGTTATCACGGTACCAATTGTTTTTTTCATAGACCTCAGTGCTAATGTTTTGTGAAATAAATATACTTTCTATCCAACTTCAGCATGCATGTCACACACTGTTATAGAAAACAATATTAGATTGTCAATTTGACAATGACAGAACCAGGTACTCCACTGCATTTAAGAGAGATAACTCTGTTGGAACTAGACATGGCTATGAGTTATTTAGTCACAACATGCTTATTTTCAGTCATATGTATCACATTTTCAAAAAATCATAAAAAATACAAAATATGATCTATATAGGAATTAGCATAAGTTCACATGTTGCCAAGAAAAGACTAACAGAAAGTGCAACTCTTACATAATCCACCAATCATAGCTAGTGTATTTCTGAATGCACCTTAGGCTCCACCCACCTGGACTTGCACAATTTTTACCATTATACCCGTATGGTAAATGGAGGTTACTCAGAAATATGAAATATACATGGATATATTCAAAAGTGTTGGCAGCTTAAGACCTACTGTGTTTATAATTATCACTAACTTTTACTTCCACAATCCGCTTAGTACTATAAACATGCATCCGGATATTTATTATGTTGGGCTCCAATGCTTTTACATTAAAAAATTCCAAATTTATCTCAAAATATGCAGTAAAAGCAGACCATTGTTTTGGAACCGAAGTGGCCACAGAAAATGGTAAGCCAGAAACGCTTATGCCCCCTGACACTCCTGTATCTTACCATATCTTAGATACTTTTTAGTCGAACATAATGTTTACTGTTGCTGCATGTTTCGCATACCAAACGTTTGAATACCTTTTATAACTTTACAAGAGCAGTTTATGATATTTTGTTACACCTTACTGAAAACTGGTCAAACTTATGGAAAGATTATGTAAACTGCCTTAGTGTGATAGTTCTGTCAGGGTTGGCAGGTCTGCAATCATAGGTCATAAGGTAGTCCTTTCATTCGTGAATTTCACGACTCTCAAAGTAATTCACAGATTCATGTCACATGCAAAATATCACAATTTCCCTAATTCTCCAATTCTCAATCGGCTTAAATCAGGAATAAAAAACGATTATTCTGTTGAGTGCTACACAAAATAGCAGCAGTGGTCATGATGCCAACAATGGTCCTGTATGTGCTAGTCTTGCTGTTTTTACAGTTTGCCCAGTAGCAAGCATTGTTAGGTATATAATCTATATGAAGAGCACAAGTTTTATAAATGTTCATAAACAAAACTGGGGCCCAAAAGATTTGTGAAAAGATGGCACATGGACATTCGTGGATACCACTAATCATTTAATCTTTTATCTTCTGGATTAATACCATTTCACAATTAATCTACAGTACAGTTCAAATGTTTTTTTTTTTATTCTACAAGAAACATTGACCTTGCATTCAGCAATGAAACATTCACCCCACGTCTCTGTGGTGAAGTGTGAGATCATCCATGAAGTTGTGGATACACCTATCATGCAAGGGTTTCATCAACTTCTGCTTCATTCTAGTGAAGACGCTGGGTGCAATCTGGACTCTGCACAGCATGACCAACCATTGGTAGGTTAAACCAGGAGTAGCAAAAGTGAACTTTTCCCTATCCTTCTTCCTTATAGGAATTTGCCAATAACCCTTGAACAGAACCAACATCGAGAAATATCTCACTTTCGAGACAGTTCTGGGTCAGGTAGCATATCAGCCTGAAATTCCACACCTAAATGAGCTTCTTGTAGTCAACACAAAACCGATGTGTGCCATCCTTCTGCACTGGGACTACCGGATACATGTATTGAGTTGGCGGGTTTGATTACTCCCGGAGCAATCATCTTCTCTTCCTTTATGAATGGTCATTTCATGTGGGCAAGGGGTATACTTTCCGCTAGACTGGCCAGTTGTCCATCCATAAGCTTTACCCCGAACTCGACAAGTGACGTACTCCCGGATATTTCCGTGAGCACATCAGAAATACCTGGCCAGCATTGTCTATATCTCCTCCCACTGTATTGCATTCCACATGGGGTCACACTTCACGTCCGAGGGCGTCTCAGCCCTTGTTAATGGATGGTGCAGGACAGTGTTTGAATCCTCAGCTTCCTCGGTGACGACCATGGCAACGATACAATCGCTCATGGTCACTCTTTCTCAGTATCTCTCAAGGAGATTGGCATGGTACAACTTCTGTTTAGTCAGAGGTCATATCTGATCGGTTTGACCTCCGACCTTCTCGGTTCAGATGTTCAGACCCCTTCATGAAACTTGCAACTTGTTGTGCTCTTGGGACAACAGCAACAACACCTTGTCCCCTACCTCATATTGGTGTCGTTTTGTGCCTTTGTTGAAATTCTTGGACTTTACATTAATTTGGTAAAATTCAAGGCAAATAAATCAGGATTTATGGATTGCTATTAAAGTGTTTGCATCACCTGTACTAAAATAAGTGAAATAGAATCTGAATCAATGTGAGATGGTAGAATTTGATCCTAACTGCTAACAGGCTATTTACTCTTGAATTATATATTTGGCTTGATTGACTTATACAATGCATACTTCAGTTGTATAATATGCTATTTTTTTTCAGAGTCAGAACAGGATTATCGACTACAACGGCTTGCCAAGGTTCTCATTGAGAAACAAGTGCGGAGTGAGGCTGCTGATGAGAAACAGGTTGTAATTTTTCACGAAGGTGCGATCACTGACATAAGTGCACAGGACCATGTTGCAGAAGAACCAGACATTGTTTCTCCTCATCCTGACTTGCTCAAAACTAGTCAACAAATAGGGTCTTCTGGCGTTCTGAGAAATCTTCCAAAGTCTAATGCAAACACGATGGTTATATCAGAACCTGGAGAAAATGTTTCCAGTGAAAGTCATATGAAGGATCCCAACAGAGAAATTTTACAATTGTTGCAAAAGAATGCAGATAAAATTAAAAATGATCTACGCACATATGCACCTTTGACGATGTGGGACTTTGCAGGCCAATATGCCTTCTACACAACACACCAAATGTTCCTGTCAAGACGTGCCATATACTTACTGGTTTCAGATCTCAGTGGACATATAGACGATATTGTAGATGATGAATTATACTTTGACGAGAAAGGCAAAATGGAGTGCAGAGTGCGTGGTGAGTTTAGAGCTGCTATTACTGTGTGATGATATATTACTTCATTCTTTACTTGAGCATAACTTTAATTAGATATCACAATGTTAGTCACCTACAGTATTAAAGTTGCTTTTTTCAGGATTACAAATTTACATGCCCAGTTCTAAGTGGCAAATCAGAATTTCTAATAATGTATTGAAGTTGCCAATTTGTTGCCCAGGTTGACGATGCTGTTTTAGGGCTATCAATTATTTCTCTATAAGGGTCAGGATGGCAAAACTACATGTTCTGGGCAATCATAGTTATTACTGATTCAGGGCAAGCTTGACAAATATGAATTCAGGACATGCTGGAGATATACTAATTTGCGGCAAGCTGCCTATGCAAGTTCTGATGGGGCCTGCTGGAGAAGTAATGATTTGGGGTCTGCTGGGGAAGAATTGATTCAGGGTCTCATGGGGGAAGTATTGATTAGGGGCATGCTGGGCAAGTAGCAATTCAGGACAATCTGGGCAAGTTCTGATTGAAGGAATGATGGGCAAGTACTAATTATGGGCATGCTGGACAGGTACTCATTCAGGACTATTGGATGAAAAGTTTATTACGTTATGTGTATTTCCAATGTTGGTCATGATTATATAAATATTTTGAGCAAACCTTTCAAAAAATGAGAGACATTTTTAATTTTACTCAAGGTTTCTTTGAACAAGTATTCAAAAATATTTCAGGCAGTATTTCTTTGCTGACAAATTTTAAGGACAATGTCAGGCAGTGATTAGTATTAAAATATTTCAGGCAGTGTTTAGTGGCTGAATGAAGAAAAAGTGCATGTCTTTGAGTTTAATTTTCCAAACACTTATCTTGGCATCACATACGTTCTTACACTAAGCCTGGCATCACACACGTTCTTAAACTTAGCTACTATTCCATCCAAAATATCAATTCAAGCAACTTCAGCACTCGTGTTAATCTCATTACAATCTTCATCAATTTGGCATTTTACCCCAAAATACTTGTGCAAAGTTTGCAAACAACATTTTGTTTTAAGTCTCAATGCATGTTGATTTCAAGGTGACACTCACTGCTTATTTTGCTACACTAGGAAACACAATTATGAAAGCTAAATTTGTTCATCTGATGTACCACATGTGCAACACTGGGTCTTTTTCCCTCTGAATTCAGTCATTGTAAAATATCAACATATTTTCTTCCAATTCAGCAGCCAGTCGAAGTCTTTGTACTTGCTGCCAAGCTATTGTATCATGTTCTTTTGATGTACTCGAATGACAACATGTACATCTGGGGGCCTTTCATCCACTGAATTCTGTCATTGTAAATATCAGCAAACACATGATTGAATTGATGGCACTTATTTACTGAAACCCATTCAGGCATTGTTTATTTGTAAATTAGACTGTAACACTTATTTACCGAAACCCATTCAGGCATTGTTTATTTGTAAATTAGACTGCAACACTTATTTACTGAAACCCATTCAGGCATTGTTTATTTGTAAATTTGACTGCAACATTACAGTTTTTCATTTTATGAATATTTGTGCCATCTTAAAACATTTCATTCTGTCATAGATTCATTTTAAACTGTCTTGAACTGGATTATTCATAGAGTCAGTACTGTTGTATAAAATGTCATAATTGTTACAATGTAAGTTGTTTTATCTGAATTCAGATTGTTATTGATATATTTTTTCCTGATCTTTTCAGAATTAGTCGAGGTGTGGATGAATTCTGTTCATTCCTGTGCATCAGCAGACAATGAAAGCATGAATTCTAAAGTCATCCCTCCCCCAGTTATTCTCGTGGGAACCCATGCTGATGCTATTCAAGAGGTAAAACATGTTTTCCTTAATGTTAGTTAAATACTAACGCTTTTCACTGAATTGGTACCTTATTGTGTACACAGTATGATTCTTCAGGAGTTCATCAATTCGTAACTTCATCAGGTAAGACTTGCACAATTATTTGATTGGATCAGAGCACAAAGTTTAGTTGCTGTAGGGTTTAATATAATAGGCTCTACATCGTGACCAGTATTAATGGTGGAGGATGAACCCAGTAAGACCACTGGAAAGAACCAATGACCGACGGGAAGCTATTGGTAAGCTTTTCAATACCTACATTGGCTGATTCTGAGACTCGAACCCAAGTGGATAGGGGTGAGATGGAGAGCACTTTAGACCACTCTGGTCCCAAAAATGTGGTGATCATTAATAAGTAAAATACATAGTAATGGACTAGAATTGAGCCTTTTGATAATCAATTTATAGTTGTTCCAGGTTTGGACAGAACATTATATATATAAACATGCTGTGTTCTCTCACTTAAGTATGTAGTAAACCATTAAGTTGTGCTTTCATCACATTAGTAACTTTCCAGTTTCTTCAAAATGGTGTCATGATCCACCATGTTCTAAACTTTTCTGAAAATCTACAAATAGAGATCCTATTATTCAGTTTTGATCAAGGGCTTGAAGCCATGTATCATTTAGAGTAATCAAATTAGTCTCACATGAATGATTCTATCTACACATGAATGATTCTATCTACAGCCTGATGATTAGGGTGTAACAGCATGTGGTTTGTTCAATATGACATAAACGGGTGATGGATATGTTTTTCAATCAATTATGACAGGTTTTAGTTGTATTGAATTTGGCTAGAACCAGATTTGTGCATAGTCATTACTTTTGCAGTTTTCCACATTTTGGGGACAAATGAGGTTGCAATGTTTAAATTGATTATGAATGTTATGCTATCCGAAATATCTGAGGCAGAAGTTGTAATGAGTGGTGCCCCAATCTGATCAAGTCATGTAGCTTTCTTGGTATCTAGTTTATTGAGACACTTTTTTTAATAAAGTTTCTTTGAAACTTGTGGAATAAAGAAACATGCCTACTTAGTTCTTGTAACTTAGTTTTAAAAAAAATCATCAAAAACATTTGCAATGTCAGTGTTTTCAGTAACTGTGCTGTCATTTACCAGACGTGAGTGAATTTTATTTGTTTGATCTTTGTATGTGTGTGTGTGTTACCCAATGTGTTCATTTAATACTATCCAAAATGGAGTTTGTGTTGCTCTTTGTGTTTTCAACCATTGATTGATATAAACATTTTTAAGCATTTTTAATTATACCTGTTCTATTATTTCCCCAAGTTTTATTGTGCATGGTTTCCCATTACCTTCAATTAATCTCGTTTCTTCACAGTATCATGGATTTCATTAGGACAGCAATTACGTTGGATTGTATACTTTACGCAATTTACTTTCGTTGTTGCTCACTTAGAGAATACTCCATCTGAGCTTCATCTATGTCATCTAAATTTTGAATCATATCTGACTGAACTGTTTATAGTTCATTAAAAAAAAAATCCTGATTAAAAATTTTGAATGATCTGTAAGTGATACTTTTTTGTGTATTTTTCCTATTTCTCTTGCATTTATCCTGCCTTGTTAAAGACATGGGACAGTGGTCATTACGACCAACATTTGGTACATTAAAGCAAGTCACATTGTCTGGTAGGTTGGTATCAATGTGATCAATAAGAGTGTGTGATATTTATGTTATCCTTGTGAGATCATTTACCAGATGGACTAGGCCTAATGATTCAATACGTTCCATCTAGTTGTTTTTAATTTGAGTATTCAGTTTGTCCTTTTTCATATCACAGAGGATATATGTTTCTTTCTCCTCTGCAAGGACATTATCGCTTTGTTTCAAAAAAGTTATCCTTCCAAATTACTTTGGAGGAAGGTTGTCTATAAAATGAAACCAACTACCAATGATTTTGCATTTCATTTGGAGAAATTTCCACCCAAAACATTAAATTTCATGTGACACCAAAGTCAGGATGCTTTTCTGCATTTACATCTTCCATAAGGTATACCACAATATGTTCCCCTGCTGTCTCTCTGTCCCCGCGTATTTGGTTATTGAAATAGATTATCATTGTGGTTAGCATTAAATTTAGTTTCAACGAGTCCTAAAATATGCATATTAATTTTCTTTGGAAGACAACATTAACTTAATCTGTTCTATTTATTTCCAATATATCTTGTATATTTGGACTTCTGGAAACATGACCACTATGATACTATCGCTTAACCAGAATGAAGCAACTCTTCCGATTTTGTTCAGTTGTTCTTGTCATATGTGCTTGTTGTCTGCCTTCATCTACATTATCAAGTTTCATGATGGATTGGCTGTTTAGATCGTATGTGTTTCTTCATCTTGTTGTTTTGGAAATGAGAACAATTAGAATTTTTCTCAGCTGTCTTGCTCCACTGTTAGGATGTCCTTTGTGCTTGAATTAACCGCCATCATGTGATTGCTAGTTAACCTGTTTATTATATGATGGACCCTAATCAATTGCTTTAAACATTCCTTGGCTCCTCAATGTGCCCAAGACTAAATGAACTTTGACTACATTACTTTAATATAAACGGAAGCAAAATAGCAAACGTTTCAAAGCAGGCTGGCATAGAACAGGAATAATAATTCTTGCTTTCTCCCTTTAAAAATTCAGCCATGACTTTAGATAACTTGATGCAAATCTGTATTAAATCGTCAATTGTTGTGTCAACTATCCCAGAGATAATACTGCATATTACATTAATCAATGCCCAATCAGTAGGACCACTGGAAAAGCGTACAGAACTAGTTAATTTTATGAACGGTCAGAATATCGATGTCTTCTTCCTGACAGAAATATGGCTAAAACATCAGGTGATGAGCTCAAGTGCGTCGATCTAACACCCAATGGTTACTACATCAAGCCGTTCATAAATAAAATATCTCAAATACAACAAGAGTCCAAACAACCCTCACACTGAACAAAAGGTATCATTTGTTCTGCTTCTACCAACCTCCACCTAGCCGAAAAAAAACAACAAGCTGACTGAATCTCTCTTTTTGGAGCAATTTTTGAATCTTCTGGAGTATGGAAATTCAATAGGTGGCTTCCTAATTTTTTTTGGAGATTTCAACCTTCACTTTGACTCACCTGGAAACCGATACACATCAAAACTCCTCGAGTCCATTCATGTTTTCAACCTTAAACAGTCAGTTAACCAAAACCCACCCATAAACATGGTCACAATTTAGACTGGATTCTTCATATACCTGATTATAATATTCTACGGTCCACCCTTGTATCCCATGAACTTGCACCGGATCACCTCTGCATTATATGCCATCTGTATGTATCAGTCCCTTTACCTCCACCTTTGTTTAAGAGAAACCTCTGTTATGATAAATAGAACCAAACTAATGCATGACATCCAAGCAAACCTAACAACTTTCTAACCTCTTACAGCAGAACAACTCAATAGCTGCCTGCATCCAGCCACCAGATACAGAGTATCAATTAAAAAGTCTTCTCCTTGGCATAGCAGTGTACGGGACCAGTTTATCACTGGTCAAAGAAACTGACGTAAAGCGGAGAGGCTTCGACTTTCAACCAGACTCACAATTCATAAACAAATATATGAAGCAGCTAAGAAGAATGTTACAAATATAGTCCATTTAGCCAATTTAGACACTACAATACTAAGATTACGGAAAGTTACACCTGCACAGAGTTCTTCAAGATAACTAACATACAGATGTACACCACTTCTAACTACATTCTCTCCCATAGATCTTCCAGACCTGTTTGCAAATCTTTTCTGTGACAAGGTATAAACCATTAGAGAGAAGCTTAAGAACACAATTTCAATTCACTCATCGTCACAATACAGTTACAATACAGAATTTCAGTGACAACAGTTAGAAGCATTGAACCTGTTTCTATGGATTTAGTATGGACAATCCTGATGAAGTGTGCACCAAAGTCATGTGAACATGATCCATTTCCAACATCACTGCTGCTTGAGTGCTTAGATCCAGTATTGCCTTCACTAACTGATGTTATTAATACCTCTATCACATCCGGGGAATTCCCATTCAAAACTGCCATTGTAAATCCTCTGCTGAAGAAACCAAGTTGACCATAATGGTTAAAAGAACTGCCACCCAGTTTCTAATCTCCCATTCACATAAACACTCTTAGAAAAAGTTGTTGTAACCCAACTGGATTCTCATCTGAATTCAAACAGTCTATTTAGCAATGTATAATCTGCATATCGACCTTGCCACAGTACTGAAACTAATCTTCTGAAAGTATTTAATGACATTCTCTCTGCTTTGGATAGCAGAAAGATTACAGTCCTCACCCTTTTTGATTTGTCTGTAGCCAATTACACAATATACTATGATACATTCACCATCTCCAGTATGTATTTGGCATTCACAATACAGACATACTGTGGTTCAAGTCCTACTTAGTCAACATGACACAAATTGTATCTGCAGATGGAATACACCCCAACCCAGTTGATATATGTTGTGGTCTGTTCTTGGACTTGTTCACTTCATTATATACACTCAGCCGCTCTCATGTGTCATAGATCATCATCCACGTCTCACCAATTGTATGCTGATTACACCAAATATACAAGTCTAGCCACACAACTAAAGTTGATGCTACCATCCATGGAGTAGAGAGGTGCATTTCTGATGTAAAATCATGGATGACAGGTATCAAGTTGCAGATGAAAGATGAGAACATGGAGACCATTCTGATCACAACACAAATACTTTCTCATTCGCATCCTTTACCTCAAACAATAAATATCAGCAACACCATCATTAAAGTCACACAGAATGAAATCTAGGTGTTACTCTGTCCAGTACTGTCATATTGTACCAACATGTCATAAACATATGCAAGGCTGCATATCTTGAGCTGAGACGCATCAGCTCCATTTGCAAATATCTTTTTTAGTTGATGCCACTAAAACACTTGTTTATTCATTAGCTCTGGTTCATTTCAATATCTACTCCAGAAACTTCAAAATATTAAAAACACAGCTCCTCATATCATCTTTAGAGTACCATGATCAGAGCACACCTCCCTGCTGCTTGGTACCCTACACTGGCTATCCATTGGATACAGAATCAAGCACAAACATTATTCTCTGTGCTATGTTTCACTGATGGTCAGTGGTATTTTCTGGGGTTTTTCCCAGGTTCTTCACCATTAACATTGGATGCCATGTATAGCCTCATAAGCTAAAATATCGTGTTAAACACTTCACTAGAAGATTGCGTTAAACACTACAAAAACCAACTTTCCTCTTCAGTTCTGCAAATTCAGGTGGCTAGAGAACACTACTTATGCTCAGATGGCTTTATATATGATGCAACCTTCAAGAAGATATTTTGGTGAGGTATCAAGTGTTTCTGACCCAAAGATGGCATCCTTTAAAACTGAGAAAGAATCATTTTTGAACAATGAATTTATGGCAACAAAGTTGGCATTCTTTATTTCACATTACAAGCATGTTGAGCCCAACAATACAGAACAGAAAAAACTGATGCTACAAGTTGCTCATCATGACCTAAATACTGTTGCCATTACCCTTCTAAAGAGGTTTTGTTATCCCAGAAAAGATTGAGGAAATCAAAACAACAACAGACATGGTTACATTTCAAATGACTGACCCATTAAATCATGCAACCAAACACAAGGTTGCTGTTGGCTCAGTAGCAGAGTCTTTTTTATTTAAAAAAAAAAGTGAGTCAGCTACTGAGCTTACAATTTTAGGATGCATGCTAAAGTATACTTGTTTGTTTTGCTGACAAGTTACTTAGAAAATCTCCACTTCACTATGGTTTAGTGAAAGACATGGCATGTCTTGGCCATGCCGTCATTTTAGAAAAGAAAAGCCCAATCAGAGACTAAATTGAATAGAAGCATACACTGAACAGTCAGAAAGAGAATGTTCTGTATCAGTTGTTGTTATGCTGTTCTTAATTAAAGAGTTTTCAGCATTTGTTTACTCTGCCATTACCAATGGATCACTTGAGTCCTTTTAAGGAATCCTTTTCAAGAAATAAAGCATGTGATCTGACTTTTCAATTATGACAGTTTTGCTAATCAGCAGCAACATTCCAACCTTTGGCAAGTTGTGAAGACCTTGCTTGTCTTGTCGCATGGTCATGCCACTGTTGAGAACGGGTTCTCAATTAATAAAGACGTTGAAGAGATAAATATAGCAGAAAGAACATTGATTGCCAAAAGGGTCATTATTGATGCCGATAGAGCTGCTGGAGGAATCAATAAACTTGATATCACCCCATGGCTGCTTATCAGTGTCATCAGTGCATACAGCATGAATAAGGCATTTTATCAGGAGAGAAAAGGAGACTGAGACAATAACAATAGGAGAAAAAAGCCATGGATGAGGAAATCATTGATTTGAAAAAGAAACAAAATCCTCACTAATTTATGATATAGAAACAATGAACAGTTTAGCAGATGACTATGCATTAAAAGCTGAACATCTGAGACATAATGAGAGTGAGATTCAATTAATCTCATGGAATGAAAATAAGATTCAAATAATCTCGTGCAATCAAATTGGCTCAGATTGTTCTCAATTGAAACAACACTCAATTGGAACAAACATTTGACTCAGTCCTTTTACAGCCATGATTGATAGAATTTATAAAATCTTGCAAATGTTTCCACTGACAAACAATATAGTTATCCCATATTCTTGGGTGCGCCACTCAGACCCGTCATGGATCAAATTAGTGGTTTCGTCTTTGTATGGCCTTGATGGTTACATCATCGTTCATATCCATATAGACATACAGATGGCCAGACAGCCAGCATGTTATACCAGCACACACACATTTGTATAGACAGCACACAGTTCTCAGGAATTGGGTTAGCACACTTGTATTTCCATTCCCACCTTTCATTGATCCACCAAGCACACATACATACATACATACATACATACATACATACATACATACATACATACATACATACATACATAGACATCTAAGAGTCAGCTCTATATCTTGAGAACGAAAATGGAGACCATTCACTGCTTGACAAGATGCAATGACCAGTGTGTCAGTTTATAAAATAGACCTGTCCCAAATCCACAGGAGAATGAGTATTACTAACAGTGAAATACTTGTACATACCGTGCTTTTAGTTTCTCTCACTGCAAGTGATCTCTGACAAGATACATGCTAGTTCAGTTGCTTCATAGGTAACGTTATTTCTTGTTTTATATCACAAATGGGGTGGCAAAGGTCAGAGGAAACTCTGAGTACTCAGACCAGCGTGCTGCTGATGATATATGATATTTTGATAGTGTTGTCGACAACTTATTTTTTGTGAACGGGTACTCGTCGTTAATTTTAAATGCTCTGGTTTTTCGCTACGGTCGGATATCCATTGACAGCCCTAGTTGTGTGAGTGCTAGCTTGTTTGAGTACTAGCTTCAGATTAAACATTTGCAGGAAATGCTTTGAGTAATGGTGTACTGCAAATATGTAGGCTTCTTGCTTTGTGTCCTACGTCTCAATAATGGATGTTTTGGGGAAAATGAAATGACATGGTTGAAATGGATCACATAACAATTTCATAAAAAGTGAGTAACATTAAATATGCGTACAATGTTTATAACGTGTTTAAATGTTCCATTGTCACTTTTAAGTTGTTTGTTCAAACTCTTGTAAACATATTGGTAGGCTGGAAAGGAGGAACAGATGACACTGGTCCCAGATGCAGCATCAAAACCTGCCCATTCTAAAAAGCAGCCTACACTTGTGGAACGGATCATAGGCTTTTTCACTAAGAAAGGTAAGTCAAGAAGATAACTACATTTAAATTTGTCATTAGACAGGTAAGTACACAGGTAATGACACCATTCTTAACATGTAGGTAAACAAATTGGTATAACACAGGTACACAGATGATAACACCAGTGTTCGTCTCCATGTTTCATGGTAATGACTAATTGGCATATGTGACATTGCTAAATGGCAAAATAATGGACCAGTTTATCTTGGTGCCTGTATGGTTATTCACATTTTTTATCAGAATAAATCTCTGGTAGGCTTTATCAGAATGTGGTAGACTCCATCAGAATGATTTTGTGGTTGTCTTTCATCATAATGATATTGTAGTAGTCTTTATCAGAATGATATTGTGGTAGTCTTCATCATAATGATTTTGGGTAGTCTTCCATCATGTGGTGGTAGTCTTCATCATAATTATATTGTAGTAGTCTTCATCAGAATTATATTGTAGTAGTCTTCCTCATAATGTTATTGTGGTAGTCTTCATCAGAATGATATTGTGGTAGTCTTCATCAGAATAATATTGTGGTAGTCTTCATCAGAATGATATTGTGGTAGTCTTCCATCATGTGGTGGTAGTCTTCATCAGAATTGTATTATAGTAGTCTTCCATCAGAATGATATTGTGGTAGTCTTCCATCATAATTATATTGTAGTAGTCTTCCATCATGTGGTGGTAGTCTTCATCAGAATTATACTGTAGTAGTCTTCCATCAGAATTATATTGTAGTAGTCTTCCTCATAATGATATTGTGGTAGTCTTCCATCATGTTGTGGTAGTCTTCATCAGAATGATATTTTGGTAGTCTATCAAAATGATATTTTAGTAGTCTTCCATCAGAATGATATGGAAGTAGTCTTCCATCTGAATGATATTGTGGTAGCCTTCATCAGAATATGGTAGTTGACATCATCAGAATGATATTGTGGTAGTCTTCATCAGAATGATATTGTGGTAGTCTTCATCAGAATGATATTGTTGTCTTCATATGAATGATATTGTTGTGGCCTTCCATCAGAATGATTTGTTGCGGTCTTACATCAGAATTATATTGTTGTGGTCTTCCATCAGAATGTTGTATGATAATGAATTTGTAGTACCCTTTATCGAATGGTAAAATAATATTGTGGTAGCTTTCATCAGAGTTTGTAATAATCTTCATCAAAATGATATTGTAGTACTTGTATTCAAAATGATATTGTAGTACTCTTTATCAAAATGATATTACAGTACTCTTTATCAAAATGATATTGTAGTACTCTTTATCAAAATGATATAGTAGTACTCTTCACCAAAATGATATTTTGGTACTCTTTATCAAAATTATATTGTAGCACTCTTCATCATAATAATATTGTGCTAGTATCCATCAAAATGATATAATTTTAGGTAGATTCTATCAAAATAATGTGGTAGCCTTCATGGGAATGATATTGTAGCTAAGCCTACCTCTGTCAGGACATCGTTTCTGAAACCACTTGAAGGAAATTCACCAGACATTTTACAGAATGTTTTTTGTCAGCTTATGATGACAGATGGTATTCTTTATATATCCCACATGAAATACTTGTACATTTATCATATGATAAAAGATGGGAATCTGTATATATCCCACATGAAATACTTGTACATTTATCATATGATAAAAGATGGGAATCTCTATATATCCCACAGAAAATGCTTGTACATTTATCATATGATGAAAAATGGCACTCTATGTACATCCCACAGAAAATACTTGTACATTGATCATATGATGAAAAATGGGATATCCCACAGAAAATACTTGTACATTATCATATGATGAAAGATGGCACTCTGTGTACATCCCACAGAAAATACTTGTACTGGTTCTTATAACACCATCTTTTCTTCTTACTGATTCCATCATTGGGATGGTCGTATAAAACACCATATTGAAAATTGTATTAGTAGTTTTGTTTTATGGGTGGTCATTTTAACACCATATTGAAAATTGTCTTACTAGTTTTATTTTGTGGGTGGTCATTTTAACACCATATTGAAAATTGTCTTACTAGTTTTATTTTATGGGTGGTCATTTTAACACCATATTAAAAATTGTATTACTAGTTTTATTTTATGGGTGGTCATTTTAACACCATATTAAAAATTGTCTTACCAGTTTTATTTTGTGGGTGGTCATTTTAACACCATATTGAAAATTGTCTTACTAGTTTTGTTTTATGGGTGGTCATTTTAACACCATATTGAAAATTGTCTTACTAGTTTTATTTTATGGGTGGTCATTTTAACACCATATTGAAAATTGTCTTACTAGTTTTGTTTTATGGGTGGTCATTTTAACACCATATTGAAAATTGTATTACTAGTTTTATTTTATGGGTGATCATTTTAACACCATATTAAAAATTGTATTACTAGTTTTATTTTGTGGGTGGTCATTTTAACACCATATTAAAAATTGTCTTACTAGTTTTGTTTTATGGGTGGTCATTTTAACACCATATTGAAAATTGTATTACTAGTTTTATTTTATGGGTGGTCATTTTAACACCATATTGAAAATTGTATTACTAGTTTCTTATAGAGCTGGTCCTATTAATACCAGCTTGAAAGTTTCTTACACTAGTTTTTTTTTCTTCATTAATTCCTGTTTTTTATTAATTATCTACCTATTTCAGTGAAGAAAATTACTAATGTGATACAAAATATGCTTATAACAGTGATTTTGTTCATTGAATTATAATTTCTTCACTAGTTTCTGTATTAACATGATGCCATATTGCATAGACTATGGGTGAGTCTATTTTCCGCAGACAACAGAGTGACATAGTTCTCTATATTCTGTAACTGGCAAGAATATTAAATATCACAGCTAAAACAATTGGACAAATTGAGTAAAGCTGCTTCTCACAAATTAACATCTGTATAGAAAATGTTAAAGAAAGTGCATCTCTCTTGCAATATATAGGTGTGTTTCTCTTGCAATATTTAGGTGTGTCTCTCTTGCAATATATAGGTGTGTCTCTCTTGAAATATATAGGTGTGACTCTCTTGCAATATTTAGGTGTGTTTTTTGCAATATTTAGGTGTGTCTCCCTTGCAATATATAGGTGTGTCTTGCTTGCAATATATAGGTGTGTCTCTTGTAATACAGAGGTGTGTCTATATACAATGATGTTGATAGAACTCCGTAAATCAACACTTTCAAGGTCATCATGAAAATTTGTGATAATGTAAATTATGTCCATCTGATACAGCATTATCCAACCACATCATTTTGTTTGCAGTAAATTAGCTCATATAGTGTTTCTATTTATGTATTGCGATTCTCATTCTAAATACAATCTCTATGTCTGGTTCCAAATCAAATAATACAGCAAATTAGCTCATATAGTGTTTCTCATTATGTAATGAGATTCTCAGTCTAAATACAGTCTTTCTATGTCTAGATCCAAATGAAATAATACAGCCAATTAGCTCAGATAATGTTTCTCATTATGTGATGTGATTCTCACTCTAAATACAGTCTTTCTATGTCTAGATCCAAATCAAATAACACAGCAAATTAACTCAGATAATGTTTCTCATGGGATGCTATTCAGACTCTAAATACAATCTTTCTATATCTAGATCCAAATCAAATAGTACAGCAAATTAGCTCAGATAATGTTTCTCATTATGTAATGTGATTCTCACTCTAAATACAATCTTTCTATGTCTAGAACCAAATCAAATAATAAAAATATCACAAGCAAATTGAATCGGGAATTTCGGCATCCAGTAGTCATCACATCATGTGAATATCTAACAGCTGGAATGCTTAGCTGTGGAAGTAAAACACTTTAGGTAGAATCCTCATAAACATTTTCATCGAAATCAATGTATCAGTCTCTTCTAACCTTAAGTCACATGGTAATTGACATGTCTGTATTTAGTATTTGTATAAGTCTCTTCTATCCTTAAATCACATGGTAATTAGGGCTGTCAACGGGTACTCGGGTACCCGACCATAGCGAGAAACCCGGGTATTGAAAATTAAGGACGAGTAACCGTTCACAAAAATAAGTTGTCGACAACACTATCAAAATATGATATATCATCAGCAGCACACTGGTCTGAGTAGTCCGACCCTTGCCACCCCATTTTTGATATTTGAACATTCTTGTTGGGGTGTATGGTCAGAGTGCATTTCCTATCAAAAAGTTGTAATTCACTGACACCATTTGATGTCGGCATGGGTAGCAGCTTACATGCTGGCCCAGCAAACTTGAACGATCTTTCATCGAGATATACCAACATGAAATCGATAGGAATATGATTGATTTTTTCAAAAATCGTGAGCATAGCATTTGCTATGCCTTTAATCTGCTGACAGACGAGACGAAAGTACATCAGTCCAGAAATTTGTCCCGGATCTGGCTATTTGCATTTCTAGTAACGTGACTACACAAATCTCGCAACCTAAGTCATACAGTCACGTGAAATCGACAATTAGCAAATTTCCAAAAGTTGTTGTACGTATAATTTGGACATATTATATAGTAGTCATATAAATAAATATAGTCTGTTCTCTCCTCACTAAGCCATACAGATGCTATAAATAGAATTCGTTGGAAAGTAGAACAAGGATTGCTATAAGTAGAACATGTTACTGTAGGAAAGTACAAGTCCACGGACAAGCGAACTCGTATATTGTAGTTACGTAACGTGGTCTTTTCTAAAATACGGTCTGTGGGATTAATGAAATGTTAATATAAACGAGATTTTTGGAAGATGGATATACTGAAAAGGAATAATCCATATACATTTACGGATAATTTGGTGGGGAAAAAAATTTTTGCTCAAGGGTTGTACATGTCTTTCATGTTCTAACGAGTACCCGGGTACCCATTAAACGCCGCAACGGGAACCCATGTAAGTTATCCATGGTTTTTTACAGCCCTAATGATAATTGCCATGTCTATATTTAGTCTTTGTATCAGTCTCTTCTAACCTTAAATCACATGGTAATTGCCATGTATGTATATAGTCTTTGTATCAGTCACTTCTAACCTTAAATCACATGGTAGTTGACATGTCTGTATTTAGTATTTGTATCAGTCTCTTCTAATCTTAAATCACATGGTAGTTGACATGTCTGTATTTAGTCTTTGTATCAGTCACTTCTAACCTTAAATCACATGGTAATTGACTTGTCAGTATTTAACCTTAAATCACATGGTAATTGACTTGTCTGTATTTAGTATTTGTATCAGTCACTTCTAACCTTAAGTCACATGGTAATTGACTTGTCTGTATTTAGTATTTGTATCAGTCTCTTCTAACCTTAAATCACATGGTAAATGACATGTCTGTATTTAGTATTTGTATCAGTCTCTTCTAATCTTAAATCACATGGTAATTGACTTGTCTGTATTTAGTATTTGTATCAGTCTCTTCTAACCTTAAATCACATGGTAATTGCCATGTCTGTATTTAACCTTAAATCACATGGTAATTGCCATGTCTGTATTTAACCTTAAATCACATGGTAATTGCCATGTCTGTATTTAACCTTAAATCACATGGTAAATGACATGTCTGTATTTAGTATTTGTATCAGTCTCTTCTAATCTTAAATCACATGGTAGTTGACATGTCTGTATTTAGTCTTTGTATCAGTCTCTTCTAACCTTAAATCACATGGTAATTGACATGTCTGTATTTAGTATTTGTATCAGTCTCTTCTAATCTTAAATCACATGGTAATTGACTTGTCTGTATTTAGTATTTGTATCAGTCTCTTCTAACCTTAAATCACATGGTAATTGCCATGTCTGTATTTAGTCTTTGTATCAGTCTCTTCTAACCTTAAATCACATGGTAATTGCCATGTCTGTATTTAACCTTAAATCACATGGTAATTGACTTGTCTGTATTTAGTATTTGTATCAGTCTCTTCTAATCTCAAATCACATGGTAATTGACATGTCTGTATTTAGTATTTGTATCAGTCTCTTCTAATCTTAAATCACATGGTAATTGACATGTCTGTATTTAGTCTTTTATTTATTTGGAGAAAAAAGAAATGGCACTCTCGGGAAAATTTGGTAAGTTTTTCTTACAAATGACATTACAGAAATGACAATGCAATTCTTGTAGGCGAGACTGAAAGGGAATTTCAAGTGAAAATAATATAATTAGAATGATTTGATAATATAATTAGAATGATTTGATTGGCCTGTGCTGCATGTCAGTACAATTCACAATGTACAGCCTATGAGAAAGGGGCACTACGTGGCCAGTTGTCTAAAGCACTCACCATTACGATCATTGCCATCTCATCTTTGCATGGGTTTGAGTCTTGGGTTTCGCCAATAAGGAAATGTGAGAAAGCTTGCCAATAGCTTATTCTAGGTTGGTGGCTCTTTCCACAGTTTACCCAGATCATCCTCCATCATATATACTGACCCCAATGTAAAGGCTACATTGTGCTGAAAAATGGCATTAAACAACTATAACAATAACAACATGTATGATACAATACATTATTTATCAACATATCAATGTCACGGTCGTTTCAATTATAATTCATTATTTGAAGGTCTGTCAGTGGTTAGTTTAAGCTGTTTTATGCTTTGACATTTTGGTTGTATTTTCAGTTTGCAGATAACACACAGACTAGACTCACCTGTTCCAATGCCAATCTCAAACTACTCACTTGTTCTAATTCCATTCTCAGACTACCCACCTATTCATGTGCAATTCTCAGATTACTCACCTGTTCATATGCCATTATCAGACTACTTACCTGTTCATGTGCCATTCTCAGTCTACTCACCTGTTCATTTGCCATTATAAGACTACTCACCTGTTCCAATGCCAGTCTCAGATTAATCACCTGTTAATATGTCGTTATCATACTACTCACCTGTTCCAATGCCATTCTCGGATTACTCAACTAATCATATGTCATTCTGAGACTAATCACATGTTTATATGCCATTATCAGTGTCTTCACCTGTTGTGTGCCATTCTCAGACTACACACCTGTTCCAATGCACTTCTCATAATACTCACCTGTTCATATGCCATTAACAGACAACTCACCTTTTCATATGTCATTCTCAAACTACTTACCTGTTCATATGCCATTATCAGACTGCACCTGTTCAGATGCCATTTTCTGACTATTTACCTGTTCATCTGCCATTTTCAGACTACTACATTATACTCACATGTTCATATGCCATTCTCAGGCTTCTCACCTGTTCATATGCCATACTAATGTTAATCACCTGTTAATATGTCATTATCATACTTCTCACCTGTTCCAATGCCATTCTCAGACTACTCACCTGTTCAATTATCATTCTCAACTACTCACATGTTTATATGCCATGCTCAGACTACTCACCTGTTAATATGTCATTCTAAGACTACTCACCTGTTCCAATGCCATTATCATCCTATTCACCTGTTTCAGTACCTTTCTCATACTATACACCTGTACATGTGCCATTTTCTGACTACTTACCTGTTGATATGTCATTTTCAGACTACTCACCTTTTCATGTGTCGTTCTCAGTATACTTACAATGTCATATGCCATTATCAGGTTTATCACCTGTTCATATGCCATTTTTAGCCTACTCACCTGTTCATATGCCAATCTCATTCTTCACACCTGTTCCAATGCCGTTATCATCCTACTCAGCTGTTCCAATACCTTTCCCATACTACTTACCTGTTCATATGCCATTTTTACATTAATCACCTTTCTATATGTCATTCTCAGTATACTCACATGTTCATATCCATTCTCAGGCTACTCATCCCTTCAGATCCCCTTTTCAGAAAATTATCACCAGTTCATATGCCAGTCTCAGACTACTCACCTATACATATGCCATTCTCAGACTACTCGCCTCGTCATATGCCATTCTTGGATTACTCACCTGTTCCAATGCTATTCTCAGACTACTCACCTGTTCATATGCCATTCTCAGACTACTCACATGTTCATATGCCATTCACACACTAGTCAACTGTTCAAAATGTATTGTCAGACTTAACTTTTTCTGTTTTATTCAATCAACATTTTAGGTCATTTCAGGCTGTGTCATTCAATCAATTTCTGATGTTCACCACAGCCTTTGTTTCAAAACAACAGAAATGTTATAATTTGCTAGTGCAATGAAACATCTTATCTGTAACAAATATGAGTGTGGGAATTGTGTTGATGACTAACTACCAGATCCATCAGATTGCACTTGCTTGCATATGCAAGACAACTGCCATGTCCACAAGCCCTTATTTCTGTCGGTGAAGAGGAAATTATTGACGACACCTTCTCCACTTTAACAAATTAACAATGTGATTTAAATTAATGCAGTTTGGAATCTGCTCCCATTCTGAGTTTTGATTGATCATGTTGACACTTTCACTGTGAATGTAAAATGAGGCATTCAGTCAGTTTGGAAGATGATACCATCATGTAATTATTTTCCAGGTGCGGAAGCCAACAAGGTGAAAATTCAGATGGAAGCTGGTGCAAAGAAAGAATTGGATGAGCATCAAACTAAGGTATAGTTCGGGGAAAAAGAAATCCATATATATTGTATCCCTTGAATGGCTTCCAAAACCAGTCATTATTATAGGACAGGTTTTCTTGGGTCTCAAGCTTCCAAAAGTGGTAGAATTATGGCACATGGTTAGCAATTTAAAGTTTTAACTGGGAACAAGTCTTTCCTATTTGAGTTTTATTTTGGTAAATTATCAAATTTGTTTCCACAAATCAAGAGCATGGATATTCAGTGGAGTCAAAGTATTGGCATATACATATATATATATATATATATATATATATATATATATATACATTTTTAATCTATTCTAGATTAACTGTCATATAATCCAGTTTCAAGTTTATTTACAGTTTCCATGTGGCCAAGTGAAGCTTTTGTTTGTTCCTGGCAGGTGATACTGACAACACATTGATGTTTTAAACAATGTCAAAACAATATATAACAATGTTGAAATAATGTACACAATATTGTCAACAAACTATATAAAAATGCTGAAATGTACATAGTATTGTCAACACAATATATAACAGTGCTGGAATAATGTACACAGTATTGTCAGTACAGTGCGTAACAATGCTGAAATAATGTACACAGTATTGTCAACACAATATATAACAATGTTGAAATAATGTACACAGTATTGTCAACACAATATATAACAATGCTGAAATAATGTACACAGTATTGTCAACACAATATATAACAATGCTGAAATAATGTACACATTATTGTCAACACAATATATAACAATGCTGAAATAATGTACACAGTATTGTGAATGCAATTTGTAACAATGCTAAAAGGTACATGGCAATGTCAGCATCGTCTGTTAAAAATGATTGAATATCTTGTAGCTTCTGTAAATGCATGACTGAAAACACTTAATGACAGATCTAGTTAAGTTTTTGTATATCTATGTAACATTACTGAATGACATATCTAGTTCAGATTGTGTTTAGCTGCGTAACTATTTCTGACTTAATGACAGATCTAGTTCAGATTTATATAGCTATGTAGCATTATCGTCAAAGTGCTGTATTATGTAAACACTCATCCATTGACAGATCTGTTAAATTTAAATATATTTGTTTGACTTGTAAAATTATTGCTCTTAAATGCTCACCCATTGACAGATATTATGGTATTGTTAAATTGTTACACTTAAGAGTATTGTGCAAGCACACATCTCATGTCAGATCTTGTTCAGGTTGGAACAGTGTTGTAACATTACTTTCAGAGTGAGGTGGATAGGGATTGTGTAAGCACTCACTTAATCACAGATCTATTTTAGTCTTGTAGCACACATTGTTTTAAATCACCTCATAGCTGTAATGCCAGATCTAATTCAGTTTTGTAGGACACATTGTTTTAAATCACCTCATAGCTGTAATACCAGAACCCTTATCCAATCTTATGCCTTCAAACTTTTTGACTGGGTTCGTCTGTATTAAAATTCAAAACATATCACTCATACACTTGGATATTTGAGTGGTGACTGAGTAAAGGGAAATAACTTCTTTTTTCAAAATGTGTCTGAATAAACAAGTAGTAATTTAAGCAGATTTATTGTAAACTTGATGCAGGACAAATCAAATTGATGCAGGACAAATACAATTGATAGAGGTCAAGTCAGAACTCATGTCACTCTTAATTATAATTGTTAGAAATGCAATGCAGAAAGATTTGTTATATTTTCCCACAGCCCAGTCGAAATATTCTGTACATTTGATATTACAACTGAGCGCTAAGAATGTTAACACCTACAACCTTAATAACAATGGATGAACCTCCAACTAAAAGAAACAAATGTTAAGGCTGGAGAAAATAAGTATTGTAACTGAAATGAAAAAGATCAGACCACTCCAAAAAAGTGGTTTAAACATTGGTAAAAGAAATGTTTTTTTAAAAGGAAAAAGAGTACTTCAGAAATGACTTCATATGCTAAAGTATGTGCTCTTCAAATGTAAATATGATTTCATGTTTAATGATAGACGTATATCTGCATTGCTATATAATTTTTGTACAGATGAAACCATACAATATTTTAGCAAGAACAATAAAGAAGAGAATATGTCTACAGTGATTGTGATTCTTATTTTTGAAATTGTTTGGAAACTGGACCTTGGAAACTGCTTCTTTTGTACTCACCTTCTATGAGAGACCACCTGTCTTGAGAGACAGCTTTTTCTTGGCAGAAGGGGTGGTCTCTCAGAACAGGTTTTACTGTACAATAATAAAACATATTAAGATGCTACCAGTGCCAGTAGGTCATTGTGATTTGCTTTTGATATTTTTAAAAAAAACATTGCAGCTAGTAAATGTTCTAAGTTCTGTTGTAAGCGACTACTCTATAATTCATACTTTAACAATCTACTAATACACCTAGGTTACCTATCTACCCATTCTGTACCAGTTTAGCTTAATGTTATAATTCATACATTAACAATCTACTAATACACATAGGTTACCTATCTACCCATTCAGATGCAATTTAGCTTAACGTTATAATTAATACTTTAACAAGCTATTAATACACCTATGTTACCTATCTACCCATTCTGATGCAATTTAGCTTAACATTGGAATTCATACTTTAAAAATCTACTAATACACTATGTTACCTATAATCCTATTCTGTATCAATTTAGCTTAATGTTATAATTCATACTTTAACAAGGTACTAATACACCTAGGTTACCTATTTACCCATTCTGATGCAATCTAGCTTAACATTGGAATGGACAGACAGTGGTGACTATTTTGCCTTACTGTTTGGTGCTTTAGGAATTACATCAATCAAATTTGAAAGATATTGGAGTAAATGCTATTATTACCATATTGTCTGTAGTTTTTTAAAGGCAAGAAATACAATCAATATATTTAAATTTTAAAGTGTATCATTCTTATTAAAGAAGAGTCACTTTTCCAGACTTAATGAGTTCTTCATCTAATTCTAGGATTATCGTCATGAAAAGTGTGAAAAATACTTCAGAGAAATCCGTTATCATCTTAAAGACAAGCCTTCCAGGTTTCATCTTGTAGAAGAGGACTTTGCCATTGACAACACTGTTGTCGACAGCAAACTGAAGGGTTTAAAGAGGAAAATCGTAGAAGTTGCATCTCAACAGCCATATTGGGGGGAGGAGATACCAGCAAGGTGGCTCCCCCTGGAACAAGTATTGATGAACTTGAGGGCTCAAGGGCATAAGGTAGATTTACCAGGACAATACAAGTACATGTATTTCAAACCTTCTTATATAGTCATTGAATATTAGTATAGTTGTGTCTTTGTCAGTAGCATTGGCAGACAATCCAGGTACATGTATTTCAAATTGTTTTATCTAGTCATTGAATAATAGTATAGTTCTGTCTTGGTCAGTATTGTCTATATTATGGTCTGTGTATTAAAAGTATTTTAAAAATCGTATATTTTACAAATGTCATTATATATATTTATGTATGTATAACGTCAGTGGGCAATTAATTCCTTGTTGCCTGGCCCTGGTCCATATGACTTCATTTTTATTGTGAGAATAATGAGTATATGATTGATATAAGAGGAGCACGAGTATCTTATCGGTGTGTACACATGGGTGAGGCCAGATAGGTATGTTGGACTGGAGTCCGTCAGTGAAACCTAGCACAGAGGACATAACCATGTGTTTGATTATGGATCAAATGGATAGCCAGTGTGGGGTACAGAGCAGCCGAGAGGCGTGTTCTGATTGTGTTACTGTAAGGACGATCTTGAAGCATAGCAATGCTGTATTGTGAATGCCAGATACATGCTGGAGACTGTCAAGTAATATATTATTGTGTCAAATACTGTATTGTGAATGCCAGATACATGCTGGAGACTGTCGAGTAATATATTATTGTGTCAAATGCTGTATTGTGAATGCCAGATACATGCTGGAGACTGTCAAGTAATATTGTGTCAAATGCTGTATTGTGAATTCCAGATACATGCTGGAGACTGTCAAGTAATATATTTTTGTGTCAAATGCTGTATTGTGAATGCCAGATACATGCTGGAGACTGTAAAGTAATATATTATTGTGTCAAATGCTGTATTGTGAATGCCAGATACATGCTGGAGACTGTAAAGTAATATATTATTGTGTCAAATGCTGCAAACAAATCAAGGATTGTGAGGAATATATTTTTCCGCTATCCAAATCAGAGAGAATTTCATTAACTAGTTTCAGAAGAGTAGTTTCAATATTGTGACAAGGACGATATGCAGACTGTTAAAAAAACAACTGAATTCAGATGAAATAGAAGATGACTTAGGACAACTTTTTCTCAGATTTTTTATTATCATTTGAATGGGATATTATTAACAGGGCAGTAGTTCTTTAAATCATTATGTTCGAGTGTTTGTGTCTTCATCAGAGCCTTTACAATGGCAGCTTTGAAAAATGATGGGAATTCCCCAGATTAGAGTGATGTATTAGTAAAATCAGTTAGTGAAGGCAATATTGGCTATAAGCACTGGATCAAGTTCACATCACTTTGATGCACTCATCACGATTGTCCATAATAAATCCATCCAGACAGGTTAAAATGCATCCTGCTAACGGTTGTCGCTGAAATTCTGTATCGTAACTGTATGGTTACGATGAACGAATTGAAAGTTTGTTGTCAAACTTATCTCAAATGGTTTGTACCTTGTCACGAAATAAATGTTAAAATGGGTATGGAAGCTCTACTGGAGAAATGTAGTTCGATGTGGAGAACATTTGTTCCATGAGATTACATGTAGTTTGTTATCTCGAAGAGCTCTTTGTAACTGGAACTCTCTCTGATATTAGTACTGTAGTGGGCTAAATGGGCAAAATGGACTATGTTTGTGACATTCTTCTTAGCCGCTTCATAGATTTGTTTATGATTAATGATTCTGGTGGAATGCCAAGGTCTCTCTGCTTTACGGGAGTGTCTTTTATCAGTGTGCAGCTTGTCCCTTACAATGCTATAACACGGAGAACACTTCTAAATTGATACTCTGCACTTGGAGGCTGGGGCATATTTTGCAAGCAAAGAACGCAGGCATTTATTGAGTTGTTCTGCTGTAGTTTGTTAGGTCTGCTTGGATGTCATGCATTAGCTTATTATACGGAGGTTTTTCTTAGTTGCAATTAAAGGTGGAGGGTTAGGGATTGATACATCAAGATGGCATATAATGCAGAGGTGATCTGATGCAAGTTTATGGGATACAAGCATGGATCAAAATTATCATCAGGTCTATGAAGAATCCAGTCTCAAATGTGACCAAGGTTATGGGTGGGATGGGTAACTGACTGTTTAAGATTGAAAACATGAATTGAATCTAGGAGTTTTGAAGTTTATGGGTTTCCAGGACACTCAAAGTGAATGTTGAACTCTCCATGAATAAATAGGTTACCACATATCACATTTCCATAATCCAGGGAATTTGGAAACTGCAACGAAAAGTGAGATTCAGTCAGCATATCAAGGACAATTTGATTTAAATAAATGTTTTTCCACTAATACTGTAATAATTTGTTCTGCATAGTATATTTTATTTCATATCGAGATCACAGTAGTAAAATGAACTTTGTACAAAAAAAGGTAAGTATTAAAATAGCACCATAACACTAAATGTATTTTTCATCTATAGGTGATTCATCGGAGTCTGTTGGAAAATATTAACCAAGCAGGAGGTCTTCAGGTATCCACAGATGAAATGGACCTGTTTCTGCGATTTCAACATGAAATTGGTACAATCCTCTACTTCAGGTGAGATTGATATTATTTGTATATATCCTATTTGCCTATATTACATTAAATATACACTATATAGTTAGCAATTTCTACCAGTAGTGAACCTTATATACTAATATCACATTAAATATGCTTAATATATGTATATCATTTATTGTTAAAATGTTACTTTTCATGAGCAGTTGTTTTGAATGACTAGTATCATCCAGGCCTAAGTTGGTAAATGACATAGATACAAGTATTACCCAAGTTGAATGTAAATAACCTTATTAACAGAATTACCCAATGTGAAAATAGCCTAATTATCAGCATTACCTAAACTTCATTTGGAAAATAGCATAATTACCAGCATTACCCAAACCTAACGTGGTAAAAAAACCTTATTATCAGTAAACCCAAATCTAAGATGATAAATAACCTAATTGCCAGCATTACCCAAGCCTTATGTAGGAAACCAAACAGTGGATGAAGAACAGGCAGGGCTCCGAAGTGGAATAAGTACAACAGAACAAATATTCAATCTCAGGGTTCTGTTTGAAAAGTACTCGCAACATCAACAAGACCTATGTCATATGTTCATAGATTTCATAAAGGTCTTTGACAGAGTGTGGCATGAGGCATTGTTGGACAAAACGAAGAAGTATAACATGGTTCAAAAGTTGACCAATACCATCAGGTTGATGTACGCCAAGCCAGTGTAGCAACATGGCCATACCATGGTTCTGTGTTGGACAGGTTCAAGACAACAGTTGGAGTACGTCAAAACTGTCTCCTGTCATCATGCTTTTCAACATCTGCTTAGAGCACACCATGAGTGAAGCCCTTGAAAACCACTGTAGGACAGTCAACATTGGAGGGTATAACATCACCAACCTCCGCTTTGCAGACGATATTGATGAGCTGGCAGGCAGTGAAGACGAGCTTGACACCTTAGTGAAGAACATGGATGAAACATCTTGCAGATTTGACATGGAGATAAATGCCTAGAAGACAAAGCTGATGACAAATAGTGGCTAACAAATCTCAGCCAAGTTTAAAGTCAGAGGACATGAACAGGGGAAACAGTGGGTCAGTTCAAATATCTTGGTTCCACAATTATCGAAGAGGGATCAAAAGCAGACATTTTGACATGAAGCAGCACAAACAATGGCAGTTATGTCAAAACTAAGACCCATCTGGAGAGACACCAATATCTGTCTGAACTCTAAAATCAGAATTATGCATCGTCTTTTTGCATTCATGTGAGACCTGGACCCTGACAGCAGAATTACAACAACCAATCCAGGCACATGAAATGAGATGCTACGGAACGATCCATCACATCTCTTAAATGGACCACATCAGAAATGAACAAGTGCAAAACACCTCAGGCACAAAGTAGCCTATTATGAAGACCTCTTCACCACTGTCATAAAGAGAAAGCTGAAATGGTATGGCCTTGTTACTAGAGCCAATAGTACCGCAGGGCATTAACCGGGATATTAGAAGGAGAGGTAGACAGAGAAAAATGTGAACTGACAATAGAATGGACCAGAAAATGTTTTGCAGAGACACAAGCATTGGCTCATGAGACAAGTGGATGGATATTAAGCAACACAGTGACTCAACGACCACACTTGGTCAAAATACTGATGATGAATGTAGATTTACAAATATTTTAGTCATATCGTTATGATGTCTGCAGTGTGGTGGTTTATAGTGATATATAACGCTGAGGCATCATGACACATACATGTAGTCATTCTGAAGGCCATGAGCTGTCAATGATAATTTATTTAGCATTCTTTAGGTTGGACATCTTTCTTTATGAACCATACTTTAGGTTGGACACCCAGTCATGCTGGAGACCATTGCCTGTCAGTGATTATTTATGTATTTTAATTTAGCAGAGATAACCATTTTGGTAGATTGGGTCTGAAATCAATTACAGTAAAGTTTGGTAATTAGTGTTGTTATGAGACTGCATTTTATTTAAGTGTACAGCAAACACATTACAGTTTGATAATCAGTGATATGAGACTAATGGTTATTCAAGTGTACAGTACAGTGTGGTAGTCAGTGTTATGAGTCAGTCTGTACAGTTTTTTAAGCAAGTGTATGGCAAACACAGCACAGTTTGATAATCAGTGGTATAAGACAGATCCTACAGTTTATTAAAGTGTACAGCAAACACAATATAATTTGGTAATCAGTGTTTTGGGACTACAGTTTATTCAAGTCTACAGCAAACACAGTACAATTTGGTAATCATTGTTTTTAATACTCTTTTTTTTCACAGCACAGAATTATTGAAAGAGAAGATTGTACTGGAACCTCAGTGGATGATCAACGCCCTGAAGTCCCTCATTACGGCAGAGATGTTTGTCCTGAGACATGCTCTATCAGTCACAACCTTGTGGTATGAGTTCAAGAATGGAAAATTGTATCCAGAACTCATTGGTATGACTATAATAATTTGGACTTTGTAGGACATTTTCAGAATGTGACTTCTTCCAAAGTAAATATTCATGTTTTTTCAGCTTAGTGCAGTATCAAATATGTTTCATAAATCTATTATTTCTTTATATAACTTACGTTCTCATCAATTCAGTAAACAAACTTGAAATTATTATTCTGCTATTCTGGTTTTGCATGAGCATATTTGTGTATGAAAATGTTTCATGTGATGTAGTAATCTAATGTCAGCTTGTTTGTGAAAGACAATGAATGTACAGTATAGTACTGAATCATTAATGTCACATGACCCATATTTTCTCCCATTCTCCTCATTTGAACCGAACCACATCACACAAGGTGAACTGAATGACTTTGTCTGGGATTTGAAACTATCCAAGAGAAAGCCAGCGATGTTGGGCTCCAGAGTACAGCAGTGGAATCTCTAATAAATTTCCACAAAGTTGGAAAACTGCCAAGGTTATACCATTGCATAAATCAGGAACAAAAGATGATGTAAATAACTACAGACCCATCTCTATCCTTCCTTGTCTCTCCAAATTACTAGAAAAACATGTACATGATTTTTTTCTCAACTGTTTAAACACTTATGATCTTATTCATGATAATCAGTCTGGCTTTCGCCAGAATCACTCCTGTGAAACTGCACTTGTATCTTTGATTGATAAATGGCTGAAAGCGTTAGATCAAGGAGAAATGGTAGGCACTATTATGGTTGATTTTCGTAAAGCTTTTGATCTTGTAGACCATGAAATTTTACTTGAAAAACTAAAGATTTATCAATGTAGTGAAAACTCTCTAAACTGGTTTACCTCTTACTTAACCGATAGAGTGCAAAAAGTATCTTTAAATGGTCAACTTTCTCAAAGTAAAAGTACTAATTGTGGAGTACCACAAGGCTCTATCCTTGGACCTCTGTTATTCATTCTATTTATCAACGATTTACCTCTTAAGATTGGAACTTCAGTTTCTTCCACTGACCTCTATGCAGATGATACTACACTGTCTGAGATTGGTAAAACCAAAACAGTACTTGAAATTAACTTACAAGATGCTCTCAACAGACTTCAAGTTTGGTGCAAGGAAAACCGTATGATCATAAATACAGAAAAAACGAAAGCCCTACTAGTTACAACACAACAAAAACGAGCAAGACTAGATAGCGACAAACATAATGTTTCTTTTGACAATGTGAGCCTTAATATGACCTCTCAAGATAAAATTCTTGGTGTATTCGTAGATAACAATCTTATGTGGTCTATTCACATTAAATACATTTCAAAAAAGGTCAATTCTTATCTTTGGCTACTGAGGAAAATCAAAACATACATTCCTCTTCAGTATAGGGTCATCTTTTATAAAAGTTATATTCAGCCATATCTGGACTACTGTAACGTAATTTGGGGTAATACCTCTAATTCAAACATAACAACACTTATAAGGCTCCAAAAGAGGGCTTGCCATTTAATTCTAGATCAATGTATAGACAATTTTCAGGATGCAATGAATAATATAAAGATTTTAACAATACATGAAAGAATATTTCTTAGAAAAGCCAAATTGATGTATAAAGTATCCAGAAAATCCATTCCTGTCTATCTAAGCAATATCTTTCACCAAAGAGATACTGATGGTACTCCAAATTTAAGGTCCATAAGAAGAAAAAATTACATTATACCAAGGCCAAAGAAGGAATTGTTTAAAAAAGTTTTCAATATACTGGTCCAGTAATATGGAACAACATTCCCAGCAACATAAGGCAGGCTCCTAGCATTTCTTCTTTTCATAATCAATGTCTTAAATGGATGAAATCTTTAGAAAATTGAACAGTAGTAGTACCAAAAAAAAAAAAAATACTTTCTGCTTGTCTGTAATTTTGCATCATTTTCAAAGCTGAATGTTTCAATGCAGAATGATATTTTATGTTTCTTATATGTTTCTGTTTTTACAGATGCCTATGCATGTGTTCCAGGCTTGATACTTTGAAATTTAAAATTCCTTAATTATTTAGCGTTGAGCCAGACTCTTCACATTATGTTGTATGTATTGTATATATTGTACATAACAGATAGAAGGCCTCAAGGTAGATTAGTTCTGTAACTAATTGAGTTACCTTCTCTAAATAAAGTCTTTATTATTATTATTATTATTATTATGTTCGGGTTTCCATGATCTGTAAACTGTCAAAAGGGTCTTACCAATTGTTCTTTATGAAAGATGATATTTTAGCCAAGAATAACATCGATGCTGTAGTGGCAACCCTCAACATTGTTCACATCCCAGATGGATGTAGATCATTGATTCGCTGAAGACGAGTCTTAAATCTGTGTTGCTGAAAAATAGCAATGTTTTGCCTTAATTACAGTTGGTCATGCAGTCCATATGACGAAGACCTATGAAAACATGAAACAACTTTTGAGGTGCATAAATTATGTTCAACATCAGTGGCATCTTTGTGGCAATTTGAAGGTTTTTCCTCTCTTGATTGTTCTGCAGATTGGATACACAAAGTATTAAGAGTGATTGGTCACTCCGACAGTCATTTGATTCTGGGATTAAAGTGTTTAGCATCCACCACTTTTTTAATCAAGGAAGATTTTGTTACCGCACTTACACATGCAGCTGATGCAAAACGTTGTCAAGGCCATGGACAAAACATACACAGCTTTCAAGTAGCTCCATGTAACATTTGTAAGGTTAAGTGAAGCTAAGGTAGAGGAAGGTGTCTTTGTCTGTTTTCAGATTCAGGAACTAAGAATAGCTAAGCTATGCAGTAGCAACATATACATATTTAATGATCTACATTTGTTTTCCTTCATGACTACCATCAACACATTGCTGAAGTTAGGGCGTTTTGGTTATATTGAAAGTGATTGAGTACCACTTTACTTAGTAAAATGACCTACTTAGTATAATGAGATACTTAGTATAATGAGATACTTAGTATAATCACCTACTTAGTATTATGCCACTGACAATATTGCCATACTTCCATTTTTAAGGGCACCTGACAAATTCTCCCCCCCCCCCTTTTAGAAAAAGAAGAAACAAAAATAGTTTGGTGTTTCTTTTATTATTCATTTACTAATTTTGATCAAATTTTTTTATCATTTATAATTGTGATGGGGTATTTATCCCTAGTGTTTCTATAGGGTTGTTAAAAGTTTTGTATCATTTATAATTTTGATGGGTCTTTTATCCCTAGTGTTTCTATATGGTTAGGGTTATTATCATTTATAATTTTGATGGGGTATTTATCCCTAGTGTTTCTATAGGGATGTTAAAAAATTGTATCACTTATAATTTTGATGGGGTATTTCTCCCTAGTGTTTCTATAGGGTTGTTACAAATTTTGTATCATTTATAATTTTGATGGGGTATTTATCCCTAGTGTTTCTATAGGGTTGTTAAAATTTTTGTATCATTTATAATTTTGATGGGGTATTTATCCCTAGTGTTTCTATAGGGTTAGGGTTATTATCATTTATAATTTTTATGGGGTATTTATTCCTGGTGTTTCTATAGCGTTTTGAAAAATTTAATATTTATAATTTTGATGGGGTATTTATCCATTGTGTTTCTATAGGGTTAGGGTTATTATCATTTATAATTTTAATTGAGTATTTATCCCTAGTGTTTCTATAGGGTTAGGGTTATTATTATTTATAATTTTGATGGGGTATTCTGCCCTAGTGTTTCTATAGGATTAGGGTTGTTATCGTTTATAATTTTGATGAAGTTTTTATCACTAGTGTTTCTATAGGGTTGTTAAAAAATTTTGTATCATTTATAATGTTGATGGGTATTTATCCCTAGTATTTATATAGGGTTAGACTGCTCCGGTGGCTTAGTGGTTAGAGCGTCCGCCGCGGAAGCGGGAGGTCGTGGGTTCGATTCCCGGCCGAGTCATACCAAAGACTTATAAAAGTGGTACCTACAGCTGCCTCGCTTGACGTTCAGCATTAAGAGGTTAGTGTTAGGACTGGTCGGCCTGGTGTCAGGATAATGTGACTGGGTGGGACATCACACTACATGTCTGCGGCATGATGCCCCAGTGGTAGACATCACTATAAACTGCCTCACTGCAGACATCGTAGCGACATGACTGAAAAATTGTTAAAGCTACGTTAAAAATCCTAATCAAACAAACAAATATATAGGGTTAGGGCTATTATCATTTATAATTTTGATGGTGTTTTTATCTGTAGTGTTCCTATAGGGTTAGGGTTATTATCATTTATAATTTTGATGGGGTATTTATCCCTAGTGTTTTTATAGGGTTAGGGTTATTATCATTTATAATTTTGATGGGATATTTATCCTTAGTGTTTCTATAGGGTATGGGGTAAGGTTATTATCATTTATAATGTTGATGGGGTATTTATCCCTATTGTTTTTATAGGGTTAGGGTTAGAGTTACTTTTATTCATAATTTTGATGGGGTATTTATCCATAGTGTTTATATAGGGTTGTTCATCCAAGTAAGTTTTATCCACCTAATCTCAAAATTCCTTCCCCAGTTTCTTTTGCCGACCTTCACTAGAGGTCATTTGTATCCTTTGTATGCTATTTATGTTAGTGCTATATGTGTGTATGTTAGATATGTATTTATATACATTGTTTTTTTCTGTTGTAAGGATATCTTTTAATTCATCCCATTTATCTTATTTAGTGATTTTGATCCTAAAGTGTTGATCCTCATTTTTCATTTATATTATTATTGTTATATATATATATATATATATATATATATATATATATATATATTAACACGGCTGTACATGTCATTGTGATATGGAATGTGGAAATTAAACTCAATGGCAACCAAGTGATTTTCTAATCTGCACAAGTTCAATATTTTCAGGGAGGGGGGTGCAACTTATGCTGGTGGGACTCCCATTTTTACCAAATCGGGAGTCCAGGACTGCTTGTTTTCAAATGCTAGCGAGATCTCTGGTACATGATTGATGTCTACCAATTTTAATAGTATCATTTGTTAAAAATAAAATATCCACCTCATGAGCTTCATTAGGAGTGCTGACATAAAAATGTGCATACATAATTTTTTTAGGTGGTGGTATATACGTATATTACCTGTCGTGTTAACCAATTTGCAGGAACATGCCATGTAACCTTTGCTGCTGTATCCCTCGAATATGCTAAAGGGTTATAATAAACCGATTCCATTCTAATAATAATCAGTTGATTAATTACCATCCCCTAATCTAGTAGAATTTTCATCGCAGGTGTTATCAACCAATTAACTAATGATCCTTTGAAAGATTTTTGAATGAAATCAACTTACATATGAACTTTGTCAATGTTATAAATTTTTATATGCTACATCATGAATGTGACAAGCTCAATCAATTACAATGACTGGATACTCTGAAGGTCTTGGTTTATCTTGTTTGTCAAGTTGGATATCAAGTCAGGTTCCAGGACCAAAATTATATCAAGGAAGATGTTTTTTGTCCTGGTTGTTTATTCCATGGAGTTCCTGGTAATTTTCCTATGATGCAGTGATATCACCACCCTTGACATATGTCAAGGACAAAAAAAAATTGTATTTTTTATACAACATTTTACACCCTTGCCTGTAACTTCATGCTTGTAATTTATGTTCTTATTGTTGTTAATCCACTTGTAGTGGTTCATGCTCTGCATCAAACATAATATAAATCCATATTGTTTATTATATTTGTACGACATGGACATCATTGATTTCTCAGCGGCATGAAAACAAGAACCAGTCAAATATTATCCGGCACTCCCGACATCTATCAGAATAATAATAATGGCTCCATCTGGGTTATTAATTAATAACAAGAACCAGTCAAATATTATCTAGTAAAATGCAGTTATTAATTAATTTAAGAATGAAATGGTTCATTTGGGATATATCATACTTTGTTGCACCTTCTGTAGATTATCAACTATGATACAATGTTCTTATAGATTTTAATGAGAACGCAATATTATTAAATCAATAAGGTGATGATATTGTTAATTTCATGAACTTGATGGATTCATTACGTATTTAGTTGTCTACAATGATGTAATGCTGGACAAACAAATCAAATCCAGCTCGGATATTTTCTCGAGGCAGACATAAAAATACAGATGGTATACATGCTATGAAGTGATAGATACAAATACCTAAAGCAATCAGAGATAACTGCAATATTTTAGCTGTATTTAATGGATTTTATACACATACGCTGCAAAATATTCATCAGACTTGGCATTCAAGGGATATGGATATAATTAAATTAAAAAACTTATTTTCATATGCAGAATCTGTCCCACACGGATTTATAACAATACATTTGCGTGATCCAAGATGAAGATATCACATAGGTCTTGATAAAATCTTCGGTTAATCGTCAAGTATTTCTATAATCTAAAATCGTTTCTATATAATACAATTATCTTTATCCAAATCCGATTTATAATTAATTGTATCATGTCTTAGTATTTCATTTGTAGAATTCTCTCTTGCTTCATCTATACAATTTTTTTAAATCCATTTACCAATTCACATTTGTGATTAAGTAACATTATCATAATTCTTAATTATTTTCTTTTCTAAACTCTAACCTAAATAACAGCAGAAAGGGTGTGACCTCAAAGAAATGTTCACGTGGGTAAACAAAACATATATACTAATTTTAAAAAACACGAACAAAATAAGATAAGGTAACAAAAATGAGCTAACCCAATTAGAGAGACTCTCGGTAAGTAACATGCTTTGATTTGGTGTCATTAACCTTGTATTTTTTATTTTCGTAGGAAGCTTTATTTGTTACTGCTGTATGATTGGCAAATGAAATTACTAGATCATGCTGCTTTTTAATTACATATCTGATCGGAAAGATTATATTTGCAGTTATGTTGAAATACTTTTTTTACTTCACAGTTATCTCACATACTGAATATTTGTGATAAAATTAGTTATATTCTTTGTGTAAAGGTTATTTTCTTTTCATTTCAAGATGCTCTCTGGACAAAAGATGAGAATGCAGATCTCCATGACAACAAAGATCACCTTTTGCTGCTCATGGAACAGCTGAACATCATCGCCAAGCCAAAATTGTACATCGATGATGAATCAGAAATCAAGGTCAGTTAATTATAAATAATGAATATTCATCCAGGTTATGAGTCCACAAGATAGTGTACAAAATTTAAGCATTACAAGAATAAACAGGTGGCAATGCATCGAAAATAAAAAGATATGACACTAAATGGTACAGGATTAGAGATAATAATAATAATAGTAATAATAATAATAATAATAATAATGCTTTATTTATAGAGGGTGACTCATTAGTCAAGGACTATTCTCCCTTGAGGCCCTCTTAATGAAAGTATAACAAATGCACATTGTGTGAAGAAGCAATAATTAGTGCTTATATTAGCATGTTTCATATTAAAATACTAAATTCCATTATCTGTTAGAAACGCATGCTCATTATATCACTTCTTAAATACTCTAATATTTTCAGCCGATTTTACATGTAGTGGAAGATTATTCCACAGAACTGTACCAGAGTATTGAAAACTCTTTTTGAATTGCTCTGTTCTTGGTTTTGGTACTAGAAGGTTTCCATGTGAGATTGATCTCAACTGGTATTGTGTTGAAAAAGGCCTGCATAAGTCCTGGAGATACTCTGGTGCAGTTCCATGTAGACATTTATATAAAAGAACTGCCTTGTGAAAATCTATCCTGTCATATATTATGAACCATTTGAGTTCTGTAAATAATGCTTTTGAGGGATGGTCCACAGATGTATCTAAAATTACACGTGCTGCTCGTTTCTGGAGTTTATAAATCCTGTCAAGCTCAGATTTAGCACAGTTTCCCCATACATTAGAACAGTAATCCATTGTTGGAAGAATATATGTCTTGTAGTATAGATTGCGAGTTTCCATAGGTAAATATTTCTTGATTCTGCTGAGAAGGGCAATTTTGGATGACAGTGTTTTACAAAGCTTATCAATATGGTCATTCCATAATAAATTATTATGTATGGACACACCTACAAGCCTTTCATGATTGACATTTTCTAATGGATGATTATTTATTGCAAGAGATAGTTTTGGGTTCCCTGACTTGTGTAGCTTTTGTGTCGTCCCCAGAATCATACATTGTTTTACCTTCATTAATTACCATCCTATTTTGTTGTGCCCAGTTTTGGACTCTAATAAGATCTGAGTTTAATCTTGTTTGGATAACTTCAGTATCAGAACTAGATGTATGCAAGGTTGCATCATCTGCAAACAATTCTGTATTGGTAGATTCATTATTTAATGGTAGATCATTGATATAGATAAGGAAGAGGAGAGGGCCTAAAACTGAGCTTTGAGGGACTCCTGAATGAATAGTGCGAGTTTGAGAGCTAATATTGCCAATGCTTACTTGTTGAGACCTTTGGTTTAGGTATGATCTAAACCAGTTTAAAGAAGTATTGTCAAACCTGTAACAGTTCAACTTTTGCAGTAGAATTTCATGATCAACAAGATCAAAAGCTTTCTTGAAGTCAAGGAAAACAATCCCAGTCATATGCCCATTATCCATTTCCTTCAGCCATAGATCAGTTAATTTGGTAAGTTGTGTTTGTCATGAGTGGTACTTTCTAAATCCTGATTGTGCTTTATGAAATAGAGAGTTTGTTTTGCAAAAAATTTATAGACCTGAATGGCTACATGCTTTTCAAACAGTTTTGACAACACAGGTAGAATTGATATTGGTCTGTAATTTCCTGGATCCTCCTTTTCTCCTTTCTTAAAGATAGATGTAACCTTGGCACATTTCAGTTTTTCTGGAAAATTACCACTCATTATACTTAAATTTATGATATGCATTAATGACTTTGTTATTACTGGTGCAGCAATTTTAAGGATTCGTGGACTAATACCATCCAATCCAGAGGATTTATTAATATTCAACTTAATTAGCATATCAAAAACGTCTGCTTCACTGACATTAGCTATAGAAAAAATAATTATCTTCAGGAATTTTAGCTCTTATAAATAACTGTAGAGCATCAAGTTCAATTGGGAGGTTAGTTTGGTTCTGAATACTGTCACTGGAGATGGTTATGAAGAAATTGTTGAACATATCCACAATGTCTTGTACAGATGTTGCTATATCATCATTTTGCTTAAGTCTAGGGGGAAGACAACTGTTCTTGGGTGGGTTCAGCTCTTTTAGATGCTTCCACAATGTTTTGGTACTCTTACTTTCATTAATAGCCTGTTTATAGTAGTTCTCTTTTGCCTTAGTTATCAGATGCTTAGTTTTATTCCTCCACTTTCTATAGTTTTTCATGTCTTTTTTCTTGTGGAAATTATCTCTTAGGTGCCTCGCCTCATTGATCTCAGGGGTAATCCACTTGGGTGTAATTTGATGTTTAACCCTTTTTGTTTTAATTGGGGCATGCTTGTCTAAGGCTGCATTGAACATCTGATACTATTTATCTAAAGCAGTGTTGACATCAGCTATATTGCAGACTGATTGAAAGGGTTTGCATACTAAATCATTTAAGAACATTTCCTCATCAAACTGTTTAAAGTCCCTGTATTGTATTTCAATGTGTTGCCCATTTTTAGATGATTTCGGAACATGTCTAGTTATACAGACTGGGTAGTAGTCACTCAGTGCATACACTGGCACATTTATTTCACTTATGTTTTCAGGTTTATTAGTATAGACATGATCACACTTTTATCTGTTACTCTAGTTGGGGTGTTAATTAATTGAGTAAAGTTGTAAGTTTCAAAGTTACTTATCCATGTTAATGGGGGAGTTTTCATGTAGTCAATGTTAAAATCACCTAATATGATAGTTTCTAAATCTTCCTTTAGTAATGCTTTCTGAATCTGAGCCTCAAATATATGAATCCAATCAGCTCTGGAACTAGGTGGCCTGTAAACTGAACATAAGAGTATTGGCTTTGATTGGGCAAGGGTTACTTCGATCCAGATACTCTAAACCCCAATAGTCTCTAGATCAACACGTCTGTTATAACTATTGGAACTGTCTACATAGAGAAGAATACCCCACCCATGGAGTCTCTGTCTTTTCTTTCAAAGTGGAAGCCCTGTATTTGGAGAGCCAAATCATCAGTATCATCGGAAAGAAAGGTTTCACATAGACCTAGAATACTGACTGATCTAGTTTGCTGTAATATTAACTTTATCTCATCCAGTTTTTGGAGGATGTGTTGAATATTTAGGTTGATTACATGCAGACCTCTTTTGAGGTGCCCAAAGACATGACAATTTTTATCAGAGGATTGATTTTCATACAAGGCAGTATACCATGTATTGTTTGTAGACTTGACAGATTTCTTTACATTGCCTTGTTTCTTTACATCAACACATGAAGAAGATAACATATAAGATCCATCTGTCGTACAATGACCACATGTAGTGGAGACGAGAGAATATTCAAAATGAGACTGATTTACATGCATACAAGAAGACATTGACATAATAAACACTTGGGGAACCTCAGAGGGAGAAGTAACTTGAACAGTATCGCATAATTGTTTACAAGTTAATAAGCTGCACTTTGTACACAAATCAGATAGTGCCTGAAACATGTTCACAGAATTATAATTATTACATTGAAAATTATACACATATTCTAATGCATTTTGTTTTTGGATGTGTGTTGTATAGGCTTGTACATAATAGCCTTCTACCTATTGGTATGTGCACAACTTTTGCTTATGTCCTAGTTCGTTACAAAGATGGCAACGAATCTGTTTTCCATGCAGACACCGCTGTGTTACATGACCGTGCTCTCCACAATACAAGCAGTTTTCTGACTCATGCCTAACCCCTTTTATAAGTCTTATGTACTGGTCTATATTCCCTAGGAGCAAGGCAGTACCTCTGTTGGACAAGTGGATTTGGTCTCGCTGGTATAATTGTTGGTTCACACAATTGTCTTTGAAGAAGGTTCTGTATTGCGGAACAAATAGTATTTGGAAATTTTCAGACAGCATACTTAGGGTGTCATTAATTTGAGTCATAAGTACATCCTTTCTTGGTGGTAGCCCTGAGATGATTATTTTACACTCTGTGTTTTTGGACCTGATGGCATACAACAAGCTTTCATAATCATCCTCAATGCCTTTCAAAGATTGGCCATTACTGTAATTATTCCCACCAATGAGAAGAATTACAGTATAATATGGTGACATATCCATTTCCAATATTTTATCTGCAATAGTGTTAATCGATGCACCTCTATGGTTTTATACGTCAGTTTTATATTAACCCTCTTGTTCTTACTCCTTTGAGCATTGATGATCCTATGAGAAGAGACCTGTCTTTAACTATATTGTTGATTTTGACAAGTGGGGGGTTCAGATGCATTGCTTGAACTTCTTGTTTTCCATGACTAGACTTACTGACAATTTGGTGACTGCTGCTGTATTTAGTATTTGTATTTAATTTGGCTTCTTGCTGTGGGTAATTGGAGGTTGTCTTTAGAAGTTTCTTCTGTGCCTGGATTTGATGATGAGTTTGACACATAATGGTCAGTGTTTACAGCATGTGCTTTAGCTAATTTTTGGTTCTGGCCTTCTAATACCTGTAGAAGAGACTGGTCTTGTTTAATTGGTGTGGTTTCATCTGTTTGTGTGTATACTGATTTTTTTCTTATAGCTGTTGTTGGTATAGTTTGAGTGCCCTGACATGCTCTTGTGTTTTGTTCCTTTGACATGTTTGTGTATTGTGCTGACTGGGTATTCTGGCACACTTTTGTTGCCCCTGATTTATCCATTTCAACACTGTGTAGATTCTTTGATTTTAGGGCAGAGAATTCCTGTTCTAACCTTTCTACTTGGGCCTGGAGAATACCTATCACTGCTAAACACTGTATGGAGGTACAAGACTGGTTATGGGTTTCCTGGAACTCAAAGGAATTTGTTGCACCTATCATAAACTGGGTTCCTGGAGTTTCCTCTACACTGATAGCAATCTGGCTAATTTCATGTAAAGCTGTGTTACTGTTAACTCTGTGGGCTTTAGGGATGGGTGTTGAAGCCCTTGGGTGAGAGGTAATTAATTGCAGTCTGGTGTTGTATTCTATTTGGTGAAAAGAGTTGATAAAATGATTTTCCCATTCTGTGTAGCCTGGCCCTTGTACATGAATTTTACCAGTTGTTATGTATAGAGTCACTGTGGTAGAATCTTTATCCATGGATTTATATATCAGCCCATTTTGGGAGTGTCCCTGCTGGATGTGCAGATTCTCATCCAAGAATTTTTTGATTGTTGGAATTTGGTTTGAGTTAGCTGTAATTGTTATACTCTTCATATTATACTTGAGTTTAAGAAAGTTTGGAACTGGATAGGAGGAGTCAGCCATGTTGGATTTTAAAAGAAAACATTCTTGGTAAGTTGAATCTATCTCTGAGGCAGATGAACATTTCTCTTCAGTATAGATTGTGTCTATATTATTGACATCACTTAAAAGATCATCTTGAGTAAATCCTGAAAAAGAATCTGATGAATCTGATTTGAAAAATGAGTACATCCAGTGAGACAGTGAAGAAGTGGCCATATTTGTTTTACTGCTCTTTTGTCTGAATATGCAAAAATGCAAAACTATACTTGTATCCACAGACTGAGCTTACTAAGTTACCCATACACTGTATGCACTGCCTAAATTAGTCACAGACTGAGCTTACTAAGTTACCCATACACTGTATGCACTGCCTAAATTAGTTGCTGGTAGCACTTAGAACTAGTATTCTTTATTATGTTCAGTTGTAAGTCGGAATGTTTCAGGAGCTGGTTAAGAGTCTCACACCATGGTGGCCATTTTAATTCCCAAAAATACTGGAAAATAATTCTTACCTCTTGAAATGGTTTAACCATTAAAAATACTGAAAAATAATTGTATCCTCTTAGAATGGTTCACCATTAAAAATACTGAAAAATAATTCCAACCTCTTGAAATGGTTTAATCATTAAAAAAAACTGAAAAATAATTGTATCCTCTTGGAATGGTTCAAAAAATTCTGGTGGCAATTGCTGCTTTTCTGCACAAGAAATAAGCATCACAGTCAAGGAGAAACAGGAGGTGATGCATCGAAAATAAAAAGATATGACACTAAATGGTACAGGGTTAGAGATAAGCAGCACATTGTGTCATTACAGTAAACATAACAACTAAAAACAAGAAGAAAGATGTTGGATGCCAAAAATATAAACAAGTATTATGCACTCATAGTTTATGACTTGTAGATTTATTTAAACCAAACAAATACACATCAGTCCATTATGGGATCTTGGGTCTGTGATTTAATCTGATCTAAGAGATGGGTTATTGCGGTACCTCTCATATGACATCATCTAGTGATTTCAAAATGGAAGAAAAAAAAAATTATAGTTTTAAAAACATCAAAAGACTTTGAAAATTACATGGCAGATACAACATTGTAAAGCTCAGCCAAATTCAACCAAGTTACAAAGAATAGCCTTTTTGTACATGGCATATTTTCAAGCAGATAAAAAAGAAATGAAACATGACAGACCATGCTTCACATTTAAATTGGAACGACTAAAAGAGAGGTATAAAATGTATATAATTAACCCAGGGGTCTCGATAGGAATTTATAACTAGGAGACCATGACTCCCCTTTTGGTAAAACTAGGAGTCCCACAAGCAAATGTTGCAGTCCCATACAATGATGAACTTGGCAGATTCGAAGAACTGTTGGTTGCCATTGAGTTTAACTTCCACATTCCTTCTAACACTGCCACGTACAACCGTGTTAGCCTATTTGGCATTATTGGTAATTCTGCACAACAATACGTCATTTATATAAACATTGGATCACATGTTGTTTTGGTTGATAATTCACGCTTTGGCTGAAATGTCAGAAAGAGTCCAAAGTAATGTATTTCATTTTCATAGCCTGATGCATAAATATTACATCTTTTCAAAGCCTTGTGTAGAATATACCGCCATATTTTGAGTCATGGAAACATACAGGAGATATCACGTTTGTCCAAACTTAGTATTATTCTGAATATAAAATTCTGGTGGCAATTGCTGCTTTTCAATTGGTAATCATCGTAGAATTGTATTTTCATCAATAGAATTTGGTATGGGTTTTGCATCAATATTGGTGACCTCAGATGCATAGGCCTGACAACGGTGTAGCTTGTGTTAATCCTTCGGGGGTGAGAATGAATTTTGTCAATCCAAGGAATGGTCATATTCCAAACACTATGCCAGTCATCAAACACTTTCTTACACTTGGCTACTATCCACTCCAAGCTATCAGTTCTAGAAACTTTAGCACTTTTCTGATTCTCATTAAAATCTTTGTTAATTTGCCATTTAACTCTACTTGAAAAGAATTGCATCATCCCGAAATGGTTTACTATTAAAAATACTGGAAAATAATTCCTACCTCTTGAAATGGTTTAACCATTAAAAATACTGAAAAATAATTGTATCCTCTTGGAATGGTTCACCATTAAAAATACTGAAAAATAATTCCAACCTCTTGAAATGGTTTAATCATTAAAAAAACTGAAAAATAATTGTATCCTCTTGGAATGGTTCACCATTCAAAAATACTGAAAAATAATTGGATCCTTTTTAAATGGTGAACCATTAAAAATACTGAAAAATAATTGTATCCTCTTGGATTGGTTCACCATCAAAAATACTGAAAAGTAATTCCAACCTCTTGGAATGGTTCACCATAAACAATACTGAAAAATAATTGCAACCTCTTGGAATGGTTCACCTTAACAACTTCATCCACACATAGTTCAAGAAGTCCCCAATTTTACCAACACACGTTTTAAAAGTTATCGCGACAGGTGCTACGGCTACTGCTACAATAAATAAAATAAATATCTACCATTGCATAGGACATTGAAGATTGCTTTGTGGCATTATAATAACAAAAAATGCACACTATTTTCCATCAGTCATGTGTATGTGTCACGAGGGAACCTCAATGCAGCAGTTCCATTGAATATAAAGCACACGGATGTGACTAGAACCAGAATGTAAGGTTCAGATAATGTTCATGTTGAGTGCTGATTCAATTCATACACTGATATATTATTTATTTAGTCCTAGTATTTTATTTTCATTAATAATGACCCAATGCAAGTATACTCCCCCCCACCTCACCTCTTCTGTATATATTTTATGCTATTTAATTAGTTTCTTTCTTTCCATTCTACTGAATTAAATGTAGCAGTGCATTCAAGATTTATAGAAACATCTACTTGCAAGTCGTGCTCCTTTGAGCATCATTTGCTTGAGGATACATCATTTGTACTGGATACATTATGTGCTTGAGGGTACATCATTTGCTTGAAGATACATCACTTGTTTGAGGATACATCATTGGTATGGGGTACATCATTTTCTTGAGGGTACATTAATTTCTTAAGGATAGATCATTTAATTGAGCTTACATAATGTGTTTGATGGTGCATCATTTGTTTGAAGGTACATTTGTATGGGGTACATCATTTTCTTGAGGGTACATTAATTTCTTAAGGATAGATCATTTAATTGAGCTTACATAATGTGCTTGATGGTGCATCATTTGTTTGAAGGTACATTTGTGTGGGGTACATCATTTTCTTGAGGGTACATAATTTCTTAAGGATAGATCATTTAATTGAGCTTACATAATGTGCTTGATGGTACATCATTTGTTTGAAGGTACATTTGTATGGGGTACATTGTTTTCTTGAGGGTACATTAATTTCTTAAGGATAGATCATTTAATTGAGCTGACATAATGTGCTTGATGGTACATCATTTGTTTGAAGGTACATTTGTATGGGGTACATCGTTTTCTTCAGGGTACATTAATTTCTTAAGGATAGATCATTTAATTGAGCTTACATAATGTGCTTGATGGTACTTCATTTATTCGAAGGAACATCTTTTGTTTAGGGTGCATCATTTTATAAAACGTATCCATATACCATATTGCATTTGTGTGTATCCATATACCATATGCATATATCTTGACACTTGAAGCGATTATCTTGCTGTTGTGACAGACCTTTTATTATCTCAGTCTGATTGACTCAATTAGGTCGTCTCAGTCATGTTGTCCATGTTCTAAGATTTACTTTGAAAAAAAAAGTCTTGTATTTTGCTGTGCCAGTTGAGTTTTTATAAAATCAACAACAACACCGTATATCAAAAAAACGAACTTCACTTATAAAGCAATTTAAGCAAGGTTTGGTCTCAACAACGTTGATAACTGATATGGACACACATGCAGAGTCACGAAGTGAAACTATATGACAGCTCCATACACACAGGCACTACACATCACTATCTACAAAATTCAAAACTCTCTCAAGAACTATCACACAGATAGCAACAATTAAGGAAAACTTGTTTCTTCTTCAAGTTTTGTCAAACAACTTGTAATTAGCCTTAGTGGAATCTAACATACTAACATGATTGCAAATGAAAACTCCTGCACTTACCACGTTTTGTCAAACAACTTGTAATTAGCCTTAGTGGAATCTAACATAGTAATGTGATTGCAAATGAAAACTCCTGCACTTACCACGTTTTGTCAAACAACTTGTAATTTGCAAATGAAAACTCGTGCACATACGAAGTTTTGTCACACAACTTATAATCAGCCTTAGTGGAATCTAAATAGTAACGTGATTGCAAATGAAAACTCCTGCACTTACCAAGTTTATGATTGATCATTACACAAGAAGATTTTGATGTGATGTATCATAGGACTAGAAATAGGAACACTTGCCATATTTCCAGGACAGAAAATATAAATTTCCACGACAGTGTTAATTTTAATCTTTTTACAGTCTCTACAACTTATTTAGAATGAATGTTTTCCATATTAGTACTGATGAAAGTTAGATGTTTACATTATAGAAGATATTAACTACTGTTATTTTCATATGACTTAAATCAATTAATTACTTACTTTTATTTTCATCTGACTTAAGCCAATTAATTACTTACTGTTATTTCATATGACTTAAATCAATTAATTACTTACTGTTATTTTCATATGACTTAAATCAATTAATTACTTACTGTTATTTTCATATGACATGCATAAATTAATTACTTACTGTTATTTTCATATGACTTAAATCAATTAATTACTTACTGTTATTTTCATATGACTTAAGTCAATTAATTACTTACTGTTATTTTCATATGACTTAAATCAATTAATTACTTACTGTTATTTTCATGACTTAAATCAACTAACTACTTACTGTTATTTTCATATGACTTAAATCAATTAATTACTTACTGTTATTTCATATGACTTAAATCAATTAATTACTTACTGTTATTTTCATATGACATGCATAAATTAACTACTTACTGTTATTTTCATATGACATGCATAAATTAATTAATTACTGTTATTTTCATATGACATGCAGAAATTAATTACTTACTGTTATTTTCATATGACTTAAATCAATTAATTACTTACTGTTATTTTCATATGACTTAAATCAATTAATTACTTACTGTTATTTTCATATGACATGCACACATTAATTACTTACTGTTATTTTCATATGACTTAAATCAATTAATTACTTACTGTTATTTCATATGACTTAAATCAATTAATTACTTACTGTTATTTTCATATGACTTAAATCAATTAATTACTGTTATTTTCATATGACTTAAATCAATTAATTACGTACTGTTATTTCATATGACTTAAATCAATTAATTACTTACTGTTATTTTCATATGACTTAAATCAATTAATTACTTACTGTTATTTTCATATGACTTAAATCAATTAATTACTTACTGTTATTTTCATATGACTTAAATCAATTAATTACTTACTGCTATTTTCATATGACTTAAATCAATTAATTACTTACTGTTATTTTCATATGACTTAAATCAATTAATTACTGTTATTTCATATGACTTAAATCAATTAATTACTTACTGTTATTTTCATATGACATGCATAAATTAATTACTTACTGTTATTTTCATGACTTAAATCAATTAATTACTTACTGTTATTTTCATATGACTTAAGTCAATTAATTACTGTTATTTTCATATGACTTAAATCAATTAATTACTTACTGTTATTTTCATATGACTTAAATCAATTAATTACTTACTGTTATTTTCATATGACTTAAATCAATTAATTACTTACTGTTATTTTCATATGACTTAAATCAATTAATTACTTACTGTTATTTAAATGACTTAAATCAACTAATTACTTACTGTTATTTTCATATGACCTAAATCAATTAAGTACTTACTGTTATTTTCATATTACATGCATAAATTAATTACTTAGTTTTTTTCATGACTTAAATCAATTAATTACTTACTGTTATTTTCATATGACCTAAATCAATTAAGTGCTTACTGTTATTTTCATATGACATGCATAAATTAATTACTTACTGTTATTTTCAAGACTTAAATCAATTAATTACTTACTGTTATTTTCATATGACTTAAATCAATTAATAACTTACTGTTATTTTCATATGACTTAAGTCAATTAATTACTTACTGTTATTTTCATATGACTTAAATCAATTAATTACTTACTGTTATTTTCATCTGACTTAAATCAATTAATTACTTACTGTTATTTTCATATGACATGCAGAAATTAATTACTTACTGTTATTTTCATATGACATCAACAGATTAATTACTTACTGTTATTTTCATCTGGCATCCATCAATTAATTACTTACTAATAATTTCATATGACATCCATAGATTAATTATTTCCTTTGTTTTCATATGACATACATAGAGTAAATATAATACTCAAGTAATAATATTATATCTTTTAATTTTTACTTCATATGTAGAACTGGTGTACTTACAATGTACATGTCACCCATTTCCCTCATTAACATATTTGTTATTGCTGTATTTATAAGTAATAGCACATTGTTCATGATGCTCATTGTGCAATACTTTCAACATGTATCAGTTATATTATTTTAAGAAATTACTAAGAGTATCTTCTTCATCTTGATCCTACACAGATAGTTTGTCAGATTTTCATAAAAGAGCACAAGACCTGATGACCTTTATTAAACCTAATAACCTTTGTAAGACCCTGGCCTTTACAAGACCTAATAACCTTTATAAGGCCCTGTCCTTTACAAGACCTGATGACCTTTGTAAGGCCCTGTCCTTTACAAGACCTAATAACCTTTATAAGACCATATGACCTATGAAAGATTACCTGATTAATATGTGTTGAATCTGCTATGTCAGAAATGCAAGGTTATTTCTTTAGTTGGTAAACCCAGTGTGAGAAAAATAATCTTTTTGTACCAAGACAGTGAATTCAAGTTTGTGGAGTTACATTATTTTCATCCAGACTTATGGGAGATGATTTAATCCCTTGACTTTTGAGTTTTTAGTACCAGTGGAAACCCCAACATAGATTCTAATAATATCATTGCCATATATTCCCATTTTTAATTAATCCATTCATTAGTCAGGAGGTAGATTCTAATAATATAATTGCCAAATATTCCCATTATTAATTAATCGATTCATTTGTCAGGAGGTAGATTCTAATAATATCATTGCTAAATATTCCCATTGTTAATTAATCCATTCATTTGTCTGGAGGTAGATTCTAATAATATCATTGCTAAGTATTCCCATTATTAATTAATCCATTCATTTGTCTGGAGGTAGATTCTAATAATATCATTGCTAAATATTCCCATTATTAATTAATCCATTCATTTGTCTGGAGGTAGATTCTAATAATATCATTGCTAAATATTCCCATTATTAATTAATCCATTCATTTGTCAGGAGGTAGATTCTACTAATATCATTGCTAAATATTCCCATTATTAATTAATCCATTCATTTGTCAGGAGGTGAATTATTTCTTCGCTCCATGTATGGTACATGCGAAACCACCCAGAAAAGTTATTTTCCCAGAAAATCAGGAACATATGGAGACCTCATCAGTCATGTGCTATGTCTTCACTGGAAAATTTCTTCCAGCACCAATTTTCCACCGACTTCTTGCTGCCTGTATTGCTCAGTGGCCATTAGCAACAAAGCAGATGAAGACGACACTTGAGAATCAGATCTTTTGTGGCTGCGGTGTATTTCAAATTGACGATTACCACAAACTGACCCTGCACTTCTCAGGCTACATCATATTCATGAGAGTGACAAGACAAGGGATCAAAGACAAGACTCCATCTTCAAAGCTGTGTATTGAGGTGAAAGAGTTTATTGCTAAGGTACTCAACAAGCTCATTGGATACCTGGGTCATAGCCTGAAGTTTGAGGAGTTCATACAGTGCCCAGAATACAATGATGAAACTGTCAACAGCAATAGCCTTTTCCCAGTGGCCAAGCTGAAAGTGAATGCAGAAGTACGCTGTGACTTCCATGACAACATAATTGAGTCAAACAAGATTTTGAAGTTTTGGTTTGATGGTGAGGTGAGTATGTCTTTCTGCGGTAAATACCCACAATGCATTATCATATAGGCACTCTAAACATCATTTAAATAAATTGGGTTCTGAATTAGTTTAGCTCAGACTGAGATGAGCAAGTCACATGACAAGGTACAACAAATGTATTCTGTTCAAGTGTTCAAGTTAACTCTTTTGATTCGGTGTTCTGTATATACTGACGTGAGTACTTGGTACAATGGCATTACATGCAAAGTATGCCGATATTTGTAATAGGTAATTATTGATTTGGTGTTCTGTATATTGAGGTGAGTACTTGGTAGATTGGCATTGATTTTATGCATATATTTGTGTCCATCTGAATTAGAGTTCATCAGACGATATGAATCTACTGACCATGGTGTTTCCTTGGGCCAAACACTTTACTTCACTTTCCTTGTCACTATTACGGATACTTTTCTTACTTTATCATAAAACGTGACGTCAAACATTTGTTATAGAGAAATCTATACTGTATGGACATAATTAACTCGAAAATGTTTTTTCAAAACAGCTTACTGTTCTGCCCTGGCAATAAAGCCAACCAACCTCACCAGGAAAAAAGGCCAAGTGACCTTCCTTGGCAATAAAAACAAGTTACCTCCCTGGGCAATAGGCCATGTTATCTCCCTTGGCTATTAGTCAATTTTCCTTCCTTTGATTTCACATTGATTTCACATATTCAATTCTCAGAAACTGATAAATTGTTTTCAGACCGAACAAGGAAGAAAATATCCTGGCATTAAAGTCTTTCACATCTGTACAAATGACCCCAATCCACTTTCAGATTTGGCTCAGATTAATAAAAATAGTTACACCTTAAAATCGTTCCTTATCCAAATCTGGTCAACACAATTTTAAAAGAAAGTATATCTCCATAAAGTTGGTCAGATGATTCTAATTTGCAACTGTATATTGAATATTAAAACCAAGAAAAAAAATATTTTAACTTATCACAAGTGACTAAACATCATTTGACCAAATTTGTCTGCAATCATCCTATGCAAATGATGCTAAGTTGCAACTGTTAAAACAGAAAAGAAGAAATTTTAACAGCTTGGTGCTAAAAGTATAAAATGATGAGGGCTATTGGGCAGCTCTATTGACCACACTCAAACTGTGTTAATGGCTTGGCCATTTGTGGAGATGCTCACATAGCTGTCCTCCTCAAGTAATTTGAGCTGCAAAGACCAGTATCTCACTTGCCAGTCAATGCCTGGCTGTAATCTCCTGTGTATTGTGGTCTCTAACTAATTTGCCAATTAACCTCTGAGTGAAGCATATTTTGTTATATTGATCTGCATAACATGGACATTCCTTAATATTATCTAAATAGGTTTTTTATGACATCTCATTGATTTTCCCAATTTCATCATGTCAGACTTTATAAATTTGCAGAATATAGGAATTATAATAACATAGCTAAGATATATATAAATCTCTGCTTATTAAGTATTTATCGAAGTTTGACATTCTGAATGTAATATACCTTATAACAGGAAATAAAGAAATCTGAACATCTAACTTCCTGATGACAGCTGCTTCTGTACAAAAACAAATTCAAAACACCCAAACTGAATTTACACTTAACAGATGTGAAGCATGTGTTTAGTCTTTGAAAATTAATGATCTAGTCATGAGACTAAATATGCACATACACAGCGGCGAACATTTAGTTCAATTTTGACTGTATTTATACACCATGGGAGTGGTCACAGCCTTGATTTCTGCTGAACATCTGCTGTAGTCAAGTGTTTATAAGGGAGAGGCCATATAAGTTTCTAAATGGGAATGGTTAATGCTTGAAAAATATTGTCTTATTCTGATTTGTCGTTTAAAAAACAAACACTTCAATTTCTGCCTTTACTTGTAAAACAACTTGTGATGAATGAAATAATAAACACTATAGTTCGAAATAATAACATAACTGTCCATTCCTCAGAGAATTAATTTTCATATTTAAATAGTTGGATAAATTTACACACTTCAGGAGAAGCTCAACAAGGTGGGCCTCTCAAATCAGCATGTAAGTTGTCTAAATTTACAAAATATTCACAACATTTCAAAATTAACTTTTATTTTCTATATATAAGATCAAAATAAAGGTCACGGATTGTGAAAGGGTTTGTGGTTATCCATTAGTCATGACCTTTTGGATTTCCTTGGGTGGTCATCATTTTTTGGATGCACAAATGTCAATCAGCCACTTCAAGGTGGACATCCTATCAGCACACTAGATAAGGCACAGTGTTGATTTGTTAGTATTTTATTGCTCCACTGCAGAGTGAAAGTGGAACGGTTAAGACCCCAAAACATTGCTTGGTGTTTTGATAATATGCAAGATCTGTACTGTATATTCTTTTATTTTAAAATGTTTTGTTTGAGGAAAGGTGAGCGCTACTATAGCTGCTATAGTAGTCCTCTAAACATCTTTAATTTAAAAATTCTCAATTGACGACTTGGCTAAGAGGTGACATGAATTTTTCCCAAAACAGAACTCTGTTGAACATTGGTAAAGAGCATAAAATTGTACTTGAGTTTCTAAACTTTGCTTAAATAATGAGCTCAGTCTAGTAAATATAAATAAATTAAACAAAATCATACACACATATATACATATATATATACATATATATATATATATATATATATATATATATATATATATATATATATATATATATATATATATATATATATATATATATATATATATATATATATATATATATATATATATATATGGGGTGTGTGCTGGTATCCACTTTAGTTTTGAAGCTGAGACAATATTGAGTACAAGTAGTTTGATGTTCTGTAATTTGTATTGAATTCTTTCAGGAATAATGTCCCTTTGAATAACCTGGTGTCACTGTCAGTAGTTGAAATCTTTAGTCATGTATTCACCTACTTATAGAGATTATATTTTCCATTCATTCTTGCAAATGCTAATTTTCTAGTTTTAATATCAAGCTAATTTTTTCAAGAACCACTAATGTAATGTACAGAAATGGGTTATAGTGTCTTGTAATGTACAGAAATTTGGTACAGTGACATATAATGTACAGAAATGGGTAACAATGGCTTTTAATGTAAATAAGTTTAGTACAGTGCTTTGTAATGTTAAGACATGGGGTTCAGTTAAACTAGGTCTAGTAAGTAATAAGGGGTATTTATCAGTAATAAATCTATAATTCAAATCTATTTCTATCTAATAAGGGGTATTTATCAGTAATAAATCTATAATTCAAATCTATTTTGACCTTAGTGTCCATTTCTTTGTATCAGGGTATATTCTAAAAGTAAGTAAGAAAAATAACAGTATAGGAAAAATTTAGTGAAACTGAATAATGATGTACTCAAGAACCAGTTGACACCAGTATTACATGTGTAATAGAATGTCTTGGTCCTCATGAATAATGATGTACTCAAGAACCAGTTGACACCAGTGTTACATGTGTAATAGAATGTCTTGGTCCTCATGAATAATGATGTACTCAAGAACCAGTTGACACCAGTATTACATGTGTAATAGAATGTCTTGGTCCTCATGAATAATGATGTACTCAAGAACCAGTTGACATCAGTGTTACATGTGTAATAGAATGTCTTGGTCCTCATGAATAATGATGTACTCAAGAACCAGTTGACACCAGTGTTACATGTGTAATAGAATGTCTTGGTCCTCATGAATAATGATGTACTCAAGAACCAGTTGACACCAGTATTACATGTGTAATAGAATGTCTTGGTCCTCATGAATAATGATGTACTCAAGAACCAGTTGACACCAGTATTACATGTGTAATAGAATGTCTTGGTCCTCATGAATAATGATGTAGTCAAGAACCAGTTGACACCAGTATTACATGTGTAATAGAATGTCTTGGTCCTCATGAATAATGATGTACTCAAGAACCAGTTGACACCAGTATTACATGTGTAATAGAATGTCTTGGTCCTCATGAATAATGATGTACTCAAGAACCAGTTGACACCAGTATTACTTGTGTAATAGAATGTCTTGGTCCTCATGAATAATGATGTACTCAAGAACCAGTTGACACCAGTATTACATGTGTAATAGAATGTCTTGGTCCTCATGAATAATGATGTATTCAAGAACCAGTTGACACCAGTATTACATGTGTAATAGAATGTCTTGGTCCTCATGAATAATGATGTACTCAAGAACCAGTTGACACCAGTATTACATGTGTAATAGAATGTCTTGGTCCTCATGAATAATGATGTACTTAAGAACCAGTTGACACCAGTATTACATATGTAATAGAATGTCTTGGTCCTCATGGTATGTTTAATATTAGGTAGTTTAACAGATAAGATGGCAGCAGCTGGTTGATTAAGGTCACAAAATTGCATAATGTTTATGAAATGAACTTCATAAACATATTTGGAGAAGGACTATCTTTATATTTTTAAGTGACATGTAGAAAGCATATAAGATTCCTTTACTTTGCATAGATATCATAAAAGCAATGTTCACACAGCAGTTTCTACATATGAATTGCATAATGGTGTCGAACTGTTGTACTTGAAAGAAACTACTGTATTATATTAACCTACATGTGAAAGCTTACAGCACTGTATAATGTTGTACTTAATTTTGAATGTTGTATTCCATTTATCCACATGTTAATGCTTACAGCAGTGTGTTAAGCATTAGTACAACTTGGAAGCCATTTTTATTCTTGTTTAATGATTACAATTGTCCAGAAATGCACATTGACTGGAAATTAAAATTATAGCTATTTAAAGTGTGTTGGATAAAAATACCTTTAGGTAACCTGATTAAAATTGTCATAATAATTACTTTGTTCATTCATAATTTATGAGCTGAATGCTTATATTTTATGTTAACAATTATTTAACCATTTTGAACAGGAACAGACTGTCATGGAAGGCTTTGAGGAAGGAAAAGAGTCCAAAGTCTCCAAAAAAGAAGAGAATGCTTCAATAGATAGAGTGCTCTCTACTTCCATTAAGAAAGGTATGTCTAAAAGATTTTGTTCAGAAAGAGATATATCATATTCTCTTGTCTGTCTGTCTGGGCATGCAATATTGTTAGCACACCTGGTCCTGTTGTATTTGATGGATTCCTATGAAAGTTGGTAAATATACTAGTAATCAGCTAAAAATGTGTAATCTGACAAATCAACTAACTCCTGCAATTTCTTTTTGTGTTATTGCCTTAATAGTACTATGACAAATCAACTAGCTCCTGCAATTTCTTTTTGTGTTATTGAGTTAATAGCACTATGACAAATCAACTAGCTTCTGCAATTTCTTTTTGTGTTATTGTCTTAATACCATATATAGGTGTCACTAATTATATTACATCCAGATAATTAGTCTACTGATGAGGGAATAAAAAAAATAGATTTCTAAACAGAGATGCATTCATTGATTAGTATAAGATGGATTGAGTTGGTTGTTTATTACTATTATTATTAGTTGTATTATTATTATTAGCTGCATTATTATTATTAGTTGTATTTTTATTATTTATTATTATTATTCTTATTAGTAGTAGTAGTATTAGTAGTAGTAGTAGTAGTAGTAGTAGTAGTAGTAGTAGTAGTAGTAGTAGTAGTAGTAGTAGTATTAGTAGTAGTAGTAGTAGTAGTATTAGTAGTAGTAGTAGTAGTAGTAGTAGTAGTAGTAGTAGTAGTAGTAGTAGTAGTAGTAGTAGTAGTAGTAGTAGTATTAGTAGTAGTAGTAGTAGTAGTAGTAGTAGTAGTAGTAGTAGTAGTAGTAGTAGTAGTAGTAGTAGTATTAGTAGTAGTAGTAGTAGTAGTAGTAGTAGTAGTAGTAGTAGTAGTAGTATTAGTAGTAGTAGTAGTAGTAGTATTAGTAGTAGTAGTAGTAGTAGTAGTAGTAGTAGTAGTAGTAGTAGTAGTAGTAGTAGTAGTATTAGTAGTAGTAGTATTAGTAGTAGTAGTAGTAGTAGTAGTAGTAGTAGTAGTAGTAGTAGTAGTAGTAGTAGTAGTAGTAGTAGTAGTAGTAGTAGTAGTAGTAGTAGTAGTAGTAATTTTAAAAAGTCTCTTCTATAGTTGACAACTAAGAGTTAATGTCCTTGGTTTTCAGCTGAATGCAGTTTTTATTGATAATGTTATGAATGTAGCTACTCTTACATAAGGCCATGTAAGCTGTTGGTCTGTGTCTGCATCAGTTGTGCATCATGTGCTACATATCATCTGTCATCCAAGCATCAATAATTGCTTTGTACCATTCAGGATTCCATATTTCGGATCCAGTTGCAATAAAAATGCAATTAAGGTTTTATTATTGTTTTATATTGTATTTAAATGGAATTACATTAAACTATGAATTTGTCTAATTGGTTTGTAGGGCCTTATTTTATGGTCCTGAAGCCATTGTAGGTTGTGTCCATCATCCATCTGGATTTATGGTATATTCATGTGTCCATTGCGATTCATGTGCTGTCCATAATACATCTGGTGTTATCCTTGGTTTGTCATGGTTCTGTGCCGATAGTAGGTTGTGTGCTGTCAATCATGCATATAAGACTGGTGGCACTGTAGATCATCAAATGTCTCAGATCTAAAATGGATTCAAGTTGGAATTTAAAAGAAAGATAGTCAGATCTTCCTGGATGATGGGAAAAATGACTTAGCTATAGGTTCCGAGTGGTGAAAAGAGGTTGTTGGTTATGTTTTGCTCAGTATGCATGACATACAGCCATCCTTTTGAATGCTTTTTTCAAACGCCACATCCTATTCTATAACTGATTGATAAATAGCAAGAAGCGGTAATGTTACTTGGAACAGACAGGTTGATTGATTGTAAATAAGCATACCTCTCTCTGTCATCAAGACTCTGTTTCCCTGAGAGTTTACAAATATTGTGCATGATGAGTTATTCCCCATGTCACCAAGTTTGAGAGATAGTGACCTAAATTGTGATTTTACAATATTTCTTAATCCTGCTTAATGAAATGGTCAGCTGTTAATTATTTTGTATGTGTAGTGAGTGATATCAGGCCCAGTTGGGGCTGTTGTTTTTATGCAGCTTGCATTGCAATCACATTTTTCTATTCATGTTCAGCATTGTTTGGTTCAAATACCACTACATTAGATTTAGTCGTTCTTTACAATCGCTGGTCTGCAATTATATTATAGATATTATATGTGTCGCTGTTGAAAGCATAAAACAAAATGCATTTGCTACATGAATTTATAATGGCATTTGCCTGAGGGACGTAATTGATCATAATGTGGGACTTGGAAATGACCTTAGCATTCACCACTGGTCACATAACATATTGATGGAACTTGCAGTTTGTCATCATTGTGTTATAATTACAAGGGTCCTAGATTAATTAGCTCCCTGGTCATGTGATCAATGTGGCTCAGCCTGTCATTGACCAGTGTAATAAACTAGCTGTATATGTGATTAGTGTGGCACACAACCAATGATTGACTAGTGTAATAAACTACTTGTATATGTGATTAGTGTGGCTTACAGCCAATCATTGACCAGTGTAATAAACTACCTGTACTTATGATTAGTGTGGCTCACAACCAATCACAGACCAGTGTAGAGCTGTACCGATGTCACTTTTTGCCGATTATGCTGATACCGCGTATAGCCGATTATCAAAATTGCCGATACCGATTATGAGACCGATTATTTGATTATCATATTATGTACTCAGGTATAAGCCGACAAATTTAGAAAACAATAAAGGCCTGGAATGGGCGGGGGGGGGGGGGCTTACCCGTGGGCCAATGTAAAAACTTTACAGGTTTTAGGTGTTTTTGTTGTCTATTGTAACGGCAGTACATCTTGGGACAAAAATATCCGTGTTCTAAGACATAGGCATGTTAAAAAAGTAACTTTCGGTGACCCGAAAATTATTAAACTTATTGCCGACTTTCTATAAGCAAAGGTTGTCGGCTTGCTTTGACGACAACAAATACTCGTTATTGCTGCGGCAACATCAGATAATTGTAAAACATTGATATAGAATTGTTTTATTTGTTTAGTATATGTCGGTGCTTCAAAGGTACAGTAAAACCTGTTATGTCTTATGAGAGACCACCCCTTCTGCCAGATGGTGGCTTGGTGAAACACTAACAAAAGAAATAAAAAATAATTTTAAAAACTCCGGAAATGATTCTCACTTACTAGTATTAAAGACAATGAGTTCGTTCACCCTCCAGGCATTACGGATTAACTGAAAGACAGACGACGTACTCAAACCTACACTGAAGCCCTTTCAAACAATTTCTCACTGGGACATAAGGACTATCGCTGTTTTGTGAGTTTTCATAAAGATAAAGAAAAAACACAAACCTCGAAATTGACTGTGTATATATCCATCATTACTCCATTTGATGTTAATCTTACTGGCTATTCACATGACTTTGGCACTACAATGGCGGTTAGCGACATGTACTTTAGTCTGGTATACTGCAGTTTACAAATGTTACCGGACGCTGGAGTTGAAAATTTCGCACAACTGGCAGCAAGATAAATTCTTTTTAAATACTTTATTAGAGCAATCTCTTTGTTACAAAAGATTAATTGATGGTTCGATGTGTTTATCTCGATATATGGTTATTCGACTATACAGTAGTGTTAGTTAATGAGCAACTTGTTTGCATACTGCATTTATCCCGAGCTCTAGTGTTACAAAGGATTAAGTTACGATCAGTCAAAACGCGACTGTATATACAACTTTTATCAGGAAAAATTGGTTATTTAAAAAAATTATTTGCATCGGCACCGATTATTTTTGCCGATACCCGATTGTGCTAATAATCGGCCCGATTACGCGTACGGGCGATTAATCGGTACAGCTCTAGACCAGTGTAATAAACTACCTGTACAAGTGATTAGTGTGGCTCACAGCTAAACATTGACCAGTGTAATAAACTACCTGTACATGTGATCATTGTGGCTTACAGCCAATCATTGACCAGTGTAATAAACTACCTGTACATATGATTAGTGTGGTTTACAGCCAATCATTGACCAGTGAAATAAACTACTTGTATATGTGATTTGTGTGACTTACAGCCAATCATTGTCCAGTGTAATAAACTACATGTGCTTGTGATTAGTGTGGCTCACAACCAATCATTGACCAGTGTAATAAACTACCTGTACATGTCATTGGTGTGGCTTACAGCCAATCATTGACCAGTATAATAAACTAGCTGTACATGTGATCAGTGTGGCTTACAACCAATCATTGACCAGTGTAATAAACTATCTGTACAGAAGATTAGTGTGGCTTACAGCCAATCATTGTCCAGTGTAATAAAATACATGTGCTTGTGATTAGTGTGGCTCACAACCAATCATTGACCAGTGTAATAAACTACCTGTACATGTGATTGGTGTATCTTACAGCCAATCATTGACCAGTATAATAAACTATCTGTACAGAAGATTAGTGTGGCTTACAGCCAATCATTGACCAGTATAATAAACTAGCTGTATATGTGATTAGTGTGGATCACAACCAATCATTGACCAGTATAATAAACTACCTCTACATGTGATTAGTGTGGCTTACAGCCATTCATTGACCAGTGTAATAAACTAGCTGTATATGTGATTAGTGTGGCTCACAACCAATCATTGTCCAGTGTAATAAACTACCTGAACATGTGATTAGTGTGGCTCAAAACCAAACATTGACCAGTGTAATATACTACCTGTACATGTGATTAGTGTTGCTCACAGCCAATCATTTACCAGTATAATCAGCTACCTGTACAGATGATTAGTGTGGCTCACAGCCTATAATTCGCAATTGTAATAACGTATCCGTACAACTGACTGAAATCAACAGTATGTGTCTGGTTAAATATGTAGGCAGAAACAAAAAATGTAATATATTAATTTTATTTGGCAGTAAAAGTACTGTAAGTGGAACTACCATAAATGCATATATGGATTAGGTATTATTAATATAATAACTGTCAGTAGAAATATATATATATATATATATATATATATATATATATATATATATATATATATATATATATATATATATATATATATATATAGTGTAACAGAATTGTTACCGAGTGGATGGTGGATCAAATGAACAACTCAAACACAATATGTGAAAGATGATGTAAATTTATGAAATAAATTATTAATGAAAACTAATCAACACAATAACTCATGCGTTCAACCCACAATCACACTTCACACTATTCACAATTTGAAAATAAAATTAAATATTAATTCAAAATGAACACAGATACAAGGAACCTCCTGGACTGCACAAATGTTTCAAATAAAAGGAAACCTTTACAAAAATTATATTATCGCACGTATGAATTGCGATAAACCTCAAATCATATTATCGCACGTATGAATTGCGATAACAAGTACAAACATCTATATGTATTAAGTCAAGTTTCTAACTATTCTTGAGATTCATGTAATTCCTTGGAATACTACCGTGATTCAAAGTAACTCCGTGTAAATATATCAATGCATTCAATTGTAACCACAATGGAAACACACACATGCGTCTCGACCCTGTACAACTTTACGATTCACCAACTGTTGAATCGCCGCACAGCTTCTCCGAATACCTAGGGTTGACCCAATACTTTTATCGGCCGCTTGCCCTTCACGGATCCACTACAGTTATACGTCACACTAACGTACAGACAGCATACAGCACCTATTAGAACCACCGGTCCCAAACGCTTAGATGCTACCCCGGACATTTACACCTCTAGACAGCTACGGACAGTCAGTTTGTAACAATATGGTTAATGGCCTCGAAATAATAAATTTATGAGTCAGTTTGAGTACAGGAGATATGTCAAGACATTGTTTAGCAAACTACAGGTAGTGAATTGCAGTGTCTGGACAGAGGTTGAAGTAATGATATTGACTGTTGACAATTATCCTAATGAGATTTATATTATTAAAATAACCTTCTGCTTTTTAAATAATTACTTTTGAATTTGCCTTTATGAAACATTAAGATTCTTCAACTTAATGTCATTATATCTGCCCTTATTTGTGTCTTCCATTTGTCATTAGCAATGACCAGATTATTAGGCTTTAGTGACCTATAATTTGTAATGGCAACTAAATTTTCAGGTAGATTTTCCTATGGATACAATATTATGATAGGTGTTTTGAGTGATATTGCAGTAAAGTGCAATTTTGAATTTCAACTATCGAATCTCATGGTTTTGTGTAATCAAGATTATGATATGTGTTTTGAGTAATGTTGCAGTAATTTAATTTCAACTAAAGAAGCTCATGGTTCTGTGTAATCAAGATTAAACGAGTAGCACTTGTACAATTATCTTGGCAGTAGAACTTTGTTCAGACCCTAAATTCTTGTGTCATATTCTAGTGTGGAAGAATATACACAGTTGTGTTTACAGTAAGTAGTTCCTTGTACAGAACCTAAGTTATTGTGCCAGATTCTAATTATATATACTTCTGTTGGCAGGAGTGCCTTGTTCAAACCCGTTCGTGCTGTGCCAGCTTCTACAGAAATCACAGCAAGCTGCGTTGTCCAGCCAGTCTACGCTGGTAGCAAACTGTCTGTCAGTGGGGCTGGTATTTCATGGTGAAACTCCTGCTAATGGGAACTGCTTTTTTGAGGCTGTTTCCAGTCAGCTTCGGCGATTAAATTGCGTTGTACAAAAATCCCCACAACAGCTACGCCAGGAAGTAGTTGCCTTCATGAAGACTAATAGAGTGATACAGGTAAGTAAAATTGTATGCCACCTAAACCAAGAAGGGGAATATAAAAAGCATTTAGATATTTTCCTGGATGAACCATGAAGGGGAAGCTGAGAGGTCATTTTTTAAAAAACATTTCCCCATATGTATGTTAATGGCTTCAATAACAGAGACTGTAAGCATATTATAGGCAATTCTAATCAATTCGCTTCTATTGTGACTGTACGCATACATGCCAGCCATTACCTTTTGGTAGTGGGCCCCGAGTAGCAGAGTGGTCTATAGCGCTTTCTGTTACAGATCACTGCAATCTCACCTGTCTGTGTGGGTTCGAGTGTCAGATTCGGCCAATGTGGGTATATAAGAAAGCTTGCCAGTAACTTCTCGTGGGTCAGTGGTTCTTTCCAGGATTTTTACCCTCCACCAATAATGCTGGCCATCATGTATAGTCTTATCTTGTGCTGAAAACTAGCATTAAATCCTACAACAACCTTTTGGCGTAATCATTATGCTTTTTTTGCACTATATTACGCCTTACACATAAACGTATACGGATTACACTTTCATACTACCCATGTTCCAAAATTTTAATAATTTGTTTTCTCGTTTTTATTAACATTTCATTAATCCCACCAATCATATTTTAGAGAAGATGGGTCCTATGTAACTACCATGTTAGAGTACACTTGTCCTTGGACTTGTATGCACTTTTCTAACAGTATCATGTTCTATTTGTAGCAACTATCCTGTTACCAAGAAACATCCTGGTTCTACTTTCAAACTTTTGATCTTGTGTTCTATTTATAGCAGCTGTATGGCAAAGTGAGGAGAGAACATACTGGTTTTTTAATTTTAATCTTTATGCACAGATTCATTGTTCTAATTCATATTTAGTGCATAACCAGTCTAAAGATATTTGGCGCTAACAAGTATATTTTATTTTACTCGATGCATATTTGAGAGAAAAAATTATCACCTTTCAAATACTTTCACAGACGGATTAGGAAAAGCAAGAAATAAAAGAATAAAAAATAACAAAATCCTCTAAATATGAAGACATGAGGGCAGCATCACGTGACGTCTATTATATGTCATGTGAAAATAATCTTAATATTTGGCGCTAAAAGTCTTCAGATCGATTCTAGTTGATGTAAAGTTAAAAGTGCTACATATAAAAACTTGAAGCACTAATGGATGTTAAAAGATAAGAGGGGAAAATAAATCATTGTTCATTGAAACTTTATCATGTTATATGTGAATTATGCTTTTTCTGTAAGGATTCTGCTTTTTGACCATTGCATTACGCGTTTTCCTTGTCAGGGATTGGCATGTATGTATCATCTCACCTGTTATTTTACAAGTTTGATCAATCCAGAATGGTTAGCACTTTAGATCATAAAACCAATCGGGGTAGAGAGAGATGTATACAATCTGAACATATTTTTGCATTTCTGCTGTATCTATGAAGTACTGGAAAAGAAAAGTATATGTAATACAAATCTTAAAGAAAATATGATTCTGTTAGGTTAATCCCAGTGGATTTAATTTTGTTACGTGCTTAGGCGCGAATAAACAGTAACATAGAGTGAAAATAACAAGCTTGTAAAAACTTAATAAACAATTTATTGAGCACAAATATTTTACAGAAAAGAAAAATAAACTTACGGTTTTAAGAATCAATTCCAAAATTAATCCAAAAATAATTCAAAATATAATCCACTAGTGAAATTGCAAAAGTTCTGGTAATAAAATGTCCTAATAATTCGCAGTTCGAATCTTAAAGAAGCATCCAAGATGGAAGACGATGTCATGTGATGAAGTCAGTTCTGGTCTTATGAAATTCAATGAGCACAAATGTTTTACAGATAAATAACAAAATAAATCCTCTTGATCGAAACGAATTGAAATAATTTCCAGTACAAGGTAATTTAAAATAACTCAAAACAACACAACATAGTCTTCTAACAGCCCAGTTTCTACTGAATAGTACGCTCCAAAACAATTTATATACCTGTTTTTACGTAAACCAGGAAGGGGTCACATGATCTGCTAGAATCTTTAGAACAAATTTACGTTTAAAAAAATCGCATGCACACTGTATGACCCAAATGAGAATCAGTTATTTTTACTCTCAAGAACTAAAAATAGAAAGATGATTACAACAAAGCTCTATAATGTCCTTGGAATCAGCCAATCATTTTAAAAGCTTGTTTACAAACTCTGAAGCAAGGTCAGAAATGAGGTCAACATCTGGTGTTTATATGTGGAGTACAGGTCATCCCACTTTTTAAAAAAGAATATCTCCCAATGAATGAATTTTAAACTTAAAATGTCAAATTTGAATCTGACAAACAAACAATTAAAACAAAAATAAATGACTTAAATCAAATATACGTAACACATTCAATACCATATTTGTATGTGAGTCGCTGGACTTGTACTGTGTTAGCTTGAAACTTATTTAGCAATGCACTTTCAGCATGCTCAGGCAACAGACCATGCATTCAGTGACCATATCAGTCATTCCATTTTAGTTTTATTTAAGGAGATGTTATAGCAAATATACAAAATATTTAATTTATTTAATAACTTTATGATTAAATGATGATTTCATCTGACCCACATTGACCACTCAGAGGTTGGGAAATTAACGATCAGCATCCTTGTCTTATGATGATGAATTTAATATGGAATTTATTAACCTATTACTTTACTGATTTAATATTTAATTTATTACTAACCTATATTATTTCACTGTTTTAATATGGAATTTATTAACTAACCTGTTACTTCACTGATTTAATATCGAATTTATTAACTAACCTATTACTTTACTGATTTAATATCGAATGTATTGACTAACTTATTAATTTACTGATTTAATATCGAATTTATTTGCTAACCTTTTACTTAACAGATTTAATATGGAATTTATTAACTAACCTATTACTTCACTGATTTAATATGGAATTTATTAACTAATCTATTACTTTACTGATTTAATATGGAATTTATTAACTAGCCTATTACTTCACTGATTTAATATTTAATTTATTAACTAACCTATTACTTAACAGATTTAATATGGAATTTATTAACTAACCTATTACTTCACTGATTTAATATGGAATTTATTAACTAATCTATTACTTTACTGATTTAATATGGAATTTATTAACTAACCTATTACTTTACTGATTTAATATGGAATTTATTAACTAACCTATTACTTCCCTGATTTAATATAGAATGTATTAACTAACCTATTACTTTACTGATTTAATATGGAATTTATTAACTAACCTATTACTTTACTGAATTAATATGGAATTTATTAACTAACCTATTACTTTACTGAATGTTTCTGCTATACGTAGGCATCTGAAGGCACCAGTCATTTGGATAGTTTTGTCGATGAGTCATTCGATGTCTACTGTATGCGTATGGCCAGGGATGGTGAATGGGCTGATCATGTTGTGGTGGTTGCAATGGCTAGGATGCTACAAATCGACATCATGATTGTAACTAGCTCACCGTCATCAGGTCCTGAAGACATCATTGTTTGGGTTGTTGGACAAACAGCATTTCAAGAGGATCCCATTCTTCTGGGACATGTCTGGGAATCCCATTACTTGTCATTACAACCCATAGGTAAGTTTCGAAGAAAAACAACCTGGAATGTATATTTAGTTTTGCTTAAATCCATTTACTCAGCAGGAGAATAGTTAAGTAATGCGATAAATTTGGTAATTGTACATTTAATCTTAATGATAATGAGGTGTTGTCACACTCCTTTGAACTACAATTAGATTCATCTTGATGGAAGACTACCTAAATCTGCTAGCAGAAAATGATCTCTCAAGACATACAGTCCATCATACAGATCATGTATCGTACTGTATTCAAGACATGCAGTCCATTATGTAGATCATGTATCGTATTGTATTCAAGACATGCAGTCCATTATGTAGATCATGTATCATATTGTATTCAAGACATGCAGTCAGTCGTACAGATCATGTATCATACTGTATTTAAGACATGCAGTCCATTATGTAGATCATGTATCATACTGTATTTAAGACATGCAGTCCATTATGTAGATCATGTATCATATTGTATTCAAGACATGCAGTCCATCATACAGATCATGTATCATACTGTATTTAAGACATGCAGTCCATTATGTAGATCATGTATTATATTGTATTTAAGACGTGTAGTCAGTTACACAGATCATGTATCATACTGTATTTAAGATTCTTGGATAAACTACAGTCTGATAAAAGTGATGAATATTTGAAATTATATCAGATTATTGCAGCTGGAAATGTAATAATGGATATAAAAGTTATTTTTAATTTTAAAATGGTGTTAAGAGTGATTACAACTCACTGTCCATGCTGGATAGACAAAAATATATACAATGCCAGTCACCCACTGTTTCAGTATTATTTAAACATTAAATATAGGAAAGGAATACTAACAAGCTCAATAAAAGTACAATTTAAAGGTAATAATAATAATGACTTTATTTAAAGAAGGTGACACAATTAGTTGCATGGAACTAATCCTCCTTGTGGCCCTCTATTATATGCATATTTACATACAGAGTACATGTGCATAGTTGCATAATAATAATAATAATAATAATAATAATAAAAAAGCATTGATAATAAGCTACGTGTATATATGAACATAATAAACAGAAAGTTTTGTACAACATGATCAAGCTAGGTACATTGTGTACATACAGTATAAAAATTGTGAGACGACAAAATGGAAGGTTTGAGAATATTATGCTTTAAGTTGTAATGTAATTGTCAAATCAAACAGGTCCCACTTTTCATGCTTTGAATTAGATGATAATTAAATGTATTTATATTTTGTACTTTCTCTAATTTCCTTATTTTGAATCTGAAAATAGTGTTAAGTGTGATTACATTCACTGTCCATACTGGATAGACAAAAATATATACCATGCTAGTCACCCACTGTTACAGTAGTATTTAAACATTTAATATAGGACAGACAAAAATATATACCATGTCATTCACCCACTATTGGATTAGTATTTAAACATTAAATATAGGAAAGGAATACTAACAAGCCCAATCAAAAATCACAAGTTAAAAGTAGAGTACAATTTTCATTTCTTTCCTTAAGAAATTTAGCCCTGCAGCATCTTGTGCTACAAAACAATATAGCTCTTGAATAAGGGTTAAAATAAACATAATAAACAAGTCTCTAAAAATTACATGTCTGAATAAGCAAACCATGGTGTTACTGTACATAAACTCCTAACACATTTAATAATATATCTGATAATAATAAATATGACAGTGTGATCAGTAAACCAGCAATTCTTGAAAGTGAAACTTAAAGCAAAGCTTATTTAAGTAAATAAATCTGTTTTTGAAGTGGAAGAACCCAAAAAAAATATGTGAGTTGTGCAAATTTATACATTAGCATAAAGAACATTTTCCAAGCTTTTTCCAGCAGTCTAAGATTGCTTTGTATATGCCCTTCAGACATCAAGCTGTGAAAGGGGTTCTCAGTACAGAACTATTCATACTCTGGTAAGGAATAGAATAAGCTAACAAAACAACAGAGAAACACTTACACAGCTAAAAGTGACATCTTTTAAAGAGTTTGATTTTCGTAGGGCTATAACATTATAGGATAAATTTTGAACTATTGCCATTTCCCGTCTCCCTTCTTTTTGTTTTTTCTCACCACCCCATACTTTAATCCTTGTAGCATCTCTGCATTAGCCATATTGTTTTGGTAAATAGGCCTATGTCATGAAGATCAACATCAACAATGTCATCAGATTTGACATATTGGCTTATATCATTAAGATGGCCACTCCCACTGTAATCAATTTGATACATAAGTATATATCATGAAGATATGTATCAATACTGTAATCAAAATTTGTAAAAAGGCTTATATCATGATATCTATCATCAATGTAATTAAATTTGATACATAAGTATATATCATGAAGATATGTATCACCAATGTAATTACATTTGGTAAATAAACCTATATCATGAAGATATCTATCACCAATGTAATTACATTTGGTAAATAAACCAATGTAATTAAATTTGGTAAATAAGTCTATATCATGAAGGTGCTAGATCATTTTTTATGAGCAAATCTGTGCATATTTATATCATAATCCTACATCTACATGGGTGATCACAATATGTGTGTATGTATGTTGTAATCCATCATCTAAATGGGTGATCACAATATGTGTATATGTATGTTATAATCCAACCCTATGTACATTACATGATAATCCGGCATCTAATTTATTGAGCTTCAACCACTAAAAAGATGTTTCTGTAGCTGATTGACTGAAAATGTTACAGTTTTGATTATCAATTATGTTTTATATTTTGCATCCAGTTATGTCATCAGAGTCAAGGAGGAGTATGTTTATAAGCTTTAGGGATTTAATAATAATGATGAATTTTGCCAAATAGTAGGCTTTAAACCTATTTGTAGCTGTATTATATTTAGATATTACAATACAACATAAATCAGATAAGTGATATAAGATCAACTTGGGCCTCTTGTCTGCATAGACTGAAATACTTTTAAGCCTATCACAGTAGCACACACACAAACATATACATAGAGATAGATATTTCATAGATATTTTTTTCATTATGATAAAATTTGATAATTGGATTTGGTATTTACATCTCTTTTCCGGTACTAAAATATTTTTAAACTTGGAAAATAATTTAAATATAATTATCCGAATCATTGTTGTTTCTATTTCAGCACCAGTAGTTCTTGATCAAGACCTAGCAGTCCATTATACACAAGCCCAAACAGCACATATCATGCAAATCCCATCATCTGGGTCCACATCATCCACAACTCTTGGTCTCATTCAAACCCCAACAACCAATGCCTCACCATCTATATTCAATGGATCAACATCATCCACAACAGCCAATTGCACAACATCTGATGTCTTGCAAATTTCAATACCCAGTTTTGCAATGATTGATGTCATGCAGGCTCCAATATCAGAATCCACAACAGCTGATATCATGCAAATTCCAGTATCAACTTTCACAACAGCTGATGTTATGCCATTCGTAACATCTCTGTCCACATTATCCACAGACATAAATGGTCTTGTGCAAACGCCTGGTTCCACAACCTCTCTAATATCTATAACAGATGGGGTCATGCAAACAGCAACACCCAGTTTCATAAGAACTGATCTCGTGCAAGCTTCAGTATTTGGATCTACAACAGCTGTCATGCAAGCACCAACATCTGTTCCCACAACAACTAACATTTTGTTAGCCACAACATCTGCTTCCACACCATCCACTACCATTGGATTTACACCATGTCCAACCTCCACTTTGACTACATCTGTCATGCAAAAACCAACATCTGTTCCCACAACAACTAATGTTTTGTTAGCCACAACATCTGGTTCCACACCATCCACTACAACTGGCTCCACACTATGTCCATCACTCACTTCTGCAACAGATGTTGTCATGCAAGCCCCAACATCAGGATCAACAACTGATATCATGCAAGCCTCAGCATCTGGTTCCAAACTATCCACAACAACTGGATCTACACTATGTCCAACCTTCACTTCGATAACAGCTAATCTCATGCAAGCCTCAACATCAGCATCAACAACTAACATCATGCAATCCCCATCATCTGGTTCCACAACTAATGCCACGCAAGACCCATCATCAGGATCCACAGCAGCTAATGTCATACAGACCCCAACATCAGGATCCACAACATCTGCTTCCACACCGTCCACTACCATAGGATCTACACCATGTCCAACCTCCACTTTGACTACATCTGTCATGCAAAAACCAACATCTGTTCCAACAACAACTAATGTTTTGTTAGCCACAACATCTGGTTCCATACCATCCACTACAACTGGCTCCACACTATGTCCATCACCCACTTCTGCAACAGATGTTGTCATGCAGGCCCCAACAACAGGATCAACAACAACTGATATCATGCAAGCCTCAGCATCTGGTTCCAAACTATCCACAACAACTGGATCTACACTATGTCCAACCTTCACTTCGACAACAGCTAATCTCGTGCAAGCATCAACATCAGCATCAACAACTTACATCATGCAATCCCCATCATCTGGTTCCACAACTAATGCCACGCAAGACCCATCATCAGGATCCACAGCAGCTAATGTCATACAGACCCCAACATCAGGATTCACAGCAGCTAATGTCATACAGGCCCCAACATCAGGATCCACAGCAGCTAATGTCATACAGGCCCCAACATCAGGATCCACAGCAGCTAATGTCATACAGACCCCAACATCAGGATCCACATCTGGTTCCAAACCATCCACAACTGCGGGTCTCATGCCAGTACTGTCGTCCTGTTACTGTGCAGGTGGCCTGCAACCACAAGCAACGAGTTCCATACAGTCCACAACTCCTGATGTCATGCAAGCCCCATCACTTGATGATACTGGCAGGTTCGTACACATTGCATGTCTATTGGTAGATGTTGGATCCAGGGTCCTTAGACGTCTCCTGCTTTATCATACAGTCAAACCAACCCGTACTCTGGACCAGTATCTTGCCAAGAATAGAATAGATATTGACAATCTAAGGAAGAGGAGAATACTAAATAAATCTCAAATGGACATCTTGTTCCCACCAGGCGGAAGTACTAATCTAGGGGATTACGATATTACACTTTTATCTGCTTTATTTACTAACATTGTACTTACCATAAGTCAGCAGGATCTGAACATGATACAGTTTTTGAGAGACAAAAGAAATGAAATATTTGCTCATGCAAAATCAGTCACAGTCAATTCAAATGATTACCAGACATTTTGGAATGACATCTGCAGGACATTGGAGGCTCTAAGTAAGCAATGCAATGACCCAGACTTTGAGAATGAAATATCAAGAGAGATTCAAGGCATTCAGGTGTCAACAGTTCAAGGTACATCTTTACTTAATGCACTACAAACACACAGAAAGATGGAAACTCTTGAAAGGCTTGTACAGTATTTGATGTCAAGTAATGCCCAAGAATCAAATAAAGAATCTGATGACAGCGACTCATAAACATCATCATGCAGTATAAAGGCAAAATCAAACAGCATGGAAAAGCTATGGACATTGTCATGGAAACAGGAGAGAGGATAGTCTACATTGTCATGGAAACAGGAGATAGGATAGTCTACACATGTGATTGAACAGAAGTAAGCTGCAGCTGTGTGACATTCTTATAGTAAACCTGTTCATCACATTAATACTTGAGGATTGTGTCAAATCTGATTGCTGACATTGTTACAAGTTGTAAAGTTATTCTACAGTGCAGCAATATTGACTTAAGATTTAGCTGTAATTCAAGGATCTCAAGGCCAGATATGTCATGAGTGTGACTTGAGTCTTAATTGTCAACCCCTAGATTTAAATTCAACAATATCATGATTATCCAGCCAAAGTATCAACCCCATGGATCATGACCTGAGAGATTACATGTATTATAACTTGGGGCCTCATTTTGAGCCCTTGGATCATACATTGAAACATATGATGACTGCTTCACAAATTCTCATATATTTCATGATTATTATGTTGGCCTTAATGTGCCAGTTTATTTAGCTTGAATTAGATTTGTCATGAATATGTAGTCTATACATGTAACATGGTGAAAGAAATATCCATAGTAATGGAACTTGATCATTGTATAGCATTGGAATATGAAACAGTTTTTAGAAGTAAAAGGAATTACGTATTTGCTCATATGAGAGTAATCATTATGAATACAAATGATTCCAAATTATTGGGAATAACATCTGCACAACACTAATGACTTTTATGCAATTTAAGTAGCATGATTTTGAGAAGGAAATAACAAAGAGATTCAAGGCATCTAGGTGTCGACAATTCAGTATGAATCTTTCATTGATACGCTACAAACACATTCCAGAAGGATTAAAACACATAAAAAAACTTATACATACTGTGTGTGACTTGTAAATATTTTGATAAAGTAACAAATCTGAATCAGTCAGTATTGAAGCACTGTTGATATTGACATTGAGATGTGATATGCCATACATTGATCTGATTCTACACAAAGCTTCATTAATATGACGTTCTTATTGCAAATCAAGAACCACCCACCCCGTTTAATTGGCTAAATGTGCAAAACTTGATTGCAGACCTTGTTATTAGTTGTAAATATTGTTTAAAAAAGACTTGTATTGTCTACATTTAATTTAGTACCTATAATGGCAACATGGTTACCAAACAAAAAGTTGACATAACATTTCATAATTATGATTTTAATGTATTGTTTGGCCTATTTTGCTATGGGATCAAGAATTTATACATATCATGAGTTTGACTTTAAACGAAATATTCAGCACAGGGATCAGAATTCATAGATGCCATGATTATGACTTTCAACATAATATTCAGTGCTGAGATCCAGAATTCATACATGTCATGGGTTTGACTTGAATATTCACCCCTGGGATCCAGAATTCATACATGTCATCATGTCATGTCAGACGTGTCTGTGATGATTATGACTGTAGACTTTAATTATCACAACATGGATCACAACATCATACATATTAAGAATATGATACCATACTTAATTTTTAGCCGATGAATAATAAGATATTTCATGATCATAACTTAGAATTTAATTGTCAGCCACTGAATCGTTGAGAAGATCCAGAGGATCTTGAATTTAGATATAGCATGAATATGCCTTCAAACATCATTGTCTGCCCTTGTATAAGGATTTCAGAGGTTATTATTATGTATTCATCTTTGCAAATTATAAAAATGGAATACAGTAGAATAAATATGGGAGTTGGTTTTCATTGGGTTAAGTTGTCTTATATACAATAAACATGATGTCTAATTTGGGAGTTGGTGTTCATTGGGTTAAGTTGTAGGTAAAATGAAAATGATGTCTAATTTGGGAGTTGGTTTTCATTGGGTTATGTTGTAGGTAAAATGAAAATGATGTCCAATTTGGGAGTTTGTTTGAATAGTGTTATATTATACTATATAGGTAAAGTCAAAATGATGTATTGTTTCTGAATTAGTTTTCATTGGTTATATTATGTTCTAACAGAACTACACATGCCTACTTAGTGAGGTGTTCAGATGTTAAGATATTAAGTCCAGTGAGCAATAAATATCAGGTTGTTTCAGCCTAATCAGTACAATCAGTTGACTGTTTCTTTCCAGGTCATTTCTCCATCAAACACATTGCCCAACTACATTGACCTTGAGGAATGACTACTGCTACCATGGTTGCACTCCATATACTGAAATCATCATTTTAACTTTAACTGCAAACTGCCACCAGGACTCAGAGCCACTGTGGATTCTATTTGCTTATGTTAGCCATCAAAACAGCCATTTTCTGTGGTACAATAAATCTGACAATCATACTTCATAGTGTATACATTTCTGTAGGCTTTGGTGACATTTCATACATGTTGCCATTTCATATGACATTATGTGTGTCCGTTGGTACACTTGCTACTTAAATCGTACAGGTTTGAATCCTACTGTTGGACCAGCCAGGGCAGCAACTGTAGTGTGTCCTTGGGCAAGGCACCATACTCCAATTACCTTACCAAAATAAGTTTTGTTGTCATGCAATAATGTACAGAACCAACAAATTTTCCTGATATTAAAAATAAGTTTTGTTTACAAATATCTTTTCAATATTATCCATATATATTTTCATTGTTTCATTCATTGTTGATTCTATTAATAACGAAGTTTTCATTTTCTTTTCACTGAATAGTTAATGAATTTTTAATATTATCCATATATATTTGAATTACTATTTCATTCAGTCCTTGTCAGTTCCATTAGTAATGGGTTGTCATTTTCTTTTTAAAGAATTGTGCATTCTATTCTGATTTCCTAAAAGACATTATTTTGCATTGAATTTATATTTTCAGACAGAACATGGTTATCAAATGTTTTAAGGTTGTGGAAGACATTTTACATTTTTTGCCTTGGCTACACTAAATGCACATAATCTATAAACAGTAAGGTCTGTTATTAATGCACAGATGTATGATTCATAGTTCTTAAAAAATCATCTTAAGTACAAAGAGAAAGGTACTCTATCCACATTTAGTAATTGAGTATGGTCTGTTCTTAATGAACATTCTGCCTTACCTGCACTAAAAGCTCATAATCTAAACAGTAAGGTCTGTTCTTAATGCACAGATGTATGGTTCATGGTTCTTCAAATCATCTTAAGTACAAAGAGAAAGGTACTCTATTCATGTCTAGTAATTGAGTAAGGTCTGTTCTTAATTCACAGATGTATGGTTCATGGTTATTCAAATCATCTTAAGTTCTCTATTCATGTCTAGTAATTGAGTAAGGTCTGTTCTTAATTCACAGATGTATACGGTTCATGGTTATTCAAATCGTCTTAAGTACTATATCCATATCTAGTAATTGAGTAAGGTCTGTTCTTAATTCACTAATTCTAGTAATTGAGACATTTTAAGTTTATAACCTTCCTCTCACTCATCATCTAGTTTAGCTGTTGATGCTGGAATGCTTCCCCTCAACCATTTAAACTAAATCATATGGGAGATAAAAGGATTCCAACAGAGATTTTATATCAAATTTGGATATGATTTTTAAAGCTTTGTTAACAAGAATGTTGAATATTGAGTATGATGAAGTTGCAACTTGAAAAGTTGGGCAACCCACTGAATATGATCACAGCACCAAGCCCAGACATGATATAGATGTCAGGACTATCAGAGTGATTTTTTATTTTGCATTCCAGTCTTGCAAGCATCATTGTTATTAACAAACTCCTTGTCTTCTATTTGGAGAGGATCTCTTCAGCTAGATGGCCCTCTAATTTAGAAGTATACAAGAGAAAATGGTACAGTATTTTTGTGACAGGTGTCATGCAAATGATGCCAAAACATTGTCGGCCTCAATTTCCCAGATGACTTAAACTTAGTACTTTCTCTTTGAAAGTATGACGATAGCGCCAATAACTATTAAGGGATCTTGATCTCTGATTTCTGGCAAACTCTGACATCACGGACATCAAATGGTTAGCTACAACACAGATCTCGAACTTGTAACCAAAACAACATTGACATATCCTGACCTCACTTATTAACCCTGTTCCCAATGTGGAATCTATAATGTTTTGACATGACTCATCTTTGCTAAGTTTGAACCTGTGTCAACACTCCTACTGACCTCACATGGACAGGAATGTCTGATGAGGATTTAAGCTCTTTAAATACGAACTATTTATACAAGCCTTGGATTTGAGTGCAATATCATTATAGCATTAAAATTTGGGTGTCATGCCTAGTCTCCTTTCTACATGACTTCACAAAACATGGACCTTAGTCTCATTGGTCCCAAGGTTGCTTCTCAGACTTGTCTCCAGAACAATGCACTCCTCACAGAACCAAAAATCCTTGGCTAGGACTTTTGCTGGAGTGCACATAATAATTCCTTGCACATGTATATATGTTTATGTTTGGTTGTGTCAGCTGTTGTTAGGAGAGTTGTACCATTAAACATATATTACTTTTGACCCTATACAGTGCATTATGGTAGAGGATGGATGCACAGCATTTCCTCCTCTTGTTCTACCGCTAATGTGATTTCACAATGTATTTTTTTTTGAGAAAGAATTTTTGTTATAGTGCAATTATGTTTCTTTGAAAATACTACTCAATCATATTTTCATAAATCCCTCCCAACCCTCTCCACAATGTGTGCTTCCGGTCTCAGACAATACATTAGTTAAAATGGATGAGAGTGCCAAATAGCAGGATAAAGAAAGATAATCTGCCGAGTTACTTCTCTTTGTCTGTGCATGCTACAGACAGGTTTTCAAGTATATGGGAGAGCTTGATTCTGTAGTTAGAAGACGTAATTTTCTAAAAGTTTATTTGATTGGGTAAGTATTTTAGGAGAATCACAATTAGCTATTATATAATAGATCACTATATCTCATGAATGGATGGTCATTATCAACATAGGATCTTCACCACAGTCTGCCCCTATGGTCTGCCTAAAAATCTTTATAATCTCGTTCTTTGCAGATCAGTTTGGCTAAAAGCCTTGGTTCTTCACCACGTGGTGATCTTTATCTCATTCTGGGTCCACGCCACCCACCGACAGAAGCACACTAGGTATAACACAACCCAAATTAGCACTATGGCTCAACATCTACAATACAGTACACATACGGAGATACAGCATAAATATCACTATCACTTCATCCTTCTTTCACTCCTTCAGCACTAGACTCGGCATTCATAATCAATCGCCAATCAGTCACCAGTCAGTCAGCTGAAAATATAAAATTCTAATCTGTGTACTGCAATGACCGAGTCATGTATAACAGCACATATGTACTGTAAACCAGAGTTGATTATCAGAGGTGAACCTGTGTCTGACAAGAATTTTATAGTACTTAACATTACACCTTCTCTTCCTGAATAAATACAACATTATTGTAAATACAATCATTCTGATAAGTTACAAGCAAACTATGAAACAGACTATATGGATTATATGACAAATCAGAATTATCTAAAAGTTGTAATAGTGAAACAATTATATCCTATATTACAAATAGGAAAATAACATTTAACTCACATACCACTACAATTGGAGATCGCACGTCATAAAGTAGACTGCTCAGTGACAAGACTTCTTGTAACATGATGTTGAACTCTACAATGAGGTAATTTATGCACAGTCTATGTGATGTTGAACTCTACAATGAGGTAATTTATACACAGTCTATGTGATGCTGAACTCTACAATGAGGTAATTTATACACAGTCTATGTGATGCTGAACTCTACAATGAGGTAATCTATACATAGTCCATTTAACCATACACTGCTGTGTGTTCAAGGTATATCGGATTTCCAATCGTAAGCACTTTATGTATGTTACACTTTGCTGGTGCAGCATGGGAAATCAAACTCATCATATCCAAATAAAATACAATATACATAAAGCAACCTTGGGAAACAGTGTACACAAACACAAAACCCCAGTACATGTATTTAATCAAAATAAAATTAAACGATAGATATATACAATTCCTTGACAGTCATAATAAGTTTACTTGTCATAAAAATAACCCTGACTTCAACACAAACTGTCTTAAGAATGTATCAAAACTAGACTTCTACCCAAACTGTCTTAAGAATGTAACAAAACTAGACTTCTGCCCAAACTGTCTTAAGAATGTATCAAAACTAGACTTCTACCCAAACTGTCTTAAGAATGTAACAAAACTAGACTTCTACCCAAACTGTCATAAGAATGTATCAAAACTAGACTTCTACCCAAACTGTCTTAAGAATGTAACAAAACTAGACTTCTACCCAAACAGTCTTGAAAATGTAACAAAACTAGACTTCTACCCAAACTGTCTTAAGAATGTAACAAAACTAGACTTCTACCCAACAGTCTTGAAAATGTAACAAATCTAGACTTCTACCCAAACTGTCTTAAGAATGTAACAAAACTAGACTTCTACCCAAACTGTCTTAAGAATGTTTGTTTGTTTGTTTTTTATAGTTTAACGCCATTTCTCAGCACAATATAGGCTATACATGGCGGCCAGTATTAAATGGTGGAGGAAAAAACCGGACAACCCCCGGAAAGAATCACCAACCCACGAGAAGCTACTGGCAAGCTTTCTCACATAACTACATTTGCCGAATCTTAGACACGAACACACGCAGAGTCTTAAGAATGTAACAAAACTATACTTCAACCCAAACTATCTTAAGAATGTAACAAAACTTTAAAATGCAGGATATTATGCTTCTCCTTTCTGAAAGTGGTATGAAAATATTTCTTGTTCTGCCCATTTTCCTTTCAATAATAATAATAATACTGATGGTGATAATAAATAAGAGAAAATAGTAACATTTGTTCAATATACCCTTTGCAATGGAGTGATTTGTGTATTATTTCAAATTTAAATACTGAATTAGATGCTGGTTGCATTTCTCCAACATTTCAGACTTATAGCTGCTGTTGAGTTTCGGTATTTTTGCAAAGGTTCTTGCAAATTTGTCATCTTTGTTAAAGCAATTACTATGGTAAGTTTTGCAATGTTTCTTCCAGAAAAGAATATTAGAAATGTATAAGGGAGATAACTCTGATATTATTAAACAACTTTTATTTTTTCTGATACCATTTTCATTCTCTGTAAGGATATAAAGATTATGATATTTTAACATTTTGTTTAGGATATGTATAAATATTTATCCAAGTGTTCAGGGCAAACATTACTATAACAACGAGATAATGATGGTTTAAGATTTTCCTTCAATTCAATTTCATTCCAGACACACACACAAAAATTCTATGAAACTTAAGAAGATCCATTTGTAACTTATAATGAATTTGTTGAGAATTTTTATCTTGGTTTAAATATTCTAAAAAAATCACTTATTATTGGATTAGGATTCTTTATCGTCTTTTTCATAGTTTTAAAATGAGACAAAATGTAGTACTAATCTTTATATAATAGATGCTTTTGGTTACCTAATTATCTCTCTCTAGTGTTAGGTATTTACTGGATCTGTAGGTAATAAAGCCACTGGACAAGAAGATAACTGTTATCATCACTAGTATATTCATCTCTGATATTAGTGTTTTATATTTTAGTTATGTTAATCACTATGCAGTGATGAATGATTATTAACCCCTCTCACAGTATACAATTACTGTGGCTTTAAGGACTGAACAAATACATATCCAGCAACAAAATAAAGAATCTCTCGATCATATATATATATATATATATATATATATATATATATATATATATATATATATATATATGATACTATGTTACATCCAAAAAAAACTATGATCTTCTCACTAATTAGAAAATAATTACCAAACCAAAACTGAAAAACATCACAATACATAATTCCATACAAATATTATATCTTCCACCATATTTTCTTTTTTTGTACAGAAATAAATATAGTAAATACAAACATTTAATACAAAAAAAATGTATAAAATGGCTATATCTCACACAAACACTATATAGTATGACTACAATAATATTGACTACAATAATATTGATTACAATCATATTGATTACAATAACACTGACTACAATAATATTGATTACAATAATATTGATTACAAAAATATTGATTACAATAATATTGATTACAATAATGATTACAATAATCTTTATTACAATCATATTGACTACAATAACACTGACTACAATAATATTGATTACAATCATATTGATTACAATAATATTGATTACAATAATATTGATTACATTCATATTGATTACAATAATATTGATTACAATAATATTGATTACAATCATATTGATTACAATAATATTGATTACAATAATATTGATTACATTCATATTGATTACTATAATATTGACTACAATAATATTGATTACAATCATATTGATTACAATAATATTGACTACAATGATATTGACTACAATGATATTGATTACAATCATATTGATTACAATAATATTGATTACAATCATATTGATTACAATAACACTGACTACAATAATATTGATTACAATCATATTGATTACAATAATATTGATTACAATCATATTGATTACAATAATATTGATTACAATAATCTTTATTACAATCATATTGACTACAATAATATTGATTACAATCATATTGATTACAATAATATTGATTACAATCATATTGATTACAATAATATTGATTACAATAATATAGCATACACATAACACTGACTACAATAATATTGATTACAATCATATTGATTACAATAATATAGCATACACATAACACATGCAATACAATAGATTGATCCTTGGTCATGATTGCTAATATTTAAGGACCATGATATTCAAACCAGGTACAGGTAGCAACATTTTTTCATTCTTAAGTTTAATCTCTAAAATCATTGTTAGTTGTGTTTAGATATACTTTGGGAGGAATAATTAAATTTTATTTAATTTAAGACTACATATAACAATATAAAAACACGTGTCAGTTACATGAGACTGATAACACAGATGCTAAGTAAAATCCCTTCTTTTGAGCCATGGTGTTTTATCAGAATATTTGCACCTTTTGGTATTAATCCCAGTTTTAAAAAAACACCAGTTATTGAGTATAAATTAAAATTCATGATGCATGCAACAAAGACATCATACCCCAAGTTATATATATAACAGGAAGAGACATACATATTCAAGATATTAATGTTTTTCTTGTCTATATAAAATTTCAACCCAGTTTTAAGTATATTCTGGCGGTTTCTGTATTATGAAAATACTAGATCTATGATATGCTGGTATTTGGATTTTTAATAAAGCTTTAAAACAATTTCAGTCGTATTGCTACGATATCTTCACTGTGGTAGTTAATAGTAATATCTAGCACTGGGGCAACATGCCACAGACAAATAGCATGAAGACCTACCCAGTCACATTATCCTGACACAAGGTTGACAAGTCCTAACACTAACCTCTTATTGCAGAACTCCAAGCAAAGCAGCTGTTAGTACCAACGCCTTGTTGTTTGCAAATGATTATTATCTTAAAATATCATCTACAATCATCGACAAAATGAACTATGCAATATTTTGGTGACAATATGCAATCATGACCAAAAGCTAAATACAATATATATATATATATATATATATGCACTTTAACTCCTCTCAGAACGAAAAAGAACATTTATATAAAAAAACTTTCTTGTACATATTTGTCAAACTTTCATGTGATACAACAATAATACAAATTAAAATTCTTATGAATAACACAAAATATACATAAAGAAATATAGTGCATCTATGCATAGCAGTATAAATAAGCAATCAGATTAATTTTGCAAAGAATAATGTCAATGCTGTTTTTCCTGCAACATCTAACTCCATCTCAACATTTTCCAATGTTTGTTTTTTGCTTTGTTCATGAAAGTACGGGGGTTGGGGTCACTGAATACAATACAGTCGACTCCAGTTAACTGCACACCCTCGGACCCATCACGAGACTGTGCAGTTAACCGAAGTAAGGTACAGTACGTTGAAAAGCATTGGAAAAAACAGGACCGGATTGATTATGTGCAGTTATCCGGAGTGTGCAGTTAACCGATGTGCAGTTAAGTGGAGTCGACTGTAGTCAGTGAAGGAGCTGAACTAAGGTACACTTAAAAAAGTTGCGAAGCCGATATCAAAATCAAAGACTCCCTTCTCTATATTGTGGTTAATTCTCTTGTTTAATTTTTTAGACAAATTACACACTAGATTATCCACACCATTCTTGAATCAATACTCCACCAAGACCTACACCACCTGCATCAACAAACATTTTAAATAATGGTCAGAAATTAGGAGGTGAAAGAACAGGTGCACTTGTATGTCTTTAATTTATCAAAAGCCTCCTGATATTTGTCAGATTAATGTCACCTGCATCACTTACTCAACAAATTGGGCAGGGGGAAGCAACTATGTAAGAATTGGAACAATTTTCCTAAATGCACACAGACACAGATCCAACAGAAGACAAGTGGATCACCAATACAAACTGACCTAGATGGGTGTGAAGTCACTGGGACACCCTTTCTACTATTTTTGCACATATTTTGACACTGTATATTTTTCCAGTGGTACTTGCCACTGTACCTTTTTTACTGTACTGGTTCTTTTTTAGTTTCAAACAATACAGAATGTATGGAAATTCAAGTAAGTGTGTTATGAACTTATAGATATTTTAAGTACCTATCCTTTATTCATTAAAAATAATACCAACATATATTTAAGTTTTAAATAGTTGTATTTGTCACAAATTAATCTCAACTCTTAAATTTTTTAAAAAAATGTTTTAACAATGAATCGTGTATATGGCACATGTCATGTATGCTGTCATGGCAACCAAAATGTATATTGAGAAAGATATTTGGGTGAAATCCAACTTTTGTAGAAGGTTCAGTTAAAAATAGAGAAAATATAGTTTTTATTATGTTATTTGTTAGTGTATGATGTGTTATTCTTATGTAAGACCAATACAAGTTTACATGAAATCATTTGTTTTCCTTTACTTAATTTTTGTAGTTCACTTAACATTTTCTTGTTTTGTTCAGTGAATGTGCTATTGGCAATAACAGATAAATGACATCACACTCAAAGTTATCTTGTCTATTACATTAATTGTCTCATATAAGGGAGATATATGATGTAAAAGTAATCATCCCAAATTAGTTTTTAAAACACAACATATACAGCAATTAACATTGACATGACATATTCTTCACTGTAATGTTATTACTGTACCATTTATTTTTCCAGGGGGGGAGGGTACTTTTTCTTTTCAGCTATTTTATTTCTGTTATATAATTCATCTTTTGTTGAAAAGTAGGATATAACATATTTTGTTATAAATCAGAGCAAGATGTTTTTCAAATGTGTTAGAGCTGCAAATTGGTTAGAAATCCAAAAGCATATGCTCCTGAAAATTAAATTCTTAGTTCCTAATATAATCAGAGTTAATGTGGTAAGTATCATGATACCTTTCAGACTTTATTTTGTGGTACCAAGCTATACCACATGCAGTTTTTTACCACTTCAATATCTTTCTTCTTATTTACAATTTAAGTACACATTATTTAATTCAAGGTTTCTGATATCTGATTATTACATTGAATATTAAGCATTTTCATAAATTTCCAAACCTAAACAGTAACAATATTATTTAAGTGAAAAGAATTTTAACAATTTACATCATGAGAAATCAATTTCATAACAAGTCATGCCAGCTTTTACTTAACTTGATATTGGTAAAGTTTTCTGTCTGAATCATTTGCAACTACAATTTTATCACTGTCCCTCCTAAAGCAAATAGCTTGAGGATTAACTAGAGGCCCAGCTGATATGATCTGAAGAACAATGCCAGATGGTGTTATCTGATGGATGTTGTTAGAGATATACCCAACAACATATACATTATCATATCTGTCAGTAGCAACACCACGGGGCTCCTTAAGATTGTCATTGGTGTAGACAAACTTCTGAATTCCAGTAATGTCAAAACAGTATAGGGAATGGGCGTCAGTCACAGTCATGTAGACATGATTCAAGGATAAATCCATAGCAACATGGGTCCATGATCTAGAGCAGAGACACTTAAATTCATGACAGTACTCCTCCTTCCCTCCCATGCTAATAATGCTCCAGAAGTATTTACCTTGTAAAACACCACATTCCCCAGATATAACAATCTTTCCCTTTCCAGCAGCAGCAACACCATAGCATGAATAGATATGGGATAACTTCCTGGTTGGTGTGATCTTCCCATTGGTGACAGACAGGAACTGGACTGTATTCTTCCATGGTAAAGTCACAGCGACCTCATTATCATCATTCACAAGACATATGTCAAATATACGGTCTGGCAAATTGTAGCCAATGGTTGAATTGTTCGAAGAATCCACCAAACACACTCTAGAGTTAGCATAATCTGCTAGCACCATATGTCCCGAGTACAAATATGTGATACCTGAATAGTCTGGTAATAAATTGTCATTATCTTTGATCTCAATAACTCTTTCCATCTGAACCAGATGGTCTCTTGATGGTCTCTTGAAACAAGGAAATGGCAGACTCTGGAGTTTCTGCTTGCTTACTATCTTTGCTAAATGATCTAGATCGGCTGAAAACATGGATTTGACTTTGGGACTCACTTCTAAATTGACTTTAGTGGTCTCCGTCTTCATGTACTTTTCTTGAATCTGATCTAAGTAAGAAGACAGTTGTGATGTTATTTTTTCTGTCAAAAGAAAAACCTGCATTTCTGTACCATATTTCTTTACTGTTTCAAGTTGTTTATGTGAATTTCTGATTGAGTTGATCAGACTTTGACAATGATGGTTTTTTTCCTGTTTTTGTATTGTCTCTTCTTTGCAAATTCTATGTCCTTCCCTCTTGACTTTTGTCTCCAATTCATCAAGGACATCATTTATTTTCTTTCTTAGGTCTCTGATATGACTGGTCAAGTCATTCACATGGGACTCAAGAAAACTGATGTTGGACTCGTTGACCTCTATAAACTTTAGAAGATGAGTCTCAATTCTTTTCATCTGCTCATTTATACTGTCGGGGTCAATTTCCTGCAGTAAATTTGGTAGTTCTTTCTTTAACTCTGAAACATTGGCACAGTTTCTGTGGCTGACAATACAACACTTACTACAACAAGCAGCCTTGTGATCCTTGCAATAAAATTCAATCGCCTCCCCATCGTGTTCAGGACAGCTAAAGCCTTTTGCAATCTTCATTACATTCTGTGGATTGAATAAAAATTCTTCCATAGATATTATGACATGATTTCTAGATATCTTCTGATTTCGGTGAACTACTGAACAAGCTGTACACATTGCCTCCTCACAAACCACACACATGTCTTGTGCCTGGCTTGAAATTCCCGTAGAGTGACAGACTTCGCAGGGCTGATCTACTTTCACTTTACTATCACTTAGTATGGACTGTAAAATTACGTCTATTGGAAATTGGGATGCCAAGCTTGGGACAGGATTACCTTGTTTTGAAACACACACACCTTGTCGACAGATTGGACACTCGATTTGTTTTGATTTATTTATTTTTTCCTCTTGAGACGACAAGTAGTCCTGCAAGCATTTTTCACAAAATGAGTGCATACACGGCAACTGTCTTGGAATCTTGAAATCACCCAAACAAATGGGACAGTTTTGCTTCTCCTCGTTTTGAAAATCAGCTCTGGATGTTGCCATGATCACTTTAGTCGTGCTAGAAATACCCAGTTCTTAGTACCAAAGACACTAGTTATTCTCAGTATATTTCTTCCTGGTCGAGTTGAGACAACTATGCGTTTAGGTGCTAGTCTGGTTACGTGTATTTTCTGCTGCCTGCGCTACATTCCGGTTACTTGAAACACGCTGAAAAACCCGAAATATACCGAAATACGCATGTATTTACATGTTTGATCAATATATATAGTTTCCACAAACAACTTATTATTTGCTTTTATTTGAGTAATAATATAAAGCAAAAGAAAATATGATTTTGACACGATTTATTTACTTTTTTCTATTTATTGCACAATTCTTTTAAAGCTGTCACTAGGTCGTACTTGATTCGACAGACCTCATACCTAGTGAATTATAGTAAAAGATACACAGAGTGAAAGGGAAAAGTATCTAAGTACCAAAACTGTTTGCCGACATTACATAATATATTTAATATATAACTTTTAATGATGAAGTTTTGACGAATAAATAACAAAATAACAATTATTTTTTTTTTATAAAGGTTTCCAAATATATATATATATATATATATATATATATATATATATATATATATATATATATATATATATATAAGTTATCATACTACCTCCGTTCCGAAACAATCAAACTGTCCAATAATGTACAACCAATTGAACAGGTAAATAATTCTTTGCAAATAACACAAATCATATTTTAGTTTGCTTTTTATTATTATTTAAACAAACAAAACAAATTGTGTGTGGAAACCGAAACATACAGAGAGAAAATGCAAATACATGTGTATTTCATTGTGTATTTCGGTTTGTCAGTGTATTTCGGCGTTTCTAGTAACTCGCAACATTCCGTTATTGGAATGACGGTACTAATGATATGAAAGAATATAAACCAGACTAGATAATGGATCCAGAACCAAACTGACTTTACTCTATATTCTCTTCCAGCGTCAGACCAGTGACAACCAGTTTTGAATATCTTTTTGATCTGTTGAGTCTTCAAAATACTGATATGAAATCCATTTCTTACGACAGCAAATAAACGAATATATTACCATCAATGGTCGAATTCAACTTCAAACGCAAGACTCCGGAGAAGTAAGGGCCAACACTAAATCTGTTGAATATTCACATTCATAGCATAAACTTCTAGCAAATTTGGTAAATAGAAGTGTTACATACTTTCTCACTTGATGATGTAAATAATGCAAGACAGTTATTGCTCATGCGCTTTTGACCATGACACAGTTTTCGGGCACGAAATGAAACGCTCCATAATTTTTTGAAAAGTAGATCTTAGATCACTATTGTGTATTCAGACATTAATAACAAAATCCAGATAATGGCGATCCTTCCCATCCTTCTGTAACACAAGTCAGTTGTTTTAAAGATAAAGATTTTATTATTATTTCACATTCAAGTCATATTATCTTTTATGAGACCTGTAAGGAGTCTTTAGGGATATGTTTCTAAACTTGCATGTAAGCAATAATACTAAACATTGCCAATTAAAGAATAAAATATATTATACATATGAATTGCTACCATTGATTGTGTTCGATTAATGCATATATCTACACCTGTTCTATTGTATTCTAACCCAACTTGTATCTCATCTAGCAGAAGAAGTGCGCTGCCGACCATTTAACGTGCAGACCTTATTTTATCAAAATGATGTATTTCAATGATGATAAAATCTGCTTTATCACGGGAAGGCTGAAATCTTATGGATTTCCAGGGATGAATTTATGTTACCTAACTCTGTGAGGATGATAATATCGGATATACTTTAACCATATAATTTATCCAGTCCTATCCGATATCGTGTTTTGGGGTCAGATACAAATATCGTTATAAATCTGTGTGGGGTTGCCTGAGCACCACTAAAGAAATTTTTTAATTTGTTATAGTCGTAATCGGAGCACCAAGTTTGCCAAATATTTCTAAGTGTATGAGTATCAACTCCGTTAAATACCGCTAACATGTTGCAATTTTCTCTAACCACTTTGGGTACTTGTGTGCATTTTTGGGTGACATATTTCACATCTGTGTTTTTATGTCTTCCGCGGGAAAATATCCTAGCGGTCTCTTTTTAACATTTATCTAGCATTACATCGTCGTACACGACCAAATTGTTATTGTCTCTGTCGATGTCTTCCACGAAAGCTGCTTCTTCAATGTCTGTAATAAATTCAATGATATTTTCACTGGTGATTTCCGAGGGTCTCTCGTTGTAATCCTTTATCACTTGATATCAATGTTGATCATCCACGCTCGGTGCCACCAAATATAATTTGTCCCATTTCATCCATTTCATGATGAGGTTAAGTAACAGTTGTGTTTTATCGCTACCCGATGGTCCAATAATTATCATTCTGACGGAGTTATGTAACATCGGATGATGTTTGACAAGTACTTGTCGTTGTAACGCGGAAATTAGTATTTTGCATTAAATATAACTTACTAATATTATGCATTTATATTGTGCGAAATGTAAAGCTAGTACACCGACAATTAATCCGGTTTCTACCACAACAAGCTACCACCGCCGAAAAAAATTCAATATGCATCGTTTGATGTTAATACCCCAAATGAAGTTTATCAAGCTGATATAGTATTTCTACCGCATTACATAATTAAAAAAACATACTTACAAATCGTGTTGACGGTAGTTGACGTCGCGAGTAGATACAAAGACGCTGAGCCGTTATCAACAAAATCGTCATTCGAGGTTGCCTCCGCGTTCAAAAAAATGTATCATCGAGGTCTTATAATCTCCTTCAGGTTGATCCAGGCAAGGAATTTCAGGGTGAAGTATCATCAACGATGAAACAATATAACCCTATGATACGACGAGGACACAATGGGGATACATCGTGACCAAGCAATTGTTGAGTGGTTTAACAGAGTGGTTTAACAGAACTCTAGCGGCTAAATTGTTTCATTATCAATACGCGAGAGAATCCATCGATGATAAACGATCTCGTGAATGGGTTAAACGATTACCAGAGGTTGTTGCGTCGCTCAAGAATGAAATTACCAGGATGATAAATATGAAACCAGCCATCGCGATAAGAAAAAAATATATAAAACTCCCAAGAAAAGATTTCCAATCGCAGATCCTACCTAGCAATGTCACAGTGAGATATTTATACGAACTGGTGAACTTGAAGGTGGTACAAGAAGGTCAACTGATCCGATATGGAGTATTACCGCGTATAAAATATTTTCCACGATAACATCTAAGAACAGACCACCATTATATAAATTGGATCCAACCGCTCCACAACGGAGTTTTACCCGTGAACAATTGCAAGTTATCCCAGATGACACTCAATTACCACCGCGTGGACTCAGTTAATATAATTCGCAGAAGTTAATTTATTCTTCGTACTCGTGATACTGCGAAATATACTAAATTTGACAACTCGATGAAATCATCTACGATCCACATAGTGGTATCAGTGATAGTTAATCTTCGCCTGACGCGCCTTCGCTCGCTTGAAATTCTCCTGTGCGAGGGAACAAACATCGTCCAGTTTGTTGCGCTAGTCCGCGACGTACTGGTAGGTAGTGCGCACCTCCTCAACAGCGTGGTTGTCCGTCCAAAGCTGTCTTAGTACGGCGATTGGGCCACGTACGGTCCTCCCGTACAAGAGTTCAAAGGGACAGAACCCTAAACTCGCTTGTGGTACTTCCCGGTATGCGAAAAGCATGGCAGGAATATACCGATCCCAATCCTTGGGCCTTCACACAGTTTTCTAGGCGTGTTCTTTAGGGTCCCGTTGAACCGATCGACCAGTCCGTTACATTGGGGGGTGATACGGTGTAGTCGTGAGGTGCTTAATTGACATTAGTCGGTTCACTTCCGTCATCACACGACTCATGAAATTGCGTCCCTTGATCGGTCAGGATCTCGTCGGGTACTCCGACTCTTGACCAAATCCCAAACAGCGCTTCCGCGACGGTTTCCTAATCAATATTACGCAACGCGACGGCCTCCTAATAGCGTGTAGCATAATCCACGACCGTTAGAATATACCGATTTCCGTGCGACGACGCGAGTTTTATCGGTCCGATTAAATCCATTGCGACGCGTCGAAACGGTTCATCGATCAGGGGTGTACTCCCCAAGGGGACGGGTCGATGACCCGTTTTCGGTGTCATTCTTTTTCACCTGTCACAGGAGAGAAAGAATCGCTTGACATCACCCTGGACCCCTGGCCAGAAAAATTCTTTGATAAGACGGTCACGGGTCTTGGCAATAACCATGTGTCCTCCCATGAGACTCTCGTGCGCGAGTTTTAACACCTCGCCTCGCTTCTCTTTCGGCACGAGAACTTGTTTGAAGTGTTCGCTGCCTTTCCTGGCGTGGCGATACAAGATTCCCTTCTTGTACACGAACTTCAACGCGCCATTCGGAGTTTCTTTCTCTGTTTCTGCTATCGTGTGGTTGTGCAACTGCACCAGAGTTGCGTCTTCCTGTTGTAGCTTCCTCAACTCGGCCGGAAGAACGTTACTCACTGGAGACGTTGTAACTTTCATCGGCTTTGCTTTCGTCTGTCGACTCTTGGACCTGGTATCCACAGCACTCACTGGTATCGGTATGCAGGTTTCAGGGTTCGGTTGTGGCAACACATAACGACATCCCAGTACGACGTCATGTGATAGACCATCCAAGAACGCAGCTTCAATTTTCCCCTTCACGTACGGCGAATCGAGGTCAATGACAGCCACTAGCAATAAGTCACGCGCGCTGTTCGCGTACTGAACTTCGATGATCTCCCCTGTGTAATCCTCGGGCTTAACGTACTTCTAATCGACTAGGGCTGGGACACTACACCCGGTGTCATACAAGATGGTGGCATCTTCTCCGTTGACAGTTGCAGAATAGAGATTTGAAGGTTTGCAACTTATTCCCGGCTCATAATCATTGCTAGCGACGGCATTCACCTGGGTCTGTCTCCCCTTGGGACAGTCCCTGGCTATATGCCCCGGGCGATTGCAGTTGTAACACGTCGGCGGCCCTCGCCGATCTGCAAATCCTGGTGAGGCCTGTCCAGGTCTATGGGTGACATCCCTACCTGTAGATCCCCCTCCGTCCTTTCCGTCGCCCTGACGGTTATGGACAGCCGGCTCCACCTCAAGCACCCGGCGCGACTAAGTGGGTCGGGGTCTGTCCGCACCCCCGGAACTTCCACTCCTCGAGTGCGCCTGTTCGTATCGCTCTGCCATGCTAGCGATCTCTTCGAGCGTTCGGTGCTCCCTCTCTGCTAGGAAGACTATCAACTCGCGACGGTAAGTACTCAGGACATGTTCTTTGAGTATAACCTCGCGTAGCCCCTCGTACGAACGTTCGACTTCGGCCATCATCATCCACTTCTCAAAGAACCCTCGAACACGGTTGTGGAATTGAGAGTGGTTTTCCGTTGCCTTTTTCGTCGAGTCTCGAAAACGTTTACGGTACGTTTCGGCGGTCAGCCGATAATGGCAAAGAAGGGCCTGCTTAAGCGCCTTATAATCGTCAGTCTCGTCTGCAGCTAAGCCGTGGTAGACTTCACGAGCTGCACCTTGCGTAAAAGGCTGAAACATTAATCGCCCAATGTTGCTCAGGAACTTGATGAGCGTGAGCAAGTTTCTCAAACTGAACGAGAAAATCGTCGATAGACTCCTCCTTATCGTTGAACCCCGGCATGTTTATCTGGGCCATTCGGTGGTTGATGAAGGGTCGTCCGGTCCCTTCGGAACTCGTACTAGTGTCGTCCCTATCGCTGTCCCTAGCTGCTAGCTTTACCTTCTCCATTTCGAGAGTGTGAGCAAGTCTGGCTAGCTCCAGTTCTCTCTCTCTCTCTCTCTCTCTCTCTCTCTCTCTCTCTCTCTCTCTCTCTCTCTCTCTCTCTCTCTCTCTCTCTCTCTCTCTCTCTCTCTCTCTCTCTCTCTCTCTCTCTCTCTCTCTCTCTGCTCTCTCCGCTGCTTCCTTGGCCAGCGCTTTTTCTGCCTTCCATTCCTTGATTCTTTCTTCAATAAATGCAGCCAGGCGATCTCCCTCGTATCCAAAATCTTCCGACCCCATGGCACGGTACTCTTTGATCATTTGCCTTTCTGTAGCCATGTCGATATACTATGGTGTAAGGGGTGCTCATTGTAGGGTAGCACCTCTGGTGGGAGTAGCAGTCGTATCCTCTTGGGGGTAGCTAGTCCACCTTTGGTCCTCACTTGGCACCCAGCTCTCACCTGTGGCTCCAAGAATCTGTAGCATGCACAGCGGCCACACCACGGGCAACGGCTTCGACTGGCCGGCTAAACCAGGTTGAGGGTAACCGGCAGGTCTCAAACCTTCGGTGAGTCAGGGATTGTCACCCCTCGCATGTGAAGACTGGACCCGGCGGACTGCGCGGAGGAACCACCAGATGGTCAACGGGCAGAAAGACGGACCCAGCAAAGCGTTGTGGAGCGCTAAGAGCACGGCAAGACACGTAGGACGCCTTGGTCATCCACTGCATCCAGTCCCCATTCCGGCCGTCTTGACTATGTCATGCCACTGGAGAAAATGGAGCCTGGACGAGAGAGTGAGGCTGACTTAGCGCAACTCTCCCTCACTTTAATCCAATTCACGCGCAAGTCATTCATGTCGTCATCATCATCATCTGTTCCAAGTCCTGTGGCGATGGGCGAGCTGCGACGCGGCAGGTGTGGATGCACTGGCAGCCGTAGTGGCGGACCTGCACGCAGGCGGCTCAGGCCATAGGGTCGTCTTCCATTGACCTGAAGCAGAAATGGATCTCGGCAGCCGTCTGAGCGACTAAGCAGACCTTTTTAGGATAGCGCTGCTTACCTCCATAGCCCGAGGAAGGGGCTAGAAAAGGTGCCCCAAAAAAAGCCTGCTTCAACCACCCCGACCAGCTTACCGCGGCGGGAGGGAATCCCATTCTTGCGGTCGAAACACAAAGAAAACCCAAAAGGTTCCACTCACTCTTGGTGCGTGGAACATACGCACTCTACTGGATCGTGCAGAGGCTGACAGACCGGAGAGAAGAACTGCCCTGATTGCAAGAGAACTTGCCCGCTACAAGATTGAGATAGCAGCACTGAGTGAAACTCGCTTGGCCGACGAGGGCCAGCTGACTGAAGTTGGAGCTGGTTACACCTTTTTCTGGAGTGGACGTGGCACTGATGAACGTCGTGAGGCTGGAGTTGGTTTCGCAGTCAAGTCGAGTTTGGTGAATAAGATCTCTACCTTACCAAAGGGGATTAATGACAGATTAATAATAATGAGGCTACCATTACATGGAAAAAAGCAAGCCACACTCATTAGTGCTTATGCACCAACCATGACAAGCTCGGAGGAGGCCAAAGACAAGTTCTACGACGATCTGGAAGCCCAAATTGCTGCGGTACCAAAGTCAGATAAACTAATCATTCTTGGTGATTTCAACGCCAGAGTTGGCGCGGACCATATCTCGTGGAAGGGAGTTATTGGTAGACATGGTATTGGCAACTGCAACAGCAACGGACTTCTTCTCTTGAGGTTGTGTGCAACTTACGATCTTCTGATCACAAACACTGTATTCCGTCTGCAGAACCGTAATAAAACAACTTGGATGCACCCACGGTCTAAGCATTGGCATATGATCGACTACATCTTAGTACGTGGGACTGACAGGCAGGATGTCCGGGTGACTAAAGCCATGTGTGGTGCTGAGTGCTGGACAGACCACAGGCTACTGATTTCCAAGATGAATCTCAGAATTAAACCTCCCAGACGTCCACAGGGAATCAAAGTCCCAAAGCGGCTCAATATCTCCAGGTTGAAATTATGCAACACTGAGCAAGCTCTGTCTGCAGCTATACAAAGCCAGCTAGAAACCACATACTCTGACACCAACGACGTAGAGAAATGCTGGGCGACCTTCAAACATCTGGTGTACTCTACCGCATCTGAAACCCTTGGCATAACTGCGCGAAAGCACCAAGACTGGTTTGACGAGAACTGTGAAGAAATACAGTCCCTGCTAGAGGAGAAGCATCGTCTCCATCGAGCGTACACCATCGACCCCAAGTCCGCTGCAAAGAAAGATGCATTCAGCAGGGTCCGCCAATCTGTGCAGAAAAAACTGCGCGAGATGCAGGACACATGGCTGAGCCGAAAGGCTGATGATATCCAATCCTTTGCCGACAGACACGACATGAAGAATTTCTATAGCGCTCTTCGTGATGTTTATGGCCCAGTAACAGCAGGCACAGCCCCTCTATTGAGCACAGATGGCAGCACTCTGATAACCGAGAAGGAGAAGATACTGGAACGCTGGGCGGAACACTTTGACGGTGTCCTCAACAGACCCTCTTCCATCAATGAGGAAGCTATCAACAGTCTACCACAGGTGGAGATCAACGAGAGACTGGCTGACCCTCCAACAGTGATGGAAACTCATAAAGCCATTGAGCTCCTGTCTAGTGGAAAAGCTCCAGGAGCAGACTCCATCCCAGCTGAGATCTACAAGTCTGGTGGGCCTAAGCTAGTGGAAAGACTAACAGAGATGTTCTGTGGGATGTGGAAGCAGAAACGCATACCACAGAAATTCAAAGATGCATACATCGTCCATATTTACAAACGCAAAGGCAATCGCCAATCCTGCGACAACCATAGAGGAATTGCTCTACTCTGCATCGCAGGTAAGATCCTCGCCAGGCTACTGCTGAACAGACTCACAGAGCACCTTGATCATGGCCTACTACCAGAAAGTCAGTGTGGCTTTAGAAAGGAGAGAGGCACCATCGACATGATCTTTGCTGCTAGGCAGTTGCAAGAAAAGTGTCTTGAGCAAAATCTCAAACTATACACCACCCTCGTAGACCTGACTAAGGCATTCGACACTGTCAGCAGGGAAGGCCTTTGGAAAATTATGGCCAAATTTGGATGTCCAGAGGTCTTCATTGAAATGGTGAGGCATTTTCATGACGGCATGCTTGCCAGAGTTCAGGACCAGGGCAACTACTCCGAACCCTTTGCAGTCACGAATGGTGTGAAACAAGGATGCGTTTTAGCCCCCACTCTCTTCAGCCTCATGTTCTCCGCAATGTTGATGGATGCTTTCAAGGACAGTAATGTGGGAGTAGGTCTCTGTTACCGTATGGATGGGAAGTTATTCAACCTGAGGAGGCTTCAAACCAAATCCAAAGTCCAAATTGCGAACATTTGCGACCTCCTGTTTGCAGATGACTGCGCCCTCAATTCCAATACGGAAGCAGGCATGCAACAGAACATGGACCTGTTTTCCACAGCGTGCACTAACTTCGGACTCACCATCTCTACCAGCAAGACTGAAGTTCTGCATCAGCCAGCCCCTGGAGAAGATTACCTGGAACCATCTATCACTGTCAATGGCCAAAAGCTCAGAAATGTAGACAGGTTCACATACCTCGGCAGCACTCTCTCACAAGCAGTTCACATTGATGACGAGGTCAATACAAGGATTGCTAAAGCCAGTGTAGCTTTTGGCAGACTCCGCTCTAATGTCTGGGACAGGAGAGGAATCAGGCTTGCAACCAAACTAAAAGTCTACGCAGCGGTTGTTCTCCCCACCCTCCTCTATGCTTGCGAGACCTGGACTGTGTATAGCCGCCATGTTAAGAAACTGAACCACTTCCACATGAGCTCCCTGAGAAAACTATTGAAAATTAGATGGCAGAACAGGGTGCCGGACACAGAGGTACTCAAGCAGACTGGCATGACAAGCATCCACACCATGTTGTGCAAGGCACAACTCCGATGGGCTGGCCATGTCGTCCGCATGCCGACAGAACGCCTACCCAAGAAAATCTTCTATGGAGAACTGCAGCAGGGCAAGAGATCTCATGGCGGTCAAAAAAAGAGGTACAAGGACACCCTCAAGGCCTCGCTAAAGAACCTATGCATTGATCCTAACAGCTGGGAGAGTGTCGCTGCTGATCGATCTGCTTGGCGCAGTCAAGTTAATGCCGGTGCGGCAGCCTTTGAGCACAAAAGACTGGTGGACGCAGCTGAGAAACGTGATCTGCGCAAATCCAGGAACAGCAGTTCTGCAATTCACAGTCAACAACCTGCATATCCATGTCCCCACTGCAACAGACTATTCCGGGCCCGGATCGGACTGATCAGCCATCTCCGGACCCACCCTCAATGAATCGATGACATTGAATGGTCTTCATCGACCTCGATGGACAAACACATAACATAATGATATACTAATACGAAGTGATACCTTGTCTCAACCCTGCTAACAATGGACAGATATTACAACTTCCTAGCCAAATACTTACCTGTCGACAACATCTAATTTCATTCAGGTAAGATATTTGCTCGATATCTGCTTTACAATTACTGCAGATAATTAAAGATCTACAAAGCATGCAAATATCAATTATAACCAACACAAGATGCGAAAATCATAAAAATTCAAAATACACAGGAGGGAAAATAACTCACAACTATTTCACACTGTTCATTAATACTCCTAACAAATAAACTTTAGGTCTTTAGAATAATATTTATGTCTAATTCAAATCCCGGACGAAAGCGCCCACTGTAGCGTTTGCAAAGGTTGGGATGGGGTACTTCCAATATATTAATTAAAATATTATGGAAGTTCCACCTGGCTCGTGAATTATAAATTTAAATTAATGACCAAAAAGATGTACAGCTATGAGCCCCCAGTCAGCATACGGTTAAATTATAGAGAACACGAAGATGAAATTCAAACAATAACAATTTAATAAAGCCTATAAATTTAAATGATACACAATCACTCGTCCTCCAAGTGATAGCCTATTTTATCTCATGATTTTCAGTGTGAGATCGATTTTCCACCTGGCCTTTGGTTGTACTCATCTAATTATTCGATCCTCTCACTCCTCCCGGATTTCACCTCTCCCGACTTCTCTCCTTCCTTCTCTCCTTCCTTCTCTTTCCTTCCGTTCCTCTATCGAGACTATTGGGATCACTTTCACTGGTCTGTCCCCCGAAGCTTCCTCTCCTGAATTCCCGCTTTCTTTTCTTCCTCCCGTCTCTATCGGAGACATTGGGACCACTATCCTAGTCTGTCCCTCGAAGCTTACGTAAGGGATGGTGTTAGCCTGCGTTCATGTTTAACAACAAACAGTGGCTTGTCCGACTTACTTGATTACACATGGTTCTAATTTAAATTTGGGTCGCGCAAAACGCCACACACGCGTTCACTCCTCGTGATATCATCTCTCTGGCAAGACGATGAGTTGGAGTCAACACAGTCATATCAACAGTTTTTTCAAATAGATCGATTACTCGTTTTGTCTTTCCACATCCTCCCGGACCGTTTAAATAAAATGTTTTATGTCATAGTTCCATATCGATGTTCTCGCGGTAATTATCTTCCACGGGAACATCATTAGATTCTTTGTAATTATGTAACATTTCATCTTTCTTTCTCCATCCTCCCAAATTACCGTTCTCTGTAAGATACTTCTTAACATCTTTGTAGTATTTTTTGTCAAAGTAAAATGAATCCGTGGCGACTCTAACCGAGATATCAGTAAATCGGTTTACCATAGACAGTAACTTTATCAAAACATAACCGAGCATAGATGATCTCAAATGAGTATACTGCGGTGAATCCCCCTCGAGATATTCAACGATGGTTCCGAATTTCTCATTATTTGATAAATCAGCTGTCGATTTTTTGATGAGTGTCTCTTTTGTTATTGTATCCCCGATGATAAAATCCAATTCTGCGTCATCGAGAAACAATCTAGTGCATTTTCGTTTATGATCATCTGCTCCACCCTGAATAAATTTCCCGATTATTAATCTTCCAAGTTTTTTACAATCTTCCGCTATGATTTTACGTAGAAATACGAGATCGTAATTATCGAATTGTTCTGGGGTTGGTAATGATACATCGGTTTGTTTCCGATATGAGATTAAATCCGTGGATACAGTCAACGAGGTCAACATTCCTCTATCTAACATAAACTTTAATAACACTATCGGAGCCCATTTTGTTTTACAGAAAGGTGTTTTCCCACCCAGATATAAGTTACCGGATGAAGATTATCCGCGAATTTAAACGATGTCACCCTGGCAATTACGGTTCAATCAAAGTCGGGTAAATTCACGTTAATCGCCACCCTTGTCATTTCGTGTGCTGGATGTCCAAATCGTTTAAAATATTCATGACATTCTCCGTATCCGAGAAAGCTCACGGGGTAGCACGCTGCCATATCAACGGACATCATATCGTCGAGGTTATATTTTGTATTCCTTAACCCACAATGACCATGTTCTACACAACTAGCTTGGACACCTTTGATAAAGGTAAATCTGGTTGGTTTCCATGCATTTTTTTCTCTGGCAAAGTGAGCTGCAATTGATGGCACCGTAAAACGATTTCGGGTAATTTCATCGGGGTTGTCAGTGTACTTCAACGCGAAATGGTTCATCTCCGCATGAAGTTTTTCGGTCCGATATAAATCTCCGTTTGGTGTAACAAATTGATCGTATTTTCCTCCTTGTTCACTCTTAATTAACCACACACTAATAGGACTTTTTTTACTCGTTTCGTAGATGACATCGAATATATCTCCGTGAAAATATTGTATTGTTCGTGATACCGGGAATACCCTCACAGAATTATTCTATGCATGGGAATTATGATCAATGATTTTGATTGGAGATCCTTTTGATTTATAATGACCAGATTCATGTAAAATTTCTCCTGAGAGAAATTCTACAATTATTGGAATTTTTATTTTCTTTTCTAACTCTGCGACATCGCTTATCCATGCTCCTCCCTTTTTCTTAGCAAATTCACTCCACGGATATATTTTGGATTTTATTAACTCGGGTAATCCACTAACTCGTTTAGTATTTTTAATATGTTCTATGACTTGTTCAGCAGCACAATTCAACTCCGTTAAAACTTTGATCGGGTTGACCGGTTTCAATGACAGTTTTTTTATCAGTGGGTTTATTCGTTGAAAAGATTCCATATGCTATCACGTTAAATTCATGTTATGTTGTAATATTTGTTATCGACTCCAACCAATGTACCTCGTTTGGTTTTATCGGTCAAATACACAAATTGTTTCATTGAATCTGATACGCGTCCACTATGATCAAATATTTTTCATTTTTGTTGATTTCCTCGTTGAAATTTTGTGTATTTGACATATATGAAGTATTTGGTATCCTTGAAATTTATCATTGATAATATTTTCTCGGCGTGCTCCAACGTCATGGTTTTATCGTCGTTGGGTGGTACTAGATACGTTGAAAAGACATAATCGGCACCATCTCTGAAAAATTCATATTTCGCTGCTTTGATACTATTTATGATTCTTGATTTCCAACGTCGTGGTTTTATTTTATCATCAAGGTCAATTTTTCTTCTTTGTTTGAGGGAAGGTTCAATGTAAGCAATGTTGTGAATACTATACACACACACACACACACACACACACACACACACATATATATATATATATATATATATATATATATATATATATATATATATATATATATATATATATATATATATATATATATATATATATATATATATATATATATATATATCTTCAATTAAATTTTACATTGTTATATGTATAATATAGCAATGGCACAAAATAAATGTAAATGAATATGGAAGGCCAATAATGGTTTATTTGGATGAAGATGCGTTGGAGAATACTGCGCGTTTCATAATCAACATATCACGAATGGTTCTCATGGACTCGTAAAATGTATCAAATGCGGATTTGGATTACGAGGAAAGACTAAATTGTGTCTTGGCTGTGGCGTTGAAAGATTTTGTGAACTAGCTAGTTATTATTCTCGGAAATATAAAATCATCATCGATGAAATAGCTAATATTACCGGCGATTATCAGAAAACACAATTAAATAATTAATTTACTGAGGAAATATATGGATCGGATTGAATTCATTTCTCATCCGATTTACATCGATTACGAGGTATCTCGTTGTGGAATTATCAGGCATCGACAACTAAAGAAAAAATTGGTTGGATGAATAACCATGGATATATGATGGTTACGATCAATGAAAAACCATATCTATTTCATCGAGTTATTTGGGAATGCTATGGTCTAATCAGTAAGGGATTCGTTATTGATCACATCAATAGAAATAAAGTTGTTAATCGAATAGAAAATTTGAGAATGGTGACTCAAAATGAAAACTGTCTTAATTCTGCACCAAAGATTAAATAAAAAAAGGTCTACCGGTTATAGCATATATGGATAATACAACGCAATATTTTCTATCAACGCGTTCCGCTGGTAGATACTATGATACTTATAACCGATCCATACAATACGTTGCCGATGATATATATTTCACCGCGTACTCAAAAAGATTTCGTTGTTGGTTCTCATTTCTCTGTGATGATTAATCTGAAAAATCCTCGGTGTTCACACAACTGATTTCAATAATACACCAACAAATTGCCTGAGACATATTATCAATTAAACAAAATATTTCCTATACATATATGAACGACGAAATTATTGCTCAGCTCATCGTTGAACTTGAAGGTGTGAGAGATCTGGTCGGTACCAACACAACATTTACCAGTGTCTAGATCACCGAGGAATACACAGGTGTTCAATCTATGCGAGAAAAGGGAATCCCATCATATTAAAACGAATGCAGAATCATAAAATTGATGACGGAAGCACGAGATCAGGTCATTTATCAAAATCATGATAAACCAAAATTATTTATACCCATTTGGAAAAGATTGAAAATGACATCAAAGAAATATTTGCCGAAGAGCGTCGAAAGAAGGTTGACGAATTTGAAAGGATGATGTTGGATGATTGAAAATGGCTTTAGGATTTTTCGTTGGAATTTTCAGAACCAAGTAGCGCTAATATTATTTTTTTCTTCTGTGGATAAACCATCTCGAGGGAAATTTTCATCGATGATTTTTTGGGGTTGTTGAATATTTTGTTGTTGTATTGTTTGTTCGTGTTGCGCTATCAACTCGAGTTCCTGTTGTATTGTTTGTTCTTGTTGCGCTATCAACTCGAGATGTTCTTGTATTGTTTGTTCGTGTTGTCGTTGTTTAGTTGTATTTCTTTCAATTATTTGCCGTAGTTGTGTTTGTTTATGTTGTAATGATTTATAAAAATCTATCATTGATAATAGTTGTTTTTGTTTCTTGTTAATATTTTCAACATATTTAGCGTGTTCGGTTTTTAATTTATCAGCGCGATAACTTTCTTGTTTTATTTTATCATTTAATTTTTCAGTTATTACCGTTAAATGTTTACCAACTTCCGTGCCAGCTAATCCTCCTGGAAATTTTTTTTTGTCTGATGCGGATGCCCATAATTTATATAATCGAGTTAATCCGATATTATACATCTGAGCGATTTTTAATGGGTTTTTTTTTCCTCGTAAATTAATTATCGTCGTTATGTCTTCCAGGGATAAATATCATGCTCGCGATGGCATCTATAAAAATAAAAATCAAAAATTTTCGATAAAATAATTATGACGGGTAATCATACCAACGATTAATTATATAAGTAATTATAAATGGTAATTATATGACGTTGGAAGCCTCTAAAGGGTAAACTAACACGTAAAAAATATAATTACCGTTCATAATTACCGATATAATTACCCGTTGGCATAATTACCCAGTCATAATTACTCATTCACCGATTAGGAATTATCCTCGTTGAGTATTTCTTTAAGACGATCCACGGTCATACACGAGTGAACATAATTCATTATCTGATCGCGACTACAACTGATCATTGTTATAGGATCACGCTGAAGTTGTTTCATCTGATGATCCGTCAGTAGAAAATCCTCATCGTCAAATCTGTCTACGTAGAATTCGATGTTCCCTACGATTATTTCATTGAATGATTTTCTAATAGCGTCTTCAATTTTATCCTTGTCGTAGATGATTACTAGTGAGAGTACATATTGTATTATTTTAATTTTAATTTGGAAATTCGAGAAGAATTTTAACGATGTGAAATCCTATGATGTAAACCGTTTACGATGAAAGTCTATGATGTAACTCGTTTACGATTTCACATCGAGGGTAATCTGAAGTTGTTCCCTGATAGATCAATCAAGTTAAACTCATGATCAACTAATCTAAAATTCATTCTTGATATCGAGGAATTAATCGTTGTCAGGTATACTAAATTAGTTGGATTCTCTACAATCAAACTCCCCCGGGAAACAATTGGAGCAAACGTGTATAAGATGTAACCTTGATCAGCTTCACTCGTCGATGATATATCGATACTATCACCACCTAGTACCACATCGCAAATAAGATTTACAGCGATGATTGATTTTATATCGACGTTATTAGGAGATACGTGTCTACCCGTTCTATCAGTGGCGTTATTCCTTCGGAGAATATCTACTATGGGTTTTGATACTTCCCAACGGTGATGTATCCGTGGAAAATGAGATCGTTGAGCGATTTTTTTAATTCGGGAACCTTATATCCTGAAAATTTATAATCTCATAATTTATCCTCGTTTAATGATCGTTTTTTTATTTTATAAAACTTCTCTTTGTCATTTTTGGTTATTATTTCAATTAATTGTTCATTGAGATAATCTATGTCGGATGTAATTTGATTTAATACTTCAACGCGTTGAATTACTTCATCACGAACGGGTATTGCATTCCCCAACGTAGAAGTTTGAAAATATTGTCGTAGTTGTTGTAATTTTGTTTGATATAGTTTATTAGCGTTATTAAAAATATTTCGTACGGTATTTAATGTAACAAACCAACCACCTTCAGCGGGAGATTACCAGATTATAAAACCAGATAAGTTGTAAAGATAATCTCCGGGTTCGTAGACTACATACTTGTATGGGATATCATCATGCGTTCTTAAAAAGTTAATGGTGAGATGACCGTAATTAAAATGAACATCCGGAGTCGGAAGCTTATCTGTGATCCAATCAGATTTTTTTGGTTCTTCGATCTGGGGAGTTGGTTTTTTTTCCAACTGTCGTGTATACGTGAGAAGTATTCGTGGATGAGATCATTGAGAGATTTGTCAACTCGGGAACATTATCTTCTGGAAATTTATGACTGAGTAGTGTGTCATCGGTCAAAGAAAGCATCGTTAAAAAAAATTGTTTGTTAACACTGCTATCATCAATTATTATTTTAAGTAATCTCGCATTGAGATAAGCCATATCGAACATACTTTGATTTAACACCTCAACGCGTTGAATAATTTTATCGAGTGAAACTGTTGTATCTCTGAGATACTCCTGAAAATATTGCCGTAGTTGTTGTAAATTTGTTTGACATGTTTGTTTGATTTTTCCAAAAATACCGCGTAGAGTATTTCCTGTAATAATAAACCCTTCTTGAACAGGTGGAATATCAAAACGCCATACTATATTACCGTCTGTTAGATCTTCATAACTTCCCGGGGAATCGTATACGCTATACACGCATGGTAAAATTGGTTTAGTTTTTAAAAATTGAAATTCGCTTCTATAATTTAAATCAACATCATGAGCCGATGTATAGGTTGTGATAAAATCAGATTTTATGGGTTCTTGTAAACGCGGATGACCACCGTATATCGGTGATTTTTCAGGCCATCCTAATATAGTTCTGATTGAACTATTAAAAATGTCTACGGCGTAATCCGGCGAGTTTATATTGATGGCAGATGATAAGTGTTCATGACTAGTTATCTCAATGGGAGCAGCATCGTCCTTGTCTATTTTTTTTCAGGTGATTACTCCTATTCTGTGTCGAATCTCAGCGTTGATATCTTCGATTTCACAACCTTCCTTTGGAAGATATATTGTTTTCCAATCAGGGGTTCCATCGAGTCTATTTTTATACGAGAACACAAAACTATTATTGAGTTGTTTATCCCCAAAATGTTACGATATGATATTAGACCAGCAATTATATACTCGAAGTTGGTAAGTTCTGCATGGATCGGAGTTGAAATTTCAAAAGTGAAATTCGATTTATTTGACAACATCGATATTAACATTGTTTTCAACGGAGTGGTGTTCTCTACTATTCGTTGAAGTAGTTCATGTGACGATAACGTTGTCATTTGTGTTATTGTAATCTTGTTTTTCTAATTTTGACATATTGGAGTCATAAATGTTCACCATGGAATACAATTCTACATCGGATATTGTTGTGTCGCCGAGCGACGATGATAATTGAGAATACGCGGTTGATACCGTATGGAATTTAACGACATATTCTTGTAGTTTACGCTGACTACACGATGATATTTTGTTTTTGTTATTGTGGAAATTGTCCCCGCGATAGATGTTGCCGCGGACACACAGATTGGAATAAGGACCGGAGCAATCATTATCATCGAAGAAAGTATTGTTCCTGCGGAGGTAATTACACCTGAAACCGAGTACACGGTTACATCAACTACGGTAATCCTTCGTCGATATTTTTTTTATTTTCATCTGGTATTCCTCGCTGAGTAACTTTAACTTAACCTGTAGTTGCATGACCTGGTTATATCGGTATTGCTGAGTTGTCGATGATGTCTGCGACATTTTTAATTGAACAAAGAAGATTCCAATTAAGTTGTTTACTCAAATCGGCTAGAAGTTTTACGTACCATGTTATTGACATCCGAAGAAGTAATGGTTAATTTTTACCAGGAATGTGTGTGATCATAAACCATTAAATTGAATCCTTATCTATGATCGTCGATATTATATTGTTGACACCCTTCGACCCTTATCCCGATAAAATATTAAACTGGAGCGGAGAAACCACTGTTAATCTGTCAATCCCCTTGACGGTCGCGGTAATATCTATCGTGTTATTTTCTGGTGTCCAAGCAAATGATCCATGTTGGATTGTGTATAACATGTTTGCAATATTTGCTTTCTCATGAGGAATTTTTATTTTTTCAAGCGTGGTTATCATCCTCGGAAAATCATCTGAGTTTTATTGATCTAATCGATGGAAATTATTATATCTGAGAGTTTTACATCGATGTTATCTATTGGACCACCAAAGAATTTATTAATAATGTTTTTAAGAAAATTTAGAAATTGTTATACGTGGTCTTCATTCGCGGAACTAACGTTGCTAGTTCATCAATGGTGGTTTTTATATCAGCGAGCTTCGGCGTGGTCACCGGTGAGATTTCAAAAAAATTGAAAATAGGAAGTTGGATATCTGTAACGGATTTTTGTAACACAGTAAATTGATTTAAGTGAGCGTTATACTCGTCGCTGAATGTTTTTAACGAATCCGTCGATGATATAAAATTCCCACCAAGTGATGCTAATCTATCTGTTATCGCCTTCGATTTAAGTTTATTTACTTGTTCGAGAGAAACACCCTTGATTGTTGGTGGACGCGGTAGTGATCTTCCCAAAATATCAACCATTATATGTTTATAATCTCTTTAAAAAGTTATCACTGGTGTATTCATGCACGGTTTTATGAGGTGGATTATGAGATTTTGATATCGCCGTTAACACGTTAATGATTTGTCGGCCGCATATCAGAGGATCGGTTAATGTCAGCGTGGGTAACGTTGAAAACCAAACAGGTAGTTTTAATTGTGTTACGTATTTGAGAAATTCGTTTGGCGGTACTAGTCCATACGAGTCAAAATAAATAATTGATTTAGGATGTATCGCATAAACTATTCAATGTTTCCAGGTCTGGTGTTATCTTTGAGATTAATTATACCTATTTTTGGCATTTTTGGTTGTTTAGGTAATTGATCTCTCATGAAAACACCTCTGAAATGTTTTCTCGGGGAGTTTTCCACCGCGGTGATTAAATCAAAATTTGACATCGGAATCTTTGATTCTGGTGTTATTATCTGGTTGCATATCTGGTGAATCGGCTGTCGGGTAATCAGAAGCCTTTTCCCTGTTTTTTTTTGTATCCTTGTCCGGTTCTCCTTCGATCAAGTAATGCTTTTACAATCATCGAAGCCGCTATCAATGGGATTATTCCTCCAGTCTTTCTTCTTTTATAATCTTGATAACTCTCTTTTGGTGCTACCGACTCAATTTTATTTGCACAGCAGCAACAAGCTTCTAGGTTCTAACGCAGCAGCCTTATCAGCGGCGGAGGCTGCAGCGGCAACTAATCCTGGAATCGCGGAGAGAAAAGGGAATATTCCAACGGATTTGATCATCTTTGAAATCGCGGAGGATGAAAACTCCAACTATACTCCTGTTTGTGCATTTAACGCTTGATTAAAATGATTAAGTTGAGTTTTCGTCAGGGATAATTTATTTGGTCGTCCGTTAGCGATCTGTTCACGTTTTAAAGTTATCTTTGCTCCACACGTAGCAGAATTTTTCGATTTTAGTTTCTTTATCTGACAAGGTGTCAAGGTAACATTAACATGATTATACGACATTTTTATTTAGATAACAGATCATCTAATTGTTACATGTTTTCCACTTATGCGTCAATTACTCTTTTCACCACCACCTTCGCGTATTCTTATTACTAAGAATTACAGCGATTGCCCTAAATTGACCACCATCAAGAGGAAGTGTTCCTATACGAGCTTGAAATGTAATGTCGACGACGGAATGTTTAGAGAAATCAAGATGTTGCAATGAAAAAAAATAGATCGGATATAAATTTTGAAAATCCCACTGTGATATTTTTAGTCCGGTATCAATATTTTGATCACGTCCCATAAAGGACCACAAACGATGATACTATTTGGTTATTAGGATAATCAATCAGAAGATTTTCGGCGGGTTCCTGTTGATTGCTTATTCGCAGTGATACCTCACTGACGTTCAATTTATCAAATATCATATGACTCCGCTGTTCTTTATTATCTCCATCTACTCCGATTTTACTTGTATTGCTATAAAGATAATTCTTGGCACGGAGATATTTTTTGCTAACGCAACCAGCCAAGTAAACGTTCCAACAATATTACTCGTCTGAGTAGGTGTTGTAACATCCAGCCATGACAATAATGATTTCCTCCATGATCAATAAAAGATAACAGACGTGTTTCCTCAGCGAGCGATGAAGTCATTATTGGTATCCATAGTGCTAGCTTGTATAAAATTACTTTACCATCAGCAACACCGGCACCATGCCAAATAGCATCATCATCATTTGATTTTCTCATAAGCACCACAGAATGACTGGATCCAAAGATAACCGTTCTAACATTCCTACAAAAACCAAATATATGAGAAAGTGGAATCACACATGAAAATCTACAATCGCTGTTTAACATCAATTTTCGATTATAAAATCCTACATTAAAATTATTATTAACACTCTTGATTATATCAATAGCAGCAGCCGGTCTAGCTGGATATCCCGCTGGTTGAGGATCAGCTGCAGTAGCTTGTGGTATTCTTACTTTAGGAAATTGAATATGTTCTGCGTGATCAGTGAGATCCTTCGTGAACATCATTGAATGACCGGCAGATCGGATTAAATCATCGGAGTATCTAGCCAGTCCTAATATCATGGTTGCGACATCAACGTCATTATTGATAGATTCTATCCTGCTGAAATTAATTAAATAATGTGCACCACTTGATAACACCATTATACCGTTGTTGACAAAACCGATCGGGATATTTGGAAGATTATAAAAAGGAGTATTAAAATGAACGTTTTGTACTATTCGCTCCTCCACCTCGATGAAAGATTCACACGGCAAGAAATATTTAAAGGTATCATCAAATCGAAGTTCAATTCGTAATCTAACATTGGGGTCTATCGCGTTATACAAAAAAAAATTGAAAATCGCGTACGGAATCATATCTTTGTACGGGATCATCCATATCAAAGACAACATCTAAAATCGACTGGAACATTTATTTTTATAACCGCTCATCTAAATCATAATCTTCTATGACCGAAACCAACAACCAAATGAGCAACAACATTTCTTTGGGAATCATCATCTACCAACGGGGCCAATTTTTGAGCTACTATATCATTTATTTCTTTACTTACACGAGGTGGCATTAATTCCGTAGACGGTAGTTTTACAGGTTTGCGTTTTCCTCGAAATAACGACATAAGCTTATCCTTGATGGCATTAAAAGCTTATCCTTGATGGCATTAAACGCACTACCAGCTAAATCACCGATTGCACCGACAGCCTTTATTACCAATAACCCTAATAGCTTTTGACGCTAGTTCTTTACCAACGGGTATACTGTTTGGAGCAATTCCAGTGAACAAACCCGAGACGACATTACCAAATCCATCTTCATAATATACTTTGTACACGGGTAATCTTGAGTTCATGACGTAATCTCTAGTTGGCTTGTTGTGGTCACGAGAGTTGATCGCTTCATTTAGATGTTAATTATCTAATCGGTAATTGATCGCTGTGAGAAACTAATTCATCGAACAAACCACGATATAGACCAATATCCTTGACAAGACCTTGAAATAACCACTGACAGATATCAGATGCTTATTTAATTATCTCTGGGAAATTATTTTCAGCTCGTTTTCCCCCGATGAGAATTTCAAATCGTGATATATCATCGAGGATACTTCGCGAACAAGGAGCAAGATCTCCACCAGTAGAATATCCTTTACCAGTTACACCCGTTGCACCCTCTGTTGGAGTAGCTAACATTCTATGTTTTATTTACCCGGGTATTTGAGATGCTTCATACGATGGTAAACCCAGTTTTATATCATCTATTTTTTCATATACGTGATAAAATTTGGATTATTCTTTGAAGTCTTATCTCCACCGTGCTTTATCAAATATATCTTTTTTGGCCAGGACTCAGAATCTTTTACTGGTTTTTCAAATCACGGATTTATATACTTTGACCTCTTTGAAAATGTAAATAACGCAAAATCATCCAATGTATCAATTCCACTTATTGTATGTATCGTATCTTTTGTAAATATTTGTTCCGGTGGATATATTTCGAATGCTTTTACCGGAGGGTTATCGGCAGTAGGTTGCTACTACTTGAGTTTGTGCTGGTTGAGGTTGTGCAGCTGCTACTATATCACCTGGAAGTGTTTTTAGATATTTTTGTTTGCTTTGATCGTTTTGCTATTTTTTTCAGTAACCATAGCAACCCTTTTCAGCAGCATTTTCAGCAGCTGTAGGGCTTTTCAGTAGCTGTAGTTATTGGCTTAAATAATTGTTCAGTATCAGCTGTAAAATCAAATCGTTGTTGTTGTCACGCCTGGAGATTGTCTCTAAAAGAATCCCTCATAAGAAGAAATTTTCGTATCGCAGCAAACCTCTCTCCGGTTAATCTAGTAATCTGTGCTTCTCCGATATTTGTCATATATTATCACATATAACATTTATTCATCGCTGGAAATCCATAAAATTTCAGCCTTCCCGTGATAAAGCAGATTTTATCATCATTGAAATACCTCATTTTGATAAAATAAGGTCTGCACAGAAAAATGTCCGAATACGCCCTCTGAAACACGATAGAAACCTTAACATTAGTTATCATTGAAATACATCATTTTGATAAAATAAGGTCTGCACAAAAAATGGTCGGCAGCGATCTTCTGCTGCTCATCTGAATTGTCTTTTTAGCAAAGTTATTAATGACATTATCTCTGCTTTGAATAGCGGAAAGACTATAATTATCACCCTCCTTGCTTTATCTGCATCATTTAACACAACATAACAGGATATATTACTTCACCATCTCCAGCATGTATTAACTGTGTTTCAAGTCCAATGGAACACCAATTGTGTCCGCAAATAAAATACACTCCCGCCCATTTGTTCTATGATCTTGTGTTCAACAGGGGTCTGCTCTTGGACCTGTTAACTTCATTATATACACTCAGCCGCTCTCAAGTGTCATAGATAAAAAAAACGTCCATGTACATTCGTACTTTCAAGACTGGACTATTGTAACTCAATTCTGTCTGGTTCGTCTCAATATCTACTCCAAAAACAATTCACAACACAGCTGCTCGGATCATCCTTAGAGTACCACGATCAGAGCACACCTCGCCGCTGCTCTGTACCCTACACTGGTTATCAATTCGATCCAGAATCAAACATAAAGTTTCTCTGTACAACGTTCCACTGACAAACCCCATTCCAACATACATATCACACTTCACCCATGTGTACGCACCAGCAAGATACTTACGCTTCTCTTCTGACTATCTTGCACTCATTACTCCCACTTGGAAAACTAAATGTCAAGCAACGTGGAACTAATTGTCCACTGAACGTAGACACAAAGACACAGTTATCCCATTCAAGTGTGCTCTTAAAACTCACCTATTTCGACTGCCAGTACAAAGTTCAGACCCAATAATATTTCCTACCTTAAATAGTTTCAGCATGTTTTATGCTTTCTAATTTCATGGTGTTTTTTTCGTTGATAATCATATCATTGTATGTTTTATATCATATGTATTTTCTAATGTTCTAAAGCGCTTAGAACTAGAAATTAGCCGCTGTTCAAAGTCCTCATTATTATTATTATTATTATTATTATTGTTATTATTATTATTATTATTATTATTATTATTATTATTATTATTATTATTATTATTATAGACATTTGATTTATTCCATATTATTACATACTTCAATATTTATTTCATCATAAAATACTTCCATCTTCCCCCTCCCCCCCCCAAGTAACAACAAAAATAACAAAATTATAACTTGGATAATTAATATTTTACAAAGACAGACACAATGAACAACTAGCAAGAAAATGAATAAATCAGATGCAAACGTTACTAAGCAATCATTACAAAATTAAGTTAGTGACATTTGCTTTTGAAACTTGAAACATTACCTGGACATTGGTATTAGCATTTCTAAGAAAAAAGGAGTACAGTATAAAATACCAGTTAAATTACATGATAACCTAATATTAGAAAAATAATCTGTTAAAACAAACCAGTCAACCAGCTGCTACTATTTGTAGATGGTTGAATTCTGAATACCTTCAGTACTTTGATCACTTTATGCTATACACTTTCATAGATACGGGTATATATTTTTGTTCCTTTCAAAGCTGGCGAACGTTACATAATCACTTTCTAGTCCTCCATTGGTATAGCTTTAGAATGCATATTCATACATTTGCTATATTTAAACACTAAATGTTCGACCATTGGTGGATTGTAATTACTGATAATACTATTTGCTATGTATGTTATACCATTTGAAATATAACTAGCAAACAGGCATTACCACCACTATCCTAAAAGAAAGGTCCGATTGTTATATAGCTGCATACTCTCTAAACGTTTACAATTTCCTTGGTCCATTTTGAAAAGAATTAAAAACGTGATTACGATGTTGCACACTAATAGGTTTGTGGGTCACTTGAAGACTTACACATTTTAGGAAATGTGGAAGCGATTGAAAAAAAATACAACCACATGTGTATTCAACTGTGTAGGTGGAATGAGCAAAATGAGAAGCTTCGGTCGAATTTCATTGTGAAAGTCGAGTTTTCGACAGGACATCTTGATATTCATATTTTCATGACTGAGCACCTGTTCTTCTTTGCATATTGCTTGAACTATTTAAATTATATCTCAACGGCACCTTATCACCGTTTGTAGTACACGTTTCAAGCATGATGTACAATGGGAATGTAATACAATTATAATAACACGTTTTAAATATAATATGGAACAGCATTGTAATATCGTCTTTATAACACGTTTCAAGTCATATATAAATATATATATATATATATATATATATATATATATATATATATATATATATATATACACACACACACACACACACACACACACACACACACACACACACACCGGCATTGTAACCCTACCTTATCTACACGTTTCAAGCAGGATGTAAAACGTCATTTATCTTATGTACACGTTTAAAACCGGACGTACATTGGGATTGTAACATCACATTATGTACACGTTTGAAGCAAGATGTAAAACGTATGTACATGTTTGAAACAGGATGTAAAACGGCTTTGGAACACCATCTTTCGAATATTGTTACGAGCTTGCTGTACAACGGCATTGTAGCACCATTTTACGTGCACGTTTCAAGCAGGATGTAAAACGGCGTTGTAACACCATCGCATTTACATGTTTCAAGCAGGATGTAAAACGGCATTGGAACACCGTCTTTAGAATATTGTTACGAGCCTGCTGTACAACGGCATTGTAGCACCATCTTTAGAATATTGTTGCGAACCTGCTGTACAACGGCATTGTAGCACCATCTTTAGAATATTGTTACGAACCTGCTGTACAACGGCATTGTAGCACCATCTTTAGAATATTGTTACGAACCTGCTGTACAACGGCATTGTAGCACCATCTTTAGAATATTGTTACGAACCTGCTGTACAACGGCATTGTAGCACCATCTTTAGAATATTGTTACGAACCTGCTGTACAACGGCATTGTAGCACCATCTTTAGAATATTGTTACGAACCTGCTGTACAACGGCATTGTAGCACCATCTTTAGAATATTGTTACGAACCTGCTGTACAACGGCATTGTAGCACCATCTTTAGAATATTGTTACGAACCTGCTGTACAACGGCATTGTAGCACCATCTTTAGAATATTGTTACGAACCTGCTGTACAACCGCATTGTAGCACCATCTTAAGTACACGTTTCAAACATTATGCACTCTTATTCTGGAATTTATATCTGCACGCTCGGTAAGCAAATGGCTTCGTTCATGTCTTCAGACTTAAAAGATACAATCAGGGTTTAGTGACAATGTTTGGAAAGGAATGGATAATTAAAATATTATTTTAGCTTAATATTAGTATTAAATATCCAGATATAAAAATTATATTAATAATTATTGTTCAATTTGTTATCATCATTATCATCAACCTCTTCCCCTCCTCCTAATCAGCATCATAATCATCATCCTTTCCCTCAGTGTCATCATCATATATAAAGCCAAATATTTCATATTCAAGAATATCCAGAACCACGATCTCAAAACTAGGGTCAAATAAAATAATTTCATTTTCATGTCGTTTGAGTTATTTAATCTTTCGTTCGTAGCATTCGTGCAGAGAACTCTTCATTATCTTCTTTCTAATCATGTCAAATTATTTTAGAATTAACTAAAGAAACAGTTGTTTTTTTTAAATTGAAAGAAAGCATTTCTCGAAACTTGTCCTTCACACATTTCGGTAAACTTATGACCAGTTGTTAGCATCCTGATCTTCCATTATCCTCCCCTTCAAATGATAGTTATTATTATTATTATTATTATTATTATTATTATTATTATTATTATTATTATTGTTATTATTATTATTATTATTATTATTATTATTATTATTATAATATAATAAATATTTGTATTATTATTATTATTATTAATATTATTATTATTATTATTATTTATTTTATAAATATTAATATTATTATTATTGTTATTATTATTATTATTATTATTATGATTATTATTATCAACATCATTAATAATAATAGTAAGGTAGCGTTTTCTTCGGCTATGTTGTTTATCAATATTGCAGACTGTAGTTGTTGTACCTCAACAAGAACTCTTTGTTCAGTATTAATTGTTATGTTATTTGTTATTGAAGAAAAACTGCAGAAGGTGTAATATAGTATTTATTAAATACAAGACATCAATACAACTTGGAAGGGGAATTTAAGTCTGCCATGAGAGTAGATTTGTCATGGAACTTAAACCCTAGTAAATGTATAACATAAACCAGCTGTTGGTGTGTATTATTTCTAATCCAGTGTGGAATATCGGATTACTTTTACTGCTCAAGTGATATTTCAAAGCTAATTAGATTAACGCTTATACTATATTAATTTAGCGATTAATTCTGTACGAGACAATAATATGCCTGTAGGTAACTAAAATAGTTATAACCACTTTGAAAAGATAACATCAGTATAATATTTTTTTTATTGTCCTCTTCTTTACTTACTGATACACATTAATATAAACAGCATACGATTCTACATTTGATTAGGGAAACATAAAGTCAACAAAGGAAAACCAATAAATCATTTATGTCAAACTTATTTTGTTCATACTAGGAGAATAATTATAGACACTAAATAAGATAATTAGATTCGGTGCTATACTTACATTGTATCAGATAAATAATAAATAAATTATAATTAAATATTTACTTTCCATATTTTAAGAATGTAAATTAATCAAGGTTAAATACACTGTCCATATTTATATGATAACTGATAATATAGATTCATTATACATAATTTCAGATACATTTGTAGGAACGTTTCACCTTGCTCTCCGATTTTAAACATTTATTGCACTATACTCGTTCTAATATAGCCACGATGGTGAAGCGTCAGACTCATAATCAAAGAATCACGTGATCAACACCTGGCCTGGCCAGACTGGCTCGATGGCCTCGGTGTATCCTTGGGAATGTCCCTTAGTTCCCAGTTGCGAGAATTCGATATATGTATACAATAATCAGATAGATAATTATATGTCAATCATTCAAACAAAACGAGAAAGCAATTTATAAACTTCGCTGATGAAAACTATATACAATGCGACCGTGTTTGTGGCATTTTTCCAAGTATTTTAATAGGTCATGTAGACCATCTAATTTTACTGTTTTTTCTCTCTTTGCTCAGTTACGAGTTCTGATGCCTATTTCGCATATAAGTATGCAAAGTAAAAATGAACATTCAAAGCCGGCTTGACGGAATTTATAAAATAAAAGAATTGTTTAATAAGATGTTTGTTTAAAATAACCAAGAACTGGTATATTATAAAGTTGCTTTCTTTGGCATAAATAAATGCCGGTAGTAACACCTCTAAAGTAATAAAAAAACAACAATGTTTTGCATACAGCAAAGATTTATATCAATGATGGAATACAAAATTTTTACCAAGATAAATATGGTGTATATATGAAAATATTTTGTGACATGAAACATTTTACATTTTGACTTTATATAAAAGACTTTTTAAAATCATGTGCAATATTAGCGATTTTTATAACATGAGGTTTCAATGACTCACCTTGATCTAGTAAGCAAAACTTATATACACATGTATTTGTTGAGCCTGACTATCCAGCTTCACCTACAAAAACTCAGCCTTTAATCCAGCGTGACGATCTCTCCAAATTTTTTTGGTATTCTCCTTATAACGTTTTCCGATAGATATCTTGAATCGCGAACCAGAGCCAAAGGTTGTTTTTTGTGTTTATTTTTTTAAATTCTTATTTATTTCTGATCTCGTGACACGGCTTAAACCAGTTTAAAAAGCCGAGGATTTCTTCATTGATTGGATTTGATAAAACAAAAGCATCATTGTTCTCCGAATTGTATCATAAAAAGTCCAAACAGCTTCGGTTATGTCCATCACACACTAGAAGAAAAATAATGTCAGATGTAAATAATAACCAGTTGAAACTGCAATCGAGCTCGTTGTTATATAGACGAATGCAACTGGGTAACGATGTAATACTGAATTTATTAAACGAGTTGTTATATAGACGATTGCAACTGGGTAACGATGTAATACTGAATTTATTAAACGAGTTGAATCATGTCCAGTTTTATTTTCTTTCATCCGGCCAGACGCTGTTCCCTTCATTTGTTGTGCGTAAAAAAAATAGTCCCAAACAACGTTGAAATAGTAAAGGTATATTATACATTTTTGCTAAGTATAGGTTTAAAAAAATAAGCGTTCATACAAATAAAAATAGCATTTTACAGAATTGTAGTGGTTGGATAAAGTTCTGTCATTTGGGGAGAGCGCTTTATGTCTACATTGTTCTGTGAACAAAGGTGGGGTATTTTTATTTTACTTCTTTAAGTTAACATTTAAACCACTCTTGTATATAAGGTGGATTGCATGCAAAATAATTATCAACGTTTCAACCCCACCCCGCTATCAACTAAGCAATACACGTAGTTTTACTTTTTATTTTTCTTGTGCTGTGGATTTTAGCCATTCCCATGTTATTTATATGTTATACATGACATAACCCCTCTCTGTTGTGGGGGTAAATTGGCAATATTGAAACAGGCGAGACCATATCCCCCACCTCAATCCCTTTCATGAATCGAATAAAACAATGTCTGCCAAAATGTTCATTAACAACAAATCATTCTAGAAGGTGGGGTTAAAAAAGTTTTCCCACGATCGCAGCCAATCAGTAAAAATAATATTGCACAATAATGTAATGTGTTTATTTTGACCAGTCAGAATCTCATAAAGTATTATGTTCGCTAATTTAATGTGCTTATTTGGACCAATCAGAATCTCTCTAAAGTGTTACGTTCGCTAATTTAATGTGCTTATTTGGACCAATCAGAATCTCATAAAGTGTTACGTTCGCTAATTTAATGTACTTATTTGGACCAATCAGAATCTCATAAAGTGGTATGTTCGCTAATTTAATGTGCTTTTTTGGACCAATCAGAATCTCATAAAGTGTTATGCTACCATGTTATAATATAAAAAGTATGAACCTGCACACATTATAAGCAAAGTGTACTGACTATGGAATAGCGTACCGCTTCAAATGCAGTAGAAGGTACATACGTAACCTAACATGTCACTTTCACAACTAAACTTTACATTGTGTTGCAATATTCATTTGAAAAAAGGTTTCATTTGAGCAGAAATTGACATATTTACTGTATTGTATTTGTGACAGGATATTTGCAATATTTGATTTGGAACAGAAGACTACAAAATATGTTAACACAAAATTCATTACGAGTCAGAATGGCATAACATGTGTAAATATGCAGTAGTTGGATAAACGTCTATCAGTTTGGAGATCGGGTTGTGTCCACGTTCTTCTGTTAATAGAGGTGATTTTTGTTATTTATGTGACACTTAAACCACGCTTGTATATAGGGTGAAATAGATGCTATTACATAAAGTTTGGATAAAGGGACCAAAACCGGAAAAAAACATCAGGAGAGAAAGAACTTCAAAGAACCCATGACAAAGGAAAATGATGGCTGGTCCGAGGGAACAACCATATGTTGGGACATCATGAGAACAAGATGGCAGCCTGACATTAGGGGCTACTCAAACAGACAAGAAAAAGCAACACAGAAAAGAATCCGATTGATTTCATTGTCTGGTTAATAGGGTCCTCATTTAGTACGATAACCCTTTTCGAACAATCTATTTCACGAAAGCTGACTTGATCATTTTTTTGCACACCGTTCAAAATTAACAAGCTATTTTTACCAAACAGTGATTATACTTACTGATGTCGCATATACATCTTCGTATTCAAACTTTTTAGGGACTTCATACATGTACACTTTGTACTAGAAATACTGGAAACTTAAGATAGTTAAACAAATTTTACGACTTCATTGATCTGATTTAATTGCATAGGTAAGATAGTTAAACAAATTGTATAACTTAATTGATCTGATTTAATTGCATAGGTAAGATAGTTAAACAAATTGTATGACTTAATTGATCTGATTTAATTGCATAGGTAAGATAAACAAATTTTACTTCATTGATTTGATTTAATTGCGTAGGTGGCTCACACATTATTGGTATTTTCCTGTCCATTAGTAAGAACTGGACCAGATTTGAATTACCTAAGCATGAAATTATATATATATATATATATATATATATATATATATATATATATATATATATATATATATATATATATATATATATATATATATATATATATATATATATATATATATATAATTTACAAATCACGATGTTGCGGGCTGTACGACATCATTGGACGTAATGGTACCTCTCTTTTATTACCACAACTCGGATAGCTCCAAAATGGCGGAGATGAAAAATTAGTTTCCAATAACTCCACTTGTGCCATTGCACACCATTAAACACACATAATTGGCGGTTAGGGTTAAGTGTGTGTTGGGTCTATTCCCACTCACACAGAGTCCTCCATTCAGGTTGATGGTTACTTAATAGTAACCCCGTGGGTCCGTGGGTCTTACCAGTGTTTACCCCAGTTCATCCTCAACAATTTATATTGGCCGCCATGTAATTGAATATCTTCCGCTGAGAAATGGCGTTAAACCCCAAAACAACAACAACATAAACTAAAGTTCCAGACAATTTAAGCATTTTTGAATTTTCCATTACACTCTTGCTAGATAAATAATGAAAATGAAATCTGCAGGTAATTTACTGATTCTTGAACTGCCACATGTTATTTACAATCCCTATCATGCTATTGGATTCTGTGCTTCGTGCGTGCAATATCAATTTACAAAGCGAACCTAACTTTTTTTAATTATAGAAAACTTATATAGACTGTACATAATAGTTCTATATTTCTCTTAACAAAAGGACGTGACGAGGATGCCTGCAAAAACCTTTAGGTAAAGATTAATTCATTTACATGATTTGTGTGCATATAATGTGTTAATTTTGATTTTTCTTTTGCCTCATTTGCTCACCCTTTATCGCCTTCACTTCCAATCCCTCATCATTGTCGTCGTAATCATCGCCATCTTTATCATCATCAACTTATTATTATTATTATTATTATTATTATTATTATTATTATTCACGGGCAGGTAGTAGGTTACCTTTCATTCTTGGTAAATATGCCTTCTTTGACACGGCGTGTTTTGAGTCCCGGTTGAAAAGTCTCTTCACATGGGCAGTTAACATCGTTAAAAAAGTTAATTCAAAACCATTATGTATTGGAAAGAATACATTTTAAACACAATCCGTACCTGTCACGTAATCAATCAACTACAGTGTACACAATCTTCCAATATGATATTTTAGATTAGGACGAGTTCCTTGGCGTGATAAACTGCAATGGTCTCTCATCACTACCCTCATTGACCCGTACCGAAACAATAAGAAACAATGATCACTACTTTCGATTATTTTTTTTTAACAATAATTACATTTATCAATAATGTTTCCCTTAAATAATAGACCTAAACAATGTTTTAATCAATATAGCAATTGGAAAAACGCAAAAAAGTAATTACGTTTTGATCGGATGTATTATACTTGTTTGATGTTATCATATTTTCCTCCTGCCTCGATACTAAACATGGTTGATTTTTGGAAAACAATCCGATTGCAATCTTGTATCCGAAAGACGGCATGATTGAAATAGATAGACGTCGATATTATATCTTTATGTGCATTGTGTTTACCAAAATCCAATTCAGCTCTGAAAACTTATTGCATTTTATTCCTAAGAATGTGTCAATCACTACGTCTAATCATGTTCGAATATGTAGCACGTGAAAGTAGATGCGCTTGGTTTGATTGGATGTTTTAAGGCACAATAACACATGGCGAGTGTTTAGTAGCAAGGCAATCGAGGTCGAGTGCTGACCCAGGAATACGGAAGTCTATATGGGTTGATCCTGGCAGACTAAGTGAGATAAAAATGAACGATCAAGAAAGAGTGAAATATTTTGTACAGATTATTTACATTCTGGCACTCTTTGGTGGTAAGTCGTATTTCTCTATTAACGAATAATGAGAGAGAAACATAGCTAGCAAGATTGCTGGTTAGATAATAATATGAAACATGTTCCCAAAATATTACTTTGTAAACTTTCGTCATGTTTGAATCTATACATGCTTGCCAAAATCAAACTGCACATCCGTGGAATTTTAAACAATGAATAAATAAGAGTCATGGTTGACGAAGGACACTATATGTATTTCTACATTGAAAAAAATATGAATACCTTTATGCAATTCAGTAATCCTTTAAATTGTATATCTACGATAATTAGGATCATATGGTTTTATCTTTTAATTTCTCCATGACAGTGAAGTGGCGATGATATTTAAATATTCCATTTTATTTACCAGTATGCTCGTTTGTACATCTGTCTAGCAATTAAATGAAAAAAAAATTGGAAACTAACATATTAAAATATTTTATTTTTGTCTTCCACTAAGTTTTATAAAACATTTTGGTGCAACATGTACGATCTAAGATGGGTCTTTTTAATTGCATCAAATACCTGACTAGCGTCAGATAAGGAGGTTAATTATAAGATAAACATTATTCCTTTTTAGAATCAGATGGTCAGCTCGGGATGTCGATTAACTTTGAGGGAAGAACTTATTTCGTCTCAGACATTGAAGGGTACCCATATGACGCGGAAATAATGTGCCGTGTTCTTAACTCTTCCTTAGTCACCCTGAAAGAAAACCTCGATAATTTCTCAAGAAATCTTCCAGTCGATAATTCTTACTGGATAGGTAAGTATTATAACAGCTGTTACTGGATCGGTAAGTATTATAGCAGCTGTTACTGGATAGGTAAGTATTATAACAGCTGTTACTGGATAGGTAAGTATTATAACAGCTGTTACTGGATAAGTAAGTATTATAACAGCTGTTACTGGATAGGTAAGTATTATAACAGCTGTTACTGGATAGGTAAGTATTATAACAGCTGTTACTGGATAGGTAAGTATTATAACATATGTTACTGGATAGGTAAGTATTATAACAGCTGTTGGATTGTTAAAGACAAGACTTTGTTACACTCAGGTTGTAAATTTACAACATATATATGGAAAATAAAACATGAATATAGAGTGCATTGTTGTTATCTAATACTCAACCGGAATTACAAAGTTCTTAAAACACAGTACAAATCTTGCAAATAGTTTTCATGAGAAGTACTCTATCTGTATTCATTAACTGCTTACTAGTTACAAACATTAGTTTTGGAAGCGCAAAACTGAGTTTTCAACTTTTGTCTTCCATCATGAAAATCAAAACATGACATAAGATAATTATACCATATTTCGTGTGACTGACAGTGTGCAATATCTTCAATTACAGGGAACATTAATTCAACGTGAAGCCTATGATTTGCCGTTCCAAACTTAATTAAATATTTATACATATTTCTCGGTGATGAGAAGATTATCTTTGCTAAATCCAAACTAGTTTTAAATGGCCTATATAATTAAGACCTTTAGATGACGTACTGTGTCAGCTGCCCAAGTTTGAACATATTGATGATCTCTAGACGTACTGGTGTCCGCTGTGCAAGCTTGAATGTATTGATCATTTCTAGACGTACTGGTGTCAGCTGCCCAAGCTTTAGCAAATAGTTTATCATGCGACTTTTATCGTTGATAATTATGTGGAAACAACCAAGTTCACCGTGTACCATGTATAAAGAGGTATATTTTTTGACATTCAATATACTTCTGAGGAAAGAAAGATGGGTTTGGTCAACTATATCAGATCTAACAAAAGCACCATGTTACACAAGCAAATGTGTTAAGCTCGGTACAATGGTTTACTTGAACAGTTACACCTGACAATCACTCTTCCAGAAATGATTTGGCACTATGAGAAAAGTAATCTGGTTCTACAATAGGAAATCGATAACATATGACAATTTATGTACTAATCGATATGTAACTTAATCGGAAGAAAACATTTAAAATTGTGGAATATAGCTACTTGGTGCAAAACATGTTCAGTTTTGGGAAGACATATTCTAAATCTACGGTTATTCAAAATTACCGTATGGAACTGAAGAACGTGTCAAATATACACGGTTGTCTCTCAAAAAGTTACGAACAGCTGTTGTAACATAAATACCGGAAGATAAATAAATGCATGTACCAATACAAATTATTTTGATTAATCCTTTTGGCGAGACATATATAATATGTCTTGATAAAATATTATCTTGGACGACTTGTACATTTACGTAGGATAACATAACTATATGTCCTGCGTTCCAGACAGATTTGTGTAAAGTAAACTTGGACATTTTAATGAACAGGTTATATCAGCCCCACGTATAGTGCATCAGTGAGATGTTGAGATGTTGGAGGAAAGGGACAAATTGCGAAATACTTTTCCATGGAACATATACATAAATTTCCAAATTGAGATAAATTGAGGAAGAAAGAATACATGGTTCTAAGATATTTCGTTTCGTGTCTCATTATAAACTGTGTAAATATATCGTAATCCTCTATTTTCATTATCGTATTTAATAATAATAATAATAATAATAATAATAATAATAATAATAATATTATTATTATTATTATTATTATTATTATTATTATTATTATTATTATTATTATTGCTACTATATGAATTCTTTTTCGATCGCAGGTAACACAGACAATACGATAACTTCTGGCCAGTGTATGCTAATGAAAACCGGAATGAACAAGACTACATATTATCAAGAAGTTTGCTCTTTGAAATTCAAGTTTATCTGCGTTAAGAATTTTACGATGGTTGCTTTAAACCCCACGATGTCAGTATACAATTCATTTCTTTCCTCCATGTACAATGGGAGTACTATAACAAATTGGTCAAGTAAATTAACGGCTTCCTCTAGTTTACAATTCCAGGAACCTCCATTGACGACCCAATTACCAACATCTGGGATCGAAACATCGTATTCGTCAGGTAAATGGACAATAAGCAAAAAATGTCGTGAACACTTTCTCTAGGATGGATATTTGTATATACTTGTATTCGAACTGATATCTGTCATACCAAAAATGGTACTAACAGCAGCCCTGCCAGGCTCTCAGCATTAAAAGGTTAGTTTTAGGATAATGTGACTGGGTGGGTTATCATACTACGTGTCCACGGCATGATGCCTCAGTGCTTGACATCACTATGAACTGCCTCACTGCAGACGATGTAGCCATATGACTGGACAATTATTAAAACTACGTTAAAAATCTATATGCTTGTGTCTGACCGCAACTTGGGCAAACTGGCAGTTAAGTATTCAGCTAAAAACTCAACGCAAAGCACCATGTGGAGTGCCTACAGTTACATAATTAATACGGAGGACGTTTTCGCCGTCTTCAGACATGGGACAAACGCGAATAGCAAACGTAGAAGATTGGCAAGCTGATTAAGGAACGCTAGTCATACAATTTGGTCAGACATACTTGAGATAAGCATCAACTTCCAAAGCATGGTTCAATAAATAAATTAGAAGGCCTAACCTTATATTGTATTTATTCGATTATTTTTTTTTAATATGTTCCATGTTTCGATCACGTGAAATAGCTAGGTTTTCGACGGTTGCATAATACCCAAATTATTAATGATATTCATTTTCTCGCCCTACAGCATGCTTGTGAGTTTCTTCTTTTAATTTTGTAACATGTTTAATGCTCATCTTTATGCTTTTGAATTACAATATATTTATGTGGCGGTGTTTGACTTGAAAGTAGCATATTTTGCACATTTAATTAGGTGTTAACCAAACATTTCTTCTTTCCTTCCACCCCTTTTAAAACAGCTGGAATTTGCACCGTATTAAGTTAAATATTCTTGATTTTGTTTTGATCAAAATGAAAATGTAACAATAATAATTATTTATATTATAAAAATTATCATTTGATCTATAATAAAGGAAAACTGGAGTGATGAAAATATCCAACACTTCAAAGACTTTGCCGACACATGTTGTAAATACATGTACATGGACGTTTCCACTCTATAAACGTTATATGTCGAATACACAAAGAAACATGTAAACATATAGACACATATATACATAAAGATAAATTATATCATATATTTGTATCTAGTCTTCATCTGATAATTTGTGTGTGGTGTGTGTCTATATATATATATATATATATATATATATATATATATATATATATATATATATATATATATATATAATGATAGAGTTTACTGTTTGTATATGGACAATTAAAAACCTCGAGTAGATTTAATAATTTTCAAATTTCTGATTGAGTTGTTCTTCACCGGGTCAATAATACAACCGGTTAATTTTAGAATTACGTTTCTTTATCTTCATGGTATTAATGACATATACATCATAAATGATGGAGGTTGTAAGAAAATAAAGGAGAATATTGTTTCTTCTTCTGTATGTATACTTTGGGCAAATGAATAGAAACACTACCTATAAATTCAATTTAATGTGTAAAAACGAAATCACAATTTAATTGCCTTCGTACTTTTGTTATAATAGTTTTTTAAGTTGTTACACAAATATAAAATATTTAAGTTAAGTGCGAATTGTTCTGAAGTGCAAAATATGAATGCTTGATCACTTTTAAACTTGAAACCATGTAAGACAAAGTTTTTATCTGCTTCAGTGGAACCGTCTATGTGGCAGAAGTTTAGCACAAGTTTCATCCAGGAATCTTCGCGACAGGCGTCACTGTCTTCCTCTATTTTACCATCAACGACACTATCACTGATCAGCAACACTGAGATTCATAGCTCTGTACCGTCAACATTTTCTTCGTCAAGCGCATCTAAAGATCATCCATGGAGCACATTCCACGAAGGATGTACTGACACCTCGACCTGTACTAAATACGAAACGTTTATTATGTCTTCTACTGTTATCGTCACCACGTATTCCTCAAGCTCAAGCACGAAAACCGCCAATGCCACTCCAGATTGCACGTGCTACATAAACCCGACCGATACTTCAACATACAACCTGGAGGACATGTTGACTGAAATGGCAGTCGACAGCAAGAATACTTCTAAGTATACACGGAAGCACACGAGCGTTGACGACAAACGCACCAGCGCCAAGGCTATTGGGTATGCTGGCGCACTGGTGATTTGTTCCCTCTTTGGAGCTCTGATTATTCTGGACGGGAAAAATTTCTGCAAAGGGTTCTACAGAATACATATAAGAGAACGAAGAAAGGATAATTTAAATGACTAGATTTTATTATTTGTTCTTAAATACCGGTCGGTATGAGTGTACATTTTGTCAATAATTGAATCATAATATTACTGCGGTATGAGTGTACATCTTGTCAAAAACTGTATCATAAGATTACTGGGCTATGTTTGACACCCGAATAAGCCATCGTAACTACATTATCATAACTAGCACAGGGACTTCTCTTTAACTTCATTATCATAACTAGCACAGTGACTTCTCTTTAACTTCATTATCATAACTAGCACAGGGACTTCTCTTTAACTACATTATCATAACTAGCACAGGGACTTCTCTTTAACTTCTGGAAATTAAGATATTATGGTTCAGTTTCCATTAGACTTTTCCTACTTGTTTACCTTTGGGGAAACATTTTGCACGTGTTCATATTGTAACCAGTTGTTTTAATTTTCTTGAAGTTATCTAGTCTTATTTGAATAGAAAAATAATTGCGTTGTTTGTCTATGCCTGCATGAAAATTCCAATAAAAGGAGTAGTGTAAAAATACATGTTAATTCCAATACAGATATTCTTGTACTGTCAATGCATATTAATTCTAACAAAGGGAGTATTGTACAGTGAACGCATATTATTTCTAACAAAGGGAGCCTTGTACTGTCATTGCATCGTAATTCTAATAATGGGAGTCTTGTCTGTCAATGCATATTAATTCTAACAAAGGGAGTCTTGTCTGTCAATGCATATTAATTCTAACAAAGGGAGTCTTGTACTGTCAAGTTGTGTAAATTCCAATAAAGTTATCCTTGTACTGTTAATGCATATTAATTCTAACAAAGTGAGTCTTGATCTGTCAATGCATATTTGATTCTAACAATGGGAGGCCTGTACTGTCAATGCGTGTTAATTCCAATAAAGTTATTGTACTATCAATGCATCTTAATTCTAATAAATGGAGTCTTGTAATGCCAATGCATATTCATTCTAACAAAGAAGGTCTTGATCTGTCAATGCTTGTTAATTTTAAAAAAGGGAGTCTTGTACTGCCAATATATATATTAATTCTTACAAAATAGGTTTTGTACTGTCAATACATATTAATTCTAACAAAGAAGGTCTTGATCTGTCAATACATATTAATTTCAATAAAGATATTCTTGTACTGTCAATGCGTATTATTTCTAACAAAGGGAGTCTTGTAATGTGCCTGCACTTTAATTCCATTAAAATGAGTCTTGTTGCTATGTAGTGTTACATGCTTAGGCTCGAATAAGCAGCAACATAGAAAGAAGTGAAAATAACAAGCTTATAAATTTAACAAACAATTTATTAAGTACAAATATTTTCATAAAAGAAAATAAATAAACTTACGGTTTTAGAGAATCAAGTCCAAAAATTAATCCAAAAGAGAATTCACAATATAATCCACTAGTGGAATTGCAAGAGTCCTGATAAATAAATGTCCTAATAGTTCCCGGTTCGAATCTTGACGATGTAATCCAATATGGACGACGATGGCACGTGATGAAGTCAGTTTTAGTTTTATAATAATAATCCAAATGAGCACAAATTCTTTTCCAGATAAATAATAAAATAATTCCTCTTGCTCCAAACGAATTGACACAATTTCCAGTACAAGGTAATTAAAAATAACTAAAAAAAAAAGACACAACTAAACATTATAAAAGCCCAACTTCTACTGAACTGTTCTCTCCCAAACAATAATTTAAATACCTGTTTCTACGTAAACAGGAAAGGGGTCACGATCTTCCAGAATCTCTCAGAACAATCTCACGTTCAAGAAATCACGCACACATAATGATCTAGAAAGATGTCCTTGGAATCAACCAATCATTTTTGAAATAAAGCTCTAATGTCCTTGGAATCAATCAATCATTTTAGAAGCTTGATTACACTCTGAAGTAAGGTCAGAAAATGAGGTTAACATCTGGTGTTTACTATGTAAAAGTACAGGTCCCCACCTTTTTTTCAATGAACGAATCTTAAAACTTAAAATGCCAAATTTAAATCTAACAAACAAACAATAAAAATTAATTATAAATGACTTATATCACATATACGTAACAGTAGCACATTTTTGTATAGAGGATAAATAGAAGATGGAGGCATTGTCCATCTAGTTAGATTTGCCCTAAGTGGCGTCAACACAAAGTACTTGAAGGACAAACCTGGTGCGCTATCCCGAATATAGTCAAACATTCGTGAACATTAGTTAAATCAGTGTGTTATATCCGATACTAACATAAAACAGTGAGTTAGTCCAATTACTTCTAACACTCAGCTGACATTTCTTTGCATATTTGCACCCTTGATGTTAAACGATGTTTCCTTAATTTAATAGAAAAAGTGTAATAGAAAATAATAGAAAAAAGTGTAATGTCAACGTATTTTGTTTTACCACAACATTACACATGGGAGAAACGTATCAGATAGATTTATGACAAACCTGTTAAACCTGATATTTCTGCGACGTTTGCAGTATGAGTCATTGAATTTAACGTGCTCTTTTATCAGAGGGACATATAAACTGGCCTCTATTTCTGGAACCAAACTTGATCTCCTTCTGATATTGCTTGTATAGTTACAGATTATCTGTATCAGCATTCTCCGCTGCCGAGTATACATTGACGCTAGTACCAGTCCACATAATTGTAACTCAGTTATGCTGCTTTTTGAATATCGTGGTTCTAGTTGTCTTATATAGTGATATATTAAAGGACATTAGATTCAGGTAAGATTCGAACTCATGCCCTTTGAATGTCGAGTCCGGTAATCAAATATTTTGTAACCACAGGCTGCAGGGAAACGGGAGTAATGGGTGGGTCACATAAAATTGTCATGAATCGACAATATGTATGCATTATTAGTATTTACTATTAAGTCAATTTTCGAATTAATGAAGATGTAACAATGAAGACGCAAGACGTATCCCTTTCTATCACTCCTCGACTCGCTCAAATACTGTCAGCACTCAATACTCATCTACAATTATTTCATTGGTTTGTTTATAATCATGTTTCATGTATAGTAACTTATAAACGTTGTATTTGTTACTAATGTGAATCAGCTTTCTGTTACATTATACTTACACGTAAATCGGTATGTCACTCCTGATGGCTGAGTGGTCTAAAACGCTCGCTTTTATCGATCACTGACATCAGCGTAGGTTCGAGTCTCGGCTAATAGGATTACGGGTAAATCTGCCAGTAGCTTCCCGTGGTTCGGTGGTTCCTACCGTGGTTTTTCCGCTTCCAATTTTACCAGCAACCATGTATAACACCCTTTGCGCTGAGAAATGGCGTTAAACTCCTCCTCCACTCCCTCCCACTGAAAAAATATGTATATTTAATACGTACTTGTCATGCAATATATTTGTTTTGTAATTTTCTTTGAATTGTGATTGGTTAGATCAAAATAAATAAGGATAGACAGGGTTGTTTGTTTATTTGCTGTTCTTGTCGTTGTTAAACACCATGATGCTGTTTAAATGTTGACGAACAGAAAGGTAAGCAATTTTTCCCGGAAAGTATTTGTAAGTGGTATGTATTTCCCTAACACCGAGTTCATATCACATGATCACAGTTTATTAAAGATGGCGCCGACTGGTACACCCACAGACGATGGTGTCAATGTTGATACTGTCAATTCTACTATGGTAACTTGTAGCATGCATATATTTCCTTCAACATATTTTTATTTTCTTTTATAAAAATATCGATTGAATATTAAATAACGTTATTTTATTTAACCTATTTATGGATCATATCGATCAAAACAAGATCGTAAATCAGTTGCATTTTCCATAGTAAATAATAAATCTCTCAATTATACATTTATATCAACATTTGAGTGAATTTTATAAGAACGATTTGACTTAAACCATATATACTAATAATACCTATTTAAAAATCTTCCAATACACTGTTGACATCTCAGATTTCTAATTAGAAGTTCTGTGACAGCCAAGGAAGACATTATATCAATAGTACAACTACAAGACATGGTTCACAGAAGAAAGCTAAAATGTACTCTTTGATGGAGAAACACGTAAAGTCAAAAGCGTTATTGTAAAGTCCTAGGTCTGTTAATTATTTTATGTTAATCATTACTGAGGAACTGCTCATTGCATTTAGACAACAGTGACACCATTTTACATAAGAACATGCACATTCTTACAAAATAAGTATTTTCTTTGCATTAATTTAAAGGTCAATGGCCACCTATACAAAAGTCTGATATCATTATAGTCATACTATAAATGCATTTATCATATATGTACACCATACAAATGTTTAAATAGACTAAATATTCCGTTTTTTAAATGAAAAAAATTACTTGGCAATCTCCGTCCACAATCCATAATTTCCGCGTGCGAAAGAGGGACATGACGTACATTTATCCCTTCTGTTCAACTGAGCCATTCATGCACTGTATTGCTTTATGAATGTAACGAAAAGGATAATGTATAATAATTCTGAGATTTCGCCACATGGTTGTCGAGGCTGTATTTATTGTTGATTTTCTTCAACTTAGTAACTTATTAAATCTATAAAATTTGCAATTTGTTTTCAACTTTACCATTTGATCAACACCGATTCTGTACTTAATGAAAAATAAGTGTTATCTGTCCTTTTCGCTCTGCTTATCAAATCATTAGTTGCATTTTATCTGGAAAAATAAGAGAGGATGTAAGAATGATGGGATGTCTGCAGTTTTAGATATAAAATGGTTCCAACATAATAACCTAAGTCATACTGAGATGACATTATGACATTGACTTTTATAACCCGAAATTGACTGAATTGGTGCTGACAGGTCAATAAGCGAAAGTGTTGTTATTACCTCTCTAACTAAACAATTTAATCTGATTTTTCATTGAGATTTGCTATCATTAACAAATGATACTTGAACTCAATAAAAAAAACACAAAATTATTGATGCCTAATCAAGAAATGCAGTTGCTATCAAATTAATCATGATGGCTAATGCGCAGAATTCGGACGGTTTCTAAAAGGTCAGTCTTACTACATCATTTAGTTTTTTTTTTTTCAGTGTTTGTAATAATAACACACTATTTCAGTTTAAAAGAGAAGTTTAAAATATATTTCACTACTAAATTACAGATGTAAAATAAACAAGATTACGTTATTTATTAATGTATAATAACACCATGATCACGCGTACTAGACCCAAAAACACTAATGAGGCACAAATAATAATAATAATAATAATAATAATAATAATGAGGACTTTGTATAGTGCCTAATCTTTCGAAGCTCTAAAGCGCTTTACACCATCTATAATGATATGACTACACTACAGAAAAACAAATGACAAAAGCAATGAAATTGGAAATCATAAAAACATGCTGAAAACATATAAGATACAAAACATGATTAGGTCTCTAAGTTTGAAACTGCAGTCGAAATAGGACAAATCAATGTCTCTGACACGTTAACTCATTATATACGTTTCTTTCCTTAATGCATACATTTTTGCTATATCAATCAATATACATCTATCATTTCAAAAAGGTCATGCTACATAGGTAATACTATTTATGCACTGCATGTTTTTGTTGTAAAACAAGGGGTTTTGTGGGTATAAAAGGCATTGACGTTTTATTATAGATCATACATCCAAATAAATGGTTATTGTTGATGCATATCATTATTAATATGGGTAACACGTTACTTGGTCCTAATAATATGACATCAAAATCATTGGATTTAATAAACCCTTTCGAAATGTAATCATGTTTCATATATGTCTGAAAATTATATTACCAATAAAAATTGAAAATTAAATTAAAAATTGAAAATTAAATTAAATTGAAAAAATGAAAATTACCAATGTTGTGCCTTGGTATTTATTTTTGTATCAAGGTTTGATTGTTTTGAGATTATCATGGATGTTGGTGATTGTGAAATAGGAATAATTTATGATTTGACTAGATTAAAGTTTGATCAGATATTGGCATTTGTTTAATTGCCTTTCAATTATAATCAATTAGACAAACTTGCAAATAAGTATCAGGACAATTTAAAGAAATATATCCACAATCACAGTACATATATTCTATTCTTGCTGAAATATTTTATCCAATCTTCTGAAAACAAAACTATATAGCACAATTATATAGCAATAAAGATATACTTCTATCATTAAACATGAAATCACATTTACATTTGACGATCATATATACATGTATTAGCGTATGAAATCGTTTCTGATTTACTCCTTTTCATTTATAATATGCTAAATTTACTCCTTTTCATTTTGCCATCAAATAAACTGCTCTTTTGTTAATGGTCTGCTCTTTTTCACTTCTTTCAGCTACAATAATTAATTTTTCCAGCGTTAAATTTGTCTCTTTTGAGTTGAAGGTTCTTTCATTGTTATTAAGGTACTAGGAGTTATTGGTTGTAATATTATTTGTGAAGATGTTATTGACTGGGGTTTGGGAAACATATCACATATCTAACAATTAATGAAATAATAAGAACCAGTTATCTCATCCAGAAACAAAATCATTTACTTGAAGACAAAAGTAACCGCATGATTTAAGGAAGACATACTGGTATTAACTCCATAAACAAAGTGTGTAACCTGTCTCATCAACTTGAATAGATGCGATCTAAGTGATTGGGACATAATCACTGTAACATTGAGGAAAAAAGCAAGAAACATTACAAGCTTTTAAATCTATCAATTGAGTCCTGCAGTTTTCACCTGCCGGTTTAATAGACAAAGACCTTATTTACACATAGGCAATATGGACTAACTCTAAAGACAAACAATATACGTGACCCCACTACCTTTATTTATGCAATTACAATTTGCAACATGTACATTAGCTTAATTTAGAGACTGTACCATACATCACTGAATATAAACTAGTTCTTATTTTTTGTATAACAAGTAATCCCAGCTCAGTAAAACAACCAATGACTATAGAGATTTCAATTTTAACTTGAGATGATAACTGTCAAACAACCAATGACTATAGAGATTTTAGTTTTAACTTGAGATGATAACTGTCAAACAACCAATGACTATAGAGATTTTAGTTTTAACTTGAGATGATAACTGTCAAACAACCAATGACTATAGAGATTTTAGTTTTAACTTGAGATAATAACTGTCAAACAACCAATGACTATAGAGATTTTAGTTTTAATTTGAGATTATGTGGTTAAACTGTTTTTTCAGTCATTAAGAGTTTTTGACAGTTTGGGAAAAATGAGGTAGCATTTTCAAGGTCTTGAAAGATTGGGAAAATTGAGCAGATTACCCTGAGGTCTTTAAAGGTCTTTGAAAATGGAAATAAATCCAATCAATTTCTTTCCATAACCACAAATAAAATTGACCAAGGTTGTTAAATTTGGATGTAGTTGAGTTTTCCTGGCTTCTTTCTTTTGATTAATTATAGTTTGATGTTCTTGGAAATCTATGTTTGTGGTCTTTGAAAGTTTGGGGAAAGTCTTTGAATTTAAAATTAAAAATTCTGTATGAACCCTGTCAAGGGTCAAAGACCAATCAGTTTTAAGATATACATGTATTGAAAACCCGAGTTATCTAGTTGACCTTGACCTTTCAGCATTATGGTATCAACAATCAAAAACTGAATTTTACTTTAGATTTTGATTTTTGAAGACTACAGATTTTTTTAGATGTGATTTTTGGAAAATCATAATAAGGTTGCTGCTATAACATTGTGCCCGCTCGATTGCAAGGCAGCAGGTTAAAAATTGAAATTAACTATTTTTTTACTTTGTGTAATGAAAATTATTATTTATTATCATCATTTTCATTATTATTATTTATTTTCAGACTAATGGTCCAGTAGGTGGGACCAGTGCTGGAGACAGATCCTGGGAGAGACCATGGACCCTTGAGGAGATCAGAAAAGGAGCCAGTAACTGGTCCTTGGCAGGGGATTCAGGGGTAAATAAGCTATATATAGTTGAATTAATTTTATCTGTGAAGAATGTAATGTAAAGTCAAAAAATACTTGTCATACTGGTTACAGTAGGTCATTGGTACTTGAAAATATTGCAAAAGGCTGGGGTTGGAAAGAAAGATAGCAAGTTACCTTCCATTAGCTGGTTTAGAGTGCCATTGACCAGGAATAATAGAAAAGTAACACATTATTGCCAATGAGCAGGTATTGAGTTGCTGATGACTAGGGATAAAAGACAAGTAGCAAATCACACCCTGTAGTAAATGCAGATATGCAAGATTCAGTGCATTTTCCTGACAGTCAGTGTGTTTGTAATGTTTATTATATCTGTATTTTTATGGTAGAGAATGTAGCCCTATTAACAGTTTCCTTAGTAATATCAGCACAAGTCACAAATCAGTTTTGGAACGGGTTATAGGTGAACATTTCAATGGGCATATGAACAGACAAATTTGTTGTTAAGTTTTAAATAGGCCTGTCATGTTGGGTGTAGCTATCTTTTACACATGAAACAAAATTATTTCATTTAACCTTGCCGGTAATCTTTCATTGACATATAAGACTATAATCAAGGTTGTTGTTATCGGGTTTAATGCCATTTTTTAGCACAAGATAGGCTATACATGGTGGCCAGTATAATTAGCAGATGAACAACCTGTGAAAACCAACAGAAGGGACCACAAACCCATGAGAAGCTACTGGCAAGCTTTCTCGCCTACCAACATGGCTAATCCCAAGACTTGAACCCATGCAGACAGAGTTGTAACAGTGCATGCATTAGACCATTCAGCTGCGCAGGGTCCCATAATCATGGTAGCTTTGTCGTTAATAGAAAAACAGATTGAAGATCTGTCTTATTATCATTTAAAGATTGATAGTTCAAATACATTTTCCAGAAAATCTGATGAAAACATTGTGCTTTCTCTGTATACATAAATTTTATAACCACTTGGAGTCCAAGAGGAAATTCACTTTGCATGGCCTTGACTGAGTCAGTATTAAAGAATGGATTAACTTATTATCCAGGGTAGAAACCAAACTTATCGAAAAAAGTTAATTTCACTTTGTATCCAGTACCAATAATGAATACTGCCATCAGGCATGCGACAGATTATGATTGCAGTTGTAATCAATTGTTAATTTGTATTTAAATAATTGTCAATAAACATTTACATAGAGTTAAAATAGTTTGTTTTTCAAGTATTTAATACATGATGTCTGCCCAGAACAAAAACAAGATAACAAGCAAATACAAAGCAATCATAATTGTAATGATCTCCCTGTATTTGTAATCAGAATCATGGTTCCAAATAAAGTGTAGGTGTAATCATCAAAGAACCTGTTAATGGAATCGTAATTGTAATCTCGCAACTGTAACTGATCCTGGCTGTCATGTTTGCAGTATAATCCAGTACCATAGTAAATAAATCACTTAAAACTTCAAAAACTTTTACTTTCTCAGATCGACATTCTCTTTACATTTTATATATTAACAACTGTATTAATCTGGGCTCATACACATGCATTATAAAATATCTGTAAATATTTATGTGTCTGTATTCTTAGTATTTCCCTATCCTTAATAAGGGTTCTGGATTTACATTAACTGTATCTTTTAAAAGGTCAATTTGACATTGACAGTTATTAAGATTTTGATGTAATTCTATTAACTGTATAATTTTTTAAAGGTCAATTTGACATTGACAGTTATTAAGACTTTGATGTAATTCTATTAACTGTATCTTTTAAAAGGTCAATTTGACATTGACAGTTATTAAGACTTTGATGTAATTCTATTAACTGTATCTTTTAAAAGGTCAATTTGACATTGACAGTTATTACCACTTTGATGTAATTTTTATAAAGGATTAGGTTATTATGATTTAAAATCCTTTCCTCTGTACTAATGGAAAAATAAAAGTTTAGCCGTTGTGATATCTAATATGGCTGAGCAGTATAATTATATCAATTTCACCAGAAAAGTAAATCTGATGAATATTTTGCTGCATATGTGTATAAACTCCATTTAAGACAACTAAAAGATTGCAGTTGTCTCCGATCACTTTGGGGATGTTAAATGACGTGTTTTTATGTCTGCCTTGTGAAAATATTCTTGCTACATTTGTTTGTTTATCAAACATAACATGCCATACATCACAAGGCTGATAATTCTACCATCAAGATTATTGACTAGTGCATCATCTGTGTCATTGATACATTCAATGTCACCATTGTTTTTTCCCTCGATCTTTTGCATTTTCGTTGATTTTCTTCAGGACATCATAGCATCATTGGTCATCCACAGATGATGCCACTAAATCAAAGGTGGGCAAACTTTCCAGTGCAAGGGCCGCATACACAAATTTACAACTTTAGTGGGCCATATAGTTCATTTAGTAAAATAATTAATATTTGAAATAGCAAAAACAAATGGTTTTTCTAAATAACATCATAATTAATTTTCAGTTGTTAATATTCATATTTGAAAACTTAAATTTCGAAAGAAGCACATGTGATAAATAAAATAATATAAAAAGTCAGTGCAAATGATGCAGCTGATCACATACTTTTCTGTCAAAATTTGGTGACAATTTGCTTGTGCTGATTGTTGACTTTCATAGTAGAGACAAACTGCTCATAAATGTAGGTTGATGCAAACAACACAAACATCTTTCTGGCAAATTCTTGTTCTGAAAACCTTTGGTGGGCCACATAAATACCCTTGGTGGACTGCATGCGGCCTGTGGGCTGTAGTTTGCCCACCCTGGCACTAAATAAAGTTTGTCCCATCTGAGCCATCTCGTTATCAAGTTAAGTAACGTCTGAGTGTTACCACAGATCCAGATGGACCAATGATAATGGCACAAATAGTTTATCACTGCAGGATGATGAATGGCTGGCTTCTGCTCTTATGGTGCTGAAATTTCAGAAAGTAGAGATTGGTCCATTTAGGATTTCCTGAATATATTTACAGTGGATGCAGGTGCAAGTTGGCATAGAGAGGATTTGGGATGTAATCAGATATTTATGTTTTGTATGAATTAATACATGATAGAACCCTTAAGAGAAAAATCTCTTAAAATATATTGTATGTTGTTTACTATTGTAATACACACTGAATGTATGTTGTTTACTATTGTAATACACACTGAATAATGTACAGTTGTACTTTGTGATAGTATAGCATGTTGTTGTTGTTTTAGGGTTTAGTGCCATTTTTCAGCACAAGATATGATATACATGGTGGTCAGTGTAAATGGTGGAGGATCAACAGAAAGAATCATAAACCCACGAAAAGCTACTGGCAAGCTTTCTCACATAACCACATTGGCTGAGCCCAAGACTTGAACCCACACAGACAGACAGAGGTGAGATGGAAATGATCTGTAATGGCACATTAGTAGTATAGTATGTAATAGTATATTGTAAAGTCAGTATATAATAAATAGTCAAACTCTTACTTTTATTTTCCAGCAACAATGTTACCTACATCTATTCCACAATATATTTTTATATCTCTCCTGAATAGTTACAATGAGGAAACATTGTATACATTGACATCTCTCCTGGACAGTGTTATAATGGGGAACCACTATATATGGTAAATAATGTATTTCTATTTCTTCACTGTTCCAGCTTCTACTTTACTTACAAGAGTTCTCACAGAAGATGATTGCTAGGACACATGAGATTGAAAAGGAAGTGGAAAATCTTGTTCATGAAGCCAAGGTTGTATTTCACTGAATTCACTGACTTTGTCTTTCACTGCATTCACTGACTTTGTCTTTCACTGCATTCAATGACTTTATCTTTCACTGCATTCACTGTTTTTATCTTTCACTGCATTCACTGACTTTGTCTTTCACGGCATTAACTGATTTTATCTTTCACTGCGTTCACTGACTTTATCTTTCACTGCATTCACTGTTTTTATCTTTCACTGCATTCACTGACTTTGTCTTTCACGGCATTCACTGATTTTATCTTTCACTGCATTCACTGACTTTATCTTTCACTGCATTCACTGTTTTTATCTTTCACTGCATTCACTGACTTTGTCTTTCATGGCATTCACTGAATTTCTCTTTCACTGCATTCACTGACTGTCTGTCAGTACTTACACTGATTTTGTTTCTCACTGCCATTTCTGTGTACACTGAAAATTAGCAAAACCTTAAATCTAACAGTCCATCAAAATCACAGAAACATTATTTACTCATGAAAATGATTTACTTGTAAAAATCAGAAAAAGTTCTCTGTACTGTTGGCTGCCTAGTCATTTTTGGTGATAATAATAAGAATAGGGTAGATAAAGGCATGATAATGATAAGAATAGGGTAGATAAAGGCATGATAATGATAAGAATAGGGTAGATAAAGGCATGATAATGATAAGAATAGGGTAGATAAAGGCATGATAATGATAAGAATAGGGTAGATAAAGGCATGATAATGATAAGAATAGGATAGATAAAGGCATGATAATGATAAGAATAGGGTAGATAAAGGCATGATAATGATAAGAATAGGGTAGAAAAAGGCATGATAATATGAATAGGGTAGATAAAGGCATGATAATGATAAGAATAGGATAGATAAAGGCATGATAATGATAAGAATAGGGTAGATAAAGGCATGATAATGATAAGAATAGGATAGATAAAGGCATGATAATGATAAGAATAGGGTAGATAAAGGTATGATAATGATAAGAATAGGGTAGATAAAGGCATGATAATGATAAGAATAGGATAGATAAAGGCATGATAATGATAAGAATAGGGTAGATAAAGGCATGAAGCTGTCAAAATATGAAGAATGAAAATTAGATAACAAACATGGGACAGTAAACCCATTATTGGAGAGAGTGTCATCATTCATATAGAACAAACCAAGAGAGAGGAGGTTGTTTTGTGTCAATCTTGCTATGGGAGATGTGAAACTGTGTCAGTAGTTTGCCCAGCCATTGTGAAATGATCATGAACAATTCATAAAATGGTATCGACTATTCAAGAATCATTCATGAACTGACATCAACTGCTCAATAATTATTCATGAACTGGTGTCAACTGTTCAAATATTATTCATGAACTGGCATCATCTGTTCAAGAATCATTCATGAACTGGCATCAACTGTTCAGAATTTATCTTTGTCCTGCAACCCCCCCCCCCTGCATTCTTGAAATCGGTTTATGTCAGCAATATTATTTTGGTTACTTTAAATTGATGCATGGTCTATGCCATCATTTTGACTGGTCTTTTTTCCATACATATTGAGAATTAGTCAGCATTTTTGGATTTCATGAAGTATTCCAGTTTTGTGTTGTGCACGTGAGTATATCCATCTAAATTGTGTTGGATTCTTTTGGATTTATTGAATCATGGACTGGTTTGTGTGTGTTGTATGTGTGTGTGTGTAATTTAGATTTTTAACGTAGATTTAACAACATTTTAGTCATATTGCTATGATGTCTGCAGTGTGACAGTTTATAGTGATGTTTAGCACTGTGGCATCATGCCGCAGACATGTAGCATGATGTCCCACCCAGTCATATTATCCTGACACCAGGCCGACCAGTCCGAACACAAACTTCTTGATGTTGAGCTCTAAGCGAGGCAGCTGTTGGTACTATTTATTTAAGTCTTAGATATGACTCAGCTGGTGTTCGAACCTGTGAACTCTCGTATCCAAGGCAAACTCTCTACCACTAAGCCACTGTTTATAACATTTAGTGAAAAGAAACTGATAACTTTAAAGCCTGGATAGGGCCTTTCAAATTTAAATCAAACTGGAAAAGGTCTGGAATCCTTTTTCAAATTTGTGGCTGGAACCCTGCTAAGTGAGCTGAATGTAGTGCAATGTAGTTGAACATTTTCAATATCCACATAGTAGATAATTATGAAAAGAAGTTGAATTTCACAAATCTATGGTAATTGGCAATTGAGGCAAATCATGCACACATAAGGCATGCTTTTACACAACTTTCTTGAAAAATAGCCACTGTCTGTGTTAAACAGGTGTCTGATATATATATAAAGGGCATTTCATCAGTGAGGTGTTTACTAAGACAGGTTTGACAGTTAAAATGTATTCACTTCCATGTACACAATAAAGTACACTCACTGCAATGCTGATATAGCAAATAATCACATGCAACAAGTTTGTTTTTCAGTTTCCAGCAAATGGTAGCATCAAATCCACATCTTCCTTAAATGAGTAAAGAGTATTTTTTAAGTCCCTTGGATTTCTTATTTAAAAATGAAGTTCAATATTCCTCTGTCTTTATTAAGAAAGTAGAATATTTGGTCTAAGTTTTAAATTACAATGTCAAATAATAATGTCCTTTTCTTTTTCTAGTTGACAGATGTGAGGGTTAGCAGCGTGATCAATGATTTTATCATGCTTGCCAATACACAATTTGTGGAGAATGTAAGCAATATTATTGTATTAAAAAATCTTGTGTAATACTCAATATATGTATTTAAAGTTAAATCATGGTTCTATGCTTCAACATTTATTCTGTATGTGTACACGATAGATATGTATTTATTCTGTATGTGTACACGATAGATATGTACATTTATTCTGTATGTGTATACAATAGATATGATAAAAGTGATATTTATTGAAGTTTAAAGAATCTATCTTCAACTGAAATGTAAAGTTTAAACAAGAATGATTGAATATATGAAACATGACAAGTACCTTGCCTTAGATTGCATACTGTCTTATTCAGATTTTGCATAATATTTTTTATTTTATTTACATATTTGAAGATATTATATGTATTCCTACTTATTTCCAATTGAGGACACAAAAAACTTTTAACTAATCACTTCTGCGAAAACAATTGTAACTTAACAGGATTTAGGACTGCTGTCATGAGATTGGGTTGGGGGTATCTGTTAATGGTGATATTTGTTTAAATAATTGAGAGGGGGCGATACATTGATTTAGGAGTGTGTTTGAGATTTGGATTTTTCTTAACATAGATGAGTAAATGACAAAGAATCAATATCATATATGCAGGAAGCACAATATGATCTTGTACTTATCTGTTTTTAATAGAGAGTGTACGATGAAGATGTCAGTCATGAAGAAGTAGTTCAGGAAGAGAAGAAAACAGAAGTACAGGTAAACAGCAGAGTTATGTCCCTTTGTAGATGTTATTTCTCTCCATGTTTAATACTAAGTTGGTTTTCAGAACTTGTGTGAAAACTTGTATACATTTAGGGTTTGGATTGCTGGGACAGTACCCTAAGAGTTTTAGCAATTTAAATGGAAAAATGCCAAATATGCTAATACATTGAATATAGTCTATATAAATACATTCCTATTTTAGTTTTGTTTTATGTTTGAGGAAAGTTGCTTTACCTTGTCGGAATAGGGCAAAATCATGAGAAACGAGAAGAAATGAATAGAGATTGCATTCTGTAATGGCAAAATAACTGTTGGACAACTGGACAACTTAATAAAATTCTCTTTGAATTTTATGACCCTATTAAAATCTTAATGTCTGGAGTCATAAAAACTGCGGCATGAATTTATTATTAGCATTGGATGGTAATATAGAAAATAGGTAACGATTTCTGCAATTGTTGATAGGTACATGTCAAAGACAAATTATTTCATTCTGCTACCTTTTAGGTTAAATGTGGGAGATACTGATTAATTACATCATAGAAGTTAGTCTTAAAATGTATTTAATGATGCAGTATTTGATTATATAGGGTGAAAAGGTATATGTTCATTTGGTGAAATATAGAAGGGTGTTAAAGAGCAAACATTTCTTGGCAAGATAGATTCACTTTCCTGGATTATTCATACAAGATTTAATAAAAAAGAGGAACTGTACTGACCGAATTGCTTCCTAGCATGACCCGACTTTGAGGTATAATTCCAAAAGATTGCCATTTGTTTTCCCTTTGAACATTTTCTGTTCCACAGTCATCTAGATTCACATGTTACAATAGGAAATTAGCAGTAAATATATCAGTATGCATCAGAACAAGTTATTCATTTTTATTTTGATTCAAGAAAATATTTTTTGCCTGTCATTTTTTAAGTTTGTTGCTACTGATAGATGTTTAGTTTTTGCTTGTGAAAGTTTACAAGCTTCCAAAGTGTTTGACATATCATGTAGTAGCACAGATCAATGTTATGAATTAAGGATATTTATGGCAAGCTAAAATACTGTAAATTTAAGGACATTTGCCCATTATCAAAAGAGACATACCTCTTATAGAAACTTTAAACCCTAATCCCTTGGTGATATGGAAGTATTGTAGGAAGTATTGAAATAAACTTGGTTATTTTGTTTTGGATTATGGCAGTCTCTTGATTTCTCAATAATATAGAATGAGGCAGAAATAATGTCAGATATAAAGTTTTAAAAAGAGAAGAATGGGAAGGAATGTATAAAACACATTTAAGACATCAAGAATAAATTTTAAATAAATGTACCTGAAAAGGGACGAACATAATATGAGTAATTGTTTGCCAATAATCCATTTCAAAATAGGTATATAATTATGACCATTTCCATATGCCATCGTAGATAGCTTACCGATATTCAAGGCTGATATAGGTATTTAATTATGACCATTTCCATACACCATCGTAGATAGCTTACCAATTATCCAGTCAGTGCCAAAGTTATAAAGTATACAGTCCACTGACTGCTTGGTTCTGGCCATGAATATATCCTTGCACTGAATGACCCCAAACTATAATGTGATAGTTATTTTCGTTATCCCTGTTGTGGAGGGGACCTGTTTTAGGGGTTTCTTTTCGATTGCAGATTAACTTCTCTTTAACATATAGGATATCGTAGAGACAAATGTCTAAAAGTAATGGATTTAATTCAATTAAGTTTTGCTGCAGATCTTTATCTAGATCAGTTTATCTTTTGCTACATGTTAAGGAGATTATACTCATATTTAATGCATATTTCAAATCTTATTAACGATCTCAATATTACTCTTATGTGAGGCCACTCCATTGGCCTAATGGTTAGATCATCCACTTCAGATGTGGTAGATTGCAAGTTTGAACCCTGGCCATGTCATACCAAAGACTTGTATAAAATGGTACTAGCAACTGCCTTGCTTGTTGCTCAGCATTAAGAGGTTAGTGTTAGGACTTCTCAGCCTGGTGTCAGGATAATGTGACTGGGTGGGCCATCATGCTATATGTCTGCAGCATGATGCCCCAATGCTAGACATTACTAGAAACTGCCACACAGCAGACATTGTAGCGATATGACTGATTTTAAAAAAAAAAAATTACTTTGCTAAAAATCTAAAACACACACACACATGAAGGTTATAGAGTAATGGAATTTATGTTTATTCAATTTTGAAATCTAAACAATGAGGTAATTTGGGATGTATTTCCATGATTTCTGTTTGTTACATCTCCGACCACATACTGACTGCAGCAACACTAAATAAACAATTAACTGCGCATTTTTCTTTCTGTCTGTCTCCTTCATCTACCTGCCCATGAGAAAATAGCTCCTTTTTAAAACAGAGCATGTTTGCATGTCATGAATATCATTCTTCCAGAAACAAAAGCCCAATGCAGACATATTAACCCATAGATATTGACTTAAAATAAAACCGGTTGAAGTTTGGATTTCAGTCTAAAATCCATAAAACTCCTGAATGTTTTCTTCATTTTGTTATAGGAAAAGACTAAAGAACAGAGAGAAGCAGAGTTGATTTCCAAAGTTACAGAGGCTGTGAAACTTGGAGTGGAAGTAATTGATCAGTTTTTTGATAAACTTGACGCCAATGTTGCCAACTCGGATTCTGAGGATGAGGATGATACAGCATATAATGTAGATCCCATCTTTGAGGCAAAGGCAAGTGAGAATGAAATTTATAAAATGTGATAGATTTTACATGAATACAGTCTACATACTCGTAAATACAGTCACTTGTTTCATAAAGTTTATTAGATTTGTCTTTAATTATTCTAGACATGCTCTCACATAATAGCAAGTGTGAGTTAAACTTGTCTCATATAACGTGATAGATTCAGCAATAATTATTCTGTACATGCTCTCACATACTAGCAAGTGTGAGTTAAACTTGTCTCATATAACGTGATAGATTTAGCATTAATTATTCTGTACTTGCTCTCACATACTAGCAAGTGTGAGTTAAACTTTTCTCATATAATGTGATAGATTTAGCATTAATTATTCTGTACATGCTCTCACATACTAGCAAGTGTGAGTTAAACTTGTCTCATATAACGTGATAGATTCAGCATTAATTATTCTGTACATGCTCTCACATACTAGCAAACTTGTCTCATATAACGTGATAGATTTAGCATTAATTATTCTGTACATGCTCTCACATACTAGCAAGTGTGAGTTAAACTTGTCTCATATAACGTGATAGATTTAGCATTAGTTATGCTGTACATGCTCTCACATACTAGCAAGTGTGAGTTAAACTTGTCTCATATAATGTGATAGATTTAGCATTAATTTCTCTACACACTAATACACCAGAAAGTGAAAGTGAAACGTTTCTAATTTTCAGAAATCCCTTATTTAGTTTAATGCTTTATTATCAACTGTTACAGATTAAATTTGTCTGAAAATATATTGGGTGGTTGGAATTAGTTATGATTAATATTTTTAAAATAAAATATAGTTAAATGCTGCTTACAAAACCTTTGCAACATTATTGTTTTTGAAAAGTCATTGTGCTGTCAGAAATTATATATTTTTAAAAAAAAAATAATTGAATCACCTTTTCAGCTTTTATAGGAAAAAATAATAGTTTGTCTTTGAGAAGAATTTAAACATTTTGTAATATTATTATTTGAAGTATTCTCAACATGTGCAATGGGAGCAACACATTTTGTATGGGTAGGACAGACACACAAACTTGTACAGATATATCATGATTAAAGAGGAAATAACCCCATTCTACTGTTCAATTACTGGGATAGACAGACACACAAACTGGTACAGTAATTGTATGATTCAAGAGGAAATAACCCCATTCTACTGTTCATATACTGGGATAGACAGACACACAAACTGGTACAGTAATTGCATGATTCAAGAGGAAATAATTCCATTCTACTGTTCATATATTGGGATAGACAGACACTCAAACTGGTACAGTAATTGCATGATTCAAGAGGAAATAACTCCATTCTACTGTTCATATACTGGGATAGACAGATACACAAACTGGTACAGTAATTGCATGATTCAAGAGGAAATAACTCCATTCTTCTGTTCATATGGCCATACACCACAATTAATTTTACTATATGTTCTCTACATATATTTCTCAGTGCTGACCTTTCAACTGTGTGATAATCAATACAAATCATATGTTAATCTAAAATACCTCAAAGATGACTTCACGATGAAATTCTTGTCAAGGGTTCACCGGCATTTTTTTGAGTGGCTGCAATGTAAACAGAGCAGCATGTACACAGAACACTGATTTCACTTCCAGATCATCACTAAGGCCTAATTACACAGTGTGCACTGCCGCCAAATTACACACAGACAACCACTCTCAGAGCTCCTATTCTCAAGAATAAACACTTAACTGTAAATCCATACCGAAGATGCATCAATATAACTCTTCTATCACTACCAAAAGGAGAGAGGAAAAAAATGTTCTAATAATAGACTAGAACTACATTCGTGGGTACTGAACTTTTAGTGTTAATTGTGATGCTGGGATAGACAGACACACACAAACTAGTAGAGTTTGAGCATTATTAAAGGGGAAATAACTCCATTCTACTGTTCAACATGCATAATAACTCTGTCTTAATCAGTAAGATCAAAGAAATCTTAAGATCATACTTTATTTGTTATTTCTAATTTTATTTGTTTAATTGCAGGATCCATATTTGAACAGACCACTTCCATATCTGATTGGTACTCCAAATTTCATCAATGATGACAATGTGGGGCTCATTGACATATCAGGTCAGTAAATATAACCAACTTTTCTCAGAAACTGTTGATGGAAGACACAAATGTACTTGTACCTCTTGATATCTATAGATTTCACTATTTTGTTAACATCAAGCAAAGGGCGGACATAAGTGCCTCATTTTACATAAACTCTTGATGTTATCAATGGTGAAACCTGTCCTATCACTTAACCTTAAAGAAAATCAAATTATTTTGCAGTTAGCATTTACTTTGTTGTTAATGTTTTAATTTGTAAAGACCTATGGTGTCAGATACATTAAATTTGTAGTTATCTCCACATCTCTGATAGTGTTGGATGGTATGGTACAGTCATTGTGAATATTGCAATTATATATATGGTCAGTACATGTGATCAACTCAGACTGTTACTGGTATAGTCATTACACCAGATAGACACAAACTCATTACACATGATCTATTGGTATAATCAATACACTTGATTTTTGACTCTATCTTTTACCAGTATAGTCAGTACACCTGATAGACTCAAACTGTTAATGGTATAGTCATTACACTTGATAGACTCAAACTGTTAATGGTATAGTCAGTACTCATGATAGACTCAAACTGTTAATGGTATAGTCAGTACTCATGACAGACTCAAACTGTTAATGGTATAGTCAGTACTCATGACAGACTCAAACTGTTGATGGTATAGTCAGTACTCATGATAGACTCAAAGTATTACTGGTATAGTCATTACACATGACAGATTCATACTGTTTCTGTATATATATATATATATATATATATATATATATATATATATATATATATATATATATATATACACACACAATACAGTACATATAACATACAGTACTTAGATATTATGGATGTATATACGAGCACACATTGTTTTCTTATTGTCATGTTCTGAAATCTGGTAACATACTTGGACAGCAAGCTAATTGGTCACATTTTTCTCTGTGTATGTGTACAATTTGATATCTTGGACAGTAAGCTAATTGGTTACATTTTTCTCTGTATGTGTACAATTTTGATATCTTGGACAACAAGATGATTGGTCACATCATTCTCAGTATGTGTACAGTTTGATATTTTTGACAGCAAGCTAATTGTTCACATTTTTCTCTGTGTATGTGTACAATTTGATATCTTCGACAACAAGCTAATTGGTTACATTTTTCTCTGTGTATGTGTACAATTTTGATATCTTGGACAACAAGCTAATTGGTAACATCATTCTCTGTGTATGTGTACAATTTGATATCTTGGACAGCAAGCTAATTGGTCACATTTTTCTCTGTGAATGTGTACAATTTTGATATCTTGGACAACAAGCTGATTGGTCACATCATTCTCTGTATGTGTACAGTTTGATATTTTTGACAGCAAGCTAATTGGTCACATTTTTCTCTGTGTATGTGTACAATTTGATATCTTGGACAGCAAGTGAATTGGTCACATTTTTTCTGTGTATGTGTACAATTTGATATCTTCGACAGCAAAGTAATTGGTCACATTTTACTCTTTGTATGTGTACAATTTAAATATCTAGGACAGCAAGCTTATTGGTCACATCATTCTCTTTGTATATGTACAGTTTGATATCTTGGACAGCAAGCTAATTGGTCACATTTTTCTCTGTGTATGTGTACAATTTGATATTTTGGACAGGAAGCTAATTGGTCACATTATAATCTGTGTATGTGTACAATTTGATATCTTGGAAAGCATGCTAATTAGTCAAATTTTACTCTGTGTATGTGTACAGTTTGATATCTTGAACAACAAGCTGATTGGTCACGTTATTGCCTGTGTATGTGTACAGTTTGATATCTTGGACAGCAAGTTAATTGGTCACATTGGTATTGTATGTGTATGTATACTGTACGGTACATTTGCATGGCAGTCCCATTGGCCACAGGTTATTCTTTGTGTACAGTCTGATATCGTTACTACAAAACTCATGGCTACTTTTGATTTTATGCCATTGTCTGAGATCATGGGCAGCAAGCAAGCTCATTTTTCAAATGCCAGAACAGTCTGTCAATTTGAGACATCTTGTAGTACATGTACAGTAATATATAATTCCTGTCTCTTTTCCGATATGGTATATTTAGCTTGCTACTGTTTGGATCCTATCTGAGAGGTCAAATATTAAAATACCTCAAACCTCTAAAATACTTCTACCTCTTCCTCTAAAATACCTCTGTCTTCAACAGAGTTCTGTCCAGTCAAATAAGTATTTTTGTAGATCTATGCATGTATGAAAATCTAACAATGTCTTTGATAAACTAATTATCCGACTTAAATCAACTACCAAGGTACAGGTACATATCAAAGTACCTATCAAAGTAATTAATTACAGGTACATATCAAAGTACCTCTCAGAGTAATTAATTGCAGGTACCTGTCAAAGTACCTGTCAAACTAATTAATTACAGGTACCTGTCAAAGTACATGTCAAACTAATTAATTACAGGTACCTGTCAAAGTACCTGTCAAATTAATTAATTAATTTATCAATAACCTATCAAAGTACCTGTCAAACTAATTAATTACAGGCACCTGTCAAAGTACCTGTCAAACTAATTAATTACAGGTACCTGTCAAAGTACCTGTCAAACTAATTAATTACAGGTACCTGTCAAAGTACCTGTCAAATTAATTAATTACAGGTACCTATCAAAGTACCTATCAAACTAATTAATTACAGGTACCTGTCAAAGTACCTGTCAAATTAATTAATTACAGGTACCTGTCAAAGTACCTGTCAAACTAATTAATTACAGGTACCTGTCAAAGTACCTGTCAAACTAATTAATTACAGGTACCTGTCAAAGTACCTGTCAAACTAATTAATTACAGGTACCTGTCAAAGTACCTGTCAAATTAATTAATTACAGGTACCTGTCAAAGTACCTGTCAAACTAATTAATTACAGGTACCTGTCAAAGTACCTGTCTAATTAATTACAGGTACCTATCAAAGTACCTGTCAAACTAATTAATTACAGGTACCTGTCAAAGTACCTGTCAAACTAATTAATTACAGGTACCTGTCAAAGTACCTGTCAAACTAATTAATTACAGGTACCTATCAAAGTACCTGTCAAACTAATTAATTACAGGTACCTATCAAAGTACCTGTCAAACTAATTAATTACAGGTACCTGTCAAAGTACCTGTCAAACTAATTAATTACAGGTACCTATCAAAGTACCTGTCAAACTAATTAATTACAGGTACCTGTCAAACTAATTAATTACAGGTAATTATCAAGGTACCTGTCAAACTAATTAATTACAGGTACCTATCAAAGTACCTATCAAACTAATTAATTGCTTGGCCATATACATGTCAAACAGCCCTGCTTTATGCATGTAATAAATATTATTTTTCCTTTCCTTCCTTGTATGATAGACCCAGTGTGACATGCTGTAATATGTTAGAGGGCAATAATGGAATCAGTGTTTTTTCCTGGTATTCAAACCCATGCTCTTTACAAGAATGTTTTAAAAAAAGAATTATGTTAATACACAGTAGCTGACTGTGTATTTAATAATTGTAGGTTTCTTTTTCATTGTTTTGTATATCGTTTTTGAGATGCCTACACTAAATCAGTACTGTATAGCAAGAATGTTTTTGACAGTACCACAGATGCCTACACTAAATCAGTACTGTATAGCAAGAATGTTTTTGACAGTACCACAGATGCCTACACTAAATCAGCACTGTATAGCAAGAATGTTTTTGACAGTACCACAGATGCCTACACTAAATCAGTACTGTATAGCAAGAATGTTTTTGACAGTACCACAGATGCCTACACTAAATCAGCACTGTATAGCAAGAATGTTTTTGACAGTACCACAGATGCCTACACTAAATCAGCACTTTATAGCAAGAATGTTTTTGACAGTACCACAGATGCCTACACTAAATCAGTACTGTATAGCAAGAATGTTTTGACAGTACCACAGATGCCTACACTAAGGCAGTACTGTATAGCAAGAATGTTTTTGACAGTACCACAGATGCCTACACTAAATCAGTACTGTATAGCAAGAATGTTTTAACAGTACCACAGATGCCTACACTAAAGCAGTACTGTATAGCAAGAATGTTTTTAACAGTACCACAGATGCCTACACTAAAGCAGTACTGTATAGCAAGAATGTTTTTGACAGTACCACAGATGCCTACACTAAAGCAGTACTGTATAGCAAGAATGTTTTTGACAGTACCACAGATGCCTACACTAAATCAGCACTGTATAGCAAGAATGTTTTTGACAGTACCACAGATGCCTACACTAAATCAGCACTGTATAGCAAGAATGTTTCTGACAGTACCACAGATGCCTACACTAAATCAGTACTGTATAGCAAGAATGTTTTTGACAGTACCACAGATGCCTACACTAAATCAGTACTGTATAGCAAGAATGTTTTTGACAGTACCACAGATGCCTACACTAAATCAGCACTGTATAGCAAGAATGTTTTTGACAGTACCACAGATGCCCAAAAAATCAGCACTGTATAGCAAGAATGTTTTTGACAGTACCACAGATGCCTACACTAAATCAGTACTGTATAGCAAGAATGTTTTTGACAGTACCACAGATGCCTACACTAAATCAGCACTGTATAGCAAGAATGTTTTTGACAGTACCACAGATGCCTACACTAAATCAGCACTGTATAGCAAGAATGTTTTTGATGTTCCATTTAATATGCTTATCCTTTTCATCTGTCTGTATTTCATCTCAATGAAAGAAATTTTCTGTTTTCCAGATGAAGAGGAGGAGAGTGACCATGGCAGTCTGAGTGAGAGCGAGCCTGAGGTGGACAAAAAGGACCAGTCTGAATCGGAGGTGATACAACATTACTCACTCCAAAGTTAGAGGCAGTATAATCTTGTTGTTGACTGTGTGCATGCTTGCTTTTATCAAGGGGCATAATTCATTAAACATCAAAAATGGGATTTCAAATTTTAGATCCAGTTTAAGTTTGGGGTACTTTCCACATTTTCATATGCCATAAAACTGGATAATATGTTCACCTGTCAATAAAGACTTTGAGGAAAAGATTTGTACACAGGTTCACCATTTCAGTTTGCTCATGTATAATTTTAACATGATTGCAGAAGCAACACGGTGCTGCTTTGAACCCCATGACCAAAGTAAAAACCATTGTAAGGTAATTGGTATTTCAAACATATGACAATCAGGGTTGAAAGAAAACCATTTATTGTAATTGGTTTATCAGATGTATGACATTTTGGGTTGAAATAAACCCGTTGTATTGTTATTGGTTTATCAGATGTATGACACTGTGGGTTGAATGAACCCATTGTATTGTAATTGGTTTATCAGATGTATGACACTTTGGGTTGAAATAAACCCGTTATATTGTAATTGGTTTATCAGATGTATGACACTTTGGGTTGAAATAAACCCGTTGTATTGTAATTGGTTTATCAGATGTATGACACTTTGGGTTGAAATTAACCCGTTGTATTGTAATTGGTTTATCAGATGTATGACACTTTGGGTTGAAATAAACCCATTGTATTGTAATTGGTTTGTCAGATGTACGACACTTTGGATTGAAATAAACCCATTGTATTGTAATTGGTTTGTCAGATGTACGACACTTTGGGTTGAAATAAACCCGTTGTATTGTAATTGGTTTATTATATGTATGACACTTTGCGTTGAAATAAACCCATTGTATTATAATTGGTTTGTCAGATGTACGACACTTTGGGTTGAAATAAACCCATTGTATTGTAATTGGTTTGTCAGATGTACGACACTTTGGGTTGAAATAAACCCGTTGTATTGTAATTGGTTTATTATATGTATGACACTTTGCGTTGAAATAAACCCATTGTATTGTAATTGGTTTGTCAGATGTACGACACTTTGGGTTGAAATAAACCCATTGTATTGTAATTGGTTTGTCAGATGTACGACACTTTGGGTTGAAATAAACCCGTTGTATTGTAATTGGTTTATCAGATGTATGACACTATAGGTTAAAGGTCAGTCAAGTCTTTGACAATCTGGGTTGATGGTAAACAATATGTAGCTTAGCATTTCTTAATGACCTCATTAAAGCATTATTATTTTGAAAATATATCATTCTTGCTGTACTGATTCAGTTCATGTGTGGTTTCCACTATTCCATTGGTTGATATGTATTGCTTTTCTCAATATGCCATGGTCACATGGTGATGTAGCCCATGCTTAAAAGTAAGGGAAGCTTAGTTTTGATTGCAATGAAAAGTAAGGGAAACTTAGTTTTGATAGCAATGAAAAGTAAGGGAAACTTAGTTTTGATAGCAATGAAAAGTAAGGGAAACTTAGTTTTGATACCAATGAAAAGTAAGGGAAACTTAGTTTTGATAGCAATGAATAGTAAGGGAAGCTTAGTTTTGATAGCAATGAATAGTAAGGGAAGCTTAGTTTTGATAGTAATGAAAAGTAAGGGAAACTTAGTTTTGATAGCAATGAAAAGTAATGGAAGCTTAGTTTTGATAGCAATGAAAAGTAAGGGAAGCTTAGTTTTGATAGCAATGAAAAGTAAGGGAAACTTAGTTTTGATAGCAATGAAAAGTAAGGGAAGCTTAGTTTTGATAGCAATGAATAGTAAGGGAAGCTTAGTTTTGATAGCAATGAAAAGTAATGGAAGCTTAGTTTTGATAGCAATGAATAGTAAGGGAAGCTTAGTTTTGATAGCAATGAATAGTAAGGGAAACTTAGTTTTGATAGCAATGAATAGTAAAGGAAACTTAGTTTTGATAGCAATGAATAGTAAGGGAAACTTAGTTTTGATAGCAATGAATAGTAAGGGAAGCTTAGTTTTGATAGCAATGAATAGTAAGGGAAACTTAATTTTGATAGCAATGAATAGTAAGGGAAACTTAGTTTTGATAGCAATGAATAGTAAGGGAAACTTAGTTTTGATAGCAATGATAAGTAAGGGAAACTTAGTTTTGATAGCAATGAATAGTAAGGGAAACTTAGTTTTGATAGCAATGAATAGTAAGGGAAGCTTAGTTTTGATAGCAATGAATAGTAAGGGAAACTTAGTTTTGATAGCAATGAATAGTAAGGGAAACTTAGTTTTGATAGCAATGAATAGTAAGGGAAACTTAGTTTTGATAGCAATGATAAGTAAGGGAAACTTAGTTTTGATAGCAATGAAAAGTAATGGAAGCTTAGTTTTGATAGCAATGAAAAGTAAGGGAAACTTAGTTTTGATAGCAATGATAAGTAAGGGAAACTTAGTTTTGATAGCAATGAATAGTAAGGGAAACTTAGTTTTGATAGTAATGAAAAGTAAGGGAAGCTTAGTTTTGATAGCAATGAAAAGTAAGGGAAACTTAGTTTTGATAGCAATGATAAGTAAGGGAAACTTAGTTTTGATAGCAATGAAAAGTAATGGAAGCTTAGTTTTGATAGCAATGAAAAGTAAGGGAAGCTTAGTTTTGATAGCAATGAAAAGTAAGGGAAACTTAGTTTTTATAGCAATGAAAAGTAATGGAAGCTTAGTTTTGATAGCAATGAAAAGTAAGGGAAACTTAGTTTTGATAGCAATGAAAATAAGGGAAACTTAGTTTTGATAGCAATGAAAAGTAAGGGAAACTTAGTTTTGATAGTAATGAAAAGTAAGGGAAGCTTAGTTTTGATAGCAATGAAAATAAGGGAAACTTAGTTTTGATAGCAATGAAAAAGCTTGTATATAGTTAGAAGAAAAATCATGCTTTGGATGTAAAGTTTGCCCATTCTTTCATAATTGATAAAACTAGATTATTGAACAGTTTATCTCATTAATAAATCATCTCTATTTAAGATAATTTAAAATGGTCAGATGTCAAGGCCATGCTAACATTAAGAAAAAACTGGTATTGGCATGCTATCATGTATTGTTATCACCGACACTGATTGAAAATTGTAAATTACTCAGTTATAGACAAGGAAGACAACTATTTATTTACGATTGCAAATGTCAGTGTTTCTGTGACTGAAAGATGGAAAAACAATTTCCACAAAACTACATAGGTTTAGTACTGTTTGCCATCAGGCAGTTTTGTTGAAGGAGGAATTGGTTGAGGTTAAAAGGTGAGATACCAAGGTCAGAGGAACTCTAGAAGAATAATGGTATCCATAAAATGTGTTGAAATCTTACATCACAAACTATGAGAAAACTTTGTAGATGGCTTACATTTTTGACAAGAAAGTCACTTATAAAATTATATTCATTAGGTCAGAGGTTTCAGTCACTGATACAGAAAATTAGAAAACGGTTGCCACACAATAATGATGTGGCCTGTATATAGTGTACCATTCACTTTTGTGGTTTTATAATTTGTTTTACAATTATGTTTATTTTGTATTTTTTCTCACAATGGTTGTTTGCTATGTATTGTTTTTTCACTTTATATCTTTATGTTTTATATTGTGTTCTCACTCTAGTTGTCCATGTTTTGTATTGTCTTACTGTAGTTGTTCATGTTTTATTTTGTGTTTTCACTGTGGTTACTTTTTTCTTTTTAATTTTGGTGGTTTTGCCCTCCATTAGTATTCCTACAGTGAAAGTGAAAGTGACTCAGGAAAACCACCACCAAGAAAACGTGCCACTACATCTGACTCTGATGTGAGTACTTGAGTCATCTTAAATACATTTTTAAAAATTAAAACTAATGATAGTTCTTTTTTTGTACTCGTTGGAATATATGCATTGTCCTTTAAAACTTTTTTGTTGCATGCTCTCAAATTTAAGGAGTGTAAATTCGTGACATGTTGATCAAGTTGGTTTCAAGAAATTGAGAAACTTGTTTAAATAATGCTGTCAGTTAACCCTTTCATCACTAAGTAACTTTCGGGGCCCCGAGTGGCCGAGTGGTCTAAAGCGCTGTCCATTACGGATCACTGCTATCTCACCTCTGTCTGCGTGGGTTCTAGTCTAAGATTCGGCTAATGTAGTTAAGTGAGAAAGCTTGCCAATAGCTTCTCATGGGTCGGTGGTTCTTTCCGGGGTTTTCCAGGTTCTTCCTCCACCACTAATACTGGCTGCAATGTATAGCCTATATGGTGCTGAAAAATGGCGTTAAACCATAAAAACAAAACAAACAAACTAAGTAACTTTAAGGCTTTGAGCCCCAAACACTAAGTAACTTTGGACTTGTAAAGTAGAATGAGCTGTGGACTTTGAAAGAACATAACTTTGCCGATTTAAAAGATATCTTGCTGTATTTGATATCAAAATAAAGGTTAGAAGTCAACTTGTTTGAATAATTCAACAAAATGTGCATATACATTAAAACTTTTAATATACAGGTGCAAACAGGTAACACAACAGGTAAAATGCACAAGCAATTATTTATTTACCACATTACATGAATGATAATTTCAAACATTTCGACAAAATCCACGATTTCAGAGTATTCCAAAGCTTTTCTGGAGCCATCTAACACTTCGGTGGGTCCAACTCTCTCAGAGAACTGAAATAAATCACTTTGGTTTGTCGAGAACAAAAACACGTGTAGTTCACACTTCGTCTGGTTCAAAACCTTCAAAGTCCTCTTTATTGTCATCACTGTCTCCCAAAAGCACATTCAAATGCGTCTCCAGATGTTTTCTCTCATTTTCAATCAACTGTGTTAGGTCACAACAGCTAAATATTTTGATAATTCATAATCTGACACTTCATTCTCATCTTGCGTCGAAGTCCGCCATTTTGAGTAGAAATTCACCATTCGGAAAACACGCTTAGAATGTGCCTGCTTGCCTTGAGATTTCTAGTTGAATTCAAGCTTAACTCATGAGATAATCCAAGTATAATATCTACATTACAATAAGGAACTTCTTAAAGATATCCCAAAACGTATGTAGTCTGGTACTCTGACGTTAAATAAACACACTGCCCCAGACCGGTAAAGCGGTCTGCAGGGTTACAGACTTACTTCCCACAGACCGGTGTAGTGATGAAAGGGTTAATGTGTAAACAAGATATTTTAGAAATACATTTTCAAACTTTTTACTATAGAGACTATAACACCAGAATGTACCATAATATACTCTATAAGTCCATTTTAAGCAAGTCACTCTTTAAGCATACCTTGTGAGAGTCGATGGAGCAAATCTCGCTTGAACATCATGATTTGCTTGAAATTTGCTGCCACGTAGTCGCTGAACTGCTCAGTTTTGTTGATTAAATCAGTACGCAATCTAACTAAATAGCCCACTTGTGTTGATGTGCTGCAAAACATGAAGCTAAACATTCTTATATATAACTAGTTGTTTTATTGGGAGAGAGAAAGATAAAGCTGTAAGGTAGTAATATACTCAAAGGGAGCTAACTCTTATAGCATGTGCATACACACGATGGAGGGACTGCTCATCATGTTGTTTACATGCATGTCGTATGGAAAGCTTTAAACTGGTGAAATTTCCCAGATGATAAATTTGTTAACTGAACAGTATATGTATTATGCTGAATACAGAATTTTGAAAGTTTGATAACCGAAAGAAACCTTACTTAACCAAATTCAAGTCATTAATGATTTCTACATTTCTCACCCAATTTGTCTGGAAATATTCATATGAAGAATTCATGTTTTTGAGTTATTATAATAAGAAAGGCATTGATTTTTATATAAATTGTTATTGCTATTGAGTTGGTACAAGTATCTATTGGCAAGTATTCATTAGCATTTGCTGAAAACCTATGTTCCAGGTTTATTTGTAGGCGTTATCATAAGACATTCTTTACATTGATATTTTGTTTTTTGATATCTTGATCATAAGACATTCTTTACATTGATATTTTGTTTTTTGATATCTTGATCATAAGACATTCTTTACATTGATATTTTGTTTTTTGATATCTTTATCATAAGACATTCTTTACATTGATATTTTGTTTTTTGATATCTTTATCATAAGACATTCTTTACATTGATATTTTGTTTTTTGATATCTTTATCATAAGACATTCTTTACATTGATAGTTTGTTTTTTGATATCTTTATCATAAGACATTCTTTACATTGATATTTTGATTTTGATATCTTTATCATAAGACATTCTTTACATTGATATTTTGTTTTTTGATATCTTTATCATAAGACATTCTTTACATTGATAGTTTGTTTTTTGATATCTTTATCATAAGACATTCTTTACATTGATATTTTGTTTTTTGATATCTTGATCATAAGACATTCTTTACATTGATATTTTGTTGTTTGATATCTTTATCATAAGACATTCTTTACATTGAAATTTGGTTTTTGATATCTTTATCATAAGACATTCTTTACATTGATATTTTGTTTTTTGATATCTTTATCATAAGACATTCTTTACATTGATATTTTGTTTTTTGATATCTTTATCATAAGACATTCTTTACATTGATATTTTGTTTTTTGATATCTTTATCATAAGACATTCTTTACATTGATATTTTGTTTTTTGATATCTTGATCATAAGACATTCTTTACATTGATATTTTGTTTTTTGATATCTTTATCATAAGACATTCTTTACATTGATATTTTGTTTTTTGATATCTTTATCATAAGACATTCTTTACATTGATATTTTGTTTTTTGATATCTTGATCATAAGACATTCTTTACATTGATAGTTTGTTTTTTGATATCTTTATCATAAGACATTCTTTACATTGATATTTTGTTTTTTGATATCTTTATCATAAGACATTCTTTACATTGATATTTTGTTTTTTGATATCTTGATCATAAGACATTCTTTACATTGATAGTTTGTTTTTTGATATCTTTATCATAAGACATTCTTTACATTGATATTTTGTTTTTTGATATCTTTATCATAAGACATTCTTTACATTGATAGTTTGTTTTTTGATATCTTTATCATAAGACATTCTTTACATTGATATTTTGTTTTTTGATATCTTGATCATAAGACATTCTTTACATTGATATTTTGTTTTTTGATATCTTTATCATAAGACATTCTTTACATTGATATTTTGTTTTTTGATATCTTTATCATAAGACATTCTTTACATTGATATTTTGTTTTTTGATATTTTGTTTTTTGATATTGCCAGACTGAGGAGAGTGATAGTGAAGGTGACTTGTTTAGTCCGGGTAAGGGAGATGATGAGAGTGACAATGAGGATGATGATCGAGAAAAAGATTCAGAGGAAGAGAAAGAATCAGAAGAAAAATCAAAGGTTTGTTTGTGTAATAATTTCAGGCACTCCAGTCCTATATGTATAATATACATACATTATCTACACGTATTGATTTAGCAGTCAGATATTTACAGAAGACAAATCAAAGGTTTGTTAGTGCAATAATTTCAGATCATCCCTCCAGTCCTATATTTATTCTAAGCATTCACTACCATCACATTTATTGATTTAGCAGTCAGTAGTTACAGGAATAATGCAATTTTATGAAAACTTAAATTTTAAACAATAATAATAATAATAATAATAATAATAATAATAATAATGACTTTATTTAAAGAGGGTAACACAGTTAGCTAAGAACTAATCTACCTTGAGGCCCTCATACAAGGAATTTATTTAATTCAGCAGCATCTCAGAAGCCACTGGATATATTGGGTTTGGAAGATGGAAATAGAGTGGGCATTTCTAATCTCAACTGGAATACTATTCCAGAGCAAAGTTCCAGAGTATTGGAAACAATGATTATTTCTTGTTTGGATCCTGAAATAGATAATTTTACCAAATCTGCATTTTATTTTGCATTACATATCTAATCCATTTGCATTCAGATTGATTTGCATTTGCATTCAGATTGATTTCCATAATCTGATTTCCATTTGCATTCAGATTGATTTCCATAATCTGATTTCCATTTGCATTCAGATTGATTTCCATTTACATTCAGATTGATTTCCATTTGCATTCAGATTGATTTTCATAATCTGATTTCCATAATCTGATTTCCATGTGCATTCAGATTGATTTCCATGTGCATTCAGATTTATTTCCATAATCTGATTTCCATAATCTGATTTCCATTTGCATTCAGATTGATTTCCATTTGCATTCAGATTGATTTCTATTTGTATTCAGATTGATATCCATTTGATTGATTTCCATTTGATTGATTTCCATTTGCATTTTATAATATGTTCTCTTGTCATTTGAATTGTAATCTGTCTTCATATATTTTGAGTCTTGGAAATACTTTCAGAATTTGTATTTGTTGTTTCCACACATTACTCTCCACAGTGATCCCAGTCAAGAGTGATCTTAAAGCTCGCATATTTCGACTGCAAGAACAAACTTAAAGACCTAAAATTGTTTCATACATTAAATATTTTCAGCATGTTTTTTTATTTTCTAGTCTCAAGGTGTTCCGTTTTTGTAATCATATCATTATGTTTTTAAGAAAGTAAAATTTTGTTATAGGTGTTGTCTAACATTGTAAAGCACTTTGAGCTTCAAAAGCGCTATACAAAGTCTTCATTATTATTATTGTGTAATGGTAATGCATTTAAAGAAGTCACAGTTTCTTGAATGGTGAATAACTTGAGTTTTCATATATTTTTTAATAACAGTGCTTTAATTTTTGTGTATGTTTAATTTGCATTATTTGTTGGTTATCTTGTTTCTTTCTATCATATTACATTTGTAATAGAGCAGTGTATGTTGGATGTAAGCTCATCTAAATTCAAGTTTATATTTTACTTGACCTGAGTTATTTACTTTTTTGGTTTGTTCTGGAAACTACTAATTCATAGCTAGAAAAATATTGTGTATTGGTTCAATATCAGGATTATTATTAATAGAAGTAAATACGGTTTTGGGGTTAGGGTCTAGGTTTTTGAAATTCAACAATTTACTTTTGTTTACCTGACAAAGTCAGGTGGAAAAGAACATATTTGTTCCTCACCAGGAAAGGACCTTTAATTTTTACAAATATCAATAAAAGAAATGGGGAATTTTCAGTTGCAAAACTTGATCACAGAATAAATGTATTTATTTTTCATAATGGAAGTGTTTGCAAGATAAATTTATTTTGTTCTTACTAAAATATTGAAGGTTGCAGAACTCTTTAAGATTGGTTGAAATACATTTACAGTATGGATCATTTAGATCCTAAATTTTATAAGGAATTCAAGCATTCAGGCAAATCAGATTTGGTCAGGTGGAATGGGTACCCCTCAGACATCTCCATAAATTTATCTTTTCTTAGATGAATGGTATGAAGACCAGTCTAGCATCATGTGCCAACATTACTGTGCTATGTGATCACTGAGAGTTTCATATAAAAATGATTGAGCTTGTTTTCTCCATTTCCCCCAGACATTTAAATATAAGGAAAATGTATTGTGATAAATCTATTTGCATGTTATTGGGTAGTTCTCACTGATTATTGTAAGATTTGACACTGTTTCGCCTTTTCAGTCAAGTTTAGATCTTGCTAAATACTTAAAAATTTACTTAATGCTGATATAATTTTTAAAATTCCTTGCTTGCCATGTCTTTGACAAAAACTGGATTAAGCATAGTCCTTTGATGGATTACTTTGAAAGTGGAAATTAGGTCACTAACCAGACATAAGTAAATTAAAAAACTTTTTAAAACCCCATACTACTTTTAATACAACGTTGTATAGTTTTTAAGGGCTTTGTGTCAAAATTAATACAACACTTTTCTAAAAGACTTTCTTCATGCGGGTATATTGCAGTTCAACAGATTATATGAACTTCCATGCTTGTTTAGTAAATCGTCTTATGTGTAATTCCGATGTTGTGTTAAAGTCTTATGTGTAATTCTGATGTTGTGTTAAAGTCTTATGTGTAATTCTGATGTTGTGTTAAAGTCTTATGTGTAATTCTGATGTTGTGTTAAAGTCTTATGTGTAATTCCAGTGTTGTGTTAAAGTCTTATGTGTAATTCTGATGTTGTGTTAAAGTCTTATGTGTAATTCCGATGTTGTGTTAAAGTCTTATGTGTAATTCCGATGTTGTGTTAAAGTCTTATGTGTAATTCTGATGTTGTGTTAAAGTCTTATGTGTAATTCTGATCTTGTGTTAAAGTCTTATAGTAGAAGCTTTTGACTCTATAAATGTATTCTAAGTAAAAAAAAGTTTTGATTCCATTCAGTTAGGGTTGTAAGTGAACCTTGTGAAAAATCAAAGCCTGGAAGGAATCTTGTTTTTTTTCCCTTCAAAATGTGGAGGAACTTTATTATCAGAATGATGTTAATCATCAGAGATTGATAGTTCTGCATGGTTATTTTCACTTTCTGAACTGCAGGGTAAAGTAACCTGATGTTTGTCATTTAGTTTATTTATAACATTTGTAAGGGATCTTTTTATAAAATAGTAATGCCTACACTGAAAATTTCCTATTTTAAGGATAAGCAAAGTTAGTTTTGTTGGTGCTGTTGAAGTCCATTTTCAGATCTCACTGAAATTGTCATAAGCTGTCAGCTTCATAGAACATATGGGGTTTCTTAATAATGATGACAAATAAATGTCAGTTTTAGTGGGTGGAATGTATGTCATTGTAAATTAGTGTTATCAGCATTTGTAGAGGTACACCAAAACTCCAGAATAGCACCTTGTCCATAATTATCCATTACAATGCTTACTAAGAGACATATAACTTTTTATTATTGCAGATACCAAGAAACTCCATTCTAATAAATTAATCTAGAATTGTCAAATAAATTTGGCGCTTTATTCAGACAGGAATAATTGCAAAACAAAAAATATCACATGTATAACTAAATTGAATTTAATCATTTAAGCTAGGCTTAATCAGACCACTTAATGATCAATGAGGTACATTTTAACTTTTAGGCACCCCTGACTGGATTCGCAGCCGAGTTAGCAGCAAAGATTGGAGTACCACAAGCCAAGCCTTCTGCTGATTCAAGTGAAGTCCAAGATGGAGATGGGGAAGAGAAGGAAAGACAAGCACCCAAAGGTGAGAACAGAATTTGTGAAAAAACCTGGATAATACAGCGATTTATACACTCATTTTGTGTTCTGTTGCCCTGTAATCCTTAAACATACAGCGTGAATTTGTGTTCACGATTAAGAACATATAGTAATCCAAAGCATTAAGATGATATCACAATCATGACAGCATCGAATAAAAAATTCCAGTGTTATTGGGAATTGGTAATAAAATGAGTATCAAGGCAGAAATAAACAACAACTACCACTGTTGTGGTGACATCATCATCAGTGATTATTTCTGCACAATCTTTATTTTAATAAAATGAATATAGAATTGAAATTTGGTAAATGCAATACAACCAAACTTGTACCCTTAGGGCTGTGCCACATGGTACCCAAGGAAGTGGGGTACTCACCCATGGATGCAATTTACAATTTTCTTATCATTTTTATATGAACTTTGTGAAATCAAAGTACCCTGGGATATATTTTTAAAAACTGCTTTCCTGGGTACCATCTATGTTTAAATGGAACAGCCTCTGCAGAAACAAATGTTGGATTAAGGCAAAATGGGAAAGGTGTAATATATTCCATTTACAGGAACAAGGTCAGAAAGTAAAACCAAATTTCTATAAATGTAGTTTCATTTCATATTAAACAAAAGGAAACAAGTGATGATGCACAAAATTTGAATGCATTTCTGAGGCTATAAATAAACCAGACAGATGATAAATGAAATGCAGACTTCAGTGGAATACAGATTGATCAAGACATGAAGTGAAAATGGAAGTCAAAGAGAATGTAAATGAAGTTCACATTCATTAAAATTACAAGTTTGAGGGTGTGTGGTTATTTTTTAAAATCTAATTTTAAATGTCAGGTGTATATAAGAGCATTTATTGGCTTTTGCATCTGTTGGCTTCACACAGCAATCATTTTCTAAAAATTTGGATTTAGATTTCACTAAATACTCCACAGATATGATAAAGATATACATGAATTTTTCCATGATATATTATAAACAAAGGTACATATTTTTGCATGTTGTACTAAAAGCAGAGCTATGATTTTATTCCATTCTGTATTGAAAGCAGGTACAATTCCTTAATATTTTTCACATTAGAAACAAAGAAAAGATCTGACACTAAAGGTAGTAAAGGAGGAAAGAAGAAGGAAAAGGACATTAAAACAAGTAAATCGACTAAAAAAGAGAAAGGTATGTTTTTCTCTCTCACACATTCTTACTCAATCTTGTCAGATATGCAATTTTATCTCAAGACACAGTCAATGCTAGTGTGGTTTATTGAGTTATACTGTTCCAATTTTTGGGACCACTCTGGTGGCTTAGTGGTTAGAGCATCAGCCACAGAAGTGGGAGGTCATGGGTTCGATCCCTGGCAGAGTCATACCAAAGACTTAGAAAATGGTATTTACAGCTGCTTTGCCTGGCGCTCAGCATTAAGAGGTTAGTTTTAGGACTGTGCGGCCTCACTGCCTCACTGCATGGTTTAACCTTTAAGAATACCACAAAAAAAATAATACAAAAGAATAAAACTTTGCTGACTTAAATGGCAGTCACATTAATGTTTGGAGGTAATTTTACATCAATCCAATTAAATTTTCATTAATTTTCATCAAGTTATTGGGAATTACTTTCATGAAGTCATTGGGCTGAATTTTCATAAAGACATTGCATGTTATTATCAAGTTATTGGGAGTAATTTTCATCAAGTCATTGTAGGTTATTTTCATCAAGTTATTGGGAGTAATTTTCATCAAACTATTGGTTATGATGTGTATCAAGTCATTGGGTGTAATATTTATCATGTCATTGGGTGTAATATTTTTCATTTCATTGGGTGTAATATTTATCAAGTCTTTAGGTGTAATATTTATTATGTCATTGAGGGTTATTTTCTGCAAAACATGGTGGGTACAGTATTATACTTTTCCTAGATCTCAATATCAACAAAACGTTTTTGACAGTGGAGACCTTAATTCCAGTCATGTCCAAAAACAACTTGCACAAACTTTTTCAAAAGTACAACATGGTGATCACATATGCATGATCAAGTGTATGTCTGTCCACAACCCTAACGTCAGTTAATATTTTTAGATTATGCTTATCATTAAACTTTACTGCTCTTTTGTGAATATGTCATTATTTTAATGTCAGCTCTCAGTTATAGTGTCCTGTGCATATATCTATATACACACACACACATGCACACACACACACACACACAAACATACATGCATACATACATAGATATGATATTTTGGTAAACATTTGTTATCGTATTACTTGCATATCTCTACATACAAACATCTGTCCAATCCCTTGATTAAGATGGATTCAGCTTTTAGATCATGTAAAGAGATGGTCTCTAATTGAAGGACATTAGGGAAAAAAGAAAAAAATTATACATTTTTTAAAATTATTTCTTAAATTTATTTTTAAGGTGCAGAGGACGACCCATTTGGACAGCCAGATGAGGATGATGACCCATTTGGGACTGCAGGAGGGTTATTCTCAAGCAAAAAGAAAGGACTATTTGATGAAGATGAGGAGGAAGGGGTAGGTTGCATATGTTAATGGAAAATGCCATGAAAATGTGCAATCTTTCTTTTCAGATAGATTTGGTATATACTAAATAAATGCAAGAAATATGACTAAATAAATATAGAAAATGTAAATAAATGTCCCTCCAAAATATCAGGAAATTAATTGGATCAAATTTGTCAGAATTATCTTGCCAACTGTATGTTTGTTGCCATGGTAACATTTAACAATGATATGATTGTTACAGAGGATCATCCCAGGAGTTTGTTGTGTCATGATGGGGTCATTTAATTTTAAAATTAATTAAGAGTCTTTTGTTCGGGATTTTTGTGGGCTGTTGAGGATTTAAATTTCTGTCTTTATCACTAAACATGAAAAAAGATAAAAGACCCTTTATCCTGGCCAAATATTAAGCTGATTGATTCCTGATTGTAGATTCTTCATCAGGAATGTTTGACTTGTAAGTAAATCAGTTGTATTTAGATAGGAAGTACTGTAATCATGAATATCATCTTGGTAGTTCATATAGCCATTGTAAACATGAGAACTCTCTTACATCGTGGAAAGCCACTAATGGCAGTCAGCAGTAACAGTGATTTATAATCTGGTATGATAAGTCATTGTTTAAGAGAAATGCAAATAATTCTTCCATTTTGTTTTATAAATACTTGTCAAACATACTTATATTAAATAAGTAAAATGCAACAAGCACTTTACATTGGATATCAGTAGCTTCAAACAGTATGGACATTAAGTATCATTACAAGTATTGTCAATGGAAAACCAGTGTTCTTTAAACAAAAATACCTTACGGTGCCTGTGTGACACTCATGTTTTTAAACAATAATACCTAAAAGTGACTACAGAAACACTAGTCTTTTTTAAACAACAATACATAAAACTGTCTGTGGAACACTAGGGTTCGTTAAACAATACCTAGAACTGTATGTTGAATTCTAGTGTTGATCAAAATACAGTCCTTAAAACTTATGTTGAACGCTAGTTGTCTTTAAACAACAATACTTTGAACTGTCTGTGGAATGCTAGTGTTCTTCAAGCAACAATTCCTAAAGTTGCCTGTGAACACCAGTGGTTTTTTTTGCGGGGTGGGGTGGGGGTGGCAGAGCGGTCTAAATCGCTCTCTGTTATGGATCACTGCCATCTCACTTATGGGGGCTCCCACCAGTTATTATGTACTTTTCAGAGAGTGACGTATGTGAGGTGAAGTTGTTGCATTTGTAACATGCCCGTTGGGGATAATGCTGGCATTTCTCTATGCTACTTTGATGTAAATGTGGCTGACATTTCTTTGGATACTGCACTTGCAGAAATTGTACATGATCTAAGCACATGGTTTAACAAAATGGATATTCCCATGTGATTGACAAATTAACCAGAATTAATTAAAAGTACACTAACTTAAGCAGTTATTAAAATAGGGAAAATGAATTTGCTGCAGTAGGCAATATCAGTTTCTGAAAGTGCAATGAACGAATTACAAAATATCGGAAAAGTAAAGAAATTTGTTGGATCGTTTTTCTACAATTTACCTCTGAAGTCCAGGAAGTGAAAAGGACCAAGTGGAGCTAGCATTTTTTTTTAAAGGAGCACATCTTAAGTTAGCCCAAGCTATATACTCTAGAACCTAAAGTACACCCATCAATCATATATCAAAATAAATGGAAATGAATGTTTTTCTAACAACATCTAAGATTTACAAAGTCTTTATTATATAGCCAGTATAACCAGTGAAGAAATCCTGGAAAATTCTTTTGCTTGAAAATTCTAACCCTATGCAAAGTATGAAACTGTAGAGCGCCACCTCTGCCTACGTGGGTTCGAGTCTAAGGTTCGGCTAGTGTAGTTACGTGAGAAAGCTTGCCTGTAGCTTCTCGTGGGTCGGTGGTTCTTTCCGGGGTTTTCCCATGTTCTTCCTCCACCAATAATACTGGCTGCCATATATAGCCTATCTTGTGCTGAAAAGTGGTTTTAACCCTGCAACAACAACAACAACCAGTGTTCTTGAAACAGCAATGCCTAAAGTTGTTTGTGGAACACTAGTGTTTTTTAAATAACAATATCTACAACTGCTTGCAGGAATGTTTTTTTAAATATAAAACAAAGCTTAAAATTGTGTGTGAAACACAGGTGTTTTAAACAACAATGCCTAAAAACACTGGTATTTATAAATAACTGCCACCAATAAAAGGAGCACTTGTGTTCTTTAAACACCAATATCTGAAATTGTCTCCAGAAACACTAGTTTTTTTTAAACAACAATGCCTAAAATTCTCTCCTAACAACAGTGCTTGAAATTGTCAGCAGAACACTATTATTCTTTAAACAACGACTGCTCCAGTGGTATAGTGGTTAGAGTATCTGCTTCAGATTTGGGACGTTATGAGTTCGATCCCTGGCTAATTCATACCAAAGACTTGTTCAGTTGGTACTAACAGCTGCCTCGCTTGGTGTTCAGCGTTAAGAGGTTAGGACTGGTCAGCCTTATGTCAGGATAATGTGAATGGGTGGAACATCATGCTAAATATCTGTTGCATGATGCCTCAGTGCTAGGCATCACTATAAACTGCCACGCTGCTGACATTGTAACAATATGACTGAAATATTGTTAAAGCTAAATTAAGAATCCAAATCATGTCACATCACTTTAAACAACAATGCTTACATCTGACTGTTTATAATTCACAGAAAATGAATATAAGCAAATTGTTCACAGCCAAAATTGTACTTTAAGATCAGACTGTTTTTTTTTTACAGGGTGGTTTATTTGATGATGTAATAGAGAAGAAAGGAAAGGAAAAAGAAAGAAAAAAGAAAGATAGTGAAAGTGACAAAGAAGGTAAGGCAGGTAAGTCAGAGAAATTAATGTTAGACTTTAGTCAAATTACAATGGATGTAATTAATAACAAAGAAGGTAAGGCAGGTAAGTCAGAGAAATTAATGTTAGGCTTTAGTCAAATTACAATGGATGGAATTAATAACAAAGAAGGTAAGGCAGGTAAGTCAGAGAAATTAATGTTAGGCTTTAGTCTAATTACAATGGATGGAATTAATAACAAAGAAGGTAAGGCATGTAAGTCAGAGAAATTAATGTTAGGCTTTAGTCAAATTACAATGGATGGAATTAATAACAAAGAAGGTAAGGCATGTAAGTCAGAGAAATGAATGTTGGACTTTAGTCAAATTACAATGGATGGAATTAATAACAAAGAAGGTAAGGCAGGTAAGTCAGAGAAATTAATGTTAGGCTTTAGTCTAATTACAATGGATGGAATTAATAACAAAGAAGGTAAGGCAGGTAAGTCAGAGAAATTAATGTTAGGCTTTAGTCAAATTACAATGGATGGAATTAATAACAAATAAGGTAAGGCATGTAAGTCAGAGAAATGAATGTTGGACTTTAGTCAAATTACAATGGATGGAATTAATAACAAAGAAGGTAAGGCTTGTAAGTCAGAGAAATGAATGTTAGACTTTAGTCAAATTACAATGGATGGAATTAATAACAAAGAAGGTAAGGCATGTAAGTCAGAGAAATGAATGTTAGGCTTTAGTCAAATTACAATGGATGGAATTAATAACAAAGAAGGTAAGGCATTACTGAAGAGAGAGTAACTAATGTATGGCTTTAGTCAAATTACAATGGATGGAATTAATAACAAAGAAGGTAAGGCATTACAGAAGTCAGAGAAATGAATGTTAGGCTTTAGTCTAATTACAATGGATGGAATTAATGACAAAGAAGGTAAGGCATGTAAGTCAGAGAAATGAATGTTAGGCTTTAGTCAAATTACAATGGATGGAATTAATAACAAAGAAGGTAAGGCATGTAAGTCAGAGAAATTAATGTTAGGCTTTAGTCAAATTACAATGGATGGAATTAATAACAAATAAGGTAAGACATTACTGAAGAGAGAGTAACTAATGTATGGCTTTAGTCAAATTACAATGGATGGAATTAATAACAAAGAAGGTAAGGCATTACTGAAGAGAGAGTAACTAATGTATGGCTTTTGTCAAATTACAATGGATGGAATTAATAACAAAGAAGGTAAGGCATTACTGAAGTCAGAGAAATGAAGGTTAGACTTTAGTCAAATTAAAAATATCAATGGATGGAATTAATATTAAGATTCCATTCAAATCTGCATGTTTTATTTGTTGCTAATAAACTGCTACTAGCTTAAGAAACAATATCCTTTTTATGCTGAACATGTATTATGGGATATGGGATATATTTGTTTTATTGACAATAAAAGGCCAATATTGGATGTTAGGAATGTTTAATAAGAAACTATTTGGCTAATAAAATGAATCAACTGAGACATGTACAGGGATATTTAGCCTTAAGATCAACATAGCAACAGGTGTTAAACTATTTCATAGACTTGGTTAATTGCCTCATAGGATGGAAAATTTTAAGAAATGTATTAAACAAATTTAATATTGGGATGAGTCAGTTAAAAAAAAGTTTGAAGAGAAATATAAAAAATAATTTTGGATACCACCATGACTTTTGAACGCCATGCAATTAAGAAAAATGTTGGTGTTTATATGAAAGATTTTTTATATATACATGTAATGCAATGTGACCTTTAAAACAGCATCAGCCAAGCTTGAAAAGAACCATTCAGTCTCATGGGCAAAGAGTGATTTTAAACAAACAGCTTTATAAAGTAGAATCAAGAATAAATGAAATAATATGAGCCATATGACTTTCAACATATATTGATACCTTGATTTTGCACAACCACACAGCAGAAATGGAAACTGCATGTTTAATGATTACAACAACTAACACCTTCCCAAACTCTCGAGTCCTGACATTTTGCTTAGCCTGAAACTCTAAGTCCTGCCAACCCTTACGATTTTGCCGTAAGCCTTATGAAAATTTCTACTATTATACGGGCTTATGGCATGATAGCAAAAATTACGGAAAATAAGATCATTACCTAAAGATCTGGAAAATGTGTTTGATTTAGAACCAAGTTTCATATTAGAATTAGTGAAATTAGTCAGGGAACCAGACTAACTTTACAGCAGTTTAATATTATAATTAGTAAAATTAGTCAGGGAACCAGACTAACTTACAGCAATGCCTCAGATGCTTTAAACTGCACTTTTTTGTTCAGGTGAATCACCTGCATCAAACTGTTGATTATATAACTTTTTTAATGGTGTCATGGGAAAATAAGTGTCCTGAAAAGTGTTTATAATCAACACAGAAGAATAAAAAGGAATTCTCCGATTCTTGTGAATAAAAGCTTGATGGGACACAGTTGCATTTATTGGACTTCCGAGTGTCAATTTGACTCGTAGCAAGAGATATGATTACCGTCATCATGTGAAATGGAAAAAGAATTTCCAAAAATTATGTCAAGTTGAGAGGTAGCAACAAGCCATTGTGCAGCATAGCGTTTGGAACTAGAGTCCGTGCAACTCTACTAATGGGATAAAAAGTCTACGCATACTTTTCAAACTTTTCAGTTGAACATAATTTTTATCTTTGCTCCATGTTTTGAATACCAAACTTTTAATTACATTTTCCATCTTTACAATAGCAGTTTATTTTGTTTACACCTTACTGACAACTGATAAAACCTATGGAAAAAAATCAACTGTCCTACTGAGACAAACTGATCAGGATTGGCAGGTCTGAAAGTCAACTTAAAACCAACATAATCGTGTACTATTCATGCAGTACAAACAAATAAATGAAATTACCATTTTAATAAAGGAACACAAGTTATACAAATCCAGATATTATTATAATTTTAAACCTGTTAAAACTTATGATTGTTAAATCTGTCCGACCTTTTAAACTGAAATTGAGCTGCTCTCGCAATCAAATTAAAACTATTTTATGGTGTTTACAGAGTCAACTTGCTACAGGAAGAGAAAACATTGGCTTTTAATACTTCCGGTGTCATTAGGATTTAGGTTTACTGAGGTTTCAGCCTTATGTTTTCACTGTATTTTAGTTTCTATTTATTTTATAAATCTTTTATCATGTCAGAATAACCAAGTAATGGAGATTTCATTATTTCAGAAAAGTCCCACAAAACGAGGAGCCGCACATCCAGTGGGAAGAATGTTCCTTCTGGAGGAGTGTCTATATTTGGGGGTTAGTATAACATTGATCTGAATTTTGACTTGTACATTTTAGTAGAATCCACCTTGATCTGAATTTGGATTTGTACATTTTAGTAGAATCCACCTTGATATGAATTTTGACTTGTACATTTTAGTAGAATCCACCTTGATCTGAATTTTGACTTGTACATTTTAGTAGAAACCACCTTGATCTGAATTTGGATTTGTACATTTTAGTAGAATCCACTTTGATCTGAATTTTGACTTGTACGTTTTAGTAGAATCCACCTTGGTCTGAATTTCGACTTGTACATTTTAGTAGAATCCACCTTGATCTGAATTTGGATTTGTATATTTTAGTAGAATCCACCTTGAATGAATTATTACTTATACATTTTAGCAGAATCCACTTTGATCTGAATTTTGACTTGTACATTTTAAAAGACTCCACCTTGATCTGAATTTTGACTTGTTTATTTTTGTAGAATCTATATTGATCTGAATTTGGATTTGTACAGTTTAGTAGAATCCACTTTGATCTGAATTTTGACTTGTACGTTTTAGTAGAATCCACCTTGATCTGAACTTTGACTTGTACATGTTAGAAGAATCCACCTTGATCTGAATTTGGACATGTACATTTTAGTAGAATCCACTTTGATCTGAATTTTGACTTGTACATTTTAGTAGAATCCACCTTGATCTGAACTTTGATTTGTATATGTTAGAAGAATCCACCTTGATCTGAATTTCGACTTGTACATTTTAGTAGAATCCACCTTGATCTGAATTTCAACTTGTACATTTTAGTAGAATCCACCTTGATCTGAATTTCGACTTGTACATTTTAGTAGAATCCACCTTGAATGAATTATTACTTGTACATTTTAGCAGAATCCACTTTGATCTGAATTTTGACTTGTACATTTTAGAAGACTCCACCTTGATCTGAATTTTGACTTGTTTATTTTTGTAGAATCTATATTGATCTGAATTTGGATTTGTATATTTTAGTAGAATCCACCTTGAATGAATTATTACTTATACATTTTAGCAGAATCCACTTTGATCTGAATTTTGACTTGTACATTTTAGAAGACTCCACCTTGATCTGAATTTTGACTTGTTTATTTTTGTAGAATCTATATTGATCTGAATTTGGATTTGTACAGTTTAGTAGAATCCACTTTGATCTGAATTTTGACTTGTACGTTTTAGTAGAATCCACCTTGATCTGAACTTTGACTTGTACATGTTAGAAGAATCCACCTTGATCTGAATTTGTACTTGTATATTTTAGTAGAATCCACCTTGAATGAATTATTACTCATACATTTTAGCAGAATCCACTTTGATCTGAATTTAGACTTGTACATTTTAGAAGACTCCACCTTGATCTGAATTTTGACTTGTTTATTTTTGTAGAATCTATATTGATCTGAATTTGGATTTGTACAGTTTAGTAGAATCCACTTTGATCTGAATTTTGACTTGTACGTTTTAGTAGAATCCACCTTGATCTGAACTTTGACTTGTACATGTTAGAAGAATCCACCTTGATCTGAATTTGGACTTGTACATTTTAGTAGAATCCACTTTGATCTGAATTTTGACTTGTACATTTTAATAGAATCCACCTTGATCTGAATTTGTACTTGTACATTTTAGAAGACTCCACCTTGATCTGAATTTTAACTCGTACATTGTAGTCTCATACACACTGATCTGAACTTTGACTTGTACATTTTAGTAGAATCCACCTTGATCTGAAATTTGACGTGCACATTTTAGTAAAATCCACCTTGATTGAATTGTGACTTGTACATTTTAGTAGAATCCACCTTGATCTGAATTTGGATTTGTACATTTTAGTAGAATCCACCTTGATATGAATTTTGACTTGTACATTTTAGTAGAATCCACCTTGATCTGACTTTTGACTTGTACATTTTAGTAGAATCCACCTTGATCTGAATTTGGATTTGTACATTTTAGTAGAATCCACCTTGATATGAATTTTGACTTGTACACTTTAGTAGAATCCGCCTTGATCTGAATTTTGACTTGTACATTTTAGTAGAATCCACCTTGATCTGAATTTCGACTTGTACATTTTAGTAGAATCCACCTTGATCTGAATTTCGACTTGTACATTTTAGTAGAATCAACCTTGATCTGAATTTCGACTTGTACATTTTAGTAGAATCCACCTTGAATGAATTATTACTTGTACATTTTAGCAGAATCCACTTTGATCTGAATTTTGACTTGTACATTTTAGAAGACTCCACCTTGATCTGAATTTCGACTTGTTTATTTTTGTAGAATCTATATTGATCTGAATTTGGATTTGTACAGTTTAGTAGAATCCACTTTGATCTGAATTTTGACTTGTACGTTTTAGTAGAATCCACCTTGATCTGAACTTTGACTTGTACATGTTAGAAGAATCCACCTTGATCTGAATTTGGACTTGTATATTTTAGTAGAATCCACCTTGAATGAATTATTACTTATACATTTTAGTAGAATCCACCTTGATCTGAATTTCAACTTGTACATTTTAGTAGAATCCACCTTGATCTGAATTTCGACTTGTACATTTTAGTAGAATCCACCTTGAATGAATTATTACTTGTACATTTTAGCAGAATCCACTTTGATCTGAATTTTGACTTGTACATTTTAGAAGACTCCACCTTGATCTGAATTTTGACTTGTTTATTTTTGTAGAATCTATATTGATCTGAATTTGGATTTGTACAGTTTAGTAGAATCCACTTTGATCTGAATTTTGACTTGTACGTTTTAGTAGAATCCACCTTGATCTGAACCTTGACTTGTACATGTTAGAAGAATCCACCTTGATCTGAATTTGGACTTGTATATTTTAGTAGAATCCACCTTGAATGAATTATTACTTATACATTTTAGCAGAATCCACTTTGATCTGAATTTTGACTTGTACATTTTAAAAGACTCCACCTTGATCTGAATTTTGACTTGTTTATTTTTGTAGAATCTATATTGATCTGAATTTGGATTTGTACAGTTTAGTAGAATCCACTTTGATCTGAATTTTGACTTGTACGTTTTAGTAGAATCCACCTTGATCTGAACTTTGACTTGTACATGTTAGAAGAATCCACCTTGATCTGAATTTGGACATGTACATTTTAGTAGAATCCACTTTGATCTGAATTTTGACTTGTACATTTTAGTAGAATCCACCTTGATCTGAATTTGGATTTGTACATTTTAGTAGAATCCACCTTGATATGAATTTTTACTTGTACATTTTAGTAGAATCCACCTTGATCTGAATTTTGACTTGTACATTTTAGTAGAATCCACCTTGATCTGAATTTTGACTTGTACATTTTAATAGAATCCACCTTGATCTGAATTTGTACTTGTACATTTTAGAAGACTCCACCTTGATCTGAATTTTAACTCGTACATTGTAGTCTCATACACACTGATCTGAACTTTGACTTGTACATTTTAGTAGAATCCACCTTGATCTGAAATTTGACGTGCACATTTTAGTAAAATCCACCTTGATTGAATTGTGACTTGTACATTTTAGTAGAATCCACCTTGATCTGAATTTGGATTTGTACATTTTAGTAGAATCCACCTTGATATGAATTTTGACTTGTACATTTTAGTAGAATCCACCTTGATCCGAATTTTGACTTGTACATTTTAGTAGAATCCACCTTGATCTGAATTTGGATTTGTACATTTTAGTAGAATCCACCTTGATCTGAATTTTGACTTGTACGTTTTAGTAGAATCCACCTTGGTCTGAATTTCGACTTGTACATTTTAGTAGAATCCACCTTGATCTGAATTTGGATTTGTATATTTTAGTAGAATCCACCTTGAATGAATTATTACTTATACATTTTAGCAGAATCCACTTTGATCTGAATTTTGACTTGTACATTTTAAAAGACTCCACCTTGATCTGAATTTTGACTTGTTTATTTTTGTAGAATCTATATTGATCTGAATTTGGATTTGTACAGTTTAGTAGAATCCACTTTGATCTGAATTTTGACTTGTACGTTTTAGTAGAATCCACCTTGATCTGAACTTTGACTTGTACATGTTAGAAGAATCCACCTTGATCTGAATTTGGACATGTACATTTTAGTAGAATCCACTTTGATCTGAATTTTGACTTGTACATTTTAGTAGAATCCACCTTGATCTGAACTTTGACTTGTATATGTTAGAAGAATCCACCTTGATCTGAATTTGGACTTGTACATTTTAGTAGAATCCACTTTGATCTGAATTTTGACTTGTACATTTTAGTAGAATCCACCTTGATCTGAATTTCGACTTGTACATTTTAGTAGAATCCACCTTGATCTGAATTTCAACTTGTACATTTTAGTAGAATCCACCTTGATCTGAATTTGTACTTGTACATTTTAGAAGACTCCACCTTGATCTGAATTTTAACTCGTACATTGTAGTCTCATACACACTGATCTGAACTTTGACTTGTACATTTTAGTAGAATCCACCTTGATCTGAAATTTGACGTGCACATTTTAGTAAAATCCACCTTGATTGAATTGTGACTTGTACATTTTAGTAGAATCCACCTTGATCTGAATTTGGATTTGTACATTTTAGTAGAATCCACCTTGATCTGACTTTTGACTTGTTTATTTTTGTAGAATCTATATTGATCTGAATTTGGATTTGTATATTTTAGTAGAATCCACCTTGAATGAATTATTACTTATACATTTTAGCAGAATCCACTTTGATCTGAATTTTGACTTGTACATTTTAGAAGACTCCACCTTGATCTGAATTTTGACTTGTTTATTTTTGTAGAATCTATATTGATCTGAATTTGGATTTGTACAGTTTAGTAGAATCCACTTTGATCTGAATTTTGACTTGTACGTTTTAGTAGAATCCACCTTCATCTGAACTTTGACTTGTACATGTTAGAAGAATCCACCTTCATCTGAATTTGGACTTGTATATTTTAGTAGAATCCACCTTGAATGAATTATTACTTATACATTTTAGCAGAATCCACTTTGATCTGAATTTAGACTTGTACATTTTAGAAGACTCCACCTTGATCTGAATTTTGACTTGTTTATTTTTGTAGAATCTATATTGATCTGAATTTGGATTTGTACAGTTTAGTAGAATCCACTTTGATCTGAATTTTGACTTGTACGTTTTAGTAGAATCCACCTTGATCTGAACTTTGACTTGTACATGTTAGAAGAATCCACCTTGATCTGAATTTGGACTTGTACATTTTAGTAGAATCCACTTTGATCTGAATTTTGACTTGTACATTTTAATAGAATCCACCTTGATCTGAATTTGTACTTGTACATTTTAGAAGACTCCACCTTGATCTGAATTTTAACTCGTACATTGTAGTCTCATACACACTGATCTGAACTTTGACTTGTAGATTTTAGTAGAATCCACCTTGATCTGAAATTTGACGTGCACATTTTAGTAAAATCCACCTTGATTGAATTGTGACTTGTACAATTTAGTAGAATCCACCTTGATCTGAATTTGGATTTGTACATTTTAGTAGAATCCACCTTGATATGAATTTTGACTTGTACATTTTAGTAGAATCCACCTTGATCTGACTTTTGACTTGTACATTTTAGTAGAATCCACCTTGATCTGAATTTGGATTTGTACATTTTAGTAGAATACACCTTGATATGAATTTTGACTTGTACACTTTAGTAGAATCCACCTTGATCTGAATTTTGACTTGTACATTTTAGTAGAATCAACCTTGATCTGAATTTCGACTTGTACATTTTAGTAGAATCCACCTTGATCTGAATTTCGACTTGTACATTTTAGTAGAATCCACCTTGATCTGAATTTCGACTTGTACATTTTAGTAGAATCCACCTTGAATGAATTATTACTTGTACATTTTAGCAGAATCCACTTTGATCTGAATTTTGACTTGTAAATTTTAGAAGACTCCACCTTGATCTGAATTTCGACTTGTTTATTTTTGTAGAATCTATATTGATCTGAATTTGGATTTGTACAGTTTAGTAGAATCCACTTTGATCTGAATTTTGACTTGTACGTTTTAGTAGAATCCACCTTGATCTGAACTTTGACTTGTACATGTTAGAAGAATCCACCTTGATCTGAATTTGGACTTGTATATTTTAGTAGAATCCACCTTGAATGAATTATTACTTATACATTTTAGTAGAATCCACCTTGATCTGAATTTCAACTTGTACATTTTAGTAGAATCCACCTTGATCTGAATTTCGACTTGTACATTTTAGTAGAATCCACCTTGAATGAATTATTACTTGTACATTTTAGCAGAATCCACTTTGATCTGAATTTTGACTTGTACATTTTAGAAGACTCCACCTTGATCTGAATTTTGACTTGTTTATTTTTATAGAATCTATATTGATCTGAATTTGGATTTGTACAGTTTAGTAGAATCCACTTTGATCTGAATTTTGACTTGTACGTTTTAGTAGAATCCACCTTGATCTGAACTTTGACTTGTACATGTTAGAAGAATCCACCTTGATCTGAATTTGGACTTGTACATTTTAGTAGAATCCACTTTGATCTGAATTTTGACTTGTACATTTTAATAGAATCCACCTTGATCTGAATTTGTACTTGTACATTTTAGAAGACTCCACCTTGATCTGAATTTTAACTCGTACATTGTAGTCTCATACACACTGATCTGAACTTTGACTTGTAGATTTTAGTAGAATCCACCTTGATCTGAAATTTGACGTGCACATTTTAGTTAAATCCACCTTGATTGAATTGTGACTTGTACAATTTAGTAGAATCCACCTTGATCTGAATTTGTATTTGTACATTTTAGTAGAATCCACCTTGATATGAATTTTGACTTGTACATTTTAGTAGAATCCACCTTGATCTGACTTTTGACTTGTACATTTTAGTAGAATCCACCTTGATCTGAATTTGGATTTGTACATTTTAGTAGAATACACCTTGATATGAATTTTGACTTGTACACTTTAGTAGAATCCACCTTGATCTGAATTTTGACTTGTACATTTTAGTAGAATCCACCTTGATCTGAATTTCGACTTGTACATTTTAGTAGAATCCACCTTGATCTGAATTTCGACTTGTACATTTTAGTAGAATCCACCTTGATCTGAATTTCGACTTGTACATTTTAGTAGAATCCACCTTGAATGAATTATTACTTGTACATTTTAGCAGAATCCACTTTGATCTGAATTTTGACTTGTACATTTTAGAAGACTCCACCTTGATCTGAATTTCGACTTGTTTATTTTTGTAGAATCTATATTGATCTGAATTTGGATTTGTACAGTTTAGTAGAATCCACTTTGATCTGAATTTTGACTTGTACGTTTTAGTAGAATCCACCTTGATCTGAACTTTGACTTGTACATGTTAGAAGAATCCACCTTGATCTGAATTTGGACTTGTATAATTTAGTAGAATCCACCTTGAATGAATTATTACTTATACATTTTAGTAGAATCCACCTTGATCTGAATTTCAACTTGTACATTTTAGTAGAATCCACCTTGATCTGAATTTCGACTTTTACATTTTAGTAGAATCCACCTTGAATGAATTATTACTTGTACATTTTAGCAGAATCCACTTTGATCTGAATTTTGACTTGTACATTTTAGAAGTCTCCACCTTGATCTGAATTTTGACTTGTTTATTTTTGTAGAATCTATATTGATCTGAATTTGGATTTGTACAGTTTAGTAGAATCCACTTTGATCTGAATTTTGACTTGTACGTTTTAGTAGAATCCACCTTGATCTGAACTTTGACTTGTACATTTTAGAAGAATCCACCTTGATCTGAATTTGGACATGTACATTTTAGTAGAATCCACTTTGATCTGAATTTTGACTTGTACATTTTAGTAGAATCCACCTTGATCTGAACTTTGACTTGTATATGTTAGAAGAATCCACCTTGATCTGAATTTGGACTTGTACATTTTAGTAGAATCCACTTTGATCTGAATTTTGACTTGTACATTTTAGTAGAATCCACCTTGATCTGAATTTCGACTTGTACATTTTAGTAGAATCCACCTTGATCTGAATTTGTACTTGTACATTTTAGAAGACTCCACCTTGATCTGAATTTTAACTCGTACATTGTAGTCTCATACACACTGATCTGAACTTTGACTTGTACATTTTAGTAGAATCCACCTTGATCTGAAATTTGACGTGCACATTTTAGTAAAATCCACCTTGATTGAATTGTGACTTGTACATTTTAGTAGAATCCACCTTGATCTGAATTTGGATTTGTACATTTTAGTAGAATCCACCTTGATATGAATTTTGACTTGTACATTTTAGTAGAATCCACCTTGATCTGACTTTTGACTTGTACATTTTAGTAGAATCCACCTTGATCTGAATTTGGATTTGTACATTTTAGTTGAATCCACCTTGATATGAATTTTTACTTGTACACTTTAGTAGAATCCACCTTGATCTGAATTTTGACTTGTACAGTTTAGTAGAATCCACCTTGATCTGAATTTCGACTTGTACATTTTAGTAGAATCCACCTTGATCTGAATTTCGACTTGTACATTTTAGTAGAATCCACCTTGATCTGAATTTCAACTTGTACATTTTAGTAGAATCCACCTTGATCTGAATTTCGACTTGTACATTTTAGTAGAATCCACCTTGAATGAATTATTACTTGTACATTTTAGCAGAATCCACTTTGATCTGAATTTTGACTTGTACATTTTAGAAGACTCCACCTTGATCTGAATTTTGACTTGTTTATTTTTGTAGAATCTATATTGATCTGAATTTGGATTTGTACAGTTTAGTAGAATCCACTTTGATCTGAATTTTGACTTGTACGTTTTAGTAGAATCCACCTTGATCTGAACTTTGACTTGTACATGTTAGAAGAATCCACCTTGATCTGAATTTGGACTTGTATATTTTAGGAGAATCCACCTTGAATGAATTATTACTTATACATTTTAGCAGAATCCACTTTGATCTGAATTTTGACTTGTACATTTTAGAAGACTCCACCTTGATCTGAATTTTGACTTGTTTATTTTTGTAGAATCTATATTGATCTGAATTTGGATTTGTACAGTTTAGTAGAATCCACTTTGATCTGAATTTTGACTTGTACGTTTTAGTAGAATCCACCTTGATCTGAACTTTGACTTGTACATGTTAGAAGAATCCACCTTGATCTGAATTTGGACTTGTACATTTTAGTAGAATCCACTTTGATCTGAATTTTGACTTGTACATTTTAATAGAATCCACCTTGATCTGAATTTGTACTTGTACATTTTAGAAGACTCCACCTTGATCTGAATTTTAACTCGTACATTGTAGTCTCATACACACTGATCTGAACTTTGACTTGTACATTTTAGTAGAATCCACTTTGATCTGAAATTTGACGTGCACATTTTAGTAAAATCCACCTTGATTGAATTTTGACTTGTACATTTTAGTAGAATCCACCTTGATCTGAATTTTGACTTGTACATTTTAGTAGAATCCACCTTGATCTGAATTTGGATTTGTAATTTTTAGTAGAATCCACCTTGATATGAATTTTTACTTGTACACTTTATTAGAATCCACCTTGATCTGAATTTTGACTTGTACATTTTAGTAGAATCCACCTTGATCTGAATTTTGACTTGTACATTTTAGTAGAATCCACCTTGATCTGAATTTCGACTTGTACATTTTAGTAGAATCCACCTTGATCTGAATTTCAACTTGTACATTTTAGTAGAATCCACCTTGATCTGAATTTCGACTTGTACATTTTAGTAGAATCCACCTTGAATGAATTATTACTTGTACATTTTAGCAGAATCCACTTTGATCTGAATTTTGACTTGTACATTTTAGAAGACTCCACCTTGATCTGAATTTCGACTTGTTTATTTTTGTAGAATCTATATTGATCTGAATTTGGATTTGTACAGTTTAGTAGAATCCACTTTGATCTGAATTTTGACTTCTATGTTTTAGTAGAATCCACCTTGATCTGAACTTTGACTTGTACATGTTAGAAGAATCCACCTTGATCTGAATTTGGACTTGTACATTTTAGTAGAATCCACTTTGATCTGAATTTTGACTTGTACATTTTAATAGAATCCACCTTGATCTGAATTTGTACTTGTACATTTTAGAAGACTCCACCTTGATCTGAATTTTAACTCGTACATTGTAGTCTCATACACACTGATCTGAACTTTGACTTGTACATTTTAGTAGAATCCACCTTGATCTGAAATTTGACGTGCACATTTTAGTAAAATCCACCTTGATTGAATTGTGACTTGTACATTTTAGTAGAATCCACCTTGATCTGAATTTGGATTTGTACATTTTAGTAGAATCCACCTTGATATGAATTTTGACTTGTACATTTTAGTTGAATCCACCTTGATCTGAATTTTGACTTGTACATTTTAGTAGAATCCACCTTGATCTGAATTTGGATTTGTACATTTTAGTAGAATCCACCTTGATATGAATTTTTACTTGTACACTTTAGTAGAATCCACCTTGATCTGAATTTTGACTTGTACATTTTAGTAGAATCCACCTTGATCTGAATTTCGACTTGTACATTTTAGTAGAATCCACCTTGATCTGAATTTCGACTTGTACATTTTAGTAGAATCCACCTTGATCTGAATTTCGACTTGTACATTTTAGTAGAATCCACCTTGAATGAATTATTACTTGTACATTTTAGCAGAATCCACTTTGATCTGAATTTTGTCTTGTACATTTTAGAAGACTCCACCTTGAACTGAATTTCGACTTGTTTATTTTTGTAGAATCTATATTGATCTGAATTTGGATTTGTACAGTTTAGTAGAATCCACTTTGATCTGAATTTTGACTTGTACGTTTTAGTAGAATCCACCTTGATCTGAACTTTGACTTGTACATGTTAGAAGAATCCACCTTGATCTGAATTTCGACTTGTACATTTTAGTAGAATCCACCTTGATCTGAATTTCGACTTGTACATTTTAGTAGAATCCACCTTGATCTGAATTTCAACTTGTACATTTTAGTAGAATCCACCTTGATCTGAATTTCGACTTGTACATTTTAGTAGAATCCACCTTGAATGAATTATTACTTGTACATTTTAGCAGAATCCACTTTGATCTGAATTTTGACTTGTACATTTTAGAAGACTCCACCTTGATCTGAATTTTGACTTGTTTATTTTTGTAGAATCTATATTGATCTGAATTTGGATTTGTACAGTTTAGTAGAATCCACTTTGATCTGAATTTTGACTTGTACGTTTTAGTAGAATCCACCTTGATCTGAACTTTGACTTGTACATGTTAGAAGAATCCACCTTGATCTGAATTTGGACATGTACATTTTAGTAGAATCCACTTTGATCTGAATTTTGACTTGTACATTTTAGTAGAATCCACCTTGATCTGAACTTTGACTTGTATATGTTAGAAGAATCCACCTTGATCTGAATTTGGACTTGTACATTTTAGTAGAATCCACTTTGATCTGAATTTTGACTTGTACATTTTAGTAGAATCCACCTTGATCTGAATTTCGACTTGTACATTTTAGTAGAATCCACCTTGATCTGAATTTCAACTTGTACATTTTAGTAGAATCCACCTTGATCTGAATTTGTACTTGTACATTTTAGAAGACTCCACCTTGATCTGAATTTTAACTCGTACATTGTAGTCTCATACACACTGATCTGAACTTTGACTTGTACATTTTAGTAGAATCCACCTTGATCTGAAATTTGACGTGCACATTTTAGTAAAATCCACCTTGATTGAATTGTGACTTGTACATTTTAGTAGAATCCACCTTGATCTGAATTTGGATTTGTACATTTTAGTAGAATCCACCTTGATATGAATTTTGACTTGTACATTTTAGTAGAATCCACCTTGATCTGACTTTTGACTTGTACATTTTAGTAGAATCCACCTTGATCTGAATTTGGATTTGTACATTTTAGTTGAATCCACCTTGATATGAATTTTTACTTGTACACTTTAGTAGAATCCACTTTGATCTGAATTTTGACTTGTACATTTTAGTAGAATCCACCTTGATCTGAATTTCGACTTGTACATTTTAGTAGAATCCACCTTGATCTGAATTTCGACTTGTACATTTTAGTAGAATCCACCTTGATCTGAATTTCAACTTGTACATTTTAGTAGAATCCACCTTGATCTGAATTTCGACTTGTACATTTTAGTAGAATCCACCTTGAATGAATTATTACTTGTACATTTTAGCAGAATCCACTTTGATCTGAATTTTGACTTGTACATTTTAGAAGACTCCACCTTGATCTGAATTTTGACTTGTTTATTTTTGTAGAATCTATATTGATCTGAATTTGGATTTGTACAGTTTAGTAGAATCCACTTTGATCTGAATTTTGACTTGTACGTTTTAGTAGAATCCACCTTGATCTGAACTTTGACTTGTACATGTTAGAAGAATCCACCTTGATCTGAATTTGGACTTGTATATTTTAGTAGAATCCACCTTGAATGAATTATTACTTATACATTTTAGCAGAATCCACTTTGATCTGAATTTTGACTTGTACATTTTAGAAGACTCCACCTTGATCTGAATTTTGACTTGTTTATTTTTGTAGAATCTATATTGATCTGAATTTGGATTTGTACAGTTTAGTAGAATCCACTTTGATCTGAATTTTGACTTGTACGTTTTAGTAGAATCCACCTTGATCTGAACTTTGACTTGTACATGTTAGAAGAATCCACCTTGATCTGAATTTGGACTTGTACATTTTAGTAGAATCCACTTTGATCTGAATTTTGACTTGTACATTTTAATAGAATCCACCTTGATCTGAATTTGTACTTGTACATTTTAGAAGACTCCACCTTGATCTGAATTTTAACTCGTACATTGTAGTCTCATACACACTGATCTGAACTTTGACTTGTACATTTTAGTAGAATCCACCTTGATCTGAAATTTGACGTGCACATTTTAGTAAAATCCACCTTGATTGAATTGTGACTTGTACATTTTAGTAGAATCCACCTTGATCTGAATTTAGATTTGTACATTTTAGTAGAATCCACCTTGATATGAATTTTGACTTGTACATTTTAGTAGAATCCACCTTGATCTGAATTTTGACTTGTACATTTTAGTAGAATCCACCTTGATCTGAATTTGGATTTGTAATTTTTAGTAGAATCCACCTTGATATGAATTTTTACTTGTACACTTTATTAGAATCCACCTTGATCTGAATTTTGACTTGTACATTTTAGTAGAATCCACCTTGATCTGAATTTCGACTTGTACATTTTAGTAGAATCCACCTTGATCTGAATTTCAACTTGTACATTTTAGTAGAATCCACCTTGATCTGAATTTCGACTTGTACATTTTAGTAGAATCCACCTTGAATGAATTATTACTTGTACATTTTAGCAGAATCCACTTTGATCTGAATTTTGACTTTTACATTTTAGAAGACTCCACCTTGATCTGAATTTCGACTTGTTTATTTTTGTAGAATCTATATTGATCTGAATTTGGATTTGTACAGTTTAGTAGAATCCACTTTGATCTGAATTTTGACTTGTATGTTTTAGTAGAATCCACCTTGATCTGAACTTTGACTTGTACATGTTAGAAGAATCCACCTTGATCTGAATTTGGACTTGTACATTTTAGTAGAATCCACTTTGATCTGAATTTTGACTTGTACATTTTAGTAGAATCCACCTTGATCCAGGGTTCGTACGGTCTTTGAAGGTCTTTGAGAGTTTGGGAAAAACGAGGTAGCATTTTCAAGGCCTTGAAAGTTTGGGAAAATCGAGCATATTACCCTGAGGTCTTTAAAAGTCTTTGAAAATTGAAATAAACCCCCCAAAAATTAATTTCTTTCCAGAATCACAAATAAAATTATCCGAGATTGTCAGATTCAGATGTAACCTAGTTATCCTGGTTACTTTCTTTTGATGACCCGTTCAGTTTATTGCCGCCGCATTAACAAAAGAGTCTTTGTTTTGTTTGGCCATCCAAAGTATGCCTCGGCGGCGACTTCAATCACACATGCACTCTTCATCAAAGCAAGACGGTGCCGCTACACACTTCATCAAAGGAAGTCACCCATAAAATTGCCCAAGGTCGTTAGCTTCGGATATAGCTGGTTTTCCTGGCTTCTTTCGTTCGACGAATAGTTCAATTTGATTGGACGAGTCCATCACTTTTAGCCAATCAAAATGTTAATTACACTAATTCTACGTAGAAAGTTCGCGAAAGTTTCACGCTCGAGAATTCAAAATTTGTTCGTTCGATTTACATCTTCTCCAAGTTCAGTGTTTAAAAATGACACATATGACAAACGGCAACTACTCTTCCTGGACGGAAACTTAAATAAACTATTGGTTAGACAAATAACTGACTTTATTACGGCGACTTTAATAAAATGTGGTCCCCTAATTAAGGTTAGGGAAATACAAAATATTGTATGTAATAGAAATGTTTTGGAAAAACTAAAATAATTTTTTTTTAAAAAAAATTTTATAATTTTAAAATTTTTTGAAATTTACAAAAAAAAAAAAAAAAAAAAAAAAAGAAGTGGTTTAAAAAGTACATATGAGGACGCTGTGGGGCTATATCACATGGCGCTACGCGAAGTGGGAAGGCCTGCAGAAGAGTGTGGAAAAGAAAAACCCAATGAATTTATTTTAATTTTATTTTATTTATACAAAGTTACCCGATGACAGTTTTAATATCATCTTATACTCCTCTTTCTTACTATGTAGTTTCTCTGGAATCTTTTTCCATACTTTCTCTGTCAGGGCTACATCCCTTAGTAGCCCTGACCCCCATTTCCAGGGGAATTTAAACTATTTTGGAATTTTGATAATATAACAAAATAAATAACTAAATAATGGCCGGACAAATTGAGGTAGAAATAACACAGCCAAATAAATTTGTGCGATTTTCTACCTCAAGGAAGACGGATCAATCCTTAAATATAAAATCTAGATGATAAATTGAGACACATGGAAAATATCTAAATAAATAATGCACCTCAATTTATCCTAAATTCAAATTTAAACAAATAGAAATAATAAATTATAACCATAAAAAAACAATACTTCTTACGAATAGAATACAACTGGAGTGATGTGATTTTAATCATGGCTATCCTGAACACAAACAAAAGTACATATTCTATGTACTCATGTACACAACAAATAGCACCATACATATAGCAAACACCAGGAATTAAGGGACCCCTAGCCAGGGTCAACAAAAAGAAATGAAAAGAGTCCCTGTGGAGTGGGTAGGTCAAATCCCAACCACAAGGGACTCTTAGAATAACACTAGGGCAAAAATAATACCCCTTTTCAATTATAACCCCCTAGGGGGAAAATAAACTTTAGATTGTAAATTTTGAAATAAACATACAACGAAAAACATTAGGGGGGAACACACTTACAAATAAAAATTTTTAAAAATTTTTTTTTGATTAGGGGGGGGGGGCATCTGTCTGTTGCCCCCCAAAAAAAGTTAAAAATGCCAGGTCTTTGGTCTTTCAACAATATCTGGCTTGAACAAGAGAAATACAAGGAATGGCTGCAAAAGGATAAATTATGTAAACGAAGACGTTTTGTACATTGTGTAAAAAGACGATCAACTTGGCTTCAATTGGAGGAGTTCATGCAAATTAGTAACTACATACTGTTCATTTAGTGGAACGAAGATGCTGAAGTATAAGCTATTGGTAATTTTGGGCAAAATAATGTTAACTCATTACGCTTTGGGTATAAAATAAGATATTGTTTAATGTGATGATTTGGGAGATAAGGCAAAAGAGTGCCCGTTTAAATTTACTTATACGGTCGGTTTATTTAACACGTTTGAGGGACAAAAATCATTTTCGAAAATTTTGTTCTACATAATAATGTTCCTTGGTTTAATATAAAAACATACATTGTAATAAATTCAATTCACGGATAAACAGTTTCAAAGTGCGCATGCGTACACTATAGTAGAGTTAAGCAAGAGTTGTTGTTCTTGAATTGTGAGTATATAAAAAAAACGTGTGCTGTGAAGCTTTAACTGTAAGAAGTCAAGTCATTTGATTAGGTAAATAAATAAAAGAATTAAAAAAACGTATTTCCAGTTGACGGAATATCCCCGTTTCTCATTGCCGACCCTCGACTCTTTCCCCAATGGTATTAAAAAAAATAAATTAAAATCACATTGCCGAAATTGATTTGTATATCTATAGTCTGACTATACATCCCCGTTTGTTTGTACCCATATCGATTTCAATAACGAAAATAATTAAATGATAAAAAGTGCACAGAGCTAAGTCAACTGAATTAGTGATTTATAATTTCTAACCTGAATGTGACCAGATGGCACTAATACTGCCATCTCCTGCACATTTCATGATTAACGGACTTTCCAAAGAAACAAACGGGTTGGTATAGTTGGACTATAATTGAGCCCGTTTTGCCCAGTACTTTGAAGTGCTTGAAATATTACTAGATTTATAGATAATGTTTATTTTTAAAAAATGGAGAAAAAAACACACCCAACCTTGATGAGGTGTTTTATTCTGTCCTTTACAAATGAAAGGAATATGTCGACGAGCTTTGGTGTGGTCTCCAGAAAATGTTGTTGTCACACGGGCAGGCAACGGTGGAGAGAGGATTTTCTGTCAACAAACAGGTATCTGTTGAGAACCTCAGCAGAGAAAGCCTCAGAGCTCAAGGGATAATCATTGACACAATGAGAAAAGCAGGTGGACCTATGGAAATCATCATTAGCAATGAAATGATGACACATGGCTCCTTTGCAAGACATAAGTACCATGCTTATCTGGATAAGAAGAAAGCAGAGAAGGATGAGAAAAACCAAAGAGGAAAGAAACGGGAGTTAGCCTTGGATGAAGTGGAAGAACTTAAAGCCAGAAAACTGCCTCTTGAAGCTAACATTGCCAGCCTACATGCTTCCTCTGTACAGAAAGCAGAAGAGGCAGAGTTAAAAGGACCCATTGTGCTTGTCACAGAGTCAAATACTCTTAGGAGAAAAGCAGAGGAAGAGACGACAGTGGTAGCGTCTTATTCCAAAATGATTGAAGAGAAAAGAAAGCAAATATAATAATGCATTTAAAGCAATGCTGATGTCTGTTAAGAGAACAATTTATTTTGCATTAAATCTGACACGTATATTACATATTTCTGAAAGAACAACAGAAGATAGGTTGTTAACCTATCTTCCAGATAATTATAATACAATTTTAGGAAATTAATTATAGTTTGACTTTAATCAGTAATCAATATTGTAGTATTTGGCGTTCATTTTTCTCATATAACCTGTATACACAATATTATCAAAAATAGGTCTTGGAAATCTCTGTTTGTGGTCTTTGAAAGTTTGGGAAAAGTCTTTGAATTTATCATCCATAGTTCAGTATGAACCCTGTTGATCTGAACTTTGACTTGTACATGTTAGAAGAATCCACCTTGATCTGAATTTGGACTTGTACATTTTAGTAGAATCCACTTTGATCTGAATTTTGACTTGTACATTTTAGTAGAATCCACTTTGATATGAACTTGACTTGTATATGTTAGAAGAATCCACCTTGATCTGAATTTGGACTTGTACATTTTAGTAGAATCCACTTTGATCTGAATTTTGACTTGTACATTTTAATAGAATCCACCTTGATCTGAATTTGTACTTGTACATTTTAGAAGACTCCACCTTGATCTGAATTTTGACTCGTACATTGTAGTCTCATACACACTGATCTGAACTTTGACTTGTACATTTTAGTAGAATCCACCTTGATCTGAAATTTGACGTGCACATTTTAGTAAAATCCACCTTGATTGAATTGTGACTTGTACATTTTAGTCTAATACACCTTGATCTGATTTTTGACTTGTACATAGTAGATTTATCAGAAACATTTTACTTACCTACTACACTTCATATGCAAATACAGATTTAATTATCCAAATTCCTGATTATCCAGACCATTCATGTCTAATTGTCCAGACTCGTGATTATCCAGACCATTCAGTTTTAATTATCCAAACTCCTGATTATCCAGACCAGTCAGATTTAATTATCCATACTCCTGGTTATCCAGACCATACAGAATTAATTATTCATACTCCTGATTATCCACTCCATTCAGATTCAGTTATCCAAATTCCTGATTATCCACACCATTCAGATTTAATTATCCAAACTTCTGATTATCCAGACCATTTAGATTTAATTATCCAAACTCCTGATTATCCAGACCATTCAGATTCAATTATTCAAATTCTTGATTATCCAGACCATTCAGATTTAATTATCCAAATTCCTGATTATCCAGACCATTCACTCACTCATGATTATCTAGAACAATCTGATTTAATTATCTCAACTCCTGATTATCCAGACCATTCAGATTTATTTATCCCAACTCCTGATTATCCAGACCATACAGAATTAATTATTCATACTCCTGATTATCCACTCCATTCAGATTCAGTTATCCAAATTCCTGATTATCCACACCATTCAGATTTAATTATCCAAAGTCCTGATGATCCAGACCATTCAGATTTAATTATCCCAACTCATGATTATCCAGACCGTTCAGATTTAATTATCCCAACTCGTGATTATCCAGACCATTCAGATTTAATTATTCAAATTCTTGATTATCCAGACCGTTCAGATTTAATTATCCAAAGTCCTGATTATCCAGACTGTTCAGATTCAATTATCCAAACTCCTGATTATCCAGACCATTCAGATATAAGTTTCGAAACTCATGATTATCCACACCATTCAGATATAATTATGCAAATTCCTGATTATCCAGACCATTCAGATTTAATTTTCCAAACTCCTGATTGTCCAGACCATTCTGATTTAATTATCCATATTCTTGATTATCCAGACCATTCCGATTTAATTATCCAAAGTCCAGATTATCCAGGCCATTTAGATTTAATTATCCCAACTCCTGATTATCCAGACCATTCAGATTTAATTATCCATACTCCTGATTATCCAGACCATTCAGATTTAATTATCCATACTCCTGATTATCCAGACCATTCAGATTTAATTATCCATACTCCTGATTATCCAGACCATTCAGATTTAATTATCCATACTCCTGATTATCTAGACCATTCAGATTTAATTATCCCAACTCCTGATTATCCAGACCATTCAAATTTAATTATCTAAACTCCTGATTATCCAGACCATTCAGATTTAATTATCCAAATTCCTGATTATCCAGACCATTCAGATTCAATTATTCAAATTCTTGATTATCCAGACCATTCAGATTTAATTATCCAAACTTCTGATTATCCAGACCATTCAGATTTAATTATTCATACTCCTGATTATCCACTCCATTCAGATTCAGTTATCCAAATTCCTGATTATCCACACCATTCAGATTTAATTATCCAAACTTCTGATTATCCAGACCATTTAGATTTAATTATCCAAACTCCTGATTATCCAGACCATTCAGATTCAATTATTCAAATTCTTGATTATCCAGACCATTCAGATTTAATTATCCAAATTCCTGATGATCCAGACCATTCACTCACTCATTCTGAATCCCCTCCCCCTAGTTTGAATGATCAGAGTTTGACTGCAGAAAATTATGTCTTTTGGAATTTGATATGAAGTCTAGCCATCAATTGTTTCCTTTACTTGTATCGCTTAATGGACAGTCTTCATTAGAACAATATATCTTAAACTAATAGGATTACCACAACATTTTATCCCATGATCGCGATGGGCCTAAATGAAAATTATGTCTTTTGGACTACTGCAGCAATCTTGGAAATCTTATCACCAATAGCCCTGCACACAGGGCCATGTCAACAGGATCTTTTCTCTAAAGTACCTATTTTGTTGTATTCATAATCCAAAATGAAAGAAGTTATGTTTTGATAGTCATTATGACTGTCATATTCATAATCCAAATGAAAGAAGTTATGATTTGACAGTCATGATGACTGTCATATTCATAATCCAAAATGAAAGACATTATGATTTGACAGTCATTATGACTGTCGTATTCATAATCCAAAATGAAAGACATTATGATTTGACAGTCATTATGACTGTCCTATTCATAATCCAAAATGAAAGAAGTTATGATTTGACAGTCATTATGACTGTCCTATTCATAATCCAAAATGAAAGAAGTTATGATTTGACAGTCCATAATCCAAAATGAAAGAAGTTATGATTTGACAGTCATTATGATTTGACAGTCATATTGATTTGACAGTCACAATCTTGTAAATCTGACTGTTCTTACCCCAAACATTGGATGGTCACGTGATAATACTGACTTGAGGTTTTCTCTAGGAAACTTCTTATGATGTTGGCTTTGTCCTATATTAAAGGGGTACAATTAAAGTTGTACCAATCCGAAATACAATATGGTATTCAGGACATACATCTTGAAAATCTTGTCATTACCATTCCCCTTCAACAGATGTAAATACAAGGTATTCATTGAAGGACTTCTGATAATGTCTGTTTAGTCCTGAATGAAAATGCCTGTTGGACATCCACTATGGGCATTGCAATGTACATCATGAAAATATTGTCACTACTCATCCTGAATGGATTATTGTTTCAAAGACTTAAAAGATGATTTCGTGTTGGTCTAATTTAATAACAACCAATCTAACAATCAGTGTGTTTATGTGGCTTGTTATTGATACATCTTCTGAATGGCTGATAATATTGAGGGGGGCATTTCAGTTTAAGACTTGCTATGATGACTTGGTGATGGTCATTTATAACAATGGTAAATTTACAAATATCTTGCAAATCTTGTTGTCACTGATCCAAGACTCTACATGGTGCATTGATGGTATCTACATGGTGCATTGATGGTATCTACATGGTGCATTGATGGTATCTACATGGTGCATTGATGGTATCTACATGGTGCATTGATGGTATCTACATGGTGCATTAATGGTATCTACATGGTGCATTGATGGTATCTACATGGTGCATTGATGGTATCTACATGGTGCATTGATGGTATCTACATGGTGCATTGATGGTATCTACATGGTGCATTGATGGTATCTACATGGTGCATTGATGGTATCTACATGGTGCATTGATGGTATCTACATGGTGCATTGATGGTATCTACATGGTGCATTGATGGTATCTACATGGTGCATTGATGGTATCTACATGGTGCATTGATGGTATCTACATGGTGCATTGATGGTATCTACATGGTGCATTGATGGTATCTACATGGTGCATTGATGGTATCTATTTGGTACTCTGTGCTATTGGTGCTAATTAGACCTCCAATGTCATCCAAGTTTTTATTTTCAATAATTCTGAATGGACAGCAATAACTATATGGATATTGTAATAAATAGCTGGAATAAATATCTTTATGCAGCTATATCATTTGCTTATGAACGGCTTTATGTCATATATTATAATTGATTACTAACAAGTATTTAACTGTACATTGTGTATGTGAGGCCTTACCTGTAGTGGCTAATCAGAATGATTACTTGTGTATTAACTATGTTTGTAAAAGAATTCATATTGGCTGTTACTCCAAGATTACTTAAAGCCTGTGACTTCTATGTATCTTCTAAAAGTGATTACTTGTGTATTACCAATATTTTGAATAGTGTTGGAATTGGTACTCCAAGATTTCTTAAAGCCTGTAACTTCCATCTGAAATCTGGCTTCTAGAAGTGGACGTTGATAATTAAAGCAAAGTTTTACTTGCTTTGACAGAAAACAACCTTTAATTTTCTTTCTGCTACATGAATCTTTTTTGAAAGTATTAGTTTTAAATTTTATATGTATTTGGTGCCCTGTCACAAGGCAAGATTCCTAGACATTTTCAGTCTGAATGCTTTTTATCCATTATTAATTTTTAATGGGAAAGCCTGTGATATTCATAAGGTTAAATCTTGCTTCTTGTAGTGTACACTGATAATAGCATCTGAATCAGATTTGAATAAGCTTTGATTTAACACAAACTAATTACAAGTTTCAAAAGATCCTGATTTTTTTTAGTTCGTGAATCAGCATTGAAAATATTCCTGTGGATATTTGTAAATCACTTTAGCCTGAATGTTCTTTCTGAGTAAAGAAATACAATGGCAAGCATTGAGGGTACTGCAAGCTGTCTTATTAGTAACTAGATTCTGGTTTTGCATAATATCTTCCCAGAACTATAGGTTGTTTTAGATACGGTTCTTGAAGTCTCATAATTTAGGAATGGGAAAGAACTTCACTTAACTGGAATCAGTCACATGAATTGTAATTGATTTTTTAAGTAACACATTGAAGACACTACTACTTGTTGGAATACAATTTCATTTTAAATTAATTTTCTTTATATTCTAAAAAGATAAAATTAGGGACTCTACACTTTCAGATGATGGTGGTGATCTTTTCTCCTCTGTTAAAGAAGAGTCCGTCAAGGAGAAGGTAACTCCAGCTGTGGAAAAGAAACAACCAAGCTTTGGTGGTGGTGGGTTGTTTGAAGAGGAGGAAGAAGATGATTTGTTTGGCACTCAAACAAAGTCTACTAGCAAAGTGAAACAGGAGAAAACAGGTGCTTGCTTCATTAGCATATATGGTGTGCATGAAAGTAAATATAGTAGTGCAGAATGCTAATGAAAATTTGGATCATGCTTTCAGGAGAGAGATTGTGATACTTGTTTTATGTGATTTTTAATGTAACTCTGAATATCTACCTCCGTGATTTTGACCTTTAAACTATTCATGTGATTGTGTGATTGTGTACCGCTAATGAAGTAATGTAGAGCTGTAAGTGTGTCAGCATTTCAAGTGATTATTTAAAGTGATCTTGCTAAGTTAAAGTGTTACGGTAGACCTGTAAGTTTGTAACTTTTTATGTGATTGTATGAATTGACCTTTGTAAGGGATGTTCCATTTAACAGGGTTCTCACTGTTCCTTGGAGGGCTCCCGAGTGGCCAAGTGGTCCAAAGCACTTTCTGTTACGGATCACTGCCATCTCACCTCTCTCTGCGTGGGTTTGAGTCTCAGATTTGGCCAATGTGGGTATGTGAGAAAGCTGGCCAGTAAATTCTTGTGGGTCAGTGGTTCTTTTCAAGGGTTTTCCAGGGTTCTTCCTTCACCATTAATACTGGCCACCATATATAGCCTATTGTGTGCTGAAAAATGGTGGTAAACACTGCTATTTCTACAACTACTACTACTGTATCTTGGAAAATACTTGATTTTCACTTCATCCTTGAAAAGTTCTTGAAAATCGTTTTTTCACCTTGAAAAGTCTTTGAAAATAAGCTTTGGTCCTTGAAAAATATAAAATTGATCGATAAATGAATGTTTGAAAGTTCCTTTTCATACCATTATGTCATGTAATCAAAATGAAACTTTGGTCACATGTTGTAAACCACCCAAAAACACATTTATAATTGTGCATTGACCTGAGTTTAGAGACTATATAAAAGTGTGTATCTTTTCCAACAATCATTCTTCTTTGTCGATTTATGTTTTGTGGCAGTGCTACAACTTTGTACTTTGAATCAGCTGTTCAGACTCTGGAAACAAAAGATAATGATAAATATACACAAAAAAAATAGTCACAGTTTTTTCGTATTATACGTCTAAACATGATTTTGACGTATGATATAGAATTCGTAAACGTGGTTGCAGTCTTTTCAGCATCACAACACTTTGCAGAATAGGGAGTATTTTTGGATTATCTTTTAATGAGATAAAATGGGATCCACAATGTCTTTTCCATTATCTGTGGGTTCACAACGTATTTGGGGGATGTTGAACCATGATATTACAAGAAGATAAAAATGATAATAAAATAATGGTAAGAAAAATGATAATTTTTAAAAATAAAAATGACAGATTATAGAGTAATATATGAATAAATTATATCATAGTGACATGATACGACTGTGAGAATAATATGAGATTATAATGACAATGACAACTTGCTGACAAAACATGACTGTGATAATACATTTATATCATTATGACGTTGATAAAACTTTGACATTAAAATGACATTGATCACAGTGTATTCATAAGCAAATGATATTCACGTGAAAATTATACTGATATTGAGACAGATATTGAATTCAAAATGATATCAATATTAAACAAGAGTAGTTGTATGATGTCAGTGTTTGTACATAGACATTACCATGCCAATAAGAATGTTTAGACATTAACATGTGAGTTATAATGTATTGTCCATAACAAATCAGTTATAATGTATTGACTTTAACATGTCACTGACTATGTATTGTCAATAACAAGTCTCATAATGTATTGACATTAACATGTCAGTTTTAATGTATTGACATTAACATGTCATTTATAATGTATTGACTTTAACAAGTCAGTTATAATGTATTGACATTAACATGTCAGTGATAATGTATTGACATTAACATGTCAGTGATAATGTATTGACATTAACATGTCAGTGATAATGTATTGACATTAGCAAGTCAGTTATAATGTATTAACATTAACATGTCATTTATAATGTATTTACTTGAACAAGTCAGTTATAATGTATTGGCATTAACATGTCAGTTATAATGTATTGACATTAACAAGTCAGTTATAATGTATTAACATTAACATGTCAGTTATATTGTATTGACATTAACAAGTCAGTTATAATGTATTAACATTAACATGTCAGTTATATTGTATTGACATTAACATGTCAGTTATATTGTATTGACATTAACATTTTAGTCAGATGACAATGATCTTTTACTGTTGTCAGTAGAGAGCCAGCCGGTAAAGAAGCCAGTCATCTCAGATCTGTTTGGAGATGAGGAGGAAGGAGAGGAGGATGGATTACTTGGTAGTGGCAGTTTGGTGAAGAGGAAAGAGGATGAGGAAACAAAACCTAAGAAAAATGAGAAAAAGGTTTGATTATAATATTTATATCCATCATTTTCAGGTACTTTGAGAGCTGAATACAGAGGTAGAGTAGAAATCACAAAGCATAATATATATTTGAAAAGAATCAAACTTTTTATTAAAACATATACTACAATGTGAGAAAGTAATTTTCTGTTTCAAATATATTAGCTGAGCGAGTCAGATGAGTTACTTACATACAGAAAGTATACTCATCAAAGATAGTTTTCTGACTTGATTGGAACAATCTCTTCATCTTTAATTCTACATATTGGCACTATTTTGTTATGCCTGCCTTGGTTGCTTGTACATTTATTTCACAAACATGCATATAATTTCTGTTAACATTTTTCTGTTCACTAGCATACATATTACTGGAAGTTTATGCAATGCCTTTTGGTCACTGGCTTTACATTTTCAGGAAGGTTGTAATTTCTATTAAAATCATTGTTTACACATTTCACAGTATGTTTATGTAGTACTTGGCCAAATATTTACATATATATAATTCTGCTCTCTTAAATGAATGAGAGTTGGTGTAGTGATGTGAACACTTTTATTGTGTTAATTCATATATTTGTCGTTTTCATTGAACATTTCTTAATTATCCCAAATAGTGTTAGAGCTGCAGATATGTCAACTGGTGTAGGACACAATGATACAGTTACTAGTTTGGGACAGTTTATGCTTAAGTCATAATAACTCACTGATAATTTCTAGCCTATTGGAGGGTGGAGGTGTTCCACCATATCATGGCAACCCAGCTAATGTGAAGCCCCTTGCATGTTATATCATGGTAATCAGTCTTGTAAGTCTGGATAAATGTGGTTTCTATTGGATCTAAATGATCCATTGTTAGTCCAACTGGTGGCCAGCCATTCCATTTTCTAGGAACATGGTATCCATTACTTATGTTAGATGTGCCACATAAACACTTGGTATTTGGAACCATAACAGCGATCAGACTTTCTGACCTTCCACCATATCATGGCAACCCAGCTAATGTGAAGCCCCTTGCATGTTATATCATGGTAATCAGTCTTGTAAGTCTGGATAAATGTGGTTTCTATTGGATCTAAATGATCCATTGTTAGTCCAACTGGTGGCCAGCCATTCCATTTTCTAGGAACATGGTATCCATTACTTATGTTAGATGTGCCACATAAACACTTGGTATTTGGAACCATAACAGCGATCAGACTTTCTGACCTTTTTGTTTTACTGCTTCTTCTACTAAGGCAGGTCTGATGCTGGTTGACCAACTGACTCCCTGGTCAACAGCCATGCATATTGTCTGTCCATCCAATTGTACAACATCGACTAACAGATACTGACCAGCCAGAAAATAAGCTCAGCATCCAGTTGACCATCCAACATATGGTCACCTATCCATACCAGCGAAATTACTCAGCCAACTCAGCTAACAAGTTATTTATATAGAGTTGAGTAATTTCCAACTTGGGAATGGACTGAGTTTAGTTATAAAATAGCTGCAGCTGATATATACATGGTGTCGCTGGTCATCACTGCTTATTAGCCAGATCTCAAGGTATTAGTAGACCTGGAAGATGAGAAGTAATTTCTCTTCTTGCACCTGCTGCCGCAGTCAGTGAAAAGAAAGGAAATTTCAAACCATCTGCCAGATAAAGTCTCTCACCAGGTCAATTATAAATAGAAAGTTGACTATAAGTCACATTTTCATCACATTGGATTAGAAGACATTGAGATTCCTAGAACATGGAACTTCTGAAAAGAAAATTATATTATTAATATGACTATCCTACTATTCAGCAAAGTGGATGAGAATCTTTTTCTCGCCACCACAAAGCGAATTGAGATGATGACAAATTGTCTTCATTGTTGGATCCAGTATTGCTAGCCATTTGATATCTTATTAATTTTTAAAAAATTATATTTTGAAGTTGTGCCATTTTTTATAAGTATTTGCATAGTTTACTTGTGCCCACATAATAGTAAGTATATGCAATACTATTTTTTCCATTTCATAAAATTTCTAATCACACTAACTTGAGGAAAATAACCTCTGCTACCTTCTAAATTAATCTGTCCCCCGACGACAAAAATGAATTTCTGTCTGTATATCATGTATACAAAGGGAGCAAATTCTTACCCATTAACTCCCCTAGACCAGAGTTTGGTGGGTACCATGTATCCAGAACGTTTATATATTAGAGTGTAGTAAGATTGTTTGTATATGTCACAAACATTAATTAAACTTTTGATCAATATTTATGTTGGCATTGTTAATTGTGATGTTGTGCTCAAATATGGTGTCATTGGTGCATTTTTGTTGGTTGCTATTACTGTACACTCCATATTTAATTCTGCTTCTTTAAATAATGAGCGTTGGTGTTGTAATGTAAACACTTTCATTCATATTTTTTTCAGTTCATTTAAACATGACAGTAAAATGCATGAAATTTAAAGCTAGCGAGGACACTAAAAATGCCTCACTTGTACAAAGTGTTCTTCACTCTCTTAGTGTTATAGCTGCAGATGTGTCAACCATTGTGGGACACAGCAATGCAGTTAATACATTTGGGAAAATGTTTGGTCATGTATCAGTCATAAAACTTCATGTATAATTTCTAGCCAATGGGGGGGTGGGAATGTTGCACCATATCTAGGCAACCCAGGGGTTATGAGGCCCGCTGCATGTTGTAGCAAGGTAATCAGTCTGGGTAAATGTAATTTTTATTGGGTCTTGACACAGTCTATTAGACCTACTGGCCATGTGTCTTGACAGTCTATTAGACCTACTGGCCATGTGTCTTGACACAGTCTATTAGACCTACTGGCCATGTGTCTTGACACAGTCTATTAGACCTACTGGCCATGTGTCTTGACACAGTCTATTAGACCTACTGGCCATGTGTCTTGACACAGTCTATTAGACCTACTGGCCATGTGTCTTGACACAGTCTATTAGACCTACTGGCCATGTGTCTTGACACAGTCTATTAGACCTACTGGCCATGGGTCTTGACAGTCTATTGGACCTACTGGCCATGGGTCTTGACACAGTCTATTAGATCTACTGGCCATTTGTCTTGACACAGTCTATTGGACCTACTGGCCATGGGTCTTGACAGTCTATTGGACCTACTGGCCATGTGTCTTGACACAGTCTATTAGACCTACTGGCCATGTGTCTTGACACAGTCTATTAGACCTACTGGCCATGTGTCTTGACACAGTCTATTAGACCTACTGGCCATGGGTCTTGACAGTCTATTGGACCTACTGGCCATGGGTCTTAATACAGTCTATTAGACCTACTGGCCATGTGTCTTGACACAGTCTATTGGACCTACTGGCCATGGGTCTTGACACAGTCTATTGGACCTACTGGCCATGGGTTTTGACATGGCTTAACTTATATCTCCAGTTCCAGTCAGATGGTTCTGTAGTTCTAATGACACAGCCAGCTAAAAATACGGTTCCCTCAGCAGACAGTCAGAGAGTCATCATATACTCTGTCCTTATGGAAGATGCTTTACATGCTTGGAAGGATTAATTCAAGTTCCCAGAAAAATTCTCAGGTTGTTCAGAAGTATCTGTGTAACATGACTGTGATTTCTGTGTTTGAAAGGGTGGTAGTGGAATTATCCCAACCAACTGCATCTTAGCATACATTCTCATATTTCTAAGGTGACCAGAGTTTGGCCTTCTCCATGGTAAGGTGATGTAACCCTATTCACCTTTTACCTATTCATGTCTGATTCCATGATGGCCTCTATCACTTAACCGGCTTGAAGCAGCTGTTCTGTTATTGTGCTGTTTTTCATGATGTATGTGCTTATTGTCTATCTTCATCTACATTATTGTTTTTCATCATGAAAAAGGTTCATATTTCTCATGCCTAAAGTGACCAGCGATTGGCCTTCTCCATTGTTAATTTGAAGCACAGAAAGGCAAAATGTTTCTTTGATATTACCTGATTATAATATGGATACACCATTCCAGACACCCAACAGTTACTGGCATGGTATATAATCTGCTCCACTAATTACTAAAGCATGCACAAGATTTGGTACCTACTATTATCCAAGGGGAGGTCACTCTTGACTGTCTTCCACTGTTAGGGGCATACAAACTCTTAGCTTTTGTATAGTTAAATGTCATCGATGTCAAGACAAATGAAATATATGTTTGGGTCCTGTATATTTGTAATGTGCATACATCTCAAGAAGTTCTTGCATCAGTGTCAAGACAAATTAAGATGATCAGACGCAAATAAATTTTATATGTAGATATTGTGCCGTTGACAGATACATACAGCTCAGCATGGTTATGAAGATAATGATAAATGGATGTCTTTTATGGTGTTTCAGAAAAATGACATTTCAATTAGAATTAAATTGTTGTTGATATTAGCCAATTAGTCCAAGAGTGTTTTTATTTATACCTACTGTTAAATTAATTTCATTATTACAGCTCCCATCAGGTGCAGTGTCAATGTTTGGAGGAGCTCCCAATCCCCTCAATGCAGCTCTCAGGCAAAAGATGGGTCTGCCCCATTTATCAGATGTGAGTGATGTAACTTTTTTCTCTTATTAAGTTTGTGTTTTTTCGCTGTATTGTTCATAGACAATAAGAGCTTGTGATTTGGTATTGGAATAGTATTTTGAGTATAATCAAAAATCAGTTTTTTGCACAAGCTTGGTGCATTGCCATGATACTTTAGATATGGTCTACATCACATCGTCCTTTGTTCTTCACCAGATGGTCAAAATCTGCATGTGGTTTTCAGTGGAAGACATCTTAGTATGTTTTGTGTGCCCCAGAATAAAAAATAGTGATAATCCGCTTTCTAATTTTGGTGCCACAGCAGCCCTCTTTTAAAATCAAGAGTTACTTACTTAATGGCTACTTTAAGTTTGAACGTTAAAGAGCTATCATTTTGGTGATAAATATCATTAATTGTACCACTATCGTAACTATGTAGCTTAAACTAACATTATCAATGAAGAATCCTCAGGTCTGTGATTTATTAAAATCTCTTGATGTGTGCTTAAATAATTACTTTGCAGTTTAAACATTCAAAGAAACGGAACAATGCTGCACACCAGTTATTCACTAGCAAATTTAATTAAGACTATATGAATTTTAAGAATAATGTTCTTATTCTAAAACAAATTGAAATTAACTTTCTATTAATCAACTCTAAATGTATAACTTCAGCTCTTTCATTGCATAATCATTATTTTTAGAGAAGAGTAATGTTAAAAACATTTTCTAGGAAGAAGATAATGATGCTCTTGATGGGGACAAATCTCACAAGGAAAGTATTAAATCCAGCCAATCAGCTGCTTCTATTTCCTCCACCTCAAAGCTCCCACAAGATAAGAAAATAGGTCGCAGTGGTTCACAGTCTAGCAGTTTGTTTGATGAAGATGCAGATGATGATTTGTTTGCAGAGCCAATCAAACCCAGGACTAGCAGGTCAGTAAATGAATTCTGATTCATCATATTTTGTTGTGCCCATGTTTGTGGGAAAGTGAGACATGAAGTTACTTTTCAGGTGGCAATGTAATAGATATATCAGTTAAACTTAAAAAAATGATTTTATTCTGTCAGAGCAATATATTATTTGACACTGTGTCAGTATCACATACATGATTGATGTGTGTTAAGATTTTGATTGAAGTATTTCATTAGGATATGTCTCAATTCCTGGATGGAGTTTGTTCATAGGTTCATTTTGTTCATTTGTTCTCATGATGGAGCTGCCAGTTGTGTTTGTCCTTTAATGGCTCACTCTAACCTTGATATATAATTGAATTTGATATCTGTTCTTGACAAAGCTTTGTAAATTAGAAAAATGAAAGAAGCTTTTGAAAAGCTTTTAAATGTGATGAAAGCCCTTAAGGTCCTTCTATATTGCCAAATATGCATTTTTTAATTTTTAATTTTTACATTTTTATTTTGTGGCAAGTTGTGCATTATATTGCTAAATGTTATCACACATTATAATTAATTTGATATATTTAGGTTAGTCCCTATCTTTAGGCCAGGCTGTGATATATTTGTACTTGAACTTCCAATAAATATTTTTGAAATCTGTTTGTAAACCAGTCAGTATAAATGGTACATGAAGCATGGTGAATATTGACTTTGCTTGTAGTACATTACATGTACATTAAAATCCTGTATCGATAGTTAAATGTTCTCAGCTGACGTATTGGAATATATCATTCAAATAATGAAGAAATTGTACAAAAATATTTAGAGAATTCAGTACCTCCTAATTGTTATCAGAACTGAAATACTAATGTTTTTTTCTTTGAATGAATACATCAGTTTCATTATCAGTTCATGACCTAGTTGTTAGAGCATCATCCTCAGATGCAGGAGGTATTGGGTTCAAACTCCAGCTGGGTTCTGGGTGACAAAGTGCTCTATCTAAAGCACTTCTCTTTACAAATAACTGCCATGTGACTTCTTTCATTGTCGGCCTGTGTCTCTGGCATGGCCAATGTAGGCACATGGGAAAGCTTGCCAGTAGCTTCATGTTGGTCGTTTGCACTTATCGGTGTTTTCCTGAGTTCATCCTCAATATGTTATACTGGCTATATGATGAAAACTAAATCAACAAGAAAATTAATAGTAAAATCGGAATCATTTTAATTTTTTCCCAAGTTTAATTCAAAATAAGGGGCCTCGAGTGACCGAATGGTCTAAAGCGCTCTCCATTACAGATCACAGCCATCTCACCGCTGTCCGCGTGAGTTCGAGTCTCAGATTCGGCAAATGTGGGTATGTGAGAAAGCTTGCTAGTAGCTTCTCCTGGGTTGATGGTTTTTTCCGGTGATTTTCCCAGGTTCTTCCTCCACCATTATTACTGGCTGTCATATATAGCCTGTCAGGTGCTGAAAAATGGCGTTAAACCCCCACAACAACGACAACAACAACTGCAAAAAAGTGTGATTATTACAAGTCCTTCTTAATGATAAGAAAAGGATTTTGTCGCATGAAACCTCTATATTAGTACACATTAGGGGATTGGAACCTAAAACAATTTTTGAGTAGAGATGACTTATTTCAGTTTTTGTCCTCTACTTCCATCTTCATTAAAAAGAGTTGATAATCTTCAAACAGTCAAGACAATCAGAGATTAAGAGAAATAAGATGTTTTTGGACGTAATAACATAAGATGCAACTAACACAATAAACCTTCCATCTTCTCATTTCATCACCTTTAACTTTTGGTTTGAGTTTGTACATGAATCCAATAAAATGCTAACAATTCAAGTGTACAGACAATTCATGTGTACTGACAATTCAAGTGTACAGAACTTTTAATGATTAGTTGGCATGAAATTACATGTTTAAACAAATTTTATGACCTCTGTCGTCATACCAGGATTCTAATGGGATGAATAGTAAAATATTCCTTATGCCATTCATCTGTTTGCATGAGTCGTTACATGTAGAGTATCTGTCTTCTGCTGATGGAAAGCTGAATTTGTATACAAGCCTTTTGTGTCACTTCAGTGTTACTAAAGGCAAGACCAAACCGACTACTTCACTGTCTGGAGATGAGGAAGCAGAAGAAGACCTGTTTAGTGCTATGAACAAAAGTAAACCAGTCGTGTCTAAAGTAGAATCAAGCAAGGCCCAGACTGTGTCCAGTAAAACTGCAGCTGCAAGTTTGTTTGATGAGGAGGACGAAGATTTGTTTGCTATTACATCTGCAAAACAGAAAGGAAGGTAAGAAGTCAGACTAATTAAAATGCTGTAAAACAGAAAAGTAGGTGAGACTAATTAAAAAACTGTAAAACAGAAAAGTAGGTCAGACTAATTAAAATGCTGTAAAACAGAAAAGTAGGTGAGACTAATTAAAAAGCTGTAGAACAGAAAAGTAGATCAGATTAATTACAATGCTGTAAAACAAAAGTAGGTCAGACCAATTAAAAAAATGATATAAAACAGAAAAGTAGGTCAGACTAATTAAAAAGCTGTAAAACAGAAAAGTAGGTCAGATTAATTAAAATGCTGTAAAACAGAAAAGTAGGTCAGACTAATTAAAATGCTGTAAAACAGAAAAGTAGGTCAGACTAATTAGAAAGCTGTAAAACAGAAAAGTAGGTCAGATTAATTAAAATGCTGTAAAACAGAAAAGTAGGTCCGACTAATTAAAATGCTGTAAAACAGAAATGTAGGTCAGACTAATTACAATGCAGACCATTATTTTATGCCTTTTACTTCCTTTCTTTGAATATTATACCCAAGTTTTGTAAGTTAAGATTGAAATTGTGCTGACTTTTATAAGTGTATTAGATTTATAATTTAAGTATTAAGCAGATTTCATATATTATACTTTCTTTAATATCTATTAGTTTTTGTTTTTGTTGAGGATGTAATAATGCTTATAATGAATGTTTAGGGCTATTCCATTTTAATCTACAACCGTAACTGTGTGTGTATGTGTGTGTGTATGTGCGTGTGCCATTTTATTGTATTTTTTGTTGTTGTGTAGTGCATATTTGTGACATAACTAGGTTCTCAGACCAGTAGATTTATTAATTTGGATCATTAGATTGGCTTCTAGACCATAATTTTTTTTATTGGCATAAATTGTTTGCTTTTCAAGGGGAATAAAAACAAGCTCATTTCTTGGACATAATATGTATTATCTTCATAGTATAATAAAACCACAAGATTTTTGACATAAATTGGATTTAGATTCTGTTTCAATAATCAGTACGAGTCCGTATATTGTCAGATAATGAAACGGAAGAGATGTTTTTCTTGTAATTCACCGCAAAGATTTTGTAATAGCATCCAATAGCATTTTAGTTTCCTTCACAAGATTTCCTTCGGGATTCAGTGATGACATTAATTGTGATTGTTAAGCTTCAAATGTAATAGGCTTTCATTAGTTCTTAGATTTCCCCATGAATCCCTTTGCAAAGAATGGATAATACCATCTATATCAGCATTTTGAATATGGTTGTGACTTATGGTAGTGACTTCACAACTATGCTCAGCCTGTGCAGAACTTCTATCTTCAGTTTTCCTGTTGGGTTTGTTAGGACACTGTCTGAACTTCAATAGTCCTCCAGTTATGTTCACTTCATGGAGAAGTGCCTGACTTTGACTTCGAATTCAGATGTATAAATGAGCATACATGCCAACCATTACACTTTTGGCGTAATCATTACGCTTTTTGTCACTAAATTACGCGTTACGCTTAAACGTATATGGATTACGCTTTTTCGGTACATCAACCTCCCCCAAAAAAATCAATTATTTGTTTTCTCGTTATTATTAAAGTTCCATTAATCCCATTGACCGTATTTTAGAAAAGACGGCTTTTACGTAACTACAATATAAGAGTACGCTAGACCGTGGACTTTCGTAATAGTATCATGCTCTGTTTATAGCTAACCTGGTTCTACTGTTGACCTCAATTCTATTTATATTTATTTATATGCGTAATGAGGAGATAGCAGACTGGTTTTCCAAATTTAATATTTACTCGCAGATTCCATATTCTAATTCATATTTCTTGCAGCACCAGTCTAAATATATTTTAGTGCTTAAAAAGTATATTTTATTTTACTCTATGCATTTATGTGAGCAAAAATATCCCCTTTCAAAAATTTCCCAGATAAATTAGAAAAAGGCAACCGAAAACCCCCGAAACAAAATATAACAGAATCATATAAATATTAAGAACAAAAAAAAAAAGTACAGCATCACGTGACATCTTTTTCCGGCCGTGTCGAAAATTTTTTAAAATTTAGCGCGAAACGTCTTAATAAGGTTTCTAGTCGATGTGTGTAAAGCTAAAAGTGCTACATATGAAAACTTGAAACAGTAAAGGATGAGCAGGGCAAATAATCGTTGTTTATTGAAATTTTAGCATGTTATATGTGGATTACGCTTTTTCCGCCTGGATTCCGCTTTTTTACCACTTGGATTACGCCAATTCCTCATCAGGGGTTGGCATGTATGAATGAGTATTGTCCTCAGAGGCTTCTTTCTCTATATGGTGCAGATCCAAAAATCTGTTTGCGGGTTACACCACTGTAATATTAATAAAGACATGGATACATATAGTCTTTTAATAAACTATGAAAAATACAGTATGTGTTTTTATGAATAATTTATCCCAACTTGAAAATTAATTATCATGTAATTTACTGTTAAATTATATATTTTCATATGGGGATTGAACTGAATTTATGTGCATGAAATAAGAAAGATGCATTTATTTGAAACTCAGTGCCAACTCTGGACCTTGGTTATTCGCCTACACACAATTAAAACTCAGTTATCCAAGCACTGTTAAAACTGTGATATCCAAGCACTGTTAAAACTGTGATATCCAAGCACTGTTAAAACTGTGATATCCAAGCACTGTTAAAACTCAGATATCCATGCACAGTTAAAACTCGGATATCCATGCACTGTTAAAACTGTGATATCCAAGCACTGTTAAAACTCAGATATCCATGCACAGTTAAAAGTCAGATATCCATGCACTGTTGAAACTGTGATATCCATGCTCTGTTAAAACTGTGATATCCATGCACTGTTAAAACTGTGATATCCATGCACTGTTGAACTGGTAATATTTCCGTGGCTACTTAATAGTGGTAAAAACACGTTTTTGCATTTTGCAATGAAGTAAACACAAAATGCAAGAGCTTTCCTTAAATATTCCTCATAAAACATAAATAATACAGTAACAATTAAACATGACAAAAAAAAATCCTACTCTAGTCTGTGTGCCAAATTATTTTCTTTTTTTTACTCTTTCCTTCTTGTCTCCCTTCAGTTGATGGTGAGCCATTTTTTTTATCAAAGCTCAGAAGACATCCTGACCACCTTTTATTCCTGTGTTAATTATAACACCTCACAAGTCAGCCCTTGTTTTGAACTTCCCATGTTCCATTAATAAAGTTATTGATTAACTGCAAGTTTTTTTAACACAACAATTCTTTGGATACACCATGCATCATTGCAGTGGTAGTTGTACCGGTGGATTATTTCTGGTCACCAATAGACTGGTTCTTGCAGGTTTTTTTAATGTGGTGATAGAAAGCTTTAAAATACAGTGTTTGGTTTTTCTTTATTTTTTTGAAAGTCTTGTAATTTTTTTAAGGCAGTAGATTTCAACTTTAATGAAGTATATATGGAAGAAGACCTTCAGCATGATAGATTTGGCATAACCACCTGTAGAACCACATGTACGGTACTGTAAGATCCTACTCTATGAAGAAGAAAAAATTATGAGTGTTACAGATACATAATGGTGGAATCTCTCTACCTCCTCCTCCCTTTCTAAATACCTGTAGATTTAAAATGGAATTATCACTAACCAGTATGAAAATGTTTGTAGAGGATGCAAGAATTTTGTGTTGCATCAGAGATGGTATGGATGTAAAGGTGCTAAAATTGTAAAAGTAATGATTAACATTATTCTGAAATTTGTTTCAGTCCCAAAAAGTCTATCGGAGGAGTTTCCCTGTTGCCAGAAAGTACTGATGTAGTGGGGAAGAAAAAAGAAGAACAAGTAAATATACATTTTGTGGGGTTTATTTCTTAGAAATATTAACTTAAAGTTTATTGATTATTTTTTTGCATGGTTTTATTCTTTTGAGCTATAGTGTGTAATATGCTAGATTAATTTAGAGAAATAAAAAAATTACACTTGTATATAGCAACTTCATTTTAAAATTTGATCAGGTTAATGTGACAGTTACATTGTTTCATCCAGGATGGACCAGTTCACTCGTATGAAAATAGAAACAAAGTTTTACAGAGTTATACAGTGCCTCAAAATTGGAGATTGATCAAGATGTATTTATTATATTTAATCTGATACACATGTCGAAAATGATCATTAGGTGTTCAAATTGTTTAATGATTGTTTTTATGAAAAACGAATAAAATCCATGAAGTTTTCTATATAGCAGCCTGTTTCTTTTTCACCATTCGTCTAATCTTGTATGTTGCAAAAACTTAGGATTATTCAGAAATAATTGTATGCATTGTATTATATCACATAGTATGTTACTAAATTACAGTTTCATTTGTGAAAATAGGATTCAAATTCCAGTCTTGTTTTATTAACAGAAAGTTTTAATCAAGTAGATCGCAAAAGATGATTACCTAATTTCAGTACCCCAGTATCGCTCTTTGGCCCGGAAAGTGATAAAAATGGCATTTGAGATGGTGATGCTGGTTTAATCCACAAACAGCATGAAATTCTGACAGAAATTGAAATCGTCGAACCAAAGAAAAATAATATCTACACACCACCAAGAAATCTTTTGATAACTGAAATTGTAGTATGCTTCCTCAGTATTATGTTGGAAGGCATAAATTTGAACACTAATTTGGCGATGTGATTTGATTGGCAGCATCAAAGAAGAGACTGAAATGAATGCATTTAGTTTTTCGTGCCGATAATGTGCAAAATGGTCTTGTGTAAATGGTATCTCATTTAATTATGAGGTTGGCTTAAATCATCATAACACCATTTCTGATGAAGAGGACTGTATAGCTCATTTTCTGCCATACCTGGCAAAATACTGCGTTTTGAATTTCAAAATCCAATTTCAAAGTCATTTAGCTCAGAAAATGCCTGTATACTTTGTTTGATAACATTTTTATATTGTTTAGGACTGTATCATCATCAACATCAATCTCTTGACCTAGTGTGGTCATTGAGGCACTGTGCTGCTGAACGTCTGACAAGTTCCCTCCACTTGTCTCAATCATGTGCCAATACCTGTGTCTCCACAAAACTTTTACTGGTCCATTCTGTGATGTTGTCACTCCACTTTTTCTCAGTCTACCTCTCCTGCCACCTTGGATGCTGCTCGGCAGTAGTGTTATGTATAGACTGTTGGCTCGAGTGAGATGTCGAAATTGGAATGTATCAGAGATTGTTTAATTGTGATTGGAAACAGGATTCTGAGCTGATAATTTTAGGGAAATGAAAATATCAGTTACAGAGGTTTTTGTTACCCATTACCATAAAGAAATCTACTGTGATTGATTAATAGTTATCACTGGGATTGGTGTCAGATTTAGCCTCTTAGGACAGTAGTGAAATCAGGATTATTAAGAAAGAAACCTGCCTTAAGGTGAAATGTTGTGATGTTTTCTGTCTATTTTGTCTGTTTCCAGTTTTCTCTATTGGCATAGTATGCCATAAGGTGAAATGTTGTGATGTTTTCTGTCTATTTTGTGTTTCCAGTTTTCTCTATTGGCATAATAACTAATATGTTCCACCATCAACAGTTACCAAAATTTTGAATGTCTGCACTTGTGGTAATAAAGAAACTTATTAATTTGGGTGTCATAAGAAAAGGTCAAGGTCACTGTAACTGAAGGACTAAAGGAGTAACATTAATTCTACATTCTACACTCACAGACCTTGATCAATAAAAACATTTTCTATGTTTTTGTTTGATCGTTTGTCCCTCATTAGTAACAATTAATTTAACAAAGTCCTCAGTTAATACGCAGACCTATATGCTAATCCACTTATTATGGCTCTCTTTTACCTGTTATGTCTCTTAACGAATATGAAAGGGCAATATATTTTTTCGCTTTTTTATAAATCGGTCCCTTCTATCACATGCCCATGACACCTAAGGTTTTATATTAATTTTTAGATAATTATTTATTACAATTTATTAGTTATGACAGAATGGTATTTATTTAATTATGTTTCAGTACTGTTAAAATATTATTTGCATTCCTCTATATTAAAAAAATTAAATGAACTGAGACAAACTACATGTAGAATGTTTTATTGTATGGATAATATAGTGTAAATTCAGCAAGTTGATATTGTATTATTTTATTATGCAGAAAGCTGAGCCAGAGAAGAAGGTCCCAGCAAAGGCTGTCCCTGCATTATCATTGTTTGGAGATGATGGTGATGAGGAGCAAGAGGGTAACCTATTTGGAGGGAAACCAATATCAGTCAAACCAGTTACACAGCCAGACCAGGTTTGTGTACAGTTTCATATTTTCTCAGTTATTGTCTTTTTTTTAAAGCCTCATTGGAACTGATGATCTCATGTTCTGAACATTTCTCATAATCCACCATTACGTTAATGTAGGGGCCCTGCATGTCCAAGTGGTCTAAAGTGCTCAGTTTTAATAATCACTGCATCTTACAGATGTACACATGGGTTTGAGTTTCAAGTTTGGCAAATATGGGCATGTGAGAAAGCTTGCCAGTAGGTCCAAATGGGACAGTAATTCATACCAGGACTTTAAAAGGTTTTGCCACCATATCAAGCCTATCCTGTGCTGAGAAATGTGTTAAACCCAAAACAACTAGAACAAATGTGCAATCCATTAAATGAACATGAATTCTTTTATTTAAGTTAGTGCATTACTTTTATATTTTATGGCTTAGTAGTGACAATCATTTTAAGATACATTTAGAACTTCCCCATAGCTGCCAACCCTCATGATTTTGGCATGAATTTAATGAATTTCTACAATGATTCATAAATTCACACCACATAATAAAAATCGTGAATTTCTCAATGATCTTTTATATTTTCCCGTTGCTACTCATAATATCTGCCAAAATGGTCCGGTACTTCTAATCATGATATTAGTAGAACTAGAGCCGATTGGTACAGTGAGCTGATTGGTACAGTGAGCCGATTGGTACAGTGAGCCGATTGGTACAGTTGGCCCAGTAGCAAGAATTTTAGCACATTTTAATCTATCTATAAGAACGGTTTTGCAAATGATTTTAAAAGAAACTGGGACCTAGTCTGAATTTTTCTTAGTGCATGCGTTGCCAACACTGATTTGAACTACCTTTAAGCATCTTGAAAATCTCTTCCCCAGAAAGAAAAGAGAAATGTATTGCACAAAAGTGAAGTTGAGTTTGAAATGTACCAAACATTTGCCATGCATTCAGCCATCAAATACGTACCAAACATTTGCCATGCATTCAGCCATCAAATACGTACCAAACATTTGCCATGCATTCAGCCATCAAATACGTACCAAACATTTGCCATGCATTCAGTCATCAAATACGTACCAAACATTTGCCATGCATTCAGCCATCAAATACGTACCAAACATTTGCCATGCATTCAGCCATCAAATACTCATATACATTATGCTTTTTGCACACAGTGTGCCACAAATTTTAGCATTGAGCATGGTGGCAGAGATGATGTGAGGAAGCACATTGGTAGCAAAAAGCACACAGAAAACTACATGGCAAACTACATGAAGACAGCTTTTTTGAGTGTTGTAATTATTAGATTTAAAGATTAGCATGTAACGTAATTTGCCTGAGTTCACAGTTTTCAATGCATGAGCGACACTACTAGCAATGATAATTACTTATATGGCATGCTAACAAAACATGAATTGCAAACAGAATTGAGGGATGTAATAGTAGACAGTTTTGAAAAGAAACTTAAAGTAATAGCCACAATTCCATTATTGGTATAACATGCATAGATTAACCACGTGCTCATCAAATGGTTGGTTGGTTGTTGTAGGGTTTAATGCCATTTTTCAGCACACGCTGAATACATGGTGGCCAGTATTAATAGTGGACGAAGAACCCTGGAAACCCCACCCCCTAAAGAACCACAGACCCACAAAAAGCTTCTGGCAAGCTTTCTCACATAACCACTTTGGCCGAATCCGAGACTCCAACCCACACAGAGAGAAGTGAGATGGCAATGATCCATAATGGAGAGCATTTTAGACCACTTGGCCACTCGGGGCCATTTTTATCAAATGGTAGTTTTGCATATTTTTTCACTGTTATAAACTTTTCCATTTGTCCATTTAAGGAGATGTTGGAATAGGTATCATACAAGTAACACATTTTATCGTATAATTTTTGTAAGACTACAATATTTGTGAAAATTAGTTTTCTTGCTAAACTAATAAAATATATATGATTGCTACAACTTTGTACCTTCACAACAAGCCTAGGAGTAAATCAGAGTGTATAAAATACTTAATATTATTTATTTTGGCATGTTTTATATCTTCAGAGCAAGCCTAGGAGTAAATCAGGGAGGAACCTCTTTGATGAGGAGGGATTTTTCCAGGACCAAGAAGAGTCCCCTGCAGTGGATCTGTTTGGAGGTCAGAAGGGGTCATCAGCTGCTAAACCCAAGGAGCAAGTAACTCCTGATGTAAGTCATTTTACTGATATTTGGTAATACTGTGATAACTCAAGTTATCAGTCCATTCGATATTCGATATCAGACTTCCACAGTCCCAGCATGAAGTCTTGTTTTATCTCCAAACTTGAAGAAACAAGGGAAACTCAAATATTTTAAGTGTTCAGCTTGTGAAGTATATTTTTTTATCAGTAAATTTATGAAACTTGATTATATTTGTGAGTGTATTAGTAGCATTAATTTAACTTGGTACTTCTCATTCACATCCTTTACCTCAAACAATACATTTTTTGTTGTTGTAGTCATATCATTATAGATGTTGTAAAGCACTCAGAGCTTCTAAAGATTAGGTGCTATACAAAGTCCTCATTATTATTCTTATTGCAAATGTCATTTTAGCAAAGTGGCATTTTACATGGCTCACCTTGCCATGAGATGTGGACTTGTATGACATTTTTATTCAATTTCATGGTCTCTCTCTGTCAGTCACATGCTTGTGAATACGCTATAGGCCTTCAGTTTGTTTAGATTATAATTGTATATAAGTTTTTATCAAGATCCCGATTAATTCTGTCATGAACGACATTCACATATATTAGTCAGGTAAAGCATCTGATTGGCTTGTGAACATTCTCGAGACCATTTGTCTGATCTGATTTTCTTACAAATTGCTGTATATTATCAAGATCTCATAATGAATTCAACTACGAGTGACACCCATGCTTGTCACTGGGATAATGTTGCATCTAATTTGGCTGAGCTCTGTGAAAAGTCTGGAGACCATAATTCTGGTTTTAATCAGATTTGATATGTAAGTATGAATCATGAAAATGTTTCCTGATGAGATTTAATCAGATTTGATATGTAAGTATGAATCATGAAAATGTTTCCTGAGTTTCTTATTGAAAATGTATAACAATGGGAATCAGTACTGATCAAACCGCTCCAGTGGATTAGCAGTTAGAGCATCTGCTGTGGAAGCTTGTGGTCATTGGTTTGATACCTGGTTGAGTTGTACCAAAGACTTACAAAAATTGTACTAACAGCTGCCTCACTTGGTGCGCAGTATTAAGAGATTAGTGTTAGGACTGGTCGGCTGCTTTCAGGATAATGTGACTGGTTGGTACATCATGAACATAATGTTTATCATGGATGTGTCAAATGTTTTATTATGTTTTCCAGCTTTACAATAGCAGTTATTGATATTTTGTTACATCAAACTGAAAAATGGGTAATCTTTGGGGAAAAAATCAACTGCATTACTGAGACTGACTCATCAGGGTTGGCATGTTTGCTTACGGTAAAATAATGTTGTGATTGGTTCACATGAGTGTGTGAGTAATTTAGAAATTATATTGTCAGTCTGATTTGGTATGTCATCGAAACAGTGGATGAGTTTGATTATAAGTGGTAAACATACATACCTATCAGGTTATCATACAGTTGATCATACATCTTCTGCACATTATGGAAGCAACATTTTTATCATATTTTGATAGATTTGGAATGTAAGCTTATGTCATCAAGAACTCAGATGAGTTCAGGTATAAATGTCAACCACACATTAATTAAGGTGATCTAGTATCTGATTGGCTGAATATGTGAACAGTCTAGAAGTCTTATTTCTTATATAATTTTGCTCTGATGTTGTAAATTTTATTAAACTAATTGTGTGAGTATGTATCATCACACTTGAAAATGGGTTTCATTGTAAGCCAGATCCATTAATGAGGGTCCAGGCTGATTAGGAATCAAACCCACAACCTGAGCTCAACACTTAACATCTGAGTAACTAGAGCTCATTTGGATGAGGATCTCTGTTATTTTCAAGGCCATGACCCGACTGAGTAACTGAAGCTACTTTGCTTGAGGATCTCTGTGGTTTTCAAGTCACGACTAAAATGTTGGGGACCCTAGGGGATATGGACTTCACAGATTAGCTACATTTTTAATGCTAAATAGGTGTAGTCACTTAAATGGTTTGGTTATCAACAATCTATGGTATGAATTATGGCCTTGTTTACAAGGGTATTCAGAGATCCAGGAGAAAATGCTGGTGTATAAATTCCTTGACAGATTCGTGTCTATAACACTTAAAGAACCAAAATTAATTGTCAATATAGCTGCAATGTATTCCATGGTTTTCTTTCCAGTCTTTATGTTTGTGAATTTGCATTCACAGTCTGATATAATGTCAGCTACAGGTTGAGTAGTATTATACCCACTTGGACCTATTGTTTACTAAGTAATATTAAATTGATTGATATAGTTAAATAATAACCTCAATAGAAACTTTTTACTGTGCAGTAGCATAAAATAAACTTTTTGTCGACAGAGGTAATTTAGTAACTCATGAAAAAATATTATTTGTCTAAAAATTCAGGAAGCTGAAGTTGAAAAAGACTCACCAAATTAGTTGCCTTTTCCTTGTGATTTCATTATTGATTTTTAGGTTTTCTGGAACTGGATCAGATTTGCATCATTAGGTTGGGTTGGGGTGTATGTGTGTGACACTTTCACAGTGTACCAATTTATTCAGATTTTGTACTCACACATTTAAAGATAAAATGCACAATGTTTATTCTTTGGCAAATAAGACCACTTCCCCCATCCTTAAAATAATTATAAATAAAAGGTCATGGGGGGACATCAAAATGTATATAATAACAGTAGATCAATCTGCCATTTTTTTCATGCTTGAGTGATTTCAATTTTAGAGGATTGTTTTTTCTCTCCATATCTTATTTCTGTACATATATTTGGTATTTGGATGCATTGCAATATGAGTAATTTAATCTAATGTTGCTCATTCTGAAGTATTTCCTTGCTTTAAAAAAGCTTGACAGGTTAACACCCTACCAGACCAGACCAGCAGTCTTGGTGTGTCCTTTGTTTTCTCATCATCATATTATCAGTCATGAGACATTAAATAACCAACCAACAAACTTTATATTTTTAACCATGTTTCACTGAATAGTTATTAAAAGTGGTATCTGGAGGCATGTACAATGGAGTCACTCTACTAAACGTAGGTCACTATGACCTACTTTTCTTGCTTGAGTTAGTGACTTTCTTGGAGTCTTTATTTATAAGACTCCTCAAATCTTGGACTCCATGTGAATGCATGGTGAATACACCTTAGTAGGAGTAACTGTGACCTATTTTACATTTGAACTACCTTTGTAATTTTAGAGGGCCATATCTGTTGACATGTATGTTTGCCTAATTTGAATTTACAATGATTCAAGGGATTTATGTTTTCAGAAATGCCGCTCTCAGATTATTAGCATTGGGGCAGTTTTGCATCTGTCAGATAAAATTTACTTTCAAATACTATCCTTAATTTCAAATTGTACTTTGTACATCAGGAACCTCTTCCGACTCGACAGTCTAAAACAGCAGCACCTGATCTGTTTGGTGAGAAAGAAGATGAAGAGGAAGATGATATGTTTGGTACCACCACCAAGGTAGTGTAGAAAGCATATCTTACAGCAAATATATTGACCCTGATCTGCAGTCACATGATTTGTTGGTAATCAAGGCCAATGCTTTTGTCGTGAAATGTGAATATGCTGAAGTTTTATCGCTAATATAGTATTACTACTTACCTTAGTTTTATCTCTAATATAATATTACTACTTACCTTAGTTTTATCTCTAATATGGTATTACTGTTTACCTTAGCTTTATCTCTAATATGGTATTACTGTTTACCTTAGTTTTATCTCTAATATGGTATTACTGTTTACCTTAGCTTTATCTCTAATATGGTATTACTGCTTACCTTAGCTTTATCTCTAATATGGTCCTAATGCTTACCTTAGTTTTATCTCTAATATGGTATTACTGCTTACCGTAGTTTTATCTCTAATATGGTATTACTACTTACCTTAGTTTTATCTCTAATATGGTCCTAATGCTTACCTTAGCTTTATCTCTAATATGGTCCTAATGTTTACCTTAGCGTTATCTCTAATATGGTCCTAATGCTTACCTTAGTTTTATCTCTAATATGGTATTACTACTTACCTTAGTTTTATCGCTAATATGGTATTACTGCTTACCTTAGCTTTATTTCTAATATGGTCCTAATGCTTACCTTAGCTTTATCTCTAATATGGTCCTAATGCATACCTTAGCTTTATCTCTAATATGGTCCTAATGCTTACCTTAGTTTTATCTCTAATATGGTATTACTACTTACCTTAGTTTTATCTCTAATATGGTATTACTGCTTACCTTAGTTTTATCTCTAATATGGTATTACTGTTTACCTTAGTTTTATCTCTGATATGGTCCTAATTCTTACTTTAGCTTTATCTCTAATATGGTCTTAATGCTTACCTTAGCTTTATCTCTAATATGGTCCTAATGCTTACCTTAGTTTTATCTCTAATATGGTATTACTACTTACCTTAGTTTTATCTCTAGTATGGTATTACTGCTTACCTTAGCTTTATCTCTAATATGGTCCTAATGCTTACCTTAGTTTTATCTCTAATATGGTATTGCTGTTTACCTTAGCTTTATCTCTAATATGGTCCTAATGCTTACCTTAGTTTTATCTCTAATATGGTCCTAATGCTTACCTTAGTTTTATCTCTAATATGGTATTACTGTTTACCTTAGCTTTATCTCTAATATGGTATTACTGTATACCTTAGCTTTATCTCTAATATGGTATTACTGTTTACCTTAGTTTTATCTCTAATATGGTCCTAATGCTTACCTTAGTTTTATCTCTAATATGGTCCTAATGCTTACCTTAGTTTTATCTCTAATATGGTATTACTGTTTACCTTAGCTTTATCTCTTATATGGTCCTAATGCTTACCTTAGTTTTATCTCTAATATGGTCCTAATGCTTACCTTAGTTTTATCTCTAATATGGTATTACTGTTTACCTTAGCTTTATCTCTAATATGGTATTACTGCTTACCTTAGTTTTATCTCAAATTTGGTATTACTGTTTACCTTAGTTTTATCTCTAATATGGTATTACTGTTTACCTTAGTTTTATCTCTAATATGGTATTACTGTTTACCTTAGTTTTATCTCTAATATGGTCCTAATGCTTACCTTAGTTTTATCTCTAATATGGTATTACTGCTTACCGTAGTTTTATCTCTAATATGGTATTACTGCTTACCGTAGTTTTATCTCTAATATGGTATTACTGCTTACCTTAGTTTTATCTCTAATATGGTATTACTGTTTACCTTAGTTTTATCTCTAATATGGTATTACTGTTTACCTTAGTTTTATCTCTGATATGGTCCTAATACTTACCTTAGTTTTATCTCTAATATGGTATTACTGCTTACCGTAGTTTTATCTCTAATATGGTATTACTGCTTACCGTAGTTTTATCTCTAATATAGTATTACTACTTACCGTAGTTTTATCTCTAATATGGTCCTAATGCTTACCTTAGTTTTATCTCTAATATGGTAGTAATTTATTTTTAAGGTATTTATTGCTTTGCTGTGAATGTGTACTGATGTTGAAGCATTTCATGAAGACAGCCAAATATATCACTGTAATTTCAGAAGGATGAGAAGGTGGAGGAGATAGTGAAACCCAAAAAGCCAGTGGGAGGAGTATCCATGTTTGGTGGTATCAACCCCTTTGCCCCATCAGTCAAGAAAACTGAAGAACCATCTACTAAAGAGGAGCCTAAGAAGAGTCCACTCCTAACGAGGAAACCCATAGGTCTGCAAATCTCAGAAAAATAATGGAATCTTAGAACAATCTTAGTACTACTTACAGAATGACACAGTGATTTATTTTTTGTAAAAGTTTATAATTTTTTTAGATTTTGTCTTGTATAAAGGTAAGGTTTGTTTTCGTGGATTTTTTTCTGTATATTTATAATTGTTGTACTGTTGATGCAAATCAGTCTACTCTGTTATCCACTAAAGTGTTGTAATATCCACCAGCAATTTTGTAATATCCACCAGCAGTGTTGTAATATCCACCAGAAGTGTTGTTATATCACCAGCAGTGTTGTAATATCCACCAGAAGTGTTGTAATAGTGTAATCAGTATCAGTTTCAACAGAGAACATCACTCTGAAGGTTAATGATGAATTTATAGCATTAGAAAGTAAACAAATAAAAAATAATAGGTAGTTACTTTGATAATGATAAGACTAGTCACTGAAAATGCTCAGTATAAATTGGAGGGTTCCACTTGGTCCAGTCCATTTGTAATTCATTATGTTTTCTGTGACCTCAAAAAGCTCTGAATGAATGAAAACCGTGAGTCAACACATTTCTGTTGTATTTTCCCAAAAATAAATTGGTTATAAACATGAATATTCAGCATCATCTTGAAAAGGTTAAATAAATTGTGAATATGCACAGATTAATGCCTGTTACGTGCTTAGGCGCGAATAAACAGTAACGTAGAAAGAGTGAAAACTAACAAGCTTGTAAAAATTTAACAAACAATTTTTTGAGTACAAATATTTTCATAAAAGAAAATAAATAAACTTACGGTTTTAGAAAAGTCCAAAATTTAATCCAGAAAGAATTCACAATATAATCCATTAGTGGAATTGCAAGAGTCCTGATAATAAAATGTCCAAATAGTTCCTGTTTCGAATCTTGACGAAGTAATCCAAAATGGAAGACGATGTCACGTGATGCAGTTCTGATTTTATGAAAGTTTATGAGCACAAGTATTTTTTCCAGATAAATAACAAAGTAGGTCCTCTTGATCCAAACGAATTGAACTAATTTCCAATACAAGGTAATAACACAATAAATTCCTCTTTATCCAAACAAATTGATATAATTTACACTCAAACTATAACACACATCTTTGTACTTTAAAAGTCCAATCTTTCTACTGAACCGTTAGCTTCTAAAACACAGCTATATATGATTCCCTCGTAAACGGAGAGGAGTCGCATGATTTTCTAGAAGGTCACAGAATGAACCCATGCTCGCAAAGTCACATATACAGCATGATCTAGAAAGATGTCCTTGGAATCAACCAATCATTTTTAAAGTAAAGCTCTAATGTTCTTGGAATCAACCAATCATTTTAGAAGCTTGTTTACACTCTGAAGCAAGGTCAAAAAATGAGGTTAACATCTGTTGTTTACTTGTAGAGTAACAATTTCTAGAAAAATTTCCCAATGAATGAATTTTTAAACCCAAAAAATGTCAAACAAAAAATAAATAAATTATTTAAATCAAATATACGTAACATGCCAAAGTAGTGTAATTTCATTAGCAGATATTGCGGTTTTATTTTTAAACTTTTTAAAGACAATTGATTAAAAAAATATCATTTAGACTGTAATAAATGTTGATTTGATGTAAATAATCATGTCCCCATTTTGACAGCATCGGTTATAATTAATTAGAGTCATGATTGCATTAAGTTTGAACAACATTTGTATTTTGTTTCTTTCTTATTGCCATCACGTGTACAATGTATGTTGATAATACATGTACCCACAGATCCTTTGTTTGGTGATGATGAAAATGATGAGGATGATTTGCTTGGATCACAGTCCAAACCACTATCCAAAAAATTGCCAGTTAAGGAATTCATACCCAGTGCAGAGGATGACTTGTTCAGTTCACAGTTAAAACAAGAAAGGAAAGAATCCAGATCCAGTCCAGTAGATGATTTGTTTGGTTCACAGTCTAAACCTCCTCCCAAAAAGGAACCAGTCAAGGAGTCAAAACCCAGACCAGTTGATGATCTGTTTGGTTTCCAGTCTAAACCTCCTCCCAAAAAGGAACCAGTCACAGAATCAAAACCCAGTCCAGTGGATGATCTGTTTGGTTCACAGTCTGAACCTCCTCCCAAAAAGGAACCAGTCAAGGAGTCAAAACCCAGTCCAGTTGATGATCTGTTTGGTTCACAGTCTAAACCTCCTCCCAAAAATGAACCAGTCAAGGTGTCAAAACCCAGTCCAGTGGATGATTTATTTGGATCACAACTAAGAACTGTAAGTGATTTCCAAAGCCTTTAAGGTCTTATATTGTATCCATCTTGTCCATCTTTCTATTCATCAGTCAATCATATGTGGTATTCATCTTGTCCATCTTTCTGTTCATCAGTCATATGTTGTATCGATCTTGTCCATCTTTCTATTCATCAGTCATATGTTGTATCCATCTTGTCCATCTTTCTATTCATCAATCAGTCATATGTCGTATCCATCTTGTCCATCTTTCTATTCATCAATCATATGTGGTATTCATCTTGTCCATGTTTCTATTCATCAATCAGTCATATGTTGTATCGATCTTGTCCATCTTTCTATTCATCAGTCATATGTTGTATCGATCTTGTCCATCTTTCTTTTAATCAATCAGTCATATGTTGTATCCATCTTGTCCATGTTTCTATTCATCAATCAATCATGTTGTATTGATCTTGTCCATCTTTCTATTCATCAATCATATGTTGTATCGATCTTGTCCATCTTTCTATTAATCAATCAGTCATATGTTGTATCCATCTTGTCCATCTTTCTATTCATCAGTCAATCATATGTTGTATCGATCTTGTCCATCTTTCTATTCATCAATCATATGTTGTATCGATCTTGTCCACCTTTCTATTCATCAATCAGTCATATGTTGTATCCATCTTGTCCATGTTTCTATTCATCAATCAATCATGTTGTATCCATCTTGTCCATCTTTCTATTCATCAATCATATGTGGTATTCATCTTGTCCATGTTTCTATTCATCAATCAATCATGTTGTATCCATCTTGTCCATCTTTATATTCATCAATCATATGTGGTATTCATCTTGTCCATGTTTCTATTCATCAATCAATCATATGTTGTATCGATCTTGTCCATCTTTCTATTCATCAATTATATGTGGTATTCATCTTGTCCATCTTTCTATTCATCAATCAATCATACGTTGTATCCATCTTGTCCATCTTTCTATTCATCAATCAATCATATGTTGTCTCGATCTTGTCCATCTTTCTATTCATCAATCATATGTGGTATTCATCTTGTCCATCTTTCTATTCATCAATCATCTGTGGTATTCATCTTGTCCATCTTTCTATTCATCAATGAGTCATATGTTGTATCCATCTTTCTATTCATCAATCAATCATATGTTGTATTCATCTTGTCCATCTTTCTATTCATCAATGAGTCATATGTTGTATCCATCTTTCTATTCATCAATCAATCATATGCTGCTAGTGAGCAAAGTTTGGAACCATTTATCATGTTTGACACTTTTAATGTAAGCACAGTGACTTGAATGTAAATCTTTTGCTGAATTTGATAATTATACAGGGCATTATAAAGTCAACTCTGCCAAAAAGGTTATATGTATCAAATGGTTACTTGTTTTAACCAGTAACCATTTCAAACTCCCATGGATCATATTAAGAAAAGCCACCTTCATTTAGCAATCACCTGTCTTGGCAAGAGTACAATACAAATTTGAAACAAAATTTTGCATGCCAGATGACCAGACTGAAAAAAATCTTTCTTCCTATAAGAACATCTGATTCTCAGGTTACAAATCGTTATTGTAGTTTTAGTTAAAACAGTGGTTATTTGGTTTTTCAAAATGTACCTGTGGATTTTTATCCAAGTTTGTGAAAATGATTGTTTGTTAGTTATTACAACACTTTTATTATTGACTTTCAAATACTATTCACAGTGCCAAGGAGAATGCATTTTAGTAATTTTCCCAGGTATACACTGACAAGCTTTGTCAACTAGGCGATCTGTCACACACAAGAGGGGTTGTCTCATCATCAAGATTATCTATTATACACTAGGTATTGTCCCAATATTAAGGTGATCTGTCACATCATTGAGGTGATCTGTCACACTGTAGTGGTAGCCCCATCATCAAGGTGATCTGTCAAACACTTTAGGGGTTGTCCCATCTACAGTACCTCCACATCCACGCCACATACATTGTTAGAGGAGACATGATTAGTCATTTCCATTGCATCAACATATCACAATATCTCTCCAATGGATGAGCCAGAAATAAGCAACTCATCATTTGAATCAGTGATATTATAGGTACTGAAGGCCTGAGAGTGTGCTGGCTGGTTGGCTCAATTTCCAGGCAGATAGCTGTCATTTGGAATCTATTTACTATTGGTTAGTATTTTAAATGTTTTTGGGTATGTCTCTGATGAAGGTGGCATGCTCTGATTTCTTACAAGTGGATCAACTTTATGTTGCATTTTTCAATTCATGGCGCCACATTTTGTATCATAAGGGTACAAGTGATTCAGAGTAACCTTGTTTAATGTGGGGGAGGGGGTTGTTTTATTTAGCATTGATAAATCGACATTAGACATTACTGATCATTCACTAATTTTCTTAGTTTCTGTGAAGGTTGGTGCTTATTCAGTTTGGGGTAGGGTGCTCCCAATTTATTTAAATTAATACAGAAGACCCACATCGGCTAGTTTTTGTCAGAAATTGAAGTAGTGATAGAGAGATGCAAAGCTCTGAGCCCCTAGTCAGCAGTGCCGACAGTTAAATTAATGAATACACAAATTGTCAAATTCAAATAGCAACAATTTAATATAATTCAATAACAGTCATCTCTCAAATAAAATTCAACCAAAACCCTATCCCTCGACCAGGTGATGAATGAGTAGCTTCTTTGCTTTACTTTCCGCAAGATAATTGTAGCACTGACATATTAGTTTTCATGATAATATATTTAAACTTGAGATTCTAATGTTTGGCATGCCTTGCTCAATTCCAATTGTATGTTGGTTCTTAATGATCAGACATCGCCCCTACCAACTGTCTGTCAAGGATGGTTACGACCCTCTTTGATGCTCTTTTGTTCCAAACAAAGAAATCACCACCTGTGAACAATTTTGCGTAACTAACTTTGGCAAAAATAACTTGCGTGTCTCTAGTTTTATGGCTATGTCAATTAACTGGCTGGATATTTTCATACATTTTGACGGCGCAAAATTATATCCTCTGGGTCTGACATATACATGTTGAATTCTGATTTAATTCTACAACGTGACAGTTTCCATGCATCTTTAATAGTCTTTTTGAAAGTAATAGTTGAATTTAATAGATCTACTTTTCAGTATTCTCTGATCATTAGTTAGTAGAAAGGAGAAAGAGAATGACTTTTGGGTCATTTCTAATTTCAGGACACAATTACAGTGACTGGTGTTACTACAACAGAGTCTGTAGATGAACAACCAAGTCAAAAGGTTTGCAGCTATCAAAATCACCTGGAGTTGCCTCCCTTGTTCATACAACTTTCCTGTTTCAGATCATCTGTATGCAACCATATTGTTACAGTACTGCTGTCTGGGTTGCCAATAATTGACTTGGCAGATGAATATAAGAGCTAGTATCAATGAATGAGTTTAAATATAAGGGACTAAACAGACTATTTTATGTAATCTAGTATCAAGAATTAGTTCAAATAAAAGGATCTTAGTAACAACTAAATTCAAGAAAATGTAAGAAACATGGCAAATGAATTCAAGAGTTGCAGAATGAGTGAGATCAGCAAATTAATTCAAGTGATAGAGTATGAGTGAGATCAACAAATGCTTTCAAGAGATAGAGTATGAATGAGATCAGCAAATTAATTCAAGAGATACATTATGAGTGAGATCAACAGATGCTTTCAATAAATACAGTATGAGTTAGATCAGCAAATGAATTCAACAGATACAGTATGACTGATATCAGCAAATGAATTCAAGAGATGCAGTATGAGTGAGATCAGCAAATGAATCCCATGTATGTTTTACTGGATTTAAAAATTTTAAATTGTATTTATTGGTGAGTGCCCCACATTAAAAGTGCCTACCTTGAATCCCGTGTATGTTTTACTGGATAAGAAAATTTTAAATTGTATCTATTGGTGAGTGCCCCACATTAAAAGTGCCTACCTTCAATCCCATATATGTTTTTACTAGAACAGACCTAATTAATTTCAATTAACACAAACCATTATATATGATGGTTACTTGGTAACTGCATCCTAGATTTTCTGGGTTAAGGCTTACTCTTTGTTTTTTTTAATGCGATATTTTAATAAATAAACTTAGTTGGCATTATATTCTTTCTTGGGAATGCCTAAGCTTACTCAGTACTGTATAGTCAAGCTTGTGCTGATGTGCTATTAAATACTAAACAAACATATACATACACACTTAACTCACATTGCCTTGACCTAATATAACCTTAGATGTGATTATATTCTATTAAACATCCATCAATCAACCTATCAGTCCAAGTGATTTCGTGAGATGGTATGAGTTTTAAGCAGTTGAAATTTAACATAGTGTGATTATAGCAGGATGAAGAGGAGACAGTGAAACCCAGAGAAGAAGCAGTAAAACCCAAGCGTCCTGTTGGAGGAGTGTCAATGTTTGGTGGCTTGGACCCTTTTGCTCAGCTTAAACAGCAGGGAAAGGCTTCAGCAGAAGAAAAGAGGGAAATACCAGTCAAGAAAGGTACACTACAGCAGAGATGTTTTGCTTATTATATGACGAGAGAGGAAAAGATTTTGCAAAGTTGTTAGCTTGTCTTTAAAATAGGAAGTCATGCACTCGCTAAAAGAGTATGTTTGATATTATCCCCGCTATCCATCTATCCATCCAGTAACACTGTGATTGTCTTGTGAAAACTTGACATAAACGTCACTGAACTTTTTACTTGGTTAGCCTCAACAAGGTCATATCTGATTTAAATGTCACATGTTAGCTGGTACCAATCATGGCAAAATGATTTACTTGCAGTTACAGTGTCCTCTACATGTATCTTCACCATGCATATTAAGTGGATCGCCTGAAGAAACAAAGAATTCTATTAATTTGTGAATCAACAGTTCAAAGGTCAAAGTAATTTTGTCCATCTGTAGCAAGATGATTTGCTATAACTGAGATTTTAAGGATTATTTGAGACATGATTTATCTATTCGTTGTTGTGTTTGAATGTTAAAGGTCAAGGTCATCATGATCGCAGAAAGAAAGGTACCTCAATAACTTTAGTTGTGCCAGGCATACTGTCAATAAAGCTTGTATGATACAGAGAGCATATTGATTGAGACAAAGGAAAAAACATTTTTTTGTATGATAAAATAGGTTGTACTGAATATATATATATATATATATATATATATATATATATATATATACACACAAATAGATTACCATTGATAAGACACTTTAGAATTATTGTTGCCATGAACCTCAGTGGGAAAAGTGAATGGCATTATATTTACTCTTGTATATTAGAAGATTGGAACTTTTTGCTATAATGTATGCCATTGGATATATTGGTATTTTAAATATTAATTCCCATAACATATCTGAGTATCTCATTTTATTATGAAATTCTATTAATAATATATGTATTAATTGGTCTCCTATTTGTTCATTGAAAATGTGTTGTGTTATGCATGGAAAGATAGTTCTATGTAAATGATTTAATTGGGCAGCAGTACAAATTATTACATACGGTGACAAAGTGTCTGTAAAATTGTTGATAATTATAGACCCTGCTTTGCAATACAAGGTAGAATTTATTTTCTCTTAGCTTGCAAATCAAAATTTTCTAGAATGTCTGCATTGAGATGGGCAATAATAAAGCACACAAAAAGTTACTAAATTCAAATGCTTGGTCTGACTCTGTATGGCAAGATATTAGTAGTGGTTATCTTTAAAAGAGTTCACATAATTTTAAAATTGCATTGCAGAAGGAAATTAAGAAAAATATTGTATTATTCAATTCCATTTTTGAAGATCCACTGTTTGGTGAAGAAGATGATGATGATCTTTTTGGCTCTAGCTCCAAAAGATCTACCTCTCCAACACCACAACTTTTGAAACCATCTGCACAGAAGTCTGCAGACAAAGAGGATATATTTGGAAGCCAGGAATCTGCAGTGAGTATACAGATGATAAAAGATGTGCTGCTGTAAATGTTTGCTTAAGAATGACAAATGTGTTTTTGACGCAGGACTTTATAGGTATACTGCCAGCGTCGGTGGCCTAATGGTTAGAGTGTCCACCTCCAATGCGGGAAGTCATGGGTTCAATGCACGGCTGAGTCATACCAAATATGGTACTAACAGTTGCCTCACATGGCGCTCAGCATTAAGAGGTTAGTGTTATTACTGGTCAGCCTGTTGTCAGGATATATGACTGGGTGGGACATCATGCTACATGTTTGTGGCAAATGCCTCAGTACTAGACATCACTATAAACTGGCACACTGCAGACATTGTAGCAGTATGACTGATTTTTTTTAAAGCTACATTAAAAATCCAAATAGCATTGCAAAGGTATTACTGGGTGCTCCATCAGTTGTACATGTGACAAGTTTGGACCCTATAGGTTCAGTATCATTTATAAGTACTATTGTGTAACAGCGGATGTTTTAATGCAACTGTTGAAATTTTATTGCCATTCTTACATTCTTATAAGATCAGTCATTAACTTAAAACTTGTATGCCAGTAATTGACAAGAAGGAGACCCGGTATGAAATCGCATTGTTTGAGTATGACCATAATGATTAGGCTTAAATTAGTGTACATGTAAGAATCATTAGTGTACATGTAAGAATCATTAGTGTACATGTAAGAATCATTAGTGTACATGTAAGAGTCATTAGTGTACATGTAAGAATCATTAGTGTACATGTAAGAATCATTAGTAATCCTTGGATTGAATTGGCTTCTGGAACTGTCCTGTTCAAGTAATGATTATTAGTAAGCTTTGTGTTCTACTGGAATCAGCCTGTTCATGTATGAGCTGTTAACAATCCAAACCTTTAATTGGCTGGGATTGGCTTACTCATGTAAGATTAATTACTAATCCATGTGTTGAATTATCTGGAATGAGCCTGATCAAGTAAGATAGATTAGTACTTCATGAATATACAGGGCTGGAGAAATCAGATATGGTCTACCAGTCAGAAACTGGAAATCACGATTGTCAGAACATGGGACAAGACTGGATTTTTTTGTTTATATTCTGTTACATAAATGTCTGGACATGATGGAAAAAAAATTCAATTATCATGTTACATAATGCTATAATAGGACATTTATCATTAGAGCTCATGGTTTAAGTTTATTTTATGGGTCCAATTAGGAGATAACTCTGTCTGCAGTTGGGGGGGGGGTCAAAATAATAAACACCATACGGTAACTGTTTAACAACTGTTTATAACCTATATGCAGCTGACAACATTATAATCAAGCTCAGCTGTTGCTTAATATGTAACATGCCAGTAGATGAAGGCCTATAATGGCCTTTAAATCAGACACTGATGTAATGTTACATAGGTCTATTAGCTTGAAAGTTGTTATACTCTTTGTTGGTGAGATAGAATCGAGAATACAATGTTTTTAGAATACCTTTTATTGTTTAGAACTCATTTTATTGCCATTAGCTGCTTGAATGTTTTTTTTACTGTTAGCTGGGCTTTGAAGTAGCTTTTATTTTCAGCCATATATTTGTGTTTGCCTGTGTTGTTGAGATAGAATAAAGAATACAATATTTTTTTAGAACACCTTTTATTGTTTAGAACACATTTTATTGCCATTAGCTGCTTGCATGTTTTTTTATACTGTAAGCTGGGCTTTAAAGCAGCTTTTATTTTAAGCCATATTTTTGTGTTTGCCTGTGTTTTACTAATACAAATAATTTAGTTTTGTTTACTGCTTAGTCTGCCTGCTTACTTTCTTTTATCTGTTATGACATATTAGTCTGCTGGTAGCCCACCCTCTCTGTCTGGGATGAAACAAGAGAAGTCTCTTACGGTACAGCACAAAATGCCAACAGGGAAAATAGGGAAGCTCCAGGTAATATTATCTTTTCATAAAGTCATATTGTTTGACCAGATAGGAAAGCTCCGGTGAGTATTTTCTTACAATCATATTACATAACCAAAAAGGGGAGCTCCAGTGAATATTTTCTTACAATCATATTACATAACCAAAAAGGGGAGCTCCAGTGAATATTTTCTTACAATCATATTACATAACCAAAAAGGGGAGCTCCAGTGAATATTTTCTTACAATCATATTACATAACCAAAAAGGGGAGCTCCGGTGAATATTTTCTTACAATCATATTACATAACCAAAAAGGGGAGCTCCAGATGAATATTTATTTTCTTAAAGTTAATATGTTTAACTGATTTTCTTGAAACCAAAATTACTTTTCTCACTTAGTTACTTTAAATAATTCTGAACCAATTTATTGTTTACTTATTTTGCACTAGCACATGCATGTCTTATTACTAAAGTTTACTTAATATTGAGTATGGCTTATTTTTGCACATAAAACTTCACATAGATATTAGGCGAGCATTCATTCAGACACAGCTTTCTTTCAAATGCAATGTTTGTAATGTGACCACAGTAACTTGGTGTAGAACATTAGACTGACTATCATTCAGGCACAGCTTTCTTTCAAATGCAATGTTTGTAATGTGACCACAGTAACTTGGTGTAGAACATTAGACTGACTATCATTCAGGCACAGCTTTCTTTCAAATGCAATGTTTGTAATGTGACCACAGTAACTTGGTGTAGAACATTAGACTGACTATCATTCAGACACAGCTTTCTTTCAAATGCAATGTTTGTAATGTGACCACAGTAACTTGGTGTAGAACATTAGACTGACTATCATTCAGACACAGCTTTCTTTCAAATGCAATGTTTGTAATGTGACCACAGTAACTTGGTGTAGAACATTAGACTGACTATCATTCAGACACAGCTTTCTTTCAAATGCAATGTTTGTAATGTGACCACAGTAACTTGGTGTAGAACATTAGACTGACTATCATTCAGGCACAGCTTTCTTTCAAATGCAATGTTTGTAATGTGAACACAGTAACTTGGTGTAGAACATTAGACTGACTATCATTCAGGCACAGCTTTCTTTCAAATGCAATGTTTGTAATGTGAACACAGTAACTTGGTGTAGAACATTAGACTGACTATCATTCAGGCACAGCTTTCTTTCAAATGCAATGTTTGTAATGTGAACACAGTAACTTGGTGTAGAACATTAGACTGACTATCATTCAGACACAGCTTTCTTTCAAATGCAATGTTTGTAATGTGAACACAGTAACTTGGTGTAGAACATTAGACTGACTATCAAGGGTCATGGTTGAATACTTCCTGAGGCCAGATCAGCTCAGGTTGGCTGTATCAGCAATCCATTTGGAATGGCTGTTAAGGTCATATTTCCTTATTATATTATAGCCAATAATGTGTTACAAATCAACAAAAAGAATGCATGGTATGGAATATTTAGCATGTAGATCTTGAATAAGTGGCTTATTCTGCATGAATTTGTCAGATTTTAGGGTAACCAGTTTAACATACAAACCCACTGTTTTTGTGGGTATATTGCATCTAAAGTGCTCTCCATTACGGATCAATGCCATCTCACCTCTCTCTGTGTGGGTTCGAGCCTAAGATTCAGCTAATGTAGTTATGTGAGAAAGCTTGCCAGTAGCTTCTCTTGGGTCGGTGGTTCTTTCCAGGGGTTTTCCTGGGGGGGGGGGGGTCCTGGGTTCTTCCTCAACCAATAATACTGGCAGCCATGTATAGCTTATCATGTGCTTAAAAATGGTGTTAAACTATACAACAACAACTACAACATAATGCCATATTCAGCACATGATAGGCTATACATAGCAGCCATTATAACTGGTAGAGGAAGAATCCAGGAAAATTGGGAAGTGCCACCATCCATGGGAATGGACTGACTAGCCTGTTGACATACCTAAAATAGACTCAGCCATTCAGACTGAGGTCAGATGGCAGTGATCAACAAAGGCTAGTGTTTTAGACACTCTGCCACTGATGAACTCTATATCTTCCATGGGAACATAGTCTCAAAATCATAAAACCCTTGTCATTTGTTCTGACAAATCACAAGGATTACTTTTGAAAGCTTTTTTTTTGTTTGGTTAATTTTGAAAATTCACTTTAAGACTCCAGCGCCGATTTTTGTGATCACTGTTTAAACTAGTATTCTTTTAGCCAGGGACAATTGAGTCACACTGACCCACAATAATAATAATGAGGACTTTGTAATACACAATAAATGGGGACAAACACAATTTAAAGGGGACAAGACAACTATTGCATGAGATCTTGAATTTATATAGGAACAAGCTAGAAATATTTTGTAGCATACAGGTCTCTATATTATTTTAACCATAAAACTATCAGCATACCTATTCATTTATTGAAAGTCTTCTATTTTTCTCTGCTCACTTCAGTCCATAAGAGCAAGTTAGAAGTTGTAATCCTCAACACCTTGTACCTTTTAAGATTTGTACTTCAAAGATTTCAATAATAAAAATGAGGACTTTGTATTGCACCTATTCTTTAGAAGCTTTAAGTGCTTCACAATATAATGATATGACTATGGCACCATGAAATTAGAGAACATAAAAGAAATGCTGAAATATTTAAGGTAGTAAACATTGTTAGGTCTTTAAGTGTTCTTGCTGATGGAAAAAGTGAGTTTTAAGAGCACTCTTGAAAGTGATCACTGTCTTTGTCTAATTTTAATGGGCAATTCATCCCATGTTGCTGGGCACTTATATGCAAAAGAACATTGTCCATATGACTTAATTTTCAATGCGGGAATAATGACTATATGGTTGTTTGAAGGGGAGCGTACGTATCTTGCTGGTGTGTACACATGGGTGAGGCCAAATAGGTATGCAGGACTGGAGTCCATCAGTGAAAAGTCGCACAGAGAAGAAATTTTGTCTTTGATTCTGGATCGAATGGATAGCCAGTTTAGGGTACAAAGCAGCGGGGAGGTGTGCTCTGTTCTTGGTACTCTAAGGATGATCCGAGCAGCTGTGTTTTGAACTTTTTGAATTTTTTGAGTAGATATTGAGATGAACCAGACAGAATTGAGTTACAATAGTCCAGTCTTAAAATTACTAATGAACACAAGTGTTTTAGTGGCATCAGCTGAAAGATATTTGCAAGTCTAGCTGATGCATATCAGCTCAATATATGCAGCCTTGCATACGTTCATGACATGTTGGTGCAATGTGAGATTACTGTCCAGAGTAACACCTAGGTTTTGGTACTGACTGTTAGAATTTAATGGTGGTGTTGCTGATATTTATTGTTTGAGGTAAAGGATGTGAATGAGAAAGGTCTTTATTTTTTATCAGAATGGTCTCAGTTTTATTATCATCATTCATTTGCAGCTTGTTATATGTCATCCACGATTTCACATCAGAAATGCACCTGTCTACTCCTTGGATGGTAGCATCAACTTCAGTTGGGTGGCTAGATTTGTATATTTGAATGTCATCAGCGTACAATTGGTGAGATACTGGGTGATGCTCTATGACACTTGAGAGCGGGTAATTTGCAGACAGTTTGTGTCCTGTTGACTTTGTAGGATTTGAACCACAGTAAGACTGTATTGTGAATTTCCCAGATTAGATGAAACTATGTAATTGCAATTTTGCCATTTGTATTGCTAGTTACATGGCAACAAGAATGTTCAACCTACATATCTATGATGAGAGGGGTCCAAGAGTGACATGATATAAATAACAAACTCCTTTCCAATACAAAGGTTCGAAAATATTTATTAAGAGTCACATACTGTTTGAAAAAGAATAAAAGCATACACAATTCTCGACATGTATATTCCGAGAGCATTGATCAGAAACCTGTTGTTGTCTTCAAAAATAGAGGATATGTTAACATTGAGTTTGCAGTACTACTCTATTGACATGTGCTCACTGCTTCATGAATCTAGTTTTATTAACTGGCAAGCATGCATGAATTTACCTCCCTAAACAAATCTTTACCAACAGACTGCTTCTTTGTTTTCACTGTTATGCAGAGAAATATGATTCTGCAAATAATGAAGTGTACCAGTCTTGACCCTCTTGACAATAATTACATATGGAATCTATGCATGCATCAATTGATTTTATTATTTCCTAAAATTAACAACATCATAAATAGACCACTACTATACCATTTATATTCATCTCCACTGATGTGAACTTTGACAGGTGACATAGAACATAGAATTCAGGATTTACACATTTCTAAATTTGTATGTATTTTTTTTAATTGACATATGCCAAGGAGATTTTGTTTCTCTGAATTATAAGAGATGAAATGGTGTGTCGAAGTTGAATCCTTTCGTCAAAATTTGGGGGATATTAAAACAAAAATCTGTTAAACCAACAGTCCCATACTCTGGGACCAACACTAGATCAACAGTCCCATACTCTGGGACCAACACTAGATCAACAGTCCCATACTCTGGGACCAATACTAGATCAACAGGACCTTATGATTGATATGTTGCTTTAATTGGACAAAATAATCTTAACACAACTGAAATATTCTAATAATCTGAAGCAGTGTCTGTAGTATGTAGGTTGTACTCATTTGACACTGTAATGTAACTTGTTCCAATAACTTTTAGATACTTGTGTCCTGTAGAAATAATTCAGATTATTTAAGGCATGCATTGTAAGATTTTTTTTATCTTTTACAGGCTAACCTTGCCATTAACCCTGCAGCCCTGATGCCCGGGGCAGCGCCCCCTATGAAGGAAGAAGCACCTCAGAGTGTAGGATTTGACCAGCCAGCAGATGTGAAAACTCTCCACAGTGCTAATAAGGTAGGAGGAAGAAGAAGTTTTGTATTTAGCAGTTTTTCAGGTGTGAAGATTTGACCCTTCCAGGGATGTTCCCCTTGAATTAACTAATGATTGCAGGAGCTAACAGGGATTACCGTATTTACCGCACATGTTGGGACACAAAAAAAATATTTTTTTCGTGTCCCAGAACTTATGGTGAACTTTTTTTCAACCTACATCATCATGTGTCCCAAGACTTAGGAAATGAAAAACATTATGTTTGATTTGCCCCCCCCCCTCCCCCCCCCCCCCCCGCCCCGGGCCGCAACCAGCCACACCGCATGTTACAATAAAATAGATAAATAAAATGCATATTTGATAATAAAATGAAAGAAGCTAACCTTGTACTGTTATCATTTATTCACATTTTTGGTCAACATTAGCATTTTATTAAAGGAAAAATATATCCACTTACTCCGTATGAGTAGCGCATGAATCCATAGTGTAATAGCTTTTGTCAAACAACACAACACATTAGTCATTGACATGAATATTGAGAAACGAGTCATGTTTAGTTGCCCTCAAAGATTTTGATGTTATGAAAAGAAATCTGGATCCCGCAAAATCACCTAAATGAGATAGAGAACGAAAGAGTGAGAATTATCAGCCCCATTGGTCGAAAGCAACTGACATTTACGCGTGATACGGTGTAAGGTACAAAATAAACAAGAGTGTATTATATCCAGGGTAACAATATTCCAATATCTCGCAAACTAAAATCATTATGAGAAATACATTCACTGTGAGTACAAATGACAATCTTTTTGATTCCATGGGTTACAAAAAGTATTATTAAAGCAAGTTAATGCAGTGTGTACTATTTACACCGAATAACTTGAAACCAGTTTGTGTCAATTATGGCTACAGACGGCATATCAATGAAAACCCAAGTGTTGAATAAACACACCTTGTAACAGCCATAAACTCAGTGTTTGAACTTACTGGCAGGATATCAAATACAAAGGTTAATTTATTACAAAACAAGCTGACCCTGGAAGCAGACTTTGGATTCCTATTAGCATGGAGATTTTTATAACTATGCATATGTATACAAAGTTGGCCAACATGGGGAAGCCAACTTTTATTTCTTTCTCCAAGTTTTCACTGGGATTTTGAAAATAAATAGAAACAATGGGACACTTTGAAATGATGGCTTCTCACACATTTACACAAAAAGTGATTCCTTGCAGTCATTGTTATTGTGTACATAGCATATATAAAGGGGGAAGAAAATAAAACAAAATAAACCACATTATAGATCTCTGCTATTATGGAATACTCGAGTAGTGAAGATGCCTTGCCTCGTGCATGGAAAGAAAATGCGTTGCCTAAAGCTTCACCTAAGAGACACGTAGGTCGACCAAAAAAGCGTGCTAGAGAGGAGTGTGATGTAAAAGAAAATGAACCAGCTGAAAAGACACGAAATTGGAGAACCCGATCAGGAGAGAGATGATGCCTACAAAAATTATGATGTCAGGCGAGGGCATTACAAACATTTTACGTTAAAGCAAAAAGAGGAAGTTGTAAATTTCTCAAAATTACATGGAATTCGAGTAACAGCAGGACATTTCAAAATCCCCAAATCAACCATTACAAATTGGTCAAAAATAGATTTTTCTCAGCAGCTGAATGAATGGGGACATTTAGCAAGAAGTGGGAGACCAGTATCTTATGGCAACGAGTTAGATGGAAAAATTGCAAGTGGTTTCTCATCCAACGCGATCTGCAGATACCTGTTAGTGTGGACACTATATGTGCTTATGCCAAGGAATCTGTGTCAAGTGAGCATCCAGAAATTGAGTTTCAAGCCAGTAGGATCTGGGCAAAAGGTTTTTTAAAGCGACACAACCTTATGCTTCGTTCACGTACAACGATGGCCCAGCGTCTCCCAGAAGATTTAGAGGATAAGGTAAAATTATTCCACAAATTTGTAAAGGCCAGAAGAGAAGAAGACGATTTTGAAGACAAGATGATAATTAACATGGATGAAACTCCTATGTACTTCAATCTCGTTCCTGGATGAACTGTCGAAAAGAAAGGTGTTAAAAGTGTGAAAATTCACACAGCTGGTGCGGATAAAAAGCATCTAACCTTAGTACTTGCATTTCCGCAGCAGGAGATGTGTTGCCACCAATGATAATTTTTCGTGGTGTGATGGAGCTAAAAGATATCCATGCACCAAAGGGATGGATCGTTCGTGTGCAGGAGAAGGGTTGGGTTGACGAGGAAGTGATGCTGCAGTGGATTAAAGAGATATATCTTAAGTATACAGGAAAGGAACGATCTCTTTTAGTGATGGATTCATTCCGGGCGCATATTACAGATGCTGTTAAACAGGCTTTGAGAAGGGGTAACACGATGCCTGCAGTTATTCCGATTGGATGCACCTCCAAGCTACAGCCACTAGACATCAGTGTCAATAAACCAGTCAAGTCCGACATGAGTCGTAAAGCAGCAGAGGGCCTTTCCAAGGAAAATAACAACATGCCTCGTATTAAGAGTGCAGATAAACAAACAGTTGTGGACTGGATTGTGAAAGCAATTGAATCGCTTCAGGACAAGCCGGATCTGATCCAAAATTCATTTAAAGTTTGTGATATTAACAATAACTCGAATGGATGTGAGGATGTGAGGACAATATCATAAGAGATACTGAATGTGATGGCAGCAACAGTAAAGAGGACGAAATTTGATGGATTTGAACCTGAAATTTGATGGATTTGAACCTGAGGAGGTTGGGTGGACAATTAAGAATGTGGACAGATTGAAGGTATTAAATTAAATATATCAGCGGCAATCAAGTTTTTTTCAGCAGTACTTGGATGTCAGATATCACTGCTGTGTAAATAAAAGATGTTCGGTTTCGGAATGAGTATGCTTATCAATCACTATGTACAGTCACTATTTACCGGTATATCTCTTTCTGTGTCTTTCTTTTTCTCTCTCTCTGAATATATTTTTACAAAAAGTGAAAACAAACAACACTCACAAAGTTTTATTTTTTTTAAAAAGTTTTACTTAATAAAATTTACGTTTGAGTACATTTTCTGACATAATTTTTGAATGATTTTAAATGTGTCCCACAACTTACGACTCGAAAAAAGCTATGTGTCCCAGAATATACAGTGCACAAATAATTACTTTTAAAATAAATTTATGGTGTCCCAACATATACAGTGTCCCAACATATACGGTAAATACAGTAGGAGGAGAATATGAAAAGTGACATAAAAATGACAGAATCTAACTAGATTTTAAACATTTTTCTAATACTTGTATGGATTCAAAATAAGGTGGTTTCCTACTCTGTTCAAGACAAATTAGATGAACTGGTGAATTTGAAAGGGATTAGGCATTTCTGTGTAAAAAAAAAATTTAGTTGATAATTATTTCATTTAAATTTGTGTATAGAATGCTTCAAAACCTTTTTCTGGAATGACATATTTTTGAAGACGATACTTGTGTTGTACAAGGAGCTCAGTTTTGAATGTGAAAATCTAAATTAATGTTTGTGCAATACAATGAAAATTTACACAGAAAGGAAACCATAATCCAGCATTGGAGACAGATCACATAATTAAACTTTACTGACTCATCACAGATAACTTCCACCCAACTTTTAGAGTTTTATATAAATTAGAAGAAGAAAAGCTGAATTCGGGCTTGGACAACAATTTACTTAAATCTTTTGCCCCCTTATGTGTACAATGCTGTGATTTGACAACCTAGATCAATTTTTGGAGATTGTAATAAGTTTAATGAATAAATTGCAGTTCATAATTAAAATTTAATTTATGTTCATAATTAAAATTTAATTTATGTTATAATTCGCTTGTATACAGTACCGGTATATACATTTTTATAGATTATTTTACATGTATAAAGTTTAGCAAGTGTAATATGAATACTACTCCTGAAAAGCACAACATTTTCACCATTAAATTATGTTTTCCTTCCTTTATTACTTTGAATAGAAATTTAATAAGTGTCATTGGGTTAGTTACTTAATGACTGGTTTCCTGATGTACATGTGTACCTTGTTATTCCAACAGGATAGAGCAAAAGTTCAGATAAAGAGACGTCCACCAAGTAGAAGGGGAAGAACAACGCAGACTTCAGATGAAGGGGAAGACCCATTCTTCTCTGCTATCACTGAAGAGCAGTTAAGTCCAGTAACTCCATCAGAAACACGGGTTCCATCATCACCAACACCCAACACATTGTCACCAAATCTTGGTTCTCCACCCAAAAAGGATTTGTTTGGTAATGATGATTTGTTCAGTATTAGTCCTTCCAAACCACGCATTATGATAGAGACAAAAGACAATCATAGTACAGAGGATGATATATTTGGATCTCCTTTCAAGAGTAAATCAAAAGCCACAAGTGCAATTAAGGATGATGATGATATATTCAGTTCATCTCTAACTACTAAAACAAGTACACCTACATTAAAAAGTGCTACCCCTGAGAAGGAAGAGGATTTGTTTTCAGGCCCTTATCAAGGAAAAGAGAAGTCAAAAACAAAAGCAAGCAGTGAAATCCTTGATGATGATTTATTCAGTGGTCCTGGTTCAAGTACATCAAAAATCCCCCCCATTAGTGACAATTCAAAATCAACAGAGAAAGTAAAAAAGGAAGAGAGACAGGAGTCCTCTTCTGTTACCAAGGAAATCAGTGTCATGGCCCAATCTCCTGATCCTGGATTTGGGGATGATGATTTGCTTGCAAGTTCAAGTTTAAAGAAAAAGAAAGGTTTGTATAGACAATCTTGTACAACATGATTCTCTTAATTAATTTGACTTGTATCTTTTTAGAATAGTCAGGAAACCTGGAATATTCATATAGTATAGGAAGTAAAGAAAGACAGATTATGTCAGGATTGAATGTTAAAAGATGTTTAAAGATGATGCTGAGTTGGTACACAAAACTTCATTCATTTTCTGAGTCGGCAGAAAAAACGAGTTTGGAGTGGCATAGGAATACATCAAGATGATTTTGTCAAGACATATTCATAAAACATGTCAAACAAGTTCTACAACTCAGAACAAAACATCAGTGCAGTTTTATATTGATCACATAACTCCATTTTAATGCTTTCTGACTATTCTCTTGCTTTACAATATGAATGAAATTCTAAACAATTTTTGATTTATAATGTTCAGTTCACTGCATGTAAACAAAATGTATGCATGGATGTCGGACAACACCTAAGTAGTTGAATCAGTGTGCGTGATATTGAAATACGGATTGAATAGCCATATCAAATGTCCGTATGTAAAATTAAATTAAAATATAGCAAAAGGAGCAAACAGAATTGGACTGAATGGACTGTGGTATATGACAGTAGATTGGGGTGTATAATGTTAATTTTTAATCAAGAAGCATAAAACATGATCTACACATTAGCTTACCTTAGCCTCAATCGATAAATACAATACAGTTTAGCGTACCTTAAAATGCAATACAGATTAGCGTACCTTAAAATAAATTACAGATTAGCGTACCTTAAAAAGCATTACAGATTAGTGTACCTTAAAATACATTACAGATTAGTGTACCTTAAAAAACATTGCAGATTAGTGTACCTTAAAAAACATTACAGATTGGCTTACCTTAAAATACATTACAGATTAGTGTACCTTATAATACATTACAGATTAGCGTACCTTAAAAAACATTACAGATTAGCTTACCTTAAAATACATTACAGATTAGTGTACCTTAAAAAACATTGCCGATTAGCGTACCTTAAAATACATTACAGATTAACGTACCTTAAAATACATTACAGATTAGCGTACCTTAAAATACATTACAGATTAGCGTACCTTATAATACATTACAGATTAGCGTACCTTAAAATACATTACAGATTAGCTTACCTTAAAATACATTACAGATTAGCATACCTTAAAATACATTACAGATTAGCATACCTTAAAATACATTGCAGATTAGCATACCTTAAAATACATTACAGATTAGCATACCTTAAAATACATTACAGATTAGCGTACCTTAAAATACAATACAGATTAGCATACCTTAAAATACATTACAGATTAGCATACCTTAAAATACAATATAGATTAGCGTACCTTAAAATACAATACAGATTAGCATACCTTAAAATACATTATAGATTAGCATACCTTAAAATACAATACAGATTAGCATACCTTAAAATACATTATAGATTAGCATACCTTAAAATACAATACAGATTAGCATACCTTAAAATACATTATAGATTAGCATACCTTAAAATACAATACAGATTAGCATATCTTAAAATACAATACAGATTAGCGTACCTTATAATACATTACAGATTAGCGTACCTTATATGTAGAGGCAGATCACACACTAATGTTGTTCATTCTCATGTCTTCCAAATATCAGTTGAGACCCAGGCTTCTTATATGTGTAGTTTAATTTTTTTCATTCTCATGATTTCCAGATATCAGTTGAGACACAGGTCTTTTATAATGTGTGTAGAATGAGATCACAGTTTAATGTTGTTCATTCTCATGATTTCCAGATATCAGTTGAGACAGGTCTGTTATAATGTGTGTATAATGAGATTACAGTCTAATGTTCATTCTCATGATTTCCAGATATCAGTTGAGACACAGGTCTGTTATAATGTGTGTATAATGAGATCACAGTCTAATGTTGTTCATTCCTTTGGATTACCAGAGATCAGTTGAGACCCAGGTCTCTTATAATGTGTGTAGAATGAGATCACACTCTAATGTTGTTCATTCTCATGTCTTCCAAATATCAGTTGAGACCCAGGTTTATTATGTGTGTAGAATGAAATCACAGTCTAATGTTGTTCATTCCTTTGGATTTCCAGATATCAGTTGAGACCCATGTCTCTTATAATGTATGTAGAATGAGATCACATTCTAAAGCTGTTCATTCCTTTGGATTTCCAGAGATCACTTGAGACCCAGTTCTGTCATTGCATGTGTACACTGAGATGCTGTTCATTTACGTGATTTACAGAGATCAGTTGAGACCCAAATCGGTCATCACATGTGTTGGGAGATTATGGTTTAAGCTGCTCATTACAATTTCAGTTAGAAGCTGAGACCATGATCTGTCATTATATATTTATTTATTAGGAGTTCATGACCTAATGATTTTCATTGTCATGTGATTAATTGAGACTCATAACTGTCCTTACTTATGTTGATGGAGATTATTATCTATCCCTATCCATTCTCATGATTTCTTATGATCAGTGCTGACCTGTTTTTTGATTATACAATCATGTGTGTGCTCAACACTGATTTTAATAGATATACTACAAGCTTCACCCTTAAACTGTAACATCCTGGTATTTATTATCAACAGTTAGCCCATCTCAAGCCTGTACAAAGATTCTTAGTGTAAATACTTTTCCTCAAGCTTAGTAATAAAGACAAGTCCTATCAATTTATTGCAAAATAATTTCTTACAGAGAAAAAAAGAAATAAGAACAAGTAATCTCAAAATAAGACTAAAAACAAACCAAAATGAATACCTAGGAAACAAACACGAAAATGAATTGGGAAAAATATAAATCTTTCCCAGCATTATGTTGATAATCATTTATGAGATAGATTTCAGAACTGAGAGACAGTCAATAGCAGTACCGTATTTTCCGGCCTATAAGTCGATGCAGAGTATAAGTCAAATTCACCGATTCGACTTATTTTCCATCCTTCATCCATTTGGAGTATAAGACAATTTTTTTTTTAATGGTATTGTGTGATATTCCATTATACCAGCAATCGTCAGATTGCATTACCGATGCTAACATGCTTGCGATTTTACTTCTGAACAAATCACTGCTATATTCTGTTATCAAATGACACAGCTGAATAAACAGTCCATGCTTGTTTTATTATAATTGAAAGTGCATCCATGTTGTAGTTCATTTTATTACCTATAGTTATGAAAGTAACTTATATAAACTATCAATGACAAAATCCATATACAAGTCGATTCAGGGTATAAGACGAGGACCCAACTTTCAAGTAAAAACATATCGACTTATATGCATGAAAATACGGTAGTAGTAATTTCTTGCTGTGATTTTTTAAGAATCTTTCAGTTGGATCAGTCATTGTTTGTAACAATTATCAATAATTAATTCAGTTGGATCAGTCATTGTTTGTAATAATTATCAATAATTAATTCAGTTGGATCAGTCATTGTTTGTAATAATTATCTACAATTAATTCAGTTGGATCAGTCATTATTTGTAATAATTATCTATAATTAATTCAGTTGGATGAGTCATTGTTTGTAATAATTATCTATAATTAATTCAGTTGGATCAGTCATTGTTTGTAATAATTATCTATAATTAATTCAGTTGAATCAGTCATTGTTTGTAATAATTATCTATAATTAATTCAGTTGGATCAGTCATTATTTGTAATAATTATCTATAATTAATTCAGTTGGATGAGTCATTGTTTGTAATAATTATCTATAATTAAATCAGTTGGATCAGTCATTGTTTGTAATAATTATCAATAATTAATTCAGTTGGATCAGTCATTGTTTTTAATAATTATCTATAATTAATTCAGTTGGATGAGTCATTGTTTGTAATAATTATCTATAATTAATTCAGTTGGATCAGTCATTGTTTGTAACAATTATCAATAATTAATTCAGTTGGATCAGTCATTGTTTGTAATAATTATCAATAATTAATTCAGTTGGATCAGTCATTGTTTTTAATAATTCTCTATAATTAATTCAGTTGGATCAGTCATTGTTTTTAATAATTCTCTATAATTAATTCAGTTGGATCAGTCATTGTTTTTAATAATTCTCTATAATTAATTCAGTTGGATCAGTCATTGTTTTTAATAATTCTCTATAATTAATTCAGTTGGATCAGTCATTGTTTTTAATAATTCTCTATAATTAATTCAGTTGGATCAGTCATTGTTTTTAATAATTCTCTATAATTAATTCAGTTGAATCAGTCATTGTTTTTAATAATTATCAATAATTAATTCAGTTGGATCAGTCATTGTTTGTAATAATTCTCTATAATTAATTCAGTTGGATCAGTCATTGTTTGTAATAATTCTCTATAATTAATTCAGTTGGATCAGTCATTGTTTTTAATAATTCTCTATAATTAATTCAGTTGGATCAGTCATTGTTTGTAATAATTATCTATAATTAATTCAGTTGGATGAGTCATTGTTTGTAATAATTCTCTATAATTAATTCAGTTGGATGAGTCATTGTTTGTAATAATTATCTATAATTAATTCAGTTGGATCAGTCATTGTTTGTAATAATTATCTATAATTAATTCAGTTGAATCAGTCATTGTTTGTAATAATTATCTACAATTAATTCAGTTGAATCAGTCATTGTTTGTAATAATTATCTATAATTAATTCAGTTGGATCAGTCATTATTTGTAATAATTATCTATAATTAATTCAGTTGGATGAGTCATTGTTTGTAATAATTATCTATAATTAAATCAGTTGGATCAGTCATTGTTTGTAATAATTATCAATAATTAAATCAGTTGAATCAGTCATTGTTTGTAATAATTATCTACAATTAATTCAGTTGAATCAGTCATTATTTGTAATAATTATCTATAATTAATTCAGTTGGATGAGTCATTGTTTGTAACAATTATCAATAATTAATTCAGTTGAATCAGTCATTATTTGTAATAATTATCTATAATTAATTCAGTTGGATCAGTCATTGTTTGTAACAATTATCAATAATTAATTCAGTTGGATCAGTCATTGTTTGTAACAATTATCAATAATTAATTCAGTTGGATCAGTCATTGTTTGTAATAATTATCAATAATTAATTCAGTTGGATCAGTCATTGTTTTTAATAATTCTCTATAATTAATTCAGTTGGATCAGTCATTGTTTTTAATAATTCTCTATAATTAATTCAGTTGGATCAGTCATTGTTTTTAATAATTCTCTATAATTAATTCAGTTGGATCAGTCATTGTTTTTAATAATTCTCTATAATTAATTCAGTTGGATCAGTCATTGTTTTTAATAATTCTCTATAATTAATTCAGTTGGATCAGTCATTGTTTGTAATAATTATCTACAATTAATTCAGTTGAATCAGTCATTGTTTTTAATAATTCTCTATAATTAATTCAGTTGAATCAGTCATTGTTTGTAATAATTCTCTATAATTAATTCAGTTGGATGAGTCATTGTTTGTAATAATTATCAATAATTAATTCAGTTGGATCAGTCATTGTTTTTAATAATTCTCTATAATTAATTCAGTTGGATCAGTCATTGTTTTTAATAATTCTCTATAATTAATTCAGTTGGATCAGTCATTGTTTTTAATAATTCTCTATAATTAATTCAGTTGGATCAGTCATTGTTTTTAATAATTCTCTATAATTAATTCAGTTGGATCAGTCATTGTTTTTAATAATTCTCTATAATTAATTCAGTTGGATCAGTCATTGTTTGTAATAATTATCTACAATTAATTCAGTTGAATCAGTCATTGTTTGTAATAATTCTCTATAATTAATTCAGTTGGATGAGTCATTGTTTGTAATAATTATCTATAATTAATTCAGTTGGATCAGTCATTGTTTGTAATAATTATCTATAATTAATTCAGTTGAATCAGTCATTGTTTGTAATAATTATCTACAATTAATTCAGTTGAATCAGTCATTGTTTGTAATAATTATCTATAATTAATTCAGTTGGATCAGTCATTATTTGTAATAATTATCTATAATTAATTCAGTTGGATGAGTCATTGTTTGTAATAATTATCTATAATTAAATCAGTTGGATCAGTCATTGTTTGTAATAATTATCAATAATTAAATCAGTTGAATCAGTCATTGTTTGTAATAATTATCTACAATTAATTCAGTTGAATCAGTCATTATTTGTAATAATTATCTATAATTAATTCAGTTGAATCAGTCATTATTTGTAATAATTATCTACAATTAATTCAGATTGTTCAGTAATTGTTTGTAATAATTCTCTATAATTAAATCAGTTGAATCAGTCATTGTTTGTAATAATTATCTATAGTTAATTCAGTTGGATCAGTCATTGTAATAATTATCAATAATTAATTCAGTTGAATCAGTCATTGTAATAATTATCTATAGTTAATTCAGTTGGATCAGTCATTGTAATAATTATCAATAATTAATTCAGTTGGATCAGTCATTGTAATAATTCTCTATAATTAAATCAGTTGAATCAGTCATTGTTTGTAATAATTCTCTATAATTAATTCAGTTGGATCAGTCATTGTTTGTAATAATTATAATTAATTCAGTTGGATCAGTCATTGTTTGTAACAATTATCAATAATTAATTCAGTCGGATCAGTCATTGTTTGTAATAATTATAATTAATTCAGTTGGATCAGTCATTGTAATAATTATCTATAATTAATTCAGTTGGATCAGTCATTGTTTGTAATAATTATAATTAATTCAGTTGGATCAGTCATTGTAATAATCTATAATTAATTCAGTTGGATCAGTCATTGTAATAATTATCAATAATTAATTCAGTTGGATCAGTCATTGTTTGTAATAATTATAATTAATTCAGTTGGATCAGTCATTGTAATAATTATAATTAATTCAGTTGGATCAGTCATTGTAATAATTATCAATAATTAATTCAGTTGGATCAGTCATTGTTTGTAATAATTATAATTAATTCAGTTGGATCAGTCATTGTAATAATTATCTATAATTAATTCAGTTGGATCAGTCATTATTTGTAATAATTATCTATAATTAATTCAGTTGGATCAGTCATTATTTGTAATAATTATCTATAATTAATTCAGTTGGATCAGTCATTATTTGTAATAATTATCAATAATTAATTCGTTTGGATCAGTCATTGTTTGTAATAATTATCAATAATTAATTCAGTTGGATCAGTGTTTATTATAATTTTCTTTAATTAATTCAGTTGGATCAATGATTCCTTGTAGTGATTATCTTTAATTAATTCAATAGGATCAGCAATTGCTTGTAGTGATTGTCAGCTTTATGTATACAGGTAAAGAACAACACAAGAAAATAGAGGAGGAAGATGACATATTTGGTGACAGCAGTTTGAACAAGAAGGAATCAAAGAAGAAGGTGGATGAGGTAACTTAAATTTCCTAATAAATTTGTTTAACCCAAAGAGGAGGAAGACATTATTACCTTTGTTCATTAATCAAATATTGATTTTGGGATAAAAAGAAATCGATTAAAGTTATTATAGGGTAATTTAATGAGACAAAAATATTGTTGCTTGATTGTGGGTCTTTCTTCAGTAAGATATACTGAGTAAAGTAAGTTGTAATATCATGTCATTAAAACTAAATTTATTTATGATGAGTGAAAATCTAGGTCTTAGAGATATACTGAGTGAAGTAAGTTGTAATATCGTGTCATTAAAACTAAATTTATTTACAATGAGTGAAAATCTAGGTCTTAGAGATATACTGAGTAAAGTAAGTTGTAATATCGTGTCATTAAAACTAAATTTATTTATGATGAGTGTAAATCTAGGTCTTAGAGATATACTGAGTAAAGTAAGTTGTAATATCGTGTCATTAAAACTAAATTTATTTACAATGAGTGAAAATCTAGGTCTTAGAGATATACTGAGTAAAGTAAGTTGTAATATCGTGTCATTAAAACTAAATTTATTTATGATGAGTGTAAATCTAGGTCTTAGAGATATACTGAGTAAAGTAAGTTGTAATATCGTGTCATTAAAACTAAATTTATTTACAATGAGTGAAAATCTAGGTCTTAGAGATATACTGAGTGAAGTAAGTTGTAATATCGTGTCATTAAAACTAAATTTATTTATGATGAGTGAAAATCTAGGTCTTAGAGATATACTGAGTAAAGTAAGTTGTAATATCGTGTCATTAAAACTAAATTTATTTACAATGAGTGAAAATCTAGGTCTTAGAGATATACTGAGTGAAGTAAGTTGTAATATCGTGTCATTAAAACTAAATTTATTTATGATGAGTGAAAATCTAGGTCTTAGAGATATACTGAGTAAAGTAAGTTGTAATATCATGTCATTAAAACTAAATTTATTTACAATGAGTGTAAATCTAGGTCTTAGAGATATACTGAGTGAAGTAAGTTGTAATATCGTGTCATTAAAACTAAATTTATTTATGATGAGTGTAAATATTGGTCTTATGTATGATGTCACATTCAGTCATTATGGTAAAGGTAATCATGGTTATGATAAGGATTTATCAGACCTATTGTCCATTTTTAAAATGAATAAGCTAAATTTCTCATCTTGTTTCCAAAATTGATCTCATTGATGTACACCAAGCCTGTTTCTGATCAGCCCAAACATGTGACCAAAAACATCCTTGGAGCTGCAAGGTCTTGCTTCATCATGTAGGATCAGTCCGAACATGTAACCAAAACATGCTCTTGAACTCTACCTTAAGATGTGCCTGACAGTTTTCCAGGAAATGAGGAGGAAATAACCACTCAAACCCTTGCATGCATGACCATCAGTTGTACTGGCCTCATGCTAGAATTGTGGTCTCTTGCTAGAAGTGGGGGTGGGGTCTCTTGCTAGAAGTGGGGTGGGGTCTCATGCTAGAAGTGTAGTCTCAGAATAGCATGATTTTTCCTCAATTAGTGACTATAGTAGAGATAAAGGTCATAGCATTACCTCCTCAATTTATCTATTTACTTAATGTGATTACATAATGTATTCCGACAATTTAGTCAACTGTGTTCCTCTGAAAATTCTTAACCAAATTACTAAGAAAACCTCCAAAAGCTTCCCACAAAGGAAAGCGTCCTTGTTGCTGTATTGCTCCAGATAAATCAATCACATTACAAGCATAGTCAGCTAGTGTTGGTCAGGAAAAGTAAAATATTCTTACTTTTGTGTATATGCTGTCTAGACAGGAAACTCTAATATTTGTTTTGTCTTTGACTGGCTTTAATGGAGCTTTCTTCCTTACACTTTAATAATGGGATTTGGTAAGAATTCTTGGAGACAATAATATCTAAAAATTTGGATTTTTATAATTAACCAGGAAGAAGAGGATTTGTTTGGGAAGAGTGTCAAAACAGAGAGGAAAAAGCACAAGAAAGCTCAAACAAAAGACGAGGACTTGTTTAAGGTACTTCAAAAATATTATTATGTTCTTAGATTGTCTAAGAGGTTATCTCAGAAGAAATTTAGTCCAATCTTTTAAAATATCAGATATAATGTCAGTCTGTATTTTTATGTTAAGTTTTGACACTTGAAAAATTGTGTGATATGTTTTGATGAAATACGACATAAAGAATGGTATGTAAAATTTCCATCTTTGAACACATCACTGGAAAAACCGTGTGATATGTTTTGATGAAAACTGATAGCATATATAAAAAAGTGCAGAGGGATTCTATTTATTTATTTCTGAACTGATTCAAACCAAAGGAAATCATAATATGTTGGGATATCATATGTCATCTCTTCATCCATTACCAATATGGTTGATGCTCAATAACTTTTCTACCGTACAATCTACATTTACAAGACTGTATGGATCTGTTAGCTTTACAATCAAAGTCCAAGCTCACTGTGATTGGAAGAATACTCATTACTGTGAGTTCAATTTACAGCTCCCAAATACTACAGATCGCTTGTATTTGGGACAAGCCCCTACATATCAGAAATAACCCTGTTGATTTTGGGTCCAAGGTCATGGTCACTGACTCAGTAAAATAGTTGTCTACTTTGTACATAATCTACAGTAACCACACTTTGTATTTGCTTCATATGTAGTTAAGGAAGCAACAACTCAATCTTGAGCCCAAAAGTTAAAGGTTAAGGTGACTGAATAATTTAATATAATTTAATATGGTTTCTTCACAATAACATTAATTTTGCACCACACTTTATGGATGATTTTCACAGGAGATAAGAAAGAACCCTATACATTTGGGGTCAAAGGGCAAAATGTCAGTTTTGCTCTGACTGAATAAAGAGGAGGGGGCAGGCAAAATTAACTCAGTTTTAGACAATGTACCTGAACCAAAGTTACGAATGACATACTGGGTTAGAGTAGCAAATTGTATAGACGGCATACTTTGACCAGTGTTTGTAGAAAGGTAGACTTGGGTTAATTAAAAAATATACCAATTGTAAAAGGCAGAGATCATGGTAAGTCTATGAATCAATAATGGTTTATGTTCAGTAAGTTAAAGTTTTCCATATCCTTCTTGTTGACAGGGCAGGTTTATTATGTATTGTTTTTGGGTCTCCTGTTTCTTTTAGATATCCAATTATTTAACATAACTGAAAAGACACAGACCAAATACCATCTGTTTTAATTTAAGTGAGCATTTGGCATGTCTGCATCATGGGTAATCTTAAATGTGATTTTTAAGCCAAATTTCAAAACAAAATAGACCTGAATTGCCATCTTTTTTTTTATCATAGGATGATACAGACATTTTTGCTGATGTTCCTGCAGCAAAACCAAGGGAGAAGAAGAAAAAGAAAACAACCAGTTCTGCCCCTAAAAAGACCATATTCAAGGATGACATAGGTTTGTCTTTCGGGATTGACTCCAGTAGAAAACTAAATATCTGAATGTGTGAAAGTTGTTTAAGCTCAGAATGAGAATAGTTAAATCTATTGAAACTTGACATATCTTTTTCATCTCACAAGACTTGGTTTTAAATTTACAAAAATAATCAGTTTGATAAGTCATGCATGCTAATCATGTAGTTCCTGCGGATTCTACCAGAATAATCAGTTACTTAGTCTACTATACTTTTGACAAAAATATAGTCAGGGTCACAGTCAAGCATGTGATTGTTATTTTCATACTTTTTTCATCAGTTGATTTTCCTTGTTCTTATTATTAGTAACAGTCAGTTATCAAATAATGTACTTAAGATTTATGATCATTTTATATTAACAGTTATTGGTCACGTGTAATAGATCTACACATAATTTGAATCACATTTTTTTCTTACATTTTCAATTTAGCAAAAATCTATTCAGACTGTTACAGCTAAATTATCTGGACATCTCTCTTTTTTTATGTTCATACTTTCAACCTAATGAATTGTCTTTTGATTAGATTAATGTGAGCAGAAAAAAGTCTTTACTAAAATGCTTGGTTTCGAAATGAAGTCATATTGTTTCTTCTCTAATTAGATGGTTTTTATATCTGAGTAATTGCATTTCTTTGTTTTTAAACAGAAGTTTCAACACATTTCCTTTTAAACATTTTATCTTATGTTTACTGCATATTTACCTATAACTCAGATGGCTTTTATTCTACAAAAATTATATTATAGTTTGTTTACATATTTAGAACTTTTAATTTCACTATTTACTGATGTAGTGCTGATAAACCTAATAGTAAAATGCATTCATACATACATACATACATACATACATACATACATACCTTTTGTATATTATAAAATTTTTGTTCATAATTCAGGTTATATATTTCAAAAAACTACTCATTTAATGATTCTGTCAAATTTATATTTAGTTTTGCCATGTTTGGCTTGACTTACATGGAACTGTTTCATGAGTATTGTACTGATGTTCTCTTTCATACGTACATATTAATTGTTCAGGAAAACTAAAACTAACTTATAGCAATTTTATACAATTATTTTTTTTAAAAATTTAAACTAAGTTTTCATATCCACTCATTATGAAAGCATTTAATTAATATGTTTGTTGTTAGTTCACTGTTAAACTTGATAATTTTTATTGACAATTGTTGCTACCATTTATTTATTTCAGATGACATTTTTGCTGAAGCATTAACCCCACCAAAGTCTAAGGAGAAGAAGGAGAAGAAAACACCAGTGGCCACAGCAACACAAAAAGTTAAATCCCCTATTGGTGACGATGATATTTTTGCTGATCCCCTTAGTTGAGATGTGATAATTTGTTACACAGTGGAACCAGTTTTAGAAAAAATTCCAGATAAAGTGGGTGATCACATGGAACAACATTAAAAATCTCTTTCTGAAATTTCATTTTTATAATCAGAACGTCTGATTGATTGTCATAGACTGGTTTATTATTTGTTCTATGATTCTTCACTTAATTTTCAGTTTTGGAGAAAAATTTTGGTTTTCATATTTTTGCTATGCTTGAAAATAATTGTTGATGTTCTATCTTCAGTTTCAGAGACATTAATGCATCAGATGTCTAAATTCAATTTCTGTACTTAACAAATGGCTTTTTTTTCTTCAAAGCAGTTACAAAGAAATTCTGTCAATATTTGATATGCAAATTATTTTCATTGAGTTTTAATGAAATTTATATGATTCCAGATTTATATTTCTACATTATGTTAGTATGAATCAGAAAAAATGTGAGACCGAGATTTTTTTGCTATTAATATACTATTTGATTAACTCAATATTTTCCTTATCATACAACCAATATCGACAAACAATACATTTTACAGCACGTTCATTTTTCACAAGTGGATTATTTGTTTACATGGCTAGTGTTTACATGGCTAGTGTTATAGTATTGGCATATTACTTGTTAGGGTTCGATGCTAAATTTTTTGTTCACAAGTTTTATAATTATTTACGATGGGATTTCCTTTGCAAGACGTTATCCTGCGAAAACCATATTAATATTTATTTATCAGCTATTATAAAAGGGTCTCTCAATTACTGACAGTGGCTTGTACAAAAGATTCTTCTACTTTTGGATGATTATATTGTAACTCACATTGGCAGAAGCTGGAAATAATTGTTGCTTTGGCATCCATGTGCAACTGAATTCGTATCTTATTGCAAACCCAAGATTTCAGTCAGTATTACAGATTGAATAGAGACGATTTCCCATTGTAAGTATTTCAAGACTTTTTATTGAACAGTATGAGAAGAAAAAATACTTTATCCAATTAAATGTACTTCAAATTCCCCAAATTGTTGGTAAAATTAATGTGTTATAGTGCACTTAATTTCAAGTATAATGTATGTATCGTTTCGATGAAGTAAATATCCTTATCAACAGTTAAATCAGATTATTATCTTGAATATACATGATGACTATTGTTGACAAAGGTTTGGAACAGACTCAGTATGGAAGTGCAAGATGCATGCATGTTGCATTGTGGGTATTTGATGTCTGAAAAAATTGAGTAGTTATTAAAATTACTTTTTGAATATAAATATTTTCATAGTTTTAAATCTGTTTAAAAAAATTGCAAAGGGTCGTTTTTGTAATACATGATTATTTTATTTATGACTACAAATTACTTTTGTGATGTCTGTTGAATTATTAATATATTGAATAAAGATCGTATCACATAAATTATATTTACATGCTGATTTCATCTATTTACCGGCAAAAAGTTCCTTCCTCTGTTTAAATATAAAAATATTGTTCCTAGAAATAAATGCAAGAAAGAAAGAATATACTTTCTGCAGATGAAGATCTACAAATTGATGATCCAATTAGATTCATTGTAAATAAATATTTCTTAAATGAACTGCAACTTTTTCTATGTTCGACATGAAGAATTTGAAATTTCTTTCTACAACAATGAAAAGCATCTGGTAACGAAGTGTAGCAATTATTTAAGGTGCTTTTGAAATTATCAATGAAGTCAATTCGACAAGTCTCAGTAATATATTCAACACCATCATGGTGGCCATCTTGAAATGTGATTTATGGCTACAAGTCTCAAACGACTGGATCGTAATGATATTAGGCAAAGAAGATTTGTTGTCTAGTTTGTCCTAATTAGAAATGTTGTCAGTCAGACCTCCATCATGGCAGCCATCGTGTCACTAATTGTTCTGATTAACAGATGCTGATATCAAGGTTGGGTTTTGCACTGAAAGACATCTTAATATATTGTTTGTCCTAAAGGAAAATTATCCCAATAAAAACACTAGCATGGACACTGTATTGGCTTTATTAAACATCTTGTTATCACAGCTCATAAACAGAAGGCTCTATTGACATGAACCATTATTCCTTGTTTGATTTTTTAATGAACTGCAAAAGTATTTGATGTTCAAAGACTATATTATAATTACATGTTATCATATTTACTAATTATTGTTGTCAATCAGACCTCCATCATGGCATCCCTTAGTTATGATGCAGTTTAATATTATATTAACATTCCATTATAAGCTATTAACCAATTCCGACATGAAAATATATTTATTGACAGCAATGGGATGTTCCGATGGTAGAATTAAACGCATATCTAGGTCAGTGACTTGAATGAAATAACATGTAACAAAAGGTACAAATCAATAAAATTTAAGAAACAAACAACTATAAGATTTAAAAGTATTTAAAATTTTCCAATATGTTGTTTCAATAACAGTCTTGTAGTAGACATGGTTAGGGACAAGCCTATCAACGTCTGGGTTTCCTTGTGTCCATTAACCAGAGGATTGTTATCAATGGTTGGTTCTGCAAAAGTGAAAACAGACCGGCCATGCCAAGCTTGTCACACAGATGAAGTTTCAAGCACGTGTTATGGTTATTTCTATGGTTTATCAAGAGTCCATGTCTGATTCCTGTTAAGCAATTCATCAATTGCTTTGATGTGAAGAAATCATACAAATATCTCCATGGAAGACTATAAAGCAGTAACAAGATACTCTGATGGATTTGCTGTCCAGAACTCTTTAATTTTACTGAAAGTATCACGTGATTGTTGCAACATGTGCTCTATCATCAGTTGCAGAAACTCTGTGTGTGTTTCTGACCTAATCAAAGAAGTACTGAACTGACCATGGTAGATGAACCCTGAAAATATAATAGCAATATTATAATGCAACTGCTATATTACCTCAAAACGTTAACCAGTGGCAGTGAATCTACTGGTGTCCTATGATTTCAAATGAGTAATTTTTATAAAGAAAATCAATAGGTGAAATGAGAAAGAGACTGAATGATACTTCTTGAAGCTTTGGATATGAGGATTAAAAGTGAAGGTGCAAGAACAGTTGCTTCCCCAAAGATGTCAGTCTTTGGTGTGCTCGGTAAGAAATTAAAACATTCTCCAGGAAACAGTTAAGCACCATGGAACCAAAACTCGCCTATATTTGCTACATGAGATTGTTGATAATTAGAGTTGCTACATGAAATTGCTAAGAATGCGAGTTGTTACATGGTATTGTTGAGAATGAGTGTTGCTATATTACATTGTTGATAATGAGAAATGTTAAATGAGATAGTTGAGAATTAGATTTGCTACATGAGATGGCTAAAAATGAGAGTTGTTACATGAAATTATTGATAATGAGAAATGATGTATGAGAGTGTTGATAATGAGATATGTTACATGAGATTTTTGAGAATGAGAGTTGCTACATGAGATGGCTGAGAATTTGAGAATTTCTGCTGCATCTTTATCTTCATCTTCATTAAAGGGCATACAGTTGGTGCTGTATGAAAGGTTTCTCAAAATGTAACTGGGTGGAGAAGATGCTATATGTCTGCGGCATGATGCTCCAGTGCCAGATATCGTAGTGATTGGACTAACAAATTGTCAAAGCTACGTATAAATCTCATACAATTAAACACAGACACATTAAAAGTATGAGCTCCACAGAACACGATGCTCATGAAGATTAGGAGAAGCTATATTCTAATGTATATGACAAACCTAGTTATAAAACTATTTTATGCAGAGGAAGTTTACTAGGCCTACGTATCACCCATAATCACATCCTCCCGATAAAAATCACTATATAGAACGTTGTATGAAGAGTTGTTCGACAGTACTTTTAAAATATACATCTATTCACATAATACGTTGATATCCGATATTACAAGCAGGTTTATTCGAGTAATACCAATAATAATAACACACGGATAAATACTATTAATATTATCTAGCGACTAAATATAAAACAAAAACACTTGTCCCTGATTAGGCGAGAATGTACTAACTAATACAAGTACATATATAGGGTAGGAAAATAAGCCTACAACAGAAGCGTGTGCTAATGTAACAGTCACGTGATCACAAGTGGATTTGAAAAGCCTTGACCTGGCAGGAATGTACTTGTAAACGACACATGATTGTCGAGATTCAAGAAGGGACGCTTTATTACGGACATAACGAATAGCATTCGTTTAACTCTTGAAAGGAAGCATAATATTTACAATGGCAAGTTCCAGAGAAGACACTGATTCTGAGGAGAGACATAATTGTCCCATTTGTTTGTGTGATTTTAAAATACCGAGACAGTTACCGTGCATGCATTCTTTCTGCGAAAAATGTTTACAGGACTACATATCATGTCGAGAAGAAACAGTAAAGAAACTAAACAAAATCGAGTGTCCGATTTGTAGACTAGCCGTCAGTCCTGAAGGTAAAGACAAATATTCTACAATTTTGGCATCTATGTTTCCCATTAATGTGATTTTTCAGTCCATTCTAAGTGATCATGCAAAAGTGAAAGTAGACCGATCATGCGACAGTTGTCACTCTGCGGGCAAATTGAGGTTAGCTCAAGATTTCTGTGTAGAGTGTGAGGAGGGTATGTGTGAAATATGTTCAGAAGTTCATCGTAATCAGAAGATGTCTAGAAATCATGTAATATTATCCATGGAGGAATTTACAAGCAATCCACAGAATGTAGTGAGGATTGCAAAAGGGTTCAGCTGTCCTGAACATGATGAGGAGGCAATTGTTTTCTATTGCAAGGATCATAGGACTGCTTGTTGTAGCAAGTGTTGCATTGTGAGCCACAGAAACTGTGCCAGTGTTTCTGACTTGAACAAAGAATTACCAAGTCTACTGCAAGAAATGAACCCAGACAGTGTAGTAGAACAGATGAAGAAAATAGAAACTCATCTTGAATCGTTTACCGAAGTCAATGAGTCTAGCATCAGTCTCCTTGAGTCCCAAGTAAATGACTTGAATAATCAAATTAGAGAACTGAGAAAACAAATGAATGGTGTCCTTGATGAATTAGAAAGAAAAGTCAAGATGGAAGGACATAGAATTTGCAAGGAAGAAACAATAAGAAAACAGGAAGAGAACCACCATTGTCAGAGTTTGATAAATTCAATTAGAAATTCACAATCGCTTCTAGAAACAGTAAAGAAATATGGAACAGAAACACAGGTGTTTCTTATGACAGAAAAAATGCAGTCACAGCTTACTTCATACCTGGATCAGATCCAAGAAAGGTACACGAAGACGGAGAGCACTACAGTCCTGTTGGAAATGAATCCACAAGTCCAACTCTTACTTTCAATACGCCCCGATAGTTTGGCGAAGATAATCAGCAAAAGACAACTGCAAAGGCTGTCTAGTACAGTTATCAAGAAGCCATCCCGAAACCGTTTGATTCAGATGGATAGAATTATTGAGATCAACGTTAATGATCGTTGGCGACCAAATTTTTGTGGAATCACGTATTTGAAATCAGGTCATTTGATGCTAGCAGATACTTGGATGAGCACAGTACATCTTCTTGATTCCTCATACAACTCAATTAACAGTTATTTTGCGAAAAACGCCATATCCGACGTCTGTGTTGTAGATGATAATGATATGGTGGCCGTCACTTTGCCGTGTCTACAAAGAGTCGAATTCCTGTCTGTCACAAATGGGAAGATCACACCAACCAGGACGATAACCACGAGATATACATGTGTTGGTATTGCTGCTGCAGGAAATGGGAATATCGTTATATCTGGTTACTGTACTGATGATCGTAAACCATACTGGAGCCTTGTCAACAGTGAAGGGAAGGAGTCATGTCATCCGATTGAATGTCACTGTAAGGACTCATGGACATGTGTCACTGTGGACTCATCCTTCACGCATGTCTACATCACTGTCAATATGGCCCATTCCCTGCATTGCTTTGACATGAGTGGCAGCCAGAAATTTGTTTACCATCCTGACAGTCTTAAGAATCCACATGGTGTTGCTACAGATAAATATGATAATGTGCATGTCGTAGGATATGGATCAAACAACATCCACCAGCTGACACCAGATGGTGTTGTTCTTCAGATTATATCTAACGGAGTACCATATGAACCTCTAGCTATTTGCTTTAATAGGGACGGTGATGTGTTTCTAGTCACAAATTATTCAGACTCTAGTAAACTTTACCAGTATGTACTAAAGTAAGATGTTACTCTGGTATAGATCTGAGTTGACGTGATTGGGTTCAAATGAAATGGTGTCCTGCAGTTTATTGTTTTAAATTTTTGGTCCATAAGGATATTATTAACTTGTATATTTTCAAATCTGCAAATTAATGAAAAATATCCAATATTTTAAAAGACCGTAACACCATCCAACAGCCAGCACCAGATGCCGTTGTTTTTTCATGTCATATCAAAATATGTTGACAATATATCCTCAGATATCGCCTGGGGTATATCAGATAACATTTGTATGATAAATGACTCAACAATGTATAGAAATACAGTTGTATTTGCAATGATACCTTTACGATTGCTAGTTATGTTGAATGGAATGGTTGTTGTCAAAACGATAAACGGAAATAATTAAATTGTTAATCGAAAAGTAAAAAGCACGAACCCGGCACTAAGTAGTACAACAGCAGCAGCAATAATAACAACAATTGCATCTACTACCACTGTGAGAATAGATATATCATTAGATATCGCCTTTGGTCCATTAGATAACATTTTGTATCATAAATGTCTCAACAATGTATAGAAATTACTGTTTTATTTTATTTGCGATAAGATCTTTGTCATTGCTAATTATGTTGAACGGAATCACATGTTCAAATGGTTGTTATCAAAACGATAAACGGAAATACCAGTTAAATTAGTAACCGAAAAGAAACAGCACGTTAGAATCGTACCCATCACAAAACAGTGCAAAAGGAGTAGCAACAATAACAACAACTGCATCTACTACCAGTGTGAGAATAGAAAAGACTATTTCTACTGCTAATCATACGCTAAAATATGTGAAGTGTGTCCCTTCAGGGGCTCCGTATTGTACTATGTATTAATCTCACTGCACTCCTTTATCTGTGTCAGATCATTTTAATATTGATTCCGTTGGTTGGTATGTATGCCAACTTTTAGTTCAATCTCAGTGATAATGACAGACTGCTCTTCGGCTGTGTGCTTCGGTAACTGTCAATTTCTATCATGATAAGCTCGGAAACCCGCCCCACCCCGCTCCAAACAAGAACTTTAAGCTCTTAAATAAACCCTTTCCATTCCATGTGGTATGCATGATCAAACATAGCTATACCATACTTTTGTGGCAGAGTCTAGCGTAAAGCACTCGCACAAATCAATAGTCAAGCTACCTTCCCGAGAAAGTTGGTAGCAACTTCGCACAAATGAAATTGTTATAGTACATTTGTATATGTATATGATACAACTAGATTGAGAGACGCATGTGCAATTTGAGTTGTTCACTTGTATTTCAAGGAACATTATCTGATTTGCAGGTCTTCACAGTAATTATTATTAATATTATTGTATTGTTTACACATTACTAAACTTTTTAGACGATGTTAGCACGATGAAGCAAAAACATTCTTGACGTAGACATTAAATTTAAGATGCGTCCTTTGAATTTATATGTAGATAACATGATTTCCAATAAGGTATAGAAAAATTTAAATAAATTTTAAACACTTGCAAACCTTTTGAATAGCCTCTTTTCGACCTGTGGTACGGCTGTGGGGGATAAATGTCTTACAAACACAAATCTATCTATCTATCTATCTATCTATCTATCTATCTATCTATCTATCTATCTATCTATCTATCTATCTATCTATCTCTGGGCTGTCTATATGTATGTATGTATATATGTCTATATCTGTCTGTCTATCTATCTATATGTCTGTATATATGTATGTATATATGTCTGTCTAACTGTCTGTCTATCTTTCTCCCTACATATCTATCTATCTATCTATCTATCTCTGTCTGTCTGTCTGTCTGTCTATCTATCTCTCTCTCTCTCTCTCTCTCTTGTCTGTCTATATGTATGTATATATGTCTATCTATCTGTCTCTATCTATCTGTATATATGTATGTATACATGTCTATCTGTCTGTCTATCTTTCTACCTACATATCTATCTATCTATCTATCTATCTATCTATCTATCTATCTATCTATCTGTCTGTCTGTCTGTCTGTCTGCCTGCCTGCCTGCCTGCCTGCCTATCTATCTATCTATCTATCTATCTATCTATCTATCTATCTATCTATCTACATATCAGTATATCTGACTCTATGTCGGTTGATATGTCTATCTATCTGTACATCTATCTGGCTGTATGTATGGATGGATGTATGTATGTATGTATGTATGTATGTATGTATGTATGTATGTATGTATGTATGTATGTATTATGTTTGTATGTATGTCATACTAAAGCAATGATAAAGGAAACTTGGATATAAATATTTTAGTACAAACTGTGCTAATCGTAATTTGAGAGTGTCTGGCCATGACCACAACATTCGCTGGTTAAATGCAAATTGAAGAAAAAGAGACAAATCTTGATCAATGGTTAAAGTACTGAATTGTCTTGTACATCTTTCATCGTCCGCATTAACTCGATCGCAGTCTTGTGAATTGTTTTGAAGTTAGCTGTACTGGTTAGATACTACCAATACTTATGATGCGGTCATTCGTAGTCTTCCGTCAGTCCGTTAGCATAGGATTGTTTTTCTTGCTACGCCTCGTAAACTACCTGCAAGATTGCCATGCAAGTTTACACCAGCTTTCATTAGTAGTTAATGGGGAGGGGGCGGTATAGGGCATATGATAAATATATAATGAAAACAGCCATATGTACTATGGCGCAGTTGTAGGGCATATGGGCCACTATGGGGCAGTTAACAGAGAAGCTAAATTTTATGTATATTGGACCTGTATAGGGACAAGGGAAAGTCTGACATTACGGTACAAAATGTTGCAACAATGTTACAAGTTGCTGACATCAGTCGTGGGTCAAAGCCTAACAGGTATGCAATAGAATGACATGTCGTAATCATTTGATACAAACGACTAAAAAAAAAAGGCAAAGAAAGCAAATATCTTTTCGAGGCATCTGAATGGCTCTGAAAAGGGCCTTTGGGTCTTCTCCTTCTATTTTCTGCCGTTGTTCCACCACCTTTTGAATATTCCAATTATTCTTTTCTTCTTCTTCTTCTTCTTCTTCTTCTTCTTCTTCTTCTTCTTCTTCTTCTTGAATTCATTCAGGATGTCCCATAGCTCTAAACTTTTCCTGAACTTTAATCCATCCCTGATTTAGCTTATCAAATTCCTCTTTCTTTTTTTTTTTTGTTGTATTGTTTCCTACTCTCCGTTGTCCAGTTATCTTTTATCTTTATCACCTCTTCTTCCATCACCTTTCCCATCATTGCTTCTGCTTTCTTTAGTCGGTCTAGTCTCCGCTTCACATATGCACACTCTGTCCAATACAATGTGACTTCTAGAAAGTACCTGACTTTGATGATATTATAAATGTTCCTCCTTCAAGCTCCCTTCTCTTACATATTTTGTTGTAATAAGTCTTCTTAATTTATTGGATTCATCCTCTATCATACCTTCTAATAGATCTCTCGCTAATTTGAAATTGGTTACACAGTCCAGGCTACACCGAAATTCTTTCTCAAAGAAGTTGATGGCCATCTTGATGTGTTCAAAATTGAATGGCTCGAATGAACAAACGAAATTTGATTTAAAGTGTACTCGTCTACGAAGAGACGTTTGGCACTGTTTAATGCCAGCAAAGCTGGCTATTTGATTAATCCCGTGAGGGTAAAGAATGGTACCATATCCCCACGGGCGTTTATGCACACATAGTGTGCTATTTAATTTGGTCGTCATGTCGCACCCCTATTGAGGGGCTATCGACATGAATGACAGACCTTCAGGTGAGTAGGAATAGACCCAACACACACTCAACCCTGTCAACCAATCAGCGTGAAGATACTAGAGGTGCAATGGCACCAAATAATGACGAGTGATAAATAGTTTTACATATCGTCATGTTGAGAAGTACTGGTCATGGAAAAGAAGGAAGAGTTTTCAGATTTCTTAATCTATTTGCCGGTAAAATGATCCTTCCTCTGTTTGAATATAAAATATTGTTCCTAGAAATAAATGCAAAAAAAGGAAGAATGTTTCTTCTGCGGATCAGGATCTGTAAAGTGATGATCCAATTAGATTCATTGTAAATAATTATCTATTAAATGTACTGCAAATTTTTCTATGTTCAATATGAAGAATTTGAAATTTCATTCTACTCCAATGAAAAGCATCTGGTAACGAAGTGTAGCGATTATTTAAGGTGCTTTTGAAATTATCAATGATGTCAATTCGATACGTCTCAGTAATGTATTCCAGCCAACATGGTGGCCATCTTGAAATGAGCTTTATGGCAATAAGTCTCAAACGACTGGCTCGTAATGATATTAGGCAAAAAAGATTTGTTGTCTAGTTTGTCCTAATTAGGAATGTTGTCAGTCAGACCTCCATCATGGCAGCCATCGTGTCACTGATTGTTCTGATTAACAGATGCTGATATCAAGGTTGGGTTTTTCACTGAAAGACGTCTTAATATTTTGTTTTTCCTAACACCAGCATGGGCACTGTGTTGTCTTTATTATAAAGCTTGTTATCACTGCTCATGAACAGAAGGCTCTATTGACATGAAACATTATTCCTTGTTTGATTATTTAATGAACTGCAAAAGTATTTGATGTTCAAAGACTCTATTATACTTACATGTTCTCTATTTACATTTTCTTTTGGTTTAATATTCTTGACATATATTGTATGTCTTGGGACCCTAACTCCATTGGCTTTTATTCAAGGATCCTTATATAGTCAAGCAGACCTCCATCATGGCATCCCTTAGTTATGATGCAGTTTAATACATATTAACATGCCATTATAAGCTATTAACATATGAAAATATATTAATTACAGCAGTGGGGTGTTCCAATCGTAGAATTAAACGCATATCTCTGACAGTAACTTGAATGAAATAACATGAAAGAAAAGGTACAAATTAATCAATGTTAAGAAACAAACAACTGTAAGATTTAAAAGCATTTAAAATTTTCCAATATGCTGTTATAATAACAGTCCTGTAGTAGACCTGGTTAGTGACAAGCCTATCAACTTCTGGGTTTCCTTGTTTCCATTAACCAGAGTCTTGTTATCAATATTTAGTTCTGCAAAAGTGAAAACACACCAGCCATGCCAAGCTTGTCACACAGATGAAGTTTCAAGCACGTTTTATGGTTATTTCTATAGTTTGCCAAGAGTCCATGTCTGATTCCTGTTAAGCAATTCATCGATTGCTTTGATGTGAAGAAATCATACAAATATCTCCATGGAAGACTATAAAGCAGTAACAAGATACTCTGATGGATTTGCTGTCCAGAACTTTTTAATTTTACTGAAAGTATCACGTGATTGTTGCAACATGTGCTCTATCATCAGTCGCAGAAACTCTGTGTGTATTTCTGACCTAATCAAAGAACTTTTGAACTGACCATGGTAGATCAAGCCTGAAAATACAATTAACTAATAAAAATATAATTGACTAATAAAAATTTAATTGACTAATAAAAATATAATTGACTAATAAAATATAATTGACTATTAAAAATATAATTGACTATTAAAATTATAATTAACTAATAAAAATAGAATTGACTATTAAAATATAATTGACTAATAAAAATATGATTGACTAATAAAAATATAATTGACTAATAAAAATATAAGTGACTAATAAAAATATGATTGACTAATAAAAATATAATTGACTATTAAAATTTAATTGACTAATACAAATATAATTGACTATTAAAAATATAAGTGACTAATACAAATATAATTGACTAATAAAAATATAATTGACTAATAAAAATATGATTGACTTATAAAAATATAATTGACTATTAAAATATAATTGACTAATACAAATATAATTGACTATTAAAATATAATTGACTAATAAAAATATAATTGACTAATAAAAATATAATTGACTATTAAAAATATAATTGACTATTAAAATATAATTGATTAACAGAAATATAATTGACTATTAAAGATATAATTGTCTAATAAAAATATAATTGACTAATAAAAATATAATTGACTGTTATATTGCAACTGCCATATTACCTCAAAACGTTTACTAATGGCAGTGAATCTATCGGTGTCCTACGATTTCAGATGAATAATTTTTTAAAAGAAAATCAATAGGTGAAATGAGAAAGAGGCTGAATGAAACTTCTTTGGAAATGAGGATTAAAAGAGAAGGTGCAAAAAACATTTTCTAGCTCGCTTTGGAAATGACAATTAAAAGCGAAGGTGTAAGAACAATTGCTCGGTAAAAAATTATATCATTCTCTAGGAAACAGTTAGGCACCATGGAACCAAGGCTCGCCGATGTTTTGCATGACGGAAAAGTTGACGTTGCAGCTTATGTCACAATGTGATTTAATTCTGAAGAATTTTTTGAAGATCAAAATGAAAACATTTTAATAGGAATTGGAGTTCAAGCTAGATTCCATTTGCCAATAGAACCGCTTCAGTGGTCTATTGGTTAGAACGTCCACCACGGATGCAGGAGGTCTTGGGTTCGATCCCCGGCTGAGTCATACCAAAGACTAACAAAAATGTCGCTCAGCATTAAGTTGTTAGTGTTAGGATTGGTTGGCCTAATGCGACTGGGTGTGACATCAAGCAACACGTCTGCGACATGATGCTCCAGTGTTAGGCATCACAATAAACTGTCACAATGCAGACATTGTAGCGATATGATGTTTTTCTAAAGCTATGTTAAATATCCACATCGGGGTCACCTAGTGGCCCAGTGGTCCAAAGCGCTGTCCGTTACAGATCACTGCCGTCAAACCTCTGTCTGCGTGGGTTCGAATCTAAGTTTCGGATAATGTAGTTATGTGAGAAAGCTTGTCAGTAGCTTCTCGTGGATCGGTGGTTCTTTATGGGGGTTTTCCCGGGTTCTTCCTCCACCAATAATACTGGCCGTCATGTATAGCCTATCGTGTGCTGAAAAATGACGTTAAACCCTTAAAAAAATAATATCCACATCACACACACACATGCGCAGACATACACACACACACAAAAAAAAAAAACGTGTATCATTTGCTGCATAAGCGAGTATGTATGAAGATTAATGCACGCTGAGGAAAAAAGGTACCAATCTATTATGAAACAGCCGGTCACATTAAATATTTAGGGTAGACCTATATATAAAAATAAGTACAAGTTTAGCATGAACCAGCCGGTCACATCAAGCATCAAGGGTAGACCTGTATATAAAAATTAGTACGAGTATAGTATGAAACTTCCAATCACATTAAAAATCAAGGATAGACCTTCATATAATAGGTACGATTGTTGTAAGTAATGTGGGGCGATCTAGCGTCAATGGGAAATCCAGTCATAAAGGGCCTGGGATGTCTGGCGTCAAGGGGACTTTAACATGGGGAATATTTGGGCCTATCTAGCGTCCAGGGGAATTTAACATGGTGGGATTACCTAGCGTCAAGGGGAATTTAACATGGGAAATATTTGGGCCTATCTAGCGTCAAGGGGAATTTAACATGGTGGGTCTGAATAGCGACAAGGGTAATTTAAAGTAATCACAATCAAAGTAAATCATAAAAGTTAAACCACAAATAAGTATGACAAGACCAACGGCCAAAACACCAAGGAAAACAATTACACTATCCTTCAAAAATAGGACTACAGGAGCCAAACATGGAAGAAGTAAGTAAGAAAATGGAAAAGTTCAACAAACAACTAACCACAGATCCAATTATAGACTTGATACCATCCGAAATATTAACGGCAACCTTCTTCTTAAATATAAACGCAAAATAAATAACCGAGACGACTTTAGATGTACAATCGTGGTCATCTAGGGTCACCAGAGATACCGCGAGGAAAATAACAAACCAAATAACTAATGTGGATGAAGCCATCAAATATAAAAAGGTTAAAATACCTTTCAGCATACAGATCATATCCAAAAATTCAACAATAAGCAAAATAGATCAACAAGGAGTGAGAACTGACAACATAATAACAACAATAACAACATGAACGGAAAACATAACAACAACAACAACAATAACAACTGAAATGGAAAAAACCAACAACAACAATATCAACAAATGACTCACGTGAGAAGAATAAAGTGGGAAGCAAAAATGCAACAACAAACGAAATAGAGAAACAAGGAGAGAGAACTGGCAACACAAAAGCAACACTAAATTCAGGAACGGAAACTCCAATCAACATAAACCATGACAACATGGACAACATCATAATAACAGAAAAGAAAATCAGCTACACCTTAAGCAGCAGTCAAGAGCCCGAACGATCTAAACACATCTCCGATAGAGAGATGGAAGAGATAAACAAAGAAATTCGTGAGGCTGATCGAGTTGAACGAAACGGAAAGGAATACAAACAATGGCAAAAACCAGCAACAAAGACAACAAGTCATAATGCATATGGAAATGGAAATGAAAATAGAAATGAAAAAGATAAATGGAAAGAACCAAAGACAATAATAACACAGGAAACGGAAAACACAGTAACAATAATAACACCTGAAATGGAAAAAAATAACACCAACAACAACAGATGATGCACATGAAAAGAATAAAGTAAGAGACAAAATACACCAAATGAAACAAACTCCAATCAACATAAACCATAACAACAACGACAACATCAACATTACAGAAAAGAAAAACAGCTACACCTTACACAGTAGTCAAGTACCCGGACCATCAGAACACATATCGGATAGAGAGATGGAAGAGATAAACAAAGCAATTAGTGAGGCTGATCGGGTTGAACGGTACGGAAAGGAATACGAACAATGGCTAACAATTGCAGCAAAAACAAGTCAAAGGGCATATGGAAATGGAAATAGAAAAGATAATGGGAAACAACCAATGAAAGACCCACAAAAAAATCAAACGTACCAAACACGCTAGCACGAAGAATGACAACAAGAGCAAACTAAAAACAATTGTGCAAAATGAACAAAGCAGCACCAGCGATAATATTGGCACCACCATACAAAAATATAGGTACACAGAAAATACCTCTAAGAACAAAACCGACAATTATAATCAACAAACAGGAGATAGCAACAAGCAAAAGATGTATCAGCAACATCAACAAAAAAGGAAAATGGGCAATCACCAATACCAGAAGATGCACAAGAACACACTATCTTCATAGTCAGTGCAACTGCGATACTGCTACGCATTAGTAGCAGGAGCCTAGCTAATGCACTCATAGAACAACATGGCGGAGAGTTTAAGATTGTAAGACCGCCCAAGGATTATATCATAATACAGTGCAACACATTGAAACAAGTCTCAAAATATATGGAGATCACAACCATAGCAGGGCTCCCAGTACAAATCACAAGGCACAAAGCCACAATAAAAAAATCACAACAACAATAACAAAATCAAGATAAGGATAAATAAACCCAAAGACCATATTTAGCAAACCAAGCTAAATACAAAGCAATCCTTAAACTACCTCGAACAATGGTGTGGAAAACGCAAGAAAATATTGAATATGACCTCAAATTTCACAAAATAACTTGCAAAAGGGTTGTCAAATTACTTAATCATCTAGGAATGGAAACGTTAACAATCCTACTAGAATTCCAACAGCTCCCACCAGCACACGTCAGGATTGGACCACATGGAACTAAAGTAAAACTACAGCAGTACATCAACAAACCCCGATACTGCAATAATTGCTGTAAATGGGGTCACTTTTCTTCGCGCTGTCGTTCACAACCAAGATGTGGAAAGTGCGGCGGCAAACACACAGGAACATGCCTTATCAAAATACCAAACTGTGCTAACTGTAGGGCTGATCACAAATTATATGATACCCAATGCCCCATAGCAGTACAAGAAAAAGTTATTATTCGACTAATGGACCAACAAAACATCCCTATAATCAAGCCAAGAAACAACATATGCGAAAGGAAATCATACCTAAAGCAAAAAAAGGCAAAAGCACAACCCAAACCAAAACCAACTAAACAAAATAATGGCACAAATACAACAAGGCAAGCTTCAAATCAGGAAAAAACACTAACAGCCGCGAGAACGAGAAACCTAGATACAACCGCAATCCCAGAGATATTTTTCAATTTGAAACCATTTAAACCAACTACAAAAATCAATCAGCAACCAAATGAGGAACGACCGAATTACTAAAGATGAATTTATTAGCATATATATGCAACAAATACAGGACTACCTAGCTCAACCCATCACGAATAAATCAACAACAAACAAAAATATTAACAACAGCACAAACAATGTATACTGGAAATAAAACTAATGCTTCGGTTAACAAAACAAAACACAACAAGACCCCAGACAAGTTACTTATGGCAATGGAATTGCAGAGGGCTAAATAAAAACCATGGGGAATTAATCTCAGCAATCCACGGAACCATCACCAAGCCCAAGATCATCTGTCTTCAAGAAACTCTTCTTAAGGAAACCAGTACAAACACTCCTAAAATAACAGGCTATCAAACTACATTCTTAAAATACAGAAATACCGGCAAAAAAGAAGGAGGCCTAGCCATATATGTACATGACACCATCACAGACACAGTAGAGGAAGTTATTAATATAAACTCAACAGAAACACCAATTGAATTTAGAAACAATTGTCTTCACAGTAGCAACAAAAACAATACATCTGTACAACATATATGATCCAGGACAAAATAGTAAAAATAACAACCAACGTTTTCAACAAATATTCAAGAAATGGGGCACAAACACTATTATATGCGGCAACTTCAATGCACATCACACAGAATGGGGTAGTAATCGCACAGCTAAGAGAGAGAAAAACTTCATAAAATACATAATAGAAGAACAACTAGAACTTTTGAACAATGGAACCCCCGCACGTATAGACCCCAGCCAAGGCAAACTCTCTACCATTAACCTCACCATTGCGACGCCTAGCTTGGCTGTAATTACCCAATGGGAAGTGATGCAACATTCTACATTAGGCAGCGACCACTTCCCCCTGTGTACCACAATATACGTCTCGTGCCCAACGGAGCAACAAAAAACACAACAATGATGAAAACTCAAAAATGCAAACTGGAACAGCTTTAAAGACCAACTTAAATTAGTAAACCTTGCGGAAATCCAAGATGAGGATACAAATAAATATTACGACAATCTCATACAAATTATAAACGAAGCGGCAAATAAGAGTATACCCAAAACAACAGGTTTCCATTATAAACATACTGCAATCCCCTGGTGGACAGAAAATTGCAGAATTGCCATTCAGAAGAAAAAAAAACAGCCTTAAATCGCTTTAAACACAAAAACAGCCTCTGACTTTCTTATATGCAAACATAAATCAACACTAGGACGGTAATAACTGAGGCAAAAAAGGACTCATGGAGAAGATACTGCACAACACTCAATTATAAAACAAATACTAAAGAAATCTGGAATAAAATAAAAGCCATGAAAGGCAAAACACCCACAACAGCGCCGAAAATCCAGGGAACAGAAAACAACATGGAAGTAGCAGAGAAGTTAGCCCAACACTTCGCTAACTTCAGCAGCGATAACAATCACAAACACGAGTTCTTACAGCAAATATCAACATTCGAAAAAGAATTTCCCTACAATTTCAAAGATCGAGACAACAGAGATTCGCCACTAAATGACCCTTTTAATCTGAAAGAATGGAGACAAGCCGTCAGCACAAAAGAAGTACATCACCTGGAGAGGATAACCTAGGCTGTGAAATATACAATCAATTACCACCCAATATGCAGAGCATTACCTTAGACTTAATAAATCTGATATGGAGAACAGGTCGCATCCACACACTATGGAAGCGAGCCATAATCATAGCCATCCCCAAACCAGGCAAAGACCCCAGTAATTTAACCTCCTACAGACCTATTTCACTAACAAATACAATCTGTAAGGTAATGTAAACATTGGTCAACAATATATTAAAACACCACCTAGAACAAAATCAACTAATGGCTGAAACCCAAAGTGGATTTAGGAATCAACGATCTTCACTTGATCAATTAATCCGTCTGGAAGTCAACATCAAATTAACATTTAATGCCGAAAGGAAAAGAGATAGACACCTAATAGCAATATTTATAGACCTAGAGAAAGCCTTCGGCCTAGTCTGGACCAATGGCCTAATCTATCAACTCAACCAATTTGGCATAACAGGAAGCTTAAACCGCTGGATAGCAAACTTTTCTATGGGAAGAACCTTCAAAACCAGAGTACGAGAGGCCCTGTCCCAAACATATACACTGGATAACGGATCCCCCCCCCCCCAAGGAAGTGTGATTAGCCCAACCCTATTCAATCTAATCGGCACATGGGCCAACAACTGGGGTTTTAAAATATCCCAAATAAAAACAGTTGCCATGCTCTTTTTCACCAACTAACAAACAACCTAAATACCCTAAACTATATATATACAGAATCAACCAATCCAATTCCAAAAAGAGACATAGTTCCTGGGAATGCTACTAAATGAAACAATGAACACATACAACAAATTATTCAAAAATGCTAAAAGGATCTAAACATACTTAAAAACATCAAAGACACATCATGGGGAGCTGAAAAGCAAACTATGCTAATGATCTACAAATCTTTAATCCGAGCTAAGATAGACTATGGCTGCTAGATCTATTCCTCAGCCAACAAAGAAACATTTAGACAACTAGACAGCATCCAATATAGAGCACTTAGACTCTGCACTGGTGCATTACCGAACACCTCCCCGGAAGAACTACAAATCCTCGCATTACAACTGAGAAGAGAAGAATACATACTTAGATACGCCTGTAGAATCTCCATACATAAGGAGACACATCCCACCATAAAAATAATAAGTAAATATCAAATCACCTTTAGCTCAAGACTGGTACCACATCCTCCAGCAGCTAACAAAATACACACACTCTGCAAAAACTCAATCAAACAGAACTCCAAGCAGAACAACTACTTATCAAGGACCCCACACCTTGGAGAAATAACCAGCCTAACAGCACTCCAACTGGTACATAAGCGCGACAACCCCAATATTACATTAACACGAGCACAAAGCCTCGTCAACAAGAACTATGATGGATATGTAAAAATCTATACTGACGGCTCAAAATCTAAAGAAATACATATAACGGCTGCAGCGGTAGCGATCCCAGAACATCAGACCACATTTACGACAAGACTACCGGATGACTGTTCCATATATACCGCGGAATTCTGGGCCATCAACCAAGCCCTAAAATGGATAGTAACACAAAATCAAAAACAGTACGTCATCATAACAGACTCACTTAGTGTACTTGAAAGTATTGAGACAGGTAATTCCAAAATTAAACAAAACCTGCTAGAGGACACTGTGCTGACCATCAGGGAAGCAGATACATTACACCAAACCATACACTTCTTGTGGGTGCCATCTCACATCAATTTGCCTGGAAATGAACAAGCAGACCAAGCAGCAAAAAGCAGTCTGATGAAAGACCAAATTGAACCCGTACAGTACAACACTCAGGAACTATATAGTCAAGTCAGGGACAGATTTAATAATAAATGGCAACAACAATGGGAAAACTTCACAACGGGTAGACATCTATTCCAACTACAAAAAGAGGTCACTAGAACCCAACGTTTACCAAAAAGTCTGGCAGCCATTGATATTAAAATCATGAACAGAATCAGAACAGGTAAAATACTACTAAATGGAAGCTTTATGAAACATGTAAGTACAGGACCTATGCCGGATAAATGTCCACACTGTCCAGAAACTGAAACATTGGAACATGTATTCAAAATATTTCACAAATACCATCGACAACGTACCGTTTTCCAACTACAACAAAGAAAACTTGATTCGGTTTCATTCCTCCAAATTCTTGATAAAAGGCATAACAAAAACTTAAACACTAGCTATATAAATATACTTAATTACCTAAAACCAATTGACAAAAGTCACAATATATATATATATATATATATATATATATATATATATATATATATATATATATATATATATATATATATATATATATATCAAAAACATCAAATAAATAAATGCATAAACATAGCCATAGAGTCAATATTTATCAATCAAGGGGCCAGAGCGGATAATTACACAGCTAGCTCAAAAGCTGACCCACGTAACATTTCCTTAAATAAAAAAACAAAAAATAAATATTATAACTACCAAATAAATAAATAATTAACGAGGCCATATCGGTTAAAGAGGCCAGAGAGGATAATAATACCGCTAGCGTTAAAAAGCAGAACCACTTAACATTACCCTAAAATAACTATATAAAATAAAAGAGAAAAGGGGAAAGGAAGGGGAAAACAAAACAAAAAAGGGGGGGGGATAATATAAACATTTGTAATGACAGGAAAAAAGGAAGAAAGGGGAGAAAAGGAGTAGAAACAGAGAAAGAAAAAAAGAGAACATTGCACTAACTAGTGGCACAATGTAGGTACAGTAAAACCAGGCCACAGACAAATGGAAAGATAAATACAAGTGTGATGAGAACACCGGAATCAAATAGTGATAACTCAAGGAAACATAACACCAACCAACCGACAAGGAAAAGGAAAAATAAAGGGAAAAGAAGGAGGGAGTAAGGAAAAAGGAAGAAAGAAGGAAGAAGGGAGTAGGAGGGAAGTGGGAAAGAGAAAAGGGAAAAGAAGAGAAAAGGAAGAAGGACGAAATGAAATAACACCAAACACACCCACTCCAACTTTAATTTTTTTTTCCCTTTCCAGGGTTCTCATCTGGTACGAGAACCCTTTTCAAACAATCTCTTTCTCGAAATCTAACTTGATCAATTTTGACCACCGCTCAAAATTAACAAGCTAAAATACCTAACAGTGACTACATTTATTTATGTCGCTAAGACATTTTAGCAATTAAATTTGTTAAGGACCTACAACATGTACACTATGTACTAGAAATATTTATTGATAGGAAAGATGAAAAATTATATGACTATATGGATTTGATATATTTGCACAAGTGGCTTACACATTATTGGTATTTTTTTCTGTCCATAGTAAAACTGGACTAGCTTAGAAATAAGTGCGACCCGGGCGTTTCAAGCTTAAACAATGGCAACATCCAGGAGTGTGGAGAAACAGAAATAGGCTAACCTGATTGTCGACGAAAACATGGCTGATCCATTTTACGTAACTCGGGTTCTGATTAGATGTTGGAAATCTTGATTTCAAGCTCGGCCTATTCTCACACTGATGTAAAGTACAACTAAACTATTCGGCAATTCACTAATTACACAGATACTAAATACTTCATTTTAGAAGTAATAAGATATCAAACCAGTTGGGTTCTGTCTTTAACTAGAGTGACACAATTTGACAAACTAGCTTTCTAAACCGGGTGCCTTCCTGTTTTGCTGTGACCCGACATGTTACTCTAAGGCGAGACTGCCATTTAATGCGGGTGCCGGGGAGACTGCGACAACACAGCCTAGTGTAGTCAAAGTTACCTTTGGTCCCGACCAATTAAATAGCCCGACCCTCGGACATTAACTGGTCGCGAAAGCACTTAGCTGCGCATGCGACCTTAATTCATATAATTAATTGACAAACTTAATATGATATCAAATTGATTGGTTTCTGTCAATAACTAAAGTGACATAGGTTGATAAACTAGTCTTCTTTTGCCGGGTGCCTTCCTGCTTTTCCGTAGCCAGACATGTATATCTAAGGCGAGACTGCCATTTAAAGCGGTGGCCGGGGTTTGGCGACAACACAGCCTGGTGTAGTCAAAGTTACCTTTGGTCCCGACCAATTAAATAGCCCGACCTTCGGGCATTAACTGATCGCGAAAGCACTTAGTTGCGTACGCGACCACCTTAATCTATATAATTGATTTATTGACAAACTTGGTGTCCTTTCGTGGGTATGAAATTAAAATATTGAACAAACTTAAGCGCTTTGCTATAGACTATAATATAGATAATTTCAGTAACAAACTAAACAACATAAATACTGTTACAACAATAGAAAGCCCGAAATCGTCTATTAATAAAGAAATGTGTTAAAAAAGTTTATAAAGATTAATAATGGCTAACGAATAAAACCCATTTTAAGAAATGTAATGAAAAAAGTGTCAAAGCTACGTTAACATTCTAAACCACACACACACACACACACACTACACACACTACATACACATATTAAAAGTATGAGCTCCACCTAAAACGATGGTCACGTAGATATATAGTTATGCTCTAATTTATACGACAAACCTAGCTATAAACCATTTTATGCGGAGGGAATTTTGTAGGACAACATATCACCCATACTTACATCCTGCCGATACTAATCTCTATATTGAACGTTGTAAGAAGAGTTGTTCGACAATACACTCTTACAATATCCATCCATTCACTTGGTACTCTGATATCCGATATTACAAGGAGGTTGATACGAGTAATAATAATACTAACGCAGGGACAATCACTATAAATATATTCCTGCGATGAAATATAAAAGAGAAACACTTGTTTCTGATTATGCGAGAATGTATGAATTAATCCATATGCATATATACGGTAAGAAAATAAGCCATCAATACTAGCGTGTGCAAATGTAAGTCATGTGATCACAAGTGGAGTAGACGAGCCTTGACGTGTCTGGAATGTACTTGTATACAACGCATGATTGTCGAGATTCAAGAAGGGACGTTTTATAACGCACATAACGGATATTATTAGTTTTAACTCTTGAAAGGAAGCATAATATTTACTATGGCAAGTTCCAGAGAAGACACAGATTCTGAGGAGAGACAAAATTGTCCCATTTGTCTGTGTGATTTCAAAATACCGAGACAGTTACCGTGCATGCATTCTTTCTGCGAAAAATGCTTACAGGACTACATATCATCTCGAGAAGAAACAGTAAAGAAACTAAACAAAATCGAGTGTCCGATTTGTAGACTAGCCGTCAGTCCTGAAGGAAAAGGTAAATCCTCTACAATTTTGGCATCTATGTTTCCCATTAACGTGATTTTTCAGTCCATTCTAAGTGATGATGCAAAAGTGAAAGTAGACCGATCATGCGACAGTTGTCACTCTGCTGGCAAATTGAGGTCAGCTCAAGATTTCTGTGTAGAGTGTGAGGAGGGTATGTGTGAAATATGCTCAGAAGTTCATCGTAATCAGAAGATTACTAGAAATCATGTGATATCTTCCATGGAGGAATTTACAAGCAATCCACAGAATGTAATGAGGATTGCAAAAGGGTTCAGCTGTCCTGAACACGATGGTGAGGCAATTGTTTTTTATTGCAAGGATCACAAGATTGCTTGTTGTAGCAAGTGTTGCATTGTCAGCCACAGAAACTGTGCCAGTGTTTCTGACTTGAACAAAGAAATGCCAAGTCTACTGCAGGAAATGAACCCAGACAGTGTAATAGAACAGATGAAGAAAGTAGAAACTCATCTTAAATCGTTTACCGAAGTCAATGAGTCTAGCATCAGTCTCCTTGAGTCCCAAGTAAATGACTTGACTAATCAAATTAGAGACCTAAGGAAGAAAATAAATGGTGTCCTTGATGAATTAGAAAGAAAGGTTAAGATGGAAGGACATAGAATTTGCAAGGAAGAGACGATAAGAAAACAGGAAGAGAACCACCATTGTCAGAGTTTGATGAATTCAATTAGAAATTCACAATCGCTTCTAGAAACAGTAAAGAAATATGGAACAGAAACACAGATGTTTCTTATGACAGAAAAAATGAAGTCACAACTTACTTCATACATGGATCAGATCCAAGAAAGGTACACGAAGACGGAGAGCACTACAGTCCTGTTGGAAACGAATCCACAAGTCCAACTCGTACTGTCAATAGGCCCCGATAGTTTGGCGAAGATAATCAGCAAAAGAGAAATGCAAAGTCGGCCTAGTACAGTTATCAAGAAGCCATCCAGAAGCTGTTGGATTCAGATAGAGAGAATTATTGAGATCACAGATAATGATCGTTGGCAACCAAATTATTATGGAATCACGTATTTGTTCTCAGGTCATTTGATGCTAGCAGATTATACCAACTATGGTCTACATCTGCTTGATTCCTCATACAACCCAATTACTTGTTACGAACTGAAACACGTCATATTTGACGTCTGTGTTGTAGATGATGATGATAAGGTGGCCGTGACTATACCGGGTCTGAAAACAGTCCAATTCCTATCTGTCAGGAATGGGAAGATTACGCCAACCAGGACAATAACCACGAGATATACATGTTATGGTATTGCTGCTGCTGGAAATGGGAATATCGTTATATCTGGTTACTGTAATGATGATCGTAAACCCTACTGGAGCCTTGTCAACAGTGAAGGGAAGGAGTCCTGTTATTTGATTGAATGTCAGTGTAAGAGCTCATGGACATATGTGGCTGTGGACTCTTCCTTCACACGTGTCTACGTTACTGTGCATCATGCCCATTCCCTGTATTGTTTTGACATAAGTGGCATCAAGAAATTTGTCTACCGTTCTGCCAGTCTTAAGTATCCCCGTGGTGTTGCTACAGACACACATGATAACGTGTATGTCGTTGGCCATGCGTCAAACAACATCCACCAACTGTCACCAGATGGTGTTTTTGTTCAGATTATATCTAACGGAGTACCATCTGCACCTCTAGCTATTTGCTTTAATTGGGACGGTGATGTGTTTCTAGTCACAAATGATTCAGACGCGAGGAAACTTTACCAATATGTACTAAAGTGAGAAAACAATCTGGTATAGTTTTGAGTTGACGTGATTGTCTTTGCTTGAAATGGTGACCTATTTTTTGTTTTATTTTTTGTCCTTAAAAATTGTATCACCTTGTTTATTTTCGAATCAGCAAATTAATGAAAAATATCCAATATTTTAAAAGACCATATCACCATCAAACAGCCATCCCCAGATTTTGTCCATGTCATAACTAAATCTGGTCATAATATGTCATTAGATATCGCCTTTGGTCCATTAGATAACATTTTGTATCATAAATGTCTCAACAATGTATATAAATTACTGTTTAATTTTATTTGCGATAAGATCTTTGTCATTGCTAATTATGTTGAACTGAATCACATGTTCAAATGGTTGTTATCAAAGCGATAAACGGAAATACCAATTAAATTAGTAAACGAAAAGAAACAGCACGTTAGAATCGTAGCCATCACAAAACAGTGCAAAAGGAGCAGCAACAATAACAACAACTGCATCTACTACCAGTGTGAGAATAGAAAAGACTATTTATGCTGCTAATCATATGCTAAAATATGTGAAATGTGTCTCTCAACGGGCTCCGTATTTATCTATGTATTAATCTCCCTGCTCTCCTTTATCTTTGTGAAATTATTTTAATATTAGTTCCGTTGGCTGGTATGTATGCCATCTTTATTTCAAGCTCAGGGGTGATGATAGACTGTCCTTTCGGCTGTAATTCGGCAACTGTCAACTTTTATCATGATAATCTAAAAAAAAAAACAACCGAACATCATTATACTCGCAAATAAACACTTTCTATTCCATGTGGGATGCATGATCAAATAGAGCTATATCATACTTTTGTGCAATAGTGTAGTGTATAGCACGCGCCAAAATCAATAGCCAAGCCAAGCCAAGCTACCTTCTCTATTGATCAGTTGGTTGTAACCGAGAAAACTGTTAGCAACTTCGCACAAATGAAATTGTTACAGTATATGTGTATATGTATATGATAACGATTACATTGAGTGACGCATAAGCAATTTTACTTGTTCACTTGTATTTCAGGGAACATTATCTGATTTTCAGGTCTTCAAAGTAATTAGTATTAATATTATAGTATTGTGTACACGTTACTAAAATTTATGGACCATGTTAGCACGAATAAGCAAAAACTTTTTAGACGTAGACATATTACATTTAATATGCGTCTCTTACATTCGTATGTAGATAACATGATTAGCAATAAGGTATAGCAAAATTAAATTGCTATCTCTCTGTATGTCTATATGTATATATGTATAGATATGTCTATCTACGTATCTATCTATCTATCTATCTATCTATCTATCTATCTATCTATCTGTCTGTCTGTCTGTCTGTCTGTATAGATATATATATATATATATATATATATATATATATATATATATATATATCTGTCTGTATGTATGTCTGTCTGTATGTAAATCTATCTATCTATCTATCTATCTATCTATCTATCTATCTATCTATCTATCTATCTATCTATCTGTATGTCTATGTATGTTTGCCTGTCTATCTGTATCTATCTCTCTGTATGTATGTATGTCTGTATGTATATATGTCTATCTATCTATCTATATATCTATCTATCTATCTTTGTCTCTCTGTCTGTCTGTCTGTGGCTGACTTCAATCGTGGGCCAAAGCCTAACAGGTATGCACTAGAGTGACCTGTCAAAATTATTTGATAATAGCGAGGCATATCAGTTTCACTGAAAAGGGCATTTGGGTTATTCTTCTTCTTTTATTTTCTACCATTGTTCCACCACCTTTTGAATGATTCTATGATTCCTTTCTTCTTCTTCGTCTTCTTCTTCTTCGTCTTCTTCTTCTTCTTTTCGACCTAGGGAATCCAGCCAGGTTGTCCCATAGCTCTAAACATTTCCTGAACTTTAATTCATCTCTGATTTAGTTTATCAAAGTCCTCTTTCTTCTTTTTGTTGTCTTGTTCCGTGCTCTCCTTTGTCCAGTTATCTTTAATCTGTATCACCTCTTCTGCCATCACGTTTCTCATCATTGCTTCTGCTTTCGTTAGCTGGTCTAGTCCCCACTGCACATATGCCTACTCTGTCCAATACAATGTGACTTCTAGAAAGCACCTGACTTTGATGATATTATCAAGCGCCTCCTTCAAGCTCCCTACTCTTACATATTTTGTTGTAATAAGTCTTCTTAATTTCTTGACTTCCTCCTTATCGTACTTTCTAGCAGATCTCTCGCTAATTTCAAATAGGTCTCAAAGTCTAAGCTACACTTAAATTCTTTCTCAAGCCTTTCCACCACATATTCTGCATCCATTATCCAAAACCAGCAGTGTCGGAGTTGGCTGAACAAGTCAATGGCCATCTTGATGTATTCAAAGTTGAATGGCTCTAATGAAATAAATTTACATTTAAAGTGCACTCGGCTGCTGGAGTCATTTGTCACTGTTTAATGCCAGCATAGCTGGCTATTTAATTACTCCTGGGGTAAGGAATGGTGCCACATCCCCCAGGCAATTTTTGTGTTCATAGAACACTATTGAAATTGGCTGTCAAATTGGAGTCGCTGTTGAGCAACTATATAAATGAAGGGAAGGTCGTGATGAGTGGGAATTGACCCAGCACGCACTCATTCCTTGATCCAATACGATATCGCTCCGGTAAAAAGGCGTGGATTGCATGTGTGGTTTGTGGGAGCTGTGGTGTCTGGTGTCGGAAAAGGAGGACAGGTGGCCCGGTCAGGGTTGCGACTATGTTTGTCAGTCTTGCTTCCATTCTCCAGGTATCTGACCTAAACTTTTCCCTTTTAATTTTGAAAACCTCTGTGCTGTTATGAATCTATAGTGACTACAGCGCTGTGTGACAGCTTAGTGCTTATGCGGTTATTGACCCGCTGCCCTGATGGTTCTAAGTTCGATACCACCTTATGTTTCTTAAATTGATTAGTTAAGTAATTTCTAGTTATGTTGTTGGATCCAGCATTGTGCAACTATGTCTGATGGTCTTGGTTTTTTTGACCACCTTATATTCATTCTGTTGGGCCCTAGGTCCTAATCCTTAGTTTTGTGTACTAAGTTGGAGGTCTGTATGTCTAAAGTTAGATAAAATTGAATTGCTGCCTAGTTCTACGGGGCTTAGTAGTATTTGGGCTTTAAGACTACCTTATAATGTCTAAATTGGGACCATACTATCGGAACAGAATTTTGCCATGGCCTGGTCTCAGACCATCTACTTTTTTATTTTTGGCTTCCTAACTTTCGAATTTGATACGAATTGGTGAGTATTATGTGCTGTCAAAGAGGGTGTATTGATTGAGTTGAGAGAAATGTTAGAGAAAGTTAGTGGTGTGAGAGTTGGTTCCTAGACTTATTGTATAGACTGTTGTTTCACCCAGTTGTTGTTATTTGTTTGCTAAATTCTTACCTTTGACATGTTGTTTGGTTTATCCCTTATTGTCTTCAATATTTGTTCTTTATTTGATGCTTGTGATTGGTATACCCCTAATGCTTTTTCTTTCAGCTATTTTGTTGGTTTATTATTATTCCTGGAGTGCTGTGATTACACAAATGGCTTTGAGTAATTATTCCAGTTTCCCTAGTTTGTTTCTAGGTTACTCGCATCTCTAAATTCCTGTCTGGTTGCTCACTGTAGGAGCCTTGGTTATTTGAGACCCACCGTAGTGCAGGTGGTTTCCTGGATAGGTTGAGATATTCCTGTTCGTTCCTGGTGGTGCTTTCATCCCGTAAAAAGGTTTTCTGTTGGTTGCTTACTCCGGAAATACTCTTGTACTAGTTATTGTGTCATATTTTTGGACTCCCTGTTTTGTTTATAGGATTACTCGCATCTTTAAATTTCGGTGCGGTTGCTTAGTGTACGAGCCTTGGTTATCTCAGATCCACTGTAGTGCAGGTTGATTCCTGGATAGGTTGAGATATACATGCTCGTTCCTGATGGTGCTTTCATCCTTTAAAGAGGCTTTAATTTTTGATAAATACTTTGGGTTTGATCTAGTACTAGGTTTTTTCCTTATTTGTTGTGTTTCCCTGGCTTAGGTGATGGTAGATTATTTTCATGTGCAATTCCGTTATCTCATCTTTTTTGGATTTTGCAGAAATGTAAGAAAAGTAATCTTTGCAGCTAACCACACAGTAGTCCTCGTGCGAAAAGGTGATAACAATCATGCAATCTGGCATGAAGTAGGCCCTGCTGCAGTTCCAGTCGCTGATGGTAAAGTAAAAAAATTAAAAACTCTCTCTGTGGATTCCAATAATCGTTCCATCGATCTCCGCAGGAGAAAAATTACTATCGTTTAAGGTGGTAAATCATTGCGACCCTGGTTAGCAACAACCACAGATAGTATCCAGAGTACTATTAACAATATATTTTCATAGCACATGGCATCACAGCAAGATGTTTCTGAGCCACGACATATATTTGTATCATTACAGGATATTACTTGAATACATTCAGAAATGCGTATATCATACGATATTTGAACAATTCGGATTTAACGAAGTCTCGTTGAGAATAAACTGTCAACAAGAACCATCCGAAGATGTTTTACTTAAATCAAATAGGACGCGCGTATCATCGTTTATTGACATTTATGGGACGAGATCTGAATGTAGATACTGGTCTGCTAATCTCACAATTAGACTTTAGAAGATTATATCCGATTTATTACTTTTCACTGGAACATATTGATTTAACCGGACAGACTATTGTTGATATACACTTTCGAGCTCGTGTAACTCTTCCGGTTACTCCAGTCCCAACTATTCCTAATTACAGAGCAATGGCCGTCATACTCTGCGACAATTCGATGTTACTCAAGGGTGCTGGTGGTCGAATAAGAGTCGTTGACGCACCAGTAGAAAATTTATAACACAATTCGATTACTCGTATGATTATAAATGTCATATAGTCACGTTTTTGTTACTCTGGCTCCTGGTCAGATTTAAAGTTGCAATCGGATTCAGCTAAAACAGATGGAACAACGATATCGTTAAAACACAATCAGATCATTGGTGGACAGAATAAACTATCACTGACATCGCTTAAAATTAAGCATCCAATGATGAAAAAAACATAATAAAGTTGTTCAGTTTACTCGCTCTGCGGCCGCGATCAAAGATACAATTAAATCAGGCGTTTACACTTCTCGCTGTGTTGCCAGCAATGATTTCAGCGGTGGGCCCTACCGTCACGAAAGCCGTTGCGTTAGGAGCAGTTGAAACAGCGACTGGAATGGCACTAAAGAAAGCAACGGGAAAAGGATATAAAAAAGAGGCAATCCGTAAAAGGATTGTGTTTACGGTTACCATGGTACAGCGGAAGCGACCTTTGGTTGCCAGGGATGGTTTACTAAAAGCAGTATCAAATTGTGATGTACTTGATGCTGCTAACAGATTAAGAATAAAACACTTTAGAGGTGTTTTTATGTGAGATCAATTACCACAACAACGTTGTTTGCTCCGGTGTCCTCTTGTCGTCTCTTGTTCCTTGGGCCTCCCTTCATCTTGATTGTCCGCACCGGTCTTCTGTTTATCTAGATCTAACATTGTCCCTATAAATTTGGAAATACTCTGTGCTAGTGTTAAAAAAGTATATACAGTCCCATGTGACAGCCAAATAATGTGGATGTACTATTCCCGTATTCCTGATGGTTCTAGGTTCGATGCTACCATGTATTTCTGATTTAGTTTTTAGGAGAATACTGACTAATTGGTATTTGGATGCAACATTGTGCCGCTGGGTCTGATGGTCTTGGTGTTTTATGTATATGGAAAAAAGTTAAAAATAGACAGAGATGAGTGTTAATGCCTAGATGATTGTATCCATAGTCCACCCTTTTGTTTCTGTACCTGATGTTATTTTCTTAAATGCTTCAATGTTTTTTTATATATCTTTTGTTATCCCTGATGCTTCATCTAATTCTGTTTGGTTGTTTTAAGTGTGTAGCCCGTCAAACGATTGGTCAATGAACCTATGTGACCTTACTGTTGGGCTACAATTTACTTATTAAGGTTGTTATAAATTTCAGAATTAGTATGTTATTTAGGTGTTTTGGTAGCCCGTCAAATGATTGGTCAATGAACCCATGTGACCCCATTGTAGGGCTACCATTTACTTCTTTAGCGCCTTCTATTGAATTTATGTACTATATACACCAATTAAAAATGCCTCACTGCTACTCAACGCTACCAACACAGACAATTACCGACCCACCAATATTCGGCCAAGATGTAATTATTGTACTTGAAACTATATCAAAATCAAACAAACCACCCCATAAAACCGTGCACGAATACACGAGTAATCACTTTTTAGAGAGATCTTAAAAATATAATGATTGATATTTACCGGAGATCTCTCTCTACAAACAAACCCACCGGTGAAATACCTGCAACCAAAGATGTATTTTTTTTATCGAGGATGAAATATCCGAATTGTTAAATCTTGCAAGTGTGGATCGAAATGAAATAGTCGTATTTCAACATAGACGGGGAAAATTAAGAACGGTAATCTTTCATTAAATGATATCAACGTTAGACTCAATGGAGTAACCGAAAACTCCATCGCGTTAGTTTGATTCCAGTGGTACGATTAAACCAGGTGTTCTTTTTTCAAATGTACTCGAAGATATCTTTACTCGAGTAAAGAATCTGGTGATACAATGATAGGCCCCCTCGACATGAACTCAAATAAAATAACATCACTTGGTGATCAAACATTAGACAGTGACGCAGTAACAAAATCTACGTAGATACAATACATAATAGACTATCAGCGCTGCGAACTGAGTATGATGCTCATGTTTCCGTTCCTTTTGCAAATCTGCGTAGAAAGTTTAGAAAAATTGATGAAACAGCTTTGTTTTTCTTTTGAAAAAGCTCCAAATATCCCTACAAAACTCTCTGAAATCAAAACTTTAATCGACACGATTAAACAAACACAGAATGAAAAACTTGATAAAATTAAAATACCGCATAAAGAAAATATTAATACCGTGTACTAGATACATTGGGAATCTTTCACCTGGACACCTATAAATAACTTCGTTGGATTGTCTGCAGATGTCCGTGGTATCTATAGATTAAATCTGATTACGCCGTTGCAGCTTAACATATCATCAAGTACATCTACTGGTGTTAATAGTGTAAGTGCAATAATATAAACAAATCCACTGAAAGAGTTTTACAATAATACCCATCTTTGATGGTTTAAGAAAAGCGTCAATCACACGGTAGGTAGAATTTGCAATTGATTTAAGTAAAGTAGTAAAATAAATGTCCAACAATATTAGTACGAACAATATATATTGACGTGTGTCAAGTAAAAATAAAAATAAAATATCAAAGGAATATTACCTGCGTTGATATAATCGTGTATTCGGTTTCAGCTGTTATTGCTGGAACGGGTATATTACTATCAGCGGTAACAATGATTGAACTTGTAGTTGTCAAAATTTGTGTTTCAGCAGCAACAACAATTAGAGGGGTTGCTAATATAATTGCAAACATCCTATCCACGTGTAGTCAGAATAACTACATGATTATATAATTAAATTACATATCGCTAATGCCGCATATTCCCAGTAATCTTCTTTGATATCATCTAATCTCGACGATACAATAATATCAGATGATGATTTCTCGGCCATGATTAAGATATATGATCCAGCGATATTTTTAAATTTGAAAAACATAATAATAATATCTTTGATGGAATCAAGGGAGCTACTGCAACAGACAAAGACATCCATGATCTCAATAACCACAACTAACCCTGTCTTCAGCGCAAACTTTCCAATAGCAATTCCGGTAAAGGAAATCGCGCTTGCAAAATTACGAGTATAGTACAGCTGATCAAGATCAAATCAAAATCATATGGTGGACAGCAGCCAAATAATTATCTAGTGTTTGCAAATAAAAATGATAAAAAATGTAAACCCCAAACGGAATATTGTTTCTATACCCTTTGGTATTTATCAAAACGAACTATTCAATAATGAACAGGTAAAGAATAAAAAAATTGCTACAAATCAGGCCCCGCAAGGATACATTTTATACTCGTTTACACCACTAGTTCCACCTGGATTTTTAATTGTACAAGAACCATTGACCTCTACATATATTTGGTGTCATAATAATTTATTAACGAGAATAAATGTTCAACTCACTGACCAATCAGGTAACTTAATTATCGTGGTTAGAGCGACATTATAAATAAGTCTCTATGTGAAATCTTAAAGATGATTTCATCAAGGTACCGGCACAAATTTAATATATAAAAAATATCTCAGTCACATAATTTTTCTTTTTTATATGATGAAATTAAGATAGACGATTTCTACCCGTGTCAGCGTTGATGAATTCAGCGTGTATGATTTTAATAGTAAAAAAATATTCTGAATAAATATTTCTATACCTAATTCGCTTCGTTACCAAGCCGCCTTAGTTACCGAAAATTGGGTTTACATATAATAAATATAACTTTGACAAAAAAGATATATTGACAGCACAATCTTAAATCGTGTCATTAAGGTGTCCTATGACATCTTATCATGCTTAGATATATACACAAGACAACACAACCCCATATGAACCTCGAAGATGTCCTATGACATCTTGTTAGGCTCAGGGGCAGCACCAATCAACACAACCCTTTATGTGATACCCTAAACAGTCTAGCAGTTAAAGAGGGCGTGGTTTGGTGAATGAGGTCACAATACATAAATACATAAATCTTAATTAAGGACGGTACAACATGTACGGATTCCATTCTCTGCATACAACAGATTGTTGCACACTTCCTCCATATCAATCCCGGGGGTGGGGGTGCAAAATAGGGGTTAGAGTGTATATTTGTTCTGTTGAACTTCGAGCTTTAGGGAAGACCCACACTTATACAAAAAAGATCACTATTACGCAAGCGTTGACAATATGGCATATATACTTCATTATTTCATTTAATTACCTACATATGTACAAGACAGTATTAGTCATGCATTTGTACCATGCAATTTGGTTTTCAATTTCTTGAGTATATACCGCATTCTTTGATTTTAATTGCATAGATATACAATAATTATTTTTGTGATTTAGATAGATGGACACCTACCTCGGTATTTGTTGTAACTTACAGGGATATATATTTCGGTAGTTGTTGTTGATCTGCGTGGATCTAAACCTCATGTATATGGATACATACTTCAATATTTGTTTTGAGTTACACGGATATATAAATCACTATATACTGTGAATTATTTCGATATACCGGTACTCTACTATTGGTGGTGCATTACATTATATTTTTGGTAATTACATGAATATATATACCCTACTATATGGTGAGAATTTCGTATATTTTATATCATGTTATGTTAATTTGATGGATTTATACCACAAGTATTGCTGTAAATGTCATATAGCAATCTCTCTCTCTCTCTCTCTCTCTCTCTCTCTCTCTCTCTCTCTCTCTCTCTATATATATATATATATATATATATATATATATATATATATATATATATATATATATATATATATATATATATATATATATATATATATATAAATCACTATTTTGGTTGTAATATTTTGATATATACTGCACAATTTCCTGTGTATTACATTTTTTCGTTCATTTTTTTACGGATATAAACCACATTGTTATTATTATTTATATTTATAACTGCCATATTTTTCCTTTGAATTATAGGATATATTCCAAGCTACAGGTTGTAAGTGAAATTGATATATATCATAATAATTGTTGTGAATTACAATGATAATATTTGCTAGCTATTTTCATTATTTGGATATTTTTACTATTATTTCGGGAATTACTGTCATATATACCACGTTTTAGTTATGAAGTGTATGGATATATACCACATTGCTGTGAATTACATGGATATATATCATGGTATTGTTATAAAGTACATGGATATATACATCACTATTGCTGTGAGTTACAGGGATATATTCCACACCATTGCTGTGAATTACAGGGATATATACAACAGTATGGATGTGAATTACAGGGCTATATACATCGATATTGTTGTGAATAACATGGATATATATAAATTTATTGATGTGGAGTACATGGATATATACCACACTATTGCTTTGAATTGCAAGGATATATACCACACTACTGCTGTTAATTACAGGGATATATACCACATTATTGATTAGAAGTACATGGATATATATACCTGACTGTTTTGCTGTAAGCTAGATGAAAATATACCCAACTATTTTATTGTCAATTGCATGAGTTACTTGATTAATTTCCACATTAATTAAACGAATTGCGCGCCCCGAGTGGCCTAAAACGCTAACCGTTCCGGATCACTGCCGTCTCACCTCTATCTGCTTGTGTTCAAGTCTCAGGCTCGGCTTACGGGGTACGTGAGAAAACCCGCCAGTAACGTCTCGTGGGACGGTAGTTATACCTGGGTTTTCCAGGATTCTTCCTAAACTAGTTATATCCTATCTAATGCTGAAGAAACGCGTTCAACCCTGCGAAAACAGCACTGTAATGAATTATGTTGATATATACTACTCTTCTGGCTGTGGGTTCAGTTGATATATATCACATATATTTTGTGAAGTATATTGATTCACAATGTTGGGAATAACACGGATTAATGACAACTAGTCATAAAACTAAACCCTTAATGCAGAGCACCAAACAAGGGAGCTGTTGTGACCAGTTTCATAAGTCTTTGGTAGCACTCGGTCGGGGTTCGAACCGGCTACGTCCCACAACCGAGGCGGACGCTCGAACCACTTTCACCACCATATCAGTTTCAGCAGAGGTTAAACAAACATGATCACACATAAAGCTTACGGTGGTGGTGGTGCTGCTGCTGCTGCAGAAGAAATGATTACTGAATCAGAATACACACGGATGTCAACTTTAAAAGAGCCTTTCTTGCAAGTGAATCGGAGGATGAGAAGAACTGGCATCCGTTTGACTGACATTGTCAGCCACGTCCGATGATGTGGATTCATCTTATATATCTGTCTGTGAGACTTTTGTATTTGAACTATTTTCTTATATATCTGTCTGTGAGACTTTTGTATTTGAACTATTTTGCTTTATGTTAGCTTCGCAGTTATAAAATATTCCAGAGTGTTTCTGAATATGTATTAAGATTTGTGGACGCTTATAACAATAATACTAATGTTTTATGAAACAGCGGGTCACATTAAATATCTAGGACAGACCTATATATAAAAATAAGTTCAAGTGTAGTATGATACAGCCGGTCACATCAAACATCAAGGGTAGACCTGTAGTGATACTATTGATAATATCATGAGGTTTTCTTGCATTCAAACATCAAGGCTAGACCTGTATATACAAATTAGTACGAGTGTTATATATAATAGCCGTTCACATTAAATATCAAAGAATATACAAAATTAGTATGAGGGTAGACCTGTAGTGATGATATTGATAATATCACGATGTTTTCTCTCACTTTGCATTTAGCTAGTTAATGCAAGAACATTTTATATCACTGATATCTTCATTGTCACAACTATCGTCATTATCATCATCTACATCATCACTAATATTCAGTAGTTAAATATCCCCCCACTTCCCTCAGTGATGTGTGTTTCCGGACATTTCTACACCATTGATACAGATTAACAGCAACGACAGGTCCGTTTTATCTGTTATAAACATAACCGCACCGGTGGCCTAATGTTTAGAGCGTCCGCCTGAGATGCGGAAGGTCGTGGGTTCCATCCCCAGCTGAGTCATACCAAAGATTTGCAAAAACACTTACCAAAGTCTTACAAAAATAAAGTTTATGGTGCTGGTGGTGCTGCTGCTGCTTCAGAAGAATTGATTACGGAATCAGAATACAGACGGGTGTCAACTTTAAAAGAGCCTCTCTTGCAAGTGAAGCGGAGGATGAGAAGAATTGGCATCCATTTGGTTGACATTGTCAGCCACGTCCGATGATGTGGATACAAAAAGACTTATCAAAGTCTTACAAAAATGGTACTAGCAGCTGTCTCGCAATGCGCTCAGCAAAATTAAGAGGTTAGTGTTAGAACTGGTTGGCCTGGTGTAAAGTTATTGTGACTATGTTGAACATCATGGTACAAGTCTGCGGCATGATGCACCAATGCTAGACATCACTATAACTTGTTACATTGAATGTCGCGACCTGACTGAAAAATTGTTAAAGCAAAGTTAAAAGGCTAAATCGGGGCCCCGAGTGGTCGAAAGCGCTGTACGTTACGGATCACAGCCATCTCACCTCTGTCTGCGAGGGTTCGAGTCTCGGATTTTAGCCAATGTGGGTATGTGACAAAGCCTGCCAGTAGCATACCGTGTGTCGATGGTTCTTTTCGGGGTTTTCCGGGTTCTTCCTTCACCATGAATACTAGCCGCCATGTGAATCTTATCTTGTGCTGAAAAAATGGCGTTCACAATAAAAGCAAACAAAATTCTAAATCACACACCTACACACCGATTAATACTTAGTCCACTCAGACAAAGGAATAGTTGCATGAATGAAGTGCGCATGCGAGACGTGCAAGAAATACTTTGTCAACACGACGCAACTAGATTCATGCAGCTCAGATCACTTTTTATTTTGTTAGTGGACCTTATATTGAACATTACATTGAAATTTCGGTAGGGCATAATTGTATTGTCTAGCTAGAGTATTATGCGCATGAAATCTGTCTCCACCTATAGATCGCAACTTTTTTAATATAGATAAATACTTCATAAATGTGAAGAGTGAAAAAGTGTCAAAGTTACGTTACAAATCTCACAAACTTAAACACACACACACAGGCACACACATTAAAAGTATGAGCTCCACATAACACTATCTTCACGTAGATATGTAGCTGTACATAAATCTATACGACAAACCTATATATAAAACTTTTTTATGCGGAGGGACTTTTCTATGCCAGCATATCACCCATAATCACATCCTACCGATAACAAATCTCATTATAGAAGATTGTAAGAGGAGTTGTTCGACAACACACTCTTACAATATCCATCCAGTCACTTGATAAGTTGATATCCGATATTACAAGTAGGTGGATAAGAGTAATAATAATAAAGCATTGATAATTACTATAAATATTATCTTGCGATTAAATACAAACAAAAATACACATGTTCCTGATTATGCCAGAATGTATCAAGTAAAATATATACATATATACGATAGGAAACCAAGCCTATAACAGAAGAGTGTGCTAATGTAACAGTCACGTGATAACAGGTAGATTAGACTAGCCTTTACCTGGCAGGAATGTACTTGTAAACGACGCATGATTGTAGTCATTCAAGAAGGTGCGTTTTATTACTTTTCATAACGGACAACATTGGTTTTAACATTTGAAAGGAAGAATAATATTTACTATGGCAAGTTCCAGAGAAGACATTGAATCTGAAGAGAGACAAAATTGTCCCATTTGTCTGTGTGATTTCAAAATTCCGAGACAGCTACCGTGCATGCACTCATTCTGCGAAAAATGTTTACAGGACTACATATCATCTCGAGAAGAAACAGTAGAGAAACTAAACAAAATCGAGTGTCCGATTTGTAGACTTCTCGTCAGTCCTGAAGGAAAAGGTAAATCTTCTACAATATTGGCATCTATATTTCAAATTAATGTGATTTTTCAGTCCATTCTAAGTGATGATGCAAAAGTTAAAGTAGACCAATCATGCGACAGTTGTCACTCTGCTGGCAAATTGAGGTCAGCTCAAGATTTTTGTGTAAATTGTGAGGAGGGTATGTGTGAAATATGCTCAGAAGTTCATCGTAATCAAAAGATTACTAAAAATCATGTAATATTATCCATGGAGGAATTTACGAGCAATCCACAGAATGTAATGAGGATTGCAAAAGGGTTCAGCTGACCTGAACATGATGGGGAGGAAATTATTTTCTATTGCAAGGATCATAAGATTGCTTGCTGTAGCAAGTGTTGAATTGTCAGCCACAGAAACTGTGCCAGTGTTTCTGACTTGAACAAAGAACTGCCAAATCTGCTGCAGGAAATGAACCCAGACAGTGTAATAGAACAGATGAAGAAAATAGAAACTCATCTTAAATTGTTTACCGAAGTCAATGAGTCTAGCATCAGTCTCCTCGAGTCCCAAGTAAATGACTTGACTAATCAAATTAGAGACATAAGAAAGAAAATAAATGATATCTTTGAAGAATTAGAAAGAAAGGTTAAGATGGAAGGACATAGAATTTGCATGGAAGAGACGATAAGGAAACAGGGAGAAAACCACCATTGTCTAAGTCTGATCATTTCAATTAGAAATTCACAATCGCTTCTAGAAACAGTAAGGAAATATGGAACAGAAACACAGGTGTTTCTTATGACAGAAAAAATAAAGTCACAACTTACTTCATACCTGGATCAGATCCAAGAAAGGTACACGAAGACTAAGACCACTACATTCATGTTGGAAATGAATCCACAAGTCCAGCTATTACTGTCAATAAGCCCCGACGGTTTGGCGACGATAAGAAGCAAAAGAGAACTCCAAAGGCTGTCTAATGCAGTTATCCAGAAGCCATCCAGAAACTGCTAGATTCAGATATAGAGAATTATTGAGATCACAGTTAATGATCGTAGGCAACAAACGTATTGTGGAATCACGTATTTGTACTCTGATCATTTGATGCTAGCAGATTATACAAATTACCGGCTACATCTGCTTGATTCCTCGTACAACCCAATTACAAGTTACGAAGCGAAAGACTACATATTCAACGTCTGTGTTGTAAATGATAATGATGAGGTGGCCGTGACAATGTTGTTTGAGAAAAGAGTCCAATTCCTGTCTGTCATAAATGGTAAGATCACACCAACCAGGACGATAACCACGAGATATACATGTCTTGGTATTGCTGCTGCTGGAAAGGGGAATATCGTTATAACTGGTTTCGGTATTAAGAGTAAACCCTACTGGAGCCTTGTCAACAGTGAAGGGAAGGAGTCATGTCATCGGATTGAATGTCAGTGTGAGAGCTCATGGACCTATGTCGCTGTGGACTCATCCTTCAGACATGTCTACATTACTGTGAATAAGGACCATTCCCTGTATTGTTTTGACATGAGTGGCAGACAGAATTTTGTCTACCATCCTGACAGTCTTACTAATCCTCGTGGTGTTGCTACAGATACATATGATAACGTGTACGTCGCAGGATATGGATCAAACAACATCCACCAGTTGACACCATATGGTGTTGTTATCCAGATTATATCTAACGGAGTACCATCTAAACCTCAGGCTATTTGCTTTAATAGGGACGATGATGTGTTTCTAGTCTCAAATGATTCAGACGAAAGAAAGCTTTACCAATATAAACTAAAGTAAGATGCTATTCTGGTATAGTTTTGAGATGACGTGATTGTGTTTGAGTGAAATGGTGTCCTGTAATTCATTTTGTTACATTTTTTGTTCCTAAAAATATTATTACCTTGTATATTTTCAAATAAGTAAATCAATGTAAAATATCCACTATTTTAAAAGACTGTAACACCATCCAACAGCCAGCACCATATGTCGTTGTTGTTCATGTTCATATCTAAATTTGTCGACAATATGGCCTCATATATCGTCAAATACGATTTTTATGAGATATGTCTCAACAATATATAGAAATAAGATTTCATTTGCAATAATAACTTTGTCATTGGTAATTACGTTAAAGGAATCACATGTTTAAATGGTTGTTGTCAAAACGATAAACGGAAATAATTAAATTGTTAAACGAAAAGTAAATCGCACGTTAGAATCGTACCCATCACAAAAAGGTACATCAGTAGCAACAATAACAGCAACTGCATCTGCTACGACTGTGAGAATAGAAAAGACTATTTCTGCTGCTAATCATAGCTCTGCTTTTATCAAAACCTATGGTACTGATAATGTTTGGTTCTGTACCTTTGAAAACATGTTCAGTGCACATATGGGAATATATTACATAGATAAATATTTTATGAATCAGATATATATGTAGGTTGGAAACGATAAAGCAATTGTTTTACAATGTAAAGACATAGGACATGAAATGTATCTTACATGCAGAGACATTACGGTTGTCTATACAGATCATACATGGAACTGATTTTACTCTTTTCACCATGTTACGTTATACAATTAGCCAAATGCACAATGTGCTGTTTGAATAAGAGAAGGAATCAGAGGCACGTCCTTGAATGAAAATGATACACGGCCTGCTTTAGCAAACATAAGTATATTTCCAGGATATATGAACTGCTTTAGACTATGCAGCTATTAATAATACTACTACCACTACTACTAGTACTAAACAAGGTAGAGTTATATATTCCGTGACGTATAAATATACCGTATTTATATACGTGTACATGTTCTTAATTCGAATGATACAAAACACTACAAAATACCAAACAAATGATGCCAAACACACTGAACGTACCCACGTAATCATGTCGGTCTGTATGGTCGTTCCTGTATGTTTGCGTCAAGTATGTATGTAGGAATATTTGCATATGATATTCCCTAATTCATGGTATGCCCCGTAAATGCCATGCATATTATTTGTGAGAGTACATGTTGTATACCTGCAACTTCTGAAGAGCAAATATAATGATCACAAATCCTTTTCCTCACTGCAAGTCAGAGCGTAATTTTCTTTGTATCGTTCATTATATTATGACAAAGCCTTAAATAATAAATAACCCAGTATAATTTAATTGTACATATTCGTCAAAACTGCAGAGAAACGGTCGCTTTTTACCGACCACCTCGTGACCTACATTACCTTTCAAATCTTATCTATGTACATTACCATGCGACTGTTCGACGTTCCATCCTAAACTGATATGTATTAATTTGTATGTTTAATGACCTTTTGTCTATCGATCTGATTGTAGTAAATATAATCCACTGTCTTAATAGATGGCAATCAATTTGTTTATCCATGCATTGATCTCCCTGTAATTATTTATCTGTGTCAAATTAGTTTAACATTACGTGCGTTGGTTTGTATGTATGTCAACTTTTATTTCAAGCTCAGTGGTAATGACTGATTGCCCTCGTTTAATTATCAAGCAATCTCCGCATTTCATCAGTATGTTCTTCCCGAGAAAGGTATTAGCAGCTTCGCACAAATGAAATTGTTATAGTATATCTGTATGTGTACATAATCTGATTTTCAGGTCTTCACAGTAATTTGTATTAATATTATAGTAATTTGTACACATTAATAAACTGTATATTAAATTTAAGATGCGTCTTTTACATTCATATGTAGATAACATGATTACCAATAAGGTATAGCAAAATTTAAATTACTTTTAAAGACTTGCAAACCTTTTGAATAGGCTCTTTGCGGTCTGTGGTACGGCTGTGGTGGATAATTTTTTTTACCAACACAAATCTATCTATCTATCTATCTATCTATCTATCTATCTATCTATCTATCTATCTATCTATCTATCTATCTATCTATCTTGCATGTGTATATGTATGTATAGATGTCAGTGTATCATACTAAAGCAATGAAAAATTAAACTCCGATATAAACATTTTCGTACAAACTGTGCTAATGGTCGTTTGAGAGTTATTGGCATTGACCACAACATACGCTGGTTAAATGCAAATAGAATAAAAAGAGATCAATCATGATTAATAGTTTAAGTACTGAATTGTCTTGTTCATCTATCACCGTCAAATCATCTCGATCGCAGTCTTGTGCATTTTTTTAAGTTAGCTGTACTGCTTAAATACTAGAAATACTTATGACGCGGTCTTTCTTAGTCGTCCGTCTGTCCGTTATCATAGGATTGGTATTTTGTCTACTCCTAAACTTCAAGGAAGATTGCCATGCAATTTTACAGCAGCAAACATTCCATGATTTTATGAAAACAATATCGCCAGCATAACTGCCTACTTGAAAAGATTTGTTTACGCTAATTGTCCCGTATGGATGGTTATACCAATATGGGGTTTTCGCTGCAAGACATTTTTTTATGATCAATAGTGGTCAGCTGGAAAACCTTTTTATCACCATTCCTCAAAAATGTAAGGTCAGCTTAACATGGTGCTTTAACACGAAGATTACTTATGGTGGCTAGCCGGGCCTAAATGAAAATTGTTCCGATTTGATGTCTATTACGACTGCCACAATGGCCGTCAGAAAAAAAAATATGTTAGTCACTATTTCTCATGAATAAAAATGTTCATATCAGCATTGGAATTCTACATAAAGACTTCCAAATTGTTTTGGTTGATCCAAAATGAAAAGCGTGCATGTCGGACGCCTATCGTAAAATTCTTTAATAGTTACTCCTTTTAAATGGAATGTCATTTTGGGAAGGTATTCTCATTAGAAGTATTACGATCGTATCTTTTTGATCCCCAATGAAAATGGTTAAATCTCAGTATCGCCGCCACTTTAACTATCTTGTAAACATTGTTATACCTATTGTCTCCAAATGGAGAATATATCAAAATGGGATTTTCACCAGTATAATGTTTATAATATTTAGCTGGCATTACAGGAAAATTGTGTCCGGCGTGCATTTAATATGGATGCCAGGACTCTCTTAAAAACTTGATGTCACTACTCCCCTTTAATGGCTGTCAGTAGTATAGTGTGACGCTTTGTCCTCAGTCGAAAAATACATTGCAGATTATATGTAAAGGTAGATCATGATCTAATGTTGTTCATTCTCATGATATCAGTTGAGACCCAGGTTTCTTATGTTTTTAGAATGAGATCATACTCTAATGTTGTTTATTGCCACGATTTCCAGATATCAGATGAGACTCAGGTTTCTTATGTTGTTGTTGTTGCATGGTTTAACGCCATTTTTCAGCACACGATAGGCAATACATGTCAGCCAGATTTATTGGTGGAGGAAGAACCCGGATGACAGTAGTATAGTGAAACGATTTAGCCTCAGTCGGAAAATATATAACAGACCACACACACACACACACACACACATACACACACACACACACACACACACACATCCCTTTGGGCACGTTTAGCGACAAGGTTTTAATTGTCACCCTGGGCACGTTTAGCGACAAGGCTTTAAAAAATCACCCTGAGCATGTTTACCGACAAGGCTTTAAAAAAATCACCCTGGGCACGTTTAGCGACAAGGAGAATTTAATATGAGAAATATTGGGACTGTATAGCGACAAGAGGAAGTGGGTTATTGTATAAGGACAATATTAACGGAGATTAGTAACAATTTAGCCAGGACTGTCCTGAATACGCTCTAATCTAGGAGAGAGAAATACATGAGAGATATGGACCTAAACACATGCAACACATATATATCGATTATTAACAGCAAGGGACAAGAGACCTTGAACTATTGTAATGATTCTTTAAATAGCTATAATCAAGCAAAAGACCAACGCCAGAAAAGGATGTGACTTACATTAACGATAAAATAGCGAAATTGTACCACAGTTGAAAGCAAACTAAAGAAATTCCCGAATATTAAGTTACATTGATTTAGACTAAAATTGATAAACTTAGTAACTATTCATAGTATTAACTTTAGTGATGATCGCTGATAAACAACAGTGTATCTATTTATAGCTATACCCTGTTGAACATACTGTGAAAACCCCACAATCTATTTAAAGTTACAGCCTGTAGAATAAGCAAGGTCTTTATGATAATCTCAAACGTTATAGCTTAAATGACGTCACCGTACTAAACACTTGTGGAATAATGGCAACAGTGTTGCAAGTGGCTGACCTGACTATGCACTTTTATAGGTAGATAGGTAGGTGAACTCAATTTGTTAGGGATAAAGTGAGGTCTATAGGGACAAAGACCAATACAATCCAAAAACAAACGAACGCGCGCACTCCAACAAACACACACCAAACATGCGGGTGAACACGAACACAGAGACACTAATGTAGGAGTGCGCACACAGACAGACAGACAGACACACACATACACACACAGAAAGAATGAAGAAAAAATAAAACCTAAATATAGAATCCACACCGGGAAGAGGAAAGAAAAACGAACCCTTATCGGTAATTTACACAAAGGTACGCGACGGCATACTAATACACACTCTATTATCCACACTTACGTACGCGAAAGCATAGAGACACAATATTTACAATACACACAAACGTACATGAACGCATACAAATCCCAAATCTACTATCCACACAAATGTAGGCGAACGCAGACAAATACACTGATATCCACACAAACGAACGCGAATGCATATACACTCAAACATGCACACAGAAGTGAAGGAGAAAAACAAATCCAAATATACTATCAACACAAAAGTTAGGGTAAACAAGCCAAAAGTATATTATGAACACAGAAGGTGGCGTGGAAATCAAACCCAAAATGTTCTATACACACAAAGGTGTATAACTAAAACAAATGAACAAGAGGGATAGATATAGGCAAAATAGCACAGATTTATGCATTGTCAATGAAAGCTAAAAACACTCCATCCTTAGTACAAACAGACAAGATCAAGAGACACTTACGTTTTCTTTCTGGTTGTTTCTCTTTTATAAATTCACATTTCACATCAGGTCCATCGCATCGTCTCACATAGCCAATATTTCCATTTACATCTTTTCACTGGCACAAGTTATTCCTCCTCATAAATTTCTTCCCTTTCGTAATCCCTCTCCGCGTTGTCTTGTTTCTCTTTCTTCTCTTTTCTCTTAGGGGTCTCGAAATCCCAGTGTCCTTTGACCATCATGTCAATCTGTGTTGACTCATACATTTTCTTCATTGTTTAAGAGTTAAATAGAAAATCTAAGACACTCTCCCTGTACAGATGGAGCTACTGCGTGTGAAACCTAGTTTTTCTTTGTATTTAAATTTTTGTACAAACGATGTGTGTAAGCAAACGCTAACACACACACACACACAAACACACACACACACAGACATACACTTGCGCGCGCAGTACATTAGTGGGAAATGTTCTGAGAGATGTGCAGACAGACATAAAATTACATTGCAGAGAGAAAGCAAGAACGGTAAAGAAAATAGTAACAAACATAGGAGACCAGTTTTGGTTTTGTTATTTGTGTGCGGTTTTATATGACACAGATATATAAGAAAACCGTACATTCGTTGTGAATCATATTCATTATTTTCTTTCATTCAGATTTTTTTTTATAAAAAGACGTAGTGCGACATTTATTGTCGACTGACTGATTAACATTTGCTTAACATATCCCAAATTTAAGAGATATCCTATGTTAGCAGTACACGCTACAAACAATGTTGCAAAGTTTTCACAAATCTAATGGCGGAAATTAAGAAGAAGAAAAAAAAACAGCTCTAAATACGCGCCTTGTTTTATCGACAGTCAAAACTAAGAGAAAATAGGTCTCTTACTTATGTTTGGAAAGTTTGTTTTTATTTTAGAATTTAGACTTAACCATAGGCAGGGTTATACAGTACAATGTCATTCGCGCCATGTTTGAAGAAAAAACGCGAATTTTTTGTTTCTATCAGAAAAACGGAAGATCCGATGTAAGAAAAAAATTCACATCACACATTGCTGTGCCAAAATAAGGACAAGGCTTAGATACTTGAATTGTACAAGCTCAAGTCAACTAATGATTTAATTCATCGAACGATTTACTACGGATTGTTAGGGTAGACGTTTTTGGAAACAATTAAAATACAAAGAGAATAGTTCACATGATTATGGCAACTACTGATGTCAGTTTGAAGAGCTGTATCCTAACGAAACAAATAACACAAAGATTGTTATCAAGCTTAATGAGAGAGAGAGAGAGAGAGAGAGAGAGAGAGAGAGAGAGAGAGAGAGAGAGAGAGAGAGAGAGAGAGAGAATGCTATTTCTACTTTTAGAAAGAATCACGACACTTTATTTTATTTCTATGGTATATTTTCCCTAATAAGGTTTCAAGAAAACACGCATTCAACTTAGAAAATCAAATGCATAGGAACTATACACCATTGTAAAATATTATCTGAGTGAACTGATGACGAATACGACTAAATCTCTCACGGAATGTTATAAACCCTTTTATTTATTAAATACATGTACTCTAGTTTCGTTTTTGTGTACAACCATACCCTAGGGAAATTAATTTTTATTGTGTTCCATTTACAAATATTGAGTTTGGTCCATCCTAAGCGAAGTGCTTTTCATGAGAATAAAATGTCCAGTGCACAGACTATATGTGTATATAAACACCTCATATTATGTATGCTCTTTGCATTACAGAGAGATTTAGCAGTCAGCGGTCTCCTATAAGGACTTACACATCTTCAGCTGTAGAGGTATGTAAATATATTAATTTCTTGTTTATAAGATATAACTATTGTACTACCACGTCTAGTTTTGTATATTTCCTTTGCATGTACACTCAGCCGATATCAGGTGTAATAGATCATCACCCAGTGTCGCACCTATTGTATGCTGATTACACCCAAATATACAAGTCTAGCCACCCAACTGAAGTTGATGCTACCATAAATGGAGTAGAGAGGTGCATTTCTGATGTGAAATCATGGATGACATGTAACAAGCTGCAGATGAATGATGATAAAATTGAGGCTATTCTGATCAGAACACATACATTTTCTCATTCACATCCTTTACCTCAGACAATAAATATCAGCAACACCAATATTAAATTCTCAGTCAGTACGAAGCCAAGGCGTTATTCTAGACAGTACTCAAACATTGCAACAGCATGTTATGAACATTAGCAAGGATGCACATCTTGAATTGAGACGCATCAGTTCCATTCGTAAATATCTTTCAGTTGATGCCACTAAAACACTTGTGCGTTCATTAGCAATTTCAAAAGTGGACTATTGCAACTCAATTCTGTCTGGTTCGTCACAATATTTACTCCAGAAACATCAAAAGTTCAAAACACAGCTGCTTGCATCATCTTTAGAGTACCTCGATCAGAGCACACCTTACCACTGCTCTGTACCCTACATTGGCTATCGATTCGATACAGAATCAAACACAAAATTTGTTCTCTGTGCTATGTTTCAATGACAGACTCCAGTCCAACATACCTATCCATCCTCACCCATGTGTAAACACCAGCTAGATACTTACGCTCTTCTTCTGATAATCGTATACTCATTGTTCACACGGTGATAACAAAGTCATATGGACAACGTTCATTTGCACACCGGATTATTAATTCTCAGCCTTGGATTACATAATTGTGATGGCCGAACACTATGAGAGTTCGCACACGCGTCCAACCACTTGGGGTGGTAGGGACTGACCTAAAAACGGTGAGCATAGAAGGAAAACTGAGGTGGCACATCAATGACGAAATGGTCAGAATGGTGGGAGGCCATGGGCCGGAAATCCCAGCCAATGACATTTTCATTGGTTGGGAATAACTCAAGGAATAGAGAAGGTTACCTCGGGGAGGAAAGGTGAGCCGGTGTGTTACGGCTGCAATAGACCAGGTCTTGTCGTTAAGGGTTGTAGGAAGTATCGTCTGACAACGATTAATTCGGTAACACCGAATACTGTTAAGAGGCAAGAAACAGTGGAGTTGACTAATATAACGTTAGCTACGGTTAACGGTGAGAACGCGGTATAGGTATCACGGTACCAATTGCTTTTCCGTAGATCTCAATGCTAATGTTTTGTGAAATAAATATACGTTCTATCCTACTTCAGCATGAAAGTCACAGACTGTCACAGATAAATATATTAGACTGTCAATTTGACAAGGACAAAACCAGGTATTCTATTGCATTTAAGAGAGATAAATCCGCTGGAACTAGACAGGGCAAAGATTTATCTAGTCACAACATACCCAGATTTAGCCAGTTATCCCAGTTTTAAAAAAAAGAAATAAAAAATACCAAATAAGATTTTAAAAGGAATTAACCTACTCTCACATATTGTCACGAGACTTAAATAGTTTTAAAGCCTAACATAGAACGCAACTCTTCCATAATGCACCAATCACAGCTAGAGTTATTGTTTATTTCTGAATGCAAGATTTCCTACACTTGAAGCTCCGCCCAGCTGTGATTGTACAATTGGTACCGTTATACTGTTTCTGATTTCCTATTGTTGATCTAAAGCTACGTCTTGTCAATTTATCATCAAATCTTATTAATCATTCTCATATCCCCCATCTCTCTCTCTCTCTCTCCCTCTCTCTCTCTCTCTCTCTCTCTCTCTCTCTCTCTCTCTCTCTCTCTCTCAGTTAATTGCTCTGTCAGCATATCAGTGTTAGCCCATTGTATCTTCCCCTCATGTGCACAAGGGACAAAGTACGTGTAAATCTGGAGCAAGAGAGATTAACAAATAGATCACAGTTGTTTCTAAACCATGGGACTATATTAAAATTTATATACAAACCTGCCAAAGTAAATTAGACAGAAATTTTGGATACAAATATTCTTATGGAAAGTAACACTGTTAATTAAAACATCGTATTCTGAGACCAATTGTTTCGTTTCGCTTAGTCAACATTCTCCACACTTTTCATTATAATAAGGTGGTGTCTAAATTCTTATGATTTCCAGACATCAGTTGAGACCTAGGTTTCTTATGTGTGTAGAATGAGATCACACTCTAATGTTGTTCATTCTCATGATTTCCAGATATCCATTGAGATCCAGGTTTCTTATGTGTGTATAATGAGATCACAGTCTAATGTTGTTCATTCCTTCTTGGAATTCCAGATATCAGTTGAGACCCAGGTCTCTTATAATGTGTGTAGAATGAGACCACACTCTAATGTTGTTCATTCTCACGATTTCCAGATATCAGTTGAAACCCAGGTTTCTTATGTTGTTGTTGTTGTTGTTGTATGATTAACGCCATTTTTCAGCACACGATAGGCTATACATGGCAACCAGTATTATCGGTGAAGGAAGAACACGGGAATATCCCCGAAAAGAATCACTGACCCACGAGAAGCTACTGGCAAGATTTCTCACATAACCAAATAAGCTGAATCTTAGACTCGAACCCACGCAGGCATTCATTCCTTGAGATTTCCATATATCAGCTGAGACCCAGGTTTCTTATAATGTGTCTAGAATGAGATCACATTGTAATGCTGTTCATTCCTTTTGGATTTCCAGAGATCACTTGAGACCCAGTTCTGTCATTGCATGTGTACACTGAGATCTATGCCTGATGCTGTTCATTTACGTGGTTTACAGAGATCAGTTTAGATCCAAATCAGTCATCACATGTGGTGGGCTATTATGGTTTAAGCTGCTCATTATAATTTCAGTTAGCAGCTGAGACCAAGATATGTCATTATATATTTATTAGGAGCTCATGACCTAATGATTTTCATTGTCATGTGATTAATTGAGACCCATAACTGTCATTACAAATGTTGATGGAGATTATTATCTAGCACTATCAATTCTCATGATTTATTATGACCAGTGCTGACCTGTTTTATTGATTATGCAATCATGAGTGTGCTCAACACTGATTTTAATAGATATACTACGAGCTTCACCCTAAAAGTGTAAAATCCTGGTATTTATTGTCAACAGTTAGCCCATCTGAAGCATGTACAGAGATTCTTATGGTAAATACTTTTCCTCAAACTTCGTAGTAAAGACATGTCCTATCAATTTATTGCAAAGTAATTTCTTACAGAGATGAAAAGAAATAAGAACAAGTAATCTCAAAATAAGACTGAAAACAAACCAAAACGAATACCTAGGAAACAAACACCAAAATGAAGAGGGAAAAACATACATTTTTCCCTTCATTATGTTGATAATCATTTATGAGATAGATTTCAGAACTGAGATACAGTCAATAGCAGTTGTAGTAATTTCTTGCTGTGATTATTTAGGAATCATTCATTTGGATCAGTCATTGTTTGTTCTAATTATCTTTATTTAATTCAATAGGATGATCAATTACTTGTAGTGATTATCAGCTTTATGTATACAGGTAAAGAACAACACTAGAAAATAGAGGAGGAAGATGACATATTTGGTGACAGCAGTTTGAACAAGAAGGAATCAAAGAAGAAGGTGGATGAGATAACTTAAATTTCCAAATAAATTTATTTAACCCAGAAAGGAGGAAGACCTTGTTATCTTTTTTCTTTAATCAAATAATGATTTAGGGATAAAAAGAAATCTACTAAAGTTATTGTATGGTAATTTAATGAGACAAAAATTATGTCGCTTGATTGTAGGTCTTTTTTCAGTGAGATATACTGAGTGATTAAAGTTGTAATATCATGTCATCAACACTAAATGTATTTATGATGAGTGTAAATCTAGGTCTTAGATATATAATTACTAGAAACAGAGAACTTTGAATTGAAATGTTGATTCCTCTTTATTAAAATGTGCATGGACAGAATAGTAATACTTCCTTTGGCTTGCCATTTCTTATGTACTCACTGACAGGAAATATAGAAAATCCTTTGGTAAGGTCAGTATATGGAAATTCAGTTTGTTTCATAAGTTTTACCAGAAATTAAACTGACTTTTTCTCCATTGTAGGACTATTTTTATTAGAAATAAAGCACCATTTTCTCTTGAATCCAGCAAGCATACACATATAACAAGTCCCCCCTCCCTATTTATAAACCTTATAGACAATGGGAAGAAACTTTTACTCATTTCATCCCCTGATAACCATTCAGTGGTTTGCGCTGTTAATTTAGCTTTTAACGTTTGCTAGATACAGTGAGCATTGTATTTTGTGCCACTTAAAGACCAATGGATATATTTTCTATCATTAGAAGTCAGAATAATGTATGTACACTCATTCAGGCTGTTACATTCCTAATTTGGGGTCTTTTTGCCATTTCATAAAGTGATCGACAGTGGCAAAGAAATTAAGGACACTTTAAGTCACATGCTTGTACAAAGTTTTCATCCGATTCATTATGCAGCGTTTGTGTCTAATGGTCAGAAGGAATCCTGTCTACAGGAAAGGTCCAGGAACAAAGAGAGATGTTGCAAGTCCATAACCATTGAATGTGACATGCTGTGACTGCGTATTACAAAATTGTTACTAGCCACATTTTGGAAAGCAAAAATCCATTTAAGTCCCCGGCTAGAATTGCTGATGATATTTAAAAGAGCCATGCACCAAATGATGGCCAACACCATAATGGCTTCCAAACATCTGGATCTAGTAAGATGACATATTTGTCTACACTCATGTGAGCTTTCCTTTTATCTCTGGTCAGCATCCATCGGCTGTTTGCATCACAATAATTGCTTTGCCAGCTTGCCTTGCCAACAGCAGTGGCCATCAGACAAATGAGTCTCAAACACAATGGAGAGATAATCATTGGCAAAAGGACAAGAGGCTAAATATAGATTTGTATGTGGTCCTAATGACACAGTGAGGTTTCATAGCAGAAAACAGGTTGCCTTCTTTGGGCAATCAAAAAGCAGTAATGCTTTCCCTCACATCTATGAATAATTCTAGTAAGTCAGTGATGCTGACCTGATCCATGCTCTTGAACTATAACTGAAGCTGTGCCTGACAGTCTTGCAGGAAATGAGGATATAACCAATCAAGCCCATGCATGCATGACAGTCTGTTGTTGTAGCCTCATGCTAGAAGAGTGGCTTCATGCTAGAAGTGTGGCTTCAAGCTAGAAGTGTGGCTTCATGCTAGAAGTGTGGTCCATGGTCTCATGCTAGAAGTGTGGCTTCATGCTAGAAGTGTGGTCCATGGTCTCATGCTAGAAGTGTGGTCCCATGTTAGAAGTGGGGTTTCATGCTAAATGTGTGGTCTAGGAATAACATCATTTTCCCTTAATTGGTGGCATAGTATTACCTTCTCAATTTATCTATAAACTTAGATAATATATTCCGACAATTTAGTCAACTGTGCTTCTCTGAAAATACTTAACCATATTACTACAAACCCTCCACATGCTTCCCACAAAAGAAAGTGTCCTTGTTGATGTATTGCTCTAATTAAAATCGAGTGGTTGTCAGGAAAAGTAAAATATTATTCCTTTTGTGTATATGCTGTTTAGACAGGAAACTCTAATATATGTTTTGTCATTGACTCGCTTTAAGATATAATGGAGCTTCATTCTTTAAACTTTAATAATGTGATTGGTAAGTATTTTTGGAGAAAATAATATATTAAAATTTGGATTTTTATAATTAACCAGGATAAAGAGGATTTGTTTGGGAAGAGTGTCAAAACAGAGAGGAAAAAGCACAAGAAAACTCAAACAAAAGATGAAGACTTGTTTAAGGTACTTCAAAAATATTATTGTGATGTTAGATTTTCTAATGTCAGTATGTTTTGATGAAATACGACATAAAAATAATGGTATGTAAAATTTCCATCTTTGAACACATCACTGGAAAACTGTGTGATATGTTTTGATGAAAACTGATAACATATATAAAAAATGCAGAGGGATTCATTTTATTTATGTATGAACTGATTCAGACCAAGGGAAATCTTAATATGTTGGGATATCATATGTCATCTCTTCATCCATTACAAATATGGTTGATGCTCAATAACTTGTCTACCCTACAATCTACATTTACAAGACTGTATGGATCTGTCAGCTTTACAATCAAACAAAGTCCAAGCTCACTGTGAATGGAAGAATACACATTACTGAGTTCATCACAGCTCCCAAATACTATAGATGGCTTGCATACAGCTCCAAAATACTTAGATGGCTTGCATACAGCTCCCAAATACTATAGATGGCTTGCATTTGAGACAAGCCCCTACATATCAGAAATAACCCTGTTGATTTTGGGTCCAAGATATATAAGGTCATGGTCACTGACTCAGTAAAATAGGTGTCTACTTCTGACTAATTTAATATAATTTAATATGGTTTCTTCACAATGCCATTAATTTTGCACCACACTTTATGGATGATTTTTACAGGAGATAAGAAAGAAACCTATACATTTGGGGTCAAAGGGCAAAATGTCAATTTTGCTCAGACTGAATAAAGAGGGGGGGGGGTGCAAAATTAACTCAGTTTTAGACAATGTATCTGAACCAAAGTTAAGAATGACATACTGGGTTAGAGTATCAAATTATATAGACAGCATACTTTGACCAGTGTTTGTGAAAAGGTAGACTTGGGTTAATTAAAAAATATACCAATTGTAAAAGGCAGAGATCATAATAAGTCTATGAATCAATAATGATTTATGTTCAGTACGTTAAAGTTTTCTATATCTTTCTTGTTGACAGGGCAGGTTTATTATGTATTGTTTTTGGTTTCCTGTTTCTTTTAGATATCCAACTATTTAACAGAACTGAAAAGACACAGACCAAATACCATCTGTTTTAATTTAAGTGAGCATTTGGCATGTCTGCATCATGGGTAATCTTAAATGGGATTTTTAAGCCAAATTTAAAAACAAAATAGACCTGAATTGCCATCTTTTTTTATCATAGGATGATACAGACATTTTCGCTGATGTTCCTGTAGCAAAACCAAGGGAGAAGAAGAAAAAGAAAACAACCAGTTCTGCCCCTAAAAAGACCATATTCAAGGATGACATAGGTTTGTCTTTCGGGATTGACTCCAGTAGAAAACTAAATATCTGAATGTGTGAAAGTTGTTTAAGCTCAGAATGAGAATAGTTAAATCTATTGAAACTTGACATCTTTTTCATCTCACAAGACTTGGTTTTAAATTTACAAAAATAATCAGTTTGATAAGTCATGCATGCTAACCATGTAGTTCCTGCGGATACTACCAGAATAATCAGTTACTCAGTCTACTGTAGTTTTGACAAAAATATAGTCAGGGTCACAGTCAAGCATGTGATTGTTATTTTCATACTATTTTCATCAGTTGATTTTCCTTGTTCTTATTATTAGTAACAGTCAGTTATCAAATAATGTACTTAAGATTTATGATCATTTTATATTAACAGTTATTGGTCACGTGTAATAGATCTACACATAATTTGAATCACATTTTTTTCTTACATTTTCAATTTAGCAGAAAGCTATTCAGACTGTTACAGCTAAATTATCTGGACATCTTTCTTTTTTATGTCCATACTTTCAACCTAATGAATTGTCTTCGGATTAGATTAATGTGAACAGAAAAAAGTCTTTGCTAAAACGCTTGATCTTCGGATTAGATTAATATGATCAGACAAAAGTCTTTACTAAAATGCTTGGTTTAGAAATGAAGTCATATTGTTTCTTCTCTAATTAGATGGTTTTGATATCTGAGCAATTGCATTTCTTTGTTTTTAAACAGAAGTTTCAACACATTTCCTTTTAAACATTTTATCTTATGTTTACTGCATATTTACCTATAACTCAGGTGGCTTTTATTCTAAAAATTATTTTATAGTTTGTTTACATATTTAGAACTTTTAATTTCACTATTTACTGATGTAGTGCTGATAAACCTAATAGTAAAATGCATTCATACATACATACATACATACATACATACATACATACATACATACATACATACATACATACATACATACATACATACATACATACATACATACATACATACATACCTTTTGTATATTATTAAATATTTGTTCATAATTCAGGTTATATATTTCAAAAAATTACTCATTTAATGATTCTGTCAAATTTATATTTAGTTTTGCCATGTTTGGCTTGACTTACATGGAACTGTTTCATGGGTATTGTACTGATGTTCTCTTTCATACGTACATGCTAATTGAAAACTAAAACTAACTTATAGCAATTTTATAAAGTTAGATTTTTTAAAAATTTAAACTAAGTTTTCATATGCACTCATTATGAAAGCATTTAATATGTTTGTTGTTAGTTCACTGTTAAACTTGATATTTTTTATTGACAAGTGTTGCTACCATTTATTTGTTTCAGATGACATTTTTGCTGAAGCATTAACCCCACCAAAGTCTAAGGAGAAGAAGAAGAAGAAGACAACACCAGTGGCCACAGCAACACAAAACGTTAAATCCCCTATTGGTGACGATGATGATATTTTCGCTGATCCCCTTAGTTGAGATGTGATAATTAGTTACATAGTGGAACCAGTTTTAGAAAAAAATCCAGATGAAGTGGGTGATCACATCGAACAACATTAAAAATCTCTTTATAAAATTTCATTTTCATAATCAGAACATCTGATTGACTGTCATAGATTGGGTTTTTATTTGCTCTGTGACTCTTCATTTAATTTTCTGTTTTGGATACAACTTTTGTTTTCACACTTTTGCTATGCTTGAATAAAATTGGCGATGTGTGTTCTGTTTCAGAGACATTAATGCATCAGATGTCTAAATTCAATTTCTGTACTTAACAATTGGCTTTTCTATTTTAAAAGCAGTTACAAAGAAATTCTATCAAAATTTGATATGCAAATGATTTTCATTGAGTTTTAATGAAATTTATGATTGTTATTCAAAAACTGCTGTCAGACATTGAGGCTCACCTCCCGATGAAAGAGAGTTCATCTCCAAATTCGTCTGCATCCTGTTTTTCACCATGTTGTCGTTTAAATTGTCTTTTACTTAAATGTTAAGATTGTTTTTATCCTCCGAACACAACTTCACTGATTCAACCAATGGATTAATAAATTATAGCTAATTTCAAGAAATTCTATAGATCGCTTGTTATTCAAAAACTGCTGTCAGACATTGAGGCTCACCTCCCGATGAAAGAGAGTTCATCTCCAAATTCGTCTGCATCCTGTTTTTCACCATGTTGTCGTTTAAATTGAATTCCATTGCGCATTTTCCAAATTTCCAACCATCCATTTGTTGGTTTGAAATCATGCAAACCTGAACGGTTTAGAGCAATGTTTCCCATGCTGTACTATGATTTTTCCCACGCTATTGCTCCCTAGTGGGTGTGGATATACATGTATATACCACCTATGGCGTCCTTTACATGTCAATCATTTACAAGTTCGCATTTACCGGCTTAATTGTTGGCTTATTTGAAGCGCTACAGCAGTGGATTGGCAATAACTGATTTATGACTATACATTGTGCAGTTAACCGGAGTACAATTGTATTGAATAATGTGCCACGAGCAGAATATTTATCGTGCTATTATCCGGAGTGTGCATTTAAGCAAAGTGCAGTTATCTGAAGTTTGGTCCCATTGAAAAGCATTGGAGAAAAACGGGACCGGTGTGACTATTTGCAGTTATCCGGCGTGTGCAGTTAACTGATGTGCAGTTAAGTGGAGTCGACTGTAACTCACATTGGCAGAAGCTGGAAATAATTGTTGCTTTGTCATCCATGTGCAACTGAATTCATACCTTATTGCAAACCCAAGATTTTAGTCAGTATTACAGATTAAAATAGAGATGATTTCCCATTATTAGTATTTCAAGACTTTCTATAGAACAGGATGAGAAGAAAAAATACTTTCTCCAATTAAATGTACTTCAGATTCCCCAAATTGTTAGGTAAAATCAATGTGTTATAGTGCAGTTAATTTCAAGTATAATCTATGTATCATTTCGAAGAAGTAAATATCCTTATCGACAGTTAAATCAGATTATTATCTTGAATATACATGATGACTATTGTTGACAAAGGTTTGTTACGGACTCAGTATGGAAGTGCAAGATGCATGCATGTTGCATTGTGGGTATTTGCATACTCAACAGTGATGTCTGTGAAAAAATTGAGTACTTATTAAAATTACTTTTTGAATATAAACATTTTCATAGTTTTAAATCTGTTTAAAAAAATTGCAAATGATCGATTTTGTAATACATGATTATTTTATTTATGACCACATATTACTTTTGTGATGTCTGTTGAATTATTAATATATTGAGTTAAGATCGTATGACATAAATTATATTTACATGCAGTTTTCTTCATCTTTTTGATGGTAAAATGATCCTTCTTCTTATTTTTATGGTTTGTCAAGATTCCATGTGTGATTACTGTTTAACAATTCATCGTACGCAAATGATGTCAAAAAATCATAAAATTATCTCCATTTAGGACTATGCAAGCAGTAACGAGATACGCTGATGGATTCGCTGTCCAGAACTCTTGAATTTTACTGAAAGTATCACGTGACTGTTGCAACATGAGCTCTATCATCAGTTACAGAAACTCTGTGTGTTCTTCTGACCTAATGGAAGAATTACTGAATTGACCATGAGAGATGAACCCAGAAAATATAATTGACTATTATATTGCAACTGCCATATTACCTCATTGGCAGTGAATCTATCGGTGTCCTACAATTTCAGATGACTTACTTTTGTAAAGAAAATCAATAGATAAAATGAGAAAGAGACTGAATGATGCTTCTTGAAGCTATGGAAATGACAATTAAAAGTGAAGGTGCAAGAACAATTGCTTCTCCAAAGATTTCAGTCTTTAGTGTGCTTGGTAAGAAATTTTAACATTCTCCAGGAAACAGTTAAGCACCATGGAACCAATGCACGCCTATATTTTTGAAAATCAAAATGAAAACATTTTGTTAGAAATTGGAGTTCTAGCTTTAACCCATTTGCCAAGAGAACCACTTTGGTGGTCTAGTGGTTAGAGCATCCACCTCAGATGCAGTAGGTCTTGGGTTCAATACCCAGCTTAGTCATACCAAAGACTTACACAAATGGTACTTTCGATTGGTGCTCAGCATTAAAAGCATAGTGTTATGACTGGTCGGTCTGGTATCAGGATAATGTGACTGGGCATGACATCATGCTATATGTCTGCAACATGATGCCCCAGTGCTAGGCATCATTATAAACTGCCTCACTTCAGACATTGTAACGATGTGACTGAAATATTGTTAATGCAACGTTAAAAATCCAAATCACACACACCTACACATGGATTAATACTTAGTCCACCCAGACACAGGAATAGTGGCATACACGCAGTGCAGTGAGCATGCATTACGTGAAGGAGATAATTTTTAAAGAGCATGCAGACAGATTCATGCAGATCTGATCGCTATTTGTTTTATTAGTGGACTTCATATTGAACTTTGCATTGAAATTTCAATCCGGCATGATTCTCTTGTCTAGATAGAGTATTATAAACATGTAATATGTCTCCACCTCATTATAGATTGCAATATTTTTAATATAGATAATTAGTTCATATTAATAATCAAGGTTCTTGATATTCAGAAGGTTGAACTTTTTTCTGGGCCATTGTTATTTCTATCTTCAATTTAGCACATCAAGTCTGGCGGCCCAACTTTCTTCACTTTTTCTGGGCCATCGTTATTTTCGTCTTCATTCAAGTGATCATTTAGCACATCATGTCTGGGGTCCAACTTTCTTCACTTTGGGGCTACATGAGATTGTTGAGAATGATTGGCTACATGAGATGGCTGAGAAGGAGAGTTGCTACATGAGATGGCTGATAATGAAAATTGTTACATGAGATTATTGAGAATAAGATACATTACATGAGATGGCTGAGAATGAAAGTTCCAACATGAGATGACTGATAATGAGAGTTGCTACATGAGATTGTTGAAAATGAGATTTACCTCATGAGATAGCTGATTGTGACAGTTGTTAGATGAGAGTTTATGCAAATTTAGACCGTTTACAGTTTTCTGCTGCATCTTTATCTTCATCTTCATTCAAGGGATCGTTTATGGTACATCGATCGATCCAACTATGTTCCTTTGGTGCTGCATGAAAGGTTTCTCAAAATGTGACTGGATGGAGATGATGCTATATGTCTGCGGCATGATTATCCAGTGCCAGACATCACTATAAACCACACTGCAGACAGTTGCGATGTGACTAGCAAAGTGTCAAAGCTACGTTAATAATGTCATACAATTAAACACAGACACATTAAAAGTGACACAGACACAGAACACGATGCTCATGAAGACACGTAGAAGCTATATTCAAATGTATTAGACATAGTTATGAAAGTATTTTATGGGGAGGAAGTTTTCTAAGCCAACGTATCACCCACAATCACATCCTTTCGATACAAATCACTATAAAGAAAGTTCTAAGAAGAGTTGCTCGACAATAGACTCTACTTACAATATCCATCCATTCACATAATACGCTGATATCTGATATTACAAGCAGTTTCATACCAGTAATACTAATAATAATAACGCAGGGATAAATAATATAAATATTATCTATCGCCTAAATATAACAAAAACAAAAACACTTGTTCTTGTTTATGCGAGAATGTATTAATGAAGACATATACATATATACGGTAGGAAAATAAGCCCACAACAGAAGCGTGTGCTAACGTAACAGTCACGTGATCACAAGTGGATTTGAATAGCCTTGACCTGACAGGAATGTATTTGTAAACGACACATGATTGTCGAGATTCAAGAAGGGACGCTTTGTTACGGACATAACGGATAGCATTCGTTTTAACACTTGAAAGGAAGTATAATATTTACTATGGCATGTTCCAGAGAAGACACAGATTCTGAGGAGAGACAGAATTGTCCCATTTGTCTGTGCGAGTTCAAAATACCGAGACAGCTACCGTGCATGCACTCATTCTGCGAAAAATGTTTACAGGACTATATATCATCTCGAAAAGAAACAGTAAAGAAACTGAACAAAATCGAGTGTCCAATTTGTAGACTAGCTGTCAGTCCTGAAGGAAAAGGCAAATCTTCTACAATTTTGGCATACATGTTTCCCATTAACGTGATTTTTCAGTCCATTCTAAGTCAAGATGCCAAAGTGAAAGTAGACCGATCATGCGACAGTTGTCACTCTGCGGGCAAATTGCGGTCAGCTCAAAATATATGTGTAGAGTGTGAGGAGGGTATGTGTGAAATATGCTCAGATGTTCATCGTCATCAGAAGATTTCTAGAAATCATGTAATATTTTCTATGGAGGAATTTTCAAGCAATCCACAGAATGTAATGAGGATTGCAAAAGGGTTCAGCTGTCCTGAACACGATGGGGAGGCTAAGGGTTTTTATTGCAAGGATCACAAGATTGCTTGTTGTAGCAAGTGTTGCATTGTCAGCCACAGAAACTGTGCCAGTGTTTCTGACTTGAACAAAGAGCTGCCAAGTCTACTGCAGGAAATGAAGCCAGACATTTTAATAGAACAGATGAAGAAAATAGAAACTCATCTTAAATCGTTTATCGAAATCAATGAGTCTAGCATCAGTCTCCTCGAGTCACAGGTGAGTGACTTGACTAATCCAATTAGAGACCTAAGAAAGAAAATAAATGATGTCCTTGATGAATTAGAAAGAAAAGTCAAGATGGAAGGACATAGAATTTGCAAGGAAGAGACGATAAGAAAACAGGAAGAGAACCACCATTGTCTAAGTCTGATAAGTTCAATTAGAAATTCACACTCGCTTCTAAAAACAGTAAAGAAATATGGAACAGAAACACAGGTGTTTCTTATGACAGAAAAAATGAAGTCACAGCTTACTTCATACCTGGATCAGATCCAAGAAAGGTACACGAAGACTGAGACCACTAGAGTCCTGTTGGAAATGAATCCCAAAGTCCAACTCTTACTGTCAATACCCCCCGATAGGTTAGGTAAGATAATTAGCAAAAGAGAACTCCGAAAGCTGCCTGGTACAGTTATCAAGAAACCATTCAGAAAATGTCTGATTCAGATGGATAGAATTATTGAGATCAAAGTTAATGAAAGTTGTCAACCACATTATTATGGAATCACGTATTTATTCTCAGGTCATTTGATGCTAACAGATAATTGGAACCACGCGATACATTTGCTTGATTCCTCGTACAACTCAATCACCAGTTACAAACTGAAAAGCTCAATATTCGACGTCTGTGTTGTAGATAAAAATAATGAGGTGGCTGTGACTATACCGGTTCTGAAAACAGTCCAGTTCCTGACTGTCTGGAATGGGAAGATCACGCCAACCAGGACGATCACCACGAGATATTCATGCGATGGTATTGCTGCTGCTAGAAATGGGAATATCGTTATATCTGGTTACAGTCATGATGAGGGTAAACTCTACTGGAGCCTTATCACCAGTGAAGGAAATGAGACCTGTCATCAAATTGAATGTCATGCTATGTTGTCATGGACCTATGTCGCTGTGGACTCTTCCTTCACACATGTCTACATCACTGTCAATCTGGCCCATTCCCTGTATTGTTTTGACATGAGTGGCAGCCAGAAGTTTTGCTACCGTCCTAACAGTCTTCAGAATCCCTGTGGTGTTGCTACAGACAAATACGATAACGTGTATGTCGCAGGATATGCATCAAACAACATCCACCAACTGACATCAGATGGTGTTGTTCTCCAGATTATATCTAACGAAGTACCATCTAAACCTTTAGCTATTTGCTTTAATATGGATGGCGATGTGTTTCTAGTCACAAATGATTCAGACGCGAGGACACTTTACCAATATGAACTAAAGTAAGAAGCTACTCTGGTATCTGACGTGACTGTGTTTGGGTGAAATGGTGTCCCACAATTTATTTTATTACATTTTTGTGTCCTTACAAATATTAGTACCTTGTATATTTTCAAATAAGTATATTAATTAAATATATTCACTATAAAACAGCCAGCACCAGATGTCGTTGTTGTTCATGTCAATACTAAATCTGTTTAAGATACATCAACATATATCGACTTTGGTCTGTCAGATAACATTTATATGATAAGTGTCTCAAGAATGTATATAAATATGTTTTATTTGCAAAAATAACTTTGTCATTGCTAATTACGTTGAAAGGAATCACATGTTCAAATGGTTGTTCTCAAAACGATAAACGGAAATAATTAAATTGCTAAACGAGAAGTAAAAAGCACGTTAGAATCGTACCAATGAATAAACAGTACAACATCATCAGCAACAATAACAACAACTGCATATTCTACTACTGTGACAATAAAAAAGACTATTTCTGCTATTTATGCTGCTAATCATATGTCTGCTTCTATCACTACCAATGTTATTGATCATTTTTGCTCCTGTACCTTTGCAAACATGTTAAGTGCATGTTTGGTTCTATTATCTTTTCCAGAGGTGAATGGTTTAGGAAGAAGCAGCAGAAGGGGTGAATCCGACAACGTTTGGAGGCGTTGATTTGGCAAACTGAGGCTTCCTCGTAAATGTTATATAGAAGCGTCGATTTGGCAAACGCAGGCTTCCTCGTAAATCGTATAAAAAAGCGTCGATTTGGCACTCACCCCCTCTGCTGCTATGGGTTAACCGAATATTTTATTAAGTCCGACACGATATCGCGTCCGATGATCTGATAAATTTATCGTCACAAATCCGTGTGGGATTGACTGAGCGTGACTAAAGAAATTTCTAAATCGATTATGATCCATATCACCGCCGCACCAAGTTTGCCAAATATTTATAAGATTATGAGTATCAACTCCGTTAAACACACCTAACAAATTGCAGTTATCTCTGATCACTTTTGGTATTTGAGTATACCGTTGAGTGACATATATCGCGTCGGTGTTTTTATGCCTGCCTCTGGAAAATATCCTAGCGGGATTCTTTTGATTGTCTAACATCACATCATCATATACGACTAAGTTATTAATACTTCTGTTAGGAATTGATTTTTTAGTAAACTTAATAAGATTGCTATTTTCTTTAAATTATATTAAAGTAATGTTTTATTTGTTTATATTCTAAGATATATTAAAGGTAATTTCACTTGTTTTTGAAGCACAACTATATAGAATAGAAAGGGTTGCTGAGCAAGTGGAAAAAAGGCAATGTATATAGACATACTGCATACGACTGATAAAAATAACTAAGAACATTGCCAATATACAATGTTGTGTGAGATTGTATTCGAAAAACATAATACATGGATTTTGCCTGCTCAACTACAATTCTAGGTTCCATCAGTAACAATATATATTCTGACATTGGCATAGGTCCAATTCGGTTAATAAAGGTGGAGTAAGATTTCTCTAAGAAACTTCTGGACTACACAGAAACAAAATGGCTTCCAACTAACGGATATCCATATTTGGTCTGACGTCGTCAAACGAATATAAATAACTACAAAAATAAAGACCTATGACCTGTTCAAACTGATTCTTACCGGTTGAAGAGTTGGCATTTTTCTGTCTGATACGTGGAGGGTATGACCTTGTCTAACCCTGAATCTGGCCGAGTGTGTATAAATACAGATGCGCGAATCAGGTCAGATTCAGTTTTCCGTATCAGCAGAAAAAGATTCTGATTTCTTCATTCCAGGTAAGCAACTGTATATGTCGTAACTTCTTTTAGAAATAAGTATTTTTAATGATTGAGATTTTAATGGTAAAATTGTTTTGTGTGCAACATTACTATTGAATTCTTTTATTTATAATATATTGTAATGGAATGTTTAAATGTTTTGAAGAATTCATATTTAATTATTTATGTAATTTTTATTGTAAAGGTTGAATTGCTATCAACTTCATGTTTAGATTTAATGTTGAAATAAAGTATTCCTTAAGAAAGAAAGAGTAATATCTAGCCATATATTCTAAATCAATATTCTATTTTAAAATGAGTAAAGTGCATTAATCGTTATTACATTTAATACTTTTACTATCTTAAAATTGATTGAGAATTAACTAGTGTATAATATTCTAAGGTGCAGAAGTTATATGAATAAAATGAAGTTGGAAAGCTTAATGATGAAAATGTAATATGTATTTCATGAATTTTTATTATAAGTTTTTAGATGTGTAATATATATGTGTGTTGATTATAAAGTTTTCCGTATCAGCATAAAAAGATTCTGATTTCTTCATTCCAGCTTCGATTCCGTACCTGACCTTATTCCCTTGACATTTCATCATCGGTTGACATTCTTTATCTGGGGACTCAACCTTTTTCTTCTTACTATCCTCCGAGTTCGCAGCCTGTGTTTATGAGACCGATCTATAGAACATTCCAGCCAAACATCTAATAAAAGTCTCATAAAACTTACATTGATATCATCAATGCTCTGTGCTTCTTCGTTATCGGTTATAAATTCAATAATACCCTTGCCGTTGATTTCTATTGCTCTCTCGTTAGCATCCTTTAACACTTCATAGCATCGTTGATCGTCTACACTCGCGGTGACCAAATACAACTTCTTCCATTTCATCCATCTCGTTATCTAATTAAGTAGCAGTTGCGTCTTGCCGCTTCCAGATGGTCTTATTATAATCGCGCGAATAGAATTGGGCAACATCGCATTGTGTTTAATAGGTTCCCGTCGTCGGGTAGCTGAATAATCAATTACATTCATGTTACTATAAATATATTTATGGATCTATATTGTCTGAAGTGTAAGAAGCGTACTGGCACAGATGACTTGACGACGATTACAACTAGAAATAACAGATCAGCAATTTCTGGTAAGTGTGTACAATGTAGCACAAATAAATTTAGATTTGTTTCCCTTGATAAAATCAACAATTTAAAAAAAACCCAAGAGGTGATATTGCAGCCAAGTTAGTAAAACTACCAGGAACACCATGGGCAAAGTATCCGGGAGAAAAACATCTTCCAGGGTATAGTTATTGTGGACCCGGGACTAGACTCGATATCAGACTCGATAATCAAAACCAACCTCGACCGGGTGAATATCCAATAAATGCTATTGATAAGGCGTGTCATGCTCATGATGTTGCTTATAAAATCAGTAATCTGCAACACAGACATCTCGCAGATGAAAAATTAATTCATGCGTTGGATTCTATCACTGATAAATCCTTCAAAGAAAAATGGTTAGTAAAATCGGCTATGAAAGGTAAATTGATGTTAGGTGCCGGTAATTAATAATAACATGAAATCTATTTATTATTCTCCGAAAGGATTCTGGAGGGGTAAAGCAGCAATTGGTAAACTCGCTAGAGCCGCAGTGGTGAAATATACTACCGCGGCTAATTCGTTATCCAATCAGGTTATATGGCAAATTTATCTACCGCCCCCTAAACAAATTAACTACTCGCATTTTGATGTGACCGTTCCTAATGAAGTTTCTTCAAGCTGATATATTATTTCTGCCACATGATGATGGTTACAAATAGGCGTTAACTTTAGTTGATGTTGCAAGTCGATACAAACAAGCAGAACCGCTAAAACACAATCATCAACTGAAGTGGCTTCTGCGTTGAAAGGATTTATCGAAGGGGTCGTCTGCGCTGGCCAAATCTATTACAAGTTGATCCTGGCAAGGAATTTCAGGGTGCGTTTCTATCGACGATGAAGAATCATAATACCGCGTTACGACGAGGACATACTGCATTACATCGCGATCAGGCAATTGTTGAACGATTTAATCGGGCACATGCTGAGCGGTTATTTGGATATCAATACGCGAAGGAATTCATCCTGGATAAACGATCTCGTGAATGGGTCAAGAGATTACCAGGCGTATTTACCGCGTTGAATAATGAGATTACTAAAACAATCAACATGAAACCTAACAACGCCATTAAAAAGAAGTATATACCCGTACAACCGCATAAAGATTTTTCAAAACATCCAGTTCTCGGTAATGTCACTGTTAGGTATTTATATGAACCAGGAGAGCTCGAAGGCGGTAGAAAAGGGCTACTGATCATATTTGGAGTGTCACCACGCATAAAATATCTAATATAACACGATCCACGGGTAGACCAGCAATTTATAGATTGGATTCAACTGCTCCTCAGCGAGGATTTACTCGTGAACAACTACAAGTGATACCCGAGGATACTCAATTACCACCGCGTGGTCTTAACTAGCACCTCTTCGTCTGTTGCACTCAAGATAGGTCAGCATCACATTATCTCTGGTATGACCTACGCTGCTATTCTTTCTGTCTACGGTAAATTGGCAAGGATCTTTATACGACCAACGGCAACTCATTGTACAATTGCAACTCGCGCAGGGATTATTCTGTTGTTATTTCAACGTGGTTATTAATTCAGCATCAATATCAAATTCCAGTTTTTTTTTTAATCCTGTTGTTTATAAACAGAGAGTTTTTTTTCTGATTATATTATCGCTGAAATCTCATTGATTGTAGTGTCATTATCATCCAAAACAACTCTTCGAAGTTGATTTATTCTTCGTACCCTGGATACTGCGAGATAAACTAATATTCGACCACTCGATGTGATTATCTATGATCCAAACAATTGTATCGGATATAGTCAATCCCTGTGATGAGCGTATTGTCGCTGCGTAACCTAGCGTCCATGGGGATTTATCAGCGCGTAATGCATCTTCGACGACATTGATATTAACCAACACAATATCATTTAACACAAGATTCTGCTTTCACGCTGTCATGGAATATCAACTTCGATATTTTGTCGCTGTGTGTCCTTGGGTCTATAACAGCGCGGTGTTGGAAGTGTTGCAAATTTTTCTTTATGTAATTCAAATAATTTCTTCTGAAGTGTATCTCTGACTATTTTTCTACTTGCTACTATCAAATCGTTTGGTCTCCGCACCTCCCAGAAGTCATTTAATGGGGTTTCCGAAATTATTCTACGCGCTATTTCACATTGATTAGTTTCTTGAACTCGCGTAATTGTTCATCAAGTGCTCTGTGGTCGGTATTAATCTCTTCATAATAGTCTACAAAATTCTTCAGCCAATCATGTGGGGATAAACCGACAAATGGTGATGGTTGGCCATGATCGACGCACATGACGACTTTTGTATTCGATAGCAATAACCACTCGAGAAATCTTTGGAATACATCTAACGACACCGTGCATATCTGATCCCAAATTACGACTTCAGGAATAAATTTCTCACCCATTCGATCAGGAGTCCATTCATCGCCTTTCCATCGAAAGAAACTGTGATAAGTGCTTGCATTAATTCCTTGTTGTTTAATCTCTCTGGCAAGTCTGTGGGTCGGTATTAGCACGCTGTTTGATTTGGAAACGCTAGCGTTTCTACGAAATAACTCAATTGCAGGAGTCGTCTTTCCTGACCCGCCACAGCCGTTTAAGTAATAGTTTTGTATCTGCATATTGGATCAGATATCTGCGGTGCATTAGATAGTTCTGATATCTGGGTATTTTTCAAGTAATTGTTTTCAATTGTAACATCTGCTGATTTGGAATAATCACACGGTATTTCCCGCTTAATTCTCCACGATCCCCAACTCTCGTCAGAATGAGTGAATTTGGCCACTGCGCTGCTGTGTTTCATGTCTATTTAAAATGAATCAGTGGCGACTCTAACTGCGGTGTCAGGAAATATATTTATCATTGAACATAAATTGATGGAAGCATAAGCCAGCATAGACGCCCTCAAATGTGTATACTGAAGACTGTATCCATCGTTGTAAGTAACAATTGTACCCAATTAGGTTCCATCGGATAAGAAAGCGTTTTTAATCTTTACATATATACCCTTAGATGTTACATCAGCGATTATAAAATCGTATTCAACGCTATCTATAATCAACTGTGAAGAATATCTTGTATTGTCGTATTTTACACCCTCTGTGAATTTACCGATTATTCTTCTACCGAGATCTTTTGCGTCTTGTTTTCTAATTTGAAATAGCTGTTTGGACCATTTCACGATATATTCTTCGTCGAGATCAGGGAATTGTTTTTTCTTTCCATCGATTATACTATCTAGATTGGGTTGTGGTAATCAAACCTCAGTCTGCGCGTGATATAATTGCTTCACTGACAATCAACGATATCAGCATTTTAGAATCAATCATATACCGTAATAGCACTATTGGCATCCAGTGTTTTTCAGATATATGTCTACCAATCCAAACATAACAACACGGATGAAGTCCTGCAGCTAATTCAAATGATACTACACGAGCGAATCCGGTTAAATCTAAATCGGGCAGTGGTCCATTAATAGCAACTCGGGTCAGTTCATGTGTGGGATGTCCAAATCGTTAAAGTATTCAGCGCATTCTCCATACCCGAGAAAACTCCTGGGGTAACACGCGACTATATCAACCGAAATAATAGTTTTGGGTCGTATTTTGTATTCCATAATCCACCATGACCATACTCAATGCATCATGATTTGATGTCAGTGAGAAATTCAGCTCTAGTTGGTTTCCACGTGTTTTTCTTTCTCGGAAAAGGAGCTGCAACTGACGGAATTGTAAAACAGTTTGTTAGTAATTGCTCGTCGTAATCCATTGAAAAACTACTAACTAGTTTTTTCATCGCGTCATGGAGCGCTTCAGTACTCCGCGGGTATATATTTTATTGTTCTATTTCGCGGAAATATTGTTACTGCAGGTGTCCACGCGTGTTCGTTATGATCAATAATTTTAATTGGGGCTGCATTTGATTGATATTTTGATTCGTATAGTACTTCTGTTATCGTCGTTACCGTTATTGGGAATCTTGATGATGTTTCTAATTTGGTTATATCCTGAATTATTGCCCGTGCTCCCTTACTGTTAGTCCCCATTCATTTATTTTTTTGCGTCTGAGATCGGTCAATTTATTTCCACGCAGCGCATTTGTGAAGTGTTCTATTATTCGTTCTGCTACACAATTCAGCGACGACAGTTTCATTGGTTTTAGTTTTTCAATACTCGGTTTGTCATTTAACGAATATATCCCGTAAACAACTGCTGCTACCGGATTGGATCTCTCGTAATACGGTTTGTCAATTCCAGTTAAAATTCCTGCTTTGGAATCATGACTCACAGTGACAGTTCTTTTATCCTTCAGGATGGGGTCAAATTTATCTCTGATAATCTAATCTCCTGTTTCTGAACGGATAATGAATTTCACTCTAAAAAAAATACCTTTCTCGCCCAAGATGTGAGATTATCGCGGCTGCTCTTTCATCATTCATGGTGGCATCAACGCTACCATCAATTCGAAATGTTGACCAACAATGAGATGCTCCATCACGCTTGAATTCATTAAAACAATCACGGATTCTACCTATCATGGTTCTATCACTTATTAGACTTTTTGATGTATTAGAGACTCTATCGAAATTAAAATTAGCATTTTTCCAGGGCTTAATTTTCAATAATCTCTCGATCTCCTTCATATTATAATTAAAACAAGTATTTAAATAGAGAATTTATATATAATGAATCATTGCAAATGGCTCATGATTGGATCAGTAACCCCGTGTAACAAATCATGCAGAAAGGAATTCTGTGGGTATCATATGCAAAGCTTTCGTCGAGGGAGTTATGGGCCCTTACCCTGCCTGCGATGTGTGGTAGGGGTTAGAGGAATATCACATTTATGTCTCGGTTGTGGTGGTAAGAGATACAGACAGTTGAAGCGTCATTACGATAATAAGAGAATCAAAAACTCCATCAATGACTCTACCTCTGACTATGTCAACGACAAAATTATAAGAACCCCTCAGGATTATATTGGGAGATTCTCAAGTAATGTAATAATTCAACCAAACAATGAATTAGACAAATAGTATTATGTATATAAATGAACCAAGAATTTCAACCGCATCCCGTGATTGTCAACTATGAGGCATATCGTGATGGTATTGTCAGACACCGAAGACTGAAGAAACCAGTTGGGTGGGATAATGGTATGGGGTATTTGATGTTTACTGCTGGAGGGAAAAAAATATCTTAATCATCGATTTGCGTTCGAATATCATAATGGATTGATCAGGGATGGTCTTGTTATTGATCACATTGATTACAATCCTCAGAATAATTTTTTTATCGAATTTGCAAGCTATTTCTCAGAGTGAAAACGCCAAACGAGGAAGAACTGGCACTTGTAAATCAATTGGGAAGAGGCCTATAAAATCATTTAATACAGCAACTAATGAAGAACTTGTATTTCAATCAATGTATGAAGCTGGTAGGAATTTTGATATTTGTAGAGCCTCAGTACAAAGAGTAGCAGAGGGAACTTATCGATCAGCTTTTTCAAGGCGTTTTAAGAACAAAATTAAATTTATTTACATATAGATTTCATTTTATACATATTTTATATAACCAAGGGAGATAACTCGTTCGGGTATGTGTACGGCTTATGAAAGAGTTATGGATCTCAATGGGGGTTTCCGATTTTACTCTATTATTGATTTTTACCTGTCATGATTCTCAGCGGAAATATGATCTATTTTGTAAGAAAACGAATCAAATACGCAGTGTTTACAAACAATTGTATTTTATTTTTTTTCTTTCAAGTAGTCGGTTCTTTTTCAATGTTGTCAAAGGTACACGAAAGGTATATGGATTCATTCAGTCAGTCAGTTGTGGCCTGTGATCGCTAACAATACCATGCCATTTACGTCATTCATTGTAAATAATCCATTCATTGTACATCACACCTGTTCTCTATTGATTGTATTAACTTACATATATATTATATTCAAAAACGTATGCCTGTATATAAGAACAGTTAGCTCAATCGTAATGCGTTGCGGTGCCATACTGGAGCCCATAATTCGAACCCCGTAACAGGTATTATTGCCAACGATACCGACAGATGGTTTTAATTGGGGGGGGGGGTGAACACCCGAAATTCAAATTGCAACCACTATACCAACCACACCGCGCCGTGGTCTGAATGACTTTTTCATTCAACCCAGGGTAACTTTGTGGGGGTATATGTAGTTGCAGTTTGAATGTAGAGTGTTATTATCATTCATTGACATCATTCATTGTATATAGTCCTTTATGTATTATACAACCGCCATAAAACTCGATTTGGGGTTGTTGGTGCCGTCCATTCATGTACAACCGCCGTAAAACTCGATTTGGGGTTGTTTGTGCCGTCCTTCTATGTATTATACAACCGCCATAAAACTCGATTTGGGGTTGTTTGTGCCGTCCTTTATGTATTATACAACCGCCATAAAACTCGATTTGGGGTTGTTTGTGTCGTCCATTCATGTACAACCGCCATAAAACTCGATATGGGGTTGTTTGTGCCGTCCTGTATGCCTAAAAACTACCTAAAACCGTAGTAGGCATTGTGCCGTCCTTTATGTAATATATGTATGCCTAAAAACTACCAAAAGCCGTAGTAATGGCATTGTGCCGTCTAAAAAAAAAACGGGTCAATGACCCTCATTTTTTTTTTGGGAAAAAAATATCATATATTATAAATATATTTTTTTATGTATAATATGAATTCTAAGGATATTAATGAAATCATAACTGAAATTTCAAAATTGAAAAGTCTAGGATTTCATTTATCAGATGGTTTAAACTGTGATCAAATTACTTCTGACTTTGAAGATATTGAATATAGCGCAATAAAAAAAAATACGTATTGCCGAAAAGATGTGCCTTCATTAAAAGAATCCAGACTTCCATTCGTGAATCCCTTGTTTTCTGTAACGACGTCTGTAAATTCGTCCCGTTATTCACTGTTGTAGAAAGGGTTAGAAAGCAACTGGGTCAACAATATGAATTGAAACGAGACGTCAATTCAAAAATTAGAAGTATAAGAAAACTGATCGGTCGAATTGAAAACTCTCCCTTGGCCGAGTAAAAAATTCCCACTGAAAAACACATTCTATATTCGCCATTTTGCCCTGCATCCCGACTAAGTGATGATGCAAAAGTGAAAGTAGACCGATCATGCGATAGTAGTCACTCTGCGGGCAAATTGAGGTTAGCTCAAGATTTTTGTGTACAGTGTGAGGAGGGTATGTGTGAAAAATGCTCAGAAGTTCATCGCAATCAGAAGATTACTAGAAATCATCCAATATTTTCCATGGAGGAATTTGTAAACAATCCACAGAATGTAATGAGGATTGCAAAAGGGTTCAGCTGTCCTGAACACGATGGGGAGGCTAAGGTTTTTTATTGCAAGGATCACAAGATTGCTTGTTGTAGCAAGTGTTGCATTGTCAGCCACAGAAACTGTGCCAGTGTTTCTGACTTGAACAAAGAATTACCAAGTCTACTGCAAGAAACGAACCCAGACAGTATAATAGAGCAGATGAAGAAAATAGAAACTCATCTTAAGTCGGTTACAGAAGTCAATGAGTCTAGCATCAGTCTTCTCGAGTCCCAAGTTAATGACTTGACTAATCAAATTAGAGACCTAAGAAAGAAAATAAATGATGTACTTGATGAATTAGAAAGAAAGGTCAAGATGGAAGGACATAGAATTTGCAAGGAAGAGACGATAAGAAAGCAGGAAGAAAACCACCATTGTCTAAGTCTGATCAATTCACTTAGAAACTCACACTCGCTTCTAGAAACAGTAAGGAAATATGGAACAGAAACACAGATGTTTTTTATGACAGAAAAAATGAAGTCACAACTTACTTCATACCTGGATCAGATCCAAGAAAGGTACACGAAGACGGAGAGCACTACAGTACTGTTGGAAACGAATCCACAAGTCCAACTCTTACTTTCAATAAGCCCAGATAGTTTGGCGAAGATAATCAGCAAAAGAGAAATGCAAAGTCGGCCTAGTACAGTTATCAAGAAGCCATTCAGAAGCTGTCGGATTCAGATAGAGAGAATTATTGAGATCACAGATAATGATCGTTGGCAACCAAATTATTATGGAATCACGTATTTGTTCTCAGGTCATTTGATGCTAGCAGATTATACCAACTATGGTCTACATCTGCTTGATTCCTCATACAACCCAATTACTTGTTACGAACTGAAACACGTCATATTTGACGTCTGTGTTGTAGATGATGATGATAAGGTGGCCGTGACTATACCGGGTCTGAAAGCAGTCCAATTCCTGTCTGTCAGGAATGGGAAGATCACGCCAACCAGGACAATAACCACGAGATATACATGTTATGGTATTGCTGCTGCTGGAAATGGGAATATCGTTATATCTGGTTACTGTAATGAAGATCGTAAACCCTACTGGAGCCTTGTCAACAGTGAAGGGAAGGAGTCCTGTCATCTGATTGAATGTCATTGTAAGAGCTCATGGACCTATGTGGCTGTCGACTCATCCTTCACACGTGTCTACATTACTGTGCATCATGCCCATTCCCTGCATTGTTTTGACATAAGTGGCATGAAGAAATTTGTCTACTGTTCTGACAGTCTTAAGAATCCCCGTGGTGTTGCTACATACAAACTCGATAACGTGTATGTCGTTGGTCATGCGTCAAACAATATCCACCGACTGTCACCAGAAGGTGTTGTTGTTCAGATTATATCTAACGGAATACCATCTGCACCTCTAGCTATTTGCTTTAATTGGGACGGTGATGTGTTTCTAGTCACAAATGATTCAGACTCGAGGAAAATTTACCAATATGAACTAAAGTGAGAAAACAATCTGGTATAGTTTTGAGTTGAAGTGATTGTCTTTGCTTGAAATGGTGATCTACAATTTATTTTGTTATATTTTTTGTCCTTAAAAATTGTATTACCATGTTTATTTTCAAATCAGCAAATTAATGAAAAATATCCAATATTTTTAAAGACCATTTCACCACCAAACAGCCAGCACCAGATTTTGTCCATGTCATATCTAAATCTGGTCAAAATATGTCATTAGATATCGCCTTTGGTCCATTATATAACATTTTGTATTAGAAATGTCTCAACAATGTATACAAATTACTGTTTTATTTTATTTGCGATAAGATCTTTGACATTGCTAATTATGTTGAAAGGAATCGCATTTTCAAATGCTTGTTATCAAAACGATAAACGGAGATACCAACTAAATTATTAAACGAAAAGAAAAAGCACGTTAGAATCGTACCCATCACAAAACAGTACAAAAGGAGTAGCAACAATAACAACAACTGCATCTACTACCAGTGTGAGAATAGAAAAGACTATTTCTACTGCTAATCATACGCTAAAATATGTGAAGTGTGTCTCTTAACGGGCTCCGTATTTATATATGTATTGATCTCCCTGCTCTCCTTTATAATTTTGTGAAATTATTTTAATATTAATTCCGTTTTCTGGTATGTATGCAATCTTTTATTTCAAGCTCAGTGGTGATGATAGACTGCCCTTTTGGCTGTGTAATTCGGCGACTGTCAATTTTTATCATGATAATCTCAAAACAAAAATAACATCATTATACTCGTAAATAAACCCTTTCTATTCCATGTGGTATGCATGATCAAATGGAGCTATACTAAAATTTATGGACCATGTTAGCACGATTAAGCAAACACTTTTTAGACGTAGACATATTACATTTAATATGCGTCTTTTACATTCGTATGTAGATAACATGATTACCAATAAGGTATAGCAAAATTAAATTGCTATCTATCTCTCTGTATGTCTATTTGTACATATGTAAAGATATCTATCTATCTATCTATCTATCTATCTATCTATCTATCTATCTATCTATCTATCTATCTATCTGTCTGTCTATCTATCTATCTATCTCTGTGTATGTATGTCTGTCTGTATGTGTATATGTATATATATGTCTATCTATCTATCTATCTATCTATCTATCTATCTATCTATCTATCTATCTATCTATCTATCTATCTATCTATCTATCTATGTATCTATATGTCTGTCTGTCTGTCTGTCTTTCCGTCCGTCCGTCCGTCCGTCCATCCATGCATCCATCCCTCCCTCCCTCCCTCCCTCCCTCCCTCCCTCCCTCCCTCCCTCCCTCTCTCTCTCTCTCTCTCTCTCTATCTATCTATCTATCTATCTATCTATCTATCTATCTATCTATCTATCTATCTATCTATCTATCTATCTATCTATCTATCTATCTATCTATCTTTGTCTGTCTGTGGATGACCTCAATCGTGGGCCAAAGCCTAACAGGTATGCACTAGACTGACCTGTCATAATCATTTGATAATAGCGAGGCATATGAGTTTCACTGAAAAGGGCCTTTGGGTTATTCTTCTTCTTTCATGTTCTACCATTGTTCCACCACCTTTTTCCAGTTATCTTTAATCTTTATCACCTCTTCTTCCATCACTTTTCTCATCATTGCTAATGCTTTCTTTAGTCGGTCTAGTCTCCGCTTCACATATGCACACTCTGTCCAATACAATGTGGCTTCTAGAAAGTACCTGACTTTGATGATATTATAAATGTTCCTCCTTCAAGCTCCCTACCCTTACATATTTTGCTGTAATAAGTCTTCTTAATTTATTGGCTTCCTCCTCTATCATACCTTTTAATAGATCTCTGTTAATAGTGTAAGTGCAATGATATAAACAAATCCACTGAAACATTTACAATAATACCCATCTTTGATGGTTTAAAAAAAAGCGTCAGTCACATGGTATGTGGAATTTGTAATTGATTTAAGTAAAGTAGTAAAATGAATGTCCAACAATATTAATACGAACAATATATATTTACGTGTATCAAGTAAAAATAAAATATCAAAGGAATATTACCCGCGTTGATATAATCGTGTATTCGGTTTAAGCTGTTTTTGTTGGAATGGGTATATTACTATCAGCGGTAATAATGATAGCAATTGTAGTTGTCACAATTTGTATTTCAAGGCAACAACTATTACAGGGGTTGCTAATATAATTGGAAACATCCTATCCACGTGTAGGCAGAATAACTACATGATTATATAATTAAATTAATTATATAATTAAATTACATATCGCTAATGCCGCATATTCCCAGTAATCTTCTTTGATATCATCTAGCCTCAACGATACATCCGATGATGATTTCTCGGCCATGATTAAGATCTATGATCCAGCGATATTAAAATTAGAAAAACATAATAATAATATCTTTGATGGAATCAAGGGAGCTACTGCAACAGACAAAGACAACCATGATCTCAATAACCTCAACTAACCCTGACTTCAGCGCGAAGATTCCAATGGCAATTCCGGTAAAGGAAATCGCGCTTGCAAAATTACGAGTATATTAAAGCTGGCCCATGATCAAATCAAAATCATTTTGTGGACAGCAGCCAAATAATTATCTAGTGTTTGCAAATAAAAATGATATAAATGGAAACCCCAAACGGATTATTGTTTCTATACCCTCCGGTATTTATCAAAACGAACAATTCAATAATGAACCGGTAAAGAATAAAAAAATTGCTATAATAATCCACTAACCAACATTATCAGCCGCCATCGAGATAAAATCACCTGGCTATGTTGTAGATATTTATCAGTCATCGATCAGAGCAGTGCTAGGATGGTCTGAAATTCCACAACCTAATATGTACCTGAACCAGCCTTGAATTATTTTGCCATAGATGTGAAATTTTTTATAACACAACCAGAGTATATGAAATCGATTTGGGAAAAGGAATTATTCATTATTCTTGATGGCGAAAAATACCCGCGCATATTGATAAATTAATTATGGATGATACTACAGGGTCGAATCCGAAAATGATTTTAAACGATGAGATTATTAATAGCTTCAAAGACATAATAACTCCCGAACTCACTCTCGCATTTGGAAGATTACAAAATTTTCTCATTAGTATTACACAGCAGTATTCTGATGACTTAAAACAACGGATTATTGAAACAATTCAGCATTTAAATCCAATAATCGACGATATCGAGTACATTAATCTACGAATTCGTGATCGAGCAATAAATAATACAGATACTAGTACATATAATAATAAGGAAATATTCTATTCAGATAAGATATTTCATGATCATTTCAAAATAACCGAACGACAGTTATCGACATTTGTAATACCTGAACTTGTAGCCGAACAACTAAAGAAAACACCCAGCGATCTTATAAACGAGAACTTTACTAAATACTCGCTGCATGGAAAAACAATAACACTTGGGGATATCCTTAAGCATAACAATGACCCAGATGGAGCTAGAAGACATATATGAACCGGAATCTTAATTAAGGACGGAACAACATATACGGAGGCTATTCTCTACATACAACATATTTTTGCACACTTCCTCCAAATCAATCCCGGGGGGTGGGGCTGCAAAATGGGGGTTAGAGTGTATATTTATTCTGTTGAACTTCGAGCTTGGGGAAGACCCCCACTTATACAAAACATCGCTATTACGCAAGCGTTGACAATATAGCAGCTCCGCGATTCGAACTCCAGGATGAGTATCAGCCACTTTACTCATTACGCTATGTCCAAATCTGACTTATAGATATTTTGGAAATTATTATATAGCGAACCTGGGATAAATATATATACCTAAAAATAATTAGCAAATGATGTGACACAGATGAACCCTGTGTCCTGGTAAATTCATTCAAACAAAGACATTGTTATAAAATAAAATATGTTTTATCTTAAATAAAACGAGAATACACCTACAAATGATTGAATTTGTCAGGATTCAGGGAGTTATATATATATATATATATATATATATATATATATATATTCGCAGAAACAATACAGATGAGCTATGAAACCTGACAAATTCATTCAAACGAGGATATTGTTTCTTAAATACAGACGCAGGAAACATACAGATGAACCATGAATGTTAACAAATTTAATCAATCAAAGATAACTTTTTAAAATAAGTAAATAATTAACCCTCCCGCTGATTAATATAATCGTAAATACATATATACTGAATAATCGCAGGAAACTTACAAATAAACCATAAATCCTGACAAAATTCCATCAAAGTAGATATTATTTGATAAATGCAATTGCAGAACAATACAATTGAACCATACATTCTGACAAATACAAATATAATATTTCCTAAATTACATAAATAATTTACCCTTCTAGTTGAAATTAAGGGAGGGAACTCCAACAACCATATTAAAAGACTCTCGATAGCGCTGAATATCTTCCATACTATATTACTGACGATTGCATGAATACCTCCCTATTTCTTTTAATTACTTAGATATATGCAACACAGTATTAGTCATGCATTTATACCATGCAATTTCTTGAGTATATACCGCAAACTTTAATTTTAATTGCTTGGATATACAATAATTATTTTTGTGATTTACATAGATGTATATATATAAATATATGTGGACACCTACCTCGGTATTTGTTGTAACTTACAGGGATATATATATATATTTCGCTAGTTGTTGTTGATCTGCGTGGATCTAAACCTCACTGGTTGTTGTTTCCGTGAGAAAAAAAATGTTGGAACAAGATCTAGGAGAGGCCAAGGATGTTTTTACCCTTCTTGCCAGTGATCGCTCTCATTAAGGCCGAAAATCAATGTTAGTTGACGATTTCATGAATATTTACCTTACTATTTATATGAATTACTTGCATATATACCACACTGTTTGTTAGGTATTTGTACCATGCTTTTGGTTGTGAATTTCTTGAGTATATACGGCATAATTTGATTTTGACTGTATCGATACATACAATACTAATTATTGTGATTTACATAGATATATACGACACTCTTTAGAACTTTTGTCAATTATATGGATACATACCTCAATATTTGTTTGAATTACACGGATATATAAATCACTATATACTGTGAATTATTTCGATATACCGGTACTCTACTATTGGTTGTGAATTACATTATATTTTTGGTAATTACATGAATATATATATACCCTACTATATGGTGTGAATTTCGTATATTTTATATCATGTGATGTTAATTTGATGGATTTATACCACAAGTATTGCTGTAAATGTCATATATATCAATCTCTCTCTCTCTCTCTCTCTCTCTCTCTCTCTCTCTATATATATATATATATATATATATATATATATATATATATATATATTTATATATATATATATATATATATATATATATATATATATATATATATATATATATATATATATCACTATTTTGGTTGTAATATTTTGATATATACTGCACAATTTCCCGTGTATTACACTATTTTCTTCCGCACAATTTCTTTTTTTTTACGGATATACACCACATTGTAATTATTATTTATATTTATAACTGCCATATTATTTCCTTTGAATTATACGATATATACCAAGCTACAGTTTGTAAGTGAAATTTATATATATATATATATATATATATATATATATCATAATAATTGTTGTGAATTACAATGATAATATTTGCTAGCTATGTTCATTATTTGGATATTTTTACTATTATTTCGGGAATTACTGGCATATATACCACTTTTTTGTTATGAAGTGTATGGATATATACCTCATTATTCCAGTGAATTACATGGATATATATCACACTATTGCTCTGAATTACATGGATATATATCACGGTAGTGTTATAAAGTACATGCATATATACATCACTATTGCTGTGAGTTACAGGGATATATCCCACAACATTGCTGTGAATTACAGAGATATATACAACAGTATGGATGTGAATTACAGGGCTATATACAACGATATTGTTGTGAATAACATGGATATATATAACTTTATTGATGTGGAGTGCATGGATATATACGACACTACTGCTGTGAATTACAGGGATATATACCACACTATTGATTAGAAGTACATGGATATATATATATATATATATATATATATATATATATATATATATATATATATATATATATATATATATATATATATATATATATATATATCTTACTGTTTTGTTGTAAGCTATATGGAAATTTACCCGACTATTGTATTATCAATTACATGAGTTTCAATCGCACAGTATTGTATTTATTGCATGGATATTATGATAATTAATTTACATGATTAATTTCCACATTAATTAAACGAATTGCGGGCCCCGAGTGGTCTAAAACGCTAACCGTTCCGGATCACTGCCGTCTCACGTCTATCTGCCTGTGTTCAAGTCTCAGGCTCGGCTTAAGGGGTACGTGAGAAAACCCGCCAGTAAAGTGGGACGGTGGTTCTACCTGGGGCTTTCCAGGATTCTTCCTAAACCAGTTATCCTGGCATATATGTATATCCTATCTAATGCTGAAGAAACGCGTTCAATCCTGCGAAAACAACACTATAATGAATTATATAGATATATACTACTCTTCTGGATGTGGGTTCATTTAATATATATCTCATACATTTTGTGAATTATATTGATTCACAATGTTGGGAGTAACACGGATTAATGACAACTAGTCATTAAACTAAACCCTTAATGCAGAGCACCAAACAAGGGAGCTGTTGAGACCATTTGCATAAGTCTTTGGTAGCACTCGGTCGGGGTACGAACCGGCTATGTCCCACAATCGAGGCGGACGCTCGAACCACTTTCACCACCATATCCGTTCCATCAGAGGTTAAACAAGCATGATCACACATAAAGCTTATGGTGTTGGTGGTGCTGCTGCTGCTGCAGAAGAATTGATTACAGAATCAGAATACAGACGGGTGTCAACTTTAAAAGAGCCTCTCTTGCAAGTGAATCGGAGGATGAGGAGAATGATGTGGATACAAAAAGACTAATCAAAGTCTTACAAAAATGGTACTAGCAGCTGTCTCGCTATGCGCTCAGCATTAAGAGGTTAGTGTTAGAACTGATTGGCCTGGTGTAAAGTTATTGTGACTGTGTTGGGCATCATGGTACAAGTATGCGGCATGATGCCCCAATGCTAGATATCACTATAATTTGTTACATTGCAAAGTCGCGACCTGACTGAAAAATTGTTAAAGCAACGTTAAAAGGCTAAATCGGAGCCCAGAGTGGTCGAAAGCGCTGTCCGTTACGGATCACAGCCATCTCACCTCTGTATGCGTGGGTTCGAGTCTCTTATTCAGCCAATGTGGGTATGTGAGAAAGCTTGCCTGTAGGATACCGTGGGTCGGTGGTTCTTTTCGGGGTTTTCAGGGTTCTTCCTTCACCATGAATACTAGCCGCCATGTGAATCTTATCTTGTGCTGAAAAATGGCGTTAACAATAAAAGCAAACAAAATTCTAAATCACACACCTACTTAATAATTACTCCACTCAGACACAGGAATAGTTGAATAGAATACTTTGTCAAGACGTCGCAACTAGATTCATGCAGCTCAGATCACTTTTTATTTTAAACATTACATAGAAATTACAGCAGGGCATAATTTTCTTGTCTAGCTAGAGTATTATACGCATGTAATTTGTCTCCACCTAATATTATAGATCTCAACATTTTTAATATAGATAATTACTTCATAAAAGCGAAGAGTGAAAAAGTGTCAAAGTTACATTACAAATCTCACAAACTTAAACACACACACACACACACACACACACACACACACACACTAAAAGTATGAGCGCCACATAACACTATCTTCACGTAGATATGGAGCTATACTAAAATCTATACGACAAACCTAGTTATAAAACTATTTATGCGGAGGGACATTTCTATGCCAGCATATTACTCATAATCACATCCTACCGATAACAATCTCTATATAAAACATTATAAAAGGAGTTGTTCGACAATACCCTCTTAAAAAATCCATTCATTCACTTGATAAGTTGATATCCGATATTACAAGTAGGTGGATACGAGTAATAATAATAACGCAATGATAATTACTATAAATATTATCTTGCGACTAAATACAAACAAACAACACATATTGCTGATTATGCGAGAATGTATCAAGTAATACATATACATATATATGGTAGGAAACCAAGCCTATAACAGAAGAGTGTGCTAATGTAACAGTCACGTGATTACAAGTAGAGTAGACTAGCCTTGACCTGGCAGGAATGTATTTGTAAACGACGCATGATTGTAATCATTCACGAAGGTGCGTTTTATTACTTTACATAACGGACAACATTGGTTTTAACTCTTGAAGGGAAGAATAATATTTACTATGGCAAGTTCCAGAGAAGACATTGAATCTGGGGAGAGACAAAATTGTCCCATTTGTTTGTGTGATTTCAAAATTCCGAGACAGCTACCGTGCATGCACTCATTCTGCGAAAAATGTTTACAGGACTACATATCATCTCGAGAAGAAACAGTAGAAAAATTAAAAAAAATCGAGTGTCCCATCTGTAGACTAACCGTCAGTCCTGAAGGAAGAGGTAAATATTCTACAATTTTGGCTTCTATGTTTCCTATTAACGTGATTTTTCAGTCCATTCTAAGTCATCATGCAAAAGTGAAAGTAGACCGATCATGCGACAGTTGTCAATCTGCTGGCAAATTGAGGTCAGCTCAAGATTTCTGTGTAGAGTGTGAGGAGAGTATGTGTGAAATATGCTCAGAAGTTCACCGGAATCTGAAGATGACTAGAAATCATGTAGTATTTTCCATGGAGGAATTTTCAAGCAATCCACAGAATTTAATGAAGATTGCAAAAGGCTTTAGCTGTGCTGAACATGATGGGGAGGCGATTGACTTTTATTGCAAGGATCACAGGACTGCTTGTTGTAGCAAGTGTTGCATTCTTAGCCACAGAAACTGTGCCAGTGTTTCTGAATTGAACAAAGAATTACCAAGTCTACTGCAAGAAATGAACCCAGACAGTATAATAGAGCAGATGAAGAATATAGAAACTCATCTTAAATCGTTTACCAAACACAATGAGTCTAGCATCAGTCTTCTCGAGTCCCAAGTTAATGACTTGACTAATCAAATTAGAGACATAAGAAAGAAAATAAATGAAATCTTTGAAGAATTAGAAAGAAAAGTCACGATGGAAGGACATAGAATTTGCAAGGAAGAGACGATAAGAAAACAGGAAGAAAACCACCATTGTCTAAGTCTGATCAATTCAATTAGAAATTCACACTCGATTCTAGAAACAGTAAGAAAATATGGAACAGAAACACAGGTGTTTCTTATGACAGAAAAAATGAAGTCACAACTAACTTCATACCTGGATCAGATCCAAGAAAGGTACACGAAGACTGAGACCACTACAGTCTTATTGGAAATGAATCCACAAGTCCAGCTATTACTGTCAATATGCCCCGAAGGTTTGGCGACGATAAGTAGCAAAACAGAACTCCAAAGCCTGTCTAATGCAGTTATCAAGAAGCCATCCAGAAACTGTCTGATTCAGATGGAGAGAATTATTGAGATCACAGTTCAGGATCGTTGGCAACCAAATTATTATGGAATCACGTATTTGTACTTAGGTCAATTGATGCTAGCAGAATATACGAATGACGGACTACATCTGCTTGACTCCTCGTACAATCCAATTACAAGTTACAAACCAAAATACTGCATATTCGACGTCTGTGTTGTAAATGATAATGATGAGGTGGCCGTGACAATGCCGTTTCAGAAAAGAGTCCAATTCCTGTCTGTCACGAATGGGAAGATCAGACCAACCAGGACAATAACCACGAGATATACATGTCATGGTATTGCTGCTGCTGGAAATGGGAATATCGTTATATCTGGTTACTGTACTGATGATCGTAAACCCTACTGGAGTCTTGTCAACAGTGAAGGGAAGGAGTCATGTCATCTGATTGAATGTCACTTTGACGGCTCATGGACCTATGTCGCTGTCGACTCATCCTTCAGACATGTCTACATTACTGTGAATATGGCCCATTCTCTGTATTGTTTTGACATGAGTGGCAGCCAGAATTTTGTCTACCATCCTGACAGTCTTAAGAATCCTCGTGGTGTTGCTACAGATAAATATGATAATGTGTATGTCGCAGGATGTGAATCAAACAACATCCACCAGTTGACACCAGATGGTGTTGTTATTCAGATTATATCTAACGGAGTACCATCTGCACCTCTAGCTATTTGCTTTAATAGGGACGGTGATGTATTTTTAGTCACAAATAATTCAGACGAAAGAAAACTTTACCAATATAAACTAAAGTAAGATGTTACTCTGGTATAGTTTTGAGATGACGTGATTGGGTTAGAGTGAAATGGTGTCCTATAATTTATTTTGTTACATTGTTTTTGTTCCTAAACATATTATTACCTTGTATATTTTCAAATAAGTAAATCAATGAAAAATATCCACTATTTTAAAAGACCGTGACACCATCCAACAGCCAGCACCATATGTCGTTGTTGTTCATGTCATATCTAAATATGTCGACAACATGGACTCATATATTGTCAAATATGATTTTTATGAGATATGTCTCAACAATATATAGAAATAAGATTTCATTTGCAATAATAACTTTGTTATTGCTAATTACGTTAAAGGAATCACTTGTTCAAATGGATTTTGTCAAAACGATAAACGGAAAAAATTAAATTGTTAAACGAAAAGTAAAACGCACGTTAGAATCGTATCCATCAGAAAACAGTACATCAGCAGCAACAATAAAAGCAACTGCATCTACTACGACTGTGAGAATAGAAAAGACTATTTCTGCTGCTAATCATAGCTCTGCTTTTATCAAAACGAATGGTACTGATAATGTTTGGTACTGTACCTTTGAGAACATGTTAAGTGCATATATTGTTATATTACAGAGATAAATGGTTTAGGAATAAAAGATGCATATGTAGGATGGAAACGACAAATCGATTGCTTTACAATGTAAATACATAGGAAATGAATGTATCTTACATGCAGAGACATTACGGTTGTCTATACAGATCATAGATGGAACTGATTTTATTCTTTAGACCATGCTACATTGTACAATTAGCCAAATGTACAATGTGCTGTTTGAATAAGAGAAGGAATCAGAGACACGTCATAGAATGAAAATGAGATACCACCTGCTTTAGCAAACATAAGTATATTCCCAGGATATATGAACTGCTTTAGACTATGCAACTGATGTTGCTGCTATTAATAATACTACTACCACTACTACTAGTACTAAACAAAGTAGAGTTACGTATAAATATACCGTATTTATATACGTGTACATGTTCTTAATTCGAATGATACAAAACACTAACAAATACCAAACAAATGATGCCAAACGCATTGAATGTACCCACGTAATCATGTCCGTCTGTATGGTCGTTCCTGTATGTGTGCGCCAAGTATGTATGTAGGAATATTTGCATATGATATTCCCAAATTCATGTTATGCTCCGTAAATGCCATTCATATTATTTGTGAGAGTACATGTTGTACACATGCAACTTCTGAAGAGCAAATATAATGATCAAAAATCCTTTTCCTCACTGCAAGTTAGAGCGTAAGTTTCTTTGTATCGTGCATTATATTATGACAAAACCTTGAATAATAAATCACCCAGTATAATTTAGTTGTACATATTCGTCAAAACTGCAGAGAAACGGTCGCTTTTTACCGCCCACCTCGTGACCTACATTACCTTTCAAATCTTATCTATGTACATGGCCATGCGACTGCTCGACGTTCCATCCTAAACTGATATATGTTAATTTTTATGTCTAATGACCTTTTGTTTATAGAACTGATTGTAGTAAATATACTCCACTGTCTTAATGGATAGCAATCAATTTGTTTATCCGTGAATTGATCTCCCTGTGGTTATTTATCTGTGTCAAATTAGTTTAACATTACGTGCGTTTGCTGGTATGTATGTCAACTTTTATTTCAAGCTCAGTGGTAATGACAGATTGCCCTCGTTTAATTATTAAGCAATCTCATCAGTATGTTCTTCCCGAGAAAGGTATTAGCAGCTTCGCACAAATGAATTTGTTATAGTATATCTGTATGTGTATATGATACGATTAGATTGAGAGACGCATATGCAATTTGACTTGTTCACTTGTATTTGAAGGCACACTATCTGATTTTCAGGTCTTCACATTAATTTTTATTAATATTATAGTAATTTGTACACATTAATAAACTTTATATTAAATTTAAGATGCGTCTTTTACATTCATATGTAGATAACATGATTACCAATAAGGTATATGAAAATTTAAATTGCTTTTAAAGACTTGCAATTCTTTTGAATAGGCTATTTTAGGGCTGTGGTACGGCTGTGGGGGATAAATGTGTTACCAACACAAATCTATCTATCTATCTTATCTATCTATCTATCTATCTATCTATCTATCTATCTATCTATCTATCTATCTATCTATCTATCTATCTTGCATGTGTATATGTATGTATAGATGTATATTTATCATACTAAAGCAATGAAAAATTAAACTGCGATATAAACATTTTCGTACAAACTGTGGTAATGGTCATTTGAGAGCTATTGGCATTTACCACAACATACGTTGGTCTAATGCAAATAGAATAAAAGAGAACAATCTTGATTAATGGTTTAAGTACTGAATTGTCTTGTCCATCTATTACCGTCAAATCATCTCGATCGCAGTCTTGTACATTTTTTTGAAGTTAGCTGTACTGCGTGGATATTAGAAATACTTATGACGTGGTCTTTCTTAGTCGTCCGTCTGTCCGTTATCATAGGATTGGTATTTTTTCTACTCATAAACTTCAAGGAAGATTGCCATGCAATTTTACAGCAGCAAACATTCCATGATTTTATGATAACAATATCGCCAGCATAGTAGCCTACTTGAAAATTATTTTTTACGCTAATTGTCCTGTATGGATGGTTATACCAATATGGGTTTTCCGCAGCAAGACATTTTTTATGATCAATAGTGGTCAGCTGGAAAACATTTTTATCACCATTCCCCCAAAATGTAAGGTCAGCTTAACATGGTACTTTGACACGAAGATTACTTATGGTGGCTAGCCGCGCCTAAATGAAAATTGTTCCGATTTGATGTCTATTACGACTGCCACAATGGCCATCAGGAAAATATGTTAGTCTCTATTTCTCATGAATAAAAATGTTTATATCAGCATTGGAATTTTACATAAAGACTTCCAAATTTTTTGGGTTGATCCAAAATGAAAAGGGTGCGTGAAGGACGCCCATCGTAAATTTTTTTAATAGTTACTCCTTTTAAATGGAATGTCATTTTACAAGGTATTCTCATCAGAAGTGTTAAGGTCGTGTCTTTCTGATCCCCAATAAAAATGACTAAATATCAGTATCGCCGTCACGTTGACTATCTTGTAAGCATTGTTATATATTCTGCCTCCAAATGGAGAGTATACCAACATGGAATTTTAATCAGTATAACTTTTATAATACCTAGCTGGTGTTACAGGTAAATTTTGTCCGGCGTGCATTCAATATGGATGCCAGGACTCTCTTAAAAACTTGATGTGACTACTCCCCTTTAATGCCTGTCAGTAGTATAGTGGGATGATTTAACCTCCATCGAAAAAAACATTACAGATTAGCGTACTTTAACATACATTACAGATTAGCGTACCTTAAAATACATTACAGATTAGTGTACCTTAAAATACATTACAGATTAGCGTACCTTAAAATACATTACAGATTAGCGTACCTTAAAATACATTACAGATTAGCGTACCTTAAAATACATTACAGTTTAGCGTACCTTAAAATACATTACAGATTAGCGTACCTTAAAATATATTACAGATTAGCGTATCTTAAAATACACAATTAAATTATTAAATTCTCAGTCAGTACGAAACCTAGGTGTTATTCTAGACAGTACTCAAACATTGCAACAGCATGTCATGAACATTAGCAAGGCTGCACATCTTGAATTGAGACGCATCCGTTCCATTCGTAAATATCTTTCAGTTGATGCCACTAAAACACTTGTGTGTTCATTAGCAGTTTCAAGAGTGGACTATTGCTACTCAATTCTGTCTGGTTCGTCACAATATTTACTCCAGAAACTTCAAAAAGTTCAAAACACAGCTGCTCGGATCATCTTTAGAGTACCTCGATCAGAGCAAACCTGACCACTGCTCTGTACCCTACACTGGCTGTCGATTCGATACAGAATCAAACACAAAATTTGTTCTCTGTGCTATGCTTCAATGACAGACTCCAGTCCAACATACCTATCCATCCTCACCCTTATTAATACACCAACTAGATACTTACGCTCTTCTTCTGATAATCGTATACTCATTGTTCCCACGGTGAAAACAAAGTCATGTGTTACAACGTTCATTTGCACACCAGGGCCCGGCGATGTGGAACGAATTGCCCATTGATATTAGACACAAAGATACAGTGGTCCCTTTTAAGTTAGCTCTTAAAACTCACATGTTTCGGCTGCAGGGACAAACTTAGAAACCTAATTGTGTTTTGTATCTTATGTTTTCAGCATGTTTTTATGTTTACCAATTTCATTGTTTTGTCATTTGTGTTTGTTTGTGTTTCTGTAGTGTAGTCATATCATTATTGATGGTGTAAAGAACTTAGAGCTTCGACAGATTAGGCGATATACAAAGTCCTCATTATTATCATTATTATCATTTGCTATTTATCTTTGGTTTGACACAATATAATGCACATAATGCTATTCTTTTCTAAGATTTATGTTAGAAATATAAAGCTACATTTTTAACAAAATGTTTTGTAGAGGAGGATTGTTATCGTCAAGGATTAGGTTTATTTCTGATCTTGTCTTGTAAGTATTGTGCCGGTAATGTAAGCCGTATATCTCACCGTGTATAACGTGATAACGTTTTTATGTCTGTGTCATATATAGTACACGGTATTGGATATATTTCAGCTGTGTATATCTCTATAAAGCTGTGTAGAGCTGTGTAGTGCTGTTCAGTGTATCAGGAGAGTCCAAAGGCTAGGATGTCTAGAGTGACCAGAGTGACTAGAGCTTTCAAAGTTAACGGAGTGATAGAGGTCGACATCGTGCAAACTGTAAAGCCAACCACAGGAATAAACTGACAAGGACGAAATCGTTCACAAGTTTTTGACACAGTTCGAAAAGTTGGCACTGATTCATCAGCTGCCCAACGACTAGTGGGCTATCAATGTTTCAGCATTCTTACAGGGAGCCGCGAAACATGTTTACCATAATATGACGTTGAACAAGGTATACGATTACGACGCTCTGCAGAAAGCGCTACTACGGTTGTATGAGCTGTCGGCGGAGACATTTCAAAAACTTTTTAGAGACTCGTCAAACATCGCAACCGAAAGGCGCGTAATTTCATAGTCGAGAATTCGTAGTGTATGATAAATGGATGCAAATGTCTGGCCCTGCTCTAACGAATGAGGGTATACTCGATACAATTTTGAAGGAGCACGTCCTAAGAACTTGTTGAAAAGACTAAATTGTGTTCTTGGCGGAGTGTTAATTCTCAGCCTTAGATGACATAATTGTGATGGCCGAACACTATGAGAGTTCTCACACACGTCCAACCACTTGGGGTGGTAGGGACCGACCTGAAAACGGTGAGCATAGAAGGACAACTGAGGTGGCACACCAATGACGAAATGGTCAGAATGGTGGTAGGCCATGGGCCGGAAATCCCAACCAAGGACATTTTCATTGGTTTGGAATAACTCAAGGAGTGGAGAAGGTTACCTCGGGGAGGAAAGGTGAGCCGGTGTGTTACGGCTGCAATAGATCAGGCCATGTCGTTAAAGTTTGTAGGAAGTATCGTCCGACAACGATTAATTCGGTAACTCCGAATACTGTTAAGAGGCATGAAACAGTGGAGTTGACTAATACAGCGGTAGCTACGGTTAGCGGTGAGAACGCGGTATAGGTATCACGGTACCAATTGCTTTTCCGTAGATCTCAATGCTAATGTTTTGTGAAATAAATATACTTTCTATCCTACTTCAGCACGAAAGTCACAGACTGTCACAGATAAATAGCTTAGATTGTCAATTTGACAAGGACAAAACCAGGTATTCTATTGCATTTAAGAGAGATAAATCCGCTGAAACTAGACAGGGCAAAGAGTTATCTAGTCACAACATACCCAGATTTAGCCAGGTATCCCAGTTTTAATAAAAGAAATAAAAAATACCAAATAAGATTTTAAAAGGAATTAACCTATTCTCACATGTTGCCACGAGGCTAAAATAGTTTTAAAGCCTAACATAGAACGCAACTCTTCCATAATGCACCAATCACAGCTAGAGTTATTGTTTATTTCTGAATGCAAGATTTCCTACACTTTAAGCTCCGCCCAGCTGTGGTTGTACAATTGGTCAAGGTACGTCTTGTCAATCTATCATCAAATCTTATTAATCATTCTCATATCCCCCATATCTCTCTCTCTCTCTCTCTCTCTCTCTCTCTCTCTCTCTCTCTCTCTCTCTCTCTCTCAGTTAATTGCTCTGTCAGTATGACAGTGTTAGCCCATTGTATCTTTCCCTCATGTGCACAAGGGACAAAGTACGTGTAAATCTGGAGCAAGAGAGATTAACAAATTGATCACAGTTGTTTCTAACCCATTGGACTATATTAAAATTTATATACAAACCTTCCAAACCTGCCAAAGTAAAATAAACAAAAAGTTTGGATACAAATATTCTTATGGAAAGTAACACTGTTAATTAAAACATCGTATTCTGAGACAATTGTTTCGTTTCGCTTAGTCAACATTCTCCACACTTTTTATTATAATAAGGCGGTGTCTAAATGGCTGTGTCTTCAATGCTGAATATTGTAATCATGCAATCCTTTCTTCGGGTTTAAGGTTAGATCCTATATGTTTCTTCTATTAATGTAATTAATATGACAATATGAATGAAACAACACACTCCAAACCAGAACCTAACAGCTCTCGATATTCGAAATTCTCTGACCTTGGAATTAATAATGTGATTATTATTTTTTTGTACCGGAGTGCAGACAAATACACGTATTTTCTTTCGAATATCAAGACATTAATCTTTACTCATAATCTAACATTATCTATATAAAGTTTAGTATCAGTTTTTAGAATTACAGGTATTGCATATTCAGCATGTGCGGACGTCTTGGTCACTTTTCCTCTTAGTACTGATTACGTTGTATGAAAAATAAAATCCTTTAGCTTGTAGAAATAAATTCAAAGTTGACCAAAAGGTCCGTACTTTTGAAGTGATATACATTTTTCCGCGCTATTTATTGTGGATTAGGTGCATTCTTTCCACACTTATGGTTGGAAATTAAATGCCGCTCAATCATGTTGTTCATTGTGTAGGTATGAGCAACATGATTTTGTTGTGAATTAAATGGACACCTACCTCGGTAGATGTTGTAACTTACGGGGATATATATTTCGCTAGTTGTTGTTAATCAGCGTGGATCCAAACCTCACTGTTTGTTGTTTCCGTGAAAACAAAATTATTGGAACAAGAACTAGGAGAGGCCCGGGTTGTTCTTACCCTTCTTGTCTACGATTAGTCTCTATCAGGCTGAAAATCTATGTTAGTTGACGATTTCATGAATATTTACCTTACTATTTATGTGAATTACTTGCATATATACCACACTGTTTGTTAGGTATTTGTACCATGCTTTTGGTTGTGAATTTCTTGAGTATATCCGGCATAAGTAGATTTTTATTGCATGGATATATACAATAGCAATTGTTATATATATATATATATATATATATATATATATATATATATATATATATATATATATATATATATATATATATATATATATATATATATATATATGTGTGTGTGTGTGTGTGTATGTGTCTGTATGTGTGTGTTATGTAATTGTTATATATTTATATGTTTTCACGGAAACAACAAACAGTAAGGTTTGGATCCACTCTGATCAACAACAACTTGCGAAATATATATCCCCGTAAGTTACAACAAGGAGAAGGAAAACTCCGATTCCAAACCTCTGCTGACTTTCGGCTATACAGACTCATGTGAAAGGCTAACCCGAACTAAAAAATCCAGAGACGGAGTCCCCAAGGCGGTCTGACATTGACCTCAATGTCATTCCGGCAACTCCTGCGACGCAGTTGGTGCCAAGCTGTATCGACATTTGTCGTTCCCTTGGGCCCACCAGCTGCGTGGAGAACAGCTGATTCTCCATAACACCCTGCCCAGGCTTCGAAACTCCACTGGAGAGGACACTCCAGCGTCGTCGTATGACGTCGGCACAACACGAGAAGTAGCAGTTTACCGGTTCTAAGCCAAAGCTCGATTTGCATAGAGCTTGGCGCCAAGGGTTACTTCTGACGGTGGGAGAGATCATCAGGTCTCACTGGACAGCTACCGCCCGCCTTAAGCCTGCTTCACTGGGTGCGTGAAACTTACAGAGAACCATCTCGACAAGTGGGCCACAAAATTCCTCACCAGGAAAGACTCAAAGAAGAAATATGAAAACTTCAGCTCTTCATTTTGCGACCTGGAACGTTAGGACCATGTGGCCTGGACTGACCAATGACCTACAACAGATCGACGATGCACGGAAGACTGCCGTCATTGACAAAGAACTCTCCCGACTAAACATCGACATTGCCTGTCTCCAGGAGACCCGACAGGCTGACAACGGCACCATCATGGAATCCAATTACACGTTCTATTGGCAGGGGAAGCTCTCGAATGAACTTAGGCAGCACGGTGTAGGCTTTACCGTAAAGAACACGCTAGTTGCCTTCATTGAACCTCCATCATCAGGTACTGAGAGAATCCTTGCCCTCAGGCTGTCAACATCCTTAGGCCCGGTCCACATCTTCAGCGTGTATGCTCCAACCCTCCGTTATTCCCACAAGGAGAAATACAAGTTTTATGAGGCTCTGGATCAAGCAATATCCAGTATTCCAAACAACGAAACCCTTTACTTTATAGAAGACTTCAATGCTAGAGTGAGAGCCGACCATGAGGCCTGGTCCGCCTGTCTCGGCTGTTATGGAAGGGGCAAGATCAACGAGAACGGTCAGCGACTTCTGGAGATGTGCTGCTCCCATAGCCTATGTGTGACCAACACTTTCTTCCAATGCAAGGAAATCCACCAGGTGTCTTGGAGACACCCACGTTCACTACACTGGAACCAGCTGGACTTTGTCATCAGCAGGCGTGCGGAACTGGCCAGCGTCCTCCTCACCCGCAGCTACCACAGTGCCGACTGCGATACCTTGTGGTCAGTAAGGAGCAAATATTACCCAAGAAGTACCATGCCAAGATGAAGGGTCACCCTCTCATCAATACCTGCTGTGCGAGTACCCAGACAAAACACAGCAGTTCATCAGCAAAGTGCAGGAAGCTCTCACCAAAGTGACACCTGATGACACCATTGACTCCAACTGGGCCCATCTCCGTGACTCTGTGTACAACTCAGCCATAATATCTTATGGGAAGAGGGAACGGAAAAATTCCGACTGGTTTGAGGCAAAGTGGGAGGAGATGGAGTCCGTGACTGAGGCAAAGAGGAAAGCCCTCCTGGTATAGAAGGCTGTACCTAGCCCAGGAACATTGCAAGCATTCCGGAATGCAAGTAACAACGCCCAGAAGACTGCCCGCTACTTTGCCAACATACTGTGCCAACAGGCCCCTCCATATCAAAGACCGCCCCTTTCAAGCCCAAGACAGGTGAAGACATCACAGACCAGGGCAAACAACTGCAGCGATGGGTTGAACACTATCTCGAGCTATTTGCAACCTAAAAAATGTCACTGACACTGATCTGTATGCCATTCCAGACCTGCCTGTCATGGAGGAGCTAGACACACAGCCCACCTTGGAAGAGCTCGGAAAAACCGTAGGCTGCCTTGCCTGTGGGAAGGCTCCTGGAAGCGACGGCATTCCGCCTGAAGTCCTCAAGAGTGGAAAACCAGCGCTGCTCCAGCCGCTACGCATACTATTCTGCCTCTGCTGGGAACATGGATACATCCCACAGGACATGCGTGATGCCAACGTTGTCACTTTGTACAAGAACACGGGAGACCGTAGCGACTGCAACAGCTATCGGGGAATCTCCCTCCTCAGTGTTGTCGAAAAGGCTTTCGCCCGTTTTGCCTTGGCGAGCTTGCAGATCCTAGCACTGTTGCCTTGAAGTACACAAATATGTTGTCTACAAAACTATCAACGTTTGACAAACCTTTTAACAACTTTCGCGTCAAACAACAACATTTTGCGCTGGCCCCTACTAACCCGAATGGCATTACCTTGAACTGATATTGTCCTTTCTGGGTCTCAAATGCTGTCAATGCACGGAACTCTTGAACAATGGGAACCTGCCAATATCCCTTGGACAAATCCAGTTTGGAAGTCCATCAGTTGCCCGACAACTTCTCAAATAAACCATCCATATCTGGCATTGGTTCTGCATCGAACACCGTGATTTTATTTAACTGTCAGAAGTCGATACAGAATTGGTTCGTCCCATCTTTCTTTTAGACTAGCACTACGGGAGAAGAATATGGCCAGTTGGAGGGTTCAATCCCCTAGATATAACATTTTACTCTCCTCTTCGTCCACAGCTTCTCGCACGTTGTAGGGTACCGGATAACCTTTGATTCAAATGGGGTCAGATGTATTCAGTTTAATTTTGAGGTCTACCAAGGTTGTACAACCTGGTCTGTCCGTGAATACGTCTGAGTATTTAACCAAGAGCGCATTAATTTCTTGACGCTGGTCTTTGGTCAACTCCGCATTCACACCGATTTTATCTACCCCTTTCTTTGCAGAACCCAGGGGACATTCAAGGGGAACCTAGATTTCTGAGTCTATATCGTTGTCGTCGATGACTGCCGTACAAACGACATTTAAGACACCTTTTTATACATTTTCTCTCTTTCTCTTGATGTACAACTTAAGCATGTTAGCATGGAATATCTTAATATTACCGTCTATGTCAATTCTATAGTCCATGTCACCCGTGATCTCTCTAATTTTCTAGGGACTTCTCCACTGGACTAGTAACTTATTTGAGATAGCAGTAAGGCGCAATAGAACCTGATCTCCTACATGAAATTTCCTATCTCGCGCTTTACGGTTATAATACTTGGCATATCTGAGTCCCGATTTCCTTAATTCATCACGTCCCATCTGGCATGCAGTTTCTAGGTTTTCACGCAGATCTAACACGTACTGGTAAATCGTTTTTACTTCCTCGTTAGGTACGTCACCTGTCCATAATTCGCGTCGTATCCGCATCGGGCCTCGAACTCTTCTTCAGTGCATCAATTCAAAGGGTGAAAACCCTAAGCTTTCTTACGGTACTTCACGGTACGCGAACAGAACCGTGTTCAAATATCAATCCCAGTCTTGATGAAATTCCGAACACATTGTTGGTACCATGTGTTTCAGGGTACCTTCAAATTTCTCTACCAGTTAATTGCACATCAGATGGTATGGGGAAGTGTTTAGCTGTTTTATGGACAACATCCTTCTTATTTCACCTATGAGGTCAGTGGTGAATTGGGGACCACAGTCCATAAGGATTTCTTTTGGCACCCCTACCCTACTGAAGATGTCAACCAATGCTTCAGCCACCCTTGTGACCTTTCCCTTACACAGGGTTTTCTGACATATGTCACACGACCAACAGAAACGTGGAACATCGCCATTAACATCAGACCTATATAATTCAGCAACTACTCTGTTGGTGATCTTTGCCTTACCTAGGTGTCCTGCCATGCTAGACTTATGTGCCACCCTAAGTACTTGAGTACGACCTCTTACACTCCAGAGTGATAAACTCCCTATGAATTAGCTCGTTCTTCCGAACGAATCTCGAGTTGCCCGCACCCTTGCAGTATTTAATTGCGCCAGACGCAATTTTCTCAACAATAGGTTTGATAGATACGTCACTTTCTTGCTCTTGTTTGAACTCGTCACGCAAAATTCCGGAGATTGGTTTAGGGACTATTAATTTCTGAAACCCGTATTTCCTCATCGGATTTGCGATTGCGTTTCGACTGCCTGGACCAAAGGTATCTTAAACTCTGCATGGTTGGAAGACGGGAACCTTCAACATTAGCAATCGTCAGATCGTAACTAGGGTCTTCCATACAAAGGGCATTAACAGTTCCGGTTAGAAATGGTGTTTCTACAGTGATCTTTGCTACGGGAATGCGACCGTTCGTCTGTCTGATCGAGTAACATACATAGGGACTCGCACCCAAGCATTTGGTAATCATGCACGAAACTACGTTTGATCACTACACCCGTGCAATCAGTGTCACGTAATATTATTACTTCTTGTCCGTTCACGTTACCTCTCGCGGTTGGTACTCGTGCTTCGGGAAAAGACAAGTGCCAATTGAATGAATACCTGTTTTTGTCTGCACAAGATTATCAGATATACCTTTACTTTGTATATCCACGGCTACCTTATGTATAATTCCTTTTCTTTTAGGACATTTTGGTTGAACACGACCCCATTCCTTTTAATAATGCACTGAGATGCAGTGCCCTGTCATTTCAAATCCACTTCTGGTTCTCGGCATAACGCTCAAACCGATGAAGATAACTATAAATGTTATCTTTTTTATCGTCAAAGGTAATTTAGGACCCTTTAAGTTGCCTGAGGCAGAATCGTGTTCTCCTTTTCTAGCTATTGCTTACGTTCAAGGTCTCGTTGCTTTAATCTTTCTTCTATCTCCAAAGTTTCTAACTATGCCTGTTTTTACATTTATATCTTCTCCTTCTCTGCTTCCTTTTCCCATTCTATCCTGTTCCTTTCGGCCTATTTTTTTTAGTTCTATCTTTTCCTTTTCGACCTGTTTTTCTAGTTCTATTTTATCCTTCTATAATTATATCCTGTCCCTTTCAAAAGCCATTTTCCTATCTTCTGCTTCCCTTTCTAGCTCAACTGTTTCCCTTTCGGTTTCCCTTTTACCCCAGCTATTTGATTTAGGCGACCAAGTCCTTAAGGGATGACATGACTTCTAGTAATATAACAAACATAATATTAAAGACTAGACTAACCTTATCGTCCCGATGAAGGCAACCAAAACAATATTTTGAATGTGTTTATCCTGGGCCCACCGACCTAGCAAATTGAAATAAAATAAACACCCACTTGAAAATTATCTTGTTAAGAAGATCTCACTCCAATATAAACAATACGTGTAGCCTTTCACAAGCAGGATGATGACAATTCACTTAATACGAAGATCCCACTTCTGACTGCACTGTCAGACAATTGGAACCGAGTGTGTTTTTGATTAAATGAATAACTCAAACACAATGTGTGAAAGAGGAAAATGTATTAACTTAATTAGTAAAAAAATGTACGATGTAAAAATGCAATGATTCTCACACGCTCTAAACATACACTCGATTCAATCACTCTATACTAACATTCACACATTGAATATAAACCAGTAATATTATATCTATCTGATATACAGCTTCAAGAAACCTCAGTTTCACACACTAAGATATTCACATAATATCACGTATAGACTAGTCTTGAGATTCAAACAATCTCAAGTTTTCAAATACGTTTTATATGTTCTGCACTGTCAGTAAGATTCACAAATCTACTGGAATTCAACTAAGATTCAAAATAATCTTATGTAAATACAAATAAACCAATTGAAAACACAATTGGAACAAACATATGCTTCTTGACCCTTGTACAGTCGCACGATTCATACACCATAAACCGCACAGTTTCACCACGTCCCTCGAGTTGGCACACTATATTGTATCGGCCGCTCGTATCCTTCATGAATCCACCACATGTACAGTCAGTCTTACGTATACACGTACAAACAGCATAAAGCACCCTTGTATTAGCTGCGTCTACGTACATACATATACATACAGACATAAGTACATACATATAGACATCTAGATAGCTCTACTCGTTTGCTAAACTCATCAGTCTCGCTACACCCGTTAGACTCGTTAGCTTATCAGCCCCGTTAGCTTCGTTAGCTACAATAAAACCAAACTGGTAATAATAATGAGTTCTGGAAAATACTAATATATTAAACTCTTAACAGCAACTTCAAATTCACAGTACACAACGTTTCAAATATGGGTTGTAAAATAAATGTATCATTACACGATATGATAATACAAACTCAAGAAACTTCGCATATCAAATGAAATATAAATTTAACACTCATCCCTATGGCTTATAGAAATACCACGTGAAAATACGTGCTCTCCTCACTAGATCCAAAGTGACCAGTGTCGGTTATAAATTAATCGTGCTTAAGTTCATAGGACAGTGAGTAATATTCAGGGTAAAATACCAAAAAAAGCATTGTTGTGATATTCTCAACATATATCGTGTATAAAAAGTTGGGAACCTGAATATGTGATTAAATTGAATGAATCCGTTCATTCACCACGCATTTGGAATTAAACGTGAAGTCATTAAATGTTCATTAATTTGTCTTTTTTCATAAACACCACTATTCTGTAAATAGATATTGACTACAATTCAAATTCTTTCGAGAACCCAAACTGATTAGTTGTCGGTAAGGTGCGTCTCACGACATATTTTTCCAACATGTTAAATATTTAAATATTACTGTCCTTTCTTACATTAGTCCAACTATCTTTGTTGATAGTGATTTTATGTCCTGTCTTTACATTGTAATATCCATTTCAAACAGGTACCAAGATCACAACTTAGTGACAGTTTACATCGTTTCGATGAAATTGGCATCCAAATCAGAAGAAGACGACTACATCGCTGAGTGTATAACGTAGCTGGACCTAATCATTTATGGCACGTGAACACTAATCATAAGTTGCTTAGATGGCATTTTGTCATTGTTGGAGGCTTCAGTAACTTCATCGCCTGCCTTGAATGCACACAATAACAAAGCTGAAACGCTCTTAAACTGTTTTTTTTACGGGGTGTGCAGGAGATTGGACTACCAATTAAGAGTCAGGTCTGATCAAGGTATGGAAAACACTAAAATATCTGACTACATGACTAGAGCCCGTGGACCGAATCGTAGTAGTATGATGACAGGCAAAAGTACACATAATCAACGCAATGAGTTTGTGGAGAGATGTATATGAAGGAGTTCTTAGTTATTATTATGATCTCGTCTATTTCATGGAAGATGAGGAGATCCTGAACATAATGAATGATGTTAATAGTTTTGCTCTTCAGCATGTCCTTCTTTCAAAAATTAACTAGAAGCTGAACATTTGGCAAATGCATAGGCAAAAAATAGAGCATCTCCGATAAGGCTGTATAGACTCATGAATAATCCCACTGAAAGTCCACTGACAGACGCTGAAAATTATGGTGCTGAAGGCACAATAGACTTAGATGATGCGGAAGATAATCTGTAATCAATATTGTACGACATTCAATCACAACGGAGGAACGATATCGATAAAAACTGAATTTAAATTGCCCCAACACTGGACCTCGTCAAACTATGGAATTAATATTTACAGAAACTCTATATGGATTATAGATCACTACACCAAAGACACCACACAATCTTTTGTGAATTGAACACAAAATAAGATCCTTGATATGTTTCAGTTGTGGAAACAAAATGTGAAAAGTAAAAAGGATATAAACGAGACATTAAATGGTAATTTTAATTGCATTAATACAATATTCAAATTATATGATTTAGAACACTGTAGTGTTTGAAACAAGTCACTCTGTAAGATCTGACATGCTATGGTGCACAATAATGTTCAGGAATTCAAGAAAACAATATTTGTTCCTTTTAGCTACCAATCGTTTAAAGGTATACTAGTGTCAAATACACATTATATATCATAATGTTCCTTTTTTGCTGATTTACTCATAAATGTACATTTTAGATGTAGGTTTTAACTAACAGAGGAAGAAAAAAACCCAGAGGAAACAAATATGATTTTTGAGTATAAATCGATGTTTTACGGAAAATTATCCGGAAATATTTTTACACTACCGGTAAAAAATCTGCTTTCCGGAAGTGACGCACAGTATGGAAGTCCCTTAACCTTTGCGTATGTGATGATAATGGCTGATAGTGACGATACTAGCGAATTTATGGAAAACTTTTCATGCTCACCTTGGTCGTTTGAGGAAGGTGAACCCTTGAAGATGGCTTACCTACACTGCCTCATTTCCGCTTTGCCTTACGGAAATTACCGAGCGCCAAATCAGCTAGTAGTGTTTTTGTCTCCAAGGACAAAAATATCCATGTTCTGTAGTCATTATTTTCATTAACGATACGGTATATGACACATAACCTATAAAAGTCGCTTCGTGAAGGTTAAATTTATAATATAAAGGAAAGTCATGTGAGTGCACTAGAATACCTTTAAAGCATCAAAGCAGCAGAGAGGGTGAATCCTACAACGTTTTTAGACAAATTTTGATTGAAATCTTAAAACGAGCCGTCCTATAATCTCATTTTAACCAAAAAGAGGGCGAACCCTACAACGTTTTCAGACAAAAAAAATTGATTAAATCCTTAAAACGATCCGTAGGATTTCGTTAAAATCTTAAAAATCTACGAAATCTCATTTTAACTAAAAAAATGAAAACGAAGATTTTTAAGATTTTTTAATCAATTTTGGTCGCAACTTGTTGTCATCCACCCTCTCTGCTGCTATGGGTTAATAATTATTTTACGATGAAAATCCTTTTAGGATTTCACAAACAAACTAATCGCTAACACCTCCTCTTGTAGATCAATTAGATTATTAGATTGGTCTGTGAGTTTGAAATTAATTCTTGTTAATGAATCATTATGGCATCGCATGTAGACAGGATTAATTGGGTTTTCAATAATTAAAAATCCTGGAGGAGCTGTTGGTGCAAACGAATAAAGAATATATCCTTGCTGAGCTTGATTTGATCGTTCGAGATTAATTTGATAGCTTCCTTCGATAACATCACATACTAAATTGAGCGCAATCACCGATGAAATATTTACGTTGAACGGAGCGATATGCCTGCCGCCACCATCTGGGTCATTATTATGTTTGAGGATTTTTATTTCCCCTGATGCTGTTTTTTTCCATGCATCATGAATTATTTTAAAACCAACATCGATGGTGTCACTGAGAAGTTTTTGTAGTTCTAAGATATTATACCCTGGTAGTTTGAATGTTGGAATGTCTTCAACGCGGATTTGATAGATTAATGCAAATTCTGTTCTCGTCATAGGATTACTGTCACCTAATATCACTTGAATGATTTGCAAATGAAATGTTTCCATATCATTGATGATTTTGTTGCATGTTTCTACGACGCTGATAAATTCATCTCGGGTGAGAGAGCCGGATTTAAGGGGTATTAACAACAGCGAAAAATCATTATTCATTGCTGTGAAATTTTCATCGATTTTAAGATCGTCAGCAACAAGAAATTTCCCTCCCCCAACATCATCGTGAAAGATCTTAAAAAAATCTCTAGTGATTGTGCGATCTTGATAACTCTTTATTGGATTATCAGATTTTATTCTGTCGGTGATATAATCAGTTTTTTGTGGTTCTGGTAAATCAACGGTTTTCCCCCCTGGTGGTAATTCAGGCCAACCTAACACTGTTCTTATTGAGCTTTGATATATATCTATGACGTATTCTTCTGAGTTTATTTCAATTGCGGATGATAGCGTTGGTTCATGAACCGTTATAGCGATTTTTGATTCTTTTCCAGTAATCGATTTTATTCTACGCGCGAATTCATCATTGATTTGTTCGATTTGGTATGACCCGGTTGGTATGGAAACAACTTTCCAGTCTGGGGTACCATCTCCGTAGTATGCTCTATAAACCGGAAACCGTGAATTAACTACATAGACGGGGGTTGGTTTATCATGATTGTAGTGTATGATCATTATTTGAAATCAGAAACAATTTTTCAATTGTAAAACAATTTATCAATTCAGTCACTATGATACCCACTTTCCACTAACTCGCCAATGAAATCTCGATATGTGCTGATATCCATGATACCACCCTGAAATAATCGTCTACAGATATCAGCTGCTTCATTAATTATTTCCGGTGAGTTATTTCCAGCTCGGAACCCTCCTACAAGAACTTCTAATCGTGATATATCACTGAGAACACTACCAGGACATGAAATCCTTGGATTCTCACTGGAATCTCTTAATCCACTTCCGCTATAACCAATTGCTTCATCCATTTTTTCTTCTTCATCCGTGGGTTGTAAATAACCAAGAGGATCATAATCATCATCATCATCAGGTGGTAGTTGTTGTTGTTTTTTAGGTGAAAAAGATATTTTCTTTGCAGGTTGCTGTCGCTGCCTTTGCAATTTTGGCGGTTTTTGTTGTTGTTTTAGTTCTTCAAATTGTTTATACACTATACCCACCGCATTGATATATTCGATGTATGATGCACTATCTGTCTTAATTTGACTTTTTTCAGTTTTGATCTTATATAATATATCAGCCCAGTGAGTTATACTTCTAACATATTTATGATGTTCTGGTTTCAACATTTTTTTTCTGTTTTCATAAGTCTTAACAACAAGCGCAGGAATTTCTATTGGATCAGTCTTATCAATTGCTGCTAACCCTTCCTCGTTAAATCTCACGCGTAAATCATCTACTGTTCTTTTTGATTCCATTTTTTGTACAGCCTGTTCTGTTTGTTCAGTTTTCGCTGCTATTTTTTCAAGTTCACCGATAACAGATTTCTTCGTCTCGGGATCATCTCCCAGTATAGCGCGCCGTACCCCTTTCGTTGCTGTGGTTACCGGTTTAAACAATTCTTCAGATCCCGCAGCAAAATCAGTCTGAAGACTCTGTCGTTGTTGCAGTTTATTCCGTACAGAGTCACGAATTGGTACAAATCTCTTAATTGCATCTAATCGTTCACGAGCTAATCGGGTTGTTAATGCTTCATTGACCATTATTTGAAATCAGAAACAATTTTTCAATTGTAAAACAATTTTCCCACTTTTTTGACATATCATAGATGATTTTTAACACCATCATGGAGGTGTTTTAACAGCTCTATCAGGTTTGAGGAAAGTCACATAATTGCTATAAAAATAAATAATACTGTGACTTTCCTCAAACCTGATAGAGCTGTTAAAACACCTCCATGATGGTGTTAAAAATCATCTATGATATGTCAAAAAAGTGGGAAAATTGTTTTACAATTGAAAAATTGTTTCTGATTTCAAATAATGGTCAATGAAGCATTAACAACCCGATTAGCTCGTGAACGATTAGATGCAATTAAGAGATTTGTACCAATTCGTGACTCTGTACGGAATAAACTGCAACAACGACAGAGTCTTCAGACTGATTTTGCTGCGGGATCTGAAGAATTGTTTAAACCGGTAACCACAGCAACGAAAGGGGTACGGCGCGCTATACTGGGAGATGATCCCGAGACGAAGAAATCTGTTATCGGTGAACTTGAAAAAATAGCAGCGAAAACTGAACAAACAGAACAGGCTGTACAAAAAATGGAATCAAAAAGAACAGTAGATGATTTACGCGTGAGATTTAACGAGGAAGGGTTAGCAGCAATTGATAAGACTGATCCAATAGAAATTCCTGCGCTTGTTGTTAAGACTTATGAAAACAGAAAAAAAATGTTGAAACCAGAACATCATAAATATGTTAGAAGTATAACTCACTGGGCTGATATATTCTATAAGATCAAAACTGAAAAAAGTCAAATTAAGACAGATAGTGCATCATACATCGAATATATCAATGCGGTGGGTATAGTGTATAAACAATTTGAAGAACTAAAACAACAACAAAAACCGCCAAAATTGCAAAGGCAGCGACAGCAACCTGCAAAGAAAATATCTTTTTCACCTAAAAAACAACAACTACCACCTGATGATAATGATGATTATGATCCTCTTGGTTATTTACAACCCACGGATGAAGAAGAAAAAATGGATGAAGCAATTGGTTATAGCGGAAGTGGATTAAGAGATTCCAGTGAGAATCCAAGGATTTCATGTCCTGGTAGTGTTCTCAGTGATATATCACGATTAGAAGTTCTTGTAGGAGGGTTCCGAGCTGGAAATAACTCACCGGAAATAATTAATGAAGCAGCTGATATCTGTAGACGATTATTTCAGGGTGGTATCATGGATATCAGCACATATCGAGATTTCATTGGCGAGTTAGTGGAAAGTGGGTATCATAGTGACTGAATTGATAAATTGTTTTACAATTGAAAAATTGTTTCTGATTTCAAATAATGATCATACACTACAATCATGATAAACCAACCCCCGTCTATGTAGTTAATTCACGGTTTCCGGTTTATAGAGCATACTACGGAGATGGTTTAGGTAATACCATTTTAGGGTTATTTGCGAGAATGGCTCCAAAAGTGATGCCGTTGGCTAAACAATTAGGAATGAAAGCAATTGATGTTATTCGTGATAAGGGTATTGGTGCTGTTGGAGATCTTGCTGGAAAAGCGTTTTCAACTGCGAAGAATAAATTAACATCATTAGTGAAATCACGGATGAAATCCAAAGGATTTTCAAAACCGTTACCGTCTACAGCGGAAATGCCTGCAAGTGTTAGTAGAATTATAAATAACGCAGTAGATGAAAATTAGCGTCGATGGTTTTAACCCCCGACCAAAGCAATATTGCAAACATGATAGCAGGAAGTGGCTTTAAAAAACTACGACGATGAAATGGGAAATCGCGATTTAGACTCTGATAAATAGAATAAAATGTTCAAACAGTCACGTGATCCAGCATTTGATATAGACGCCCCAGTTGGCAAGGATGATTCTGTACGCGATTATCAATATTACGCCTATCATGCCATAGACTCAAATAGTCGAGCAAGAATTGATCTTCAAGTCCATGATACCAGTAAATACTTTTTACCCTGTGAAGCGTTTATCGAAGTAGAAGGAGAACTTGTAACAGCTGCTGATACTCCTGCTGTACCAGCACCGTATCCAGATGATACTCAAGTCGGTTTTGTCAATAATGGTATCATGGCGTTATTTGAGAGTGCTAGATATCTCATTGATGGAAAAGAAATTGAGTCCATAGATCGTGATGTTGATGTGGCTACAACAATAATCGGGTTAGCGAGATATTCTGATGATTATACAAGATCAGCAGGACCCTCTATGATGTTTGCAAAAGATGGTAAGAATACCGCTGGAGGAAATCCATTTGTTGTAAGACGACCAAAAAAACGTGATAATAGTGATGCTGATGTCGAGAATATGATTATAAACAACGATGCTAATTTCAATCTAGGAGCTGCAACACGAAACTCAATGTTGGGAGTAGGGCGTAAATCATTTTCATGCGCGATTCCACTGCATCATATATTTGGATTCTGTAGAAACGTCAGAAAAGTTATCTACGGGGCGAAGCATACAGTATCGCTTGTACGAAAGAGTGATGATAATGACGCAATCTGGAGGATTCTAGCAGATGTTGCAAATCCAAATGCTGATGCCGGTAAAGTCAATTTAACAAAAATATCATTGTGGATGCCAGTGTTGACTCCAGCAATCACCGCAGAAGAACGATTACTATCATTTATGGACCAAGGAGGAAAGTCGTTGTTGAGTTGGTTATCAGTGAGTACAGATGTTAAACAATCAAATCTGAGCGGGTTATTCACGTGGAATCTAGCATCAAAACAAGGTGTTGCTGCGCCACGTCATATATTTATTGCGTTACAGGATAACACACGAGTTGGCAATCAACTCTTCAGCCATATGATATTTGATCAATTAGGTGTGAAAGACGTCTCACTGAGAATAAACGGCCAGCAGGAACCATCCGAGGATATACAACTTAATTACACAGAAAATCATATCGCACGAGTTTATCATAGATTGTTGTCATTTATGGCACGTGATCAAAATGTCGATACCGGTCTACAAATATCACAATACGATTTTAAAAATCTATATCCGATCTATTACTTCTCACTGGAACATCTCGATTTGATGAGACAATCTGTCGTTGATATACATTTTAGAGCTAATGTGACTCGTGGTGTTATTGCTAATTACAGAGCGGTTGCTGTCATTCTCAGTGATAAATCAATGCTACTTGAAGGTGTTGGTGGAAGAATGAGAGTGGTAGATGCCCCAGTAGAAAATCTTTGATTTTCAAAAACATGTAATTGAAATCGTAAACGATTTTCTCGATTTAGAATCAATCTATTATGTATAATGTCATATAGTGTTATTAGTGTTGCGTTAACTCCCGGTCAATTAAAAAAATTGCAATCAGAATCGGCTAAGCGATGTGGAACCACAATCACGTTGAAACCCAACCAAATGACTGGTGGTGCAAATAAACTATCGCTGACAACTCGTCAGGTGAAACATTTCAATGATGCACTTGCAGCCAAAAAAGGTGTTCAGATTACTCTTTCTGCGGCTGCTATCAAAAATATGATTAAAACAGGCGGTATATTCCCGTTGTTAGCTGCGATACCAGCATTGATTGCAGCGGCTGCCCCAGCGGTGGCTAAAGCAGCGGCGTTAGGAGCCGTTGGTACTGCAGCAGGAATGGCACTAAAGAAGGCAACTGGGAAAGGATATAAAAAAAAGGGACGATCCGTTCACGGATTGGGTCTAAGACTACCAGGAACCCCGTATTCGTGGTACAGCGGAAAGGGTCTAAGACTACCAGGAACGATTTATTAATTCAGAAATCTTCGATTTCCGAACCTATGGTTCCCAAATCTTCGATGGTTCCTATGTCCAATTTTGATTTAATGGATGCTGCTAAAAAACTAGCGATTAAAAACTTCAGAGGTGTCTTTATGAAAGATCAATTACCACATCAACCAAACAGCGTTGAAACCGGAATCATTAATTTAGATAACAGCACCGGACCCGGAACTCACTGGGTTGCATACGCTATTGATCCACGTGGGATTGTCTATTTTGATTCATATGGATTAGCCCCACCAAAAGAGTTTTTGCGTTATATAAAAACCCTTCCAATGAAGACTTGGTATTCTACGCTACCAACACAACAAATGAATGACCCACCAATATGTGGCAGCGAAGTATTAAATGTCCTTGACGCTATTTCTAACTCCTTGAGTAACCCAAGCGGAAAACCACCACATGTTGTCGTGAATGAATACACTAGTAATCGCTGGAGAAAATCGAAGATTTTTCAACGAAGTCGTCAAAAACGATTTTAGAGAGAGAAAGAGTTTTACAATAACATGATTGATATTTGGGGGAGATCATTGAAACCCAAACCCGATGGCACTGCACCCCCTGATTCTATCAAGGATATAAAAAAAACAATCAAGGATGAAATCGCTAAGACGTTAAATTTAACAAGTGTTGACCCGAACGAAATAGTTGTATTTCAGGACAAACAGGGTAAATTGAAATCCAGTGATGTGTCGTTGGATGATATTTTGATACGGCAGCGCGACGCCACTGAAAACTCTATTGCGTTGTATTCCAGCGACGGACGACTTAAACCAGGTGCACTTGTGTCTACGATCACAGACGCGATTGCCACCCACGACAAGATGATTATCACCAACAACCGCATGATTGCCGACAACGACAACAGGATTGCCGCCCACGACAATAAGATTGATACCCATGATAATGAGTTGAAAAATTCTCTGTTAGAACTAACAACACTTGAATCTAAAATTGAAGAAAACGGAAAACAGTTTACATCATTTCGTAGAAATATCATTGATAAATTTATTGGAACCCCGTTAGATAAAATTGAAATAAAACTCCCTGATATTAAAAAATCCATCGATGAGACGAAAAACTTCATCGAAGCCATCAAAGGTGATTTTTCGAGGATGATAACAATCATTGAAAAAACAAAAATTCCTCATGAGAAAACCAACAACGTAGTATATACAATCCAACACGGATCATTTATGTGGACACCTACAAACAACAAATTAGATATCACTGCAACCGTTAAGGGTATTTATCGATTAACACTGGTGACAACGGCTCAATTTAATATATCATCGTTGAGTTCATCCGGGGTCAATAATACGATTTCAACGATCATCGACAAGGATACAACTGAAAGGTTCACTATAACAGCTACTAATAAAAATTTGATTGGGGTTTCAGCAACCTGGTATGTGGAATTCGTAGCGGATTTAAGTAAATAACTAAATTGAAAGGAAAATCGTTCGGATTTCACAATTGAAAACGCTAGTATTTTTAAAATAAAAATGATTTCATCAACGCAATGTCGCTATGATCAGGTCAGAGAATTTCAAAATAGACTCAAAACCCTCACTGAGGAGTATCAAATAAAAATAAAAAAATACCGACGAAGAATCACCGCAATTGATGTTATTGTGTACTCGGTGTCAAGCGTTCTCGCTGGCGCCGGAATAATACTTGCATCGGTTACAATGATTGCCCCGGTCGTAGTTCCAATTTGCATTTCTGCGGTGGCTACAATCGGGGGTATATCAACCGGGATAGCAAAAAAGATATCATCATGCAGCCAGATTAAACTGCAGAATTACTTAATTCAATTTCATATTGCATCAACCGCATATTCGCAGTTATCCCTGATGATATCGTCGTCACTCGATAATACAATTATATCAGATAGTGAATTCTCAGCGATGGTCAGTATTTTTGATTCCGCGATATCGAAATTAGAGCAACAACATGAATATAATAACAATGACAACACCGATGGAATTAGAAAACACGAACCCAAAAACCAAAATGATCTCAATAACCTCAACCATACCAAATTGTGAGTTCTCAGTGATGGTCAGTATTTATGATTCCGCGATACCAAAATTAGAAATAAATCATGAGTATAATAACAATGACGACACCGATGGAATTACTTCAACGAGTAGTGGAGAACACGAACCCAGTACAAACAAGCATGATATCAATAACATCAACGGAACCCGAGTTTAGTGTGAATTTCCCTAGCCCAGTCCCCGTGAAGGAGATAGCGCTAGCAAAATTACGAGTGTATCACAGTTGGCCTAATATCAGATCAAAATCATTTGGTGGTCAACAACCGAATAATTCACTGGTGTTTGCAAATAAGAATAAACCCGACGGTACCCCAGACTGGAAAGTTGTTTCCATACCAACCGGGTCATACCAAATCGAACAAATCAATGATGAATTCGCGCGTAGAATAAAATCGATTACTGGAAAAGAATCAAAAATCGCTATAACGGTTCATGAAGCAACGCTATCATCCGCAATTGAAATAAACTCAGAAGAATACGTCATAGATATATATCAAAGCTCAATAAGAACAGTGTTAGGTTGGCCTGAATTACCACCAGGGGGGAAAACCGTTGATTTACCAGAACCACAAAAAACTGATTATATCACCGACAGAATAAAATCTGATAATCCAATAAAGAGTTATCAAGATCGCACAATCACTAGAGATTTTTTTAAGATCTTTCACGATGATGTTGGGGGAGGGAAATTTCTTGTTGCTGACGATCTTAAAATCGATGAAAATTTCACAGCAATGAATAATGATTTTTCGCTGTTGTTAATACCCCTTAAATCCGGCTCTCTCACCCGAGATGAATTTATCAGCGTCGTAGAAACATGCAACAAAATCATCAATGATATGGAAACATTTCATTTGCAAATCATTCAAGTGATATTAGGTGACAGTAATCCTATGACGAGAACAGAATTTGCATTAATCTATCAAATCCGCGTTGAAGACATTCCAACATTCAAACTACCAGGGTACTATGGTTCCCAAATCTTCGATGGTTCCTATGTCCAATTTTGATTTAATGGATGCTGCTAAAAAACTAGCGATTAAAAACTTCAGAGGTGTCTTTATGAAAGATCAATTACCACATCAACCAAACAGCGTTGAAACCGGAATCATTAATTTAGATAACAGCACCGGACCCGGAACTCACTGGGTTGCATACGCTATTGATCCACGTGGGATTGTCTATTTTGATTCATATGGATTAGCCCCACCAAAAGAGTTTTTGCGTTATATAAAAACCCTTCCAATGAAGACTTGGTATTCTACGCTACCAACACAACAAATGAATGACCCACCAATATGTGGCAGCGAAGTATTAAATGTCCTTGACGCTATTTCTAACTCCTTGAGTAACCCAAGCGGAAAACCACCACATGTTGTCGTGAATGAATACACTAGTAATCGCTGGAGAAAATCGAAGATTTTTCAACGAAGTCGTCAAAAACGATTTTAGAGAGAGAAAGAGTTTTACAATAACATGATTGATATTTGGGGGAGATCATTGAAACCCAAACCCGATGGCACTGCACCCCCTGATTCTATCAAGGATATAAAAAAAACAATCAAGGATGAAATCGCTAAGACGTTAAATTTAACAAGTGTTGACCCGAACGAAATAGTTGTATTTCAGGACAAACAGGGTAAATTGAAATCCAGTGATGTGTCGTTGGATGATATTTTGATACGGCAGCGCGACGCCACTGAAAACTCTATTGCGTTGTATTCCAGCGACGGACGACTTAAACCAGGTGCACTTGTGTCTACGATCACAGACGCGATTGCCACCCACGACAAGATGATTATCACCAACAACCGCATGATTGCCGACAACGACAACAGGATTGCCGCCCACGACAATAAGATTGATACCCATGATAATGAGTTGAAAAATTCTCTGTTAGAACTAACAACACTTGAATCTAAAATTGAAGAAAACGGAAAACAGTTTACATCATTTCGTAGAAATATCATTGACAAATTTATTGGAACCCCGTTAGATAAAATTGAAATAAAACTCCCTTATATTAAAAAATCCATCGATGAGACGAAAAACTTCATCGAAGCCATCAAAGGTGATTTTTCGAGGATGATAACAATCATTGAAAAAACAAAAATTCCTCATGAGAAAACCAACAACGTAGTATATACAATCCAACACGGATCATTTATGTGGACACCTACAAACAACAAATTAGATATCACTGCAACCGTTAAGGGTATTTATCGATTAACACTGGTGACAACGGCTCAATTTAATATATCATCGTTGAGTTCATCCGGGGTCAATAATACGATTTCAACGATCATCGACAAGGATACAACTGAAAGGTTCACTATAACAGCTACTAATAAAAATTTGATTGGGGTTTCAGCAACCTGGTATGTGGAATTCGTAGCGGATTTAAGTAAATAACTAAATTGAAAGGAAAATCGTTCGGATTTCACAATTGAAAACGCTAGTATTTTTAAAATAAAAATGATTTCATCAACGCAATGTCGCTATGATCAGGTCAGAGAATTTCAAAATAGACTCAAAACCCTCACTGAGGAGTATCAAATAAAAATAAAAAAATACCGACGAAGAATCACCGCAATTGATGTTATTGTGTACTCGGTGTCAAGCGTTCTCGCTGGCGCCGGAATAATACTTGCATCGGTTACAATGATTGCCCCGGTCGTAGTTCCAATTTGCATTTCTGCGGTGGCTACAATCGGGGGTATATCAACCGGGATAGCAAAAAAGATATCATCATGCAGCCAGATTAAACTGCAGAATTACTTAATTCAATTTCATATTGCATCAACCGCATATTCGCAGTTATCCCTGATGATATCGTCGTCACTCGATAATACAATTATATCAGATAGTGAATTCTCAGCGATGGTCAGTATTTTTGATTCCGCGATATCGAAATTAGAGCAACAACATGAATATAATAACAATGACAACACCGATGGAATTAGAAAACACGAACCCAAAAACCAAAATGATCTCAATAACCTCAACCATACCAAATTGTGAGTTCTCAGTGATGGTCAGTATTTATGATTCCGCGATACCAAAATTAGAAATAAATCATGAGTATGATAACAATGACGACACCGATGGAATTACTTCAACGAGTAGTGGAGAACACGAACCCAGTACAAACAAGCATGATATCAATAACATCAACGGAACCAGAGTTTAGTGTGAATTTCCCTAGCCCAGTCCCCGTGAAGGAGATAGCGCTAGCAAAATTACGAGTGTATCACAGTTGGCCTAATATCAGATCAAAATCATTTGGTGGTCAACAACCGAATAATTCACTGGTGGTAATACCATTTTAGGGTTATTTGCGAGAATGGCTCCAAAAGTGATGCCGTTGGCTAAAAAATTAGGAATGAAAGCAATTGATGTTATTCGTGATAAGGGTATTGGTGCTGTTGGAGATCTTGCTGGAAAAGCGTTTTCAACTGCGAAGAATAAATTAACATCATTAGTGAAATCACGGATGAAATCCAAAGGATTTTCAAAACCGTTACCGTCTACAGCGGAAATGCCTGCAAGTGTTAGTAGAATTATAAATAACGCAGTAGATGAAAAATTAGCGTCGATGGTTTTAACCCCCGACCAAAGCAATATTGCAAACATGATAGCAGGAAGTGGCTTTAAAAAACTACGACGATGAAATGGGAAATCGCGATTTAGACTCTGATAAATAGAATAAAATGTTCAAACAGTCACGTGATCCAGCATTTGATATAGACGCCCCAGTTGGCAAGGATGATTCTGTACGCGATTATCAATATTACGCCTATCATGCCATAGACTCAAATAGTCGAGCAAGAATTGATCTTCAAGTCCATGATACCAGTAAATACTTTTTACCCTGTGAAGCGTTTATCGAAGTAGAAGGAGAACTTGTAACAGCTGCTGATACTCCTGCTGTACCAGCACCGTATCCAGATGATACTCAAGTCGGTTTTGTCAATAATGGTATCATGGCGTTATTTGAGAGTGCTAGATATCTCATTGATGGAAAAGAAATTGAGTCCATAGATCGTGATGTTGATGTGGCTACAACAATAATCGGGTTAGCGAGATATTCTGATGATTATACAAGATCAGCAGGACCCTCTATGATGTTTGCAAAAAATGGTAAGAATACCGCTGGAGGAAATCCATTTGTTGTAAGACGACCAAAAAAACGTGATAATAGTGATGCTGATGTCGAGAATATGATTATAAACAACGATGCTAATTTCAATCTAGGAGCTGTAACACGAAACTCAATGTTGGGAGTAGGGCGTAAATCATTTTCATGCGCGATTCCACTGCATCATATATTTGGATTCTGTAGAAACGTCAGAAAAGTTATCTACGGGGCGAAGCATACAGTATCGCTTGTACGAAAGAGTGATGATAATGACGCAATCTGGAGGATTCCAGCAGATGTTGCAAATCCAAATGCTGATGCCGGTAAAGTCAATTTAACAAAAATATCATTGTGGATGCCAGTGTTGACTCCAGCAATCACCGCAGAAGAACGATTACTATCATTTATGGACCAAGGAGGAAAGTCGTTGTTGAGTTGGTTATCAGTGAGTACAGATGTTAAACAATCAAATCTGAGCGGGTTATTCACGTGGAATCTAGCATCAAAACAAGGTGTTGCTGCGCCACGTCATATATTTATTGCGTTACAGGATAACACACGAGTTGGCAATCAACTCTTCAGCCATATGATATTTGATCAATTAGGTGTGAAAGACGTCTCACTGAGAATAAACGGCCAGCAGGAACCATCCGAGGATATACAACTTAATTACACAGAAAATCATATCGCACGAGTTTATCATAGATTGTTGTCATTTATGGCACGTGATCAAAATGTCGATACCGGTCTACAAATATCACAATACGATTTTAAAAATCTATATCCGATCTATTACTTCTCACTGGAACATCTCGATTTGATGAGACAATCTGTCGTTGATATACATTTTAGAGCTAATGTGACTCGTGGTGTTATTGCTAATTACAGAGCGGTTGCTGTCATTCTCAGTGATAAATCAATGCTACTTGAAGGTGTTGGTGGAAGAATGAGAGTGGTAGATGCCCCAGTAGAAAATCTTTGATTTTCAAAAACATGTAATTGAAATCGTAAACGATTTTCTCGATTTAGAATCAATCTATTATGTATAATGTCATATAGTGTTATTAGTGTTGCGTTAACTCCCGGTCAATTAAAAAAATTGCAATCAGAATCGGCTAAGCGATGTGGAACCACAATCACGTTGAAACCCAACCAAATGACTGGTGGTGCAAATAAACTATCGCTGACAACTCGTCAGGTGAAACATTTCAATGATGCACTTGCAGCCAAAAAAGGTGTTCAGATTACTCTTTCTGCGGCTGCTATCAAAAATATGATTAAAACAGGCGGTATATTCCCGTTGTTAGCTGCGATACCAGCATTGATTGCAGCGGCTGCCCCAGCGGTGGCTAAAGCAGCGGCGTTAGGAGCCGTTGGTACTGCAGCAGGAATGGCACTAAAGAAGGCAACTGGGAAAGGATATAAAAAAAAGGGACGATCCGTTCACGGATTGGGTCTAAGACTACCAGGAACCCCGTATTCGTGGTACAGCGGAAAGGGTCTAAGACTACCAGGAACGATTTATTAATTCAGAAATCTTCGATTTCCGAACCATCGATGTTGGTTTTAAAATAATTCATGATGCATGGAAAAAAACAGCATCAGGGGAAATAAAAATCCTCAAACATAATAATGACCCAGATGGTGGCGGCAGGCATATCGCTCCGTTCAACGTAAATATTTCATCGGTGATTGCGCTCAATTTAGTATGTGATGTTATCGAAGGAAGCTATCAAATTAATCTCGAACGATCAAATCAAGCTCAGCAAGGATATATTCTTTATTCGTTTGCACCAACAGCTCCTCCAGGATTTTTAATTATTGAAAACCCAATTAATCCTGTCTACATGCGATGCCATAATGATTCATTAACAAGAATTAATTTCAAACTCACAGACCAATCTAATAATCTAATTGATCTACAAGAGGAGGTGTTAGCGATTAGTTTGTTTGTGAAATCCTAAAAGGATTTTCATCGTAAAATAATTATTAACCCATAGCAGCAGAGAGGGTGGATGACAACAAGTTGCGACCAAAATTGATTAAAAAATCTTAAAAATCTTCGTTTTCATTTTTTTAGTTAAAATGAGATTTCGTAGATTTTTAAGATTTTAACGAAATCCTACGGATCGTTTTAAGGATTTAATCAATTTTTTTTGTCTGAAAACGTTGTAGGGTTCGCCCTCTTTTTGGTTAAAATGAGATTATAGGACGGCTCGTTTTAAGATTTCAATCAAAATTTGTCTAAAAACGTTGTAGGATTCACCCTCTCTGCTGCTATCAATGATATTCTTTATCAATAACAAGATTATCAGGACAGTGGTTTTTGACGCCTCATTTGCACCCTGTTGATGTAAAGAAATGTAGACATTATTTAGGCAAAAAGACATTATAATAAGTAATTTTTCAAAGCCCAATATCTGTACGAGTTATATAGGAAAATTTGCCCTTACAAATTTTCAAGATTGCCGTATCAGAAGTCTGGTATGTACCATTTTCATTTTTCAACCATCGACTGATCAAAAGAAATCTTTCAGTAAAACCCCATTATGGTATGACAGTTAATTGAGGAGTAGTGAGAAGATGTAGAAGATGTAGAAGAGTAGTGAGAAGATGTAGAAGATGGTGAAAAATTGTAAGAAGTCCTTCATTGTAAACCTCATGTTTACATAACAATCCATTAACTAGCAGCAATAATGACGTGATGTGGTAGCCATATTAAATGTCAGAGCTACACCATTTTCGTTTACGACCGACTAGACCATGGAATGAATGCGTGTGCATAAAGTGTCACTATAATCATCCAAATTAGATTACGATAACTGGTGATAACAAATATACTAATGTACAGACAACATGCAATCACAAAAGCTCATCTTTTGTCAATAAGATGAAGATGAAAAAGGAAATTATGCACATACAATGAACTTGTTCAAAGATAAATAAATCATTGCTCTCAGTTAAAGGTTTGGAAAATATGTATCAGAGGTATTTAGTAATATTCATTTAGTAGTTTGATTACAGTTCAGCAGCAAGATGATATTGCACATTATATTTTTAATCCAGGCGTCGAGACTAGTTATTTACATCTTTTCGATAGTTTAATGGCTAGTTAACAATGATACCTGTCTGACCATATGTTATGTGAAGGACTGGTGAAATATTTAACGATCAGCAGGGCAAGTAAATTTGTCACTCTACAAATCCTTATGGCTAGAAAGAAATTTGATTTTTGTTCTAAGCATGTAGGTTGTTCATCTCAATGTAACGCAATGAATCAAATAAATTGAAGAGATCAGACATTTTTCTGCATCTTCTTCAGTTTGATTTCTAAGTGACAACAAAGTAACATTTTAATTATCATATGTAAACAATCATTGTTTTATTTCCCATACAAGCTACAATAACGATGGCCAGTACCTGACTAGAAGAGAACAGAGACCCCTCTCAGTGTTCTTAGCAAAGTTCTGATCAACGCCTAATAAATAAGAGCAGGATGAAATGTAAACTATTGCACTATACCAGCTATGTAACAAAAATGTTATGCTACTGCAATGCTTCAGTACCTTTCTTTTGAACTGTAGTTTAGATATACAGGACCGGATGAAGGCCTTTGATTAGCCCTGGGAACAGTCAACATATGGGTCCATGGATATCCTGCCATGTCGATATATATTGTCACATTACTATTAACAACACTGCCTGTGAAATCAGACGATAATATACGGGTCCCATTAAGCCTAGGTGGCCCGGCCAACTTGCCCATTTTGCCTTATGGATGATCCGGCCTAGTGTGTGCATATATATATATATATATATATATATATATATATATATATATATACTGTCTTGTGTGCTGACAAATTGTGTTAAATCCACAAAAACGTCCAAACCAATAACCATTATGTGCCTGCTTGATGAAATTACTATTAGTCCTTAATACCAATGTGTAACATTACATACCACAGTGATATTAAATGTTACCTCACCATCCAGTTTGAAAATTGTAGACCATTGCTTACTTTTCTCAAAATATGGAAACAAAGAAAATATATTTATAACATTCTAAGTCCAGTCCCACCTCCACCTAAGTGGACATCCACGATTACCAAAATTATAACGGTTCTTCGTGCAAAATTGAACTCCACCAAACAAGAAAAAGGAATTAGAAAAGGATTTGATATTCCGATAAGCTCCCATGATTTTATCATAACAGGCACGTTCGTTCCTTGTCACAACGTAAGGGGAAAGGAAAAAAAATATGAGGGGGGAGGAGGAAATAGCTATTGTACAGTATTTATATAACATTCTAGTACCCATCTTTCTCTAATCTAACCCGAAGCTATTAGACCCTTCTTGAAATCAAACTCTTTAAAAGAGGTTGCCTTTAGTGATATAAGATTTAATATGTTGATTGTTTCTGATCTTAATCAGTTCATTATATGTTTATCAATACTTTAATGTAGTGAGTGGTCCAAGGTTGACATTGCCGCGGTGGGAGTGGGAGACAAGCTCCCTACTCCTCCAAAAATGCCCCATAGTGCTTGCGACTCTGAACGCCTCTGTCAACTAAAATCCAGCTCTTGGCCTTCGCGAGCGGCTTAGCTTCTAAGTCTGGCGGACCATGTTTTCACTGACAGGAGAAGGGGTGAAGGCGGCCACTGGCGCCTTAAGACCAGCCGCTTCGGGTAGATGGGGCTCGTAAACCTTGGATAGTAGCTCATCTAGGAGAAGGAAAACTCTGATCCCAAACCTCCGCTGCCTTGCGGCTATACCCACTCACGAAAAGGCTAAGGGAGTAAACCCCGACAGAAAATCCGGAGACGGAGTCCCTAAGGAGGTCTGACGTTGACTTCAACGTCATTCCGGCAACTCCTGCGACGCCGTTGGTGCCAAGCTGTAGCAACATTTGTCGTTCCCTTGGGTCCACCAGCTGCGTGGAGAGGGGGGATCTGCTGCATGGGCAACAGCTGATTCTCCATTCTAGACTACCCAGACTTTGTAGCTCCACTGGAGAGGACACTCCAGCGTCGTCTTAAGGCGTCGGCACAACACGGGAAGCAGCAGTCTACCGGTTATAAGCCATAGTTCGATTGGCGTAGAACTTGGCGCCAGGGGCTGCTTTCGACGGTGGGAGAGATCGCCATGTCTCACTGGAAGCTACCGCCCGCCTCAAGCTTGGCAGCCCCCAGTCAATAAGGTGCTTCCCGCCATGGCCTGCCTGATTCATTGGCTGCGTGGAGCTTAGAGAACCATCTCGACAAGCAGGCCAAAAAACTCTGCACCAAGCAAGATACAAAGAGGAAACAAGAAGACTCCAGCTCTTCGTTTCGCAAGCTGGAACATCAGAACCTTGTGCCCTGGACTCACCACTGACCTGCAGAAGATCAACGACGCACGGAAGACTGCCGTCATTGACAGAGAACTCTCCCGACTGAATGTCGACAATGCCTGTCTTCAAGAGACCCGACTGGCCTACAGCGGCACCATCAGGGAAGTCAACTACACCTTTTTCTGGCAAGGAAAACCATCAGACTAACCCAGGCAGCATGGTGTCGGCTTCGCTGTAAAGAACACCCTCGTCGCCTTCATTGAGCCTCCATCATCAAGCACTAAGAGGATGCTTGCCCTCCGGCTATCAACATCCTCAGGCCCAGCCAACATCTTCAGCGTGTATGCCCCAACCCTCTACTCAAACCCAGACGAAAAAGACCAGTTCTACGAGGCTCTGGATCAAGCAATATCAAATATCCCCAGTACCGAGGGCCTCTACCTACTAGGAGACTTCAATGCGCGAGTGGGAGCTAACTACGAGGCATGGCCCACTTGTCTTGGCCCTCACGGAAGGGGCAAAATCAACGAGAATGACCAGCGACTGCTGGAGATGTGCTGCATTCACAGCGTATGTGTGACCAACACCTTCTTCAAATGCAAGGAGATCCACCAGGTATCATGGAGACACCCACGTTCCCGCCACTGGCACTAGCTAGATCTAGTCATCACCAGGCGTGCGGAACTAGCCAGTGTCCTTCTCAACCGCAGCTACCACAGTGCCGACTGCGACACGGACCACTCCCTTGTGGCCAGCAATGTGCGAATAATACCCAAGAAACTGCACCACGCCAAGAAGAATGGTCGCCCACGCATCAACACCTGCTGTGCAAGCAATCCAGAGAAGACACAGCAGTTCATCTGCAAACTTCATGAGGCTCTCACCAAAGAGACACCGGATGACACCATCGACTCCAAGTGGTCCCACCTCCGAGACGCTGTGTACAACTCAGCCATTACTGCCTACGGGACGAAAGAGCACAAAAACACAGACTGGTATGAGGCCAGCTGGGAGGAGATGGAACCCGTGACTGAGACGAAGAGGAAAGCCCTCCTGGCTTACAAGGCTGCGCCTAGCCTTGGTACATTAGAGGCCCTCAGGACTGTTAGGAAAAATGCCCAGCAGACCGCCCGTCACTGCGCTAACACATACTGGCTGAACCTCTGCACCAGTATACAGATAGCTGCGGAAACCGGGGATGCAAGGGGCATGTACGAGGATATCAAGAAGGCAACAGGCCCACCCACCTCCAAGATCGCCCCACTCCAGTCCAAGACTGGCGAAGTCATCAAAGTCCAGGGCAAACAGCCGCAGCGCTGGGTTGAGCACTATCTTGAGCTGTATGCAACCCAAAACGTCGTCATGGACACCGCCCTAGACGCCATCCCAGACCTGCCAGTCTTGGAGGAACTAGACACACCACCCACCCTGGAAGAGCTTAGTAAATCCATCGACTGCCTCGCTTGTGGGAAGGCCCCTGGGAGTGACGGCATTCCGCCTGAAGTCCTAAAGATAGGGAAACCAGCACTAATCCAGCCTCTGCACGAACTCCTCTGCCTCTGCTGGGGACAAGGACACATCCCCCAGGACATGCGAGATGCAAACATTGTCACTCTATACAAGAACAAATGAGACCGCAGTGACTGCAACAACTACCTGGGTATCTCTCTTCTCAGTATTGTTGGAAAGGCGTTCGCCCGTGTCGTCCTGGCGCGCTTGCAGACCCTAGCATCCAGAGTCTACCCCGAGTCCCAGTGTGGCTTCCGAGCAGGCAGGTCAACTGTAGACATGATCTTCTCACTACGACAGCTGCAGGAGAAGTGTCTTGAGCAGCAGATGCCCCTCTACATTGCCTTCATAGACCTGACCAAGGCATTTGACATGGTCAGCCGGGGCGGACTCTTCAGGATCCTTAAGAAGCTAGGCTGCCACCCACGACTGCTCGCTATCATAACATCGTTCCATGAGAACATGCACAGCACAGTGTGCTTCAACGGCGCAACATCAGAGGCCTACCCAGTCAGCAGCGGAGTGAAGCAAGGCTGTGTCCTTGCGCCAACTCTCTTTGCCATCTTCTTTTCCATTCTCCTCCAGTACGCCTTCAAGGACTGCAGCGAGGGTGTGTATATACACACCAAGACTGACGGAAAGCTGTTTAACATCGCCCATCTCCGTGCAAAGACTAAAGTTACAAAAGTTCTCATCCGTGAATTGCTCTTCGCCGACGATGCAGCCTTGACATCACACACGGAAGATGGACTGCAGCGGCTAGTATGCCGCCTCTCCCACGCCTACAAGGAGTTCGGACTGACTATCAGTCTGAAGAAGACGAATGTAATGGTGCAGGACGCAGACTCCTCTCCCACCATCGCCATTGATGGGTACAACCTGGAAGTTGTTGAGGACTACACATACCTTGGGTCCACCATCTCCAACTCGCTCTCCGTTGATACTGATGTAAATGGCCAGATTGCCAAGGCATCAGCAGTTATGGCGAGACTGAACCAGAGGGTCTGGAATAATCACAACCTCACCGAGAAGACCAAACTGAGCGTCTACCAGGCATGCGTGCTCAGCGCACTCCTTTACAGCAGCAAGGCATGGACCACCACGTGAGGAAACTCAACAGCTTCCACCTGAGATGCTTGCGGCGCATTCTGCGTATCCAGTGGCAGGACAAAGTTCCCAACACAGATGTTCTGAAATGCACCGGCATGAACAGCATGTTCTCCATTCTCAGCGAGAGGCGCCTTCGCTGGCTAGGCCATGTTAGGAGAATGGACCCAGGCCGCATACCCAAGGACATGCTGTACGGCGAGCTAGTAGAAGGTGCACGAACGACTGGAAGGCCACGTCTACGCTACAAAGATGTCTGCAAAAAGGACATGAAGACAGCCAACATCAACATAAACAATTGGGAGAGCTGTGCTGACGACCGCTCCGCGTGGCGTCTTGCTGTCAGACAATGCACTCAGAAAGCTGAGGAGATGAGAAACACAAACCTTGCTGCAAAGAGAGCCAGGAGGAAGGCGAACCAAAAACATCCTCAGCAAGCATCAGCATACACCTGCAGCAAGTGCAACAGAGACTGTCACTCAAGGGTCGGACTCTTCAGCCACTCACGAAGGTGCAGATAGGACACCCAAATCGGAAGCTACACCATCGTCTATCGAAGACGGACGGATGCCGACGAACGAATGTAGGGAGAACACACTGTCACAGCCTCCTGTATCATGGGGCATAACACCAGTTTGAACATATTTGAAAACCTTTATTTGTTTAAACAAAATTTTGCACATCTCATAGGTATAGGTTTTAGGTTAAGTCTGCTAAAAAGCAACGTTGGACACTTGCATAACCTATGCCAAGTTTGACTTTATTTCTTGCTTTATAAGTCTGCTGATTACTGTACCAGAATTACGTTTTCATAATGCTGTAATAGGATGTTTAGTCCATGAATGCGTTAGTTTAAATGTTCAAACATAGGTAGTTTGAACAAATAATACGTTTACTTATTACGTTTTTAGATTTTCATTTATTAATTAACTTTTATGCTACCTATTAATGATATGGTGATCCCTGTGAAGTATCGAATTTTTAATAAGCAGTGAACCTTAAAGCTGGATTCACTGAGCATTACGAATTTATCACATTTAGACATTTATCACATTTAGACATGGGGAGTATTTGGTAAAGGTCATTTCGACCGTTATTCACAATTTCTTAGATATCAGTGTTAACACTTCAAAGGGGACAATAGCAGCAGAGAGGGTGAATCAGACAACATTTTTAGACAAGTTTTCACTGAAATCACGCTTAAAAACAATGAAACCAATGACATCAGGCAAAAAAATCAATGAAATCAGGCAAAAAATAATAATGAAATCAGGCAAAAAATAATAATGAAAAATCAATGAAATCAAAAACTTTTCAAGAGATTACAACGTCGTTGTCACTCACCCTCTCAACCGAATATTTGATCCAGTCCGATACGATATCGTGTCCCCCTTCAAGACTTTACAAACAGACTTATTTGTAAAACCTCCTCTTGTAAATCAATCAGATTATTAGACTGGTCAGTGAGTTTGAAATTAATTCTGGTTAATGAATTATTATGACATCGCATATAGACTGGATTCACCGGAGACTCGATTATTAAAAATCCTGGAGGAGCTATTGGTGCAAATGAATACAAAATATATCCTTGCTGAGCTTGATTTGATCGTTCTAAATTTATTTGATAGCTTCCTTCGATAACATCACATACTAAATTGATTGCTATCACCGATGAAATATTCACATTGAACGGAGCAATATGCCTGCCGCCGCCATCTGGGTCATTATTGTGTGTCAGGATAGTTGATGGTGTTTTTTTCCATGTGTCATGGATTTTTTTGAAACCTTCATCGATGGAGTCACTGAGATGTTTTGTTAGTTGTGGTACGTTATATCCTGGTAGTTTGAATGTTGGAATATCTCCTATGCGGATCTTATAGTCTATTGCAAATACATCTCTTGTTTTAGGACTACTGTCACCTAATACCTCTTGAATAATTTGTGAATGAAATGTTTCCATGTCATTGATGATTTTGTTACATGTTTCTACGACACTGATAAATTCATCTCGGGTGAGAGTACCGGATTTAAGAGATATTAACAACAGTGAAATATCGTTATTGAAAGCTGTGAAATTTTCAGTGATTTTATCCCGGTTAGCAACTTGATGAATAAGTCGTATTTTTTCATCATATTCTACTCTAATGAAAAAATACGACTTATCATAATCTCTATAACTCCTTATTGGATTATCAGATTTTATCCTGTCGGTGATATAATCAGTTTTTTGTGGTTCTGGTAAATCAACGGTTTTTCCCCCGGGTGGTAATTCAGGCCAACCTAACACTGTTCTTATTGAGCTTTGATATATATCTATGACGTATTCTTCTGAGTTTATTTCAATGGCAGATGATAGTGTTGGCTCATGAACTGTTATAGCTATTTTTGATTCTGCTCCAGTAATCGATTTTATTCTACGCGCGAATTCATTATTGATTTGTTCGATTTGGTATGACCCTGTTGGTATCGAAACGACATTCCAGTCTGGAGTCCCGTCGGGTTTATTCTTATTTGTAAACACTAAAGAATTATTGGGTTGTTGACCACCAAATGATTTTGACCTAATATTTGGCCAGCTGTGATACACTCGTAATTTTGCTAGCGCTATCTCCTTCACTGGGACCGGAGAGGGGAAATTCACACTGAATTCTGGAGTCGTTGAGGTTATTGAGATCATGCTGGTTTGTACTGGGTTCGTGTTCTCCACTATTTGTTGAAGTAATTCCATCGGTGTTGTCATCGTTATTATACTCATGATGTATTTCTAATTTTGATACTGCGGAATCATAGACACGTATCATCACTGAGAACTCACTATCTGATATCGTTGAGGTTATTGAGATCATTCTGGTTTTTTCTGATTCCATCGGTGTTGTCATTGTTATTATACTCATGTTTTTGTATTTCTAATTTTGACATCGCAGAATCATATATATCTACCATCGCTGAAAACTCACTCTCTGATATAATTGTATCATCGAGAGATGACGATATCAATGAGGATAATTGCGAGCATGCAGTGGACACAACATGAAATTGAATTATGTAGTCTTGTAATTTTCGTTGGCTGCATGATGATATTTTTTTTGTGATTATTGAAATAATTCCAGCGATTGTTGTTGCCGCAGAAATGCAAATTGGAACAGCTATCGGGGCCATCATTGTCACTGAAGACAGTATAATACCAGCTCCGGTGATTACACCACTCACTGAATACACTGTAACATCAATTGCTGTAATTCTCCTGCGATATTTTTTTATTTTCATTGCATACTCCTCAGACAGGGTTTTGAGTCTATTTTGATACTCTCTGACCTGATCATAACGATATTGCGATGATGAAATCATTTTTTATTTTAACAACGCTAGCGTTTTCAATTACGATTTACTTAAATCCGCTACGAATTCCACATACCACGTTGTTGAGACTCTAACCAAATTTTTATCAGTAGCTGTGATTGTGAACTTTTCAGTTGTATTCTTGTCGATGATCGTTGAAATCGTATTATTGACCCCGGATGAACTGGACGATGAAATATTAAATTGAGACAATGGTGTTACTAGTGTTAATCGATAAATACCCTTAACGGTTGCAGTGATATCTAATTTGTTGTTTGTAGGTGTCCACTCAAATGATCCGTGTTGGATCGTGTATACTAAGTTGTTGGTTTTCTCATGAGGGATTTTTGTTTTTTCAATGACTGTTATCATCCTCGAAAGATCACCTTTGATGTCTTCGATGAAAGTTTTCGTCTCATCGATGGATTTTTTAATATCAGGGAGTTTTAGTTCAATTTTATCTAACGGGGTTCCAATAAATTTATCAATGGCGTCGGTTGTTGTTTTTGTTGCTTCGTTGATAACCTTTTGATCATCAACAAACGTTTTAATTTCAGCGATAGATGGTGTAACTACAATTGGGGATCCAAAGAACTTTTGAACGACATTTCTACGGAAACTATTGTAGTTTTTTAAATGATCGTCAAATTCTTTATTGTATTCAGTGAATTTATCTGTAATCGTCGAAAAAAGTACACCTGGTTTGAGTTTACCCTGATCGGAAAATAGCACAACGGTATTCTCGATTGCGTTTTGTTGTTTAACTAAAATATCATCCAGAGAGACATCACTAGATTTCAATTTACCCTGTTTGTCCTGAAATACAACTATTTCATTCGGGTCAACACTTGTTAAATTTAACGTCTCAGCTATTTCATCTTTGATTTTTTTTTTAATATCACCCGTTGCAGTGTCATCGGGTTTGGGTTTCAGAGGTCTCCCCCAAATATCAATCATGTTATTGTAAAACTCTTTCTCTCTCTAAAAAGCGATTACTAGTGTAGTCATTTACGACAATATGAGGTGGTTTTCCCCTTGGGTTACTCAAGGAGTTAGAAATAGCGTCAAGGACATTTAATACTTCACTGCCGCATATTGGTGGGTCATTGATTTGTTGTGTTGGTAGCGTAGAATACCAAGTCTTCATTGGAAATTTTTTTATGTAACGCATAAATTCTTTTGGCGGGGCTAATCCATATGAATCAAAAAAGACAATCCCACGTGGATCAATAGCGTATGCAACCCAGTGAGTTCCAGGTCCGGTGCTGTTATCGAGATTAATAATACCTGTTTCAGTTTTGTTTGGTTGATGTGGTAATTGATCTTTCATAAAAACACCTCTGAAATTTTTAATCGCTAGGTTTTTAGCAGCATCCATTAAATCAAAATTGGACATGGGAACCATTAATAAACCGTTCCTGGTAGTCTCAGGTCTGATCCGTGAACGGATCTCCCGCTGTACCACGAATACGGGGTTCCTGGTAGTCTCAGACCCTTTCCGCTGTACCACGAATACGGGGTTCCTGGTAGTCTCAGACCCTTTCCCCTTTTTTTATAACCCTGTCCAGTTGCTTTTTTCAACGCCATTCCTGCTGCAGTACCAACGGCTCCTAACGCCGCTGCTTTAGCCACCGCTGGGGCTGCTGCTGCAATCAATGCTGGTATTGCAGCTAACAATGGAAATATACCACCCGTTTTCATCATATTTTTTATAGCAGCCGCAGAAAGAGTAATCTGAACACCTTTTTTGGCTACAAGTGCATCATTGAAATGTTTTATTTGACGAGTTGTCAGTGATAATTTATTTGCACCACCAGTCATTTGATTCGGTTTCAAAGTGATTGTGGTTCCACATTTTTTAGCCGATTCTGATTGCAATTTTTTGATTTGACCAGGAGTTAACGCAACACTAATAACACTATATGACATTATACATAATAGATTGATTCTAATGGAAAAATCGTTCAAAGATTTTCTACAGGCGCATCTACCACTCTCATTTTTCCTCCAACACCTTCAAGTAGCATTGATTTATCACTGAGAATGACAGCAACCGCTCTATAACTAATACCACCAGGGGTTACACGGGCTCTAAAATGTATATCAACGACAGATTGTCTCATCAAATCGAGATGTTCCAGAGAAAAGTAATAAATCGGATAGAGGCTTTTGAAATCCAATTGTGATATTTGTAGACCGGTATCCACATTTTGATCACGTGCCATAAATGACAACAATCTATGATAAACTCGTGCAATATGATTTTCTGTGTAATCAAGTTGTATATCCTCGGATGGTTCCTGCTGGCCGTTTATTCTCAGTGAGACCTCTCTAACACCTAACTGATCAAATATCATATGGCTGGAGAGTTGATTGCCAACTCGTGTGTTATCCTGTAACGCAATAAATATATGACGTGGCGCAGCAACACCTTGTTTTGATGCTAGGTTCCACGTGAATAACCCGTTCAGCTCTGATTGCTTCACATCTGTACTCACTGATAACCAACTCAACAACGACTTTCCTCCTTGGTCCATAAATGATAGTAATCGTTCTTCTGCGGTGATTGCTGGAGTCAACACTGGCATCCACAATGATATTTTTGTTAAATTGACTTTACCGGCATCAGCATTGGGATTTTCAGCATCTGCTGGAATCCTCCAAATCGCGTCGTTATCATCACCCTTTCGTACAAGTGATACTGTATGCTTCGCCCCGTAGATAACTTTTCTGACGTTTCTACAGAATCCAAATATGTGATGCAGTGGAATCGCGCATGAAAATGATTTACGCGCTCCTTGCAACATTGAGTTTCGTGTTACAGCTCCTAAATTTAAATTAGGATCGCTGTTTATAATCATATTCTCGACATCAGCATCACTATTATCACGTTTTTTTGGTCGTCTTATAATAAATTGATTTCCTCCAGCCGTATTTTTAATATCCTTAGCAAACATCATAGAAGGTCCTGCTGATCTTGTATAATCATCAGAATATCTCGCTAGCCCGATTATTGTTGTGGCCACATCAACATTGCGATCTATCGACTCAATTTCTTTTCCATCAATGAGATATCTAGCACTTTCAAATAGCGCCATAATACCATTATTGACAAAACCGACTTGAGTACCAGCTGGATACGGTGCTTGTACAGCAGGAGTATCAGCAGCTGTTACAATTTCTCCTTCTACTTCAATAAACGCTTCACAGGGTAAAAAGTATTTACTGGTATCATGGACTTGAAGATCAATTCTTGCTCGACTATTTGGGTCTATGGCATGATAGGCGTAATATTGATAATCGCGTACAGAATCATCCTTGCCAACTGGGGCGTCTATATCAAATGCTGGATCACGTGACTTTTTGAACATTTTATTCTATTTATCAGAGTCTAAATCGGATTTTCAACGCTAGCGTTTTCTAAAGCCACTTCCTGCTATCATATTTGGGTCGGGAGTTAAAGCCATCGATGCTAATTTTTCATCTACTGCGTTATTTATAATTTTACTAACACTTGCAGGCATTTCTTCTGTGGACGGTAACGGTTTCTTTTTTCGCCTCACTAATGATGTTATTTTATTCTTTGCAGTTGAAAATGCCTTTCCGGCAAGATCTCCAACAGCACCAATACCCTTATCACGAATAACATCAATGGCTTTCATTGATAACTGTTTAGCTAACGGCATCACTTTTGGGGCCATTCTTGAAAAGAATCCTAAAATGGTATTGCCGAGGCCATCTCCATAGTATGCTTTATAAACTGGAAACCGTGAATTAACTACATAGACGAGGGTTGGTTTATCATGATTGTAATGTATGATCATTATTATAAAAACAATAGTGTTTTCAATTGCTGTGATACCCATTTGCTAACTCGTCAATGAAATCTCGATATGTTTTGATATCCATGATACCGCCGGCAAATAACCGTCTACAGATATCAGCTGCTTCATTAATTATTTCTGGAGAGTTATTTCCAGCTCGGAACCCTCCTACAAGAACTTCTAATCGTGATATATCATTGATAACACTATCAGGACAGAAACTAATCCTTGAATTTTGCAATCCACTTCCGCTATAACCAGCTGCTTCATCTAGTTCTTCTAAATCCGTGTTTTGTAAATAATCATCATCATCATCATCATCAGGTGGTAGTTGTTGTTTTTTTTGTCTTCTTGATTGTCTACGTGTTGCTGTTTGACGTTTTAGCTCTTGTCGTTCTTCTATTTCTCGTTGTCGCTCTTCTATTTGTTCTCTTTTATAATTCCTAATTCCCCTTTGAAATTCCTTGTATCCTATCTCCTCCTTATTCAAACGACCAATCCCCTTATTTAGTTTATACAAATTATCGAACCAATCATTACTTGATATTCTATTATTCTTATACTCGTCCTTTAAAAAATCTTTTTTTGAATTATAGCTTTGAGCAGCAAAATCACCAAAGGCTTGATAATCCTTTTGTTTCAATAAAATAGGTTTTTTTATTAATGTTTTAGCATGATCAGTAAATTTATTCAACAGAGAAACAGTCGTTTTTTTCGGATCAGTTTGTTCAGTTTGTTTTGTTTGTTCAGTTTTCGCTGCTAGTTTTTCAAGTTCACCAATAACAGATTTTCCCGTCTCGGGATCATCTCCCAGTAAAGCACGCTCTACCCCTTTCGTTGCTGTGGTTACTGGTTTAAACAATTCTTCAGACCCTAAAGCAAAATCAGTTTGTAAACTCTGTCGTTGTTGCAGTTTATTCCGTACAGAGTCACGAATTGGTACAAATCTCTTAATTGCATCTAATCGTTCACGAGCCAATCGGGTTGTTAATGCTTCATTGACCATTATTTGAAATCGCAAACCATTTTTCAATTGTAAAACACTTGACATGTCAGATGATTTTTAACACCATCATGGAAGTGTTATTTTATCCTATAACAGCTTCTATCAGGGTTGGCGAAAGTGTCATAATTGTATATAAAATAATTAATACAGACAGTTTCCCCACTTTTTTGACATGTCGGATGATTTTTAACACCATCATGGAAGTGTTATTTTATCCTATAACAGCTTCTATCAAGGTTGTTGAAAGTGTCATAATTGTATATAAAATAAATAATACTGACAGTTTCAACATTTCTATTTTGATCATCTATCACTGATTTTTTGACATTTTCTCTTGAAGGTCGGCTAAAAAAAATGATATGGTCGGGCAATCAATGATCGGGCAATCAAAAAATGATAATGATCGGGGGGGGGGGGGCAATCAATGGTCGGGTAATCAATTTTCCTGAATTAACGCTCGTAAGTTTCTAATTTTAGAGTTGACTTCTTTTTTCAATTCGTATTCGTACCCTAATTCTTTTCGTATTCCCTCTACGATAGTATACAACGGAACGAACACACTGATGTCACTGGAAAATGAAAGAGAGTCTTTAATAGAATTCTGAATTCTTTTGATGAGTGCATATTTCTTGGGTAGCATATATTTGTTAGTGCTAACTCCGTATTCTATATCCTGAAAATCAGACACAATTTGATCAGGATTTAAGCCATCTGATAGTTTGATATCCTGATTTTTCAATTTTGCTATTTCAACTATGATACTATTCATGTTTTCAGAATTCATTATTCTATAGCAATGACATATCTCTAATTGAAAAATATGAAGCATTAGACATAACTAAATTGAACTTTTTGTCCCGTCCCTTTTGAAATAGCCGATCGATAAATCCCCTCTGCAACTCTTTGAACAGAAGGTGAACAAATATCGAAGTGCCTACCGGCTTCATTCATAGATGAAAATATTTTCTCTTCGTTAGTTATTGTATTCAAAAATTTCACAGGTCTCCTCCAAACCGTTTTGCATTTTCCAGTCTCTCCTCGTTTGGAATTCTCACTCAGTGTGATAGCCTGCAGATTTGATACAGAATTATTCTTTGGATTAGAATCCTTGTGATCAATAACAAAACCATTTTTGATCAATCCATTAAAACATTCAAATATGAAACGATGATTGTGATATTTCTTCTTTCCAGCGCTAAACATCAAGTACCCTTGATTACTTACAAAACCGACCGGTTTTTTCAGCCTACGGTTTCTTACAACACCATCACTGGATGCTTCATAATTTGTAATCACTGGATGTGGTCTGAATTCTTGGTTCATATATACTATTCTATTGTTTGTCTAATTCATTGTTTGGTTTAATGATTACATCACTGGAGAACCTTTCGATGTAGTCTTGCGGAGTTCTTATGATTTTGTCAGTGACGTTATCAGGGTCAAAGACTTTTTCAGGGTCATAATTTCTGATGGATTGTCTATTTTTGATTCTTTTATCATAATAACGCTTCAATTCCCTATATCGCTTACCACCGCAATCAATACACAATTGTGATCTTCCCTTAACCCCAACCCCACATCGAATACAGGGTAACGGACCAAGTCTCCCATGTCGAAAACTTTGCATATGATACCTACAGTACTCATTTTTTCTGCATGATTTGTTACACGGGGTTACATTTCCCATCATGAGCCATTTGCACTGGTTCATTATATATAAAACTTTCATTTAAATACTTGTTTTATGTATAGCATGAAGAAGTTCAAGAGATTGACTTCGAAAAATGCTAAATTCAATACCGATAGAGAGTTTAAGAGATTGTTGAAAATCAGTCCTAAATTTAATATCGATAGACCTAAAAGAACGTCCAATAGACAGAAACAACGTCCAAAACGTCCAAGAGACGGAAACATGAAAGAGTTTAAGAGATTGTTGAAAATCAGTCCTAAATTTAATATCGATAAACCCAAAAAACGTGTAGTAAACAGAAACAAACGTGACAAACGTCCAGAACGTCCAAGAGACGGAAACATGAAAGAGTTTAAGAGATTATTAAAAATCAGTCCTAAATTTAATCGCGATAGACCCAAACAACGTCCAAAACGTCCAAGAGACGGAAGCATGAAGGAGTTTAAGAGATTATTGAAAATCAGTCCTAAATTTAATCGCGATAGACCCAAACAACGTAACAAACGTCCAAGAGACGGACCCTGGAAGGATGCTCAATTCAATCTTGATATAGTTTCTAATACACCCAAGAATAAAATTCTTGATAAGGCTATCAGAGACTGTTTTAATGAATTCAAGCGTGATGGAGCATCTTATTGTTGGTCAACATTTCGAATTGATGGTGTTGTTGACGCTACCATGACTGATGAAAAAGCAGCAGAGATCATTTCACGTCTTGGGGAAAAAAGTCATTTTTTCCGAATCAAATTCATTATCCGTGAGAATGGAAAATGGATTATTAGGGATAAATTTGAACCCATCTTGAAGGGCAAAAAAACTATCACTGTGAATCAGGATTCAAAACCGGGAATTTTGACTGGAATTGATAAACCCTACTACGAAAGATCTTATCCTGTCACAGCAGTTGTTTACGGGATCTATCCGCTCAATGAAAAACCTGATATTGCAAAACTAGCACCCATGAAATATTCGACAGGACTCAATTGTGTAGCAGAACGAATAATAGAACACTTCACAAATGCGTCCCGGGGGAATAAACTCACTGATCTAAGACGAAAAAAAATAACCGAATGGGAACTGACAGTGAAACAGCATGGGGCAACAATTCAGGATATAACCAAATTAGAAAAATCATTAAGATTTCCAATATCGGTAAGAACAATCACCGGTGAAGTATTATACGAATCGAAATATAAATCACAGGGAACCCCAATTGAAATTATTGATCACAACGCACACGCGTGGTCATCTGCAGTAACAATATTTCCACGGGATAGAACCGTAAAATATCTCCCCCAAACAGAAGAGTTTTTTTCAGAGCAGAAATTATTTGATGCTATTTACCATTTGAGTAAAAACGATCCTGTGTCAATGTGGCTATTTCATAGTACTTCAGACGAAGAATGTAGATTTGATCAGTTTGTAAAGCCCAACGGAGAATTATATCGTACTGAAGAACTGCATAATCAAATGAAACAACTGGCTAGTGAGTTTTCTGAGGACGGGGAGGAAATCGAAGATCAATTATTAGCAAACTGTTTTACAGTACCATCCATTGCAGCACATTTTGCTAGAAAGAAAAACGCGTGGAAACCAACACGAAGTGAGTTCTTATCAGATGTCAAATTGTCTTGTCTTGAATACGGCCATGGAGGATTATGGAATACAAAATACACCGCTGATACCGTTATTTCAGTTGATATGATTGCGTGTTATCCAGGAAGTTTTCTTGGGTATGGAGAATGCGAGAAATATTTCAAACGATTTGGACACCCTACACACGAAATGACCCGTGTTGCTATTAATGGACCACTGCCTGATTTTGATTTAACCGGATTCGCTTGTGTGGTATCATTTGAAATGGCTGAAGGACTTCATCCGTGTAGTTATCTTTGGATTGGTAAACACATGTCTGAAAAACACTGGATGCCAATAGTGTTATTACGGCATATGCTTGATTGTAAGATGTTAAAATCATTAATTGTCAGTGAAGCAATTATATCCTATCGAGCACAGAAATCAGTCTGGTTACCACAACCTGATCTAGAAAAAATAATTAGCGAAGAGCGAAAACTGTTTCCTGATTTTAATGAACAACAAATCATGGATTGGTCCCAACAGTTATTTGAAATCAGAAACAATGAAGCAAAAAATCTTGGACGAAGAATAATCGGTAAATTCACTCAGGGTGGCAAAGATGACAATACGAGATATTCTTCACGATTGATTATAGACAACGCTGAATACGATTTTGTAATGGCGGATTTAACGAATAAAGACCTATATGTCAATCGTAAGGACGCATTTATGTCCGATGGAACCAAATTGGGTACAATTGTTACTTACAATGATGGATACAATCCGCAGTACACACATTTGAGAGCTTCTATGCTCGGTTATGCTTCTATTAATCTGTTTTCGATGATCAATAAATTTCCTAACACCGCAGTTAGAGTTGCCACTGACTCATTTTACATAAACAGCAAAATGGTTGATTTTAAGGCTACTGGCAACGAGAATTGGGGATCATGGAGAATTAAGAAAGAAATGATTCATGATTATATTCCATCAGCAGATGTTACCATTGAAAATAATTATCGGAATCTCAAAGAGATTCAATCAGATTTTCTAGTGCACCACCGATTTCTGATCCAATCTGTAGATATAAAACAGTTTATTTAAACGGCTGTGGTGGGTCAGGAAAAACAACCCGGGCAATTGAGTTATATCGCCGTGGAAACGCTAGCGTTTCTAACATGATTGTGCTAACACCGACTCACAGACTTGCAAGAGAAATGATACAGAGAGGGGTAAATGCCTGTACCTATCACAGCTTTTTCCGATGGAAGGGAGATAAATGGACTCCTGAGCGCATGGGAGAGAAATTTATTCCTGAAATTATCATTTGGGATGAAATAGACACAGTGCCATTAGATATCTTAAAAATATTTCTTGAGTGGTTGTTATTGAAAAATACAAAAATCGTCATGTGCGGTGATCACGGCCAACCACCACCATTTGTCGGTGCATCCCCACATGAATGGCTAAAGGGTTTTGTAGACTACTATGAAGAAATTGATACTGATCATAGATCACTTGATAATGAATTAAAAGAGTTTAAGAAATTAATTAGATTACAACCGGATAGAATCCAGTGTGAAATAGCCCGTGAAATAATTTCGGAAACTCCAATGAATGAGTTTTGGGAAATGTGGAGACCAAACGATTTGATCATTGCAAGTAGAAAAATAGTCAGAGACACACTTCAGATGAAATTATTTGAATTGCATAAACAAAAATTTGCAACACTTCCAGTGCCTCTTTGTTATAGGCCATCGGATACACGAAAACAGAACATTGAAGTTGATATTCCAGGACAGAGTGAAAAGCAGATTCTCGTATTAAATGATATTGTGCTGGTTGATATCAATGTCGTTGAAGATGCATTGCGTGCTAATAAATCCCCATGGACGCTAGGATACGCAGCAACAATACACTCTTCACAGGGATTGACTATATCGGATACAATTGTTTGGATGGTAGATAATCGCATCGAATGGTCGAATTTAGTCTATCTTTCAGTATCCAGAGTACGAAAAATAAATCAACTTCGAAGAATTGTTTTCGATGATAATGACACCACAATAGATGATATTGATATTAAAATGATTGATAAAAAACTCTCCGGTTACAAACAACAGGACAAAAAAAAAAACAACGAGAATTTGATATTGATGCTGAATTAATAATTGCGTTAAAGAAACAACAGAATAATCACTGCGCAAGTTGCAATTGTATAATGCGTTGGCAGTATTCGGATAAGGATCCTCGCCAATTTACCGTTGACAGAAAAAATAATAGTCTCGGTCATGTCAGAAACAATGTGATGTTGACTTGTCTTGAGTGCAATAGACGCAAGGGTGCTAGTTAAGCCCATGCGGTGGTAATTGAGTATCCTCAGGTATCACTTGTAATTGTTGTCTAGTAAACCCCCGTTGAGGGGCAGTTGAATCCAGTTTATAGATTGGAGGTCTACCCGTAGATCGTGTTATACTAGATATCTTGTGTGTAGTAACACTCCAAATAGGATCAGTAGCCCTTTTTCTACCCCCTTCAAGCTCTCCTGGTTCGTATAAATACCTCACAATGACATTACTACCAAGAATTGGTTGGGAATCGCTATAATCTTTTTGTGGTTTTTCAGGTATTGACTTCTTTTTAATCGCGTTGATAGGTTTCATGTTGATGGTTCTAGTAATCTCGTTATTCAGTGCAGTAATCACAGATGGTAATCTTTTAACCCATTCACGGGATCTTTTTTCTTGGATGAATTCTTTTGCGTATTGATATCCAAATAACCGCTCAGCAAGGGTTTTATTAAATCGTTCTACAATTGCCTGATCACGATGCAATGCAGTATGCCCCCGTCTGATAGTGACATTGTGATCTTTCATCGTTGTTAAAACAGCACCCTGAAATTCCTTGCCAGGATCAATTTGTAATAGATTTGGCCAGTGCAGAGGACCTCGTCGATAAATCCTTTCAAATGCAGAAGCCACTTCAGGTGATGATTTTGTTTTTAACGGTTCTGCTTCTTTGTATCGACTTGCAATATCAACTACGGTTAATGCGTATTTGTAACCGTGGTCATGTGGCAGAAATAATAGATCAGCCTGATGAACTTCATTAGGAACAGTCACATCAAAATGCGAGACATTAATTTGTTTAGGCGGTGGTAAGTAAATTTGCCATAGTGCCTGTTTGGATAACCAATGAGCCGCAGTGGTTTTTTTCACCTTTGCAGCGCTAGCGAGTTTATGGATTGCAGCGCTACCCCTCCAGTATCCTCTTGGGGAGTAATAAATAGATTCCATGTTGTTATTAATTACCAGCACCTAACATCAATTTACTTTTCATTGCCGATTTGATCAAAAATGAAGCCAGTTTTTCTTTGAAGGATTTATCAGGAATGGCATTCAACGCATGAATTAATTTCACATCTGCTAGATGCCTGTGTTGCAAATTGCTGCTTTTATAAGCGACATCATGAAGGTGACACGCCTTATCAATGGCGTTTATTGGTTCTTCACCGGGGTTGGGTTGATTTTGATTATTGAGTCTGATATCAAGTCTTGTTCCCGGTCCACAGTAACTATACCCTGGAAGGTGTTTTTCTCCGGGGTATTTTGCCCATGGAGTTCCAGGGAGTTTTGCTAACTTGGCAGCGATATCACCTCCTCGTTTTTTTTTAAAGGTTCCTTGGGTTTAGAAACAAATCTAAATTTCTTTGTACTACATTGTACGCATTTACCAGAAAGCGCTGATCGGTTATTTTTAGTTGTAATCGTCGTCAAGTCATCTGTGCCAGTACGCGCCTTACACTTCACACAATATAGATCCATAATTTATGTATAGAGATATGAATATAATTGATTTTTCAGCGACTAAAACAAGAGAACCAGTGAAGCATCATGCAGCGCTACCAAACTCTATCCGCGCAATTATAATCGGGCCATCTGGATCCGGTAAAACGCAATTGTTGCTCAATTTAATAATGAGATGGATGAAGTGGGATAAGTTGTATTTAATTGCCCCTAGCGTAGACGACCAAAAATGCTATGAAGTGCTAAAAGATTTTAATGAAAACGCTTCAGAGATTGCTGGTGAGGATGTTATTGAATTTATAACCGATATTGACGAGGCACCATCAGTAGAAGATCTTGATGGAAGTATTAACAACATGGTAGTATACGACGATGTAATGTTAGATAAACAAAAAAATCCTGCTAGAATATTTTCCAGAGGCAGGCACAAAAACATGGATGTGATCTATGTCACTCAACGCTACACACAAATACCAAAAGTGATTCGCGATAATTGTAATGTGTTGTGTGTGTTTAATGGAGTTGATACACATACGCTACGAAATATTTGGCAGACATGGTGCTCCGATATGGACTTCAATCAATTTAGAAATTTCTTTAGTCATGCTCAGTCTGCCCCACACGGATTTGTAACAATAAATTTACATGACCCTCGGACACGATATCGTATCGAACTGGATCAAATATTCGGTTGAGAGGGTGAGTGACAACGACGTTGTAATCTCTTGAAAAGTTTTTGATTTCATTGATTTTTCATTATTATTTTTTGCCTGATTTCATTATTATTTTTTGCCTGATTTCATTGATTTTTTTGCCTGATGTCATTGGTTTCATTGTTTTTAAGCGTGATTTCAGTGAAAACTTGTCTAAAAATGTTGTCTGATTCACCCTCTCTGCTGCTACAATTGTTCCAATTCAATGAAATTAACCGGGTATATTAAAACGGTTTACAGAATGAGACGGCTCAAGTTCCGATCCGTGTCAAATATTCATTTTTCATAGGGAAAAGTTATTTAACAATTGTTAGAGATTCTTGACTTACAAAACAAATGATTGTCTTAAAATGTTTGTTTAGAAACCTCTAGTTATGGTTGACTAGGATTTACACCTAGGAACTATCGAACTAGGGTTTACACCTCGGAAGTAATGTGAATCTAACGTGACAATATTTATCGCATTCTTACTCCGAAATTTACTGAGTGAGAAAAGAGGTTGGCTCCAAGGAAGTCATGGAAAGGACTAATGCTTACTTTGTAAAACAAGGGAGGGGCCAGGTGTCTGTCTTGCGAGAAAGACAGGTTTAAGTGATTGATACACAAGTTCTAAAGTTATCAGCATTAAGGTACGCAATTTTAATTTCACGTAATATTATGTTATGAAAAAGTTTGTTGTCATCACTTGTTATGAATGTTTTTGTTATGTGGGTTGTGATTAGTTTTTCATAACCTTCTTCTCATTTCTTGCTATGAGAAGGAATTACTCGTAAGTTAAGTAACGTTAACGTCCGTGGCGAGAGAGAGAGAGAGAGAGAGAGAGAGAGAGAGAGAGAGAGAGAGAGAGAGAGAGAGAGAGAGAGAGAGAGAGAGAGAGAGAGAGAGAGAAGAAAGAGTTCAGGCTCTCTTAAAAGAGTATCGCAACGATGATGAGAAACAGCTACATTTGTAATAAGAAAACAAACATTTATTTTCTTGTCGGTACGGAAGTTTTTATTTAATTAATCAACACACATATATTGACTACATTCTAGAAACACATCTAAAACTTTATAATAAAAATTCATGAAATACATATTATATTTTCATTATTAAGCTTTTGCAGCTTCATTGATTCATTTTAGAATATTATACAAATAATTAATTCTCGATCAATTTCAATATTGCCAAAGTATAAAATGTAATAACTGTAATTAATGTAACAATTAATTTAAAGAAATGCATTTTACTTATTTTAAAATAGAATATAGATTTAGAATATATTGCTAGATATTATTCTTTCTTGCTTAAAGAATACTTTATTTCAATCATTAATCAAAACATGAAGTTGGTAGTAAATTCAACCTTTACAAAAAAAATTACATAAATATAATTAAATATGAATTTTATAAAACATTTAAACATTAAACTATATTATAAATAAAAGTATTAAGTCAACAATGTTGCTAACATAACAATGTTACTATTGAAATCTCAAACATTAAAAGTACTTATTCCTAAAAGAAGTTTTTCGACATTTACAGTTCTTACCTGTAATAAGAAGACAAACATCTATTTTCTTGTCGGTACGCAAGTTTGACCAGAGCTCAGATGCGTGATCTATACATGCGCATCCGACTCGTGTCATGTCAAACAAAGTCACACCCCTAGCGTACCGTCAGAAAAATATACTTGCTTCTCACCAAGCGAGAACCAGTTTCTTTAGGTTTGAATTACGTCAAAAGACTTAGTCTTATGGTTTATTTATATTCGTCTAGCACCGTCACACCAAATATGGTTATCCGTTAGTTGGGAACCATTTTGTTTTTTTGTGCTAGTAGATGTTCTTAGAAAGATTGACCCACTTTATCAACCGAATTGGAAATTTGCCAATGCCTGGGTTACAGAATATATGTTTTTACTGATAAGTCTTAGGAGCTGAATCAGCGAGATGGTCAGTAAGATGTTTTTTGTAACCTAATTCCACACACATTGTACATTGGTAAGTTTCAGTTATCTTAGTAGTTTTTGGCAATATACATTGCTTTTTTTTCGCTTACAGAGCAACTATTTTCGTTAAATATAATAAATAAAATTACTGTTAATATATTTTAGAAACTTACTTTAATGTAAATGAAGAAACATTACTTTAATACAATTTAAAGAAAATAGCAATCTTATTAATTTTACTAAAAAATCTATCCTAATAATTATATTTGTTTAATTGTCGCTGTATGTCAATCTGTTTGATATTATTAGGTTCCATAGTATGTATCGTTGATTCAGTTTCATGGAAATGTGTTGCTGCAAGAGCTGTTCTACAATTTATATTATTCAATTTCATGGAAATGTATTGATGGTAGAGTTGCAATGCAATTTAACTTTAAATTGTACAGTTAATAGACCATTAACAGAACTGATTGCATGATATTTAAATGCTCATATGTGCGCAATTGAAAGGGTGTTATGAATATATGTTAAATAATTTTCTTCGCCTGTTAGGACGAAAATCGTTATCGTGATTTAACGATAACAACTTTTTGTCTGGCTTTGTAATGTTATAATAATTTATGAACGAGTGATGATCTGTGAATTTTATGCCATAATAATTGAACACGTAGTAGCATACGGTAAATATTCGATGGTGAGGTCATGTGGTTATGTATGGCAAGGTACTACCAGAGGTACGCTTTACTCAGCATCTGAATTGCTAGAGCATTCTGAGGAATGTAGGGGAAAGCGATGAGTACGGAGCAAAATCTGTGAAGTTCAAGAAGGACGAGGCAGTCGGAATAGGAAGACTCGAGGAAATAGGAAACGTTGGAATACAGTGAGAGGAAGGTGATGCAATCAGTCGTAGACATTACACTCTTTTCACCAATCGTTATGATGAAATAAATACAAATTAGACACTGCTATGCTAATAAATACTGTTGACATCGTTTAAGTGGAATTAAAATTAGCACTATTAATTTGTTTGATTCAATTTGATATTTGTCTTGTCTAAGGAGTCTCGTATTGTATTATTTCTTCCCAACAATCATAGCTGTCCCCTGCCATGAACTTTGAAAAAATTTCGTTTCTTAAATGAATTTATTTTGTAGATCTTACCTGCTGCTTCACGAAGGTATTTTACAAACTTGGTATAAACATTGTATTAAATCTGTCTTCGGTTTGAACCATCTGGGTTGAAAATGGGTTGAAGCAAATTGGTTACCATCTTCAGTGAAAATGTTGTTGGAGTGCCCTGTATCAGTACAAAAGCATATGAAGAAGTTTGCATATCATGTAAGTACAAATGCGCATCATATAAAGAAGTTTGCACATTATATAAGTACATATGCAAATCATCATTCTGACTTGCCCTCAGCCGAAAAAGTGAACAAAGTCCAAAACAGTAATCAAGTATTGTCAGCATTAATATAAATATATCACTGCGTTAGTGTATAGGTGTTTATCTGGATGAAGCCGAGTTGAGACTGGATTTAGTAAACACACTGAAAGCAGCATTGTGAATAAGATAATTATTTATAATGAAATTGAAAAGTTAATGACTTTTGCGCTATTGTTGTGCGCATACAATTCAACATGGAATTGAACAGGATAATGCATGCCGCGTTCAACAACGGATATAACAAAGTATATCATTCTTAGATGGAACAATCTGACATTAAGGGTTATCAAAGTATATCATGTATTCGCAAATATGAATAATATTTGTTTCGTCCTGAAGTAGGATGTATGCATTGTTGACTTTCACTCATATTACAATGTTTATTTGTTTGCTTCCCTCATATAGTGATAACGAATAATCATGATTCAACAATTAGCAATCAATCCCATCTCGCGTCCAGTGGACGAACACAGTGTATTTCCAGTTCCACATATACTGTCCATTGATGTACGTATGTAAGTCTCTGTCTGTCTGTCTGTCTGTCTGTATGTATGTATGACTGGTTGACGATTTAAGATGATTTTGAACCAGGTTATCAATATTTAACTGCCGAATTTGTAAGAGAGATAACTGTAATTCTTCTTCCAGTTCTACGCCGACCAGCTTTTAGACAAAGTTTCTGTTCTCGCTTCCGTTTGCATTTAATTAATAATGAATGTAGTCCTAGTTCGTTTAGTCTTAAGCACAATGTAGTATCAAGAGCCAAGATGTGGTCATTTAATGCAATTGATGAGGGTCCATCATGGCGTAAGCAGTTGACTGGCGATCACGTGATGGCTTTATTTTTTCTCTAAAACATAGGACGTATTAACAGTGGAACAAGACAGCGGATAAACATTATAATTGTTCTCATTTCCAAAAGAAGGAGATGAAGACACACATACGAACGGAGCAGCCAATGCATGGTGAAACACCATAATTTAGACGAAGATAGATAACAAGAACATACATTATGCAAATTAGCACAAAAACGGAAGAGCCTCCGTCAAGCAGTTAAGCGATGGCGGCCATCTTTCCGGAGTCAGATAATATTGTCAATTTAATAAAACAATTATGTCTCTAAGCTTGTGACCTTGAAAGAGTGTTTCTGGACAATGGTCTTCGGAAGAAAATGGCAGATAAGAAAATTACATTTCATAGCATGTGTATTATGCCAGAACTTTTATATGTAAATGCTTTTCCCAAACACGTGCATAAGCCAAAGACAGCTGACAAAAAAGTTTTAATAAGTATGGTCAAATATTATATATGTGGTGGAGATTATTGATGTAGGATGATACTGAATGTAAGCGAAAATCTTTCGAAGAAATTTGGTCTTCAGTGTATTTAAACGAAACATTTGCCTCATGGAGCATGGCTTTGAATCGAATGACAAAACCGATTATTCTTGCAATCCTTTTAAAAATATGAAAGTATATATTAATATTTGGCTTTTTAATTTAAACAATAATAAAATTATTGATTTCAACCCATGTAAATTGAAAATCATTAGAGGTTTCCACTTGCTTGGATGTCCATTTATATATGCGTCTAGTAATGATTTATCTTTTTGTTTATGTTAGAATAACAAAGAAGGCATAAATTTCAATGTTTTACTTGAAGACAAAAGAGAAAAGTCTAGCGTTTGGTCTCGCTAAGTTCATACGTACAACAGAATGTTATGTTATATTATATCCTTTCGCACGAAATCAGACATGCCTTCATAATTATGTGGGATGAACTATATTGTTAGGTGTCGGTTTTGGTGGCAAGAGAATCATAATTATGGATATGGAAGTACATATGTTTTGTGACGTCATGTGAAGACAGCGGATACCTCGCTAGTTGCTGTAATTACGGGGATATATAACTCGCTAGTTGTTAACCTGAGTGGATCTAAACCTAGGCTTTTGTTGTTTGCGTGGAAATTCAAGAGAACATTTCGTCGTGCATGCCATTCATATATGTCATAATATTTGCTCTTAGCTGCATGAACATATATATCTTAACATTTATTAATATATATCTTAACATCTACCATACAATTTTATGTTGATTCAATGATTTTATTCCACACTATATGATGTGAATTGCATGAATATCTTCAGGGTCGAAAATCGACGGGGATGGGTAGGGGTGGATGTAACCTGGGATGTCATTGGGCCCCGGGCTAGTAAAGTGGCCTAACAACGCTTTATAATTTTGAAAAAGAAAAGAATTTTTTTAACAAGAACTAAGAGTGGCCCAGATGTTTCTTACCCCATGACCTGCGCTCGCTTCCTATTGGGCTGTATTTCTTTCATATGATATTAATTGACGATTTCATGAATATCAAAGCACTATTTCGATGTATTACTTGCAAATATACCACACTATTTGTTAGGTATTACGTCGATTTGTACCATGCTTTCGGATGTGAATTCCGTAAGTATATACCGCATAATTTAATTTTCACTGCGTGGATATAACAATAATAATTTTTTTTGTGATTTACATACATATATACGACACCTTTAACGGCTAACATACATTATATGGATACATACCTCACTATATGTTTTGAATTACACGATTATATTAACCACTATATGCTGTGAATTATTTCGATATACCGTTACTATACTATTTTAGTGAATTACAAGACCCACCCCCACTATCAGTTGTATATTTCATATATTTCCCACCATTTTATATTAATTCCATGGATATACACGACATTAGTATGATTTACATTATAACTAACATATTATTGCTTCGAATTATAGGATTTACACCAAGCTACAGGTTGTAACTACAATTGATATATATCGTATTAATTGTTGTGAATTACAAGGATACTATTTCCTAGTATTGTCAATTATTTGGATGTGTACACTATTACGTTTGTGAATTACTGGGATGTATACCATGCTAGTGTTATGAAGTACATGAATATATACGACACTTTTACGGAGTGGATTATTTAATGTTATTATTTATTCCACCTCGATTCGAGTAAATGTAAGTGGTGAAACTTATAGATGGAAATATATATAGAGATCTGAGCAGATATATAGAACAAACACGAGCCCCCGTACAGATAAACAAACAATTTAATCACTTACATAAAACAACTATCTGAAGTCGTTACATTAAAAATACCCCAGCTTTTAGGAAAACAAACTTTCGCGATTTACTAAAGAAATGCACAAGTGGAAACAAATAAAATAGATCATTTGTTTACTGATAGAATTAGTTCATCATAGGATCGAGTGAACAATCCCAGTCAATGCCTTTAATGATTTCATAACCTGTTCATCATTTCGCTCGACTTCCACTGTAGCTATTCAGATGCCTAGATCTCCGGATTCTACTCTCAACAATCCGTCCTAGGATACTCAGTATTTATACGTAGCACAATTACGTCATAGGATTCCACTTTTAAGATTTTCCATTCAATTCTTAAGACCTAACGCTTATGCAATCAAGACAACACATTGAACAATGCGTCAAGCGCTTATAAAGATTAATGCACGACTTTCTATGCATAACTCAACACCGTTATACTTCAAAAAGCATATTATTATACGGATGCATTAGACAAAATTCATGCAAATAAAAATCATTTCAGCAAATCATTTTATATATCTCGCATCAACAAATTACATGGGATTGTCACACAACCTTTGTTGCAGACGTCAATCTAAAACAGTTCGTCGGATTGCTTTGACATCACTTTTTTAAGAGCGAATTTCTTGCAAATTCCTCTGAGTCTCCAATAGTCTTCTTTTCTCTTGCAGAAAAAACGTTAGACAGATAAAAATTTCCGATGAGGCGATATAAAACCTAGGAAATTTTGGGTAAGAACACGCCCCATTAACTAGCCTAACCAATCAGTCAAATCTTTCGGTCCCTTCCTCAGTGGCGCCAAAACTTGGGATCAGCTTGACCTGGTAGTTTGATAATTACAGAAGATCAGCAACTTTTCAATTGTAATAGCTTTGCCCTGAAAATAACGTACACTGTGCGTACAATAATCCGTCTGGCTGATGTCCTAACAGTAGCTTTAATTCGGAAAGCATCCCCCAACCCCTCAAAATGACATTCCAACATGGCAGTGTGACAATTGATTCGCGTCCATTCTTTAAAGTTCTAGCTAATGGTTCTCTGGTCTCAGCTAATGGGTTTAAGATAGTTCGCCAGAAATTTGCCGCGTCACACACACTCTTGCCGTTAATTAAAGGGATATATACCACGCTATTAATGTGAAGTACAGTGATATTTACCTATGATGTTTACCTATTATTAATTGCCACATTATTTACAATGAATTACGGGCCCCGAGTTGTATAAAGCAATCACCGTTCTGGATCATTGCCACCTCAACTCTGTGTGGATTCGAGACTCAGGATCGTCTAACTTGGGTACGTGCGAAAGCCTGCCAGTAGCGTCTCGTGGGTCGGTGGATCTTCCTGAGCTTTTCAAGGATTCTTCCTAAACCTTTGATACTGGTAGATATGTATAGCTGTTCTAGTGCTGAATAATGGCATTCAACTCTGCAAAAACAGCACTATAATGAATTATATTATATTATATTATATTATATTATATTATATTATATTATTTGATATATATCACATTACTTTTTGGAATTATATTGATTATATTGATTCACAGTGATGGGAATGACACATCGTCACAAATATTTTCATCATCATCTCCATCATCAATATAAATCAGTAGTTAAATATCCATCACTTGATTCAGTTATCTTTGCTTCCAAACATTTGTACACCCTTTATACAGATTGACAAGAATGACCAGTCTGTTTTATCTTTTATTTACACACGGTTCTGACAGATCCGGAGGCCGAGTTGTTAGAGCGTCCGCCTAAGATGTGGGAGGTCGTGGTTTTGATCAACAGTTGAGTTATACCAAAGACTTGCCAAAAAGGTATTAACAGTTACCTAGCTAGCCACACATCATTAAGAGATTAGTGTTAGGACTGGTCGGCCTGTTGTCAGGATACTGTAACTGTATTGAACATCATGCTACATGTCTGCGGCATGGTGCCCTAGTGCTAGACATCACTATAAACTGCCTCACTGCAGACATCTTAGCGACATGACTGAACAATTGTTAAAGTAACGCTAAAAATTCAAATACACACACATTAATACTTAGTAAACCCAGAAACAGGAATAATGGAATGCATGCAGTTTGCATGCAGGACTTGCAAGACATAATCTTGCAAGAGTGCGCAGCATGATTTATGCAGATCAGACCATTATTTGTTTTATTAGTGGGCTTGATATTAAACTTTGCATCAAAAATTAAACCGGCATGATGTTCTTGTCTAGCTAGAGTATTATATGCAAGCAATCTCTCTCCACAACATATTTTAGATTGCAATAATTTTAATATAGATAATTAGTTATATTAATAATCAAGGTTCTTGACATTCAGAAGGTCGAACTCTGTGCCATCGTTATTTTGATCTTCATTCATAGCACATCATGCATGACTGTCCCACTTTCTTCACTTTGGGGCTACATGTTATAGTTGAGAATGAGAGTTGCTACATGAGTGTCTCTTCCAGTTCAGACCGTTTAAAGCTTTCTGGTGCATATTTATTTTCATCTGCGTTCAAAAGTTTGCTTATGGTGCATCGACCGGTCCAATTATCTTCATTTGTGCTGCATGAAAGGTTTAGCACATTAGATGTTAAAAACGTTATAATTAAAATGAAGAAAAAAAAAAGTAACAAAAAGCATTTTTGTCTCAATAAATAAAAAAACGAGAAACGTTCAAGTAGTTTTTAGGCAACACAAAAATCAATAAAAGTTTATATAGACCTGTAAAGTATATAAAACTTGTTTAGGCATAGCTTACAATTTCAGTCTATAATTGTTATTTTGTGTAAGATATTTATTCTAATCTGATGACTAGAAAATACTCAAAAAGCTACAAAAAATATACTTTATAGCATGCGAAACGTTCCAAAAAGAGACTGCACAAGGTTAAACACATCGTCATCTTCCAATGCATAAACACCTGGCCTGCACTACCAGATATCAGCACTATGTTGTAGCATGTTTATGTAAAGTATCGTAGGCTAGCATGATATATTCATTATTGATCGATATTGTCTATAGTATCACAGCCTGTATGGCCTATGATAAAAACAAAATGTTAGTACCAAATATAAAAAAACTCAAATAAATAAAAATTAAAATAAAAGAACCCGCGTTTTTCGAGGTGAAAAGTAAAACGAAAAAAACCCATAAAACAACAACAAAAAAACTTTTATATCATCTATGGTTTAGCACAGTGTTAAAATACTGATTAAAAGATAGAGCGTCTGCCTCGGATGCGTGAGTTCGAGGATTCGAACTCCGACCGAGTCATACGAAACACTTATAAAAATGTTACTTGCAACTGTCCCACTCGGCAGTCAGCATGAAGAGGTTTGTGTTAAGAATTGTAGGCTTAGTAACATGATAAAGTGACTCTTTGGAGATTATGCTATATGTCTGCGGCATGATACCTCAGTGCTAGACATCAGTGTACACTGCCACACAGCTGACATCTATGTAACATGACCGAAAAATTTTCAAAGCTCCGTGAAAATTCAAAACCACACACACACACACACACACAAGGAAAAGTATGAGCTACAATAGAACACGATGCTCACGTAGATATGGAGCTAGACTCTAATTTGTGCGACAAACCGAGTTATAAAACTATTTTATGCGGAAGGAGTTTTCGAGGCTAACATATCCCCATAATTACATCCTACCGATACAAATCTCTATATTGAACGTTATAAGAAGAGTTCGACAATACACTCTTACAATATCCATCTATTCACTTGATACGCTGATATCCTACAAACAAATGTAAACAAGAATGTAAACAATCGGATAAGACTAAATATTACTGTCCTTCTTCACTTTTATGACCTTTAAATATGATAGTAATAAATAAATAATAATACCATATTTTACAACCAATGCAAAGAATGTTTTTTGGTCACATTTTCACAACAGTTAATAAATATGATCCATGATAAATACAAACAACTTTTGAAGGAACCATCTATTGCCCCTCCTGGTCAAATGCACGCCATCGGAATGCAGGAACCGGGGTTGGAAACCATTGTTTCTAACAAAATAGAAACCAGGATATGCTCTTAAGAATCTTGTCATCTCTACACGAATGTATAAAGCTGATAGGTTATATTCCCGGATAAACACTCTTCTGGGCATTCTTCTTATTAGTGGACAACCCACTAAAACATACCGGACACCCATGTCTCGGAATTCGAAAGACAATTCTTGTATATCTGCCACTGTCTCGGCGGGCGATTTGTATCCAATTTCGTTTTCTCTAATTTGGAGAAAAACAATTTCAGGTATAACATCATACTGGAGTGCTAAAAAAGTAGAGGTCCAGGCTCCAGAAACTCCGAAATAACCGATTAATAGGCCAGGCGGTCTCATCATGGTATCTGCCACGGCACTTCGTCTCAATCTATTGACAATGCTATGTCCTACGATTAAGAGACGCATTTTGTTAATAATTTTTTTAATGGTTGAGCTTGGTATATATATACAACTAATTATGTAACTTAGTACAAAGACAAAGGAGGTTCGAACGACTTCAATAGTTCCTTTGAAGAAACACTACAAAGAATTTCTCTAACATTTGAAGCCTGTCTTGATTATATAAGACATTATTCAATTTATTCTTGTTCTGTCTTTATTATATAGGTATTATTTAACTTGTAAGAATGCAAAGAAAGCGAATGAATATTTCTTTTCTTTATCCTTACTCCCTAGTGCTAAGGCACTTAATTTAAATATCAAAATTCTTCCAAAAAGGTGGCTAAGGCCCTATAAACAACTTAATAAATAATTAATAGTTTACTTTAAACTATATCTAAATTCTTTTTAGATTTCTTTTCAGGAATCTTTCACAGGACTTTACGTATAAAACCGAAACGACTATGACAATCCGATGACCAAAGGTAAAACATATCACATTTAAACATTTTATCTACAAATGCCGCAGCATTCAAAGGAATTAATAGAAAACAAAAACACATAAATTATTTAAATAAAGTACACCTTTTGGATTTTAATTTGGAACTTAATTGGGATTATTTAAAAGAATTCTCAAAAATACATCAAATATTGTAAGGTCTAAGGGAGATAACTCGTATACAAATTTGAACTAGCTAATGCTGTCCAAACATAATACTATACAAACATACAAACTGAAAATAAATTTTTGCACACATAATGGACAAACTTGACTCTGACAAAGTCAACTGGGAATACTTATATATAATATAACAATATAGTTAAAACAAGAGTGGAAATTGGCCCTGGAATTTTATAATTCTAAGGGAAAAGAGTACAATCCTAAGTTTAAAGAACAAGACTGTAAAGAAATCTTTATGCTCTATAGCACTAATAGAGAAATCGAGAGTATTATCGGTCGAAATTCCTTTTTGGGTATTGTAACTATTATAAATTTGACAAACAAAGCAAAGATCAACACCCCCGATATTACAAGCAAGTGGATACGAGTAATAATAATAATGCAATGATAATTACTATAAATATTATCTTGTGACTAAATACAAACAAAAAGCACATGTTCCTGATTACTCGAGAACGAATCAAGTAATACATATACATATATACGGTAGGAAAACAAGCCTATAACAGAAGTGTGTGCTAATCTAACAGTCGCGTAATCACAGTGGATTTGACTAGTCTTAACCTGGACGGAATATACTTGTAAACGACGCATGATTGTCGTGATTCAAAAAGGGGCGTTCTATTACGGACAAAACGGTAGCATTCTATTTAAATCTTGAAAGGAAGAACAATATTTACTATGGCAAGTTCCAGAGAAGACACAGATTCTGAGGAGAGACAAAATTGTCCCATTTGTCTGTGTGAGTTCAAAATTCCGAGACAGTTACCGTGCATGCATTCTTTCTGTGAAAAATGTTTACAGGACTACATATCATCTCGAGAAGAAACAGTAAAGAAACTAAACAAAATCGAGTGTCCCATTTGTAGACTAGCCGTCAGTCCTGAAGGAAAAGGTAAATCTTCTAAAATGTTGGCATCTATGTTTCCCATTAACGTGATTTTTCAGTCCATTAGAAGTGATCATGCAAAAGTGAAAGTAGACCGATCGTGCGACAGTTGTCACACTGCTGGCAAATTGAGGTCAGCTCAAGATTTCTGTGTAGAGTGTGAGGAGGGTATGTGTGAAATATGCTCGGAAGTTCATCGGAATCTGAAGATTACTAGAAATCATGTTATATTTTCCATGGAGGAATTTACGAGCAATCCACAGAATGTAATGAGGATTGCAAAAGGGTTCAGCTGTCCTGAACACGATGGGGAGGCAATTGTTTTCTATTGCAAGGATCACAGGACTGCTTGTTGTAGCAAGTGTTGCATTGTCAGCCACAGAAACTGTGCCAGTGTTTCTGACTTGAACAAAGAATTACCAAGTCTACTACAGGAAATGAACCCAGACAGTGTAGTAGACCAGATGAAGAAAGTAGAAACTCATCTTAAGTCTTTTACGGAAGTCAATGAGTCTAGCATCAGTCTCCTTGAGTCCCAAGTGAATGACTTGACTAATAAAATTAGAGACATAAGAAAGAAAATAAATAATGTCCTTCATGAGTTAGAAAGAAAAATCAAGATGGAAGGACATAGAATTTGCAAGGAAGATACGATAAGAAAACAGGAAGAAAGCCGCCATTGTCTAAGTTTGATAAATTCAATTAGAAATTCACAATCGCTTCTAGAAACAGTAAGGAAATATGGAACAGAAACACAGGTGTTTCTTATGACAGAAAAAATGAAGTCACAACTTACTTCATACCTGGATCAGATCCAAGAAAAGTACACGAAGACTGAGACCACTACAGTCTTGTTGGAAATGAATCCACAAGTCCAGCTATTACTGACTATAAGCCCCGACGGTTTGGCGACGATCAGTAGCAAACGAGAACTTCAAAGGCTGTCTAATGCAATTATCCAGATGTCATCCAGAAACTGTCCGATTCAGATGGAGAGAATTATTGAGATCACAGTTAAGGATCGTTGGCTACAAAATTATAATGGAATCAAGTATTTGTGTTCTGGTCATTTGATGCTAGCAGAGTATACGAATGACAGACTACATCTGCTTGATTCCTCGTGCAACCCAATTACAAGTTACGAACTGAAAAGCCAAGTGTTCGACGTCTGTGTTGTAAATGATAATGATGAGGTGGCCGTGACAATGCCGTTTCAGAAAAGAATCCAATTCCTTTCTGTCACAAATGGGAAGATCACACCAACCAGGACGATAACCACGAGATATAAATGTCATGGTATTGCTGCTGCTGGAAAGGGGAATATCGTTATAAGTGGTGACTGTATTCATGAGAGTAAACCCTACTGGAGCCTTGTCAACAGTGAAGGGAAGGAGTCATGTCATCTGATTGAATGTCACTGTGACGGCTCATGGACCTATGTCGCTGTCGACTCATCCTTCAGACATGTCTACATTACTGTGAATAGGGCCCATTCTCTGTATTGTTTTGACATGAGTGGCAGCCAGAATTTTGTCTACCATCCTGACAGTCTTAAGAATCCTCGTGGTATTGCTACAGATAAATATGATAACGTGTATGTCGCAGGATATGGATCAAACAACATCCACCAGTTGACACCAGATGGTGTTGTTATTCATATTGTATCTAACGGAGTACCATCTAAACCTCAGGCTATTTGCTTTAATAGGGACGGTGATGTGTTTTTAGTCACAAATAATTCAGACGAAAGAAAGCTTTACCAATATAAACTAAAGTAGGATTTTATTCTGGTGTAGTTTCGAGTTGACGTGATTGTGTTTGAGTGAAATGGTGTCCTATAATTGATTTTGTTACATTTTTTGTTCCTAAAAATATTATTACCTTGTATATTTTCAAATAAGTAAATCAATGAAAAATATCCACTATTTTAAAAGACCGTAACACCATCCAACAGCCAGCACCATATTTCGTTGTTGTTCATGTCATATCTAAATATGTCGACAATATGTACTCATATATCGTCAAATACGATTTTTATGAGATATGTCTCAACAATATATAGAAATAAGATTTCATTTGCAATAATAACTTTGTCATTGCTAATTAAGTTAAATGAATCACATGTTTAAATGGTTGTTGTCAAAACGATAAACGGAAATAATTAAATTGTTAAACGAAAAGTAAAACGCACGTTAGAATCGTACCCATCACAAAACAGTACATCAGCAGCAACAATAACAGCAACTGCATCTACTACGACTGTGAGAATAAAAAAGACTGATTCTGCTGCTAATCATAGCTCTTCTTTTATCAAAACCAATGGTACTGATAATGTTTGGTTCTGTACCTTTGAAGACATGTTAAGTGCACATATGGTTATATTATAGAGATAAATGGCTTATGAATAAGATGTATATGTAGGATGGAAACGACAAAGCTATTGTTTTACAATGTAAAGACATAGGAAATGAATGTATCTTACATGCAGAGACATTACGGTTTTCTATACAGATCATACATGGAACTGATTTTACTCTTTAGACCATGTTACGTTATACAATTAGCCAAATGTACAATGTGCTGTTTGAATAAGAGAAGGAATCAGAGACACGTCCTAGAATGAAAATGAGACATGGCCTGCTTCAGCAAATATAAGTATATTCCCAGGATATATGAACTGATTTAGACTATGCAACTGATGTTGCTGCTATTATTAATACTACTACCACTATTACTAGTACTAAACAAGGTAGAGTTACGTATAAATATACCGTATTTATATACGTGTACATGTCTTAATTCGAATGATACAAAACACTAACAAATACCAAACAAATGATGCCAAACACACTGAACGTACCCAAGTAATCATGTCGGTCTGTACGGTCGTTACTGTATGTTTGCGCCAAGTATGTATGTAGGAATATTTGCATATGATATTCCCAAATTCATATTATGCTCCGTAAATGCCATGCATATTATATGTGAGAGTACATGTTGTACACATGCAACTTCTGAAGAGCAAATATAATGATCCAAAATCCTTTTCCTCACTGCAAGTCGGAGCGTAATTCTCTTTGTATCGTGCATTATATTATGACAAAAAATTAAATAGTAAAAAACCCAGTATAATTTAGTTGTACATATTCGTTAAAACTGCAGAGAAACGGTCGCTTTTTACCGCCCACCTCGTGACCTACATTACCTTTCAAATCTTATCTCTGTACATGGGCATGCGACTGCAAACACATTTTTGACGTAACAATATTAAATTTAATATGCGTCTTTTGCATTCATATGTAGATAGCATGATTACCAATAACGTATAACAAAATTTCAATAAATTATAAACACTTGCAAACCGTTTGAATATATTCTTTTCGACCTGTGCTACGGCTGTGGGGGATAATAAATGTGTTACAAACATAATATCTATCTATCTATCTATCTATCTATCTATCTATCTATCTATCTATCTATCTATCTATCTATCTATCTATCTATCTTACATGTATATATGTATTTTTTATGTCTATCTGTCATACTAAAGCAATGCAAAAATAAACTCCAATATAAACATTTTCGTATAAACTGTGCTAATGGTAAGTTGAGAGTGACTGGCATTGACCACATCATACGCTGGTTAAATGCAAATTGAAAAGAAAGAGACAAATCTTGATTAATGGTTTAAGTACTGAACTGACTTGTTCATCTTCCACAGTCGGCTTTAACTCGATCACCGACTTGTGCATTGTTTGTTTGTGAGCTGTACTGGTGAGAAACTAGAAATACTTATGACACCGGTCGTTTTTTTTTTTTTGTTGTTGCTTCTCCTACTAAACTACTTGGAAGATTGCCGTGCAATTTTATTTCAGCATGCATTCCATGATTTGGTTTGTTCTAAAAGAAAAGAGTTCTATTCAGACAACAATATCGCAAACATAGTGGCCATTTGAATTATATTATTAACGCTACACGTTCTGGATGGTTAAATCAATATGGGATTTTCGCTGCAAAACCTTTTTGTTTTAAAAAGGATCTATAGCGGTCAGCTGGAAACCTTTTATATCACCATTACTTCTTCATCGAAGGTCAACTTGACTTGGTATTTTTACACGAAGATTTCTTATGGTCGTGACCGAAATGAAAATGATTCCGATTTGATGTCCGTTATGACTGTCACAATGGCCATCAAAAAATATGTGTCTCACTATGTCTCGTGAATAAATGCTTATATCATCTAGAGGATTCTACTTCAAGACTTCTCAACAATTGTTGGTTGATCCAAAATGAAAAGGGTGCATGTCGGACTCCCATCGTGAAATTCTTTAATAACAACTCCTCTTAAATGGCATGTCATTTGACACGGGAGTTTCATTAGAAGTGTTACGATCGTGTCTTGTTTATCCCCACCCCCACCCCCTGTTTAGCGACGAGGTTGTAAACAAATCACCCTGTGCATTGTTAGCTAGTTGGAGAATGGAATACGGGGACTGAAAAGCGACAATGGAAAGTGGGCCATTGTATAGGGACAGTACGGGAGATTGGTAACAATGTAAGCAAGCGCTGACCTGAATACGCGCTAATCTAGGGAGAGATAAGTACATGAGATATATAAACACATACAACACATATATCTTGATGGGTGTCATATGACAGGGGACTTTGAGCTATGGTGAAATTGTATAGGGTTCAGATGGTAGAGGGCCAAACACAACATAGACAGCGACATATATATACTAGTTTCAGCCCCAGATTTATATATCAAGTATTACCTAGACCCTGAAATTATGTTGGCGGTGTTCATAAATTTGCATTATTGTAATCATTCTGTCAATGGCTATAATCAAGCACAAGACTAATTCCTAAAGCGATGTGGCGTATAGTAACGCTAAAATTACGAATTTGTCCAAACAATTAAAGCAAACTAAACATATCGCCCAAGTTACATTGCTTTAGACTAAAATGGATAAACCTAGTAACTATTTATGGTACTAAAGATGGTTAATATCGTTTAACCGGCTTGACGCAGACTCTTCAGAAAAGATAGTAACTATCGCTTAACCGTCTTGACGCAGGCTCTGCAGTTTTTGTGCTGTTTTTCATAACATATGATCCTGTTGTCTATTTTCGTCTACATTATTGTGTTTCATCATGCATTGGATGTTCAGTTTGTCTGTTTTTTCATCTCCTTCTTCTGGAAAGAAGAACATATATAAATTTTCTCAACAGTTTTGTTCCTCATTTAAGACGTCCTTTGTTTTTGAATAAACCGCATTCGCGTGATTGCCAGTCAACCCGCTTATAATATGACGGACCCGCAATAATTGCTTTCGATGACCACACCTTGGCTCTTCATGCTATTGTGCTCAAGACAAAATGAACTCTGACTACATTCATCATTACTTCAATGTAAACGGAAACAAAAAATAAGAAGCATTTCAAAGCTTGTTGGAGTAGAACAGGAAGAAGCATACCAGTTATCTCCCTTTCGCCGTTTCCAGATAAACAATTTAAAACTTCAGCCGTTAATTTTGATAACCATGTAAAAATACATCTTAGATTTTCAACCGTTGTGTCAACTGTCCCAGAGATACCATTGCGTATTGCATTATTGAAAGCCTAACCAGTAAGACCACCGGATAGGCGCACATAAATAGTTAATTTTATCAACGACCAGAATATCGACGTCTTCCTCCTGACAGAAACATAGCTAAAAACATCAGGCGATTAGCCCAAGTGCGCGGATTTAACAGCCAACGCAGACTCCATAAAGACGTTCACCCGCCAGTCTCGCAGAGGTGGAATTGTTGTCATCACAAAGAATTCCATGATAAAATGTCTTAAGTACAACACAATCTTCAATTTATGTCACACATCGTTTGAACTAGTCCAAACAACACTAACACTGGAACAAAGATCTGTCCATGTTTCTGATGCTACCACCCTCCTCCTACTCAAAAAACAAGCTGACTGAATCTCTTCTGTTGGAGCAGTTTCCGAATCTTCTGAAGTATGGAAATGCGACAGGTGGTAACATAATTAAACCTAATTATTTTTAAAGATTTCAACTTTCACTTTCAGTGTTTCCCTTTACGTACAGTTGTGCGTCAGAGACGCATGTTCCCAAAAATTGACGCACACTTTTTATTGCCATGCATATTTTTGACGCAAAGGTTGTACATGCTGCGATGTGTTAAATCTCAAATGCAGTTAACGAACGACGGCATCTTTTCCGAGATGGAGTGTAGGCTTTGTTATGACAGAGTAGCTTCCCATAATCGCGCGAGCGCCAACCCGTCTGGTTCTGGCTTTATTATAATGGAATAGCTCCCCCTAATCTCGCGATTACGAGATTTCCTTCACGCTCAGCAGCATGTCTTGCAAGGAAAGGAGCATTCATACTTTTCTAAGTAGAAAAGGACCTCCAGAAGAAAACCACGAAGAATCATCAGCAAAGAAGGTGAAGGATGATGAATATATAAAAGTAACTGTGGCGCGTAATTTCAACGATAAATGGAGGAAAGAATTCCCCTGGATGGAATACAATTCATCTGCTGGAATGTCATGCTTGACTTGTGTTCGGGCGAGTGCAAAGACTTCCAAAGTGAAGAATCCTTTTGTGACTAGGCCAAAAAACTATCAAAAATCCGCGCTTGTTCGCCATGAAAAATCTGGAGAACATATTATCGCAAAAAGGATTTCGCAACAACTAAATCTGGAAACTTGTCGAGAAAAATGCAAACAGCAGGTAGACGCTAGCCTTATGGTGCAGATGCGAACGGCTGTACATATGTGCCGAAAAAATATTCCAGACCGACAGTTTCCTGGTTTAACGGAACTAAAGGAATTTCAAGTAAAATCTCTCTCTCCCTCCCCCCCCCTCTCTCTCTCTCTCCTCTGCTTGCATGTGTCTGTGTACGTGACTCTTGTTTTAGTACTTGAGATGCAATTAAATTATAAAATGAAACGGTCATCATTGATCAATCCACTCCACTTTACTTTTATAAAATAGACTTTTCAGTTAAAAACCGTAACGCTGATCCTGAATGAAAGGAATAACATTGGTTCTGCAATATTTAGTACACTCGTACCAGCTGACTTGTGCTCTCTGACAGAATGATGTGCAAGGTTTTATTAATTTGTTTAATTTGTTTTTAGAGGGACAATGGTTGCTCAGCCCTGCAGAATGAGACCCTGACATACAAGAAGTACGGGATTGTGTCTGAGATGCAGGCAGCAGCCTCTTTAGCTTGCAAGGAGATGGTTCAACAAAGGGTCCAGACATAACCATACCTCGGCGTTCTCCTTGATGAATCTTTGGATATTGCTGTGCAAAAAAATCTGGTTATATTTTATCGAACTGTTCATGGTGGGAAGGCAAATACTGAATATTTAGCTAATGTGAAGGTGCAAGATGGAAAATCGGAAACCATCACAAATGCCTTAATGGATATTCTTCAGGACTACGAGATTGATATTAAGAAGTTTATTGGTTTGGGCACTGATGGGGCAAATGTCATGGTGGGTTCAAAATCTGGAGTGGGTGTACGGCTGAAAAAGAATAATAATAGAATGGTGAGTGTCTGGTGTATTGGTCATAGATTAGCCTTGGTAGCACACTGGGCTGCAGCAAGCATAGCATACATGAAAAAATACCAGTCTGTTGTGGTCACAATCTACAAATTCTTTTCATATTCAGTTTGTAGGTATCAGAGGATAAGATACATGTGCCAGATTTTGGTAAAGAAAGCAAAAAGGTTAAAAAAAAAAAAACTACCTAGGTGAGATGGCTGTCTCACCATGATGCTGTGCAAGCATTTCACTTGAGCAGGAAGCAGCTCAAAATGACTCTGCAAATGCTGCAAAAGCAAAAGGCATCCTAGCTGAGGTAAATACATTCACGTTTCTAGCATCAACAATGTTCTTGCTTGATGTTCTGCAAGAGATAACCAGATGCAGCAAAGTATTTCAAAAGGAGGTCATAGACATTGATCAGGTAGAACATATTCTTGATGCAACTCTGGAAACACTGAAAGATCATGTCAGCAATGTAGATGGATACACACCACGTGTGACTGAACTAAATGGTCAACATGACATGTCAGGAAAATACCAAGGTGTAGAGCCCAAAGAATATCATCAGCGTAGTAAAGAGTCTGTCAAAAATCTTGGAAAAGAATTTGTAGCATGTGTTGAATCAGAGATGACAAAAAGATTTTCCCACGTGATATGCAGATTTTGAAACGCCTCTCTACAGTGCTCAATCCTAGAAAGTTACCTCAAGGTACTGAAGAAATAAGAACCCGTGGTTTCGAGTCCTTGGGGAGGCTCATTGAACACTTTGGAACAGGGGGAAATCCTCTGATTGACCCTGAGGAAACCAAAGCATATTTTCTTTGCTTCAAACGCTACATTTCGAGACATAAAGAGAACGGGCTTGCGGAAATCAAAGAAGGAGGGATATTTTCCTTCCCCAATCTTACTCAGCTTGCTGCTATTAGTCTGGCCATTCCACTTACCCCTGTGCCTTGTGAGAGAGGGTTCTCTGTCCAAAATGCAATGCAGTCACTCAAAAGAAACAATCTTTCATAGAAGTCTCTTCATGAGAAAATGATTGTTAGATATGATGCCAAACGTCCTGACTTTGACAGGCAAGAGTTTGCAAAAATATCTTTTTCATCAAATTTCAAGCAATCTGTTCTAGGAAGAAATAATAAAACAATGGTGACAGTGTAAATTTCGTTTCAGAATCATTAAAATGATTGTTTGATTATTGAGCTTGTTTGTTGATTTTTAATTTCAGTACGAGATATGGTGATCATGCAATACACATAATTTCATATGTTTAGGTACAAGAGATTAGGGGTGAGATGAAAATTTGTCAGCATATGTTTGACTTACTCATTTTTCATTTGACCCCCAGTTCTGACACCAAAGAGTTTTTTTGATCCTCAGTATTACACTCCTAGGGGATACACTGCTTTCACTGTCCTGGAAACCCATACAGATAAAAACTCCTAGATTCCATTCATGTTTTCAACCTTAAACAGTCAGTTAACCAACCCACCCATACACGTGGTCATTTTCGACTGGATTCTTTATAGACCAGATGATAATAGACTGCACTCTATCCTTGTATTCCACGAACTTGTATCAAATCATCTCGAATTATATGCCATCTCGACGAATCAGTCCCTAACCCTCAACCTTTATTTGCTACTAAGAGAAATATATATGATTAGTAGAACCAACCTAATGCATAACATCCAAGAAAACCGAATAAGTTGCTTACCTCCTACAGCAGAACAGTTGATAACTACCTGCGTTCATTGCTTGAAAAACCCAGCCACCAAATGCGGAGTATCAATAAAAAAAGTGTTCTCCATGGTATAGCAGTGTTAGAGACCAGCTTCGCACTTCTTAAAGACATCGCCGTAAAGCAGGCTTTCATCCAGACTCACTATTCATAAACAAATATCTGAAGCCGCTAAGAACAACGTTACAAACATAGTCTATTTAGCCAAATTATCCCACTACAGTACCACGATTACGGAGAGTTCCAGTTTAAAGAGCTCGTTTTAAAAACAAACAAACTAACGTCAAGGAACAAATGTACAACACTTCCAATTACCTTCTCTCTAGTAGACCTTCCGGATCTATTTGCAATTTTTTTCCGTGACAAAGTACAAACCATTAGAGATACACTTGACAACACAATATCAACTGACTCGTTGTCACCATACAGATATTATACCGAATTTCAACGACAAATCACTTCTTCGCCGCTGCTTGAGTGCTTAGACCCAATATTGCTTTCACTAACTGATGTAATTAATATCTTTCTCTAATCCTGGGAATTCTCATCATATTTCAAACTGCCATCGTAAAGCATCTGTTGAGGAAAAGAACCACTTGGCCATAACGATTTAAAGAACTATCGCCCAGTTTCTAATCTCCCGTCAATATAAAACAATCTTAGAAAACGTTGCTCTAACCCAACTTGTATCTCATTTCACTTACGTCTTTTTAGCAATGTACATTCTGATATCGTCCTTGCCACTGAAACTACTCTTATAAAACGTATTTAATGATATTCTCTCTGCTTTGGATAGCGGAAAGATTACATCCATCAATCCTCCTTGATCTGTCTGCAGCATGTGACACAATACACCACGATAAATTATTTCACCGTTTCCAGCATGTATTTGGTATTCAAAATGCAGCGTTAGAGTGGTTCAAGTTCTACTTAGTCAACAGGACACAACTTATATCTGCAAATGGAATAAAACCTAGCCCAGTTGAACTACGTTGTGGTGTTTAAAATGGATCTGTACTTCGACCTGTTTACTTCATTATATACACTCATCCGCACTCAAGTGTCATAGATCATCATCCAGTGTCTCACCAGTTATACGATGATGACACCAAGATATACAAATCTAGGCACCCAAACGAAGTTGATGCTACCATCCATGAAGTAGAGAGGTGCATTTTTTATGTGCAATCATGGATGACTTGTAACAGGTTGCAGATGAAGGATGATAAAACTAAGGCCATTCGGATCAAAACACAAAGACGTTGTCATTCACATCCTTTACCTCCAACAATAAATAACAGCAACACAAAATATTAAATTTACACAGTCAGTACTAAACCTAGGGATTACTCTAAACAGTATTCTCACATTGCACCAACATGTCATGAACATTTGTAAGGCTGCATATCTTGAATTGAGACGCATCAGGTCTATTCGTAAAAATATATTTCAGTTGATGCCACTCAAGCATTTTGTTTGTTCATTAATACTTGCAAGACTGGATCATGTGGTTTGTTCGTCTCAATATCCACTCCAGAAACTTCTAAAAGTTCAAAACACAGTTACTCGGCTATCTTTAGAGTACCACGATCAGAACACACACCACTCCACTGCTCAGAACCCTACACTGGCTATCCATTCGATCCAGAATCCATAATCAAACAAAGAATGTGTTCCTGTTGTATGTTTCAATGACGGACTCCAGTCCAACATACCTATCCGGCCTCACCCATGTGTAGACACGAGAAATATACTTATGCTCCTCTTCTGACAATCGTAAACTCATTGTTCCCACTATTAAGTCATATGGTCAACGTTCTTTCGCATAGCAGAGCATATCAATGTGGAATGAATTGCCCATTGGAATTAGAGAGAAAGACAAAGTGAACACTCTCAAGAGTGCTCTTAAAACTCACCTTTTTCGACTGCAAGAACAAACTTAAAAGACCTAGTACTGTTTCGTATCTTAAAGGTTTTCAGCATTAGTTATGTTTTCAAATATCATGGTTTCTGATTTTTGTTTTTCTGTAGTTATATGAATATTGATGTAAAGCGTTTTGAGCTTCTAAAGATTAAACGCAAGACAAAGTCCTCATTATTATTATTATTATTATTATTATTATTATTATTATTATTATTATTATTATTAAAAACAACAGAGTCTATATTATAATCTAAATATTTCCAGCTTCAGTGACTTCACCGTACTCAATACTAGATGGATAATGGCAAGAATGAACTGAATATGCCCTACTGTAGGTAGGTAGGAGAAATGCATTGATAAGGATAAAGTGAGGTTTATGAGGAAAATGACCAATACATAACAGAAAAACAAACGTACGCGCCCACACACAAACAAACACTAACAAAACGTACTCGTCAACACAAACATATACACACAAATGTAGGCGTACACACACACACACACACACACACACACACACACACACACACACACACACACACACGGAAAGAAACAAGACAAAGCAAACGAAAAATATATTATCCACAACGGAAGAGTAAAGAAAAACAAACCAAAAAACTACGATTAACAGAAACGTACGGTATGGCATACAAACACACACTTTATTATCCACACAAACGTATATAAACGCATACAATCCCCAAATCTACTGTCTTTCGGGATTGACTCCAGTAGAAAACTAAATATCTGAATGTGTGAAGGTTGTTTAAAGCCCAGAATGAGAATAGTTAAATCTTTTGAAACTTGACATATCTTTTCATCTCACAAGACTTGGTTTTAAATTTACAAACAAATCAGTCATGCATGTTAATTATATAGTCCCTGCGGATCCTACAAGAATAATTAGTTACTCAGTCTACTATACTTTTGACAAAAATATAGTCAGGGTCACAGTCAAGCATGTGATTGTTATTTTCATACTTTTTTCATCAGTTGATTTTCCTTGTTGTTATTATTAGTAACATACATACATACATACATACATACATACATACATACATACATACATACATACATACATACATACATACATACATACATTTTGTATTTTTAAATTTTTGTTTATAATTCAGGTTATATATTTCAAAATAGTACTCATTTAATGATTCTGTCAAATTTATATTTAGTTTAGGTTTGTTTGGCTTGATTTACATAAAACTGTTTCATGAGTATTGTACTGATGGTCTCTTTCATATGTACATGCTGATAATTGACAATTGTTGCTACCATTTATTTGTTTCAGATGACATTTTTGCTGAAGCATTAACCCCACCAAAGTCTAAGGAGAAGAAGGAGAAGAAGACAACACCAGTGGCCACAGCAACACAGAAAGTTAAATTCCCTATTGGTGGCGATGATGATATTTTTGCTGATCCCCTTAGTTGAGATGTGATAATTAATTACATAGTGGAACTAAGTTTAGAAACAATTCCAGATAAAGTGGGTGATCACATGGAACAACATTAAAAATCTATCTGAAATTTCATTTTCATAATCAGAACATCTGATTGACTGTGATAGATTTTTTTTTATTTGCTCTGTGACTCTTCGTTTAATTTTCAGTTTTGGAGAAAAATATTGGTTTTCATATTTTTGCTATGCTTGAATATAATTGTCGATGTGTGTTCTATCTTTAATTCAGAGACATTAATACATCAGATGTCTAAATTCAATTTCTGTACTTAACATTTTTTTTAAAAGCATTTACAAAGAAATACTGTCAATATTTGATATGCAAATTATTTTCATTGAGTTTTAATGAAATTTATATGATTCCAGATTATATTTCTAGCAGCAGAGGAGGTGAACAGACCAAGTTTTCAAGCAAAAATAAGGCTTCTACGGAAACCGAAATTATTTAACAAAATGCAGAGAGTGTGAACAGACCAACTCTTTTAGGCGTCAATTTACTAAACTGAGGCTTCCCAAAATTGCTTATATAGGCCTCAATTTAGTAAACTGAGGTTTCCTTGAAAATACTTAATTAATTGTTTTAATAATTTGAGCAAAGAATAAAAAAAAAATTTAAAAAAAAGACGCCATTGTCATTAGCGTTCACATTCTCTGCTGCTATGCGCTAACTAAATATTTGATCAAGTCCGACACGATATCTTGTCCGAGGGTCTGATAAATTTATCGTCACAAATCCGTGTGGGATTGTCTGAGCGCGGCTAAAGAAATTTTTAAATTGATTATGATCCATATCGCCACCGCACCAAGTTTGCCAAATATTTCTAAGAGTATGAGTATCAACCCCGTTAAACACGCATAACAAATTGCAGTTATCTCTGATCACTTTTGGTATTTGAGTGTAACGTTGAGTTACATATATCACGTCGGTGTTTTTATGTCTGCCTCTGGAAAATATTCTAGCAGGATTTTTTTGATTATCTAACATGATATCATCATATACAACTAAATTGCTAATACTTCCGTCAATGGAGTCAATGCTAGGTGCCTCTTCGATATCGGTTATAAACTCAATAATATCATCGCCGTTAATTTCTTGCGCGGCTTCGTTAAAATCTTTTAACACTTCATAACATCGCTGATCATCTACACTCGGAGCAATCATATACAACTTATCCCACTTCATCCATCTCGTTATTAAATTAAGTAGCAATTGTGTTTTACCACTTCCAGATGGTCCGATGATAATCGCGAGAATAGAATCTGGTAACATTGCATGATGTTTAATAGGTTTTCGTTGTCGAGTAGCTGAATAATCAATTACATTCATAACTGTTATATATAAATTATGGATCTATATTGTGTGAAGTGTAGGACACGTACTGGCACAAATGACTTGACGACGATTACAACGAAAAATAATCGATCAGCGCTTTCTGGTAAATGCGTACAATGTAGTACGAAAAAATTTAGATTTACTTCCCTTGGTGCAACCAAGGCTTTAAAAAAAAACGAGGAGGTGATATTGCAGCCAAATTGACAAAACTCCCAGGAACACCGTGGGCAAAGTATCCAGGAGAAAAGCACCTTCCAGGATATAGCTACTGTGGACCGGGAACACGATTAGATATCAGACTTGATGATCAAAATCAACCCCGACCCGGCGAGTATCCAATAAACGCTATTGATAAGGCGTGTCATGTTCATGATGTCGCTTATAAAAGCAGTAATCTTCAACATAGACATCTTGCAGATGTAAAATTAATTCATGCGTTAAATGCTATTCCTGATAAATCCTTCAAAGAAAAGTTGGCTTCTTGGTTGGTAAAATCTGCTATGAAGGGTAAATTGATGTTAGGTGCTGGTAATTGAAAATGTTAGCATTTTAATATGGAATCTATTTATTATTCTCCGAGAGGATACTGGAGAGGTTACGCAGCAATTAATAAACTCGCTAGCGCATCAAAGGTGAAAAAAACTACAGCGGCAAACTGGTTATCCAAACAGGCAATATGGCAAATTTATCTACCAGCGCCTAAACAAATTAACTACTCGCATTTTGATGTTACAACACCTAATGAAGTTCATCAAGCTGATATACTATTTCTGCCGCATGACAACGGTTACAAATACGCGTTAACGTTAGTTGATATTGCGAGTAGATACAAACAAGCAGAACCGTTAAGGACAAAATCATCTACTGAAGTAGCTTCTGCATTTGAGAGGATTTATCGACGAGGTCCTCTGCGCTGGCCAAATCTGTTACAAGTTGATCCTGGCAAGGAATTTCAAGGCGCTGTTTTAACAACGATGAAACATCATAATGTCGCCATCAGACGAGGACACACTGCGCTACATCGCGATCAGGCAATTGTTGAACGGTTTAATCGGACACTTGCTGAGCGGTTATTTGGATATCAATACGCGAAAGAATTCATTCAAGAAAAGCGATCCCGTGAATGGGTCAAGAGATTACCAGGTGTAGTTACCGCAATCAATAATGGGATTACTAGAACAATTAATATGAAACCTGTCAACGCTATTAAAAAGAAGTATATACCCGTACAACCACAAAAAGATTTATCTAGAAACACAAGTGTTTCCAACGTTGATGTTTCCCAACCAATTCTTGGTAGTAATGTCATTGTAAGGTACTTATACGAACCAGGAGAGCTTGAGGGTGGTAAAAAAAGAGCTACTGATCCTATTTGGAGTGTCACTACGCATAATATATCCGGCATAACACGATCTACGGGTAGACCTCCAATCTATAGACTGGATTCAACTGCTCCTCAGCGGGGTTTTACACGCGAACAATTACAAGTGATTCCCGAGGATACTCAATTACCACCGCGTGGTCTTAATTAGCACCCAGGGTGCTGTCACCCCGGCGTCTATTACACTCAAGACAGGTCAACATCACATTGTTTCTGACATGACCGAGATTGTTATTTTTTCTGTCTACGGTGAATTGGCGAGGATCTTTATCCGAATACTGCCAACGCATTATACAATTGCAACTCGCGCAGTAATTATTTTGTTGTTGCTTCAAAGTGATTATTAATTCAGCATCAATGTCAAATTCTCGTTTATTTTTTTTATCCTGTTGTTTATAGCCAGAGAGTTTTTTTCTGATTATATCACCAGTGATAAAATCACCAGTGATAATATCGTTACCAATGATTTCATCGTCAACAACAATTCTTCGAAGTTGGTTTATTCGCCGTACTCTCGATACTGCTAGATAAACTAAATTTGACCACTCAATGCGATTATCTACTATCCAAAGAGTTGTATCGGATATAGTCAATCCCTGTGAAGAGTGTATTGTTGCTGCATAACCTAGCGTCCACGGGGATTTATCAACACGCAATGCATCTTCGACGACGCTGATATCAACCAACACAATATCATTTAATACTAAATTCTGCTTTTGTTGTTGTCCAGGAATGTCAACGTCGATATTCTGCTTTCGTGTATCCTTAGGTCTATAACAGAGTGGTACTGGAAGCGTTGCAAAGTTTTCTTTATGTAGCGCAAACAACTTCATCTGAAGTGCGTCTCTGACTATTTTTCTACTCGCGATTATTAAATCATTTGGCTTCCACATTTCCCAAAGATCATTCATGGGAGTTTCAGAGATTATTTCACGCGCTATTTCACATTGGATTTTATCCGGTTGTAATCTAATTAGCGCTTTGAACTTGCGTAATTGTTCATCAAGTGATCTATGGTCGGTATTAATCTCTTCATAATAATCTACAAATCCTTTTAACCATTCATGTGGAGATCCACCAACAAATGGCTGCGGTTGGCCGTGATCCCCGCACATGACGACTTTTGTGTTTTTTGTCAACAACCATGATAGAAATGTCTGTAATACTGTCAACGATACCGTGCATATTTCATCCCAGATTATTATTTCAGGAATAAATTTATCGCCCATTCGATCAGGAGTCCAATTATCACCTTTCCATCGAAAGAAGCTGTGATAGGTACAAGCTTTTACTCCACGTGTTATCATCTCTCTGGCGAGTCTGTGAGTCGGTGTTAGCACAATCATGTTAGAAACGCTAGCATGAAAATCCGTAGGATTTTTACTACGAAATAATTCAATTACCCGAGTTGTCTTTCCTGATCCACCACAGCCGTTTAAATAAACTGTCTTGTATCTACAAATCGGATCTGATACGGGCGGTGCAGTAGAAAATTCTGATTGAATCTCTGAGATATTATGGTTACTTTTCAAGTATTTATCATCCATAGTAACGTCTGCGGATTTACAATACTCATGTAGTGTTTCTTTTTTAAACCTCCAATTTCCCCACGCTTCCTTAGGATCTGTGAATTTAGCTACATCTGATTTGTATTTCTCATGGATATACATCGAATCAGTAGCTACTCTAACCGCGGTATCTGGAAATCTATTTATCATCGAAAATAGATTAATAATAGAATAACCGAGCATAGAACTTCTCATATGTGTATACTGACAACTATATCCATCACAGTAGGTAACAACCGTACCTAATTTCTCACCATTGGATAGAAAAGCATCCCTACGGGTTACAAGTTTTCCCTGTTTCGTTAAATCCGCTACAATAAAATCGTATTCTGCGTTGTCTATGATCAACCTCGAAGAGTATTTTGCATTGTCAAATCTTCCACCTTGAGTGAATTTACCAATTATTTTTCGTCCGAAATCTTTGGCTTCTTTGTTTTTAATTTCAAATAACTCCTTAGACCAATTCATGATTTGTTCTTCATTGAAATTAGGAAACTGTTTTCGCTGTTCGCTAATTATACGATCTAGATCGGGTTTTGGTAACCAAACATCTTTCTGAGCGTTATAACAAATAATAGCTTCACTGACAATTAACGATTGTAACATCTTACTATCGATCATATATCTCAATAGCACTATTGGCATCCAGTGTTTTTCAGACATATGTCTACCAAGCCAAACATAACTACACGGATGTAACCCATCAGCGAGTTCAAATGATATCACACGAGCGAACCCGGTTAAATCAAAATCAGGCAAACGACCATTAATCGCAACACGAGTCATTTCATGTATGGGATGTCCAAATCGTTTAAAATACTCAGAGCATTCTCCATACCCGAGAAAACTTCCAGGATAACACGCGGATATATCAATTGAAATCATACCATCACGTGAGTATTTCGTATTCCATAATCCTCCATGACCAAATTCGACGCAACTCAACTTCACGTCCTCCAGAAAATTATTTCGTGTTGGACGCCATGAGTTCTTTTCTCTTGCAAAATGAGCTACCACTGATGGAATTGTAAAACTATCCGTAAGTAGTTTTTCATTAGAATTTTCAGGTGAAAATTCATTAGCGATTTTTCTCATCCTGTTATCTAATTCTTCAATGCGATATAATTCTCCATTTGGTCTTACAAACTGATCAAATCCTATTTCTGGATCTTCATCACTTCTAAGTAACCACACTGACACGGGATCATCTTTACACAACGTAACAATAGCATCAAATAATTTCTCTTCATAGAACACATCCTTGTAAAACTCCTTAGGGATATATCTCACGATTCGTTCTCGTGGAAATATATTTACCGCAGGTGTCCACGCGTGTTTGTTATGATCAATAATTTCAATTGGAGCTCCTCGCGATTGATATTTCGGTTCGTATAATACTTCTCCGGTTATCGTTGCTACCGATATTGGAAATTTTAATAATGCTTCTAATTTGGTTATATCGGAAATCGTTGCCCCGCGTTGTTTCACTGTCAATTCCCATTCGGTTATTTTTTTTCGTCTTTGTTCAGTTAGTTTATTCCCCCGGGATGCATTTGTGAAGTGTTCCATTAACCGTGTTGCTACACAATTTAACGTTGACGATAGTTTCATAGGTGCTAGTTTTGCAATACTTGGCTTATCATTTAGCTGATATATTCCGTAAACAACTGCTGTTACAGGGTAAGATCTCTCATAGTATGGTTTGTCAATTCCAGTTAGAATTCCTGGTTTGGAATCTCTACTCACAATAACAAATTTTTTATCCTTGAGGATTGGTTCAAATTTATCTCTGATAATCCATTCGCCGCCGACTTCGATAATGAATTTTATTCTAAAAAAATACCTCCGCTGGGATTTCCCGCCAAGGTGTGAAAGTATCTCAGCTGCTCTTGTATCGTTCATAGTAGCATCAATTACGGGTACATTGATAATTCGAAATGTCGACCACGCATGAGATGCTCCATCGCGCTTAAACTCATTAAAACAGTCACTGATTTTACTCAACAGGGTTTTGTCATCTACTAGACTTTTGGGTATATCAGAGATTCTATCGAGATTAAATCTAGCATTTTTCCAAGGCGTAATTTTCGATAATCTCTTGAACTCCTTCATATTATAATTAAAACAAGTATTTAAATAAAAAGTTTTTTATATAATGAATCATTGCAAATGGCTCATGATTGGATCAAAGACTCCGTGTAACAAATCATGCAGAAATGAATTCTGTGGGTATCATATGCAAAGTGTGAGAAACGGTTCAAAAGGTCCTCTTGCTTGCCTGTATTGTGGGGTAGGTGTAAGAGGCAAGTCGCAGTTATGCGTTAATTGCGGGGGTAGGCGTTATAGAGAGTTGAAGCGTTATTATGACAAACGAAGAATCAAAAATCCTGACGACGTCAGCGACGTTGCCAATGGTAAAATCATAAAAACTGCTCAAGACTACATAGGCAGATTTGCCAATGTTATAATTCAGCCAATTAACGAATTAGACAAATAGAAGTATTAGTATATAAATGAACCAAGAATTTCAAAGACATCCTGTTATTGAAAATTATGAAGCTTCTCGTGATGGTATTGTTAGACACTATAGACTCAAGAAGTCAATTGGTGTTGTGAATAATCATGGATATTTGATATTTGGCGCTGGATGGAAGAAGTATCTCAATCATCGTTTCGTTTATGAAGTGTATAATGGATCAATCAAGGATGGTTTTGTGATTGATCACATAAATAGCATTAAGACTGATAATTCTTTATCGAATCTACAAGCTATTACACAACGTGAAAACACCAAACGAGGTGGGACTGGGAAATACTCGAAAAATGCTAGACCCGTAAGATCGTTTAATACTGACAACACGGAGATAGTATTTCAATCAATGTCAGAGGCTGGTAAGTATTTCGATATTACCCCTCCCTCGGTACAAAAAGTAGCAGAAGGGATTTATAAGACGGCTTTTTCAAAACGTTTTGAAAATAATATTCAGTTTATTTATGTGGGGAGATAACTCCGTTAGGTATAACGCGTGTGAAATCCGTAGGATTTCCACTAATGACAGAGTTACGGATCTTAAACATGGAAACGCTAGCGTTTGATTTTGATTGGTTGTTATAATTAAATAAATCTGAACAAAACACAATCAATTTTGTCTTTTTTCAAGTATTAACAGAACTGTTTTATAGACACGTCGTATTTAAACATTTTTTTTAATGTCTGTTTCAAGTATTATATGTGTTTTCAACGTTGTCAGTGATCGCTAATAAACAAACAAATAATTACAATCACTACACCTCTTTTATATCACCTCGTCGTAATGAGTGTATATATATACAAATTCGTCTTTATTATAATTGGGCATTTAGCCGAAATTCAAGTGTAAACAAAACCACACCGTCACACGTGGTATGAACGTTATTATTGACATTCAAAACCAAAGTTTTGATTTTGCGGTTTTGGTTTACACTTGAATGTAGAATAGCCCGCGTCATCCATTGTCATTGAAAATCAATTCATTCACCTATAATCTATTGTTGTACCGTCCTATGTGTATATAATCGCCTACTACACTAGATCAGGGGTTATTGTGCCGTCGTCATCCATTGTCATTGAAAATCAATTCATTCACCTATAATCTATTGTTGTACCGTCCTATGTGTCTAACTGGTAAATACTATTAATAGTAAAACCAAACCGTATATAACCGCCTACCACACTAGATCAGGGGTTATTGTGCCGTCGTCATCCATTATATTGTATATAATCATAATCACCTATAATCGCATTAAGCTTCTGGGTATACTAAGATGCTCAACACCTTAGTGTATCCAGAATTCATTTTGAACAAATATATTTTTATATATATATGAATCTTGAAAATCTCAAATTGATTATTATTGAAATCAACAAACTTAAGGATCAAAATATAAAATTATGTTCAGGTTTGGATTGTGATCAAATTATGACCGATTTCGAGGATATACAATTTGCAGAACAGACAGGAAAATATGTCCTATCTAAAAAATATTTTTTAATTAAGAATATCCAAAAACTTATACGTGAGAGCTTAGTCAATACGGAAGATGTTAATGTCTTCGTACCATTATGTAGCATCGTTGAACGTGTACGAAAGCAATTAGGCTTAGAATATGAACAAAAGAGACTTATTAATTGTAAAGTGAGACAATTAAAAATGTTAATGGAAAAATCTCAAGGAGATTTTGAGGGTGATGAGTCCACACACACGTAGAGCTTAACCGATACGGTACATGACATACCTGGGCAAACGAGGAAGTAAAATTGTGTGTGTGAGTACAACAAGGAAGTATAACAAGTTAGTGTACAATTTAGTGATTTCTTTTTTTACTTGGTGATTGCAAACAATTTGACAATAGTGATACTCTTTCAATAATGGTAGGACAATCATTAACCACACGGAACGTAAAGGAGCGACTTAGCGCTATTCAGAAAATATTACCCCTTCGTGATCGCATACGTGAAAAACTTCAACAGCGGCAATTATTTCAGACTGATTTCACAGAGGATTCTGAACAACTATTCAAACCTATTGTTACTGCAACTACAGATGTGAAAACAGCTACTGAACGAGCTATATACGGTGATATCCCTAAAGAAGGAAAACGAGTAGAGAGACCTCTTCTTGGTGAACTTGAAAAAATAGCAAAACGAACTAAACAAACAAAAAAATCATTAAAAACACTTCCTGGTGATATAATAACTACTGCAAGACGACAAGAAGAACTTCAGGAAGAAGTTGAACGATTAGGTGATATTGATATTTCCTCACCACCATCTGAACCACTTGAAGAATTTCAAGAAGAAGAGGAATAAGAAGAAACGAGAGCTGTTCCAAAAGGGGACTATCCTCCTGAAAGGATATTTACAGTTGATGCGTTAAATAAAATCAGAAATATCCCAACACTTGCTGGATTAGCTAAATTTACAAACGACAACGTTAAAAAACCGAAGAGAGATAAGCATTTAATAGACGACACGTCTAAAGAATTTGTAAAAGGTTCAGAAATTTGGGCAAATAAGGTGTTTTTAGCAAACCGCAAGGAAACTAGAATCACAAAAGAAATAAGTAGTGATTATAATCAGTTTCTAGCTATTGTAAAGGGAGTCACATCAGCACCACCAGTATACACAGCAGACCCAATCCCTGATGAAATACAAATAATGGCAGAGGCTGATTCTAAGAAGGGTGCAACTGGTACAACTAAAAAAAAGGGTAGTGGTTTAGTTGGTAAAAATCCTATGGATTTTCACGCTAGTGTAACATGTCCTGGTAATATTCTTGGTGATATAGCACGATTAGAAGTACTCGTAGGAGGAAAACGAGCCGGGAATAACTCACCAGAAATAATCAATGAAGCCGCTGATATCTGTAGGAGGTTATTTCAAGGTGGTATCATGGATATTGCAACATATCGAGATTTCATTGAAGAGTTAGCAGAAAATTCTTTGGATGGAAATTCTTCGAATTTCTATGGTTATCATAGCGACTAATTAGATAAATAACAATTTGTAGAATCATTAGTGATTCTGTATATAGAATAATGATCATACACTACAACCATGATAAACCAACGAATGTCTACGTGGTAAACTCACGATTACCAAAATACCGAGCATACTATGGAGATGGTCTCGGTAATACTATAATGGGATTATTTTCAAGAATGGCTCCAAAAGTGGCTCCGTTTGCAAAACAATTATCAATGAAAGCAATTGATGTTATCCGAGATAAGGGTATTAACGCTGTTGGTGATCTTGCTGGGAAGGCATTTTCAGCCGCAAGGGATAAACTAACAACACTAGTTCGTGGAAGAATTTCAAAACCTAGAACCAGAAATGCTAGCATTTCTAACACAAGTGTTTTACCATCTACCACGGTAATGCCGGCTGGGGTTAGTAAAATAATAAATAACGCAGTAGATAAAAAACTACAGTCGTTGCAGGATAATATAACAGCAAATATGATAGCCGGAAGTGGGCTTAGAGGGGGGGATCGTAGGCGATAGAATCATCATCAGCGTCTGAAATATTTATTTGGAAAGGATTTCCAAATATTATAGTTATTGCAGCGCTTCTTACGGTAGAATTACTTGTTCTAGAATCATTTATTTGAATAGGATTCTCAGTTTTTATGTTTATTTTTAAAATGTCAGGATCAGAATCAGAAATATTTCTAGTGTCAGAATCACTTATGATTCTAGTATTAGTATTTCTAGTGATAGAATCAGAATCAGAATCAGAATCACTTGTGCCAGAATCACTTGTGATTCTAGAAACATTAATGTTTCCACTTACATTTTCAGATATTTTCATTATTAAATACACTCAACTAAATAATTAATTTATAAAAATTATTTTGATTTAGACCAACGGGTATATAATAAAAATGTTCAAACAAAACCCTGATGTTGCATTTGATATGGAAGCCCCAGTACTTAAAGATACCTCTGTACGCGATTATCAATTTTTTGCTTATCATGCAGTACAACCTGATCTTCGTGGAAGAATTGAACTTCAAGTTCATGATACCAGTAAATACTTTTTACCCGCTGAAGCTTTTATTGAAGTCGAAGGTGAACTCGTAACAAATGTTGCAGCTAATACACCATATGCAAATGACCCAACTATCCGAGTTGGTTTTGTTAATAATGGCATCATGGCGTTATTTGAAAGTGCTAGATATCTCATTGATGGAAGAGAAATAGAATCTATTGAACGCGAGGTTGATGTTGCTACCGGAATAATTGGACTAGCAAGATATTCAGATGATTATACTAGATCAGCTGGTCCATCTATGATGTTCTCTAAGGATATTACTGATAACGCTGAGCACGTCCAGTATTCTAGAGTAAAAGCAACACTAGATACTGCAGTTGATCCAGCACCAGCCGGATATACAAGACCAGCTGCTGCCTTTGATGTCATAAATAATATTACTAATTATAACCTAGGATTTGCAACACGAGTAGCAACGTTGCAGGGACAACATCGACGGTTTTCATGTGCTATTCCGCTCCATCACATATTTGGATTTTGCAGAAACGTCAGAAAAGTTATCTATGGAGTAAAACATACTGTAGCTCTAATGAGAAGGGGTACTGATGATGCTGCAATCTGGCGCGGTGCTGGCGTTGCCGATGGTAAAGTCGTTTTATCAAAACTAACACTGTGGATGCCAGTGTTGACTCCGTCGTTGTCAACAGAACCGAAGTTACTGTCATTTATGGATCAAGGGGGGAAGAGATTATTAAGTTGGTTGTCAACGTCTACAGATACCATGGATTCTAATATTGATGGTACACTTACATGGCACATGGCATCAAAACAGGGTATTTCAGCTCCACGTCACATATTTGTTGCGCTACAGAATACTGCGCGGTTAAATAATCAAGAACGTTCCCACATGATATTTGATCAAATAGGTGTTAATGAAGTCTCGTTGAAAATAAACGGACAGCAAGAACCATCCGAGGATATACAACTTAACTATGAAAACAACCACATTGCACGAGTTTATCATCGGTTGCTGTCGTATATGGGACGCGATCAAAATGTTGATACTGGTCTACAAATATCACAATTGGATTTTAGAAGTCTGTACCCGATTTATTACTTTTCACTAGAACATCTTGACTTGATGAGACAGTCTGTCGTTGATATACACTTCCGAGCTCGTGTAACCCGTCCTGGTGGTATTATTAATTATAGGGGGGTTGCTGTCATTCTCAGTGATAGATCAATGATACTTGAGGGTGCTGGTGGACGAATGAGATTCACAGATGCACCAGTTGAAAATCTGTAGATTTTCTAAATCTGTATTTGAATCATTTAGAAATGCTTTGCATTTCCGATTTAGAATCAATCTGTTTTGTATAATGTCGTATAGTAATATCAATGTTACGTTGACACCTGGTCAAATAAAAAAATTACAATCTAAATCAGCTAAGCAATGTGGAACCACAATAACGCTGAAATTTAATCAGATGAATGGCGGAGGGAATAAACTATCGCTAACAAAAACTCAGGTTAATCATTTTAATAAAGCGTTGGAAGAAAAAAAGGAGTTCAGGTTACTCTTTCTACGAGCGCGATCCGTAACATGGAAAAGACTGGTGGAATATTCCCGTTGTTAGGGTTGATTCCAGGGTTGATTGCCGCAGCGGCCCCAGCAGTGGCGAAGGCAGCAGCGTTAGGAGCCATTGGTACCGCAGCAGGAATGGCGTTGAAAAAGGCAACTGGAAAGGGTTATAAAAAAAAAGGAAAGGGTCTAAGACTACCAGGAACCCCAACATGGTACAGCGGAAAGGGTCTTCGAATTCCAGGAACGATATAGTTCCGAAATCTTCGATTCCTATGTCCAATTTTGATTTAATTGATACCGCTAAAAAATTAAAAATAAAAAATTTCAGAGGTGTTTTTATGAAAGATCAGTTACCAGCACAACCAAATCACGTTGAAACTGGTATTATTAATTTAGATAACAGCTCTGGACCTGGAACTCACTGGGTTGCATATGCGATTGATCCACGCGGTATTGTTTATTTTGATTCATATGGATTAGCGCCGCCGAAAGAATTTATCAATTATATTAAGAAATTTAAAAACCCTCACAAAGTGAGATGTTGGTATTCCACGTTACCAACACAAACAATGCTTGACCCACCCATATGTGGCAATGAAGTATTAAATGTACTTGATGCTATTTCACGGAAATCTTTGATTCCTAAATCTTTAAAACCACCTCATGTAGTAGTGAATGAGTATACTAGCGGTCAATGGATTAAAAATCCATAGGATTAGAAATCTTTTTTGATTTTAGATGATAAAAATATTTCTATAATAATGATTGATATTTGGGGACGATCTTTATCATCGCTGAAGAAACCTGATAGTGAAGTTGGAACCCTTGATTTTATCAAGGATAAAGATATTAAAAAACTAATCGAAGATGAAATATCTGAAATATTGAACCTAGCAAATATTGATCCTGGTGAAATAGTTGTATTTCAAGATCGTCAGGGTAAATTAAAAAGTAGTAATATCTCTCTTAATGATATTTTAGTTAAACGACGAGATGCAGCAGAGGATACTATCGCGTTATTTTCTGATGGGGGTAAACTCAAACCAGGTGCACTTATTTCAACGATTACGGATAAATTAGCAACATATGATAACACGGTGGATTCATTGAAATCACTCAATGATAAGTATGACGATCATATAGTTGTATTTGATCAGTTTAGTGAAACACAAAGAAATGCAATTGACCAAATTGATAAACCCATATTAGAATTTTTTGGAAATCCACCAGTGACCATGCCAAAACTCGCCACGATAAAAGATTCTTTGTTGGAACTAGCGACTCTTCAATCCGAATATGAAAAACACGTGAGACAGTTTTCAATGTTTCGTAAAAACATCGTTGATAAATTTATTGTAACCCCGTTTGATAAAGTTGAAATAACTCTTCCTAATATTAAAAAATCCATCGATGAGCTTAAAACATTCAATAATGCAATAAGGGATGATGCAACGAGGATGATAAGCGTCATTGAAAAAACAAAAATTCCTCATGATAAATCTATCGTCAACAACGTAGTATACACGATTCAACACGGTTCATTTATGTGGACTCCCACAAACAACATTTTAAACATAACCGCAGCAGTCAAGGGTATTTATCGATTAACAATAGTATCACCGAATCAGTTTAATATATCATCGTCGAGTTCATCTGGAGTCAATAATACGATATCAACGATCATCGACAAGGATACAACTGAACAATTCACGATAACGACCACAGATAGAAATCTAGTCAAGGTTTCAGTAACGTGGTACGTAGAATTCGTAGTGGATTTAAGTAAACAATTAAATTGAAAGGGAAATCCTTCAGATTTCGCAATTGAAAATGCTAGCGCTTTTAAAATAAAATGACGATTCCTTCAGTGTATCAGTATCGCTATGATCAAGTCAGAGAATTTCAAACTAAACTCAGCTCTCTCTGTGAGGAGTATCAAATAAAAATAAAAAAATACCAACGAAGAATAACCGCAGTTGATATCACCGTGTACTCGGTGTCGGGAGTAATCACTGCTGCTGGGATAATACTATCTTCGGTTACAATGATTGCTCCGGTCGTAGTTCCAATCGCTATTTCTGCGGTGGCTACAATTGCGGGTATATTAACCGGGATCACAAAAAAACTATCATCGTGTAGCCAGAGTAAACTACACAATTATGTAATTAAATTTCACATTGCATCTGCCGGTTACTCGCAACTATCCTCGTTGATATCATCATCACTCGATGACACAACAATATCAGATAGCGAATTTTCAACGATGGCTCAATTGTATAAATCAACAATGCTAAAATTAGAGCAGAATAATAATAATAATAATGTCGTCGCAAGAACTACTTCAACAAATAGTAACAAATACAACACCAGTGAAAACAAGTATGATATCAGTAACCTCAACAAATCCTGAATTCAGTGTGAGTTTCCCAAGTCCCGTTCCGGTGAGCGAGATCGCGCTAGCAAAACTACGAGTATATCATAGCTGGCCTAATATCAGATCAGTAGCATTTGCTGGTCAAAAACCAAATAATTCCTTAGTGTTTGCAAACAAGAATCGTGAAGACGGAACCCCAGACTGGCAGGTTGTTTCTATACCAACTGGGTCATATCAAATTGAACAGATTAATACTGAATTTCAACGCAGAATTAAATCTATCACTGGAAAAGAATCAAAAATCGCTATAACAGTTCATGAACCAACTCTATCATCTGCTATTGAGATTAATTCCCCTGGGTATGTTGTAGATATTTATCAGAGTTCTATAAGATCAGTGTTAGGATGGCCCGAATTACCACCGAATAACTCACGACAACAAACAACAATCCTTAGACACAATAACGACCTAGATGGTGGTGGTAGACATATCGCTCCAAACAATGTAAATATATCATCAGTGATATCATTAAATTTAGTGTGTGACGTTATCGAAGGAAGCTATCAAATAGATCTCGAGAAATCAAATCAAGCGCAACAAGGATATATTTTATACTCTTTTGCACCAACAGCTCCTCCAGGATTTCTAATTATTGAAAACCCAACTAATCCAGTCTATATGCGATGTCATAATAATTTGTTAACGAGAATTAATTTCAAACTCACTGACCAATCTAATAATTTGATTGATCTGCGAGGTGAGGTTTTGCAAATTAGTCTGTTTGTAAAGTCTTAAAGACTTTCATCCTAAAAGGATTTTCGTCCTAGGACTTTCATCGTAAAAAAAATTATTAGTAAAAATCGAAGATTTTCATAGCAGCAGAGAATGTGAACGCTAATGACAATGGCGTCTTTTTTTTAAATTTTTTTTTTATTCTTTGCTCAAATTATTAAAACAATTAATTAAGTATTTTCAAGGAAACCTCAGTTTACTAAATTGAGGCCTATATAAGCAATTTTGGGAAGCCTCAGTTTAGTAAATTGACGCCTAAAAGAGTTGGTCTGTTCACACTCTCTGCATTTTGTTAAATAATTTCGGTTTCCGTAGAAGCCTTATTTTTGCTTGAAAACTTGGTCTGTTCACCTCCTCTGCTGCTTTTCTACATTATGGAAATATGAATTAGAAAAAATGTGAGACCGAGATTTATTTACTAAGAGATTAATATACTATTTGATTGACTCAGAATTACTGAAAATGGCTTGTACAAAAGATTCTTCTACTTTTGGATGATTATATTGTACAGTCGACTCTGGTTAACTGCACAGCCACGGACCCGTCACAAGACTGTGCAGTTAACCGGAGTGTGCAGTTAACCGAAGTACGGTACAGTACAGCTTTTAATCAGCACGGCACGAATATATGTGAAGAATAGGAGTCTATACAGTCTGACAAATAAATTTTAACAATGATTTGAATCCACTCTTTCAACTTTTACTTAAATGTTAAGATTGTTTTCCTTCCTCTGAACACAACTTCACTGATTCAACCAATGGATTAATAAATTATAGCGAATTTCAAGAAATTCTATAGATCGCGTGTTGTTCAGAAACTGCTGTCAGACATTGAGGGTCACCTCCCGATGAAAAAGCGTTCATCTCCAAAGTCGTCTGCATCCTGTTTTTCGCCATGTTGTCGTTTGAATTGACTTCCGTTGCGCATTTTCCAAATTTCCAACCATCCGTTTGTTGGTTTGAAATCATGCAAACCTGAACGGTTTAGAGTAATGTTTCCCATGCTGTACTATGATATTTCCCAAGCTATTGCTCCCTAGTGGGTGCGGATATACATGTATATACCACCTATGGCGTCCTTTACATGTCAATCATTTGCAAGTTCGCATTTACCGGCTTAATTGTTGGCTTATTTGAAGCGCTACAGCAGTGGACTGGCAATAACTGATCATGACTATACATTGTGCAGTTAACCGGAGTAAAATTGTATTGAATAATGTGCCACGGGCAGAATATTTATCGTGCTATTATCCGGAGTGTGCATTTAAGCGAAGTGCAGTTATCTGAAGTTTGTTCCCATTGAAAAACGGGACTGGCGTGACTATGTGCAGTTATCCGGCGTGTGCAGTTAACATATGTGCAGTTAAGTGGAGTCGACTGTAATTCACATTGGCAGAAGCTGGAAATAATTGCTGTTTTGGCATCCATGTGCAACTGAATTAGGGTTCGATGCTAAATTTTTTGTTAACAAGTTTTAAAATTATTTACGATGGGATTTCCTTTGCAAGACGTTATCCTGCGAAAACCATATTAATATTTATTTATCAGCTATTATAAAAGGGTCTCTCAATTACTGACAGTGGCTTGTACAAAAGATTCTTCTACTTTTGGATGATTATATTGTAACTCACATTGGCAGAAGCTGGAAATAATTGTTGCTTTGGCATCCATGTGCAACTGAATTCATATCTTCATGCAAACCCAAGATTTAAGTCAGTATTACAGATTAAAATAGAGATGATTTCCCATTATTAGTATTTTTAGACTTTTTATAGTATGAGAAGAAAAAATACTTTATCAAATTAAATGTACTTCAAATTCCCCAAATTGTTTGGTAAAATTAATGTGTTGTAGTGCACTTAATTTCAAGTATAATCTATGTATCGTTTCGATGAAGTAAATGTCCTTATCGACAGTTAAATCAGATCATTATCTTGAATATACATTATGATTATTGTTGACAAAGGTTTGTTACAGACTCAATGTGGAAGTGCAAGGTGCGTGCATGTTGCATTGTGGGTATTTGCATACTCAATCATGATGTACTTATTAAAATTACTTTTTGAGTATAGTTTCATAGTTTTAAACCTGTTTAAAGATATTGCAAATGGTCGTTTTTGTAATAAATGATTATTTTATTTATGACAACAAATTACTTTTGTGATGTCTTTTGAATTATTAATATATTGAATAAAAATTGTATCACATAAATTATATTTAAATGCAGTTTTCTTAATCTATTTGCCGGTAAAATGATCCTTCCTCTGTTTAAATATAAAAATATTGTTATTATAAATGAATGCTAAAAAAGGAAGAATGTACTTTCTGCAGATCAAGATCTATAAAGTGATGATATAATTAGATTTATTATAAACAATTATCTATTAAATGAACTGCAACTTTTTCTATATACAACAAGAATTTGAAATTTCTTTTTACCCCAATGAAAAGCATCTGGTAACGAAGTGTATCGATTATTTAAGGTGCTATTTAAATTATCAATGAAGTCAATTTGACAAGTCTCAGTAATATATTCCAGCCAACATTATGGCCATCTTGAAATGTGATTTATGGGTACAAGTCTCAAATGACTGGCTCGTAATGATTTTAAGCAAAAACGATTTGTTGTCTAGTTTGTCCTAATTAGGAATATTGTCAGCCAGACCTCCATCATGGCAGCCATCGTGTCACTAATTGTTCTGATTAACAGATGGTGATATCAAGGTCGGATTTTGCACTGAAAGACTTCTTAATATTTGTCCTAAAGGAAAATTGTCCCAATAAAACCAGCGTGGGCACTGTGTTGCCTTTATTAAAAAGCTTGTTATCACTGCTCATAAACAGAAGGCTCTATTGAAATGAACCATTAATCCTTGCTTGATTTTTTAATGAACTGCAAAAGTATTTGATGTTCAAAGACTATATTATAATTACATGTTATCATATTTACTAATTACATTTTCATTTGGTTTAATATTTTTCACATATATTTGATGTCTTGGGAACCTAACTCCATTAGCTTTTACACAAGGATCCTTAGATATAATATTGTTGTCAATCAGACCTCCATCATGGCATCCCTTAGATATGATGCAGTTTAATATTATATAAACATGCCATTATAAGCTATTAACCAGTTCCGACAGATGAAAATATATTTATTGACAGCAATGGGATGTTCCAATGGTAGAATTAAACGCATATCTAGGTCAGTGACTTGAATGAAATAACATGTAAGAAAAGGTACAAATCAATAAATTTTAAGAAACAAACAACTATAAGATTTAAAAGCATTTAAACTTTTCCAATATGCTGTTTCAATAACAGTCTTGTAGTAGACATGGTTAGGGACAAGCCTATCAACGTCTGGGTTTCCTTGTGTCCATTAACCAGAGAATTGTTATCAATGGTTGGTTCTGCAAAAGTGAAAACAGACCGGCCATGCCAAACTTGTCACACAGAGGACGTTTCAAGCACGTGTTATGGTTATTTCTATTGTAAGCCAAGAGTCCATGTCTGATTCCTGTTAAGCGATTCATCGATTGCTTTGATGTGAAGAAATCATACAAATATCTCCATGGAAGACTATTAAGCAGTAACAAGATACTCTGATGGATTTGCTGTCCAGAACTCTTGAATTTTACAGAAAGTATCACGTGAATGATGCAACATGTGCTCTATCATCAGTCGCAGAAACTCTGTGTGTGCTTCTGACCTAATCAAAGAAGTACTGAAATGACCATGGTAGATGAACCCTGAAAATACAATTGCAATATTATATTGCAACTGCTATATTACCTCAAAACGTTAACCAGTGGCAGTGAATCTACTGGTGTCCTATGATTTCAAATGAGTAATTTTTATAAAGAAAATCAATAGGTGAAATGAGAAAGAGACTGAATGATACTTCTTGAAGCTTTGGATATGAGGATTAAAAGTGAAGGTGCAAGAACAGTTGCTTCCCCAAAGATGTCAGTCTTTGGTGTGCTCGGTAAGAAATTAAAACATTCTCCAGGAAACAGTTAAGCACCATGGAACCAAAACTCGCCTATATTTGCTACATGAGATTGTTGATAATTAGAGTTGCTACATGAAATTGCTAAGAATGCGAGTTGTTACATGGTATTGTTGAGAATGAGCGTTGCTATATTACATTGTTGATAATGAGAAATGTTAAATGAGATAGTTGAGAATTAGATTTGCTACATGAGATGGCTAAAAATGAGAGTTGTTACATGAAATTATTGATAATGAGAAATGATGTATGAGAGTGTTGATAATGAGATGTGTTACATGAGATTTTGAGAATGAGAGTTGCTACATGAGATGGCTGAGAATTTGAGAATTTCTGCTGCATCTTTATCTTCATCTTCATTAAAGGGCATACATTTGGTGCTGTATGAAATAATAATAACACACGGATAAATACTATTAATATTATCTAGCGACTAAATATAAAACAAAAACACTTGTCCCTGATTAGGCGAGAATGTATTAACTAATACAAGTACATATATACGGTAGGAAAATAAGCCTACAACAGAAGCGTGTGCTAATGTAACAGTCACGTGATCACAAGTGGATTTGAAAAGCCTTGACCTGGCAGGATTGTACTTGTAAACGACACATGATTGTCGAGATTCAAGAAGGGACGCTTTATTACGGACATAACGAATAGCATTCGTTTAACTCTTGAAAGGAAGCATAATATTTACAATGGCAAGTTCCAGAGAAGACATTGATTCTGAGGAGAGACATAATTGTCCCATTTGTTTGTGTGATTTTAAAATACCGAGACAGTTACCGTGCATGCATTCTTTCTGCGAAAAATGTTTACAGGACTACATATCATGTCGAGAAGAAACAGTAAAGAAACTAAACAAAATCGAGTGTCCGATTTGTAGACTAGCCGTCAGTCCTGAAGGTAAAGACAAATGTTCTACAATTTTGGCATCTATGTTTCCCATTAATGTGATTTTTCAGTCCATTCTAAGTGATCATGCAAAAGTGAAAGTAGACCGATCATGCGACAGTTGTCACTCTGCGGGCAAATTGAGGTTAGCTCAAGATTTCTGTGTAGAGTGTGAGGAGGGTATGTGTGAAATATGTTCAGAAGTTCATCGTAATCAGAAGATGTCTAGAAATCATGTAATATTATCCATGGAGGAATTTACAAGCAATCCACAGAATGTAGTGAGGATTGCAAAAGGGTTCAGCTGTCCTGAACATGATGAGGAGGCAATTGTTTTCTATTGCAAGGATCATAGGACTGCTTGTTGTAGCAAGTGTTGCATTGTGAGCCACAGAAACTGTGCCAGTGTTTCTGACTTGAACAAAGAATTACCAAGTCTACTGCAAGAAATGAACCCAGACAGTGTAGTAGAACAGATGAAGAAAATAGAAACTCATCTTCAATCGTTTACCGAAGTCAATGAGTCTAGCATCAGTCTCCTTGAGTCCCAAGTAAATGACTTGAATAATCAAATTAGAGAACTGAGAAAACAAATGAATGGTGTCCTTGATGAATTAGAAAGAAAAGTCAAGATGGAAGGACATAGAATTTGCAAGGAAGAAACAATAAGAAAACAGGAAGAGAACCACCATTGTCAGAGTTTGATAAATTCAATTAGAAATTCACAATCGCTTCTAGAAACAGTAAAGAAATATGGAACAGAAACACAGGTGTTTCTTATGACAGAAAAAATGCAGTCACAGCTTACTTCATACCTGGATCAGATCCAAGAAAGGTACACGAAGACGGAGAGCACTACAGTCCTGTTGGAAATGAATCCACAAGTCCAACTCTTACTTTCAATACGCCCCGATAGTTTGGCGAAGATAATCAGCAAAAGACAACTGCAAAGGCTGTCTAGGACAGTTATCAAGAAGCCATCCCGAAACCGTTTGATTCAGATGGATAGAATTATTGAGATCAACGTTAATGATCGTTGGCGACCAAATTTTTGTGGAATCACGTATTTGAAATCAGGTCATTTGATGCTAGCAGATACTTGGATGAGCACAGTACATCTTCTTGATTCCTCATACAACTCAATTAACAGTTATTTTGCGAAAAACGCCATATCCGACGTCTGTGTTGTAGATGATAATGATATGGTGGCCGTCACTTTGCCGTGTCTACAAAGAGTCGAATTCCTGTCTGTCACAAATGGGAAGATCACACCAACCAGGACGATAACCACGAGATATACATGTGTTGGTATTGCTGCTGCAGGAAATGGGAATATCGTTATATCTGGTTACTGTACTGATGATCGTAAACCATACTGGAGCCTTGTCAACAGTGAAGGGAAGGAGTCATGTCATCCGATTGAATGTCACTGTAAGGACTCATGGACATGTGTCACTGTCGACTCATCCTTCACGCATGTCTACATCACTGTCAATATGGCCCATTCCCTGCATTGCTTTGACATGAGTGGCAGCCAGAAATTTGTCTACCATCCTGACAGTCTTAAGAATCCACATGGTGTTGCTACAGATAAATATGATAATGTGCATGTCGTAGGATATGGATCAAACAACATCCACCAGCTGACACGAGATGGTGTTGTTCTTCAGATTATATCTAACGGAGTACCATATGAACCTCTAGCTATTTGCTTTAATAGGGACGGTGATGTGTTTCTAGTCACAAATTATTCAGACTCTAGTAAACTTTACCAGTATGTACTAAAGTAAGATGTTACTCTGGTATAGATCTGAGTTGACGTGATTGGGTTCAAGTGAAATGGTGTCCTACAGTTTATTGTTTTAAATTTTTGGTCCATAAGGATATTATTAACTTGTATATTTTCAAATCTGCAAATTAATGAAAAATATCCAATATTTTAAAAGACCGTAACACCATCCAACAGCCAGCACCAGATGCCGTTGTTTTTTCATGTCATATCAAAATATGTTGACAATATATCCTCAGATATCGCCTGGGGTATATCAGATAACATTTGTATGATAAATGACTCAACAATGTATAGAAATACAGTTGTATTTGCAATGATACCTTTACGATTGCTAGTTATGTTGAATGGAATGGTTGTTGTCAAAACGATAAACGGAAATAATTAAATTGTTAATCGAAAAGTAAAAGCACGAACCCGGCACTAAGTAGTACAACAGCAGCAATAATAACAACAATTGCATCTACTACCACTGTGAGAATAGATATATCATTAGATATCGCCTTTGGTCCATTAGATAACATTTTGTATCATAAATGTCTCAACAATGTATAGAAATTACTGTTTTATTTTATTTGCGATAAGATCTTTGTCATTGCTAATTATGTTGAACGGAATCACATGTTCAAATGGTTGTTATCAAAACGATAAACGGAAATACCAGTTAAATTAGTAACCGAAAAGAAACAGCACGTTAGAATCGTACCCATCACAAAACAGTGCAAAAGGAGTAGCAACAATAACAACAACTGCATCTACTACCAGTGTGAGAATAGAAAAGACTATTTCTACTGCTAATCATACGCTAAAATATGTGAAGTGTGTCCCTTCAGGGGCTCCGTATTGTACTATGTATTAATCTCACTGCACTCCTTTATCTGTGTCAGATCATTTTAATATTGATTCCGTTGGTTGGTATGTATGCCAACTTTTAGTTCAATCTCAGTGATAATGACAGACTGCTCTTCGGCTGTGTGCTTCGGTAACTGTCAATTTCTATCATGATAAGCTCGGAAACCCGCCCCACCCCGCTCCAAACAAGAACTTTAAGCTCTTAAATAAACCCTTTCCATTCCATGTGGTATGCATGATCAAACATAGCTATACCATACTTTTGTGGCAGAGTCTAGCGTAAAGCACTCGCCAAAATCAAGTCAAGCTACCTTCCCGAGAAAGTTGGTAGCAACTTCGCACAAATGAAATTGTTATAGTACATTTGTATATGTATATGATATGACTAGATTGAGAGACGCATGTGCAATTTGAGTTGTTCACTTGTATTTCAAGGAACATTATCTGATTTGCAGGTCTTCACAGTAATTATTATTAATATTATTGTATTGTTTACACATTACTAAACTTTTTAGACGATGTTAGCACGATGAAGCAAAAACATTCTTGACGTAGACATTAAATTTAAGATGCGTCCTTTGAATTTATATGTAGATAACATGATTTCCAATAAGGTATAGAAAAATTTAAATAAATTTTAAACACTTGCAAACCTTTTGAATAGCCTCTTTTCGCCCTGTGGTACGGCTGTGGGGGATAAATGTCTTACAAACACAAATCTATCTATCTATCTATCTATCTATCTATCTATCTATCTATCTATCTATCTATCTATCTATCTATCTATCTATCTATCTCTGGTCTGTCTATATGTATGTATGTATATATGTCTATATCTGTCTGTCTATCTATCTATATGTCTGTATATATGTATGTATATATGTCTGTCTATCTGTCTGTCTATCTTTCTCCCTACATATCTATCTATCTATCTATCTATCTATCTATCTATCTATCTATCTATCTATCTATCTATCTATCTATCTATCTCTGTCTGTCTGTCTGTCTATCTATCTCTCTCTCTCACTCTTGTCTGTCTATATGTATGTATATATGTCTATCTATCTGTCTCTATCTATCTGTATATATGTATGTATACATGTCTGTCTATCTGTCTGTCTATCTTTCTACCTACATATCTATCTATCTATCTATCTATCTATCTATCTATCTATCTATCTATCTATCTATCTATCTGTCTGTCTGTCTGTCTGTCTATCTATCTATCTATCTATCTATCTATCTATCTATCTATCTATCTATCTATCTATCTATCTATCAGTATATCTGACTCTATGTCTGTTGATATGTCTATCTATCTATATATCTATCTGGCTGTATGGATGGATGGATGGATGGATGGATGGATGGATGTATGTATGTATGTATGTATGTATGTATGTATGTATGTATGTATGTATGTATGTATGTATGTATGTATGTATGTATGTATGTATGTATGTATTATGTTTGTATGTATGTCATACTAAAGCAATGATAAAGGAAACTTGGATATAAATATTTTAGTACAAACTGTGCTAATCGTAATTTGAGAGTGACTGGCCATGACCACAACATACGCTGGTTAAATGCAAATTGAAGAAAAAGAGACAAATCTTGATCAATGGTTAAAGTACTGAATTGTCTTGTACATCTTTCATCGTCCGCATCAACTCGATCGCAGTCTTGTGCATTGTTTTGAAGTTAGCTGTATTGGTTAGATACTAGCAATACTTATGATGCGGTCATTCGTAGTCTTCCGTCAGTCCGTTTTCATAGGATGTTTTTCTTGCTACTCCTCGTAAACTACCTGCAAGATTGCCATGCAAGTTTACACCAGCTTTCATTAGTAGTTAATGTGGAGGGGGCGGTATAGGGCATATGATAAATATATAATGAAAACAGCCATATGTACTATGGCGCAGTTGTAGGGCATATGGGCCACTATGGGGCAGTTAACAGAGAAGCTAAATTTTATGTATATTGGACCTGTATAGGGACAAGGGAAAGTCTGACATTACGGTACAAAATGTTGCAACAATGTTACAAGTTGCTGACATCAGTCGTGGGTCAAAGCCTAACAGGTATGCAATAGAATGACATGTCGTAATCATTTGATACAAACGACTAAAAAAAAAAGGCAAAGAAAGCAAATATCTTTTCGAGGCATCTGAATGGCCCTGAAAAGGGCCTTTGGGTCTTCTCCTTCTATTTTCTGCCGTTGTTCCACCACCTTTTGAATATTCCAATTATTCTTTTCTTCTTCTTCTTCTTCTTCTTCTTCTTCTTCTTCTTCTTCTTCTTCTTCTTCTTCTTCTTCTTCTTCTTCTTCTTCTTCTTCTTGAATTCATTCAGGATGTCCCATAGCTCTAAACTTTTCCTGAACTTTAATCCATCCCTGATTTAGCTTATCAAATTCCTCTTTCTTTTTTTTTTGTTGTATTGTTTCCTACTCTCCGTTGTCCAGTTATCTTTTATCTTTATCACCTCTTCTTCCATCACCTTTCCCATCATTGCTTCTGCTTTCTTTAGTCGGTCTAGTCTCCGCTTCACATATGCACACTCTGTCCAATACAATGTGACTTCTAGAAAGTACCTGACTTTGATGATATTATAAATGTTCCTCCTTCAAGCTCCCTTCTCTTACATATTTTGTTGTAATAAGTCTTCTTAATTTATTGGATTCATCCTCTATCATACCTTCTAATAGATCTCTCGCTAATTTGAAATTGGTTACACAGTCCAGGCTACACCGAAATTCTTTCTCAAAGAAGTTGATGGCCATCTTGATGTGTTCAACATTGAATGGCTCGAATGAACAAACGAAATTTGATTTAAAGTGTACTCGTCTACGAAGAGACGTTTGGCACTGTTTAATGCCAGCAAAGCTGGCTATTTGATTAATCCCGTGAGGGTAAAGAATGGTACCATATCCCCACGGGCGTTTATGCACACATAGTGTGCTATTTAATTTGGTCGTCATGTCGCACCCCTATTGAGGGGCTATCGACATGAATGACAGACCTTCAGGTGAGTAGGAATAGACCCAACACACACTCAACCCTGTCAACCAATCAGCGTGAAGATACTAGAGGTGCAATGGCACCAAATAATGACGAATGATAAATAGTTTTACATATCGTCATGTTGAGAAGTACTGGTCATGGAAAAGAAGGAAGAGTTTTCAGATTTCTTAATCTATTTGCCGATAAAATGATCCTTCCTCTGTTTGAATATAAAAATATTGTTCCTAGAAATAAATGCAAAAAAGGAAGAATGTTTCTTCTGCGGATCAGGATCTATAAAGCGATGATCCAATTAGATTCATTGTAAATAATTATCTCTTAAATGTACTGCAAATTTTTCTATGTTCAATATGAAGAATTTGAAATTTCATTCTACTCCAATGAAAAGCATCTGGTAACGAAGTGTAGCGATTATTTAAGGTGCTTTTGAAATTATCAATGATGTCAATTCGATACGTCTCAGTAATGTATTCCAGCCAACATGGTGGCCATCTTGAAATGAGCTTTATGGCAACAAGTCTCAAACGACTGGCTCGTAATGATAGTAGGCAAAAAAGATTTGTTGTCTAGTTTGTCCTAATTAGAAATGTTGTCAATCAGACCTCCTTTATGGCAGCCATCGTGTCACTAATTGGTGATATCAATGTTGGGTTTTTCACTGAAAGACTTCTTAATATTTTGTTTTTCCTAAATGATAATTGTCCCAATAATAACACCAGCATGGGCACTGTGTTGTCTTTATTATAAAGCTTGTTATCACTGCTCATGAACAGAAGGCTCTTTTGACATGAAACATTATTCCTTGTTTGATTATTTAATGAACTGCAAAAGTATTTGATGTTCTCTATTTACATTTTCTTTTGGTTTAATATTCTTGACATATATTGGATGTCTTGGGACCCTAACTCCATTGGCTTTTATTCAAGGATCCTTATATTGTCAAGCAGACCTCCATCACGGCATCCCTTAGTTATTATGCAGTTTAATACATATTAACATGCAATTATAAGCTATTAACATATGAAAATATATTAATTACAGCAGTGGGGTGTTCCAATCGTAGAATTAAACGCATATCTCTGACAGTAACTTGAATGAAATAACATGAAAGAAAAGGTACAAATTAATCAATGTTAAGAAACAAACAAATGTAAGATTTAAAAGCATTTAAAATTTTCCAATATGCTGTTATAATAACAGTCCTGTAGTAGACCTGGTTAGTGACAAGCCTATCAACTTCTGGGTTTCCTTGTTTCCATTAACCAGAGTCTTGTTATCAATATTTAGTTCTGCAAAAGTGAAAACACACCAGCCATGCCAAGCTTGTCAAACAGATGAAGTTTCAAGCACGTGTTATGGTTATTTCTATGGTTTATCAAGAGTCCATGTCTGATTCCTGTTAAGCGATTCATCGATTGCTTTGATGTGAAGAAATCATACAAATATCTCCATGGAAGACTATTAAGCAGTAAGGATATATGCAGATGGATTCGCTATCCAGAACTCTTGAATTTTACTGAAAGTATCACATGAATGATGCAACATGTGCTCTATCATCAGGCGCAGAAACTCTGTGTGTATTTCTGACCTAATCAAAGAACTTTTGAACTGCCCATGGTAGATCAAGCCTGAAAATACAATTAACTAATAAAAATATAATTGACTAATAAAAATTTAATTGACAAATAAAAATATAATTGACTAATAAAATATAATTGACTATTAAAAATATAATTGACTATTAAAATTATAATTAACTGATAAAAATAGAATTGACTATTAAAATATAATTGACTAATAAAAATATGATTGACTAATAAAAATATAATTGACTAATAAAAATATAAGTGACTAATAAAAATATGATTGACTATTAAAAATATAATTGACTAATAAAAATATAATTGACTAATAAAAATATGATTGACTAATAAAAATTTAATTGACAAATAAAAATATAATTGACTATTAAAATATAATTGACTAATACAAATATAATTGACTATTAAAAATATAATTGACTAATAAAAATATAATTGACTAATAAAATATAATTGACTATTAAAATTATAATTAACTAATAAAAATAGAATTGACTATTAAAATATAATTGACTAATAAAAATATGATTGACTAATAAAAATATAATTGACTAATAAAAATATAAGTGACTAATAAAAATATGATTGACTAATAAAAATATAATTGACTATTAAAATTTAATTGACTAATACAATAATAATTGACTATTAAAAATATAAGTGACAGCAGCAGAGAGGGTGAACCTCACAACTTTCCGAGCGTCGATTCGATGATCTAAGGCTTCCACCAAATAGTAAAAAAATGGCGTCTATTCGATAAAATAAGATTTCCTTATATACGCCATTGTCGTTGTCATTCACCCTCTCTGCTGCTGGAATTTTCAGTTCTGGGTTAATAATTCTTTTACGAGTTCAACCAAATATTTGATCGAGTCCGATACGATATCGTGTCCGAGGATCATGTAAATTTATTGTTATAAATCCGTGCGGAGTCGACTGAGCGTTACTAAAGAAATTTTTAAATTGATTGAAGTCCATATCAGAGCACCATGTCTGCCAAATATTTCGAAGCGTATGAATATCAACGCCGTTAAATACACACAGTAAGTTACAGTTGTCTCTAATCACTTTTGGAATCTGAGTGTATCGTTGAGTGACATATATCACGTCAGTGTTTTTATGCCTGCCTCTGGAAAATATTCTAGCTGGGTTTTTTTGATTGTCTAACATCACATCGTCGTATACGACTAAATTGTTAATGCTCCCATCAAGGTCATCCACGGATGGCGCCTCGTCAATATCAGTTATAAAATCAATGGTATTCTCACCTTTAATTTCTGATGCATTCTCGTTAAAATCCTTTAACACTTCATAGCATCGTTGATCATCTACGCTAGGAGCAATTAAATACAACTTATCCCACTTCATCCATCTCATTATTAAATTGAGCAACAATTGAGTCTTGCCGGATCCAGATGGCCCGATTATAATTGCACGGATAGAGTTTGGTAGCGCTGCATGATGCTTAACTGGTTCTCTTATTTTAGTCGCTGAAAAATCAATTATATTCATATCTCTATACATAAATTATGGATCTATATTGTGTGAAGTGTAAAACGCGTACTAGCACAAATGATGTGACGACGGTTACAACTAAAAATAACAGATCAGCACTAACTGGTAGATGTGCAACATGTGGTATAAAAAAGTTTAGATTTATTTCTACAAAATCAAAGATTTTACAATCCGGAGATGTTTTAAAAAAAAACGAGGAGGTGATATCGCAGCCAAATTGGCAAAGCTCCCTGGAACCCCATGGGCAAAGTACCCCGGAGAAAAGCACCTTCCAGGATATAGCTACTGTGGTCCCGGAACACGATTAGATATCAGACTTGATGATCAAAATCAACCTCGATCCGGCGAGTATCCGATAAACGCTATTGATTGTCACAGAATTAGGCGAAAATTTGAACTGATTTTTGTTGTTCTTGAATTGCAAACGAAACTCACCATTTTCTTGATTTCGTCGTACACGCATTACCTGGGGTGATTAAGTGGCGTGTAACGATTTGCATGTGCCAATTTGTAATTTACATGAAATCCGAAATACTCGTTGTACGTGGTGCACGTCAAGCTCGATGTGATTTATGTTCAACTATAGAGAGTATATAAGGCTAAGGAATTCTCATTATTATTTACGGGAACCCAAATATCTAATCGAAGGATAGATAACCTCGTCTTGCAAATCTCCAGCCAAAGGGGTGAGTGTTAAATTTACATTTCGTTTTATTGTGAATTTTATTCAGATTATCATTTCGTATAATGATGCCTTTATTGCAATAAACGTGGAATATTTGGAATTACTAGTCACTTTTAGACTTTAAATGAAATATCGTAATCTACAGCTTAGATTATTTTTGAGACAACTATTATTAGTCTGGTTTTGTTTATTATAGCTGATTCCGTCTGATTCCGTCGTTGATACCGTAGAAGTACATCACTGATAGCGCATCTAATAACATCGTTGATACCGTCTCTGATACCGTAGCTGCTAACGTAGTTGTTACAATGTTTCTGATACCGTAGCTGCTAATAACATCGTTGATACCGTAGCTGCTAATAACATCGTTGATACCGTAGCTGTTAACACATCTGATACCATCTTTTGATAAACGTCTTTGATATCGTTTGATTTGTTGTGGGACATCTATTGTTTGTTCTGGAACATCTCTGTATAAATATCTGAATGTGCTTGTGCCGTTAATTTGTGCAAACGGAATTGAAGTATCTGTCTGTGTGTCGAACTGTCTGTTCGTCAACATCTGTGTAACGTGTAAATATCCGGAAAGCTAGAAGTCCGAGTGTCGGAGCTGTCTTAGAGTTGTAAAACGTCCGGGTAGACATCTAGGGGAGTGAGGAACCGTTGGTTCGGGTAGATGTTGTATGCTGTCTGAACGTATAACTGTGGTGGATCCGTGAAGGGTAACGTCCGATAATAGTATTGGTCAACCCTCGGTTCTCGGGGAAACTGGGAGACGATTCAACTGTTGCTGAATCGTGCGGTTATACAGGGGAGACACATAGGTGTATTGAAATTGTAATATAATTTAATACATTGTTGTATTTGCATGCTTATGTCAGATCGCAATAATATTTCAAGTGATCACATAGATATCAATAAAAACTAGCAACTTGATTGAATACAAGTATATGATCGTGCTAGTTATCGCAATCCATCGTGCGATAGATAGTTTGTCGTGTGTGTTTATTTTTTTTTTCGTAAATCATACTTGCATTTATTTAACTTTCGTAAAGGATTCTTGGATCTGTGTATAATCCAAGAGATCCCTTTACATCTGAGATTCCTTTTGTATTGTTATTTAATTTGTTCATGTATTGTGAATGGTTGTGAGTGTAATTGTGGGTTGAGTGCATGAATTATTGTGTTGTTACATCTGTATTTTTTTCATTTATAATTTATTACATAAATTTATATTTTCTTTCACAAATTGTGTTTGTATTGTTCATTTAATCCACCCTCCTCTCGGTAACAATTCTGTTACCAAGGCGTGTCATGCTCATGATGTTGCATATAAAAGCAGCAATCTGCAAAACAGGCATCTCGCGGATGTGAAATTAATTCATGCGTTAAATGCTATTCCTGATAAATCTTTGAAAGAAAAATTGGCTTCGTGGTTGGTAAAATCAGCTATGAAAGGCAAATTGATGATAGGTGCTGGTAATTGAAAATGCTAGCATTTTAATATGGAATCGATTTATTATTCCCCAAGAGGATACTGGAGGGGTAAATCAGCAGTCCATAAACTCGCTAGCGCTGCAAAAGTGAAAAAAACTATAGCGGCGGATTGGTTATCCAAACAGGCACTATGGCAAATTTATCTACCACCGCCTAAACAAATTCAATTCTCGCATTTTGATGTGACTGCTCCTAATGAAGTTCATCAGGCTGATATATTATTTTTGCCACATGATCGTGGTTACAAATATACGTTAACCGTAGTTGATATTGCAAGTCGATACAAGGAAGCAGAACCGTTAAAAACAAAATCAGCCACTGAAGTTGCTTCTGCATTTGAAAGGATTTATCGACGAGGTCCTCTGCACTGGCCAAATCTATTGCAGGTTGATCCTGGAAAGGAATTTCAGGGTGCGGTTCTATCTACAATGAAAAATCATAATGTCACCATACGACGAGGGCATACTGCGCTACATCGCGATCAGGCCATTGTAGAACGATTTAATCGGACGATTGCTGAGCGGTTATTTGGATATCAATACGCAAACGAATTCATTCAAGAAAAGCGATCCCGTGAATGGGTCAAAAGGTTACCAGCTGTGATTACCGCACTGAATAATGAGATCACTAGAACAATCAACATGAAACCTAGGAACGCTATTAAAAAGAAGTCTATACCCGTACAACCACAAAAAGATTTTTCTAGAAACGCTAGCGTTTCCGAACCAATACTTGGTAGTAATGTCATTGTGAGGTACTTATACGAACCAGGAGAGCTTGAAGGTGGCAGAAAAAGGGCTACCGATCCTATTTGGAGCGTCACTGCACACAAGATATCTAGTATAACACGATCAACTGGTAGACCTCCAGTCTATAAACTGGATTCAACTGCCCCTCAGCGGGGTTTTACTCGACAACAACTACAGGTAATTCCCGAGGATACTCAATTGCCACCGCATGGTCTTAACTAGCACCGTTGCGTCTATTGCACTCAAGACAAGTCAACATCACATTATTTCTGACATGACCGAGACTGTTATTTTTTCTGTCTACGGTGAATTGGCGAGGATCTTTATCCGAATACTGCCAACGCATTATACAATTGCAACTCGCGCAGTGATTATTCTGTTGTTGTTTCAGCGTAATTATTAATTCAGCATCAATATCAAATTCTCGTTGTTTTTTTTTGTCCTGTTGTTTGTAACCGGAGAGTTTTTTATTAATGATGCTAACATCAATATCATTTATTGTGGTGTCATTATCATCGCCTGACTCTGTCAGGACAACTCTTCGAAGCTGATTTATTCTTCGTACTCTGGATACTGCGAGATAGACTAAATTCGACCATTCGATGCGATTATCTACCATCCAAACAATTGTATCCGATATAGTTAATCCCTGTGAAGAATGTATCGTCGCTGCGTATCCTAGCGTCCATGGGGATTTATTAGCACGCAATGCATTTTCGACGACGCTGATATCAACCAGCACAATATCATTTAACACGAGAATCTGCTTTTCACTCTTCCCTGGAATATCAACTTCAATATTCTGCTTTCGTGTATCCGAAGGCCTATAACACAACGGTACTGGAAATGTTGCAAATTTTTCTTTATGCGTTTCAAATAACTTCATCTGAAGTGTGTCTCTGACTATTTTTCTACTTGCTACTATCAAATCATTTGGTCTCCACGTTTCCCAGAAATCATTCATGGGAGTTTCTGAAATTATTTCACGCGCTATTTCGCATTGGATTTTATCCGGTTGTAATCTAATCAGTGCTTTGAACTCGCGTAATTGTTCATCAAGTGATCTATGGTCGGTATTAATTTCTTCATAATAGTCTACAGAACCCTTTAGCCATTCATGTGGAGATCCACCGACAAATGGTGGTGGTTGGCCGTGATCACCGCACATGACGACTTTTGTGTTTTTGTTTAACAACCACTCGAGAAATGTTTGTAATACTCTCAACGATACCGTGCATATTTCATCCCAAATTATGATTTCAGGAATGAATTTATCACCCATTCGATCAGGGGTCCATTCATCGCCTTTCCATCGAAAGAAACCATGATAAGTACAGGCATTTACCCCTCGCTGTATCATCTCTCTGGCGAGTCTGTGAGTCGGTGTTAACACAATCATGTTTGACCGACGATATAATTCAATTGCACGAGTTGTCTTTCCTGACCCACCACAACCGTTTAAATAAACTGTCTTGTATCTACATATTGGATCAGATACCGGTGGTGCATTAGAAAATTCTGATTGAATCTCATCACATTTTAAGTACTTTTCATCCATGGTAACATCTGCCGATTCACAATACTCATGTAGCGTCTCCTTTTTAAATCTCCAACACCCCCACGCTTCCTCCTGGGATGTGAATTTAGCTACATCTGATTTGTATTTATTGTGTATATACATCGAATCAGTAGCTACTCTAACCGCGGTATTAGGAAATCTATTTATCATCGAAAATAAATTGATAGAAGCATAAGCTAGCATAGAACTTCTCAAATGTGTGTATTGGGAATTATATCCATCACAGTAGGTAACAACCGTACCCAATTTCTCACCATTGGATAGAAAAGCATCCTTACGGGATACAAGTTTTCCCTGTTTCGTTAAATCCGTTACAAGAAAATCGTATTCAGCGACGTCTATGATCAACCGCGAGGAAAATTTTGCATTGTCGTATCTTCCACCCTGGGTAAATTTACCGATTATTCTTCGTCCAAAATCCTTTGCTTGTTCTTTTTTACTTTCAAATAACTTCTTAGACCAATTTATGATTTCTTCTTCATTGAAATTCTTTGAAATTGCTTTGCAATTTCCATTTCCATCTGGACACTGTTTTCGTAGTTCGCTGATTATACGATCTAGATCGGGTTGTGGTAGCCAAACTTCTTTCTGAGCTCGATAGCATATAATAGCTTCGGAAACAATCAACGATATCAGCATGCCACAATCAATCATATATCGTAGTAACACTATTGGCATCCAGGCCTTTTCAGATAGGTGTCTACCGAGCCAAACATAACTACACGGATGTAACCCTGTAGCGAGTTCAAATGATATCACACGAGCGAATCCGGTTAAATCAAAATCAGGTAATGGTCCATTAATCGCAACACGAGTCATTTCATGCGTGGGGTGTCCAAATCGTTTAAAATAGTTACTACATTCTCCATACCCGAGAAAACTTCCAGGATAACACGCGGATATATCAATTGAAATCATACCGTCACGATGGTATTTTGTATTCCACAGTCCTCCATGACCAAATTCGATGCAACTCAATTTAACGTCCTCGAGAAAATCACTTCGTGTTGGACGCCAGGAGTTTTTTTCTCTTGCGAAGTGAGCTACCACTGAAGAAATAGTAAAACTATCCGTGAGTAGTTTTTCATGGAAACTCTCTGGTGAAAAATCATTAGCGATTTTTCTCATTCTGTTATCTAATTCTTCAACGCGATATAATTCACCATTTGGTCTTACAAATTGATCGAATCCTGATTCGGAACCAGCACTGCTAAGTAACCACACTGACACAGGGTCCTCTTTACACAACGCATGAATAGCATCAAATAATTTCTCTTCATAGAAAACATCCCCGGAAAATTCCGGGGGGATATATCTCACGATTCGTTCTCGTGGAAATATTGTTACCGCAGGTGTCCACGCGTGTTCGTTATGATCAATAATTTGTATTGGTGCTCCTTGTAATCTATATTTCGGTTCGTGTAATACTTCCCCGGTTATTGTCGTTACTGATATTGGGAATTTTAATAATGTCTCTAATTTAGCTATATCAGAAATCTTTGCACCGTGCTGTTTCACTGTCAGTTCCCATTCTGTTATTTTCCTACGTCGCAGATCAGTTAGTTTATTTCCTCGGGATGCATTTGTGAAGTGTTCCATTACCCGTGTTGCTACACAATTGAGCCTTGACGAAGTCAACGGTGAATATTTCATAGGAGCTAGTTTTGCGATATCTGGTTTATCATTTAACGGATATATTCCATAAACGATTGCTGTTACAGGATAAGATCTCTCGTAGTATGGTTTGTCAATTCCAGTTAGAATTCCTGGTTTGGAATCTCTACTTACAATGACAGTCTTTTTATCCTTTAGGATTGGTTCAAATTTATCCCTAATAATCCATTTGCCTTCGACTTCGATAATGAATTTTATTCTGAAAAAATACTTCTGATGGGAATTGCTTTGCTTGAAATCTTTTGGATTTCCACCTTTGGATTTCCATCTTTGAATTTCCCCTTTGGATTTCCAGCTCCTTGGAAATCCCTTGGATTTCCCGCCAAGGTGTGAAATTATCTCAGCTGCTCTTTTATCGTTCATAGTAGCATCGATGATGGGTACATTGACATCATCATTGATAATTCGAAATGTCGACCAACAGTATGCTGCACCGTCTCGGTAGAATTCATTAAAACACTCCCTGATTTTACCGAGTATAGTTCTATCACCGATTAGACGTTTTGGTGTATCAGAGACTCTATCAAGATTGAATTTAGTATTTTTTCCCGGGCTTAATTTTCGATAATCTTTGGAACTCCCTAGCAAGATTGAATTTAGTATTTTTCCAGGGCTTAATTTTCGATAATCTTTGGAACTCCCTAGCAAGATTGAATTTAGTATTTTTCCAGGGCTTAATTTTCGATAATCTTTGGAACTCCTCCATGTTATAATTAAAACAAGTATTTAAATAGAAAAATATAGTATAATGAATCACTGCAAGTGGCTAATGATTGGATCAACAACCCCGTGTAACAAATCATGCAGAAGCGAATTCTGTGGGTATCATTTACAAAGCGTTAGGCGAGGAAGTTTTGGCCCTCTCCCATGCCTCCAATGTGGGGTTGGGGTAAGGGGAAAATCGCAGTTGTGTCTTGCTTGTGGGGGTAAACGATACAGGGAACTAAAACGCTATTATGACAAACGAATCAATGACTCCGTCCTTGATAAAATCAAGGACAAAATCATCAAAACCCCGCAAGATTATATTGATAGACTTATAATTAAAGCAAATAATAAATTAGACAAATAGTATTATTATACAAATGAGCCAAGATTTCAGACCTCATCCAGTGCTTGTTAATTACGAAGCCTCCAGTGATGGTGTTGTCAGGCACCGCAGACTAAAAAAAACGGTTGGATATCTGAATAATATGGGTTATTTGTTGTTTAGTGCTAGAAATAAAACATATCTTTGTCACAGAATTATTTTTGAATGTCATAACGGATTAATCGAAGACGGATTTGTGATTGATCACATAAATGGCGTGAAGACTGATAATTGTCTTGAGAATCTTCAAGCCGTCTCACAAAGTCTGAATGCAAAATTAGGTGGAACAGGCAAATATGCAAAACGTCCTAGGGGAGTTAAATCGTTTGATTTAGAAACCAGCGAGGAGAGAATCTTTCATTCGATAAACGAAGCCAGTAGATACTTTGACATTTGCGTGCCTTCAATTCGATTTGTTGCACAAAATTTAATTAAAACATCTCTGTCTAAAAAAAATGGTCATAAAGTAAGATTCGTATACACCTGAAACGATTCAAGGGAGATAAATCCCCATGGACAAATCCAACCACTCAAAACACTCTACCTACTAAGTTCCCTTGTATTATGACGTCAAAGGAATTTGTCGCCTGCTATATTACCTGTACTTGACTAGGCGTGCCCACGTGACTGTAATGGAGATCGATAGAGAATAAAACTTTTTATTGTCGCTTGTGGGCTAAAACTGTATTATTTATTTAAGCTAACTCGTTCTTTTCAGTACAAAATTTTTTATTTATCTACATATCTCATGTGTGGGGGGTGGGGGGGTGGACTAGCAGTAAAGCAGACAGCTAACTCGTTCTTTTCAGTACAAAAATTCTTTATAATCTAACGCATTACCTATGTTCGCTCAGCCGGAACGCGAGTGTTTCCTATTCATTGAAGTAGGTGGGCGTGGTTAAAATTCCTTGTATACAGCTCTTTGCGAATGTATTTTATAACAGAGTATAAAACGCTGTTTCATTTAACAACTGTATTATTTTGTTTAAAATATTTCTCATTGTTGCAGCCTAAAATTGTCTATTTTAAAAATCTCTTATTGTTAAGTATATCAGAAGATATATATATTAAAAAATCTCTATTCTGTATGACTATCCGTGGTGTAATGGTATCGTGTTTGTCTTGTAAACATAGATCTATCAACTACGTGTTCGGTCCCCATAGCAGATACATTATTTGATGGCGAAACGGAAGATGTTTTTTCTATTAATTGGGGGGGTGGGGCGATCCCCCTCAGCCAAACCAACATTGTAACTCATGCTATCGCATTCTCGGTAGCGTGGGTTGGTGTTTTTTTCCAACTCATGCAACCATGAATTCGATTTCATGGGTTGCCATGTTGGTTTGGTTTACCACGCCCACATCATTACATCACAAATTCCATCATCGTTTCATTGAATATATCCATCCTTAATTAAGTACATGTTGTGACGTCACCCCAAGCATATCTTCTGGGCGGTCTAAGATGGCGTTTGCCACCTTAGGCCTCCCGCCGGAGATGTATGTTTCGGGTCCCCTTGGGCTTACTTGGATGCGAAGGCAACCAAGGAGTTCCAAAGATGTGTTGTCGTAAACCTCTGGGTCTCTCTGACGTCATAGGGCGCCAGGGAGATTGCCAAATGAGTGTTTTTTTTTTTTTTTTTTTTTTTAATAATTAGAGATACAGTATACTATATTTATATAAAACTATAAATAATGGATATCAATGATGTAAATGCTATAATTGCTGAAATCTCAAATTTAAATAATAAAGGGGTATTATTATCTGAAAGTCTCGACTGTGACAGGATTACCTCGGAATATGAAGATATTGAATATCAGTCTAGTAAGGGTCGTTATGTTTTACCTAGGATGTACAGGCTCGTGAAAGGAATTCAAAAATCCATCAATGCTTGTTTGTACGGTAACGACATTAATGTATTCATAACGCTATTTAGCACCGTTGAAGCAATACGTCAAAAGCTCGGCCAAGAGTATCAAAAACGAGCTGAAATTAGTTCTAAGGTTCGTGATCTTAGAAAAATGTTAAACGAGGAAAAACCCGTATCTTAACCACGTGGGTGTTACTAAAAAAAAAATAGGCTTTCGTAAATAATGTAAATAATTTATTTATTTTTTTTTTAGCGTTTTTTGTAACACTTACATGGGATTTTCTCCTGAAAGAATACTCAGCAGTTTGGACCTGCCCATGCAGTTATGTGCATAATGGATGATCTGGTCGTAGTAGCAAGTAATCACCGCGACGCCTCTATTTTTACGTAGTTGTTCTTGTTGCCGCGTCGTTAACACAAATCGTTCATCACCGTTCTCAGATATTACAATTCTGAAACCCCCAGCGATGTTATTTCTGAAACATTCACGGATAGCGTCGTACAGTTTAACCCTGTTGAAGATGGATACGTTAGCTTGATGGTACATTATTTAATAACTAAGTTATTTAATAACTAAGTTATTTAATTGTGATGGAAACCCAAAGGGTTTTACATTTGAAAAATTAGTTCACAAACAATATATGGTTGGTGAATCGCTTACAACTAGATTAGCCCGAGAGCGGCTAGCAGCAATTAAAAAGTTTATACCGGTTCGAGACAGACTTCGCGAGAAACTTCAACAACGACAACAAGCGCAGACTGACTTTTCTGTGTCAAGTGAACAACTGTTTACTCCGATAACAAGTGCGACCAAAGATGTGAAAACAGCAACTGAACGAGCAATATACGGAGATATTCCTAAGGAAGGCAAGCGACGAGAAGTGCCTGTTCTTGGTGTGCTTGAAAAGATAGCAGCAGAGACCGGACAAACACGCGCAGGGATACAACAGTTATCCAGTGATATAAAAACTCAGCGCGAATATGAACGATTAGCTGATATTGATGATTCTGCACCTGAAACTCAAAGAGTTTCCACACCTGAACCACAACCTGTTGATGTCGTCACCCCAAGAGGTGTTTCCTTTATAGACAAACTCACCGAAGGAGCTATAGCAGAAATCAAACGACCTCAATTAATAAAACCCGAACATTATAAGATTTTTGGTAATTTTGCCGCCCAAAGTTTTCATTCTAGAAAGGACTTTTTAAAAGACGAGTATAAAAACAGTAGAATAAGCCGAGATGAATGGGTTGATTGGTTGTATAAAACGAATAAGGGGATTGGCCGTTTAAATAAAAGAGAATTGGGATATAAAGAATTTAGAAAGGGAATTGAAGAGTATGATGAAACTGGTACAACTGAGAAAACAAGCGGAAAAGGATATTCGATTGGAAATCTAAAGGATTTCAACGCTGGAGTCTTTGACTCTACCGTGACATGCCCTGGTAACATTCTCAGTGATATATCAAGGTTAGAGGTTCTCATCGGAGGGAAACGAGCCGGAAATAATTCACCGGAAGTAATTAATGAAGCAGCTGATATCTGTAGACGATTATTTGCCGGCGGTATCATGGACATTGATGTATATCGAGAACTTATTGCTGAATTAGTTGAAAATCACAGAGACGCCCTACGTTATGATGAAAATCCAATGGATGTAAGCGATTGATCATTAATTGAAAAACTACTAGTTTTATAACAAGATGATTATACACTACAATCATGATAAACCAGTAAGCGTCTACGTGGTGAACTCACGATTGCCTGTTTATAGAGCATATTACGGAGATGGTTTCGGCAATACCATTGCGGGGTTATTTACAAGAATGGCTCCCAAGGTGGCGCCGTTAGCTAAACAATTATCAATGAAAGCCATTGATGCTATTCGTGATAAGGGAATCAATTTCGTTGGAAATCTTGCCGGAAAGGCATTTTCTGCCGCGAAAGATAAAATAGCATCATTGGTGCGAAAGAAACCAGGAATGACTTCGTCATTAGTGCTGCCATCAACTACAGTGATGCCTGCAAAAATCAGCAAAGCAATAAATAACGCAGTGGAAGAAAAACTAGCGCAATTGACTTCGTCACCACCGGTAACAGATAGCGCTATCATGAACGCGATAGCAGGAAGTGGTTTGAAACAAAAAAGAAATTCGAAGAATTTTCAACGACGATGATTATTGCTTTGCAATTCACCAATTGAAAACGCTAGTAATGTTATAAATGTTTAAACGAACAGCTGATCCCGCGTTAGATATGGAAGCCCCAGTGCGCAAAGATGATTCCGTCCGCGATTATCAATACTATTCCTATCATGCAATACAACCCGACCTACGATCGCGAATTGAACTTCAAGTTCAAGATACCAGTAAATACTTTTTGCCATGTGAAGCATTTATTGAAGTAGAAGGAAAACTTGTAACAAATGTTGCAGCCGATACCCCATATGCAAATGATTCAAATATCCGAGTTGGTTTCGTCAACAATGGTATGATGGCGTTATTTGAAAGTGCAAGATATCTCATTGATGGAAAAGAAATTGAATCAATAGACCGTGAAGTTGATGTTGCAACAACAATAATCGGGCTAGCAAGATATTCCGATGATTATACAAGATCGGCTGGTCCATCTATGATGTTTGCAAAGGATACCTCTGATAACGCTGACCACCTTCAATACATTAAAGTGTTAACACCGCAAGACACTTCAGTTGATAATCAACGAGAAGCAACTAATCCAGAACGTCGAGCTAGACCCGGAGCTGCGTTTGATATTCTTGGAGGCGTTAATGGTAATTTCAATTTAGGATTTGCAACACGAAAATTAGCATTGCAAGAACAGCAGCGATATTTTTCATGTGCGATTCCACTCCATCATATATTTGGATTCTGCAGAAATGTAAGAAAAGTCATCTATGGAGCCAAACACACAATCGCGTTAGTGCGAAAAGGCAATGACAATGATGCAATTTGGCGTACTGGTGCCGATGAAGGTAAAGTTGTTTTGAGTAAAACAGTATTATGGATGCCAGTAATGACCCCATCAATTACCACAGAAGAGCGACTACTCTCATTTATGGAAACCGGTGGTAAATCATTGCTAAGTTGGCTAACAACAACGACTGATGCTAAAGAGGATAATGTTAATGATACATTTACATGGCACCTGGCATCAAAACAAGGCGTTTCAGCTCCACGTCATATATTTATAGCGCTGCAGAATCGGAATCGATTAGGTTCCCAAGAACGCAGTCATATGATATTTGATCGGTTAGGGGTAAGTGAGGTTTCACTGAGAATAAACGGACAACAAGAACCATCTGAGGATATACAGCTTAATTACGGAAACAACCAAATAGCACGTGTGTATCATCGGATGCTGTCATATATGGGTCGTGATCAAAATGTTGATACCGGTTTGCAAATATCGCAACTCGATTTTAAGAACTTGTATCCAATTTATTACTTTTCACTGGAACATCTTGATTTAACAAGGCAATCCGTTGTTGACATACATTTTAGGGCCCGTATAGATCCTGGTGGTGTTGATTATAGAGCGGTTGCTGTTATTCTCAGCGACAAATCAATGTTGTTAGAAGGGGCTGGCGGACGAATGAGACTCGTTGATGCACCAGTGGAAAATCTATGATTGAAATCGTAAACGATTTTCACAATTAGATCAATTGAAAGCATAAATGTGTTTTACAATAAAATGCCATATAGTGTTGTTAGTGTCAAGCTGACTGATTGTCAGGTCAAGAAATTAAAATCAAAATCCGCTAAAGAATGTGGAACCACAATAACGTTAAAACCAGCGCAGATGTCCGGCGGTACACATAAAATATCATTAACGGATCGTCAAATAAAACATTTCAATGATGCAATGAAAAATAAGCGAGGAGTTCAAATAGAATTTTCAAAAGCCGCAGTCGCGAACATGATAAAATCAGGTGGTATATTTCCATTGTTAGCCGCAATACCAGCATTGATTGCAGCGGCTGCCCCAGCGGTGGCGAAAGCGGCAGCGTTGGGAGCCGTTGGTACCGCGGCAGGGATGGCATTGAAAAAGGCAACTGGGAAAGGATATAAAAAAAAGGGAAAGGGGTTGTACCTACCAGGAACCCCGTATTCATGGTACAGCGGGAAATCCGTGAACGGATCGGGTCTAAGAAGAATACCAGGAACGGTTTATTAATTGAAAAATCGTCGATTTCCGAACCTATGGTTCCCATGTCCAATTTTGATTTAATTGATGCTACTAAAAAACTAGCGATAAAAAACTTCAGAGGGGTTTTTATGAGAGATCAGTTACCAAGAAAACCAAATAACGTTGAAACCGGTATTATCAATCTTGATAACAGCAGCGGATCGGGAACTCACTGGGTTGCATACGCGATTGATCCACGTGGGATTGTCTATTTCGATTCATATGGGTTAGCTCCACCAAGCGAGTTTATGCGGTATATAAATTCTTCGATGAAACTCAAAAAGTTTCCGATTTTTTATTCCACGCTGCCAACACAACAATTAAATGATCCACCGATATGCGGCCGTGAAGTATTAAATGTCCTCGCAGAGATTTCATTAAAATCCTTTGGATCTCCGTGGAAACCGCCTCATGTTGTTGTAAACGAATACACGAGTGGGAAATTACAAGGATCAATAAATTGAAAACACAAGTTACGCTAACAATAATGATTGATATTTGGGGACAATCTCTGTCAATGTTGGAACCCACCGAGGAAACGTCTGCGGGTTCTATCGAGGATGTAAAAAAAATAATTGAAGATGAAATCGCTGAGATGTTAAATTTAATAGATGTTGACCCGAACGAATTAGTTGTATTTCAAGACAAACAGGGTAAATTGAAAAGCAGTAATATATCCGTGAATGACATTTTGATACGGCAGAGCGATGCCGCTGAAAACTCTATTGCGCTTTATTCCAACGGTGGACAACTTAAACCTGGTAATCTTATTTCTACGATCACCGACGCGATTGCTACCAACGAACGTGAGCTGAATGATCTTATACGAGGTTATAATAATTTTCGCAAAAATGTCGTACATAAATTCTTTGGAACCCCGCTTGTGGTTGGCATGACTCTAGCTGAAATTAAAGACTTGTTGAATTCATTCTTCGCTAACAAGGAAGCTGGAAGGATGATGACTGCTTCAGAAATCAAGGCAAATTATCTCGAGATTTCTAAACTAATAGAAGATCAAAAACCCACTAACGACGTAGTTGTTAAGTTTTTTGGAACCCCACTTGTGGCTGGCATGACTCTCGCTGAAATTAGCGAGTTTATCGGCAAGCACACTCACAATGCCTACATCGCTAATAGTTTCTTTGGTGTCCCAGCTACATCTACAATGACTCTCAAAGATATTAATATGTTTATGGTGAGACAAACAACACTTAATACCATCGTTGATAAATTTCTTGGGAGAACACCTGTGTCTGAAACCACATCGTTGACAGGCCCGACCCTCGCTGAAGTTAAAAGCGCTATTGACGAACAAAAACTCATCAACAAAATGGTTAATAATTTCTTTGAGGGTTCTAAAAGTTACAATATCACGACGACATATTCTCAACTCGACGGGAATTATAAATCCCAAACAGGTTTTGGAGTTAACCTCCTTGTGGTTTCATTTTTTAAACGTCGCGATGGAACGTTGATGAAATATACCGAAATCAATAAAACCTATTCCGACGTCATTGACGATATTATTAAACTAAAAGAAAAATCTGAAAAGGTACAAACCCCTGCCAACGACGTCGTCGATAAGTTTTTTGGAACCCCACCTGTGGCAGTTATGACTCTCGTTGAAATTATCGCGGCTATCAATAAGGTAAAAATTCCACATAATGTAAGCGTCAATAACATCGTGTACACGGTTGATAGTGGGACTTTTGATTGGATCCGGGGAAATGATAATTATCTTTATGTTGGCCACAGACATACTAGTGTACCAGGTTGCTACCGATTTACAATAATACATCGCCGTAAATTTGATTTGGAATTCAGTAATTGGGGTATCACCGGTGTTAACACGCTGACATATATATTAGATAAAGTACCAAAACCTCCACCCTCTATACCAATCCCATTTCCGATTACTATAAAAAATTCTGACGAGTCTGTGATTAGGGAGTCACTACCCTGGATAATAGAATTTGTATCCGGTGTCCCCTCATCAGATCCTAAAACCAGGTCAATAATAGGATAATTGAAAGGAAAATCCTTCGGATTTCACAATTGAAAACGCTAGCGTTTTTAAAATAACAATGATTTCATCAACTCAATGTCGCTATGATCAAGTCAGAGAATTTCAGACTAGACTCAAAACCCTCACTGAGGAGTATCAAATAAAAATAAAAAAATACCGACGAAGAATTACCGCAATTGATATTACTATGTACTCGGTGTCAAGCGTTCTCGCTGGCGCCGGAATAATACTTGCATCGGTTATAATGATTGCCCCGGTCGTAGTTTCAATTTGCATTTCTGCGGTGGCTACAATCGGGGGTATATCAACCGGGATAGCAAAAAGGATATCATCATGCAGCCAGAGTAAACTGCAGAATTACTTACTTCAATTTCATATTGCATCAACCGCATATTCGCAATTATCATTGATGATATCATCGTCACTCGATAATACAATTATATCAGATAGTGAATTCTCAGCGATGGTCAGTATTTTTGATTCAGCGATATCAAAATTAGAGCAACAACATGAATATAATAACAATGACAACACCGATGGAATTGGAAAACACAAACCCCAAAAAAACCAGAATGATCTCAATAATCTCAACCATACCAGATTGTGAGTTCTCAGTGATGGTCAGTATTTATGATTCCTCGATACCAAAATTAGAAATAAATCATAAGTATAGCAACGATGACGACACCGATGGAATTACTTCAACAAATAGTGGAGAACACGAACCCAGTACAAACAAGCATGATATCAATAACATCAACGAGTCCTGAATTTAGTGTGAACTTCCCTTCTCCGATTCCAGTGCGTGAGATCGCGCTGGCAAAATTACGAGTATATCATAGCTGGCCTAATATCAGATCGGTTGCATTTGGCGGTCAGCAACCCAATAACGCACTGGTGTTCTCGTATAAGAATAAACCCGATGGTACTCCAGAGTGGGAAACTGTTTCGTTACCAACTGGGTCGTACCAAATTAAGCAAATCAATGCTGAAATTCAGCGTAGAATAAAATCAATCACTGGAAAAGAATCAAAAATAGCTATTAATCTTCATCAACCGACGCTCTCGTCGTCGATCGAAATAAGCACAGAGGGATACATTGTAGATATATATAACAGCTCGTTAAGAACAGTGTTAGGATGGCCTGAAAAACCACCGGAAAAATCCGCCACCGACTTAACCACGGACGTACAATCATATCATGAAATCAATCCCAGTTATCGAGATAATTTATCTGATATAAGAAACGGAAGAATCGCCGATAGATTTATATTTACCAACAAAGACACATTGCAATGGGATTTTATCATTAAAAGAACAACCGACTCATCTGTTACTATTTCATTTACGCTAACTGACATCCGTGGTTATTTTAATGAAATTAAACAATTATATGAAACACAACTAGAACAACTACGGAAAACAAAATCGCAAAAACACGTTGAAATAATAAATCAACTTATATCTGACATGGAATATATCTATGAACTAATTATTCAAACAATAATTAATGACAACAGCGACAATAAACAACGATTCCTAACCGATTACAATATCACAGAGGACAATCTGCGTAATTTCAAGTTTCCCGGGTACAAAGCTGATGAACTAGCAAGAATTGTTAAAACCGATATCAAGGCGCTACAAAAACAAGATCCATCTGTCCTCCTCAAATATAATAATGACCCAGATGGCGGTGGTAGGCATATCGCTCCGTTCAACGTGAATATATCCTCAGTGATTGCGCTTAATTTAGTATGTGATGTTATCGAAGGAAGCTATCAGATTAATCTAGAACAATCAAATCAAGCTCAGCAGGGATATATTCTTTATTCATTTGCACCAACAGCTCCTCCAGGATTCCTAATTATTGAAAACCCAATTAATCCTGTCTACATGCGATGCCATAATAATTCGTTAACGAGAATTAATTTCAAACTCACCGACCAGTCAAATAATCTGATTGATTTACAAGAAGAGGTGTTAGCGATTAGTTTGTTTATAAAGTCCTAAATTGCTTTGCAATTTCAAAGGATTTTCGTCCTAAGGACTCGATCAAATATTTGGTTGAACTCGTAAAAGAATTATTAACCCAGAACTGAAAATTTCAGCAGCAGAGAGGGTGAATGACAACGACAATGGCGTATATAAGGAAATCTTATTTTATCGAATAGACGCCATTTTTTTACTATTTGGTGGAAGCCTTAGATCATCGAATCGACGCTCGGAAAGTTGTGAGGTTCACCCTCTCTGCTGCTGTGACTAATACAAATATAATTGACTAATAAAAATATAATTGACTAATAAAAATATGATTGACTAATAAAAATATAATTGACTATTAAAATATAATTGACTAATACAAATATAATTGACTATTAAAATATAATTGACTAATAAAAATATAATTGACTAATAAAAATATAATTGACTATTAAAAATATAATTGACTATTAAAATATAATTGATTAACAGAAATATAATTGACTATTAAATATATAATTGACTAATAAAAATATAATTGACTAATAAAAATATAATTGACTGTTATATTGCAACTGCCATATTACCTCAAAACGTTTACTAATGGCAGTGAATCTATCGGTGTCCTACGATTTCAGATGAATAATTTTTTAAAAGAAAATCAATAGGTGAAATGAGAAAGAGGCTGAATGAAACTTCTTTGGAAATGAGGATTAAAAGAGAAGGTGCAAAAAACATTTTCTAGCTCGCTTTGGAAATGACAATTAAAAGCGAAGGTGTAAGAACAATTGCTCGGTAAAAAATTATATCATTCTCTAGGAAACAGTTAGGCACCATGGAACCAAGGCTCGCCGATGTTTTGCATGACGGAAAAGTTGACGTTGCAGCTTATGTCACAATGTGATTTAATTCTGAAGAATTTTTTGAAGATCAAAATGAAAACATTTTAATAGGAATTGGAGTTCAAGCTAGATTCCATTTGCCAATAGAACCGCTTCAGTGGTCTATTGGTTAGAACGTCCACCACGGATGCAGGAGGTCTTGGGTTCGATCCCCGGCTGAGTCATACCAAAGACTAACAAAAATGTCGCTCAGCATTAAGTTGTTAGTGTTAGGATTGGTTTGCCTAATGCGACTGGGTGTGACATCAAGCAACACGTCTGCGACATGATGCCCCAGTGTTAGGCATCACAATAAACTGTCACAATGCAGATATTGTAGCGATATGATGTTTTTCTAAAGCTATGTTAAATATCCACATCGGGGTCACCTAGTGGCCCAGTGGTCCAAAGCGCTGTCCGTTACAGATCACTGCCGTCAAACCTCTGTCTGCGTGGGTTCGAATCTAAGTTTCGGATAATGTAGTTATGTGAGAAAGCTTGTCAGTAGCTTCTCGTGGATCGGTGGTTCTTTATGGGGGTTTTCCCGGGTTCTTCCTCCACCAATAATACTGGCCGCCATGTATAGCCTATCGTGTGCTGAAAAATGACGTTAAACTCTTAAAAAAGATAATATACACATCACACACACATGCGCAGACATACATTTGCCAAGTTTAGTGCAGAATTTAGCCAAGATAGGAAGACAACGGGGCTGGCATGTTAATCCTTTGTCAGATATCAGCTTACTTCTTCAGCTTTCTCTAACACGTAGCTGACGTCATATGTAAGTATGATTTTGACTTAAAATGTGCTGGGGTTTCCTCGGATCTTAAAATGCTATATCTTTGATAGTTTCTTCTTGCAAGACTGCTACAAAATGCCAGAGAACAAAACGTGTATCATTTGCTGCATAAGCAAGTATGTATGAAGATTAATGCACGCTGAGGAAAATAAGTACCAATCTATTATGAAACAGCCGGTCACATTAAATATTTAGGGTAGACCTATATATAAAAATAAGTACAAGTTTAGTATGAACCAGCCGGTCACATCAAACATCAAGGGTAGACCTGTATATAAAAATTAGTACGAGTATAGTATGAAACTTCCAATAACATTAAAAATCAAGGATAGACCTTCATATAATAGGTACGATTGTTGTAAGTAATGTGGGGCGATCTAGCGTCAATGGGAAATCCAGTCAAAAAGGGCCTGGGATTTCTGGCGTCAAGGGGACTTTAACATAGGGACTCTTTGGGCCTATCTAGCGTCAAGGGGAATTTAACATGGTGGGACTACCTAGCGTCAAGGGGAATTTAACATGGGGAATATTTGGGCCTATCTAGCGTCAAGGGGAATTTAATATGGTGGGTCTGTATAGCGACAAAGGTAATTTAAAGTAATCACAATCAAAGTAAATCATAAAATTTAAACCACAAATAAGTATGACAAGACCAACGGTCAACACACCAAGGAAAACAATTACACTATCCTTCAAAAAGAGGACTACAGGAGCCAAACATGGAAGACGTAAGCAAGAAAATGGAAATGTTCAACAAACAACACTAACCACAGATCCAATTATAGACTTGATACCATCCGAAATATTAACGGCAACCTTCTCCTCAAATATAAATGCAAAATAAATAACCCAGACGACTTTAGATGTACAACCGGGGTCAACTAGGGTCACCAGAGCTACCGCCAAGAAAATAACAAACCAAATAACTAATGTGGATGAAGCCATCAAATATAAAAAGGTTACAATACCTCTCAGCATACAGATCATATCCAAAAATTCAACAATAAGCAAAATAGATAAAACAAGGAGTGGGAACTGACAACATAATAACATCAATAACAACATGAACGGAAAACATAACAAAAACAACAATAACACCTGAAATGGAAACAACAACAACAACAATATCAACAAATGACTCACGTGAGAAGAATAAAGCGGGAAGCAGCAACAACAAACGAAATAGAGAAACAAGGAGAGAGAACTGGCAACACAACAACAACACTAAATTCAGGAACGGAAATTCCAATCAACATAAACCATGACAACAGGGACAACATCATCATAACAGAAAAGAAAATCAGCTACACCTTAAGCAGCAGTCAATAACCCGAACCATCTAAATACATCTCAGATAGAGAGATGGAAGAGATAAACAAAGCAATTCGTGAGGCTGATCGAGTTGAACGAAACGGAAAGGAAGACAAACAATGACAAAAACCAGCAACAAAGACAACAAGGCAAAATGCGTATGGAAATGGAAATGAAAAAGATAAATGGAAACAACCAACAACAACATTAACACAGGAAACGGAAAACACAGCAACAATAATAACACCTGAAATGGAAAAAAATAACACCAACAACAACAGATGATGCACATGAGAATAATAAAGTAAGAGACAAAATACACCAAATGAAACAAACTCCAATCAGCATAAACCATAACAACAACGACAACATCAACATTACAGAAAAGAAAAACAGCTACACCTTACACAGTAGTCAAGAACCCGGACCATCAGAACACATATCGGATAGAGAGATGGAAGAGATAAACAAAGCAATTAGTGAGGCTGATCGGGTTGAACGGTACGGAAAGGAATACGAACAATAGCAAACAATAGCAGCAAAAACAAGGCAAAGGGCATGTGGAAATGGAAATAAAGAAGATAAAGGGAAACAACCAATGAAAGACCCACAAAATATCAAAAGTACCAAACACGCTAGCACGAAGAATGACAACAGGAACAAACTAAGACTAATTGTGCAAAATGAACAACGCAGCACCAGCGATAATATTGGCATCACCATACAAAAATGTAGGGACACAGAAAATACCTCTAAGAACAAAAACGACAATTATAATCAACAAACAGGAGATAGCAACAAGCAAATGATGTATCAGCAACATCAATAACGAAGGAAAATGGGCAATCACCAATACCAGTACCATCCACTAGAACACACTATCTTCATAGCCAGTGCAACTGCGAGACTGCTACGCATTAGTAACAGGAGCCTAGCTAATGCACTCATACAACAACATGGCGGAGAGTTTAAGATTGTAAGACCGCCCAATGATTATATCATAATACAGTGCAACACATTGAAACAAGTCTGAAAATATATGGAAATCACAACCATAGCAAGGCTCCCAGTTCAAATCACAAGGCACAAAGCCACAATAAAAAAATCACAACAACAATAACAAAACAAGCACAACTCAAGATAAGGGTAAATCCATCCAAAAACCATATTTAGCAAACCAAGCTAAATACAAAGCAATCATTAAACTACCTCGAACAATGGTGAGGAAAACGCAAGAAAATATTGAATATGACCTCAAATTTCACAAAATAACTTGCAAAAGGGTTATCAAATTACTTAATCATCTAGGAAAGGAAACGTCAACAATCGTACTAGAATTCCAACAACCCCCACCAGCACACGTCAGGATTGGACCACATGGAACTAAAGTAAAACTACAGCAGTACATCAACAAACCCCGATACTGCAATACTTGCTGTAAATGGGGTCACTTTTCTTCCCGTTGTCGTTCACACCCAAGATGCGGAAAATGTGGCGGCAAACACACAGGAACATGCCTTATCAAAATACCAAAGTGTGCTAACTGTAGGGCTGATCACAAATCATATGATACCCAATACCCCATAGCAGTACAAGAAAACGTTATCATTCGACTAATGGATCAACAAAACATCTCCTATAATCAAGCCAAGAAACAACAGATGCAAACGAAACTCATACCTAAAGCAAACAAGGCAGAAGCACAACCCAAACCAATGACACAGATACAACAAGGCAAGCTTTAAATCAAGAAAAAAAACACTAACACCCGCGATAACGAGAAACCTAGATACAACCGCAAACCCAGAGATATTTTTCAATAGAACAACCATTGACACCTATTTAAACCAACTACAAAAATCAATTAGCAGCCAAATGAGGAAAGACGGAATTACTAAAGATGAATTTATTAGCATATATATGCAACAAATACAGGACTACCTAGCTCAACCCATCACGAATAAATCAACAACAAACAAAAACATTAACAACAGCACAAACAATGGATACTGGAAATAAAACTAACGCTTCGGCTAACAAAACAAATCACAAGACCCCAGACAAGTTACTTATGGCAACGGAATTGCAGAGGGCTAAATAAAAACCATGGAGAACTAATCTCAGCAATCCACCGAACCATTACCAAGCCCAAGATCATCTGTCTTCAAGAAACTCTACTTAAGGAAACCAGTACAAACACTCCTAAAATAACAGGCTATCAAACTACATTCTTAAAACACAGAAATACCGGCAAAAAAGGAGGAGGCCTAGCCATATATGTACATGACACCATCACAGACACAGTGGAGAAAGTTATTAATATGAACTCAACAGAAACACCAATTGAATTTAAAACAATTGTCTTCACAGTAGCAACAAAAACAATACATCTGTACAACATATATGATCCCGGACAAAATAATAAAAACAACCAACGTTTTCAACAAATATTCAAGAAATGGGGCACAACCACTATTATCTGCGGCAACTTCAATGCACATCACACAGAATGGGGTAGTGACCGCACAGATACGAGAGAGAAAAACTTCATAAAATACATAACAGAAGAACAACTAGAACTTTTGAACAACGGAATCCCCACACGTATAGACCCCAGCCAAGGCAAACTCTCTACCATTTAGCTCACCATTGCGACGCCTAGCTTAGCTGTAATTACCCAATGGAAAGTGATGCAACATTCTACATTAGGCAGCGACCACTTCCCCCTGTGTACCACAATATACGTCTCATGCCCAACGGAGCAACAAAAAACACAACAAAGATGGAAACTCAAAAATGCAAACTGGAACAGCTTTAAAGACCAACTTAAATTAGTAAACCTTGCGGAAATCCAAGATGAGGATACAAATAAATATTACGACAATCTCATACAAATTATAAAAGAAGCAGCAAATAAGAGTATACCCAAAACAACAGGTTTCCATTATAAACATACTGCAATCCCCTGGTGGACAGAAAATTGCAGAATTGCCATTCAGAAGAAAAAGACAGCTTTAAATCTCTTTAAACACACAAAAACAGCCTCTGACTTTCTTATATGCAAACAAACAGATATCAACACTAGGACGGTAATAACTGAGGCACAAAAGGACTCATGGAGAAGATACTGCACAACACTCAATCATGAATCAAATACTAAAGAAATCTGGAATAAAATAAAAGCCATGAAAAGCAAAACACCCACAACAGCGCCGAAAATCCAGGGAACAAAAAACAACGTGGAAGTAGCAGAGAAGTTAACCCAACACTTTGCTAACTCCAGCAGCGATAACAATCACAAACACGAGTTCTTACAGCAAATATCAACATTCGAAAAAGAATTTCCCCACATTTTTAAAGATCGACACAACAGAGATTCGCCACTGAATGCCCTTTTAATCTGAAAGAATGGAGACAAGCCGTCAGCACAAAAAAGTACATCACCAGGAGAGGATAACCTAGTCTATGAAATATACAAACAATTACCACCCAATATGCAGAGCATTACCTTAGACTTAATAAATCTGATATGGAGAACAGGTCGCATCCCCACACTATGGAAGCGAGCCATAATCATAGCCATCCCCAAACCAGGCAAAGACCCCAGTAATGTAACCTCCTACAGACCTATTTCACTAACAAATACAATCTGTAAGGTAATGTAAACAATGGTCAACAATATATTAAAACATCACCTAGAACAAAATCAACTAATGGCTGAAACCTAAAGTGGATTTAGGAATAAACGATCTACACTTGATCAATTAATCCGTCTGGAAGTCAACATCAAATTAGCATTTTATGCCGAAAGGAAAAGTGATAGACACCTAATAGCAATATTTATAGACCTAGAGAAAGCCTTCGGCCTAGTCTGGACCAATGGCCTAATCTATCAACTCAACCAATTTGGCATAACAGGAAGATTAAACCGCTGGATAGCAAACTTTCTTATGGGAAGAACCTTCAAAACCAGAGTAAGAGAGGACCTGTCCCAAACATATACACTGGATAACGAAACCACCCAAGGAAGTGTGATTAGCCCAACCCTATTCAATCTAATCGGCACATGGGCCAACAACTGGGGTTTTAAAATATCCCAAATAAAAACAGTTGCCATGCTCTTCTCACCAACTAACAAACGACCTAAATACCCTAAACTATATATATAAAGAACCATTCAATCCAATTCCAAAAAGATACATACTTCCTGGGAATCCTACTAAATGAAACAATGAACTGGAAACCACACATACAACAAATTATTCAAAAATGCCAAAAGGATCTAAACATACTTAAAAACATCAAAGGCACTACATGGGGAGCTGATCACCAAACTATGCTAATGATCTACAAATCTTTAATCCGAGCTAAAATAGACTATGGCTGCCAGATCTATTCCTCAGCCAACAAGGAAACATTTAGACAACTAGACAGCATCCAATATAGAGCACTTAGACTCTGTACCGGTGCATTACCGAACACCTCCCCGGAAGAACTACAAATTCTCGCACGTGAACCACCTTTACAACTGAGAAGAGAAGAACACATACTTAGATACGCCTGTAGAATCTCAATACATAAGGAGATAAATCCCACCAGAAAAATAATAAGTAAATGTCAAATCACCTTTATCTCAAGACTGGTACCACATCCTCCAGCAGCTAACAAAATACACACACTCTGCAAAGAACTCAATCAAACAGAACTCCAAGCAGAACAACTAGCTATCAAGGACCCCACACCTTGGAGAAATAACCATCCTAACATCAACCTAACAGCACTCACACTGGTACAAAAGCGCGACAACCCCAATATTCCATTAACACAAGTACAAGGCCTCGTCAACAAGAACTATGATGGATATGTAAAAATATATACTGACGCCTCAAAATCTAAATAACTACATAAAACGGCTGCAGCGGTAGCGATCCCAGAACATCAGACCACATTTACGACAAGACTACCGGATGACTGTTCCATATATACTACGGAATTCTGGGCCATCAACCGAACCCTAAAATGGATAGTAACACAAAATGAAAAACAGTACGTAATCATAACATACTCACTTAGTGTACTTGAAAGTATTGAGACAGGTAATTCCAAAATTAGACAAAACCTGCTAGAGGACACTATGCTGACCATCAGGGAAGCAGATACATTACACCAAGCCATACACTTCTTGTGGGTGCCTTCTCACATCAATTTGCCTGGAAATGAAAAAGCAGACCAGAGCAGCAAAAAGCAGTCTGATGAAAGACCAAATTGAACCCATACAGTACAACACTCAGGAACTATATAGTCAAGTCAGGGACAGATTTAATAATAAATGGTTACAACAATGGAAAAACTCCACAAAGGGTAGACATCTATTCCAACTACAAAAAGAGGTCACTAGAACCACCAGACGTTTACCAAAACGTCTGGCAGCCATTGATATTAAAATCATGAACAGACTCAGAACAGGTAAAATACTACTAAATGGAAGCTTTATGAAACATATAAGTACAGGACCCATGCCGGAGAAATGTCCACACTGTCCAGAAACTGAAACATTGGAACATGTATTCAACATATGTCACAAATACCATCGACAACGTACCGTTTTCCAACTACAACAAAGAAAACTTGACTCGGTTACATCATTCCCCCAAATTCTTGATAAAAGGCATAACAAAAACTTAAACACTACCTATATAAATATACTTAGTTACCTAAAATCAATAGACAAATGTCACAAAATATATATATATATCAAAAACATCAAATAAATAAATTCATAAATATAGCCATAGAGTCAATATTTATCAATCAAGGGGCCAGAGCGGATAATTACACCGCTAGCTCAAAAGCTGACCCACGTAACAATACCTTAAATAAATAAACAAAAAATAAATATTATAACTACCAAATAAATAAATAATTAACGAGGCCATATCAGTAAAAGAGGCCAGAGAGGATAGTAATACCGCTAGCGTAAAAAGGCAGAACCAATTAACATTACCCTAAAATAACTATATAAAATAAAAGAGAAAAGGGGAAAGGAAGGGGAAAACAAACAAAAATAGTGGGGGGGGGGAATAATATAAACATTTGTAATGCCAGGAAAAAAGGAAGAAATGGGGAGAAAAGGAAGAAACAGAGAAAGAAAAAAAGAGAACATTACACTAACTAGTGGCACAATGTAGATACGGTTAAACCAGGCAACAGACAAGTGGAAAGATAAATACAAGTGTGATGAGAACACCGGAATCAAATAGTGATAACTCAAGGAAACATAACACCAACCAACCGACAAGAAAAAGGAAAAAGAATAGAGAAAAGAAGGAGGGAATAAGGAAGAAGGAAGAAAGAAGGAAGAAGTGAGTAGGAAGAACGTGCGAAAGAGAAAAGGGAAAAGAAGAGAAAAGGAAGAAGGAAGAAATGAAATAACACCAAACACACCCCACTCCAACTCTAATTTTTTTCCCTTTCCAGGGTTCTCATTTGGTACGAGAACCCTTTTCAAACAATCTCTTTCTCGAAATCTAACTTTATCAATTTTGACCACCGCTCAAAATTAACAAGCTAAAATACCTAACAGTGACTACACTCATTTATGTCGCTAAGACATTTTAGCAATTAAATTTGTTAGGGACCAACAACATGTACACTATGTACTAGAAATATTTATTGATAGGAAAGATGACAAATTCTATGACTATATGGATTTGATATAATTGCACAAGTGGCTTACACATTATTGGCATTTTTTTCTGTCCATAGTAAAACTGGACTAGCTTAGAAATAAGTGCGACCCGGGCGTTTCAAGCGGAAACAATGGCAACTTCCAGGAGTGTGGAGCAACAGAAATAGGCTAACCTGATTGTCGACGAAAACATGGCTGATCCATTGGACTTTATCTACTTTTACGTAACACGGGTTCTGATTAGATGTTGGAAATCTTGATTTCAAGCTCGGCCTATTCTCACACTGATGTAAAGTACAACTAAACTATTCGGCAATTCACTAATTACACAGATACTAAATACTTCATTTTAGAAGTAATAAGATATAAAACCAGTTGGATTCTGTCTTTAACTAGAGTGACACAATTTGACAAGCTAGCTTTCCTAAACTGGGTGCCTTCCTGTTTTGCCGTGACCCGACATGTTACTCTAAGGCGAGACTGCCATTTAACGTGGGTGCCGGAGAGACTGCGACAACACAGCCTAGTGTAGTCAAAGTTACCTTTGGTCCCGACCAATTAAATAGCCCGACCTTCGGGCATTAACTGATTGCGAAAGCACTTAGTTGCGTACGCGACCTTAATCTATATAATTGATTTATTGACAAACTTGGTATCCTTTCGTGGGTGTGAAATTAAAATACTGAACAAACTTAAGCGCTTTCCTACTATAATATAGATAATTTCAGCAACAAACTAAACAACATAAATACCGTTACAACAATAGAAAGCCCGAAATCGTCTATTAATAAAGAAATGCGTTAAAAAAGTTTATAAAGATTAATGATGGCTAACGAATAAAACCAAATTGAAGAAATGTAATGAAAAAAGTGTCAAAGCTACGTTAACATTCTAAACCACACACACACACACACACACACACATTAAAAGTATGAGCTCCATCTAAAACGATGGTCACGTAGATATATAGCTATACTCTAATTTATACGATAAACCTAGCTATAAACCATTTTATGCGGAGGGAGTTTTGTAGGACAACATATCACCCATACTCACATCCTGCCGATACTAATCTCTGTATTGAACGTTGTAAGAAGTGTTGTTCGACAATACACTTTTACAATATCCATCCATTCACTTGGTACTCTGATATCCGATATTACAAGGAGGTTGATACGAGTAATAATAATACTAACGCAGGGACAATTACTATAAATATATTCCTGCGATTAAATATAAAAGAGAAACACTTGTTTCTGATTATGCGAGAATGTATGAATTAATCCATATGCATATATACGGTAAGAAAATAAGCCATCAATACTGGCGTGTGCAAATGTAAGTCATGTGATCACAAGTGGAGTAGACGAGCCTTGACGTGTCTGGAATGTACTTGTATACAACGCATGATTGTCGAGATTCAAGAAGGGACTTTTTATAACGCACATAACGGATATAACTCGTTTTAACTCTTGAAAGGAAGCATAATATTTACTATGGCAAGTTCCAGAGAAAACACAGATTCTGAGGAGAGACAAAATTGTCCCATTTGTCTGTGTGATTTCAAAATACCGAGACAGTTACCGTGCATGCATTCTTTCTGCGAAAAATGTTTACAGGACTACATATCATCTCGAGAAGAAACAGTAAAGAAACTAAACAAAATCGAGTGTCCGATTTGTAGACTAGCCGTCAGTCCTGAAGGTAAAGATAAATGTTCTACAATTTTGGCATCTATGTTTCCCATTAACGTGATTTTTCAGTCCATTCTAAGTGATGATGCAAAAGTGAAAGTAGATCGATCATGCGACAGTTGTCACTCTGCTGGCAAATTGAGGTCAGCTCAAGATTTCTGTGTAGAGTGTGAGGAGGGTATGTGTGAAATATGCTCAGAAGTTCATCGTAATCAGAAGATTACTAGAAATCATGTGATATCTTCCATGGAGGAATTTACAAGCAATCCACAGAATGTAATGAGGATTGCAAAAGGGTTCAGCTGTCCTGAACACGATGGTGAGGCAACTGTTTTTTATTGCAAGGATCACAAGATTGCTTGTTGTAGCAAGTGTTGCATTGTCAGCCACAGAAACTGTGCAAGTGTTTCTGACTTGAACAAAGAACTTCCAAGTCTACTGCAGGAAATGAACCCAGACAGTATAATAGAACAGATGAAGAAAGTAGAAACTCATCTTAAATCGTTTACCGAAGTCAATGAGTCTAGCATCAGTCTCCTTGAGTCCCAAGTAAATGACTTGACGAATCAAATTAGAGACCTAAGAAAGAAAATAAATGGTGTCCTTGATGAATTAGAAAGAAAGGTTAAGATGGAAGGACATAGAATTTGCAAGGAAGAGACGATAAGAAAACAGGAAGAGAACCACCATTGTCAGAGTTTGATAAATTCAATTAGAAATTCACAATCGCTTCTAGAAATAGTAAAGAAATATGGAACAGAAACACAGATGTTTCTTATGACAGAAAAAATGAAGTCACAACTTACTTCATACCTGGATCAGATCCAAGAAAGGTACACAAAGACGGAGAGCACTATAGTCCTGTTGGAAACGAATCCACAAGTCCAACTCGTACTGTCAATAGGCCCCGATAGTTTGGCGAAGATAATCAGCAAAAGGGAAATGCAAAGTCGGCCTAGTACAGTTATCAAGAAGCCATCCAGAAGCTGTCGGATTCAGATAGAGAGAATTATTGAGATAACAGATAATGATCGTTGGCAACCAAATTATTATGGAATCACGTATTTGTTCTCAGGTCATTTGATGCTAGCAGATTATACCAACTATGGTCTACATCTGCTTGATTCCTCATATAACCCAATTACTTGTTACGAACTGAAACACGTCATATTTGACGTCTGTGTTGTAGATGATGATGATAAGGTGGCCGTGACTATACCGGGTCTGAAAACAGTCCAATGTCAGGAATGGGAAGATTACGCCAACCAGGACAATAACCACGAGATATACATGTTATGGTATTGCTGCTGCTGGAAATGGGAATATAGTTATATCTGGTTACTGTAATGATGATCGTAAACCCTACTGGAGCCTTGTCAACAGTGAAGGGAAGGAGTCCTGTCATCTGATTGAATGTCAGTGTAAGAGCTCATGGACATATGTGGCTGTGGACTCTTCCTTCACACGTGTCTACGTTACTGTGCATCATGCCCATTCCCTGTATTGTTTTGACATAAGTGGCATCAAGAAATTTGTCTACCGTTCTGCCAGTCTTAAGAATCCCCGTGGTGTTGCTACAGACACACATGATAACGTGTATGTCGTTGGCCATGCATCAAACAACATCCACCAACTGTCACCAGATGGTGTTTTTGTTCAGATTATATCTAACGGAATACCATCTGCACCTCTAGCTATTTGCTTTAATTGGGATGGTGATGTGTTTCTAGTCACAAATGATTCAGACGCGAGGAAACTTTACCAATATGAACTAAAGTGAGAAAACAATCTGGTATAGTTTTGAGTTGACGTGATTGTCTTTGCTTGAAATGGTGACCTACAATTTATTTTGTTTTATTTTTTTGTCCTTTAAAATTGTATTACCTTGTTTATTTTCGAATCAGCAAATTAATGAAAAATATCCAATATTTTAAAAGACCATATCACCATCAAACAGCCATCCCCAGATTTTGTCCATGTCATAAATAAATCTGGTCAAAATATGTCATTAGATATCGCCTTTGGTCCATTTGAGAACATTTTGTATCATAAATGTCTCAACAATGTATATAAATTACTGTTTAATTTTATTTGCGATAAGTTCTTTGTCATTGCTAATTATTTTGAACGGAATCACATGTTCAAATGGTTGTTATCAAAACGATAAACGGAAATACCAATTAAATTAGTAAACGAAAAGAAACAGCACGTTAGAATCGTAGCCATCACAAAACAGTGCAAAAGGAGCAGCAACAATAACAACAACTGCATCTACTACCAGTGTGAGAATAGAAAAGACTATTTATGCTGCTAATCATATGCTAAAATATGCGAAATGTGTCTCTTAACGGGCTCCGTATTCATCTATGTATTAATCTCCCTGCTCTCCTTTATCTTTGTGAAATTATTTTAATATTAATTCCGTTGGCTGGTATGTATGCCATCTTTATTTCAAGCTCAGCGGTGATGATAGACTGCCCTTTCGGCTGTAATTCGGCAACTGTCAACTTTTATCATGATAATCTAAAAAAAACAACCGAACATCATTATACTCGCAAATAAACACTTTCTATTCCATGTAGGATGCATGATCAAATAGAGCTATATCATAGTTTTGTGCAATAGTGTACTAGTGTATAGCACGCGCCAAAATCAATAGCCAAGCCAAGCTACCTTCTCTATTGATCAGTTGGTTGTTCCCGAGAAAGCTGTTAGCAACTTCGCACAAATGAAATCGTTACAGTATATGTGTATATGTATATGATAACGATTACATTGAGTGACGCATAAGCAATTTTACTTGTTCACTTGTATTTCAGGGAACATTATCTGATTTTCAGGTCTTCACAGTAATTAGTATTAATATTATAGTATTGTGTACACGTTACTAAAATTTATGGACCATGTTAGCACGATTAAGCAAAAACTTTTAGACGTAGACATATTACATTTAATATGCGTCTCTTACATTCGTATGTAGATAACATGATTAGCAATAAGGTATAGCAAAATTAAATTGCTATCTCTCTGTATGTCTATATGTATATATGTATAGATATATGTCTATCTATCTATATAGCTATCTATCTATCTATCTATCTATCTATCTATCTATCTATCTATCTATCTATCTATCTATCTATCTGTCTGTCTGTCTATATATATATATATATATATATATATATATATATATATATATATATGTATATGTATATCTGTCTGTATGTATGTATGTCTGTATGTAAATCTATCTATCTATCTATCTATCTATCTATCTATCTATCTATATTTATGTCTATGTATGTTTGCCTGTTTATCTGTATCTATATCTCTGTATGTATTTATGTCTGTATGGATACATGTCTATCTATCTATCTATATATCTATCCATCTATCTTTGTCTCTCTGTCTCTCTGTATGTGGCTGTCCTCAATCGTGGGCCAAAGCCTAACAGGTATGCACTAGAGTGACCTGTCAAAATCATTTGATAATAGCGAGGCATATCAGTTTTACTGAAAAGGGCATTTGGGTTATTCTTCTTCTTTTATTTTCTACCATTGTTCCACCAACTTTTGAATGATTCAATGATTCCTTTCTTCTTTTTCGTCTTCTTCTTCGTCTTCTTCTTCTTCTTCTTCTTTTCGACCTAGGGAATCCAGCCAGGTTGTCCCATAGCTCTAAACATTTCCTGAACTTTAATCCATCTCTGATTTAGTTTATCAAAGTCCTCTTTCTTCTTTTTGTTGTCTTGTTCCGTGCTCTCCTTCGTCCAGTTATCTTTAATCTGTATCACCTCTTCTGCCATCACGTTTCTCATCATTGCTTCTGCTTTCGTTAGCTGGTCTAGTCCCCGCTGCACATATGCCCACTCTGTCCAATACAATGTGACGTCTAGAAAGGACCTGACTTTGATGATATTATCAAGCGCCTCCTTCAAGCTCCCTACTCTTACATATTTTGTTGTAATAAGTCTTCTTAATTTCTTGACTTCCTCCTTATCGTACCTTCTAGCAGATCTCTCGCTAATTTCAAATAGGTCTCAAAGTCTAAGCTACACTTAAATTCTTTCTCAAGCCTTTCCACCACATATTCTGCATCCATTATCCAAAACCAGCAGTGTCGGAGTTGGCTGAACAAGTCGATGGCCATCTTGATGCATTCAAAGTTGAATGGCTCTAATGAAATAAATTTACATTTAAAGTGCACTCGGCTACTGGAGTAATTTGTCACTGTTTAATGCCAGCATAGCTGGCTATTTAATTACTCCTGGGGTAAGGAATGGTGCCACATCCCCCAGGCATTTATGTGCTCATAAAACACTATTGAAATTGGATGTCAAATTGGAGTCGCTGTTGAGCAACTATCAAAATGAATGAAAGGCCGTGATGAGTGGGAATTGACCCAGCACGCACTCATTCCTTGATCCAATACGATATCGCTCCGGTAAAAAGGCGTGGATTGCATGTTTGGTTTGTGGGAGCTGTGGTGTCTGGTGTCGGAAAAAGAGGACAGGTGGCCCGGACAGGGTTGCGCCTATGTTTGTCAGTCTTGCTTCCATTCTCCAGGTATCTGACCTAATCTTTTCCCTTTTAATTTTGAAAACCTCTTTGCTGTTATGAATCTATAGTGAATACAGCGCTGTGTGACAGCTTAGTGCTTATGCGGTTATTGACCCGCTGCCCTGATGGTTCTAAGTTCGATACCACCTTATGTTTCTTAAATTGATTAGTTAAGTAATTTCTAGTTATGTTGTTGGATCCAGCATTGTGCAACTATGTCTGATGGTCTTGGTTTTTTGACCACCTTATATTCATTCTGTTGGGCCCTAGGTCCTAATCCTTAGTTTTGTGTGCTAAGTTGGAGGTCTGTATGTCTAAAGTTAGATAAAATTGAATTGCTGCCTTGTTCTACCGGGCCTAGTAGTATTTGGGCTTTAAGACTACCTTATAATGTCTAAATTGGGACCATACTATCGGAACAGAATATTGCCATGGCCTGGTCTCAGACCATCTACTTTTTTATTTTTGGCTTCCTAACTTTCGAATTTGATACGAATTAGTGAGTATTATGTGCTGTCAAAGAGGGTGTATTGATTGAGTTGAGAGAAATGTTAGAGAAAGTTAGTGGTGTGAGAGATGGTTCCTAGACTTATTGTATAGACTGTTGTTTCACCCAGTTGTTGTTTTTTGTTTGCTAAATTCTTACCTTTGACATGTTGTTTGGTTTATCCCTTATTGTCTTCAATATTTGTTCTTTATTTGATGTTTGTGATTGGTATACCCCTAATGCTTTTTCTTTCAGCTATTTTGTTGGTTTATTATTATTCCTGGAGTGATGTGATTACTCAAAGGGCTTTGAGTAATTATTCCAGTTTCCCTAGTTTGTTTCTAGGTTACTCGCATCTCTAAATTCCTGTCTGGTTGCTCACTGTAGGAGCCTTGGTTATTTGAGACCCACCGTAGTGCAGGTGGTTTCCTGGATAGGTTGAGATATTCCTGTTCGTTCCTGGTGGTGCTTTCATCCCGTAAAAAGGTTTTCTGTTGGTTGCTTACTCCGGAAATACTCTTGTTCTAGTTATTGTGTCATATTTTTGGACTCCCTATTTTGTTAACAGGATTACTCGCATCTTTAAATTTCGGTGCGGTTGCTTAGTGTACGAGACTTGGTTATCTCAGATCCACTGTAGTGCAGGTTGATTCCTGGATAGGTTGAGATATACATGCTCGTTGCTGATAGTGCTTTCATCCTTTAAAGAGGCTTTAATTTTTGATAAATACTTTGGGTTTGATCTAGTACTAGGTTTTTTCCTTATTTGTTGTGTTTCCCTGGCTTAGGTGATGGTAGATTATTTTCATGTGCAATTCCGTTATCTCATCTTTTTTGGATATTGCAGAAATGTAAGAAAAGTAATCTTTGCAGCTAACCACACAGTAGTCCTCGTGCGAAAGGGTGATAACAATCATGCAATCTGGCATGAAGTAGGCCCTGCTGCAGTTCCAGTCGCTGATGGTAAAGTAAAAATAATTAAAAACTCTCTCTGTGGATTCCAATAATCGTTCCATCGATCTTCGCAGGCGAAAAATTACTATCGTTTAAGGTGGTAAATTATTGCGACCCTGGTTAGCAACAACTACATATAGTATCCAGAGTACTATTAACAATATATTTTCATAGCACATGGCATCACAGCAAGATGTTTCTGAGCCACGACATATATTTGTATCATTACAGGATATTACTTGAATACATTCAGAAATGCGTATATCATACGATATTTGATCAATTCGGATTTAACGAAGTCTCGTTGAGAATAAACGGTCAACAAGAACCATCCGAAGATGTTTTACTTAAATTAAATAGGACGCGCTTTATCATCGTTTATTGATATTTATGGGACGAGATCTGAATGTAGATACTGGTCTGCAAATCTCACAATTAGACTTTAGAAGATTATATCCGATTTATTACTTTTCACTGGAACATATTGATTTAACCGGACAGACTATTGTTGATATACACTTTCGAGCTCGTGTAACTCTTCCGGTTACTCCAGTCCCAATTATTCCTAATTACAGAGCAATGGCCGTCATACTCTGCGACAATTCGATGTTACTCAAGGGTGCTGGTGGTCGAATAAGAGTCGTTGACGCACCAGTAGAAAATTTATAACACAATTCGATTACTCGTATGATTATAAATGTCATATAGTCACGTTTTTGTTACTCTGGCTCCTGGTCAGATTTAAAGATGCAATCGGATTCAGCTAAAACAGATGGAACAACGATATCGTTAAAACACAATCAGATCATTGGTGGACAGAATAAACTATCACTGACATCGCTTAAACTTAAGCATCCAATGATGCAAAAAACATAATAAAGTTGTTCAGTTTACTCGCTCTGCGGCAGCAATCAAAGATACAATTAAATCAGGCGGTATATTTACACTTCTCGCTGTGTTGCCAGCAATGATTTCAGCGGTGGGCCCTACCGTCACGAAAGCCATTGCGTTAGGAGCAGTTGAAACAGCGACTGGAATGGCACTAAAGAAAGCAACGGGAAAAAGATATAAAAAAGGCAATCCGTAAAAGGATTGTGTTTACGGTTACCATGGTACAGCGGAAGCGACCTTTGGTTGCCAGGGACGGTTTACTAAAAGCAGTATCAAATTGTGATGTACTTGATGCTGCTAAAAAATTAAGAATAAAACACTTTAGAGGTGTTTTCATGTGAGATCAATTACCACAACAACGAAACAATATCGAAGCAGGTATTATTAATCTCGAGAACAGCACCGGACCTGGAACTCACTGGTTTTCATACGCGATTGATCTACGTGGAATCGTTTATTTTCATTCTTACGGATTAGCACCTGAATGAATGTTAAATTAAAGTGAACCGGCCACGAAGGGTCATTATTCACTGTTTTATCTTTCAAAAGAAAGTTATTTAATTTTTTCCCGTGGGGTAAGGAATGGCGCCACCTCCCCACGGGCGTTTATGCACACATAGTGTGGTATTTAATTTGGTCGACTATTGAGGGACTATCGACATGAATGTAGGACCTGGGTGAGTGGGAATGGATCAAACATGCACTCAACCGTATCAACAAATCGGAAGGAGTGTACTAAAGGTGCAATGGCACCAAATAATGACTGGTGAAAAATGGTTTTCACGTCTCGTCTTGTTTAGGGTTTCTGGTCGCGAGAAAGGAGGAAAAGGTCCGATAAGCCTGCCCATCTATGTCGACAGCCTTGAGACGCTCTAGCCATACTTATTTGAAATCAGGTCCAGTTTCACTAATAGACGGAAAATATGCCAATAATGTGTAAGCCACCTGTGTAATTAAATCAAATTTTGTGTAGTTGAAGATTTTTTCTAACTCCTAACATACCAATGTTTCTAGTACCCAGTGTATGTATTGAAAGTCCCTAACAATTTTAATTCTAGGATGTCAATGCGACATATGTAGGTTGGTCACTGTTAGTTTATATGGATGGTGAATTTTCATTGGCGGTGTTCGAAATTGATCAAGTTAGGTTTCTCAAAAGAGCTTGTCAAACAAAGCTTTCGTACCAAATGAGAGCTCTGTAATGGCTAAATGGCATTAACCCTTAGAGGGGCTTTTTGATGGAGGGTTACGTAATGATAAACAGTCTTCCTTCATTCTGGTTTGTTTGCTCCGGTGTCCTCTTGTCGTCTCTTGTTCCTTGGGCCTCCCTTCATCTTGATTGTCCGCACCGGTGTCCCCCTCTCTTCTGTTTATCTAGATCTAACATTGTCCCTATAAATTTGGAAATACTCTGTGCTGGTGTTAAGAAAAGTATATACAGTCCCATGTGACAGCCAATTAATGTGGATGTACTGATGGTTCTAGGTTCGCTACTACCATGTATTTCTGATTTAGTTTTTAGGAGAATACTGACTAATTGGTATTTGGATGCAACATTGTGCCGCTGGGTCTGATGGTCTTGGTGTTTTATGTATATGGAAAAAAGTTAAAAATAGACAGAGATGAGTGTTAATGCCTAGATGATTGTATCCATAGTCCACCCTTTTGTTTCTGTACCTGATGTTATTTTCTTAAATGCTTCAATGTTTATTTATATATCTTTTGTTATCCCTGATGCTTCATCTAATTCTGTTTGGTTGTTTTAAGTGTGTAGCCCGTCAAACGATTGGTCAATGAACCTATGTGACCTTACTGTTGGGCTACAATTTACTTCTTAAGGTTGTTATAAATTTCAGAATTAGTATGTTATTTAGGTGTTTTGGTAGCCCCGTCAAATGATTGGTCAATGAACCCATGTGACCCCATTGTAGGGCTACCATTTACTTCTTTAGCGCCTGCTATTGAATTTATGTACTTTATACACCAATTAAAAATGCCTCACTGCTACTCAACGCTACCAACACAGACAATAACCGACCCACCAATATTCGGCCAAGATGTAATTATTGTACTTGAAACTATATCAAAATCAAACAAACCACCCCATAAAACCGTGCACGAATACACGAGTAATCACTTTTTAGAGAGATCTTAAAAATATAATGATTGATATTTACCGGAGATCTCTCTCTACAAACAAACCCACCGGTGAAATACCTGCAACCAAAGATGTATTTTTTTTATCGAGGATGAAATATCCGAATTGTTAAATCTTGCAAGTGTGGATCGAAATGAAATAGTCGTATTTCAAGATAGACGGGGAAAATTAAGAACGGTAATGTTTCATTAAATGATCTCAACGTTAGACTCAATGGAGTAACCGAAAACTCCATCGCGTTAGTTTGATTCCAGTGGTACGATTAAACGAGGTGTTCTTTTTTCAAATGTACTCGAAGATATCTTTACTCGAATAAAGAATCTGGTGATAAAATGATAGGCCCCCTCGACATGAACTCAAATAAAATAACATCACTTGGTGATCAAACATTAGACAGTGACGCAGTAACAAAATCTACGTAGATACAATAAATAATAGACTATCAGCGCTGCGAACTGAGTATGATGCTCATGTTTCCGTTCCTTTTGCAAATCTGCGTAGAAAGTTTAGAAAAATTGATGAAACAGCTTTGTTTTTCTTTTGAAAAAGCGCCAAATATCCCCACAAAACTCTCTGAAATCAAAAATTTAATCGACACGATTAAACAAACACAGAATGAAAAACTTGATAAAATTAAAATACCGCATAAAGAAAATATTAATACCGTGTACTAGATACATTGGGAGTCTTTCACCTGGACACCTATAAATAACTTCGTTGGAGTGTCTGCAGATGTCCGTAGTATCTATAGATTAACTCTGATTACGCCGTTGCAGCTTAACATATCATCAAGTGCATCTACTGGTGTTAATAGCGTAAGTGCAATAATATAAACAAATCCACTGAAAGAGTTTTACAATAATACCCATCTTTGATGGTTTAAGAAAAGCGTCAATCGCACGGTAGGTAGAATTTGCAATTGATTTAAGTAAAGTAGTAAAATAAATGTCCAACAATATTTGTACGAACAATATATATTGACGTGTGTCAAGTAAAAATAAAAATAAAATAACAAAGGAATATTACCCGCGTTGATATAATCGTGTATTCGGTTTCAGCTGTTATTGCTGAAACGGGTATATTACTATCAGCGGTAACAATGATTGAACTTGTAGTTGTCAAAATTTGTGTTTCAGCAGCAACAACAATAGCAGGGGCTGCTAATATAATTGCAAACATCCTATCCACGTGTATTCAGAATAACTACATGATTATATAATTAAATTACATATCGCTAATGCCGCAAATTCCCAGTACTCTTCTTTGATATCATCTAACCTCGACGATACAATAACATCCGATGATGATTTCACGGCCATGATTAAGATCTATGAGCCAGCGATATTTTAAATTATAATAATAATATCTTTGATGGAATCAAGGGAGCTACTGCAACAAAGAAAGACATCTATGATCTCAATAACCTCAACTAACCCTGTCTTCAGCGCGAAGTTTCCAATAGCATTTCCGGTAAAGGAAATCGCGCTTGCAAAATTACGAGTATATTACAGCTGGCCCAAGATCAAATCAAAATCATTTGGTGGACAGCAGCCAAACAATTATCTAGTGTTTGCAAATAAAAATGATACAAATGGAAACCCCAAACGGATTATTGTTTCTATACCCTCCGGTATTTATCAAAACGAACAATTCAATAATGAACCTGTCAAGAATAGAAAAATTGCTATAATAATCCACGAACCAACATTATCAGCCGCCATCGAGATAAAATCACCTGGCTATGTTGTAGATATTTATCAGTCATCGATCAGAGCAGTGCTAGAATGGTCTGAAATTCCACAACCTAATATGTACCTGAACCAGCCTTGAATTATTTTACCACAGATGTGAAATTTTCTATAACACAACCAGAGTAAATGAAATCGATTGGGGAAAAGGAATTATTCATTATTCTTGATGGCAAAAAATACCCACGCGTATTGATAAATCAATTATGGATGATACTACTGGGTCGAATCCGAAAATGATTGTAAATGATGAGATTATTAATAGCTTCAAAGACATAATAACTCCCGAACTCACTCTTGCATTTGGAAGATTACAAAATTGTCTCATTAGTATTACACAGCAATATTCTGATGACTAAAAACAACCGATTATCGAAATAATTCAGCATTTAAATCCAATAATCGACGATATCGAGTACATTAATCTACGAATTCGTGATCGAGTAATAAATAATACAGATACTGTTACATATAATAATAAGGAAGTATTCTATCCAGACAAGATATTTCATGATCATTTCAAACTAACCGAACGACAGTTACCGACATTTGTAATACCTGAACTTGCAGAAATAAAAGTATTCTATTCAGATAAGATATTTCATGATCATTTCAAACTAACCGAACGACATTTGTAATACCTGAACTTGTAGCCGAACAACTAAAGAAAACACCCAGCGATCTTATAAACGAGAACTTTACTAAATACTCGCTGCATGGGAAAACAATAACACTTGGGGATATCCTTAAGCATAACAATGACCCAGATGGAGTTAGAAGACATATATTAACCGGAATCTTAATTAAGGACGGAACAACATATACGGAGGCTATTCTCTACATACAACGTATTTTTGCACACTTCCTCCATATCAATCCCGGGGTGGGGTGGGGGTGCAATATGGGGGTTAGAGTGTATATTTGTTCTGTTGAACTTCGAGCTTTGGGGAAGACCCCCACTTATACAAAGCATCGCTATTACGCAAGCGTTGACAATATAGCAGCTACGCGATTCGAACTCCAGGATGAGTATTAGCCACTTTACTCATTACACTATGTCCAAATCTGACTTATACATATTTTGGAAATTATTATATAGCGAACCTGGGATAAATATATATACCTAAAAATAATTAGGAAATGATGTGACACAGATGAACCCTGTGTCCTGGCAAATTCATTCAAACAAAGACATTGTTATAAAATAAAATATGTTTTATCTTAAATAAAACGAGAATACACCTACAAATGATTGAATTTGTCAGGATTCAGGGAGTTATAATTGTATATATATATATATATATATATATATATATATATATATATATATATATGTACTAGTATATTCGCAGAAACAATACAGATGAACTATGAATCCTAACAAATTCATTCAAACGAGGATATTGTTTCTTAAATACAGACGCAGGAAACATACAGATGAACCATGAATGTTAACAAATTCAATCTATCAAAGATAACTTTTTAAAATAAGTAAATAATTAACCCTCCCGCTGATTAATATAATCGTAAATACATATATACTGAATAATTGCAGGAAACGTACAAATAAACCATAAATCCTGACAAAATTGGATCAAAGTAGATAATATTTCTTAAATACAATCGCAGAAAAATACAATTGAACCATACATTCTGACAAATACAAATATAATATTTCCTAAATTACATAAATAATTTACCCTTCTAGATGAAATTTAGGGAGGGAACTCCAACAACCATATTAAAAGACTCGATGGCGCTGAATATCTTCCATACTATATTACATATCGAAAGCCATATTAATATTTATTTATCAGCTATTATATAAGGGTCTTCTACTTTTGGATGATTATATTGTAACTCACATTGGCAGAAGTTGTAAATAATTGTTGCTTTGGCATCCATGTGCAACTGAATTCATATCTTATTGCAAATCCTAGATTTAAGTCAGTATTACAGATTGAAATAGAGATGATTTCCCATTATTAGTATTTCAAGACTTTTTATAGAACAGTATGAGAAGAAAAAATACTTTCTCCAATTAAATGTACTTCAAATTTCCCAAATTATTCGGTAAAATTAATGTGCACATAATTTCAAGTATAATGTATGTATCATTTCGATGAAGTAAATGTCCTTATCGACAGTTAAATCAGATTATTATGTTGAATATATATGATGCCTATTGTACGGACTCAGTATGGAAGTGCAAGGTGCGTGCATGTTGCATTGTGGGTATTTGCGTACTCAATCATGATGTTTGAAAAATTTGAGTACTTATTAAAATTACTTTTTGAATATAAATATTTTTATAGTTTTAAGTCTGTTTAAAAAATTGCAAATGGTCGTTTTTGTAATACATGATTATTTCATTTACGACTACAAATTACTTTTGTGATGTCTGTTGAATTATTAATATATTGAATAAAGATCGTATCACATAAATTATATTTACATGCTGATTTCATCTATTTACCAGCTTAAAATAAATAAATATAAATATATTGTTCCTAGAAATAAATCCAAAAAGGAAAGAATATACTTTCTGCAGATGAAGATCTATAAAGTGATGATCCAATTAGATTCATTGTAAATAAATATTTACTAAATTAACTGCAACTTTTTCTATGTTCAACATTTAGAATTTGAAATTTCTTTTTACCCCAATGAAAAGCATCTGGTAACTAAACTGTAGCGATTATTTAAGGTGCTTTTGAAATTATCAATGAAGTCAATTCGACAAGTCTCAGTAATATATTCCAGCTAACATGGTGGTCATCTTGAAATGTGATTTATGGCTACATGTCTCGAACAAATGGCTCATAATGATATTAGACAAAACAGATTTGTTGTCTATTTTGTCCTAATTAGAAATGTTGTCAATTAGACCTCCATTATTGCAACCATCGTGTCACTAATTGCCCTGTTTAACAGATGGTGATATCATTGTTGGCTTTTGCATTGAAAGACTTCTTAATATGTTGTTTGTCCTAAATGAAAATTGTTTCAATAAAAACACCTGCATGGGTACTGTGTTGGCTTTATTAAATAGCTTGTTATCACTGGTCATAAAAAGAAGGCTCTGTTGACATGAAACATTAATCCTGGTTTGATTTTTTTAATGAACTGCAAAAGTATTTGATGTTCAAAAAGTATATTATAATTACATGTTATAATATTTACTATTTACATTTTCTTGGTTTAATATTCTTCACATATATTTGATGTCTTGGGACCCTAACTCCATTAGCTTTTCTCAACGATCCTTAAATTTTGATATTTTATCAATCTGACCTCCATCATGGCATCCCTTAGATATGATGCAGTTTAATATTATATAAACATGACATTATAAGCTATTAACCAATACCGACAGATGAAAATATATTTATTGACAGCAATGGGATGTTCCGATGGTAGAATTAAATGCATATCTATAACTGACTTGAATGAAATAACATGGAAGAAAAGGTAAACAATTATCATTTTAAGAAGGAAAGATTTAAAAGCATTTAAAAATTTCCAATATGCTGTTACAATAACAGTCCTGTAGTAGACATGGTTAGGGACAAACCTATCAACGTCTGGGTTTCCTAATTTCCATTAACCAGAGAATTGTTATCAATATTCTGTTCTGCAAAAGTGAAAATAGACCGGCCATCCCAAGACTGTAACACAGCGGAAGTTTCAAGCAAATTTTATGGCTATTTGTATGGTTTGTCAAGATTCCATGTGTGATTACTGTTGAGCAATTCATCGTACGCAGATGATGTTAAGAAATCATAACATTATCTCCATTGAAGACTATACAAACAGTAATGAGATACGCTGATGAATTCACTGTCCATAACTCATGAATTTTACTGAAAGAATCACATTACTTTTGCAACTTGTGCTCTATCATCAGTCACAGAAACTTCTTTCTGACCTAATCAAAGAACTTCTGAATTGACCATGGTAGATGAAGCCTGAAAATAATTATTCAATAGCGCACAGAAAGATTCATGCAGATCACATCGCTATTTATTTTATTAATGGACTTCATATTGAACTTTGAGAATGAGAGTTGCTACTTGAGATCATTGAGAATGAAAGTTGCTACATGAGATTGTTGATAACAAGAGTTGCTACATGAGATTGTTGATAATGAGATTTGCTACATGAGATGGCTGAGAATGAGATTTGTTACATAATATTGTTGAGATTGAGATTTGTTATATGAGATGGCTGAGAATGAGAAATGCCACATGAAATGGCTGATAGAGACATTTGCTTGATGAGAGTTTATACAAATCGAAACCGTTTAGATTTTACTGCTGCATCTTTCTTTTCATCTTCTATCTTCATTTGGTGCAGCATGAAAGGTTTCTCAAAATGTGACTGGATGGAGATGTAGACAATCAAAGTTGGTCGCTAAGCCTTTTTTTTTTTGACTTGACGGCTTATACAAGTCAAAATAAAAAAACGCTTAGCGACCAACTTCGCTGGTCTAGATGGAGATGATGCTATATGCCTGCGGCATGATGCTCCAGTGCCAGATATCACTATAAACCACACTGCAGACAGTTGCGATGTGACTAGCAAAGTGTCAAAGCTACGTTAAAGATCTCATACAATTAAACACAGACACACATTAAAAGTATGAGCTCCAGAACACGATGCTCACGTAGATATGGAGTTATACTCTTAATCTATATGACAAACCTAGTTATAAAACTATTTCATGCGGAGGGAGTTTTCCAGGCCTACGTATCACCGATAATCACATCCTACCGATAACAATCTCTATATATAACATTGTAAGAGGAGTTGCTCGACAACACACTATTACAATATCCATCCATTTACTTGATATGCTAATATCCGATATTAAAGCAGGTTGATGCGAGTAGTAATAATAATAATAACGCATGGAAAAATAATATAAATATTATCTATCGCCTAAATATAACAAAAACAAAAACACTTGTTCCTGATTATGCGAGAATGTATTAATGAAAACATATACATATATACGGTAGGAAAATAAGCCTACAACAGAAGCGTGTGCTCATGTAACAGTCACGTGATCACAAGTGGATTTGAATAGCGTTGACCTGGCAGGAATGTACTTGTAGACGATACATGATTGTCGAGATTCAAGAAGGGACGCTTTATTACGGACATAACGGATAGCATTCGTTTTAACTCTTGAAAGAAAGTATAATATTTACTATGGCATGTTCAAGAGAAATCACAGATTCTGAGGAGAGACAGAATTGTCCCATTTGTCTGTCTGATTTCAAAATACCGAGACAGTTACCGTGCATGCATTCTTTCTGCGAAAAATGTTTACAGGACTACATATCATCTCGAAAAGAAACAGTAGAGAAACTAAACAAAATCGAGTGTCCGATTTGTAGACTAGCCGTCAGTCCTGAAGGAAAAGGTAAATCTTCTACAATTTTGGCATCTATGTTTCCCATTAATGTGATTTTTCAGTCCATTCTAAGTGATCATGCAAAAGTGAAAGTAGACCGATCATGCGACAGTTGTCACTCTGCTGGCAAATTGAGGTCAGCTCAAGATTTTTGTGTAGAGTGTGAGGAGGGTATGTGTGAAATATGCTCAGAAGTTCATCGTAATCAGAAGATTTCTAGAAATCATGTAATATTGTCCATGGAGGAATTTACAAGCATTCCACAGAATGTAATGAAGATTGCAAAAGGGTTCAACTGTCCTGAACACGATGGGGAGACTAAGGGTTTTTATTGCAAGGATCACAAGATTGCTTGTTGTAGCAAGTGTTGCATTGTCAGCCACAGAAACTGTGCCAGTGTTTCTGACTTAAACAAAGAATTACCAAGTCTACTGCAGGAAATGAACACAGACAGTGTAATAGAACAGATGAAGAAAATAGAAACTCATCTTAAATCGTTTACCGAAGTCAATGAGTCTAGCATCAGTCTCCTCGAGTCCCAAGTAAATGACTTGACGAATCAAATTAAAGAACTGAGAAAACAAATAAATGGTGTCCTTGATGAATTAGAAAGAAAAGTCAAGATGGAAGGACATAGAATTTGCAAGGAAGAGACGATAAGAAAACAGGAAGAGAACTACTATTGTCAGAGTTTGATAAATTCAATTAGAAATTCACAATCGCTTCTAGAAACAGTAAAAAAATATGGAACAGAAACACAAGTGTTTCTTATGACAGAAAAAATGCAGTCACAGCTTACTTCATACCTGGATCAGATCCAAGAAAAGTACACGAAGACGGAGAGCACTACAGTCCTGTTGGAAATGAATCCACAAGTCCAACTCTTACTTTCAATACGCCCTGATAGTTTGGCGAAGATAATCAGCAAAAGACAACTGCAAAGGCTGTCTAGTACAGTTATCAAGAAGCCATCCAGAAACCGTTTGATTCAGATGGATAGAATTATTGAGATCAACGTTAATGATCGTTGGCAACCAAATTATTGTGGAATCACGTATTTGAAATCAGGTCATTTGATGCTAGCAGATACTTGGAAGAGCACAGTACATCTTCTTGATTCCTCATACAACTCAATTAACAGTTATTTAGCGAAAAACGCCATATCCGACGTCTGTGTTGTAGATGATAATGATATGGTGGCCGTCACTTTGCCGTTTCTACAAAGAGTCGAATTCCTGTCTGTCACGAATGGGAAGATCACACCAACCAGGACGATAACCTCTAGATATACATGTGTTGGTATTACTGCTGCAGGAAAGGGGAATATCGTTATATCTGGTTACTGTACTGATGATCGTAAACCATACTGGAGCCTTGTCAACAGTGAAGGGAAGGAGTCCTGTCATCCGATTGAATGTCACAGTAAGGACTCATGGACATATGTCGCTGTGGACTCATCCTTCACACGTGTCTACATTACTGTGAATATGGCCCATTCCCTGTATTGTTTTGACATAAGTGGCAGCCAGAAATTTGTTTACCGTCCTGACAGTCTTAAGAATCCACATGGTGTTGCTACAGATAAATATGATAATGTGCATGTCGTAGGATATGGATCAAACAACATCCACCAGCTGGCACCAGATGGTGTTGTTCTTCAGATTATATCTAACGGAGTACCATATGAACCTCTAGCTATTTGCTTTAATAGGGACGGTGATGTGTTTCTAGTCACAAATTATTCAGACGCGAGGAAACTTTACCAGTATGTACTAAAGTAAGAAGTTACTCTGGTATAGATCTGAGTTGACGTGATTGAGTTTAAGTGAATACAGTTTATTGTTTTAAATTTTTGGTCCATAAGGATATCATTACCATGTATATTTTCAAATCTGCAAATTAATGAAAAATATCCACTATTTTAAAAGACCGTAACACCATCCAACAGCCAGCACCAGATGTCGTTGTTTTAAATGTCATCAAAATATGTTGACAATATGTCCACAGGTATCGCCTGGAGTCTTTCAGATAACATTTGTATGATAAATGTCTCAATAATGTATAGAAATACAGTTGTATTTGCAATAATACCTTTATGATTGCTAATTATGTTGAATGGAATGGTTGTTGTCAAAACGATAAACGGAAATAATTAAATTGTTAATCGAAAAGTAAAAAGCACGAACCCGGCACTAAATAGTACAACAGCAGCAGAAACAATAACAGCAATTGCATCTACTACCACTGTGAGAATAGAAAAGACTATTTCTACTGCTAATCATACGCTAAAATATGTGAAGTGTGTCCCTTCACGGGCTCCGTATTTTGCTATGTATTAATCTCACTGCACTCCTTTATCTGTCAGGTCATTTTAATATTAATTCCGTTGGTTGGTATGTATGCCAACTTTTAGTTCAATCTCAGTGATAATGACAGACTTCGGCTGTGTGCTTCAGTAACTGTCAATTTCTATCATGATAAGCTCGGCAACCCCCCCCTCCAAACAACAACCTTAAGCTCTTAAATAAACCCTTTCCATTCCATCTTGTATGCATGATCAAACGTATCTATACCACACTCTTGTGGCAGAGTCTAGTGTAAAGCACGCGCCAAAATCAATAGTCAAGCTACCTTCCCTAGTCATCAGTCAGTTATTCCCGAGAAAGCTGGTAGCAACTTCGCACAGATGAAATTGCTATAGTATATTTGTATATGTATATGAAACGACTAGATTGAGAGAGTGTGCAATTAGAGTTGATCACTTGTATTTCAAGGAACATTATCTGATTTTCACGTCTTCACAGTAATTATTATTAATATTATAGTATTGTTTACACATTACTAAACTTTTTAGACCATGTTAGCACGATGAAGCAAAAACATTCTTGACGTAGACATTAAATTCAAGATGCGTCCTTTGCATTTATATGTAGATAACATGATTTCCAATAAGGTATATAAAAATTTAAATAAATTTTAAACACTTGCAAACCTTTTGAATAGACTCTTTTCGCCCTGTTGTACGGCTGTAGGGGATAAATGTGTTACAAACACAAATCTATCTATCTATCTATTTATCTATCTATCTATCTATCTATCTATCTATCTATCTATCTATCTTGCATGTATATATGTATTTATAGATATCTATCTGTCATACTAAAGCAATGAAAAAATAAACTTCAATATAAACATTTTCGTACAAATTGTGTTAATGGTAATTTGAGAGTGACTGCCATTGAGCACAACATACGCTGGTTAAATGCAAATTGAAGACAAAGATACAAATCTTGATTAATGGTTAAAGTACTGAATTGTCTTGTTCATCTTCCATCGTCCGCATCAACTCGATCGCAGTCTTGTGCATTGTTTTGAAGTTAGCTGTACTGGTTAGATACTAGCAATACTTATGATGCGGTCATTCGTAGTCCTCCGTCAGTCCGTTTTCATAGGATGTTTTTCTTGCTACTCCTCGTAAACTACCTGCAAGATTGCCATGCAAGTTTACACCAGCTTTCATTAGTAGTTAATGGGGAGGGGGCGGTATGGGGCATATGATAAATATATAATGAAAACAGCCATATGTACTATGGCGCAGTTGTAGGGCATATGGGCCACTATGGGGCAGTTAACAGAGAAGCTAAAGTTTATGTATATTGGACCTGTATAGGGACAAGGGAAAGTCTGACGTAACGGTACCCAATGTTGCAACAATGTTACAAGTTGCTGACATCAATCGTGGGTCAAAGCTTAACAGGTATGCACTAAAAATGATCTGTCGTAATCATCGACTAAAAAAAAATAGGCAAAGAAAGCAAATATCTTTTTGAGGCATATGAATGGCCCTGAAAAGGGCCTTTATGTTCTTCTCCTTCTATTTTCTGCCGTTGTTTCACCACCTTTTGAATATTCCAATGATTCCTTTCTTCTTCTTCTTCTTCTTCTTCTTCTTCTTCTTCTTCTTCTTCTTCTTCTTCTTGAATCCATTCAGGATGTCCCATAGCTCTAAACTTTTCCTGAACTTTAATCCATCTCTGATTGAGCTTATCAAAGTCCTCTTTCTTTTTTTGTTGTATTGTTCCTTGCTCTCCGTTGTCCAGTTATCTTTTATCTTTATTACCTCTTCTTCCATCACCTTTCTGATCATTGCTTCTGCTTTCTTTAGTCGGTCTAGTCTCCGCTTCAAATATGCGCACTCTGTCCAATACAATGCGACTTCTAGAAAACACCTGACTTTGATGATATTATAAATGTTCCTCCATCAAGCTCCCTACTCTTACATATTTTGTTGTAATAAGTCTTCTTAATTTATTGACCTCCTCCTCTATCATACCTTCTAATAGATCTGTCGCTAATTTCAAATTGGTTACACAGTCCAGGCTACACCGAAATTCTTTCTCAAAGAAGTTGATGGCCATCTTGATGTGTTCAAAATTGAATGGCTCGAATGAACAAACGAAATTTGATTTAAAGTGTACTCGTCTACAAAGAGACATTTGGCGCTGTTTAATGCCAGCAAAGCTGGCTATTTGATTAATCCCGTGGGGGTAAGGAATGGTGCCATATCCCCACGAGCGTTTATGCACACATAGTGTGCTATTTAATTTGGTCGTCATGTCGCGCCCCTATTGAAGGACTATCGACATGAATGAAAGACCTTCAGGTGAGTGGGAATAGACCCAACACACACTCAACCCTGTCAACCAATCAGCGTGAAGATACTAGAGGTGCAATGGCACCAAATAATGACGAGTGATAAATAGTTTTTACATATCGCCATGTTGAGAAGTACTGGTCGTGGAAATGAAGGAACAGTTTTCAGATTTCTTAATCTATTTGCCGGTAAAATGATATTGTTCCTAGAATGATCCTTCCTCTGTTTAAATATAAAAAATATTGTTCCTAGAAATAAATGCTAATGTTTCTTCTGCAGATCAAGATCTATAAAGTGATGATATAATTAGAGTCATTGTAAACAATTATCTATTAAATAAACTGCAACTTTTTCTATGTTCGACATGAAGAATTTGAAATTTCATTCTACCCCATTGAAAAGCATCTGGTATCGAAGTGTAGCGATTATTTAAGGTGCTTTTGAAATTATCAATGATGTCAATTCGACAAGTCTCAGTAATGTATTCCAGCCAAAATGGTGGCCATCTTGAAATGAGCTTTATGGCTACACGTCTCAAACGACTGGCTCGTAATGATATTAAGCAAAAAAGATTTGTTGTCTAGTTGTCCTAATTAGAAATGTTGTCAATCAGACCTCCATCATGGCAGCCATCGTCTCACTAATTGTCCTGATTAACACATGGTGATATCAATGTTGGGTTTTTCACTGAAAGACTTCTTAATATTTTGTTTGTCCTAAATGAAAATTGTCCCAATAAAAACACCAGCATGGGCACTGTGTTGTCTTTATTAAAAAGCTTATTATCACCGCTCATGAACAGAAGGCTCTATTGACATGAAACAGTATTACTTGTTTGATTATTTAATGAACTGCAAAAAGTATTTGATGTTCAAAAAGTATATCATAATTACATGTTCTCTATTTACATTTTCTTTTGGTTTAATATTCTTGACATATATTGGATGTCTTGGGACCCTAACTCCATTGGCTTTTACTCAAGGATCCTTATGTTGTCAATCAGACCTCCATCATGGCATCCCTTAGTTATGATGCAGTTTAATACATATTAACATGCCATTATAATCTATTAACCAATTCCGACATGAAAATATATTAATTACAGCAGTGTGATGTTCCAATCTTAGAATTAAACGCATATATATGACAGTAACTTGAATGAAATAACATGAAAGAAAAGGTACAAATTAATCAATGTTAACAAACAAACAACTGTAAGATTTAAAAGCATTTAAAATTTTCCATATGCTGTTATTATAACAGTCCTGTAGTAGACATGATTAGTGACAAGCCTATCAACTTCTGGGTTTCCTTGTTTCCATTAACCAGAGTCTTGTTATCAATATTTAGTTCTGCAAAAGTGAAAACACACTAGCCATGCCAAACTTGTTACACAGATGTAGTTACAAGCACGTTTTATGGTTATTTCTATGGTTTGTCAAGAGTCCATGTCTGATTCCTGTTAAGCAATTCATTGATTGCTTTGATGTGAAGAAATCATACAAATATCTCCATGGAAGAGTATAAAGCAGTAAGGAGATATGCAGATGGATTCGCTATCCAGAACTGTTGAATTTTACTGACAGTATCACGTGACTGTTGCAACATGTGCTCTATCATTGGTCGCCGAAACTCTGTGTGTATTTCTGACCTAATCGAAGAATTACTGAATTGACCATGGTAGATGAAGCCCGACTATTATTTTGCAACTGCCATATTACCTCAAAGTGTTTACCAATGGCAGTGAATCTATCGGTGTCCTACAATTTCAAATGAGTAATGTTTGTAACGAAAATCAATAGATGAAATGTGAAAGAGACTGAATGATGCTTCTTGAAGGTTTGGAAATGAGTATTAAAAGTGAAGGTGCAAAAAACATTTTCTAGCTCTCTTTGGAAATGACAATTAAAAGCGAAGGTGCAAGAACAATTGCTTCACCAAAGATTTCAATCTTTGGTGTGCTCGGTAAGAAATTATATAATTCTCTAGGAAACAGTTAGACACCATGGAACCAAGGCTTGCCTATATTTTGCATGACGGAAAAGTTGACGATGCAGCTTATGTCACAATGTGATTTAATTCTGAAGAATTTTTTGAAGATCAAAATGAAAACATTTTAAAAGGAACTGGAGTTCTAGCTTAATTCCATTTGCCAATATAACCGCTTCAGTGGTCTATTGGTTAGAGCGTCCACCACGGATGCAGGAGGTCTTGGGTTCGATCCCCGGCTGAGTCATACCAAAGACTAACAAAAATGTCGCTCAGAATTAAGAGGTTAGTGTTAGGATTGGTTGGCCTAATGTGGCTGGGTGTGACATCAAGCAACACGTCTGCGACATGATGCCCCAGTGTTAGGCATCACAATAAACTGTCACAATGCAGACATTGTAGCGATATGATGTGTTTTTTTAAAAAGCTATGTTAAATATCTACATCGGAGTCACCTAATGGCCCAGTGGTCCAAAGAGCTGTCCGTTACGGATCACTGCCGTCAAACCTCTGTCTGTGCGGGTTCGAACCTATGTTTCGGCTAATGTAGTTATGTGAGAAAGCTTGCCAGCTGCTTCTCGTGGATCGGTGGTTCTTTATGGGGGTTTTCCCGAGTTCTTCCTCCACCAATAATACTGGCCGTCATGTATGACGTTAAACCCTTAAAAAATGACGTTAAACCCTTAAAAAAAATAATATCCACATCACACACACATGCGCAGACACACACACACACACACACACACACACACACACACACACATACACACACACACACACATTTGCCAAGTTTAGTGCAGAATTTAGCCAAGATAGGAAGACAACGGGGCTGGCATGTTAATCCTTTGTCAGATATCAGCTTACTTCTTCAGCTTTCTCTAACACGTAGCTGACGTCATATGTAAGTATGATTTTGACTTAAAATGTGCTGGGGTTTCCTCGGATCTTATAATGCTATATCTTTGATAGTTTCTTCTTGCAACACTGCTACAAAATGCCAGAGAACAAAACGAGTATCATTTGCTGCATCAGCGAGTATGTATGAAGATTAATGAACGCTGAGGAAAATAAGTACCAATCTATTATGAAACAGCCGGTCACATTAAATATTTAGGGTAGACCTATATATAAAAATAAGTACAAGTGTAGTATGAACCAGCCGGTCACATCAAACATCAAGGGTTGACCTGTATATAAAAATTAGTACGAGTGTAGTATAAAACTTCCAATCACATTAAAAATCAAGGGTAGACCTTGATATAATATTTACGATTGTTATAAGTAATGCGGGGCGATCTAGGGTCAATGGGAAATCCAGTCAAAAAGGACCTCGGCCTCTCTGGCGTCAAGGGGACTTTAACATGGGGAATATTTGGGCCTATCTAGCGTCAAGGGGAGTTTAACATGGTGGGTCTGTATAGCGACAAGGGTAATTTAAAGTAATCACAATCAAAGTAAATCATAAAAGTTAAACCACAAATAAGTATGACAAGAATAACGGCCAACACACCAAGGAAAACAATTACACTATCCTTCAAAAAGAGGACTACAGGAGCCAAACATGGAAGGCAAGTAAATGGAAAAGTTAAACAAACAACTAACCACAGATCCAACTGTAGACTTGCTACCATCCGAAATATGAACGGCAACCTTCTCCTCAAATATAAATGCAAAATAAATAACCCAGACGACTTTAGATGTAAAACCGGGGTCAACTAGGGTCACCAGAGCTACCGCCAAGAAAATAACAAACCAAATAACTAATGTGGATGAAGCCATCAAATATAAAAAGGTTTAAAAAAACCTATCAGCATACAGATCATATCCAAAAATTCAGCAATAAACGAATTAGATAAACAAGGAGTGGGAACTGACAACATAATAACATCAATAACAACATGAACGGAAAACATAACAAAAACAACAATAACACCTGAAATGGAAAAAACAATAACAACAATATCAACAAATGACTCACGTGAGAAGAATAAAGCGGGAAGCAAAAGTGCAACAACAAACGAAATAGAGAAACAAGGAGAGAGAACTAGCAACACAACAACAACACTAAATTCAGGAACGGAAATTCCAATCAACATAAACCATGACAACAGGGACAACATCATCATAAAAGAAAAGAAAATCAGCTACACCTTAAGCAGCAGTCAATAACCCGAACCATCTAAACACATCTCAGATAGAGAGATGGAAGAGATAAACAAAGCAATTCGTGAGGCTGATCGAGTTGAACGAAACGGAAAGGAATACAAACAATGGCAAAAACCAGCAACAAAGACAACAACGCAAAAATGCATATGGAAATGGAAATGAAAAAGATAAATGGAAACAACCAACAACAACAATAACACAGGAAACGGAAAACACAGCAACAATAATAACACCTGAAATGGAAAAAATAACACCAACAACAACAGATGATGCACATGAGAATAACAAAGTAAGAGACAAAATACACCAAATGAAACAAACTCCAATCAACATAAACCATAACAACAACGACAAAATCAACATTACAGAAAAGAAAAGCAGCTACACCTTACACAGTAGTCAAGAACCCGGACCATCAGAACACATATCGGATAGAGAGATGGAAGAGATAAACAAAGCAATTAGTGAGGCTGATAGGTTTAAACGGTACGGAAAGGAATACGAACAATAGCAAACAATAGCAGCAAAAACAAGGCAAAGGGCATGTAGAAATGGAAATAAAGAAGATAAATTGAAACAACCAATGAAAGACCCACAAAATATAAAAAGTACCAAACACGCTAGCACGAAGAATGACAACAGGAGCAAACTAAAAATAATTGTGCAAAATGAACAACGCAGCACCAGCGATAATATTGGCACCACCATACAAAAATGTAGGTACACAGAAAATACCTCTAAGAACAAAAACGACAATTATAATCAACAAACAGGAGATAGAAACAAGCAAATGATGTATCAGCAACATCAACAACAAAGGAAAATGGGCAATCACCAATACCAGTACCATCCACTAGAACACACTATCTTCATAGCCAGTGCAACTGCGAGACTGCTACGCATTAGTAACAGGAGCCTAGCTAATGCACTCATACAACAACATGGCGGAGAGTTTAAGATTGTAAGACCGCCCAATGATTATATCATAAACTAGTGTTCAAAACATTGAAACAAGTCTGAAAATACATGGAAATCACAACCATAGCAGGGCTCCCAGTACAAATCACAAGGCACAAAGCCACAATAAAAAATCACAACAACAATAACAAAACAAGCACAACTCAAGATAAGAATAAATCCATCAAAAAACCATATTTAGCAAACCAAGCTAAATACAAAGCAATCCTTAGACTACCTCGAACAATAGTGTGGAAAACGCAAGAAAATATTGAATATGACCTCAAATTTCACAAAATAACTTGCAAAAGGGTTGCCAAATTACTTAATTATCTAGGAATGAAAACGTCAACAATCCTACTAGAATTCCAACAATCCCCACCAGCACACATCAGGATTGGACCACATGGAACTAAAGTACAACTACAGCAGTACATCAACAAACCCCGATACTGCAATACTTGCTGTAAATGGGGTCACTTTTCTTCCCGTTGTCGTTCACACCCAAGATGTGGAAAATGTGGCGGCAAACACACAGGAACATGCCTTATCAAAATACCAAAGTGTGCTAACTGTAGGGCTGATCACAAATCATATGATACCCAATACCCCATAGCAGTACAAGAAAACGTTATCATTCGACTGATGGATCAACAAAACATCTCCTATAATCAAGCCAAGAAACAACATATGCAAAAGAAAATCATACCTAAAGCAAAAAAGGCAGAAGCACAACCCAATCCAATGGCACAGATACAACAAGGCAAGCTTCAAATCATCAAAAACACTAACACCCGCGAGAACGAGAAACCTATATACAACCGCAAACCCAGAGATATTTTTCAATAGAACAACCATTGACACCTATTTAAACCAACTACAAAAATCAATTAGCAACCAAATGAGGAAAGACGGAATTACTGAAGATAAATTTATTAGCATATATATGCAACAAATACAGGACTATCTAGCTCAACCCATCACGAATAAATCAACAACAAACAAAAACATTAACAACAGCACAAACAATGGATACTGGAAATAAAACTAACGCTTCGGCTAACAAAACAAAACACAAGACCCCAGACAAGTTACTTATGGCAACGGAATTGCAGAGGGCTAAATAAAAACCATGGAGAACTAATCTCAGCAATCCACCGAGCCATTACCAAGCCAAAGATCATCTGTCTTCAAGAAACTCTACTTAAGGAAACCAGTACAAACACTTCTAAAATAACAGGCTATCAAACTACATTCTTAAAACACAGAAATACCGGCGAAAAAGGAGGAGGCCTAGCCATATATGTACATGACACCATCACAGACACAGTAGATGAAGTTATTAATATGAACTCAACAGAAACACCAATTGAATTTAAAAACATTTGTCTTCACAGTAGCAACAAAAACAATACATCTGTACAACATATATGATCCAGGACAAAATAGTAAAAACAACAACCAACGTTTTCAACAAATATTCAAGAAATGGGGCACAAACACTATTATCTGCGGCAACTTCAATGCACATCATACAGAATGGGGTAGTGACCGCACAGATACGAGAGAGAAAAACTTCATAAAATACATAATAGAAGAACAACTAGAACGTTTGAACAACGGAACCCCCACACGTATAGACTCCAGCCAAGGCAAACTCTTTACCATTTAGCTCACCATTGCGACGCCTAGCTTGGCTGTAATTACCCAATGGGAAGTGATGCAACATTCTACATTAGCCAGCGACCACTTCCCCCTGTGTACCACAATATACGTCTCATGCCCAACGGAGCAACAAAAAACACAACAAAGATGGAAACTCAAAAATGCAAACTGGAACAGCTTTAAAGACCAACTTAAATTAGTAAACCTTGCGGAAATCCAAAATGAGGATAGAAATAAATATTACGACAATCTCATACAAATCATAAACGAAGCGGCAAATAAGAGTATACCCAAAACAACAGGTTTCCATTATAAACATACTGCAATCCCCTGGTGGACAGAAAATTGCAGAATTGCCATTCAGAAGAAAAAAAACAGCTTTAAATCGCTTTAAACACACAAAAACAGCCTCTGACTTTCTTATATGCAAACAAACAGAAATCAACACTAGGACGGTAATAACTGAGGCAAAAAAAGACTCATGGAGAAGATACTGCGCAACACTCAATTATAAACAAATACTAAAGAAATCTGGAATAAAATAAAAGCCATGAAAGGCAAAACACCCACAACAGCGCCGAAAATCCAGGGAACAAAAAACAACATGGAAGTAGCAGAGAAGTTAGCCCAACACTTTGCTAACTTCAGCAGCGATAGCAATCACAAACACGAGTTCTTACAGCAAATATCAACATTCGAAAAAGAATTTCCCCACAATTTGAAAGAACGAGACAACAGAGATTCGATACTGAATGATCCTTTTAATCTGAAAGAATGGAGACAAGCCGTCAGCACAAAAGAAGTACATCACCAGGAGAGGATAACCTAGGCTATGAAATATACAAACAATTACCACCCAATATGCAGAGCATTACCTTAGACTTAATAAATCTGATATGGAGAACAGGTCGCATCCCCACACTATGGAAGCGAGTCATAATCATAGCCATCCCCAAACCAGGCAAAGACCCCAGTAATTTAACCTCCTACAGACCTATTTCACTAACAAATACAATCTGTAAGGTAATGGAAACAATGGTCAACAATATATTAAAACACCACCTAGAACAAAATCAACTAATGGCTGAAACCCAAAGTAGATTTAGGAATAAACGATCTTCACTTGATCAATTAATCCGTCTGGAAGTCAACATCAAATTTGCATTTAATGCCGAAAGGAAAAGAGATAGACACCTAATAGCAATATTTATAGACCTAGATAAAGCCTTCGGCCTAGTCTGGACCAATGGCCTAATCTATCAACTCAACCAATTTGGCATAACAGGAAGTTTAAACCGCTGAATAGCAAACTTTCTTACGGGAAGAACCTTCAAAACCAGAGTACGAGAGGCCCTGTCCCAAACATATACACTGGATAACGGATCCCCCCAAAGAAGTGTGATTAGCCCAACCGTATTCAATCTAATCGGCACACGGGCCAACAACTGGGGTTTTAAAATATCCCAAATAAGAACAGTTGCCATGCTCTTTTCACCAACTAACAAACGACCTAAATACCCTAAACTATATATATACAGAATCAGCCAATCCAATTCCAAAAAGAGACATAATTCCTGGGAATGCTACTAAATGAAACAATCAACTGGAAACCACACATACAACAAGTTATTCAAAAATGCCAAAAGGATCTAAACATACTTAAAACATCAAAGGCACTACATGGGCAAACTATGCTAATGATCTACAAATCTTTAATCCAAGCTAAGATAGACTATGGCTGCTAGATCTATTCCTCAGCCAACAAGGAAACATTTAGACAACTAGACAGCATCCAATACAGAGCACTTAGACTCTGCACCGGTGCATTACCGAACACCTCCCCGGAAGAACTACAAATCCTCGCATGTGAACCACCATTACAACTGAGAAGAGAAGAACACATACTTAGATACGCCTGTAAAATCTCAATACATAAGGAGATAAATCCCACCCGAAACATAATAAGAAAATGTCAAACCACCTTTAGCTCAAGACTGGTACCACATCCTCCAGCAGCTAACAAAATACACACACTATGCAAAAACTCAATCAAACAGAACTCCAAGCAGAACAACTACTTATTAATGACCCCACACATTGGAGAAATAACCAACCTAACATCAACCTAACAGCACTCCAACTGGTACATAAGCGCGACACCCCCAATATTCCATTAACACGAGTACAAAGCCTCGTCAACAAGAACTATGATGGATATGTAAAAATATATACTGACGGCTCAAAATCTAAAGAACTACATATAACGGCTGCAGCGGTAGCGATCCCAGAACATCAGACCACATTTACGACAAGACTACCGGATGACTGTTCCATATATACCGCGGAATTCTGGGCCATCAACCGAGCCCTAAAATGGATAGTAACACAAAATCGAAAACAGTACGTCATCATAACAGACTCACTTAGTGTACTTGAAAGTATTGAGACAGGTAATTCCAAAATTAGACAAAACCTGCTAGAGGACACTATGCTGACCATCAGGGAAGCAGATACATTACACCAAACCATACACTTCTTGTGGGTGCCATCTCACATCAATTTGCCTGGAAATGAACAAGCAGACCAAGCAGCAAAAAGCAGTCTGATGAAAGACCAAATTGAACCCGTACAGTACAACACTCAGGAACTATATAGTCAAGTCAGGGACAGATTTAATAATAAATGGCAACAACAATGGGAAAACTCCACAAAGGGTAGACATCTATTCCAACTACAAAAAGAGGTCACTAGAACCCAACGTTTACCAAAATGTTTGGCAACCATTGATATTAAAATCATGAACAGAATCAGAACAGGTAAAATACTACTAAATGGCAGCTTTATGAAATATGTAAGTACAGTACCCATGCCGGATAAATGTCCACACTGTCCAGAACAGAAACATTGGAACATGTATTCAACATATGTCACAAATACCATCGACAACGTACGTTTTCCAACTACAACAAAGAAAATTTGACTCGGTTACATCATTCCCCCAAATTCTTGATAAAAGGCATAACAAAAACTTAAACACTACCTATATAAATATACTTAATTACCTAAAATCAATAGACAAAAGTCACAATATATATATATATATATATATATATATATATATATATATATATATCAAAAACATCAAATAAATAAATACATAAACATAGCCATAGAGCCAATATTTATCAAACAAGGGGCCAGAGCGGATAATTACAAGGCTAGCTCAAAAGCTGACCCACGTAACAATACCTTAAAAATAAATAAACAAAAAATAAATATTATAACTACCAAATAAATAAATAATTAACGAGGCCATATCGGTTAAAGAGGCCAGAGAGGATAATAATACCGCTAGCGTTAAAAAGCAGAACCACTTAACATTACCCTAAAATAACTATATAATATAAAAGAGAAATAGGGAAAGGAAGGGAAAAACAAAACAAGGGGGGGGGGATAATATAAACATTTGTAATGACAGGAAAAAAGGAAGAAAGGGGAGAAAAGGAGAAAAAACAGAGAAAGAAAAAAAGAGAACATTACACTAACTAGTGGCACAATGTAGGTACAGTAAAACCAGGCCACAGACAAGTGGAAAGATAAATTCAAGTGAGATGAGAACACCGGAATCAAATAGTGATAACTCAAGGAAACATAACACCAACCAACCGACAAGAAAAAGGAAAAAGAAAATGAAAAGAAGGAGGGAATAAGGAAAAAGGAAGAAAGAAGGAAGAAGGGAGTAGGAGGAAAGTGGGAAAGAGAAAAGGGAAAAGAACAGAAAAGGAAGAAGGATGAAATGAAATAACACCAAACACACCCCCCTCCAACTTTATTTTTTTCCCTTACCAGGGTTGTCATCTGGTACGAGAACCCTTTTCTAACAATCTCTTTCTCGAAATCGAACTTGATCAATTTTGACTACCGCTCAAAATTAACAAGCTAAAATACCTAACAGTGACTACTCTCATTTATGTCGCTAAGACATTTTAGCAATTAAATTTGTTAGGGACCAACCACATGTACACTATGTACTAGAAATCTTTATTGATAGGAAAGATGAACAATTATATTACTATATGGATTTGATATATTTGCACAAGTGGCTTACACATTATTGGTATTTTTTTCTGTCCATAGTAAAACTTGACTAGCTTAGAAATAAGTGCGACCCGGGCGTTTCAAGCGTAAACAATGGCAACATCCAGGAATGTGAAGAAACAGAAATAGGCTAACCTGATTGTCGACGAAAACATGGCTGATCCATTTTACGTAACTCGGGTTCTGATTAGATGTTGGAAATCTTGATTTCAAGCTCGGCCTATTCTCACACTGGTGTAAAGTACAACTAAACTATTCGGCAATTCACTAATTACATAGATACTAAATACTTCATTTTAGAAGTAATACGATATCAAACCAGTTGGGTTCTGTCTTTAACTAGAGTGACACAATTTGACAAACTAGCTTTCTAAACCGGGTGACTTCCTGTTTTGCTGTGACCCGACATGCTACTCTAAGGCGAGACTGCCATTTAATGCGGGTGCCGGGGAGACTGCGACAACACAGCCTAGTGTAGTCAAAGTTACCTTTGGTCCCGACCAATTTAATAGCCCGACCCTCGGACATTAACTGGTCGCGAAAGCACTTAGCTGCGCATGCGACCTTAATTCATATAATTGATTGACAAACTTAATATGATATCAAACTGATTGGTTTCTGTCAATAACTAAAGTGACATAAGTTGATAAACTAGTCTTCTTTTGCCGGGTACCTTCCTGCTTTTCCGTGGCCAGACATGTATATCTAAGGCGAGTTGCCGACAACACAGCCTGGTGTGGTCAAAGTCACCTTTGGTCCCGACCAATTAAATAGCCCGACCTTCTGGCATTAACTGATCGCGAAAGCACTTAGTTGCGTACGCGACCTAAATCTATATAATTGATTTATTGACAAACTTGGTGTCCTTTCGTGGGTATGAAATTAAAATACTGAACAAACTTAAGCGCTTTGCTATAGACTATAATATAGATAATTTCAGTAACAAACTAAACAACATAAATACTGTTACAACAATAGAAAGCCCGAAATCATATATTAATAAAGAAATGTGTTAAAAAAGTTTATAAAGATTAATGATGGCTAACGAATAAAATTCAATTTAAGAAATATAATGAAAAAAGTGTCAAAGCTACGTTAACATTCTAAACCACACACACACACACACACACACACACACACTAAAAGTATGAGCTCCACCTAAAACGATGGTCGCTTAGATATATAGCTATGCTCTAATTTATACGACAAACCTAGCTATAAACCATTTTATGCGGAGGGAGTTTTGTAGGCCAACATATCACCCATAATCACATCCTGCCGATACTAATCTCTATATTGAACGTTGTTTGAAGATTTGTTCGACAATACAATCTTACAATATCCATCCATTCTCTTGATACGCTGATACCCGATATTACAAGCAGGTTGATACGAGTAATGATAATACTAACACAGGGAAAATTACTATAAATATATTCCTGCGATTAAATATAAAAGAGAAACACTTGTTTCTGATTATGCGAAACTTTATGAATTAATCCATATGTATATATACGGTAATACAATAAACCATCAATACTAGCGTGTGCAAATATAAGTCATGTGATCACAAGTGGAGTAGACGAGCCTTGACGTGTCTGGAATGTACTTGTATACAACGCATGATTGTCGAGATTCAAGAAGGGACGTTTTATAACGCACATAACGGATATAACTCGTTTTAACTCTTGAAAGGAAGCATAATATTTACTATGGCAAGTTCCAGAGAAGACCCAGATTCTGAGGAGAGACAGAATTGTCCCATTTGTCTGTGTGATTTCAAAATACCGAGACAGTTACCGTGCATGCATTCTTTCTGCGAAAAATGTTTACAGGACTACATATCATCTCGAGAAGAAACAGTAAAGAAACTAAACAAAATCGAGTGTCCGATTTGTAGACTAGCCGTCAGTCCTGAAGGTAAAGATAAATGTTCTACAATTTTGGCATCTATGTTTCCCATTAACGCGATTTTTCAGTCCATTCTAAGTGATGCAAAAGTGAAAGTAGACCGATCATGCGACAGTTGTCACTCTGCGGGCAAATTGAGGTCAGCTCAAGATTTCTGTGTAGAGTGTGAGGAGGGTATGTGTGAGATATGCTCAGAAGTTCATCGTAATCAGAAGATGTCTAGAAATCATGTGATATCTTCCATGGAGGAATTTACAAGCAATCCACAGAATGTAATGAAGATTGCAAAAGGGTTCAGCTGTCCTGAACACGATGGGGAGGCTAAGGGTTTTTATTGTAAGGATCACAAGATTGCTTGTTGTAGCAAGTGTTGCATTGTCAGCCACAGAAACTGTGCCAGTGTTTCTGACTTGAACAAAGAAATGCCAAGTCTACTGCAGGAAATGAACCCAGACAGTGTAATAGAACAGATGAAGAAAGTAGAAACTCATCTTAAATCGTTTACCGAAGTCAATGAGTCTAGCATCAGTCTCCTTGAGTCCCAAGTAAATGACTTGACTAATCAAATTAGAGACCTAAGGAAGAAAATAAATGGTGTCCTTGATGAATTAGAAAGAAAAGTCAAGATGGAAGGACATAGAATTTGCAAGGAAGAGACGATAAGAAAACAGGAAGAGAACCACCATTGTCAGAGTTTGATAAATTCAATTAGAAATTCACAATCGCTTCTAGAAGCAGTAAAGAAATATGGAACAGACACACAGGTGTTTCTTATAACAGAAAAAATGAAGTCACAACTTACTTCGTACCTGGATCAGATCCAAGAAAGATACGCGAAGACGGAGACCACTACAGTCCTGTTGGAAACGAATCCACAAGTTCAACTCGTACTGTCAATAGGACCCGATAGTTTGGCGAAGATAATCAGCAAAAGAGAAATGCAAAGTCGGCCTAGTACAGTTATCAAGAAGCCATCCAGAAGCTGTCGGATTCAGATAAAGAGAATTATTGAGATCACAGACAATGATCGTTGGCAACCAAATTATTATGGAATCACGTATTTGTTCTCAGGTCAATTGATGCTAGCAGATTATACCAACTATGGTCTACATCTGCTTGATTCCTCATACAACCCAATTACTTGTTACGAACTGAAACACGTCATATTTGACGTCTGTGTTGTAGATGATGATGATAATAAGGTGGCCGTGACTATACCGGGTCTGAAAACAGTCCAATTGCTGTCTGTCAGGAATGGGAAGATCACGCCAACCAGGACAATAACCACGAGATATACATGTTATGGTATTGCTGCTGCTGGAAATGGGAATATTGTTATATCTGGTTACTGTAATGAAGATCGTAAACCCTACTGGAGCCTTGTCAACAGTGAAGGGAAGGAGTCCTGTCATCCGATTGAATGTCAATGTAAGAGCTCATGGACCTATGTGGCTGTGGACTCATCCTTCACACGTGTCTACATTACTGTGCATCATGCCCATTCCCTGTATTGTTTTGACATAAGTGGCATCAAGAAATTTGTCTACCGTTCTGCCAGTCTTAAGAATCCCCGTGGTGTTGCTACAGACAAACATGATAACGTGTATGTCGTTGGTCATGCGTCAAACAACATCCACCAACTGACACCGGATGGTGTTGTTGTTCAGATTATGTCGAACGGAGTACCATCTGCACCTCTAGCTATTTGCTTTAATTGGGACGGTGATGTGTTTCTAGTCACAAATGATTCAGAGGCGAGGAAAATATACCAATATGAACTAAAGTGAGAAAACAATCTGGTATAGTTTTGAGTTGACGTGATTGTCTTTGCTTGAAAAGATGACCTACAATTTATTTTGTTATATTTTTTTGTCCTTAAAAATTGTATTACCTTGTTTATTTTCGAATCAGCAAATTAATGAAAAATATCCACTATTTTGAAAGACCATAGCACCATCAAACAGCCAGCACCAGATTTTGTCCATGTCATATCTAAATCTGGTCAAAATATGTCATTAGATATCACCTTTGGTCCGTTAGATAACATTTTGTATCATAAATGTCTCTTGTTCAGTCACATGTTCAAATGGTTGGTGTCAAAACGATAAGCGGAAGTACCAATTAAATTATTAAACGAAAAGAAAAAGCACGTTAGACTCGTACCCATCACAAAACAGTACAAAAGGAGCAGCAACAATAACAACAACTGCATCTACTACGACTGTGTGAGACTGCTCTCCTTTATCTTTGTGATTAATTCCATTGGCTGGTATGTATGCCATCTTTTATTTCAAGCTCAGGGGTGATGATAGACTGCCCTTTCGGCTGTGATTCGGCAACTGTCAACTTTTATCATGATAATCGATAAAAAAAACGAACATCATTATACTCGCAAATAAACCCTTTCTATTTCATGTGGTATGCATGATCAAATGGAGCTATATCATACTTTTGTGCAATAGTGTAGTGTATAGCACGCGCCAAAATCAATAGCCAAGCTACCTTCCCTATTTATCAGTTGGTTGTTCCCGAGAAAGTTGTTAGCAACTTCGCACAAATGAAATTGTTACAGTATATGTGTATATGTATATGATAACGATTACATTGAGTGACGCATAAGCAATTTAACTTCTTCACTTGTATTTCAGGGAACAATATCTGATTTTCAGGTCTTTACAGTAATTAGTATTAATATTATAGTATTGTGTACACATTTCTAACATTTACGGACCATGTTAGCACGATTAAGCAAAAACGTTTTAGACGTAGACATATTACATTTAATATGCGTCTATTACATTCGTATGTAGATAACATGATTACCAATAAGGTATAGCAAAATTATATTGCTATGTATCTCTATGTATATCTATCTATCTATCTATCTATCTATCTATCTATCTATCTATCTATCTATCTATCTATCTATCTATCTATATATCTATCTGCCTGCCTGCCTGTCTATCTATCCATCCATCCATCCATCCATCCATCCATCCATCCATCCATCCATCCATCCATCCATCTATCTATCTATCTATCTATCTATCTATCTATCTATCTATATATATATATATATATATATATATATATATCTGTCTGTATGTATGTCTGACTGTATATAAATCTATCGATCTATCTATCTATCTGTCTATATGTATGTCTATGTCTGTTTGCCTGTCTATCTGTATCTGTCTCTCTGTATGTATGTCTATCTATCTATATATCTATCTATCTATCTTTGTCTGTCTGTCTGTGGCTGACCTCAATCGTGGGCCAAAGCCTAACAGGTATGCACTATACTGACTTGTCATAATCATTTGATAATAGCGAGGCATATCAGTTTCACTGAAAAGGGCCTTTGGGTTATTCTTCTTCTTTTATTTTCTACCATTGATTCAATGATTCCTTTCTTCTTCTTCTTCGTCTTCTTCTTCTTCTTCTTTTCGTCCTAGGGAATCCAGTCAGGTTGTCCCATAGCTCTGAACATTTCCTGAACATTAATCCATCTCTGATTTAGTTTATCAAAGTCTTCTTTCTTCTTTGTGTTGTCTTGTTCCGTGCTCTCCTTTGTCTAGTTATCTTTAATCTGTATCACCTCTTCTGCCATCACTTTTCTCATCATTGCTTCTGCTTTCGTTAGCTGGTCAAGTACCCGCTGCACATACGCCCACTCTGTCCAGGACACTGTGCTTCTAGAAAGCACCAGACTTTGATGACATTATCAAGCGCCTCCTTCAAGCTCCCTACTCTCACAGATTTTGTTGTAATAAATCTTCTTAATTTCTTGACTTCCTCCTTATCGTACCTTCTAGCAGATCTCTCGCTAATTTCAAATATGTCTCAAAGTCTGGGCTACACTTAAATTCTTTCTCAAGCCTTTCCACCACATATTCTGCATCCATTATCCAAAACCAGCAGTGTCGGAGTTGGCTGAACAAGTCGATGGACATCTTGATGTGTTCAAAGTTGAATGGTCTAATGAAATAAATTTACATTTAAATTGCACTCGGCTACTGGAGTCATTTTTCACTGTTTAATGCCAGCATAGATGGCTATTTAATTACTCCTGGGGTAAAGAATAGTGCCACATCCCCCATGCATTGATGTTTTCATAGAACACTATTGAAACTGGCTGTCAAATTGGAGTCGCTGTTGAGCAACTATCAAAATGAATGGAAGGCCGTGAAGAGTGGGAATTGACCAAGCACGCACTCATCCCTTGATCGAATACGATATCGCTCCGGTAAAAAGGCGTGGATTGCGGGAGCTGTGGTGTCTGGTGTCGGAAAAGGAGGACAGGTGGCCCGGTCAGGGTTGCGACTATGTTTGTCAGTCTTGCTTCCATTCTTCAGGTATCTGACCTAAACTTTTCCCTTTTAATTTTGAAAACCTCTTTGCTGTTATGAATCTATAGTGAATACAGAGCTGTGTGACAGCTTAGTGCTTATGCGGTTATTGCCCCGCTGCCCTGATGGTTCTAAGTTCGACACCACCTTATGTTTCTTAAATTGATTAGTTAAGTAATTTAGTTATGTTGTTGGACCCACCACTGTGCAACTATGTCTGATGGTCTTGGTTTTTTTGACCACCTTATATTTATTCTGTTGGGCCCTAGGTCCTAATCCTTAGTTTAGTGTGCAAAGTTGGAGGTCTGTATGTCTAAAGTTAGATAAAGTTGAATTGCTGCCTTGTTTTACGGGGCCTAGTAGTATTTTGGCTTTTAGACTACCTTATAATGTCTAAATTGGACCATACTATCGGAACAGAATTTTGCCATGGTCTGGTCTCAGACCATCTACTTTTTTATTTTTGGCTTCCTAACTTTCGAATTGGATACGAATTGGTGAGTATTATGTGCTGTCAAAGAGGGTGTATTGATTGAGTTGAGAGAAATGTTAGAGAAAGTTAGTGGTGTGAAAGTAGGTTCCTAGACTTATTGTATAGACTGTTGTTTCACCTAGTTGTTGTTCTTTGTTTGCTAAATTCCTACCATTGACATGTTGTTTGGTTAATCCCTTATTGTCTTCAATATTTGTTCTTTATTTGATGTATGTGATTGGTATACCCCTAATGCTTTTTCTTTCAGCTATTTTGTTGGTTTATTATTATCCCTGGAGTGATGTGATTACTCAAAGGGCTTTGGGTAATTATTCCGGTTTCCCTAGATTGTTTCTAGGTTACTCGCATCTCTAAATTGCTGTCTGGTTGCTCACTGTACGAGCCTTGGTTATTTCAGACCCACCGTAGTGCAGGTGGTTTCCTGGATAGGTTGAGATATACCTGCCCGTTCCTGGTGGTGCTTTCATCCGGTAAAAAAGCTTTCTGTTGGTTGCTTACTCCGGAAATACTCTTGTACTAGTTATTGTGTCACATTTTTGGACTCCCCTTTTTGTTTATAGGATTACTCGCATCTTTAAATTTTGGTCCGGTTGCTTAGTGTACGAGCCTTGGTTATCTCAGATCCACTGTAGTGCAGGTTGATTCCTGGATAGGTTGAGATATACAATGGTAGTCGAATGAGAGTCGTTGACGCACCAGTAGAAAATTTATAACACAATTCGATTACTCGTATGATTATAACTGTCATATAGTCACGTTTTTGGTACTCTGACTCCTGGTCAGATTAAAAGTTGTAATCGGATTCAGCTAAAACAGAGGGAACAATGATATCGTTAAAACACAATCAGATCACTGGTGGACAGAATAAACTATCACTGACACCGCTTATAATTAAGGATCCAATGATGCAAAAAAAAAAAAAATGTTCAGTTCACTCGCTCTGCGTCCGCGATCTAAGATACAATTAAATCAGGCGGTATATTTACACTTATCGCTGCGTTGCCAGCAATGATATCCGCGGTCGCCCCTACCATCACGAAAGCCGTTGCATTAGGAACAGTTGAAACAGCAACATTAATAGCACTAAAGAAAGCATCGGGAAAAAGATATAAAAAAAGAGGCAATCCGTAAAAGGATTGGGTCTACGGTTACCAGGGACTCCGTATTCATGGTACAGCGAGAGCGACCGTTGGTTGCCAGGGACGGTTTACTAAAAGTAGTATCAACTTTTGATGTACTTGATGCTGCTAACAAATTAAGAAGAAAATTTTTTAGATATGTTTTTATGTGAGATCAATTACCAAAACAACGAAACAATATTGAAGCAGGTATTATTAATCTCGAGAACAGCACCGGACCTGGAACTCTCTGGTTTTCATACGCGATTGATCTACGTGGAATCGTTTATTTTCATTCTTACGGGTTAGCGCCTGAATGAATGTTAAATTAAAGTGAACCGGCCACGAAGGGTCATTATTCACTGTTTTATCTTTTAAAATAAAGTTATTTAATTTTTTCCCGTGGGGTAAGGAATGGTGCCACCTCCCCACGGGCATTTATGCACACATAGTGTGGTATTGAATTTGGTCGACATGTCGCACCCCTATTGAGGGACTATCGACATGAATGTAGGACCTGGATGAGTGGGAATGGATCAAACACGCACTCAACTGTATCAACCAATCGTAAGGAGTGTTCTAGAGGTGCAACGGCACAAAATAATGACTGGTGAAAAATGGTTTTCACGTCTCGTCTTGCTGAGGGTTTTTTGTCGCGAGAAGAAAGGAAAAGGTCCGATAAGCCAGCCCATCTATGTCGACAGCCTTAAGACGCTCTAGCCATACTTATTTTAAATCAGGTCCAGTTTCACTAATGGACGAAAAATATGCCAATAATGTGTAAGCCAACTGTGCAATTAAATCGAATTTTGTGTAGTTGAAGATTTTTTCTAACTCCTAACATACCAATGTTTCTAGTACCCAGTGTACGTATTGTAAGTCTCTAACAATTTTAATTTTAGAATGTATATGCGACATACGTAGGTTGGTCACTGTTAGTTTATATGGATGGTGAATTTTGGTTGGCAGTGTTCGATATTGATTACGTTAGGTTTCTCAGAAGAGCTTGGCACATAGAGCTTTCGTACCAAATAAGAGCTCTGTAATGGCTAAATGGCATTAGCCCTTAGAAGGGCTTTTTGATGGAGGGTTACGTAATGGTAACCAGTCTTCCCTCATTCTGGTTTGTTTGCTCTGGTGTCCTCTTGTCGTCTCTTGTTCCTTGGGCCTCCCTTCATCTTGATTGTCCGCACCGGTGTCCCCCTCTCTTCTGGTATCTAGATCTATAATTCTCTATGAATTTGGAAATACTCTGTGCTGGTGTTACAAAAGTGTATACAGTCCCATGTGACAGCCAATTAATGTGGATGTACTAGTCCCGCATTCCTGATGGTTCTATGTTCGATACTACCATGTATTTCTGATTTAGTTTTTAGGAGAATACTGACTAATTGGTATTTGGATGCAACATTGTGCCGCTGGGTCTGATGGTATTGGTGTTTATGTATATGGAAAAAAATTAGAAATATATAGAGAGGAGTGTTAATTCCTAGATGATTGTATCCATAGTCCACCCTTTTGTTTTTGCACCTGATGTTATTTTCTTAAATGCTTCAATGTTTATTTATATATCTTTGTTATCCCTGATGCATCATTTAATTATATTTGGTTGTTTTAAGTGTGTAGACCGTCAAACGATTGGTCAATGAACCTATGTGACCTCATTGTGGGGCTACCATTTACTTCTTAAGGTTGTTATAAATGACAGAATTAGTATGTTATTTGGGTGTTTTGGTAGCCCGTCAAATGATTGGTCAATGAACCCATGTGACCCCATTGTAGGGCTTCCATTTACTTCTTTACGCCTGCTAGAGAATGTATGTACTATATACACCAATTAAAAATGCCTCACTGATACTCAATGCTACCAACACAGACAATAACCGACCGACCAATATTCGGACAAGATGTTATTAATGTACTTGAAGCTATATCAAAATCAAACAAACCACCCCATAAAACCGTGCACGAATACACGAGTAATCACGTTTTAGAGAGATCTTAAAAATATAATGATTGATATTTATCGGAGATCTCTCTCTACAAACAAACCCACCGGTGAAATACCTGCAACCAAAAATGTATTTTTTTTTATCGAGGATGAAATATCCGAATTGTTAAATCTTGCAAGTGTGGATCGAAAAGAAATAGTCGTATTTCAAGATAGACGGGGAAAATTAACAACGGGTAATCTTTCATTGAATGATCTCATCGTTAGACTCAATGGAGTAACCGAAAACTCCATCTTGTTAGTTTGATTCCAGTTGTACGATTAAACCAGGTGTATTTATTTCAAATGTACTCGAAGATATCTTTACTCGAGTAAAGTATCTGGTGACACAATTATAGGCCTCCTCGACATGAACTCGAATAAAATAACATCCCTTGGTGATCAAACATTAGACAGTGACGCAGTAACAAAATCTACGTAGATACAATAAATAACAGACCATGAGCGCTGCGAACTGAGTATGATGCTCATGTTTCCGTGCCTTTTGCAAATCTGCGTAGAAAGTTTAGAAAAAATTGATGAAGCAGCGTTGTTTTTCTTTTGAAAAAGCGCCAAATATCCCCACGAAGCTCTCTGAAATCAAAACGAGCATCGACACGATTAAACAAACACAGGATGAAAAACTTGATAAAATTAAAATAACGCATAAAGAAAATATTAATACCGTGTTCTCATTACATTGGGGTCTTTCACCTGGACACCTATAAATAACTTCGTTGGAGTGTCTGCAGATGTCCGTGGTATCTATAGATAAACTCTGATTACGCCGTTTCAGCTTAATATATCATCAAGTACATCTACTTGTGTTAATAGTGTAAGTTGAATAATATAAACAAATCCACTGAAACATTTACAATAATACCCATCTTTGATGGTTTAAGAAAAGCGTCAGTTACATGGTATGTGGAATTTGTAATTGATTTAAGTAAAGTAGTACAATTAATGTCCAGCAATATTAATACGAACAATATATATTGACGTGCATCAAGTAAAAATAAAAATAAAATAGCAAAGGAATATTACCCGCGTTGATATAATCGTGTATTCGGTTTCAGCTGTTATTGCTGGAACTGGTATATTGCTATCAGCGGTAACAATGATTGCACTTGTAGTTGTCACAATTTGTGTTTCAAGGCAACAACTATTACAGGGGATGCTAATATAATTGCAAACATCCTATCCACGTGTAGTCAGAATAACTACATGATTATATAATTAAATTAATGATATAATTAAATTACATATCGCTAATGCCGCATATTCCCAGAAATCTTCTTTGATATCATCTAGCCTCGACGATACAATAATATCCGATGATGGATTTCTCGGCCATGATTAAGATCTATGATACAGCGATATTAAAACTAGAAAAACATAATAATAATATCTTTGATGGAATCAATGGAGTATCTGCAACAGATAGCCTTAAAAACAAACCCGCTAAAGACAACCATGATCTCAATAACCTCAACTAACCCTGACTTCAGAGCGAACTTTCCAATGACGATTCCGGTAAAGGAAATCGCGCTTGCAAAATTACGAGTATATTACAGATGGCCCAAGATCAAATCGAAATCATTTGGCGGACAGCAGACAAATAATTATCTAGTGTTTGCAAATAAAAATGATAAAATTGGAAACCTCAAACGGAATATTGTTTCTATACCCTCCGGTATTTATCAAAACGAAGAATTCAATAATGAACCGGTAAAGAGTTTAAAAAAATTGCTATAATAATCCAACATTATCAGCCGCCATCGAGCTAAAATCACCTGGCTATTTTGTAGATATTTCTCAGTCATCAATCGGAGCAGTGCTAGGATGGTCTGAAATTCCACAACCTAAATATCATATACCTGAACCAGCCTTAAATGATTTTACCACAGATGTGAAATTTTATATAACACAACCAGAGTACATGAAATCGATTTGGGAAAAGGAATTATTCATTATTCTTGATGGCGAAAAATACCCACGCGTATTAATAAATTATTTATGGATGATACTACAGGGTCGAATCCTAAAATGATTGTAAACGATGAGAATATTAATAGCTTCAAAGACAGAATAACTCCCGAACTCACTCTCACATTTGGAAGATTACAGAAGTTTCTCAGTAATATTACACAGCAGTATTCTGATGACTTAAAGCAACGGATTATCGAAACAATTCAGCATTTAAATTCAATAATCGACTATATCGAGTACATTAATCTAAGCATTTGTGATCGAGCAATAAATAATACAGATACTGTTACATATAATAATCAGGAAATATTCTATTCAGATAAGACATTTCATGATCATTTCAAAATAACCGAACGACAGTTACCGACATATGTAATACCCGAACTTGCAGCCGAAGAACTAAAGAAAACACCCAGTGATCTAATAAACGAGAACTTTACTAAATACTCGCAAAATGGAAAAACAATAACACAATGACCCAGATGGAACTAGAAGACATATATGAACTGGAAATGTAAATATATCCCTGGTGATCGAGGTAAATCGAGTATGTGATATTACAGACGGAAGCTATCACATTAATCTCGAAAAATCAAATCAGGCCCCGCAAGGATACATTTTATACTCGTTTACATCACTTGTTCCACCTGGATTTTTAATAGTACAAGAATCATTGACTCCTACATATATTTGGTGTCATAATAATTTATTAACGAGAATAAATGTTTAACTCACTGACCAATCAGGTAACATAATTGATGTGGTTAGAGGGACATTATTAATAAGTCTCTATGTGAAATCTTAAAGATGATTTCATCAAGCTACCAACACAAATTTAATATAAAAAAAATTATCTCAGTCACATAATTGTTTTTTTTTATATGATGAAATTACGATAGACGATTTTTACTAGTGTCAGCGTTGATGAAATCAGCGTGTATGATTTTAATAGTAAAAAAATATTCTGAATAAATATTTCTATACTTAATTCGCTTCGTTACCAATCCGCCTTAGTTACCGAAAATTGGGTTGCATATAATAAATATAATTGTGACAAGAAAAGATATATTGACAGCACAATCTTCAGTCATGTCATTAAGGTGCCCTATGACATCTTATCATGATTAGATATATACACAAAACAACACAACCCCATATGAACCTCGAAGGTATACTATGACATCTTGTTTGGCTCAGGGCAGTCAACCAATCAACACAACCCTTTATGTGATACCCTAAACAGTCTAGCAGTTAAAGAGGGCGTGGTTTTGGTGAATGAGGTCACAATACATAAATACATAAATCTTTATTAAGGACGGTACAACATATACGGAGGCTATTCTCTACATTCAACAGATTTTTGCACACTTCCTCCATATCAATCCTGGGGGGTGGGGGTGCAAATTGGGGGTTAGAGTATATATTTGTTCTGTTGAACATCGAGCTTTGGGGAAGACCCCCACTTATACAAAACATCGCTATTACGCAAGCGTTGACAATATGGCAGCTACGCGATTCGATCTCCAGGATGAGTATCAGCCACTTTACTCATTACGCTATGTCCAAATCTGACTTATAGATATTTTGGAAATTATTATATAGCGAACCTGGGATAAATATATATACCTAAAAATAAATAGGAAATGATGTGACACAGATGAACCCTGTGTCCTGGCAAATTCATTCAAACAAAGACATTGTTATAAAATAAAATATGTTTTATCTTAAATAAAACGAGAATACACCTACAAATGATTGAATTTGTCAGGATTCAGGGAGTTATATATATATATATATATATATATATATATATATATATATATATATATATATATATATATATATATATATATATATATATTCGCAGAAACAATACAGATGAACTATGAATCCTGACAAATTCATTCAAACGAGGATATTGTTTCTTAAATACAGACGCAGGAAACATACAGATGAACCATGAATGTTAACAAATTTAATCAATCAAAGATAACTTTTTTTTAAATAAGTAAATAATTAACCCTCCCGCTGATTAATATAATCGTAAATACATATATACTGAATAATCGCAGGAAAATTACAAATAAACCATAAATCCTGACAAAATTCGATCAAAGTAGATATTATTTCATAAATATAATCGCAGAAAAATGCAGATGAATCATACATTCTTACAAATACAAATATAATATTTCTCTAAATTACATAAATAATTTACCCTTCTAGATAAAATTAAGGGAGGGAACTCCTACAACCATACTAAAGGACTCGAGATAGCACTGAATATCTTCCATACTATATTACTGACGATTGCATGAATACCTCCCTATTTCTTTTAATTACTTAGATATATGCAACACAGTATTAGTCATGCATTTATACCATGCAATTTCTTGAGTATATACCGCAAACTTTAATTTTAATTGCTTGGATATACAATAATTATTTTTGTGATTTACATAGATGTATATATATAAATATATGTGGACACCTACCTCGGTATTTGTTGTAACTTACAGGGATATATATATATATTTCGCTAGTTGTTGTTGATCTGCGTGGATCTAAACCTCACTGGTTGTTGTTTCCGTGAGAAAAAAAATGTTGGAACAAGATCTAGGAGAGGCCAAGGATGTTTTTACCCTTCTTGCCAGTGATCGCTCTCATTAAGGCCGAAAATCAATGTTAGTTGACGATTTCATGAATATTTACCTTACTATTTATATGAATTACTTGCATATATACCACACTGTTTGTTAGGTATTTGTACCATGCTTTTGGTTGTGAATTTCTTGAGTATATACGGCATAATTTGATTTTGACTGTATCGATACATACAATACTAATTATTGTGATTTACATAGATATATACGACACTCTTTAGAACTTTTGTCAATTATATGGATACATACCTCAATATTTGTTTGAATTACACGGATATATAAATCACTATATACTGTGAATTATTTCGATATACCGGTACTCTACTATTGGTTGTGAATTACATTATATTTTTGGTAATTACATGAATATATATATACCCTACTATATGGTGTGAATTTCGTATATTTTATATCATGTGATGTTAATTTGATGGATTTATACCACAAGTATTGCTGTAAATGTCATATATATCAATCTCTCTCTCTCTCTCTCTCTCTCTCTCTCTCTCTCTCTCTATATATATATATATATATATATATATATATATATATATATATATTTATATATATATATATATATATATATATATATATATATATATATATATATATATATCACTATTTTGGTTGTAATATTTTGATATATACTGCACAATTTCCCGTGTATTACACTATTTTCTTCCGCACAATTTCTTTTTTTTTACGGATATACACCACATTGTAATTATTATTTATATTTATAACTGCCATATTATTTCCATGAATATATACCTTGACTATTTCTTTTAATTACTTACATATATACAACACAGTATTAGTCATGCAATTTAGTTTTCAATGGACACCTACCTCGGTATTTGTTGTAACTTACAGGAATATATATTTCGCTAGTTGTTATTGATCTGCGTGGATCTAAACCTCACTGGTTGTTGTTTCCGTGAAAACAAAATTGTTGGAACAAGATCTAGGAGAGGCCAAAGATGTTTTTACCTTTCTTGCCGGTGATCGCTCTCACTAAGGCCGAAAATTTATGTTAGTTGACGATTTCATGAATATTTATCTCACTATTTATATTAATTATTTGCATATATACCACACTTTTTGTTAGGTATTTGTATCATGCTTTTGGTTGTGAATTTCTTGAGTATATACGGCATAATTTGATTTTGATTGTATCGATATATACAATACTAAGTTTTGTGATTTACATAGATATATACGACACTCTTTACAACTTTTGTCAATTATATGGATACATACTTCAATATTTGTTTTGAGTTACACGGATATATAAATCACTATATACTGTGAATTATTTCGATATACCGGTATTCTACTATTGGTTGTGCATTACATTATATTTTTGGTAATTACATGAATACATATACCCTACTATATGGTGCGAATTTAGTATATTTTATATTATGTTATGTTAATTTGATGGATTTACACCACAAGTATGGCTGTAAATGTCGTATATATCAATCTCCCTTACCCCCCCTCTCTCTCTCTGTATATATATATATATATATATATATATATATATATATATATATATATATATATATATATATATATATACGGGTTAATGACAACTAGTCATAAAACTAAACCCTTAATGCAGAGCACCAAACAAGGGAGATGTTGAGACCATTTGCATAAATCTTTGGTAGCACTCGGTCGGGTTCGAACTGGCTATGTCCCACAACAGAGGCAGACGCTCGAACCACTTTCACCAACATATCCATTCCATCAGAGGTTAAACAAGCATGATCACACATAAAGCTTATGGTGGTGGTGGTGCTGCTGCTGCTGCAGAAGAATTGATCACAGAATCAGAAAACATACGGGTGTCAACTTTAAAAGAGCCTCTCTTGCAAGTGAATCGGAGGATGAAGAGAACAGGCATCCATTTGATTGACATTGTCTGATGATGTGGATACAAAAAGACTTATCAAAGTCAAAATGGTACTAGCAGCTGTCTCGCTATGCGCTCAGCATTAAGAGGTTAGTGTTAGAACTGGTTGGCCTGGTGTAAAGTTATTGTGACTGTGTCGGACGTCATGGTACAAGTCTGCGGCATGATGCCCCAATGCTAGACATCACTATAACTTGTTACATTGCAAAGTCGCGACTTGACTGAAAAGTTGTTAATGCAACGTTAAAAGGCTAAATCGGGGCCCTGAGTGGTCGAAAGCGCTGTCCGTTACGGATCACAGCCATCTCACCTCTGTCTGCGAGGGTTCGAGTCTCGGATTCTGCCAATGTGGATATGTGAGAAAGCTTGCCTGTAGCATACCGTGGGTCGGTGGTTCTTTCCGGGGTTTTTCCGGGTTCTTCCTTCACCATGAATACTAGCCGCCATGTGAATCTTATCTTGTGCTGAAAAATGGCGTTAACAATAAAAGCAAACAAAATTCTAAATCACACACCTACTTAATACTTACTCCACTCAGACACAGGAATAGTTGTATGAATGCAGTGCGCATGCGAGACGTGCAAGAAATACTTTGTCAACACGACGCAACTAGATTAATGCAGCTCAGATCACTTTTTATTTTGTTAGTGGACCTTATATTGAACATTACATTGAAATTTAAGCAGGGCATTGTATTGTCTAGCTAGAGTATTATGCGCATGTAATCTGTCTCCACCTAATATTATAGATCGGAACATTTTTAATATAGATAATTACTTCATAAATGTGAAGAGTGAAAAAGTGTCAAAGTTACATTACAAATCTCACAAACGTAAACACACACACACACACACACACACACACACACACACACACATTAAAATTATGAGCTCCACATAACACTATGTTTCACGTAGATATGGAGCTGTACTCAAACCTATACGACAAACCAAGATATAAAACTGTTTTATGCGGAGGGACTTTTCTATGCCAGCATATCACCCATAATCACATCCTACCGATAACAAGTCTCATTATAGAAGATTGTAAGAGGAGTTGTTCGACAACACACTCTTACAATATCCATCCATTCACTTGATAAGTTGATATCCGATATTACAAGCAGGTGGATAAGAGTAATAATAATAAAGCATTGATAATTACTATAAATATTATCTTGCGACTAAATATAAACAAAAAACACATGTTCCTGATTATGCGAGAATATATCAAGTAAAACATATACATATATACGGTAGGAAACCAAGCCTATAACAGAAGAGTGTGCTAATGAAACAGTCACGTGATCACAAGTAGATTAGACTAGCCTTGACCTAGCAGGAATGTACTTGTAAACGACGCATGATTGTAGTCATTCAAGAAGGTGCGTTTTATTACTTTTCATAACGGACAACATTGGTTTTAACATTTGAAAGGAAGAATAATATTTACTATGGCAAGTTCCAGAGAAGACATTGAATCTGAGGAGAGACAACATTGTCCCATTTGTCTGTGTGATTTCAAAATTCCGAGACAGCTACCGTGCATGCACTCATTCTGTGAAAAATGTTTACAGGACTACATATCATCTCGAAAAGAAACAGTAGATAAACTAAACAAAATCGAGTGTCCGATTTGTAGACTTCTCGTCAGTCATGAAGGAAAAGGTAAATCTTCTATAATATTGGCATCTATGTTTCCCATTAACGTGATTTTTCAGTCCATTCTAAGTGATGATGCAAAAGTGAAAGTAGACAGATCATGCGACAGTTGTCACTCTGCGGGCAAATTACGGTCAGCTCAAGATTTTTGTGTAGAGTGTGAGGAGGGTATGTGTGAAATATGCTCAGAAGTTCATCGTAATCAGAAGATTACTAAAAATCATGTAATATTATCCATGGAGGAATTTACGAGCAATCCACAGAATGTAATGAGGATTGCAAAAGGGTTCAGCTGTCCTGAACATGATGGGGAGGCGATTGACTTTTATTGCAAGGATCACAGGACTGCTTGTTGTAGCAAGTGTTGCATTGTTAGCTACAGAAACTGTGCCAGTGTTTCTGACTTGAACAAAGAACTGCCAAGTCTACTACAGGAAATGAACCCAGACAGTGTAATAGAACAGATGAAGAAAGTAGAAACTCATCTTAAATCGTTTACCGAAGTCAACGAGTCTAGCATCAGTCTCCTTGAGTCCCAGGTGAAATACTTGACGAATCAAATTAGAGACATAAGAAAGAAAATAAATGGTGTCCTTGATGAATTAGAAAGAAAGGTTAAGATGGAAGGACATAGAATTTGCAAGGAAGAGACGATAAAAAAACAGGAAGAAAACCACCATTGTCTAAGTCTGATCAATTCAATTAGAAATTCACACTCGCTTCTAGAAATAGTAAAGAAATATGGAACAGAAACACAGGTGTTTCTTATGACAGAAAAAATGAAGTCACAACTTACTTCATACCTGGATCAGATCCAAGAAAGGTACACGAAGACTGAGACCACTACAGTCTTGTTGGAAATGAATCCACAAGTCCAGCTATTACTGTCAATATGCCCTGAAGGTTTGGCGACGATAAGTAGCAAAAGAAAACTCCAAAGGCTGTCTAATGCTGTTATCAAGAAGCCATCCAGAAACTGTCTGATTCACATGGAGAGAATTATTGAGATCACAGTTAAGGATTGTTGGCAACATAATTATTATGGAATCACGTATTTGTACTCAGGTCATTTGATGCTAGCAGATTATACGAATTACGGACTACACCTGCTTGACTCCTCGTACAACCCAATTACAAGTTACGAACCGAAAGACTGCATATTCGACGTCTGTGTTGTAAATGATAATGATGAGGTGGCCGTGACAATGCCGTTTCAGAAAAGAGTCCAATTCCTGTCTGTCACGAATGGGAAGATCACACCAACAAGGACGATAACCACGAGATATTCATGTCATGGTATTGCTGCTGCTGGAAAGGGGAGTATCATTATAACTGGTGACTGTATTCATGGGAGTAAACCCTACTGGAGCCTTGTCAACAGTGAAGGGAAGGAGTCATGTCATCTGATTGAATGTCACTGTGAGGGTTCATGGACCTATGTCGCCGTCGACTCATCCTTCATACATGTGTACATTACTGTGAATATGGCCCATTCTCTGTATTGTTTTGACATGAGTGGCAGCCAGAATTTTGTCTACCGTCCTGACAGTCTTAAGAATCCTCGTGGTGTTGCTACAGATAAATATGATAATGTGTATGTCGCAGGATATGGCTCAAACAACATCCACCAGTTGACACCAGATGGTGTTGTTATTCAGATTATATCTAACGGAGTCCTAACTAATCCTCAGGCTATTTGCTTTAATAGGGACGGTGATGTGTTTTTAGTCACAAATAATTCAGACGAAAGAAAGCTTTACCAATATAAACTAAAGTAAGATGTTACTCTGTTATAGTTTTGAGATGATGTGATTGGGTTTGAGTGAAATGGTGTCCAATAATTTTTTTTGTTACATTTTTTTGTTCCTAAACATATTATTACCTTGTATATTTTCAAATAAGTAAATCAATGTAAAATATCCACTATTTGAAAAAACGGTAACACCATCCAACAGCCAGCACCATATGTCGTTATTGTTCATGTCATATCTAAATATGTCGACAATATGTGCTCATATATCCCCAAATACGATTTTTATGAGATATGTCTCAACAATATATAGAAATAAGATTTCATTTGTAAAAATATCTTTGTCATTGCTAATTACGTTAAAGGAATCACATGTTTAAACGGAAATAATTAAATTGTTAAACGAAAAGTAAAACGCACGTTAGAATCGTACCCATCACAAAACAGTAGATCAGCAGCAACAATAACAGCTACTGCATCTACTACGAGTGTGAGAATAGAAAAGACTATTTCTGCTGCTAATCATAGCTCTGCTTTTATCAAAACTAATGGTACTGATAATGTTTGGTTCTGTACCTTTGAAGACATGTTCAGTGCACATATGGTTATATTACAGAGATAAATGGTTTAGGAATAAGATGTATATGTAGGATGGAAACGACAAAGCTATTGTTTTACAATGTAAAGACATAGGAAATGAATGTATCTTACATGCAGAGACATTACGGTTGTCTATATAGATCATACATGGAACTGATGTTATTCTTTAGACCATGTTATGTTATACAATTAGCCAAATGTACAATGTGCTGTTTGAATAAGAGAAGGAATCAGAGACACGTCCTAGAATGAAAATGAGACACGGCCTGCTTTAGCAAACATAAGTATTGTCGTTCCTGTATGTTTGCGCCAAGTATGCATGTAGGAATATTTGCATATGATATTCCCAAATTTATTTTATGCTCCGTAAATGCCATGCATATTATTTATGAGAGTACATGTTGTACACATGCAACTTCTGAAAAGCAAATATAATGATCAAAAATCCTTTTCCTCACTGCAAGTCAGAGCGTAATTTTTTTGTATCGTGCATTATATCATGACAAAACCTTTAGTAATAAATAACCCAGTATAATTTAGTTGTACATATTCGTCAAAACTGCAGTGAAACGGTCGCTTTTTTCCGCCCACCTCGTGACCTACATTACCTTTCAAATCTTATCTATGTACATTACCATGCGACTGCTCGACGTTCCATCCTAAACTGATATGTGTTAATTTGTATGTTTAATGACCTTTTTTCTATCGATCTGATTGTAGTAAATATACTCCACTGTCTTAATAGATGGCAATCAGTTTGTTTATCCATGCATTGATCTCTCTGTAATTATTTATCTGTGTCAAATTAGCTTAACATTACGTGCGTTGGTTGGTATGTATGTCAACTTTTATTTCAAGCTCAGTGGTAATGACAGATTGCCTTCGTTTAATTATCAAGCTATCTCTGCATTTCATCAGTATGTTCTTCCCGAGAAAGGTATTAGCAGCTTCGCACAAATGAAACTGTTATAGTATATCTGCATGTGCATATTCACAGGAGTCTGACGTTTTATCAATAAAGTACGGCGATATGTCTGACAAAATGAAATACCCTTATCAATAATATATATATATATATATATATATATATATATATATATAAACACAAGGAATGCAAGCGTGACCACAACCCTTCGCTCGATACGACATTTTCTCACGAGACTTTTATCGCTTCAGAATCGCAAGAAGACTGAAACACTACACATATGCATTCAAAACACAGTTACTTACCAACGCATAGCTCTTAAATGACTTTGTCCTGAATCCAACCGGCGAATTAACCTTTTTTTTCCACAAGTACGATCACATTAGCCACGGTCGTAAGCCTACCTGACGGAAGTAGCCCATTCTACCAGTTTCTACCCTGCAGTAAATATCCGTTGGTGTCTAATAATTGTACCGAACACGGGGCAGAATCTGTGTTTTTAAAGTTACCGGATCCAGCAACAGTCGTAAATATTTTAAGTGTGATGACGTCATCAACCGTTATTTCTACTATCAGAACTTTGACTACATGTTTCTGTTCTGGAAATTTAAATAAAATTATAAAATGATACAATCTGAAATAAAAAGCAAGATGAACATTTTATCTTGAGAAATTACTTTCATCATGTTATTCAGCATATTTACTGCAGGGTAGAAACTGGTAGAATGGGCTACTTCCGTCAGGTACACACACGCTTCTATCCACACTAAAGGGAAGGAGAAAAACAAATCCCAAAACATTTAATCAAATGCGAGAAAGAGACAAAACCAATACAAAATATACAATCCACACAAACGTACGCGAATGCTTACACACTCTACTATCCACACAAGCGTACGGGAATGCATACAAACACAATATATACTGTCCACACAAGCGTATGTGAGCGCATACAAACTACACAAACCCATTATATATACGATGGCCACAGAGTGAAGCAAAAACACCCATCCTTTCCAATTTAATTTTGACTAAAACAAACGACCAAGAGGGATAGATATAGGCAAAATAGCACAGATTTATGCATTGTCAATAAAAGCTAAAAACACTCCATCCTTAGTACAAACATACAAGATCAAGAGACACTTACGTTTTATTTCTGGTTGCTTCCCTTTTATAAATTAGGACGACATTTCACATCAGGCCCATCGCATCGTCTCACATCGCCAATATTTCCATTTACATCTTTTCACTGGCACAAGTTATTCCTCCTCATAAATTTCTTCCCTTTCGTAATCCCTCTCCGCGTTGTCTTGTTTCTCTTTCTTCTATTTTCTCTTAGGGGACTCGGAAGCCCAGTGTCCTTTCTCCTGACAACAATAACAGCTATTTTGACTTTTGTCTCTCTATCTTGAACCAAGCAGGAATTCTGGACATAAGTACCCACTTATCTTGCAGATATAGCAAACTTCATCAGCACTTATATCCTTATGTACGACTCATAATATCAACGACCAGAAGGTTTCGTTTTGTGGCCTCTTTCGCCTGTGACTTATGATTTGGTATGACGCTTAGGAAATCTTTAACCATCATGTCAATCTGTGTTGACTCGTACATCTTCTTCATTGTTTAAGAGTTAAATAGAAAATCTAAGACACTCTCCCTGTACAGATGGAGCTACTGCGTGTGAAACCTAGTTTTCAGGTTTGTAATAACGATATACACCGTTAAATATTTTGGTTGACGTCAATGGTTGCTTTTTCTTTGTATTTAAATTTTTGTACAAACGATATGCGTGTAAGCAAACGCTAACACACACACACACACACACACACACACACACACACACACACACACACACATACTTGCGCGCGCAGTACTTTAGTGAGGAATATTCTGAGAGATGTGCAGACAGACATAAAATTACATTGCAGAGTGAAAGAAAGAACGGTAAAGAAAAAGTAACAAACGTAGGAGACCAGTTTTGGTTTTGTTATTTGTGTGCTGTTTTATATGACACAGATACATAAGAAAACCGTACATTCGTTGTGAATCATATTCGTTATTTTCTTTCATTCAGAATTTTTTAAATAAAAAGACGTAGTACGACATTTATTGTCGACTGACTGATTAACATTTGCTTAACATATCCCAAATTTAAGAGATATCCTATGTTCGCAGTACACGCTACAAACAATGTTGCAAAGTTTTCACAAATCTAATGATGGAAAAAAGAAGAAAAAACAGCTCTAAATACGCGCCTTGTTTTATCGACAGTCAAAACTAAGAGAAAATAGGTGTATTACTTATGTTTGGAAAGTTTGTTTTTATTTTAGAATTTAGACTTAACCATAGGCAGGGTTATAGAGTACAATGTCATTCGCGCCATGTTTGAAGAAAAAACGCGAATTGTTTGTTTCTATCAGAAAAACGGAAGATCCAATGTAAGAAAAAAAGTCCCATCACACATTGCAGTACTAAAATAAGGACAAGGCTTAGATACTTTGAATTGTACAAGCTGAAGTCAACTAATGATTTAATTCATCGAACGATTTACTACGGATTGTTAGGGTAGACGTTTTTGGAAACAATTAAAATATAAAGAGAATAGGAGAATAGTTCACATCATTATGGCAACTATAAGGACTTACACATCTTCAGCTGTAGAGGTATGTCAATTTAATCATTTCTTGTTTATAAGATATAACTATTGTACTACCACGTCTAGTTTTGTATGTTTACTTTGCATGTACACTCAGCCGATCTCACCCAGTGTCGCACCAATTGTATGCTGGTTACACCCAAATATACAAGTCTAGTCACCCAACTGAAGTTGATGCTTCCATCCATGGAGTAGAGAGGTGCATTTTTGATGTGAAATCAGAAATCATGGATAACATGTAACAAGCTGCAGATGAATGATGAATGGTGATGAAACTGAGGCTATTCTGATCACAACACATACATTTTCTCATTCACATCCTTTACCTCAGACAATAAATATCATTAACACCAACATTAAATTCTCAGTCAGTACTAAACCTAGGTGTTATTCTAGACAGTACTCTCACATTGCACCAACATGTCATGAACATATACAAGGCTGCACATCTTGAATTGAGACACATCAGTTCCATTCGTAAATATCTTTCAGTTGATGCCACTAAAACACTTGTGGATTCATTAGCAATTTCAAGAGTGGACTATTGCAACTCAATTCTGACTGGTTCGTCACAATATTTACTCCAGAAACTTCAAAAGGTTCAAAACACAGCTGCACGGATCATATTTAGAGTACCTCGATCAGAGCACACCTCACCATTGCTCTATACCCTACACTGGCTATCGATTCGATACAGAATCAAACACAAAATTTGTTCTCTATGCTATGTTTCAATGACAGACTACAGTCCAACATACCTATCCAGCCTCACCCATGTGTAAACACCAGCTAGATACTTACGCTCGTCTTCTGATAATCGTATACTCATTGTTCCCATGGTGAAAACAAAGTCATATGGACAACGTTCGTTTGCACACCAGGGCCCGGCGACGTGGAACGAATTGCCCATTGATATTAGACACAAAGACACAGTGGTCCCTTTTAAGATAGCTCTTAAAACTCACCTGTTTCGACTGCAGGGACAAACGTAGAGACCTAATTGTGTTTTGTATCTTATGTTTTCAGCATGTTTTTATGTTTACCAATTTCATTGTTTTTATCATTTGTTTTTCTGTTTGTTTTTCTGTAGTGCAGTGCTGTTCAGAGTATCAGAAGATTCCACGGGCTTTGGAGCGTCTAGGGTGTCTAGAGTGACCAGAGTGACTAGAGCGTTCAAAGTTAGCGGAGTGATAGAGGTCGACGTCGTGCAAACTGTAAAGCCAACCACAGGAATAAACTGACAAGGACGAAATCGTTCACAAGTTTTTGACACCGTTCGAGAAGTTGGCACTGATTCATCAGCTGCCCATCGACCAGTGGGCTATCAATGTTTCAGCATTCTTACAGGGGAACATGTTTACCATAATATGACGTTGAAGGAGGTAAACGATTACGATGCTCTACAGAAAGCGCTACTACGGTTGTATGAGCTGTCGGCGGATACATTTCGAAAACTACTTAGAGACTCGTTGAACATTGCAACCGAAACGCGCGCAATTTCATATTCGAGAATTCGTACTGTATGATAAATGGATGCAAATGTCTGGCCCTGCTCTAACGAATGAGGGTATACCAGATACAATTTTGAAGGAGCACGTCCTAAGAACTTGTTGAAAAGACTAAATTGTGTTCTTTTCGGAGTGTTAATTCTTAGCCTTAGATGAGGTAAGTGTGATGGCCGAACACTATGAGAGTTCGCACACGCGTCCAACCACTTGGGGTGTTAGGGACCAACCTGGAAACGCTGAGCATAGAAGGACAACTGAGGTGGCACACCAATGACGAAATGGTCAGAATGGTGGGAGGCCATGGGCCGGAAATCCCAGCCAAGGACATTTCCATTGGTTGGGAATAACTCAAGGGGTGTAGAAGGTTACCTCGGGGAGGAAAGGTGAGCCGGTTTGTTACGGCTGCAATAGACCAGGCCATATCGTTAAAGTTTGTAGTAAGTATCGTCCGACAACGATTAATTCGGTAACTCCGAATACTGTTAAGAGGCTAGAAACAGTGGAGTTGACTAATACAGCGTTAGCTACGGTTAACGGTGAGAACGCGATATAGGTATCACTGTACCAATTGCTTTTCCGTAGATCTCAATGCTAATGTTTTGTGAAATAAATATACTTTCTATCTTCCTTCAGCACGCAAGTCATAGACTGTCACAGATAAATATTTTAGATTTGTCAATTTGACAAGGACAAAACCAGGTATTCTATTGCATTTAAGAGAGATAACTCCCCTGGAATAAGACAGGGCAAAGAGTTATCTAGTCACAACATACCCAGATTTAGCCAGGTATCCCAGTGTTAAAAAAATAAATAAAAAATATCAAATAAGATTTTAAAAGGAATTAACCTACTCTCACATGTTGCCACGAGGCTTAACTTGTTTTAAAGCCTAACATAAAACACAACTCTTCCAAAATGCACCAATCACAGCTAGAGTTATTGTTTATTTCTGAATGCAAGATTTCCTAGATTTGAAGCTCCGCCCAGCTGTGATTGTACAATTGGTACCGTTATACTGTCTCTGATTTCCTATTGTTGATCTAAAGCTACGTCTTGTCAATTTATCATCAAATCTTATTAATCATTCTCATACCCTCTCTCTCTCTCTCTGTCTCTCTCTCTCTCTCTCTGTCTCTCTCTCTGTCTCTGTCTCTCTGTCTCTCTCTCTCTCTCTCTCTCTCTCTCTCTCTCAGTTAATTGCTCTGGCAGCATATCAGTGTTAGCCCATTGTATCTTTCCTTCATGTGCACAAGGGACAAAGTACGTGTAAATCGGGAGCGAGAGAGATTCAAAAATAGATCACAGTTGTTTCTAAACCATGGGACTATATTAAAATTTATATACAAACCTGCCAAAGTAAAAGAGACATAGACATTTTGGATACAAATATTCTTATGGCAAGTAACACTGTTAATGAAAACATCGTATTCTGAGACCAATTGTTTCGTTTCGCTTATTCAACATTCTCCACACTTTTCATTATAATCGGCGGTGTCTAAATGGCAGTGTCTTCAAAGCTGAATATTGTAATCACGCAATATTTAATGTACTCTCCTTTCTTCGGGTTTCAGGTTAGATCCTATATGTTTCTTCTATTTATGTAATTAATATGACAATATGAATGAAACAACTCACTCCAAACCAGAGAGCAAAGCAGATATATGTGTAACAATCCATAACCTAACAACTCTCGATATTCGAAATTCTCTGACCTCGGAATTAATAATGTGATTATTTTTATTATTATTTGTACCGGAGTGCAGAAAAAGACACGTATTATCTTTCGAATATCAAGACACATTAATCTTTCCTCATAACCTAACATTATCTATATAAAATTTAGTATCAGTTTTTAGAATTACAGGTATTGCATATTTAGCATGTGTGGACGTCTTTGTCACTTTTATCTTAGTATTGATAACGTTGTATGAAAAATAAAATCATCTAGCTTTTATAAATAAATTCAAAGTTGACCAAAAGGTCAGTACTTTTGAAGTGATATACATTTTTTCCGCACTGTTTATTGTGGATTAGGTGCATGCTTTCCTCACTAATGGTAGGAAATTAAATGCCGCTCAATGATGTTGTTCATTGCGTAGGTATGAGCCACATGATTTTGTTGTGAATTAAATGGACACCTGCCTCGGGAGTTGTTGTAACTTACGGGGATATATATTTCGCTAGTTGTTGTTGATCAGCGTGGATCCAATCTTCACTGTTTGTTGTTTCCGTGAAAACAAAATTGTTGGAACAAGAACTTGGAGAGGCCCGGGTTGTTCTTACACTTCTTGCCAACGATTACGCTCTATCAGGATGAAAATCTATGTCACCTCACTATTTATATGAGTTACTTCCATATTATATACCACACTATTTTTTAGGTATTCGTACCATGCCTTTTGGTTGTGAATTTCTTGAATATATTCGGCATAAGTTGATTTTTATTGCATGGATATATACAATAGTAAACAGTGAGGTTTGGATCCACGCTGATCAACAACAACTAGCGAAATATATATCCCAGTAAGTTACAACAAGGAGAAGAAAACTAATATCTAAACCTCTGCTCCCTTGCGGCTATACACACTCACGTGAAAGGCTAAGGGAGTAAACCCCAACAAAAGTCCGGAGACGGAGTCCCTAAGGCGGTCTGACATTGACCTCAATGTCATTCCGGCAACTCCTACGACGCCGTTGGTGCCAGCTGTATCGACATTTGTCGTTCCCTTGGACTCACCAGCTGCGTGGAGAGGGGGGATCTGTTGTATGGGCTACAGCTCACTCTCCATGCCACACTTCACAGGCTTCGTAGGTCCACTGGAGAGGACACTCCAGCGTCGTCGTATGACGTCGGCACAACACGAGACGTAGCAGTTTACCGGTTCTAAGCCAAAACTCGATAGGCGTAGAGCTTGGCTCCAGGGGTTACTTCTGACGGTGGGAAAGATCATCAGGTCTCACTGGACAGTTACCGCCCGCCTTAAGCCGGGCAGCCCCCAGTCAGTAAGATTCTTCCCGCCATGGCCTACCTGCTTCACTTGGTTCGTGGAACATAGAGAGAACCATCTCGACAAGTGGACTACCAAATTCCGCACCAGGAAGGACTCAAAGAAGAAATATGAAAACTCCAGCTATTCATTTTGCGACCTCGAACGTTAGGACCATGTGTACTGGACTGACCAATGACCTACAACAGATCGATGATGTACGGAAGACTGCCGTCATTGACAAAGAACTGTCCCGACTAAACATCGACATTGCTTATCTCTAGGAGACCCGGGATCTGGAGATGCGTTTCTCCCACATCCTATGTGTGACCAACACTTTCTTCCAATGCAAGGGATCGACCAGGTGTCTTGGAGACACCCACGCTCACTACACTGGCACCAGCTAGACCTTGTCATCACCAGGCGTGCGGAACTGGCCAGCGTCTTCCTCACCCGCAGCTACCACCGTGCCGACTGCGATACGACCATTCCCTTGTGGTCAGTAAGGTGCGAATATTACCCAAGAAACTGCACCATGCCAAGAAGAAGGGTCACCCTCGCATCAACACCTGCTGTGCGAGTAACCCAGACAAAACACAGCAGTTCATCAGCAAAGTGCATAAAGCTCCCACCAAAGTGACACCTTATGACACCGTTACTCTGTATACAATTCAGCCATAATATCTAATGGGAAGAGGGAACGGAAAAATGCCGACTGGTATGAGGCAAAGTTTGAGGAGATGGAGACCGTGACTGAGGCAAAGAGGAAAGCCCCCCTGGCATAGAAGGCTGTACCCACCACATTGCAAGCACTCAGGAATGCAAGGAACAATGCTCAGAAGACTACCCGCCACTGTGCCAACATATATTTGCTAACCTTTACAACAGTATACAGACAGCTGCCGACACCGTGGATGCAAGAGGAATGTATAAGGGCATCAAAAAGGCGGCAGGCTCATCCATCACAAAGACCGTCCCCCTCAAGTCCAAGACAGGTGAAGACATCACATACCAGGGCAAACAACTGCAGCGATGGGTTGAACACTATCTCGAGCTATTTGCAACCCAAAACAATGTCACTGACATTGACCTGGATGCCATTCCAGTCCTGCCTGTCATGGAGGAGCTAGACACACAGCCCACCCTGGAAGAGCTCGGAAAAGCCATAGACTGCCTTGCCTGTGGGAAGGCTCCTGGAAGCGACGACATTCTACCTGTAGTCCTCAATAGTGGGAACCCAGCGCTGCTCCAGCCGCTACAATACTCTTCTGCCTCTGATGGGAACAGGGATACATCCCACATGACATGCGAGACGACAACATCGTCACTTTTTACAAGAACAAAGGAGACCGTAGCCACTGCAAAAACTATCGGGGCATCTCCCTCCTCAGTGTTGTTGGAAAGGCAATCGCCCGTGTTGCCTTGGCGCGCTTGCAGATCCTAGCCTCCGCGTCTACCTGGAGTCCCAGTGTGGATTTCGAGACGGCAGGTCAACTGTAGACATGATCTTCTCACTACGTCAGCTGCAAGAGAGGTGTCATGAGCAGCAGATGCCACTCTACATTGCCTTAATAGAGCTGACGAAGGCATTTGACCTGGTCAGTCGGAGTGGAATTTTCAGAATCTTGCAGAAGATTTTCTGCCCCCCCCCCCACGTCTACTTTACTTGCTGTGTCCTGATGTCATTCCACGAGAATATGCACAGCACAGTGTGCTTCAATGGCGCAACATCAGAGGCCTTACCATTATTCAGCGTTATTCAAACAAGGCTGTGTGCTTCCGCCGACGCTCTTCGCCATATTCTTCTCCATGCGTCTTCAGTATGCCTTCAAGGGCTGCAGCGATGGAGGGTACATCCATACCAGGGCTGAGGGAAAGCTGTTCAACGTCGCCCGTCTCCGTGCTAAGACTAAAATCACAAAGGTACTCATCCGTGAATTGCTTTTTCCTGATGATGCAGCCTTGACATCCCACACAGAAAATGGACAGCAGCAGCAGGTATGCCGCCTCTCCAACACTTGCAAGGAATTTGGACTGTCCATCAGCTTGAAGAAAACAAACGTCATGGAGCATGATGCAGACTCCCTCCCTCTGTCACCATCGATGGATACAACTTGGAAGTTGTCGAAAACTTCACATACCTCGGGCCCAACATCTCTTGTTCACTCTCAGTTGATAATGAGGTGAATGGTAGGATTGCCAAAGCAGTTGCAGTGATCGCCAGACTTAACCAGTGGGTATGGAACAACCCCAACCTCACCGAGAAGACCAAATTGCGTGTCTACCATGCCTACTCGCTCAGCTCACTCCTTTACAGCAGCGAAACATGGACCACCTATGCAAGTCACGAACGAAAGCTCAACAGGTTCCACATGAGATGTCTGCGGCGCATTATGCACATCAAGTGACAGGACAGGGTACCCAACACAGAGGTTCTAAATGCGCCAACATCAACAGCATTTTCGCTATTCTCAGTGAGAGGCGCCTTCGCTGGCTCGACCATGTCAGGAGAATGGACCCTTATCGCATCCCCAAGGACCTGTTATATGGGGAACTAGTAGAAGGTACACTACCAACAAGACGTCCTCGCCTGCGCTACAAAGATGTTTGCAGGAGAGACATAAAGACGGCCAACATCGATATTGAAAAATCAGCACACATTGTTGGTACCATGTGTTTCAGGGTACCTTTAAACTTCTCTACCAGTTAATTGCACATCGGATGGTATGGGGTTGTGTTTAAGTGTTTGATGTACAACATCCTTCTTATTTCACCCATGAGGTCAGAGGTGAATTGGGTACCACAATCCGAAAGGATTTCTTCTTTCTTTCCCTACTCTACTGAAGATGTCAACCAATGCTTCAGCCACCCTTTCCGTTTCAATAGTTGGTAACGCTACTGTTTTGGGATATCTTGTTGCGTAATTCACAAGAGTAAGAATATACTAATTCTTTCTTTTCGGTAACTGGTTGTATTGGTCCTACAATATCTACCGCCACTCTTTTAAACGGTGTATCTATTAACGGCATTTGTACTAAGGGCACCCTTGTGACCTTTCCCTTGCACAGGGTTTTCTGACATACGTCACATGACCTACAGAAACGTGTGACATCGCCATTATCACCAGACCAATAGAATTCAGCAACTACTATGTTGGTGGTCTTCGCCTTACCTAGATGTCCTGCCATGCTAGACTCATGTGCCACCCTAAGTACTTGAGATCTATATCTCTGGTGTACGACCACTGGTCAATACCTCTTACCCTCCGGTGTGATAAACTCCCTATGAACTAGCTCGTTCTTCCGAACGAATCTCGAGTTCCCCCACCCTTGCAGTGTTTAATTGCGTCAGACGCAATTTTCTCAACCATAGGTTTGATAGATATGCACTTTCTTGCTCTTGTTTGAACTCGTCACGCAAAATTCCGGAGATCGGTTTAGGGACTATTAATTTCTGAAACGCGTTTTTTTTTTCGTCGGATTTGCGATCGCGTTTCGACTGCCTGGACCAAAGGTATCTTAAAATCTGCCATGTTTGGAAGACGGGAACCTTCAACATTACCGATCGTCAGATCGTAAATAGGGTGTTCCATACAAAGGGCATCAATAGTTCCGGTTAGAAATGGGGTTTCTACAGTGATCCTTGCTACGGGAATGCGAGACTGATCGTCTGTCTGATCGAGTAACATACATAGGGACTCGCATCCAAGCATTTTGTATCCTGCACGAGATTACGTTTGATCACTACACCCGTGCAATCAGTGTCACGTAATACTATTACATTTTGTCCGTTCACGAAACCTCTCGCGGTTGGTACTCGTGCTTCGGGCAAATGAAACCTGCCAAGTGAATGAATACCTGGTTTTATCTGCACAAGATTATCAGATATACCTTTACTTTGTACAGCCACAGCTACCTTATGTATAAGTCCCATTTTTTTTAGAGCATTTTGCTTAAACATGACCCCATTCCTTACATAAGTAACATTCTATACTCTGACGACATGTATCCCTAACTGACCTACTTGCATCAGCTGATCTCACAAGCTCCATAGGCATTTGTCTTGTAGACTGGTTTCCAGACTTAAATACTTTTAAATACTTTTGAAACCACGTCCAGGGTTCCCCCATGAGCATCGGCAAAGAAATCGGCCTAAGTAACCATATCCTCTACGTCTGAGAAGACTTTCTCTTTCAGAAACTGACTGAGTTCCCGACCAACTGTGTTCATTGATCTCTGATTAAGAAATCAGTCAACCTTTCAAACGTTTTCATCGCTTTGCCGCATTTAATCCACCGCTGAAATAGTTTGCTATTCTAATGATGAACTGACCAAAGGTTTCTCTATTTTTAGGGCTTACTATACCTGAACGTTTTACGGAAGCCCTGTTCAGTGAGCTCATACCTTTTTACAAGTGCTTCCTTCAAAACGTCCAAATTAAACACATCGTCTCTAGGAAGTCGTGAATTCACGTGCTTTACCTTTTAATAATGCACTGAGATGCAGTACCCAGTCATTTCGAATCCACTTCTGCTTCTCGGCATATCGCTCAAACCGATGAAGATAACTATCCATGTTATCTTTTTTATCGTCAAAGAAGGGTAATTTAGGACCCTTTAATTTGCTAGAGGCAGAATTATGTTCTACTTGTCTAGCTATTGTTAACTCTACTTTACGTTCATGATCTGGTTGCTTTAATCTTTCTTCTTTCTCTAAAATTTCTAACTTTGCCTGTTTTTCCATTTCTATCTTCTCCTTCTCTGCTTTCCTTTCGCATACTATCCTGTCCCTTTCGGCCTTTTCTCTAGTTATATATTTTCCTTTTCGGCCTGTTTTTCTAGTTCTATTTTATCTTTCTATAATTATATCCTCTCCCTATCAAAAGCCATTTTACTTTATTCTGCTTCTCATCTAGCTCTACTTTTTCCCTTTCGGTTTTCCTCTTACCCCAGCTATTTGATTTTGGCAACCAAGTCCTTAAGGGATGACGTGACTACTAGTAATATAACAAATATAATATTAAAGACTAGACTAACCTTATCGTCCCGATGAAGGCAACCAAAACAATACCTTGAATGTGTTTATCCTGGACCCACCGACCTAGCAAATGTAGTAGCCTTTCACAAGCAGTATGATGACGATTCACTTAATACAAAGATCCCACTTCTGACAACACTGTCGGAGAATTGAAACCGTGGTTTTGGATTAAATGAATAACTCAAACACAATGTTTGAAAGAGGAAAATGTATTAACTTAATTAGTAAAGAAAAATGTACGATGTAAAAATGCAATGATTCTCACACTCTCTCAACATATATTCGATGCAATCACTCTATACTAACATTCACATATTGAATATAAACCAGTAATATTATATCTATCTACAGCTTCAAGAAACCTCGGTTTCACACACTAAGATATTCACAGAATTTCACGTATAGACTAGTCTTGAGATTCAAACAATCTCAAGTTTTCAAGTACGTTTTAAATTTTCTGCACTGTCAGTAAGATTCACAAATCTACTGGAACTAAGATTCAAATTAATCTCATGTAAATACAGATAAAACAATTGAAACAACAATTGGAACAAACATATGCTTCTTGACACTTGCACAGTCGCACGATTCATACACCGTAAACCGCAGTTTTACCACGTCCCTCGTGTTGGCACATTATATTGTATCGGCCGCTCGCATCCTTCATGAATCCACCACATGTACAGTCAGTCTTACGTATACACGTACAAACAGCATAAAGCACCCTTGTATTAGCTACGTCTACAGTCGTGGCTCCACCAGTAAACACCACTATTCTGTAAATAGATATTGACTACAATTCAAATTCTTTCGAGAACCCAAAATGATTAGTTGTCGGTAAGGTGCGTCTCACGACACATTTTTCCAACATGTTAAATATTTAAATATTTCTTGCATTAGTCCAACTATCTTTGTTGATAATGTTTTTATGTCCAGTGTTTACATTGTAATATCCATTTCAAAATCACAAGATCACAACTTAGGGACAGTTTACATCGTTTCAATGAAATTGGCATCCAAAGCAGAAGCAGAAGACGACTACATCGCTGAGTGTATAACGTAGCTGGACCTAATCATTTATGGCACGTGAACACTAATCATAAGTTGCTTAGATGGCATTTTGTCATTGTTGGAGGCTTCAATAACTTCATCGCCTGCCTTGAATGCACACACATTAACAAAGCTGAAACGCTCTTAAACTGTTTTTTTTTACGGGGTGTGCAGGAGTTTGGACTACTAATTAAGAGTCAGGTCTGATCAAGGTATGGAAAACACTAAAATATCTGACTACATGACTAGAGCCCGTGGACCGAATCTTAGAAGTATGATGACAGGCAAAAGTACACATAATGAACGCAATGAGTTTGTGGAGAGATGTATATGAAGGGGTTCATAGTTATTATTATGATCTCGTCTATTTTATGGAAGATGAGTAGATCCTGGACATAATGAATGATGTTAATATTTTTGCTCTCTGAATTTTATGCCATAATAATTGAACATGTAGTAGCATACGGTAAATAATCGATGGTGAGGTCACGTGGTTATGTATGGCAAGGTACTACCAGAGGTACGCTTTACTCAGCATCTGAATGGCTAGTGCATTCTGAGGAACGTAGGGGGACGTGATGAGTACGGAGCAAAATCTGGGAAGTCCAAGAAGGACGAGGCAGTCGGAATAGGAAGACTCGAGAAAATAGGAAGCGTTGGAATACAGTGGGAGGAAGGTGATGCAATCAGTCGCAATCAGTCGTACACATTACGCTCTTTTCACCAATCGTTATGATGAAATAAATACAAATTAGACACTGCTATGCTAATAAATACTGTTGACATAGTTTATTTTGACTTAAAATTAGCACAATTAATTTGTTTGATTCAATTTGATATTTGTCTTGTCTAAGGAGGCTCGTATTGTATTATTTCTTCCCAGCAATCATAGCTGTCCCCTGCCATGAACGTTGAAAAAATTTCGTTTCTTAAATGAATTTGTTTTGTAGATCTTACCTGCTGCTTCACGAAGGTATTTTACAAACTTGGTATAAACATTGTATTAAATCTGTCTTCGGTTTGAACCATCTGGGTTGAAAATGGGTTGAAGCAAATTCGTTACCATCTTCAGTGAAAATGTTGTTGGAGTGCCCTGTATCAGTACAAAAGCCTATGAAGAAGTTTGCATATCATGTAAGTACAATTGCGCATCATATTAAGAAGGTTGCACATTATATAAGTACAAATGCACATCATATAAAGAAGGTTGCACATTATATAAGTACATATGCAAATCATCATTCTGACTTGCTCTCAGCCGAAAAAGTGAACAAAGTCCAAAACAATAATCACGTATTGTCGCATTAATATAAGTATATCACTGCGTTAGTGTATAGGTGTTTATCTGGATGAAGCCAAGTTTAGACTGGATTTAGTAAACACACTGAAATCAGCACTGTGAATAAGATAATTATTTATAATGAAATTGAAAAGTTAATGACTTTTGCACTATTGTTGTGCGCATACAATTCAACATGGAATTGAACAGGATAATGCATGCCGCTTTCAACAACGGATATAACAAAGTATATCATTCTTAGAAGGAACAATCTGACATTAAGGGTTATCAAAGTATATCATGTGTTCGCAAATACGAATAATATTTGTTTCGTCCTAAAGTAGGATGTATGCATTGTTGACTTTCACTCATATTACAATGTTTTTTTGTTTGCTTCCCTCATATAGTGATAACGAATAATCATGATTCAACAAGGAACAATCAATCCCATCTCGCGTCCAGTGGACGAACACAGTGTATTTCCAGTTCCACATATACTGTCCATTGATGTACATATGTAAGTTTCTGTATGTCTGTCTGTCTGTCTGTCTGTAATGTATGTATGTATGTATGTATGTATGTATGTATGTATGTATGTATGTATGTACGTACGTACGTACGTACGTACGTACGTACGTACGTACGTACGTACGTACGTACGTATGTATGTATGTATGTATGTATGTATGTATGTATGTATGTATGTATGTATGTATGTATGTATGAATGTATGTATTTATGTATGTATGTATGTATCTATGTATGTGTATGACTGGTTGACGATTTAAGATGATTTTGAACCAGGTTATCAATATTTAACGGCCGAATTTGTAAGAGAGATAACTGGAATTCTTCTTCCTGTTCTACGCCGGCCAGCTTTGAGACAACGTTTCTGTTCTCGCTTCCGTTTGCATTTAATTAATAATAAATGTAGTCCTAGTTCGTTTAGCCATGAGCACAATGTAGTATCAAGAGCCAAGGTGTGGTCATTTAATGCAATTGATGAGGGTCCATCATGGCGTAAGCAGTTGACTGGCGATCACGTGATGGCTTTTTTTTCTCTAAAACAAAGGACGTCTTAACAGTGGAACAAGACAACGGATAAACATTATAATTGTTCTCATTTCCAAAAGAAGGAGATGAAGAAACACATACGAAAGGAACATCCAATGCATGGTGAAACACCATAATGTAGACGAAGATAGATGACAAGAACATACATCATGCAAATTAGCACAAAAACGGAAGAGCCTCCGTCAAGCAGTTAAGCGATGGCGGCCATCTTTCCGGAGACAGATAATATTGTCATTTTAATAAAACAATTATGTCTCTAAGCTTGTGACCTTGAAAGAGTGTTTCTGGACAATGGTCTTCGGAAGAAAATGGCAGTTAGGAAATTACCTTTCATAGCATGTGTATTATGCCGGAACTTTTATGTGTAAATGCTTTTCCCAAACATGTGCATGTGCCAATGACAGCTGACAAACCAGTTTTAATAAGTATGGTCAAATATTATATATGTGGTGGAGATTATTGATGTAGGATGATACTGAATGTAAGCGAAAATCTTTCGAAGAAATTTTGTCTTCAGTGTATTTAAACGACACATTTGCCTCATGGAGCATGGCTCTGAATCGAATGTTAAAACCGAATATTCTTGCAATCCTTTTGAAAATATGAAAGTATATATTAATATTTGGCTTTTTAATTTAAACAATAATAAAATTATTGATTTCGGCCCATGTAAATTGAAAATCATTATAGATTTCTACTTGCTTTGGTATCCATTTATTTATGCGTCTTGTAATGATTGATCTTTTTGTTTATGTTAGAATAATACATCGTCACAAATATTTTCATCATCATCTCCATCATCAATATAAATCAGTAGTTAAATATCCCCTCACTTCCTTCAGTTATCTTTGCTTCCAAACATTTGTACACCCTTTATACAGATTGACAAGAATTACCAGTCTGTTTTATCTTTTATTTACACACCGTTCTGACAGATCCGGAGGCCGAGTTGTTAGAGCGTCCGCCTAAGATGTGGGAGGTCGTGGTTTTGATCAACAGTTGAGTTATACCAAAGACTTGCCAAAAGGTATTAACAGTCACCTAGCTAGCCACACATCATTAAGAGATTAGTGTTAGGACTGGTCGGCCTGTTGTCAGGATACTGTGACTGTGTTGGACATCATGCTACATGTCTGCGGCATGGTGCCCTAGTGCTAGACATCACTATAAACTGCCTCACTGCAGACATATTAGCGACATGACTGAACAATTGTGAAAGTAACGCTAAAAATTCAAATACACACACATTAATATTTAGTAAACCCAGAAACAGGAATAATGGAATGCATGCAGTACGCATGCAAGACTTGCAAGAGATAATCTTGCAAGAGCGCGCAGCATGATTTATGCAGATCAGACCATTATTTGTTTTATTAGTGGGCTTCATATTAAACTTTGCATTAAAAATTAAACCGGCATGATGTTCTTGTCTAGCTAGAGTATTATACGCAATCAATCTCTCTCCACGACATATTTTAGATCGCAATAACTTTAACATAGATAATTAGTTATATTAATAATCAAAGTTCTTGACATTCAGAAGGTCGAACTCTGTGCCATCGTTATTTTCATCTTCATTCATAGCACATCATGTATGACTGTCCCACTTTCTTCACTTTGGGGCTACATGTTATAGTTGAGAATGAGAGTTGCTACATGAGTGTCTCTTCCAGTTCAGACCGTTTAAAGCTTTCTGGTGCATATTTATTTTCATCTGCGTTCAAAAGTTTGCTTATGGTGCATCGAGCGGTCCAATTATCTTCATTTGTGCTGCATGAAAGGTTTAGCACATAGATGCTAAAAACGTTATAATTAAAATGAAGAAAAAAAACGTAACAAAACGCATTTTTTTTTCTCAGTAAATAAAAAAACGAGAAACGTTCAAGTAGTTTTTAGGCAACACAAAAATCAATAAAAGTTTGTATAGACCTGTAAAGTATATAAAAATTGTTTAGGCATAGCTTACAATTTCAGTCTATAATTGCTATTTTGTGTAAGATATTTATTCTAATCTGATGACTAGAAAATACTCAAAAAGCTACAAAAAGTATACTTTATAGCATGCGAAACGTTGAAAAAAAAGGGACTGCAAAAGTTTAAACACATCGTCATCTTTCAATGTATACACACCTGGCCTACACTACCAGATATCAGCACTATGTTGTAGCATGTTTACGTAAAGTATCGTAGGCTAGCATGATATATTCATTATTGATCGATATTATCTATAGTATCACAGCCTGTATCGCCTATGATAAAAACAAAATGTTAGTACCAAATATAAAAAAACGCAAATAAATAAAAATTAAAATAAAAGAACCCGCGTTTATCGAGGTGAAAAAAAACAACAAAAAACCGTTTATATCATCTATGATTTAGCACACATGGTTAAAATACAGATTAAAAGATAGAGCGTCTGCCTCGGATGCGTGAGTTCGAGGATTCGAACTCCGACCGAGTCATACGAAAGACTTATAAAAATGTTACTTGCAACTGTCCCACTCGGCACTCAGCATGAAGAGGTCTGCGTTAAGAATTGTAGGCTTAGTAATATGATAAAGTGACTCGCTGGAGATTATGCTATATGTCTGCGGCATTATATCTCAGTGCTAGACATCAATGTACACTGCCACACAGCTGACATCTATGTAACATGACCGAAAAATTTTCAAAGCTTCGTGAAAATTCAAAACCACACACACACAAACACAATCACACACACACACACACACACACACACACACACACACACACACACACACGCGATACAAGTATGACTTCAACAGAACACGATGCTCACGTAGATATGGAGCTATACTCTAATTTGTACGACAAACCTTGCTATAAAACTATTTTATGCGGAAGGAGTTTTCGAGGCTAACATATCCCCATAATTACATCCTACCGATACAAATATCTATATTGAACGTTATAAGAAGAGTTCGACAATACACTCTTACAATATCCATCTATTCACTTGATACGCTGATATCCGATATTACAAGCAAGTGGATACGAGTAATAATAATAATGCAATGATAATTACTATAAATATTATCTTGCGACTAAATACAAACAAAATGCACATGTTCCTGATTATTCGAGAACGTATCAAGTAATACATATACATATATACGGTAGGAAAACGAGATTATAAGAGAAGTGTGTGCTAATCAAACAGTCGCGAAATCACAGTGGATTTGACAAGTCTTAACCTGGACGGAATATACTTGTAAACGACGCATGATTGTCGTGATTCAAAAAGGGGCGTACTATTACGGACAAAACGGTAGCATTCTTTTTAAATCTTGAAAGGAACAATAATATTTACTATGGCAAGTTCAAAAGAAGACATTGATTCTGAGGAGAGACAAAATTGTCCCATTTGTCTGTGTGAATTCAAAATTTCGAGACAGTTACCGTGCATGCATTCTTTCTGTGAAAAATGTTTACAGGACTACATATCATCTCGAGAAGAAACAGTAAAGAAATTGAACAAAATCGAGTGTCCAATTTGTAGACTAGCCGTCAGTCCTGAAGGAAAAGGTAAATCCTCTACAATTTTGGCATCTATGTTTCCCATTAACGTGATTTTTCAGTCCGTTAGAAGTGATGATGCAAAAGTGAAAGTAGACCGATCATGCGATAGTTGTCATTCTGCGGGCAAATTGAGGTCAGCTCAAGATTTCTGTGTAGAGTGTGAGGAGGGTATGTGTGAAATATGCTCGGAAGTTCATCGGAATCTAAAGATGACTAGAAATCATGTAATATTTTCAATGGAGGAATTTTTAAGCAATCCACAGAATGTAATGAGGATTGCAAAAGGGTTCAGCTGTCCTGAACATGATGGGGAGGCACTTGTTTTCTATTGCAAGGATCACAGGACTGCATGTTGTAGCAAGTGCTGCATTGTCAGCCACAGAAATTGCACCAGTGTTTCTGACTTGAACAAAGAATTACCAAGTCTACTACAGGAAATGAACGCAGACAGTATAATAGAGCAGATGAAGAAGGTGGAAACTCATCTTAAGTCGGTTACGGAAGTCAATGAGTCTAGCATCAGTCTTCTCGAGTCCCAAGTGAATGACTTGACTAATAATATTAGAGACATAAGAAATAAAATAAATAATGTCCTTGATGAATTAGAAAGAAAAATAAAGATGGAAGGACATAGAATTTGCAAGGAAGATACGATAAGAAAACAGGAAGAGAACCACGATTGTCTACGTCTGATAAATTCAATTAGAAATTCACACTCGCTTCTAGAAACAGTAAGGAAATATGGAACAGAAACACAGGTGTTTCTTATGACAGAAAAAATGAAGTCACAACTTACTTCATACTTGGATCAGATCCAAGAAAAGTACACGAAGACTGAGACTACTACAGTCTTGTTGGAAATGAATCCAAAATTCCAGCTATTACTGTCTATAAGCCCCGACGGTTTGGCGACGATAAGTAGCAAAAGAGAACTCCAAAGGCTGTCTAATGCAGTTATCCAGATGCCATCCAGAAACTGTCTGATTCAGATGGAGAGAATTATTGAGATCACAGTTAAGGATCGTTGGCTACAAAATTATAATGGAATCAAGTATTTGTGTTCTGGTCATTTGATGCTAGCAGAGTATAAAAATGGCGGACTACATCTGCTTGATTCCTCGTACAACCCAATTACAAGTTACGAACTGAAAAGCCAAATATTCGACGTCTGTGTTGTAAATGATAATGATGAGGTGGCCGTGACAATGCCGTTTCAGAAAAGAGTCCAATTCCTGTCTGTCACAAATGTGAAGATCACACCAACAAGGACGATAACCACGAGATATTCATGTCATGGTATTGCTGCTGCTGGAAAGGGAAATATCGTTATAACTGGTGACTGTATTCATGAGAGTAAACCCTACTGGAGCCTTGTCAACAGTGAAGGGAAGGAGTCATGTCATCTGATTGAATGTCACTGTGACGGATCATGGACCTATGTCGCTGTCGACTCATCCTTCAGACATGTCTACATTACTGTGAATAGGGCCCATTCTCTGTATTGTTTTGACATGAGTGGCAACCAGAATTTTGTCTACCATCCTGACAGTCTTAAGAATCCTCGTGGTGTTGCTACAGATAAATATGATAATGTGTATGTTGCAGGATATTTATCAAACAACATCCACCAGTTGACACCAGATGGTGTTGTTATTCAGATTGTATCTAACGGAGTACCATCTAAACCTCAGGCTGTTTGCTTTAATAGGGACGGTGATGTGTTTTTAGTCACAAATAATTCAGACGAAAGAAAGCTTTACCAATATAAACTAAAGTAAGACTTTATTCTGGTCTAGGTTCGAGTTGACGTGATTGTGTTTGAGTGAAATGGTGTCCTATAATTTATTTTGCTTCATTTTTTGTTCCTAAAACATTATTACCTTGCATATTTTCAAATAAGTAAATCAATGAAAAATATCCACCATTTAAGACCGTAACGCCATCCAACAGCCATCACCATTTGTCGTTGTAGTTCATGTCATGTCTAAATATGTCGACAATATGTCCTCATATATCGTCAAATATGATTTTTATGAGATATGTCTGAACAATATATAAAAACAGATTTCATTTGCAATAATAACTTTGTCATTGCTAATTACGTTAAAGGAATCACATGTTTATATGGTTGTTGTCAAAACGATAAACGGAAATAACTAAATTGTTAAACGAAAAGTAAAACTCACGTTACAATCGTACGCATCAGAAAACAGTACATCAGCAGCAACAATAACAACAACTGCATCTAATACGACTGTGAGAATAGAAAAGACTATTTCTTCTGCTAATCATAGCTCTGCTTTTATCCAAACGAATGGTACTGATAATGTTTGGTCCTGTACCTTTGAAAACATGTTAAGTGCACCTATTTTATATTGCAGAGATAAATGGTTTAGGAATAAGATTTATATGTAGGATGGAAACGACAAAGCAATTATTTTACAATGTAAATACATAGGAAATGAAATGTATCTTACATGCAGAGACATTACGATTGTCTATACAGATTATACATGGAACTGATTTTATTCTTTTCACCATGTTACGTTATACAATTAGCCAAATGTACAATGTGCTGTTTGAATAAGAGAAGGAATCAGAGACACGTCCTAGAATGAAAATGATACACGGCCTGCTTTAGCAAATATAAGTATATTCCCAGGATATATGAACTGATTTAGACTATGCAACTGATGTTGCTGCTATTAATGATATTACTACCACTATTACTAGTACAACACAAGGCGTAGTTACGTAAACGTATACCGTATTTATATACATGTACATGTTCTTAATTCGAATGATACAAAACACTACCAAATACAAAACAAATGAAACCAAACACCTCGGAGGATATGCAGGAGGACCCTGGATTGTATCAAAGAACATATCACCTTTACCTGTATTAACCTGGATTGTGTCAAAGATCCTATCACCTTTACTTGTATTACCCTGGATTGTATCAAAAAGATTATCACCTTTACCTGTATTACCCTGGATTGTATCAAAGAGCTTATTACCTTTACTTGTATTACCCTGGATTGTATCAAAGAGCTTATCACCTTTACCTGTATTACCCTGGATCAATTCAGAAACTTTTAGACCTTGACTATTATGACAGTGGATTTATAACGCACTCTTCGAGGTCTTTAATCGTTACATAGTACAGAGTACTGATGTCACATTTGTGTATAGCGTTTATTCCGTGTGTGTGTGTATACATATGAACTTACGCATGTATGCATGTATCTCTGTATGTGCATTCCTGTATGTTTGAGCCAGTAGGTATATTTTCTTACGATATTCCCCAAACTCATAGCTTGGTCCGTTAATGACATGCATATTATTTGTGACAGTATATTTTGTATATATGTAACCTCTGAAGAATAAATCTTTTTTCAAATATCTTGTTCCTCACTTCAAGTCAGAGCGTAGTTTTCTATGTATCGTGCATTGTATTATGAAAGAAAACAACCTAAGTAATATATTACCCAGTAAAATATAGCTGTATATATTCGTAAAAACTGCCAAGTAAAGGTCGCTTTGCACCGCCCACCTTGCGATCTACATTACCTTTTAAATCTTATATATATACATGTCCACCCGACTGCTCGACGTCCCACCCTAAAATGATATGTGTAAAGTGAATGACGCATATGCAGTTTGACTTCAGGTCTTCACAGTAATTACAATGAATATTATAGTATTGTATACACTTTATTAAACTGTATGAACCATGTAACCACGATGAAGCAAACACATTTTTGACGTAAAAATATAAAATATAATATGCGTCTTTGCATTCATATGTAGATAACATAATTACCAATAACGTATAACAAAATTTCAATAAATTATAAACACTTGCAAACCGTTTGAATATATTTGTTTCGACCTGTGCTACAGCTGTGGGAATAATAAATGTGTTACAAACATAATATCTATCTATCTATCTATCTATCTATCTATCTATCTAACTGACTAGCTGTATGTATGTATATATGTCTATTTGTCATACTAAAGCAACGAAAAACAAATTTCAGCATAATCATTTTAATACAAACTGTACTAATGGTTATTTGAGAGTGACTGACATTGACCACAACATACGCTGGTCAAATGCAAATTGAATTAAAAGAGAAAAATCTTGATTAATGGTTTAATTACTGAATTGACTTGTTCATCTTCCACAGTCGGCTTAAACTCGATCACAGTCTTGTGCATTGTTTGTTTGTGAGCTGTACTGGTTAGAAACTAGAAATAATTATGAAGCGGTGTTTTTGTTTTGGTTTTTTTTTGTTGCTTCTCCTCCTAAACTACTTGCAAGATTGCCGTGCAATTTTGTTTCAGCATGCATTCCATGATTTGGTTTGTTCTAAATGAAAAGAGTTCTATTCAGACAACAATATCGCTAGCATAGTGGTCATTTGAGAATATTATTAACGCCACACGTCCTGGATGGATAAATTAATATGGGATTTTCGCTGAAAAACGTTTTGAAAAAAGATATATAACGGTCAGCTGGAAACCTTTTTTTTCACATGGTATTTTTACACGAAGATTTTTTATGGTCGTGACCTAAATGAAAATGGTTCCGATTTAATGTCTATTACAACTGCCACAAATGCCGTAATAAAACTATGCTTCTCACTATGTCTCGTGAATAAATGCTTATATCATCAAGGGGATTCTACTTAAAGACTTCTCAACAACTGTTGGTTGATCCAAAATGAAAAGGGTGCATGTCGCACTCCCATCGTGAAATTCTTTAATAGCTACTCCTCATAAATGGCTTGTCATTTGACACGGGAGTTTCATTAGAAGTGTTACGATCGTGTCTTGTTGATCTCCACCACCACCCCCTGTTTAGCGACGAGGTTCTAAACAAATCCCCCTGTGCATGGTTAGCTACTTGGAGAATGGAATACGGGAACTGGATAGCGACGATGAAAAGTGGATCCTTGTATAGGGACAGTACGGGAGATTGGTAACTATGTAAGCAAGCGCTGACCTGAATACGCGCTAATCTAGGGAGAGAGAAGTACATGAGAGATATAAACACATACAACACAAATATCTTGATGGGCGTCATATGACAGGGGACTTTGAGCTATGGTGAAATTGTATAGGGTTCAGATGGTAGAGAGCCAAACACAACATAGACAGCGAGATATATATATACTAGTTTCAGCCCCAGATTTATGTATCAAGTATTACCTGGACCCTGAAATTATGTTGACGGTGTTCATAAAATTTGCATAATTGTAATCAATCTGTAAATAGCTATAATCAAGCAAAAGACTAAATCCTAAAGCGATGTGGCGTATAGTAACGCTAAAACTACGAATTTGTCCAAACATTTAAAGCAAACTAAACATATCGCCCAAGTTACAATGGTTTAGACTAAAATGGATAAACCTATTTATGGTACTAAAGATGGTTATTATCGTTTAACCGGCTTGACGCAGACTCTTCAGAAAAGATAGTAACTATCGCTTAACCGGCTTGACGCAGGCTCTTCAGTTTTTGTGCTGTTTTTCATGACATATGATCTTGTTGTCTATCTTCGTCTACATTAATGTGTTTCCTCATGCATTGGATGTTCAGCTCGTATGTTTTTTCATCTAATTCATCTGGAAAGGAGAACAATTATAAATTTTCTCAACAGTTTTGTTCCTCATTTAAGACGTCCTTTATTTTTGAATAAACCGCATTCGCGTGATTGCCAGTCAACCCGCTTATAATATGACGGACCCGCAATAATTGCTTTAGATGACCACACCTTGGCTCTTCATGCTATTGTGCTCAAGACAAAATGAACTCTGACTACATTCATCATTACTTCAATGTAAAAGGAAACCAAAAATAAGAAGCGTTTCAAAGCTTGTTGGAGTAGAACAGGAAGAAGCATACCAGTTATCTCCCTTTCGCCGTTTCCAGATAAACAATTTAAAACTTCAGCCGTTAATTTTAATAACCATGTGAAAATCCATCTTAGATTTTCAACCGTTGTGTCAACTGTCCCAGATATCCCATTGTTTATTGCATTATTGAAAGCCCAACCAGTAGGACCACCTGATAAGCGCACATAAATAGTTAATTTGATTAACGACCAGAATATCGACGTCTAACTCCTGACAGAAACATGCCTAAAAACATCAGGCGATGAGCCCAAGTGCGCGGATTTAACAGCCAACGCAGACTCCATAAAGACGTTCCCCCGCCAGTCTGGCAGAGGTGGAATTGTTGTCATCACAAAGAATTCCATGATAAAATGTCTTAAGTACAACACAATCGTCAATTTATGTCACACATCGTTTGAACTAGTCCAAACAACACTAACACTGGAACAAAGATCTGTCCATTTTTCTGATGCTACCACCCTCCTCCTACTAGGAAAAACAAGCTGACTGAACCTCTTTTGTTGGAGCAGTTTCCGAATCTTCTGAAGTATGGAAATTCGATAGGTGGTAACCTAATTAAACCTAATTATTTTTAAGGATTTCAACTTTCTGTGTTTCCCTTTACGCAAAGTTGTGAGTCAGAGACGCATGTTCCCAAAAATTGACGCACACGTTTTATTGCCATGCGTATTTTTGACGCAAAGGTTGTACATGCTGCGATGTGTTAACTCTCAAATGCAGTTAACGAACGACGGCATCTTTTCCGAGATGGAGTGTAGGCTTTGTTATGACAGAGTAGCTTTACATAATCGCGCGAGTGCCAACCCTTCTGGTTCTGGCTTTATTATGATGGAATAGATTCCCCTAATCTCGCGATTACGAGATTTCCTTCACGCTCAGCAGCATGTCTTGCAAGGAAAGGAGCATTCAAACTTTTCTAAGTAGAAAAGAACCTCCAGAAGAAAACAACGAAGAATCATCAGCAAAGAAGGTGAAGGATGATGAATATATAAAAGTAACTGTGGCGCGTAATTTCAACGATAAATGGAGGAAAGAATTCCCCTTGATGGAATACAATTCATCTGCTGGAATGTCATGCTTGACTTGTGTTCGGGCGAGTGCAATGACTTCCAAAGTGAAGAATCCTTTTGTGACTAGCCCAAAAAAACTATCAAAAATCCGTCCTTGTTCGCCATGAAAAATCTGGAGAACATATTATCGCAAAAGGGATTTCGCAACAACGAAATCTGGAAACTTGTCGAGAAAAATGCAAAGAGCAGGTAGACGCTAGCCTTGTGGTGCAGATGCGAACGGCTGTGCATATGTGCCGAAAAAATATTCCAGACCAACAGTTTCCTGGTTTAACGGAACTAATGGAACTTCAAGTAAAATCTCTCTCTCTCTCTCTCTCTCTCTCTCTCTCTCTCTCTCTCTCTCTCTCTCTCTGCTTGCATGTGTCTGTGTACGTGACTCTTGTTTTAGTAGTTGAGATACAATTACATTATAAAATGAAACGGTCATCATTGATCAATCCACTCCACTTTACTTTTATAAAATAGACTTTTCAGTTAAAGAACTGTAACGCTGATTCTGAATGAAAGGAATAACATTGGTTCTACAATATTTAGTACACTCGTACTATCTGACTTGTGCTCTCTGACAGAATGATGTGCAAGGTTTTATTAATATGTTTAATTTGTTTTTAGAGGGACAATGGTTGCTCAGCCCTGCAGAATGAGACCCTGACATAAAAGAGGCATGGGATTGTGTCTGAGATGCAGGCAGCAGCCTCTTTAGCTTGCAAGGAGATGGTTCAACAAAGAGTCCAGACATAACCATACCTCGGCTTTCTCCTTGATGAATCTTTGGATATTGCTGTGCCAAAAAAATCTGGTGATATTTTATCGAACTGTTCATAGTGGGAATGCAAATACTGAATGTTTAGCTAATGTGAAAGTGCAAGATGGAAAATCTGAAACAATCACAAATGCCTTAATGGATACTCTGCAGGGCTACGATATTGATATTAAGAAGGTTATTGGTTTGGGCACTGATGGGGCAAATGTCACGGTGGGTTCAAAATCTGGAGTGGGTGTACGGCTGAAACAGAATAATAATAGAATGGTGAGTGTCTGGTGTATTGCTCATAGATTAGCCTTGGTGGCACACTGAGCTGCAGCAAGCATAGCATACATGAAGAAATACCAGTCTGTTGTGGTCACAATCTACAAATTCTTTTCATATTCAGCTTGTAGATATCAGAGGATAAGATACATGTGCCAGATTATGGGAAAAAAAGCAAAAAGGTTTAAAAATCCTACCCAGGTGAGATGGCTGTCTCACCATGAGGCTGTGGAAGCCATTGAGAACTGTTGGGGGTGTATAGTTCATGCACTTGAGCTGGAAAAGATTTCCTCATGTGATATGCAGATTTTGAAAGACCTCTCTACAGTACTCAATCATAGAAAGTTACCTCAAGGTACTGAAGAAATAAGAACTCATGGTTTCGAGTCCTTTGGGAGGCTCATTGAACACTTTGGAACAGAGGAAAATCCTCTGATTGACCCTGAGGAAACCAAAGCATCTTTTCTTTGCTTCAAACGCTACATTTCGAGACATAAAGAGAACGGGCTTGCGGAAATCAAAGAAGGAGGGATATTTTCCTTCCCCAACCTTACTCAGCTTGCTGATATTAGTCTGGCAATTCCACTTACCTCTGTGCCTTATTTTCCTTCCCCAACCTTACTCAGCTTGCTGCAATTAGTCTGGCCATTCCACTTACCTCTGTGCCTTGTGAAAGAGGGTTCTCAGTCCAAAATGCAATGCAGTCACTCAAAAGAATCAATCTTTCATAGAAGTCTCTTCATGAGAAAATGCTTGTTAGATATGAAGCCAAACATCCTGACTTTGACAGGCAAGAGTTTGCAAAAATATCTTTCATCAAATTTCAAGAACTTTGTTCTAGGAAGAAATAATAAAACAATGGTGACAGTGTAAATTTCGTTTCAGAATCATTAAAATGATTGTTTGATTATTGAGCTTGTTTGTTGATTTTTAATTTCAGTACGAGATATGATGATCATGCAATACATATAATTTCATATGTTCAGGTACAAGAGATTAGGGGTGAGATGAAAATTTGTCAGCATATGTTTGACTTCCACATTTTTCATTTGACCCCCAGTTCTGACACCGAAGAGTATTTTGATCCTCAGTATTACACTCCTTGTGGATACACTGAACTTTCACTGTCCTGGAAACCCATACAGATAAAAACTCCTAGATTCCATTCATGTTTTCAACCTTAAACAGTCAGTTAACCAATCCACCCATACACGTGGTCACATTTTAGACTGGATTCTTTATAGACCAGATGATAATAGACTGCACTCTATCCTTGTATTCCACGAACTTGTATCAGATCACCTCTGAATTATATCCCATCTCGACGAATAAGTCCCTAACCCTCAACCTTTATTTGCTACTAAGAGAAACCTATATATGATTAGTAGAACCAACCTAATGCATGACATCCAAGAAAACCGAATAAGTTGCTTACCTCCTACAGCAGAACAACTCGATAACTGCCTGCATTCATTGCTTGAAAACCATGCCCCAGCCAACAAGTGCAAGGTATCAATAGAAAAGTGTTCTCCATGGTATAGCAGTGTTAGAGACCAGCTTCGCACTTCCTAAAGACATCGCCGTAAAGCAGGCTTTCATCCAGACTCACTATTCATAAACAAATATATGAAGCCGCTAAGAAGAACGTTACAAACATAGTCTATTTAGCCAAATCATCCCACTACAGTACCACGATTACAGAGAGTTCCAGTTTAAAGAGCTGCTTCAGTGCTTAGGCCCAATATTGCTTTCACTAACTGATGTCATTAATTTCTCTAATCCTGGGAATTCCCATGATGTTTCAAAACTGCCATCGTTAAGCATCTGTTGAGGAAAAAAAAACACTTGACCATAACGATTTAAAGAACTATCGCCCAGTTTCTGATCTCCCGTCAATATAAAACAATCTTAGAAAACGTTGTTCTAACCCAACTTGTATCTCATTTGAATTACGTCTTTTTAGCAAGGTACATTCTGATATCGCCCTTGCCACTGAAACTACTCTTATAAAAAGTATATAATTATATTCTCTCTGCTTTGGATAGCGGAAAGATTACAGCCCTCAATCCTCCTTGATCTGTCTGCAGCATGTGACACAATACACCACGATAAATTATTTCACCGTCTCCAGCATGTATTTGGTATTCCAAATGCAGCGTTAGAGTGGTTCAAGTTCTACTTAGTCAACAGGACACAACTTGTATCTGCAAATGGAATAAAACCTAGACCAGTTGAACTTCGTTGTGGTGTTCTAAATGGATCTGTACTTCGACCTGTTTACTACATTATATACACTCATCCGTCATAGATCATTATCCAGTGTCTCACCAGTTATACGCTGATGACACCAAGATATACAAGTCTAGGCACCCAAACGAAGTTGATGCTACCATCCATGAAGTAGAGAGGTGCATTTTTTATATGCAATCATGGATGACTTGTAACAGGTTGCAGATGAAGGATGATAAAACTGAGGCCATTCGGATCAAAACACAAAGACTTTGTCATTCACATCCTTTAGCTCCAACAATAAATAACAGCAACACCAATATTAAATTTACACAGTCAGTACTAAACCTAGGGAATACTCTAGACAGTATTCTTACATTGCACCAACATTTCATGAACATTTGTAAGGATGCATATCTTGAATTGAGACGCATCAGTTCGATTCGTAAAAATATATTTCTGTTGATGCCACTCAAGCATTTGTTTGTTCATTAATACTTACAAGACTGGATCATCTGGTTGGTTCGTCTCAATATCTACTCCAGAAACTTCTAAAAGTTTAAAACACAGTTACTCGGATATCTTTAGAGTACCACGATCAGAACACACACCACTTGACTGCTCAGAACCCTACACTGGCTATCCATTCGATCCAGAATCAAACAAAGAATGTGTTCCTGTTGTATGTTTCAATGACGGACTCTAGTCCAACATACCTATCCGGCCTAACCCATGTGTAGACACGAGAAAGATACTTACGCTCCTCTAATTACAATCGTAAACTCATTGTTCCCACTATTAAGTCATATGGAGAACGTTCTTTTGCATAGCAGAGCACATCAATGTGGAATGAATTGCCCATTGAAATTAGAGATAAAGACAAAGTGAACACTCTCAAGAGTGCTCTTAAAACTCACCTTTTTCGACTGCAAGAACAAACTTAAAAGACCTAGTACTGTTTCGTATCTTAAATATTTTCAGCATTAGTTATGTTTTCAAATATCATGGTTTCTGATTATTGTTTTTCTGTAGTTATATGAATATTGATGTAAAGCGTTTTGAGCTTCTAAAGATTAGGCGCAAGACAAAGTCCTCATTATTATTATTATTATTATTATTATTATTATTATTATTAAAAACAACAAAGTCTATATTATAATCTAAATATTTCCAGCTTCAGTGACTTCACCGTACTCAATACTAGATGGATAATGGCAAGAATGAACTGAATATTCCCTACTTTAGGTAGGTAGGAGAAATGCATTGATAAGGATAAAGTGAGATTAATGAGGAAAATGACCAATACATAACAGAAAAACAAACGTACGCGCCCACACACAAACAAACACTAACAAAACGTACTCGTCAACACAAACATATACACACAAATGTAGGCGTACACACACACACACACACACACACACACACACACGCGCGCGCGCTCGGAAAGAAACAAGACAAAGCAAACGAAAAATATATTATCCACAACGGAAGAGTAAAGAAAAACAAACCAAAAACTACGATTAACAGAAACGTACGGTATGGCATACAAACACAGACTTTCTTATCCACACAAACGTACGTGAACGCATACAATCCCCAAATCTACTATCCACACAAACGTAAGCGAACGCATACAAGCACACCCAAATATCTACACACACAAAAAAAATATATTATCAACACAGAACGGAGGGAAAGAAGCCATATACAATGAACATATATGGGTGAGGGTGGGGGTGGGAGAAGCAAACCCCAAAACGTCTAACCACACAAAATTACGGTTACAAACACTCACTCTTATATCCACACAGAAGCGAAGGAGAAAAACAAACCCTCAAAATACCAATCAAATACGAGAAAGAGAAAAGCAAACTCCAAGTATACTATCCACACAAACGTACGCTGATTCATACAAACATCACAGACTCTACTATCCACACAAGCTCACGCGTACGAACAAAATATCTACTATCCACACAAACGTACTTGAGCGCATACAAGCCACAAATAACCCATTCTATATCAATACAAAGTGACGCAAATAACTCATTATATGCTATCGATAGAGAATTAAGATGAAAGCACCTAATCCCTAACCTATGACGATCAACTCTACCAATCCCCCACACTCACACTCCAAACCCCATTTTAGCCCTTATTTGTTGGCGTGAGTGTGTGAATTTAGAACAGAAATCAAGATGCAAAGTGACCGATAAACATACTCTTATCAAATCTTTGACCAGCATGTCGATCTGTGCTGACTCTTACATCTTCTTGATCGTTTAAGAGTTAAATAGAAACTCTATGACACTCTCCCTGTATACAAATACCTGTTACGTGTAAAACCTAGTCAAATGAAATTTTGCAATGAGAAGAAACGACTTTACTGAGAACGTAAAAGGCTCAAGTGTTAGCTCCAATCCATTCCGGCGATATCGAAGACGACATAAGTGAGCTTAAATCAAGACTCTTCACTTATGCCACAAAACAAAGAGTCCTCATCTACGCCAAAATAAATTAGTTTGATCTATAAGAAAATATTACCATATTTGAGAAACGCAAAAGCGAGCTTCCATAAATTTGAGACTATCGGCTGAGACATACAACGTGAAATTTGAAGAGTTCAAGTAGTGGGTAAAAACTAAGTCAAAAAGAAAATTTATAATCAAGGCGAAACGATCTTACAAGGAAAAAGCCTACACCAAGTGTCAATGGCGATCCGTGTCACACAATACTTTTCAAAGTTTGTTGTTAGAGGTTTGTGCTAGGGATATACATCGTTAAATGAAATAGTTGACGTCAATGGTTGCTATTTCTTTGTAATTAAATTTTGTTGAAACGAAGCGAAATCTAACACACACACACACACACACACACATATATATATATATATATATATATATATATATATATATATATATATATATATATATATATATATATATATATATATATATATATATATGCACACACATACGCGCGTGCATACGCGCACGCACACAATTGTTACTGTGTGACAGTAGAACGGGCAGTACTTTTAGTCGGGAATATTTTTAGAGATGGGCAGACAGACATAACATTACATTTGGAGAGATAAAGAAAGAGCGGTAAAGTTAAAGAAACAAAAGTAGGACATCATTTTTGTTTCTTCTCGCGGTAACATATGACAAAGATATTTAAGAATAAACACATAACATTACTTTATTTTCTGTACACATTTTATGTTTATGTTGCCTTCTGAGAAGGAACATACGGTATGTTGAAATAGTAATAAAGCATTTTGTATATGGTTGCACTTTATATTGGCCACACCAAACTTTGGAAATATCATCAAGTCAAGAACTTGTAGGACTGGGAAATAGTTTCGCTACGAGGGAAATTCTCTTCGAAATTTTAATTCGTGAGGAACTGGCTAAGGAACGTGACCAGAATGATAGAGAAATGGAAGCCAAGAGGGAATTGATTGAATTCGAGAAGGAGGCCGAAATGGAGAAACTAGTGCTAGAAAGGGAAGGAGAAAAATACAAATGGCTTTTGAAAAGGAAAACAAAGAATTGTTTGTGTTTTTTTACTTTTATTCTGCGTTGATAATAAAAAACCTTTCTGAATAATTCTACTTGATCATATGACATTTGTATAGCATGAATCAGCTTTACAGTGCCGATGTGCCGTAAATCAACCAACAAATCACCTTGAATTCTCTCTTTCTATCTGTCTCTCTATATATGTCCTACTGTTTGTATGTCTCTGTCTGTTTGTCTGCCTCTCTCTCTCTCTCTCTCTCTCTCTCTCTCTCTCTCTCTCTCTCTCTCTCTCTCTCTCTCTCTCTCGCAAAAGAGTAATACATATGAATCAATTAGTTATGTTCAGATTTATTTCACACTTTCTCGGCTCATTAAAATTTGGTAATCTATGCCACAAGTTAATTTCGGCATTTCATTATAATAATTTACTAATTACAATATATCAAATGCAGTTTAAATGCAACTGACGCCAAGCTTTTATGTGCGTGATGTCAGTCATATTATATATCTACAGGTAATTACGGCTGACCATAAATAGGTTCCAACTAACGCGATTATAATTGGTACAGACTACACGTTCTTCTAGAATACAGCAGGAAAATGTTTCATAAATCAGATGATACAGAATCGAGTGTAACCTAAGCTTATTAATGGTATCACGGTACAAATTGTTTTCCATAGACCTCAATGCTAATATTTGGAGAGATAAATATATTTTCTATCTTAATTTAGCGTGCATCTCACACACTGTTATAGAGAACAATGTTAGATTGTCAATTTGACGATGACAAAACCAGGTACTACATTGCATTCAAGAGAGATAACTCTGCTGGAACTAGACAGGGGTATGAGTTATCTAGTCACAACATACCTATTTTCAGTCATGTGTATTACATTTTCAAAAAATCATAAAAAATAAAAAATTTGATCTATGTAGGAATTAGCATAAATTCACATGATGCCAAGAGGCTAAACTTTTTTTTAAGCCTAACAGAAAGTTCAACTCTTACATAATCCACCAATCAAAGCTTGTGTTGTTGTTTATCTCTGAATACAATGGACCCTGCACCTTAAGCACCTCCTACCTGGACATGCGCAATTGGTACCGTTATACCTATAGCAAACCTTGATTTTTCCAATAATCTGTGAAATAGCTCCAGAATATATAAGTAACACATGTACCTAGTCTCGCTTGTCAAAACCAATTTTATGAGGTACTAAGCTATGTTTTATATGATTGTGTATAGAAATGTTATGGAGCTGTTTGAACTCGTGTTTTCATACCTTTGCTTCACTATCAAACTCATCTTTTGAAATAAAATGAATTCTTTTAACTATGAGTTGTGTTTTATTCATATTAGCACTTATCGAACTTCACTTTAGTGACAGGGGATAAATCACATTATGTCATATTGTTTAATAGTAAGGTCAAAGGTCAATACACTAGTTAGCATGTACCAGTTCTACTCTTATAGAGACCTTTTGATCTAAAATAAAGGACTTATATTTGTTTCATGAACACAGAAAGTAACAACAGGGACAGGTGGACATGGCCCAATCTAATGATAAAGTCTTAGCTTTGAACACTTTACTGTGTCAGCATATGAATGAGGTCAGTAACCCCCAGTCCTCACACAAAAGGTCAAGCTACCCAGCCTCTTTGTCATACAAATAGAAAGCTTCACCCCTTTGTGTAGTGAATACAGTTGATATAATAAGCCAATCTGACACCAAATAAAGTAGATGACAACTTTGTAAGTGTTTACGTTGGATTTGGGGGTGAAAATGGGGACTAAAATACAGAAAAAGGCTCAAGTTTTACAATGAGTATAGTGAGTCCAATGGATTTAAAAACAGGAGGAAAGTGTGTATCTAAATGGGAGATGTAGCGTATGATAATGGAATGAAAGGAGACAAAAGCAGCATGAGAAAAATGAGAAGTGACAGCTTGATAACATTATCTTGGAAAATATAGGGCGGCAGTGGTCCATATGTGCAAATACAATTCAATGGCACCTGTGCTATAACATCCATTACAGGCACCAAATATCAGGTGACATGGTGTTTATTCCTAACTAATATAAAAGGGTGAATAATGTAGATAATATAGATGCATATAAGTTATATTTCTTCTAAATAAGAAATTAACAAAAATGGGCTTCTGTTAGACAGAAAAGTACCTAAACCAAACAAAGCATGTTTGATCAGTTTTCAAACTTGTAAACTTTACTGGGAAAAATTATTAAAGTACTTCTAGTACAATTTGCATCAAGACCAAGGGCTAATACGATACTTCACAAATCTTATCTTTATTTTCTTACACATTAACTTAAATTGTGGGTTTTTATCTATTGAAATTTTAGGTCTGGTGTAAGGGAAATAACCTAATGATATACATAAGCTGTGGACTTTTTATTTTCTCCAAGATATTATCCATGTAATATAGATGAGTTCAAGAACACATGTATTAACTTCAATGCAATTAAATTATCCAAAAATGCATTACTGATAAAGTGAGAACCTAAAATCCAGGCTTCTATATGTAGTAGAGACCTCAAGAATGATTATTTATGTAAGGAATCGCATGTTCATTTTTCAAGGCACAAAAGTTTACAACAAGAAAAAAGACATTTAAAGCAGGACAATTCAAATCAAAATAGGAAGGTATACCATATCTTTAATAAATTACCTAAAATACTCATACCAGAATAGTCTTTATGATACAAGTGAACTATCTACAAGAGGACCAGTAGTTTCCTCTATCCTGGTCTATAACATACTTTAGAAAAACAAGAGAGTTGTTTTTTATCCATGATTTTTCATCTTTTGCACATAAAATAGTCAATACTTTGGCTAAAATTAACTATATTAACTTTACATAACCTTTTTTTTGCCTGTATGCTAATATTGGAGCTGACTACACAGTCACAAAGCCATCAGTCTATATATGCTATAGATATATTTACAAAAGCCCCATTCCAAAGCTAATGTGTGTTATTTTCTACATTTTCTTTGTAAAAGTCTGTCAATATTAGACCAAAACATCTCAATATCCATTGTTTAACCAAATGACACTATGACAGTATAGAAGTGGTGGCTATGTATACTTGTTACTATGGATACACTGTGAAGCTGGTATTATCTTTTAGGTATCACCGTACCAATTGTTTTTCCATAGACCTCACGGCTAATATTTGGAGAGATAAATATATTTTCTATCTTAATTTAGCGTGCATCTCACACACTGTTATAGAGAACAATGTTAGATTGTCAATTTGACGATGACAAAACCAGGTACTCCATTGGATTTAAGAGAGATAACTCTGCTGGAACTATGAGTTATCTAGTCACAACATACCTATTTTCAGTCATGTGTATTACATTTTCAAAAAATCATAAAAAATACAAATTTGATCTATTTAGAAATTAGCATAAATTAACATGTTGCCGAGAGGCTAAACTTTTTTTAAGCCTAACAGAAAGTACAACTCTTACATAATCCACCAATCAAAGCTTGTGTTGTTGTTTATCTCTGAATACAATGGACCCTGCACCTTAAGCACCTCCTACCTGGATATGCACAATTGGTACCGTTATACCTAATGGCCTCACATGAGGTTTTTTCTACCAAGGGAGATAAGTACGAAATTAATTCTGTGCCATCTGTCACTGATTACCTATTCTTGGTCTGAAACTACCTCTTGTCAATTGATCTTCAAATCTTAGTAATCATTCCCATTCTCTCTCTCTCTCTCTCTCTCTCTCTCTCTCTCTCTCTCTCTCTCTCTCTCTCTCTCTCTCAGTTAATTGCTCTGTCAGCCTATGAATGTTAGCAGGAGAGAGAGAGAGAGAGAGAGAGAGAGAGAGAGAGAGAGAGAGAGAGAGAGAAGAGGAAGATGGAGGAAGTAAGAGAAAGTTAAAGTATTCCAGCAGGATGGAACGATTGGACTTTAACTTACACCATGTAAATTCAGGGTCACGTTCCATCGTCGCAATCTACGACCGCAAATCCGTTACTAAAGACAACATATATGTTTCTTAAAACCTATGGATTATATTAGAATTTACATACAAACCTGCCAAAGTAAAGGGGACATAGATTTTCTACTATATTAAAATTTACATACAAACCTGCCAAAGTAAAGGGGAGAGAGATTTCGGACTATATTAAAATTTACATACAAACCTGCCAAAGTAAAGGGACATAGAGATTTTGGATACAAATATACTTATGGCATGTAACGATGTTAAATAAAACATCGTATTTTGAGACCAATTGCTTCGTTTCGCTTAGTCAACATTCTCCACACCTTTCATTATAATCGACGGTGTCTAAATGGCTATGCTCTCCTTTCTTTGGGTTTCATGTTAAATTGTATATGTTTCTTCTATTAATTTAATATGACAATATGAATGAAACAACAAACTCCAAACCAGAGAGCAAAGCAGATATATGTGTAACAATCCACAACCTAATAACTCTCGATATTCGAAATTCTCTGACCTCGGAATTAATGATGTGATTATTTTTATTATTATTATTTGCACCGGAGTGCAGAAAAATACACGTATTATCTTTCGATTATCAAGAAACATTAATCTTTACTTATAACCTAACATTATCTATATAAAATTTAGTATCAGTAGAATTACAGGTATGTCATATTTAGCATGTGTGGACGTCTTTGTCACTTTCCTCTTAGTATTGATAACTTTGTATGAAAAATACAATCATCTATCTTTTATAAATAAATTCAAAATTGACCAAAAGGTCAGTACTTTTGAAGTGATATACATTTTTTCCGCACTGTTTATTGTGGATTAGGTGCATGCTTTCCTCACTAATGGTTGGAAATTAAATGCCGCTCAATGATGTTGTTCATTGCGTATAATTTGCGCGTACATAAATTTACATACAAAAACATGTGTCGCTTTGGCTCATCGATTTCTAAGTCAACACATTTTACAGCATCAGCAACAGGTTGTTAGAAACTAGTTGTAACAATAAATTTCAAGGTTTAATTCCTGTAGAAACAGGTATGTAAAGTTTTGTAAACACGGTTTCTGTATTTTACTTGTTTGTCTTGTGTCTATGTTCTGTATTTGCCTTTGATAAAGACTCATTAAGAGTCGAAAGCGCTTAGGCTAAAGTGATTCTAGCTTTGCACTGTTGCGTGTCAGTTTATTTTGCACACACACACACACACACACATATATATATATATATATATATACGAAATTCTTTACTGCTATCTTTCATTACATGGATACATACAGCAATGTATGTTTTGAATTTTACGGATATATAAATCACTATATGCTGTGAATTATTTCGATATACCGATACTTTACTATTTGTTGTGAATTACATTATAGTTTTGCAAATTACATGAATATATACCTCCCACTATATGTTGTGAATATATTTCCCATCATGATATGTTAGTTTCATGGATTTATATCAGGCGTTTTGCTGTAAATGTCATAGATATAAACCTCACTATTATGGTTTAAATTATTTGGATATATACGGCACAATTTCCTGTGAATTCTCCATTTTCTTCCACACGATTGCTTGTTTATTTCACTGATGTACATCACATTATTAATATTATTATTATTATTATTATTATTATTATTATTATATTTATAACTGCCATATTACTTTTTGCTTCCAATTATAGGATATATTACACGCTACAGGTTGTAAGTAAAATTGGTATATATCGTATTAATTGCTGTGAATTACAAGGATACTATTTGCTAGTTATGTCTTTATATGGATATATACACTATTACTGTTGTGAATTACTGGGATATATACAACGCTATTGTTATGGAGTGTATGGAAATATACCACACTATTGCTGCAAATTAGAGGGATATATACCACGCTATTGTTGCGAATTACATGGATATATACCACGGTATTGTTGTAAATTATTGATATATACATCACGGTAATGTTGTAAAGTACGTGGATATATACCCGCCATTATATTGGCAATTACATGAGTTTCTAACGCACAGTAATTTGTTTAGTGCATGGATATTATTACATTATTAATTGCCACATTATTCATAATGAATTATGGGCCCCGAATTGTCATAAGCGTTAACCGTTTCGGATTAATGCCATAAACCACTTATACTGCATATATGTATATCCTATCTAGTGCTGAATAATGGCCTTCAACCCCGAAAAAACAACACTTTAGTGAATTATATAGATAAATACTACTTTACAGGCTGTGGGTTAATGTTTAATGATCTACTTTTTGTGAATGATTTTGATTTTGGGAATGACACGGATGAATGCCAACCAGTCGTAAAGCTAACCCCTTAATGTAAATATCGAAGTAACTATTGAGACTATTTTCATAAGTATTCGGTAGCACTCGGTAGGGATTTGAACCAGATACCTCCCACAACCGAGGCGGATGCTCCAACAACTTACACCAACTTCCATTACAGGTGAAACAAGCATAACCAAATATAAAGCTTATTATGGTGGAGCTGCGCCTGCAGAAGACACGATTACTGAATCAGAATACAGACGGGTGTCAATTTTAAAAGAGCCATTCTTGGAAGTGAAGCCGAGGATGAGGAGAACTGGCATCTGTTTGACTGACATTGTCAGTCACGTCCGATGATATCGATACATCCTATGTATCTATCTATAAGACTTTTGTACTTGAAATATTTTGGTTTATTTTAGATTCGCAGTTATACAATATTCTAGATTGTTTTTGAATATGTATTAAGATTATTGGACGGTTATAAAAATAAGTACGAATGTATTATGAAACAGCCGGTCACATCAAATATTTAGGGTAGATCTATATATAAAAATAAGTACAAGTGTAGTTTGATACAGCCGGTCCATTCAAACATCAAGGGTAGACCTGTATATAAACAATAAGTAGGAAGGTAGACCTGTTGTGACGATATTGATAATATCATGATGTTTTCATGCATTTTATCTTTAGCTATTTAATTGCATAGAAGAAAATGCTATATCACTGAAACATCTTCATTGTCACAACTACCGTCATCATTATGTACATCATCATAATAATTCAGTAGTTAAATATCCCAGCACTTGCTTCAGTTATGTTTGTTTCCGAACATTTTTATACCATTGATACAGATTGAAAAGAATGACACGTCCGTTTTATCTTGTATTTACACACGGATTGAACCGCTCCAGTGACCAAGTGGTTAGAGCGGCCGCCTCAGATGCGGGAGGTCGTGGGTTTGATCACCAGCTGAGTCATATCAAAGAGTTACAAAAATGGTACTAACAGCTGCATCGTGGGCGCTCATCATTAGGAGGTTAGTGTTAATACTGGTAGGCCTAGTGTAAGGATATTGTGACTGTGTGGGACATCAAACTACAAGTCTTCGGCATGGTGCCCAAGTGCTGGACATCACTATTTAACTTTCACTTTGCAGACATCGCAGCGACATGACTTAACAATTGGTAATTGCAACGTTAAATTCCAAATCACACACGACTACACACGGATTAATACTTTGTCCACCCAGAAACAGGAATAGTGCCATGCATGCTGTGCGCATGCAGTAGTTGCAAGATATAATTGGCAAAGAGCACGTACCAATATTCATGCAGAGCAGATCGCTATTTATGTTATTAGTGCACAACATATTAAATTTTACTTTGAAATTTCAACGGAGCATGCTCTTTTTATCTAGCAAGAGTATTATACTCATGCACCCTGTCAAAAACTTCATATTATAGATCGCAATATTTTTAATATAGATAATTAGTTCATATTAATAATCAAGGTTCTTGAGATTCAGAAGGTCGATGCTTATATGGACCATCATTATTTTCATCTTTATTCACGTGACAATTAAAGGAGACTAGAAACCAGCGGAAATATACAATAATATTAAATACACTGCAGAGAAAAACATGATTCTGAAGCGTCGTGTGCGACCGTACTGCCAATTTTTAGATATTGGCATATCTTCTAGGCGCTGAGTTTCCGTGACCTCGTATGCATATTTTCCGCGTCTATTCGGTTACTTTCGGAAAGTGACGTCATACTAGCGACTCCAGCATCCAGACCTACAGTTGCAAGGTTCATTTCATATAGAGTACCATGCCGTTTTGCGTTGCTTACAGGTGTAATAGCATAGATAGAAAACGCTGTGGAGTTCATTTTTTTTTCTTTTCCGAAAGATAAAGGCATAAATAAAACGTATGGATACATTATTGCAAGCGAGTTGATTTCAAAGCAACACCATATAGCACTCTGTTCTCATTACATTTCTCAAAGGATTGTTACCAGAGGGATCCTAAAAAACAGAACCTCTAGGATACACGAATGCTAAGCCTAGACTATAAGTTGAAACTGTTCCAGACATACCATTGTATATTTTAAATCCTGGTAAAGAGTGTCAAATGTACGAGTTACGAAAATAGGCAGAAGGCCGAGTAAGTGCTAATAAAAAATATGACAGCCCGACACCTGATCGTGCTGATGAAATGAGTAAATGTTTTTTTCTTCTTCAAGATTACAATCTAAAAAAAGTCACCACTGTCCTATGTGTAATTGAGATCTGACTTTAATCAAATGGAAGCTTGCTAAAAAAATATTAATAATAAGATTATCAACCATTGACACCGTCGTGTTTCGAGAAAAACAATTTAAGTAATTTTAAAAAATATTAAAAGATAAATTTAAAAAAACACAACCTTTCATTCTATGCCTATTACACGTAAAATGTATAAAGGGAAATCTGTAGTGATTGGAACTGATATAAAAATGTCCCTTGTGCAGTTTAAATAGCAGCGATTAAAAGAAAAGAGATCCGATATAAAAATCAAAGTTTCACATCAACTGGCTGACAATAGAAATTGGGGGAGGCGACTATTGACCCGCCCATTTGCCCCAATGTGCAATTACTCTCTGTGATACGCCTTATTATCCCCCAGGACAAGACCTTTTTTTTCATATTCTGGTCTGCATAATAGTTAGAAGTTAGAATTAAGTACACAAACATAATGAAAGTTTAACAAATTAACAATATTCCTTATCATTGCACTTATCTTGTGCAATGGACTGGCCTTCTGACATAATTCAAAGAAACCATGTGCCAGAGAGTGTATGTAAGCAACAGAAATTCATTGGCAAATAAACGATGCCGAATTTTGTTGTAACTTTGAGGCCAAAGACTTCATTTTAAGAGTTCAAATCTGCAGTCAAACGTTACCGTACATGTATGTGGCCATTGTTTTCCCACATTTTATATCCCACCCTATTTCCTTTAGTTTAAGTGTTAAGATATGTAACACTGTTTACTGAATTAAATATTTATTTTGAATTAGTTTTTTAGGGGCACATAAACTGCGTCCTATTTTTTTTATTTATTCTTTTAATTTAATCATGGTAATGACACTTTACATATGGTAGAAGAATGTCAGGTGTTAACTGGCCGAGTTTTTTTGGGGCGAAAATGGAGATTTTGTTTGCAGAGAAAATTACGCAGCCTTCATTGTGATAATTCATGAATTTTAAACTAATTGGTGACAATTTTGTTTTACAAGAAGTACTTCTGTAGTAGTTAAACAATCTGAAATTTACGTGAATAATGTTTAATCTTAAACTATTTACTGAAGACAAAATCTGTCCTGTGATATTAATTATTTCTTCACTATAATATTCACAAGTGATAAAATAGAATATGACATCTATGGACTGCACACTTGATAAAACAATTATATATGGATTTTTTCTTCTGAGAAATGAAAATTGAGAGACATATTGAAATGATCGGGAGTTAACTGCGAAAAATCAAGAGAGATATTACCTTCAAAATTAGAATTTATTTTCTTTCTTTCTTCTCCCGGCTTGAAAGTTAACATATATGAACTGTTCGGGTTTGTGGAATTTCAGTCAGGGTTAGTAAGTTTATTTAAATCATCAGTCCGGATCCTGTGCTTAAAACATTTATTTCAGCACTGACCAGTCCAGTACGTAATCTATTTTAACGAAGCATGTATATACTTACAGATTTGTCATACGCTAACTGTAGCATGCATGTAAACACTGTAATTGAATCATAGAAAGGAAGCTTCTTTATGTTGAAATTAATTGCGTATGATTTCCTCGCAGATTTATTTGTGGGGTGTTGTTTTTTTGTGTGTGTGAAAAATTACTTTCCGATGAAAACCGTTATCAATGGCCTTTCTCGCTTGCCATGTTTCTGTTTGTATACGAGGACTGGCTAGTGTGACGTCACGAGACCACGTGATCTGTCGTCTCATTAAAACTCGGAAATACTCGGCAGTTTACGGAGTCATTGTATCTTCTTCGCAATATAATCAATATCCGCGCACGATATTATTTTTTTAAACATTATATTCGAATTAGAATTTGTAAAGAATTACATTTATAAAATAAAAATTTTCATTTCTAGTCTCCTTTAAGCGCATCATGTATGGCGGTCCAACTTTTCTCGCTTTTATGGCTACATGATATATTTGAGAGTGACAGATGCTACATGAGTGTTTCTTCCAGTTCAGGAGGTTCAAATATTTCTGGTGTATGTTTATATTCGTTTTCGTCCAAAGGATCGAGCTGTAAAACTAACTTGATTTGGTGCTGCATGAAGATTCGAACTCCGACCGAGTCATTCGTAAGTCTTACAAAAATGTTACTTGCAACTGTCTCGCCTGGCACTCATCATGAAGAGGTTAGTGTTAGGACTTGTAGGCTTAGTAACATAATAAAGTGACTGGTTGGAGATGATGCTATATGTCTGCGGCATGATGCTCCAGTGCCAGACATCACTATAAACTGTCACACTGCATACACATCAGCAACAGGACTGAAAAAGTGTCAAAGGTACGATACAATTCTAACCCACATACATTAAAAATTTTAACTTCACAGAACATGATGCTCACGTAGATATTGAATTATACTCTAATCTATACGACAAACCTAGCTATAAAACTATTTTATGCGAAGGGAGTTTTCTAGGCCTACGTATAACCCATAATCACAAACTACCGATAACAATCTCTATATAGAATGGTGTAAGAAGAGTTGTTCGACAATACACTCTTACATTATAAATCCTTTCACTTGATACGCTGATATCCGATATTACAAGGAAGTTGATACCAGTAATAATAATAACATAGGTATAATTACTATAAATATTATCTCCCGACTAAATATTAAACACAAACACTTGTTTCTGATTATGCGAGAATGTACGAATTAATACATATACATATATAAGGTAGGAGAACAAGTCTAAAACAGAAGTGTGTGATAACGTGGAACAGTACAGTACATCTTTTTAATGCCTTGTACAAATCAATAGCCAGTTACGAACAGTCTAGATCCATATAGGACGTTTGTATTGTAGAAGATAATGATGAGGTGACAGTGTCTGTACTGGGTCCGAAACAGTCCAATTCCTGTCTGTCAAGAATGGGAAGATCACACCAACCAGGACAATAAGCACGAGATTTCGATGTAATGGGATTGCTGCTGCTGGAAAGGGTTATATCGTTATATCTGGTGACTGTACTGATGAGAGTAAACCCTACTGGAGACTTGTCAACAGTGAAGGGAAGGAGTGATGTCATCCGATTGCATGTCAGTGTAAAGTCTCATTGACCTATGTCGCTGTCGACAGATTATTCATACGTGTCTACATTATTGTGCATGAAGTCCATTCTCTGAATTGTTTTGACATGAGTGGCAGCCAGTAGTTTGTTTACCATCATGACAATCTTAAGAAACCCCGTCGTGTTGCTAATGATAAATATGATAATGTGTGTGTCGTAGGATATGCATCAAAGAACATCCACCAACTGACATCAGATGGTGTTGTTCTCCAGATTATATCTAAAGGAGTACCATCTAAACCTCGAGCTATTTGCTTTAATAGGGACGGTGATGTGTTTTTAGTCACAAGTGATTCAGACTCGAGGAAACATTACCAGTATGAACTAAAGTAAAAAGTTTCTCTGGTATAGTTTTGAGCTGACGTGATTGACTTTGAGCGAAATGGCGTACTACAATTTATTTTGTTACATATTTTGTCCTTGTGAATATTATGGCATTGTATATTTTCAAATCAGCAAATTAATGAAAAATATCCACTGTTTAAAAGACTGTAACACCATCCAACAGCCAGCACCAGATGTCGTTGTTGTTCATGTCATGTCTAAATCTGTACACAATATGTCCTCACCTGCGGTCTATCATATACATTTGTATGATTAATGTCTCAACAATGTATATCAAAATAGGTTTATTTGCAATAATAACTTTGTCATTGGAAATTAGGTTGAAAGGAATCACATGTTCAAATGGTTGTTGTCAATAGGATAAACGGAAATAACAATTAAGTTGTTAAACGAAATGTAAAACGCACATTAGAATCGTTCCCATCACAAAACAGTACATCAGCAGCAGCAACAAGAACAACAGTTTCTACTTTGAGAATATAAAATACTATTTCTACTCCTAATCATATGTGTGCTTCTATGACAACCAATGTTACTGAGAGTTTTTGCTGCTGTATCTTTGCAAACATGTAAAGAGCACATATGGTTCTATTATCTTTTCCAGAGATGAATGGTTTAGGAAGAATATTTATTTTTAGGATCGAAACGACAATGAAAAATCTTTGCAATATAAAGACACAGGAAATGAAATGTACCTTGTGTGCTGAGGCATCTATACAGATAAGACACGGAACTGACTTTATTATTTTCCTCAATATATCAAATTATAAAATTACAATCAAATGTCTATTGTGATGTTGTACATTACGTATATATTAAAAATACTTTGAATGAAGGTATCAATAATGACCTATTATACAAGAATGCAAGAGAGACACGTCCTAGAATGAAAATGAGACACGGAAATCATACGTATACTACCAGGAGCCAGTAACTACTTTAGACTATTAATACTACTACTACCACTACCACAAGTACAACACAAGGCGGAGTTACATATAAATATATCGTATTTATATACATGTAGATGTTCTTATCTAGAATGATACCAAACACTACCAAATGCAAAAAAAAAATGCCATATACATTGGGGCCTATCGCACGAGGATCCTGGATTGTATCAAAGTGATTATCACCTTTACCTGTATTGTATTAAAGAGATTATCACCTTTACCTGTATTGTATTAGAGAGATTATCACCTTTACTTCTATTACCCTAGATTGTATCAAAGAGTTCATCACCTTTACCTGTATTACCCTGGATCGATTCAAACGCTTTCAAAAGCTTTCCGACCTTTACAGTTGTCTGTGTATATTTTTGTGACAGTGAACATTGTGTAATAAGGCCTTGGTGATGATCCAGAAGTGAAATCTTTGTTCTGTTTACTTGCTGCTCTGTTTACAGTGCAGCCTGTTATAAAAGTGCCATTGAACCTTTCATAAGAACTTCACCGTGAAGTCATCTTTGCAAGTATTTTAGATTAGCATATGATTTCTATTGATTGTCACAGTTGAAAGGTCAGTACTGAGAAATATATGTAGAGAACATGTAGTAAAATTGATGTGTATATCCATTTTGAAAAGAGCTTTCTAGGACTAAATTAATAAAGGTATAATCTTGCCATGACACCGTTCATTTGAATAAATTGATTAGATTCATTTCAAAGAGAAGAAACACAAACAAAAGTTTGCTTATCTGAATGAAATCAAGATATATATGTGAAATAACCTGTATCAGTTAAATCAAATTTTGAACACCACGGACCGACAATGGGGTTAATGTGCTGAATAGTTGAGGGATAACTTTTCCTACGCACCGGTCATTGCAGATATGGCTGAAACGACCTGATAGGACTTGTGAATTAGTATCACGGTACCAATTGTTTTTCCAATGACCTCAATGCTAATGTTTTGTGAAATAAATATACTTTCCATCCTATTTTAGCATGCATGTCACACACTGTCATAGAGAACAATGTTCGATTGTCAATTCGACAATGACAGAACCAGATACTCCTTTGCATTTAAGAGAGATAACTCTGCTGGAACTAGACAGGGTCAAGCTACCCAGCCTCTTTGTCATACAAATTGAAAGCCTTCCTCCTTTGTGTAGAGAATAAAATTGATGCAATAGGTCAATCTGACACCAAATAAAGTATATAACAGCTTTCTAACTGGTTATTTTGGATTTGGGAGTGGTATTTGGGGACTAAAATATAGAAAAAGGCAGATGTTTAACCATGAGTGAGTCCAATGGATTTAAAAACAGGAGGAAAGTGTGTAAGTAAATGAGAAATGTAGCTTATGATAAAGGAATCAAAGGAGACAAAAGCAGCGATGAGAAAAATGAGAACTGAGAGCTTGATGACATTATCTTAGACAATATAGGGAGACAGTGCAACATAGGTGCAAGGACAGTTCAAAGGCACCTTTGCTATAACATCCTTTACAGGGACCAAACTTTCAGGTGAAATGGTGTTCATTCCTAGCTAATATAAAAGGTTGAATAATGTAGATAATATAGATGCGTATAATTTATATTTCTTCTACATAAGAAATTAACAATAATGGTCTTCAGTTAGGTAGAAAATATCTAAACCAAACAAAACATACTTGATCAGTTTCTAAACTTGTAAACTTTACTGGGAGACATTATTAAAATAATTCTAGTTCAATTTGCATTGAGACAGAGGGCTAATATAATATTTCACAAATCTTCTCTTTATTTTCATTAAAACAATCACATAAATGCCGCCCACATGAATGCGTTTCTTTCGATACAATGTAAGTTTATACTTTCATTTAGGTATCAAGGTACCAATTGATTTTCCATAAACCTCAATGCTAATGTTTTGTGAAATAAATATACTTTCCATCCTATTTAGTATGCATGTCACACACTGTCATAGAGAACAATGATACATTGTCAATTTGGCAATGACAGAACCAGGCACTGCATTGCATTTAAGAGAGATAACTCTGCTGGAACTAGACAGGGGTAAGAGTAATCTAGTCACAACATACTTATTTTCAGTCATGTGTATCGCATTTCAAAAAATGATAAAAAATACCAAATATGACCTATATAAAAATTAGCATAAATTCACGTGTTGCCAAGAGGCTAAACTTTGTTTTAAAGCCTAACAGAAAGTACAACTCTTACATAATCCACCAATCATAGCTAGTGTTGTTTATTTCTGAATGCAAGGTTCCCTACACCTTAAGCTCCACTCACCCTGACTTGCGCAACTGGTATATTTATACCAACTGAGGCTTCGTACGGTAAATAGAGGTTACTCAGAAATATGAAACATACATGGATATATTCAAAATTGTTGGCAGCTTAAGACCTACTGTGTTTATGTGTATTACCTCCTCTTAATGTATGAAAATAAAACTTTGAAAATTTTCAACTTTCGCAAAAATATTAACTTTTACTTCCACGGGCCGTTTAGTACTATAAACATGTATCCGGATATTTATTATGTTTGGTTCCAATGCTTTAACATTCAAAAATAAAGATTTTTCTCAAAATATGCCGTAAAAGCAGACCACTGTTCTCGAACCGAAGCGGCCACAGAAACGGGAATCCAAAAACCGTTATGCCCCTTGACAGTCCTATATCTACTTCAGGTATTCACAGCAATTATCATTAATATTATAGTTTTGGTTACACATTACTAATATGTATGGACCATTTTAGCACGATGATGCAAAAACATTTTGGCGTAGACATTGCATTTAATATGCGTCTTTGCAGTCATATGTACATAACATCATTATCAATAAAATATATCAAAATTTCGATAAATTTTAAACATTTGCAAACCGTTTGAATATATTCTTTTCGGCCTGTGGTACTGCTGTCGGGGATAATAAAAGTGTTTCAAACACAATATCTGTCTGTCTATCTATCTATCCATTTATCTATCTATATCTGTCTGTCTATCTATCTATTCATTTATCTATCTATATCTGTCTGTCTGTCCGTCCATCCATCCATCTGTTTGTATATATATATATATATATATATATATATATATATGTGTGTGTGTGTGTGTGTGTGTGTGTGTCTGTCATACTAAACCAATGAAAAATGAAACTTCAATACAAACATTTTAGTACAAACTGTTCTTATGGTCTTTTAAGACTGACTTGCATTAACCACAACATACGCTGGTCGAATGCAAATATAATAAAAAGAGAAAAATCTGTATTATTGGTTTAAGTACTGAACATTGTTCATCTTCCACCTATGGCTTTAACTCGATCGCAGTCTTGTGCATTTTTTGTTGTGAGCTATACTGGTTAGATACTAGAAATACTTATGATGCGGTCTTTCGTAGTCGTCCGTCAGTCATTTATCATAAAATTGTTACTTTACTACTCCTCCTAAACTACTATTCAAATTTACACCAGCATGCATTCCATGGTTTGGTTTGTTCTAAAGGAAAATAGTTCTGTTCGGACATAAATATCGCCAGCATAGTGGCCTCTTTGAAAATATTCTTAACGTTACACGTCCTGAATGGATGGTTAAATCATAATGGGATTTTCGCTGTAAGACTTTTTTTTAAAAAAAATGATCTATAATGGCCAGCTGGAAAACCATTTTTTTGATCACCATTTCTCCTACATCGAAGGTAAGCTTGACATGGTATTTTTGCACGAAGATTTCTTATGGTCGTGACCTAAATGAAAATGGTTCCGATTAGATGTATATTACAACTGCCACAAATGCCGTCATAAAAATATGTGTCTCCCTATATCTCGTGAATAAATGCTTATATCATCAAGGGGATTCTACTTAAAGACTTCTCAACAATTTTTTTGGTTGATCCAAAATGAAACGGGTGCATTTCTGACGCCCAATATATCCTGTTGATCCCCATTGAAAATGACTAAATCTCAGTATCGTCGCCACGTTGACTATCTTGTAAACATTGTTTCATATACAAAAGAAATTCAGCTTATCAGACAGGCAATGCTGTTCCTGAATACATGCAAAGAAAGAGTAGCCTTCCCAACCTATTACTAATATATATATATATATATATATATATATATATATATATATATATATATATATATATATATATATATATATATATATATATATACCTACGTTCTGTGTTTGCATATACTGACCAAAGTCTAGTTTTTTATTTATGCAAAATTTCTTCCATATGTCCGTCAATACAGTGGGTCCATCAGCAAACTCCGGGTTCGACTATTCTGAGTGTACAGAGTAAGATGTATAATTTTAGATTTTATTACTTAAGATAAGATATCTCACCGATTTTTTTGAAGCCGTTAACAACTTTTGTAAAGATCTCGGGCAATCCGCATCATTTATTAGGAAGAAAACAGTTTAAATTTTATAATAATTATCTATGATAATTATCGGGTAAAACATTCCACAAAAACTTAAGTGACCAATATGAGTTTTGCCTAGCTATTTTAATTGTATAATTTTGGTAGTCAGATAAGAGTGTGTTAAACAAAGTGAGTCATCCGGTCATTTTTACCTGTTAAATATGTTCATTTAAAACATTTGTAACTTGAATTATCCTTACACCGGAAAGCACCTATATGCTCATTTTAAGAGTTATCGCCAATACAGGCAGTTAATTCAAAACTATCATGCATCTTGACAGAAAATTCTTTGCTCGTCCCTCGATTCGTTTCAAGAAATGATTTCAACTATGAAACTTTGTTATTACATCAGACCAAAATGTTGTGAAAATAAAAATAAACACTAGTAACTGGAACTCTTTGTACACTTGTAAAATGTTTGAACGTCATGCAAATTATCGTGAATTATGTTTCACTATTGATATTATATCATTTGCAATCTCACAACTTTAAGTTTTTCGATACAAGCCATCTGAGCTTATATTGTGTACGATATTCAGCTACATATAAATATTTCTATGACTGCATGTATGTTAAAGATTATCAAATATATATATATATATATATATATATATATATATATATATATATATATATATATATATATATATATATATATATATATATAATTTGTAATAATAATAATACTATTGTTATGTTAAGAATATTAGTGTGGGTCATGATAACAAGTTTACGCATTACTTTAAATACAATCTGTCACAAGCATTAGTCAGTTTTAAGAAATCTGATCCTCGCTAGACGGTTTGAAAGCGTTCTTCTTGTTTTAGGGTAAAGCTGCCTTCCACGCATGCGTCATTAAATTTAAGAAACGTTTTGTAACCGCTGGATACACAGGTGTTATGTTCTGAGAAGAATTTTTACAAACAAAAGTTAGTACTCCGAGGATTTCATGATATGGATAAAATTAAGATGGATTTTACTTTCCATCTGCATAGAGAGATCACCCGAAATAAATTTATTAATTACTACTGAGCGGTCGAAAGGAGCAAGGAAACTTCATCACGAATAGAGCCAATCATCGTTTGTCTCCTCTGACTGAAATGTCAGAAAAAGACTGAAAACTTCTTATTGGTCCAGTGTTCATTTTGACCTGCTTTAGATCCGCGGTTACTGAAGTTGTACATGGGCTCGAAATGTATGTTTCAGTCATCCACATATTATATAAAAAGCGCAGAAAAACTACAAGGGAGTACATTTTTCCCCGTTCTCGCGCAACGTATTTAATAATTAATGCTCATGTTTCAATTTAGTGTAATGAATTAGATATCGACTTAGTTCAGCCATCTAACTTTGTATGCCTACATAAAGCTGGACTTAAAACCTTTTAGGAATGAACTACTATTTTCGAACGCTTAATATGCAAGTTAAAAGCACTGAATTGAATACCGCTTCCTTAATGGTCAACGCAAAATCAAGTTACAACTGAGTGCAACACGTCTTTTTGAGGTCATGGGTTCGATCCCCATCTGAGTCATACCAAACACTTACAAAAATGGTACAACAGCTGCATCGCTAGGCGCTCAACATAAAGAAGTTAGTGTTAGGACTGGTCGGTACGTTGTTAGGATAATATGACTGTGTGGGACATATTGCTACAAGTCTGCGGCATGATGTCCGAGTGATATACATCACTAAAAACTTTCACACTGCAGACATTGCAGCGACATGACTGAAAAATTGTTAACGTTAATGCAACGTTAAAAATAAAAATCACAAACACCTACACACGGATTACTACTTAGTCCACCCAGAAATATGAATAAGTGGCATGCATTCAATACACATGCAGGACGTGCAAGAGAATTTTCAAGACCACGCTCCAATATTCATGATCGTATTAGTGGACTTTATATTGACTTTATATTGATAGTTCTAACGAACATGATTTTCTTGTCAAGCTAGAGTATTATACACATGTAACATGTCTCCCATTTCATATTATTGATTGCAATAATTTTAAAATAGATAATTAGTTCATATTAATAATCAAGGTTCTTGAACTTCAGAAGGATGAACTTCTTTTGGTGCCGTAGTTAGTTGTTATCTTCATTCAAGTGGCATTCTAACACATCTATGGAGGTCCAATTGTCCTCACTTTGGGAATACAGGAGATAGCTACGAATGAGTATTGCTTCTACACGAGTGTTTCTTCCAATTCAATTTAAATTTTTCTGGTGCATATTTGTATTCATCTTCGTTCAATGGATCGTTTATGGTACATCGAGCGGTCCAATTATCTTTATTTGGTGAAAGGTTTAACACAATGTTAAGATACAGATTAAAAGGTAGAACGTATGCCTCGGATGTGTGAGTTCGAAGATTCGAACTCCGACCGAGTCAAACAAAAGACTTATAAAAATGTTACTTGCAACTGTCTCGCTTGGCACTCAGCATTAAGAGGTTAGTGTTAGAACTTGTAGGCCTGGTAAAATGATAAAGTGATTGGGAGGAGATGATGCTATATTTCTGCGGCATGACGCCGCATTGCTAGACATCACTATAAACTGCCACACTGCAGCTTATATGCAATATGATGGAAAAGTGTCAAAGCTACGTTTAAACTTATAATCACACAGACACACACACACACACACACACACACACTAAAAGTATGATCTCAACAGCAAACGATGCTCACATAGATATAGATCTGATCGATAATCTAATTTATACGACACACCTAGTTATAAATCTATTTCTTCTAGGCCAACATATCACCCATACTCACATACTGCCGATACAAATATCTATATTGAACGTTGTAAGAGGAGTTCGACAATAAACTCTTACAATATCCATCCATTAACTTGATAATTTGATATCCGATATTACAAGCAGGTTGATACGAGTAATAATAATAACGCAATGATAATTACTATAAATAATATCTTCCGACTAAATACAAACAACAACGCTTGTTCATGATTATGCGAGAATGAACCAAGTAATTCATATACATATATACGGTAGGAAAACAAGCCTATAACAGACGTGTGCGCAAATGTAACAGTCACGTGATCACAAGTGGATTAGACTAGCCTTGGTATAGAAAAATATACTTGTTAACAACGAATGATTGTCGAAATTCATGAAGGGGCATTTCATAACGGACATAACGGATAGAATTCGTTTTAACATTTGAAAGGAATAATACTATTTACTATGGCATGTTCTAGAGAGCACATTGATTCTGAGGAGAGACATAATTGTCCCATTTGTCTGTGCGAGTTCAAATTTAAGAGACAATTGCCGTGCATGCACTCATTCTGCGAAAAATGTTTACAGGACTACATATCATCTCGAGAAGAAACAGTAAAGAAACTGAACAAAATCTTGAGCTGACCTCAATTTGCCCGCAGAGTGACAACTGTCGCATGATCGGTCTACTTTCACTTTTGCATCATAACTTCTAATGGACTGAAAAATCACGTTAATGGGAAACATAGATGCCAAAATTGTAGAAGATTTACCTTTCCCTTCAGGACTGACGGCTAGTCTACAAATCGGACACTCGATTTTGTTCAGTTTCTTTACTGTTTCTTTTCGAGATGATATGTAGTCCTGTAAGCATTTCTCGCTGGATGAGTGCATGCACGGTAGCTGCCTCGGTACTTTGAAACGACACAGACAAATGGGACAATTTTGTCTCTCCTTAGAATCAATGTCTTCTCTGGAACTTGCCATAGTAAATATTATGCTTCCTTCGAAGAGTTGAAACGGATGATTTCCGTTATGTGCGTTATCAAACGCCTTTTCTTGAATCTCGACAATCATACGGTGTTTACAAGTACATTCCAGAAACGTCAAGGCTAGACTAATCCACTTGTGACATACAAATCGGACACTCGATTTTGTTTAGTTTCTTTACTGTTTCTTCTCGAGATGATATGTAGTCTTGTAAGCATTTCTCGCAGAAAAAAAGCGCATTCACGGTAACTGTCTCGGTATTTTGAAATGACACAGACAAATGGGACAATTTTGTTTCTTCTCAGAATCAATGTCTTCTCTGGAACTTGCCATAGTAAATATAATGCTTCCTTCGAAGAGTTAAAACGTGTTATATCCGTTATGTGCGTTATCAAACGCCTTTTCTTGAATCTCGACAATCATGCGGTGTTTACAAGTACATTCCAGAAATGTCAAGGCTAGTCTAATCCACTTGTGATCACGTGAGTGTTACGTTACCACACACTTCTGTTTTAGACTTCTTTTCAGACTTTATATATATGTATATGTATCATACATTCTCACATAATCAGAAACAAGTGTTTATGTTTAATATTTAGTCGGGAGATAATATTTATAGCAATTATCCCTGTGTTATTATTATTAATCGTATAAACCTCCTTGTAATATCAGATATCAGCGTATCAAGTGAATGTATTTATAATGTAAGAGTGTACAGTCTAACAACTCTTCTTACACCGTTCGATATTGAGATTGTTATCGGTAGTTTGTGATTATGGGTTATACGTAGGCCTAGAAAACTCACTACGCATAAAATAGTTTAATAGCTAGGTTTGTCGTATAGATTAGAGTATAACTCAATATCTACGTGTGCATCATGTTCTGTGAAGCTAAAATTTTTAATGTATGTGTTTGCATGTGGGTTAAAATAGCGATATGATCTGCATTAATCTTGGTACGTACTCTTTTTCAAAGATATCTTGCACGTACTGCATGCGCACGGCATGCATGGTACTATTCCTGTTTCTGAGTGGACAAAGTATTAATCCGTGTGTAGTTGTGTGTGATTTGGAATTTAACGTTGCAATTAACAATTGCTAAGTCATGTCGCTGCGATGTCTGCAACGTGACAGTTTCATTGTGATGTCCAGCACTTGGGCACCATGTCGAAGACTTGTAGTTTGATGTCCCACACAGTCACAATATCCTTACACTAGACCTACCAGTCTTAATACTAACCTCCTCATGATGAGCGCCCAGCGATGCAGCTGTTAGTACCATTTTTGTAACTCTTTGGTATGACTCAGCTGGTGGTCAAACCCACGACCTTCTGCATCTGAGGCGAACGCTCTAACCACTCGGTCACTGGAGCGGTTCAATCCGTGTGTAAATACAAGATAAAACGGACGTGTCATTCTTGTCAATCTGTATCAATGGTGTAAAAATGTTCGGAAACAAACATAACTGAAGGAAGTGCAGGGATATTTAACTACTGAATTATTATGATGATGTAGATGATGATGACTATAGTTGTGACAATGAAGATGTTGTTTCAGTGATGTAGCATTTTCTTCTATGCAATCAATTAGCTAAAGACAAAGTGCATGAAAATATCATGATATTATCAATATCGTCACTACAGGTCTGCCCTCCTACTTATTGTATATATACATGTCTACCCTTGATGTTTGAATGGACCGGCTGTTTCATAATACATTCGTACTTATTTGCATATATAGGTCTACCGTAAATATATGATGTGACCGGCTGTTTCATAATACATTCGTACTTATTTTTATAAGCGTCCAATAATCTTAATACATATTCAGAAACAATCTGGAATATTTTATAACTGCGAATCTAAAATAAACCAAAATATTTCAAGTACAAAAGTCTTATAGATATGTATATAGGATGTATCGATATCATCGGACGTGGTTGACAATGTCAGTCAAACGGATGCCAGTTCTCCGCATCCTCCACTTCACATGCAAAAGAGACTCCTTTAAAGTTGACACCCGTCTGTATCCTGATTCAATAATCGTGTCTTCTGCAGCAGCACTGCCACCACCATAAGATTTATGTTTGGTTATGCTTGTTTCACCTCTGATGGAACGGCTCCATTGGTGTAAGTAGTTGGAGCATCCGCCTCGGTTGTGGTAGGTAGCCGGACAAATCCCTACCGAGTGCTACCGAATACTTATGGAAATAGTCTCAATAGTTACTTCGATAGTTATATTAAGGGGTTAGCTTTACGACTGGTTGACATTGATCCGTGTCATTCCCAAAATCAAAATCATTCACAAACAGTAGTTCATTAAAAATTAACCCACAGCTTGTAGAGTAGTATTTATCTATATAATTCATTATAGTGTTGTTTTTGCAGGGTTGAAAGCCATTATTCAGCACTAGATAGAATATACATATATGCCACTATAATTGGTTTAGGAAGAATCCTGGACAACTTATGACAACTCGCGGCCCATAATTCATTATGAATAATGTGGCAATTAATAATGTAATAATATCCATGCAATAAACAAAATACTGTGCGTTAGAAACTCATGTAATTGCCAATATAATGGCGGGGTATATATCCACGTACTTCACAACATTACCGTGGTGTATATACTAATAATTTACAACAATACCGTGGTATATATCCCTGTAATTCACAGCAATAGTGTGGTATATTTCCATAAACTTCATAACAATAACATGGTATATATATCCCAGTAATTCACAAAAATAATAGTGTATATATCCATATAAAGATATAACTAGCAAATTGTAATTCACAGCAATTAATACGATATATATCAATTTTACTTACAACCTGTAGCGTGTAATGTATCCTATAATTAGAAGCAAATAATATGGCAGTTACAAATAGAAATAATAATAATAATAATAATGTGGTGTACATCAGTGAAATAAACAAGCAATCGTGTGGAAGAAAATCGAGTAATTCACAGGAAATTGTGCCGTATATATCCAAATAATTTAAACCATATTAGTGAGGTTTATATCTATGACATTTACAGCAAAACTTCTGATATAAATCCATGAAACTAACATATCATGATGGGAAATATATGATATTCACAACATATATTTGGAGTTATATATTCTTTGAATTAGCAAAAATATAATGTAATTCACAAGAGCTAGTAAAGTATCGGTATATCAAAATAATTCACAGCATATAGTGATTTATATATCCGTAAAATTCAGAACATATATTGAGGTATGTATCCATACAATGGACGATAGCCATAAAGAATGTCGTATATATATATATATATATATATATATATATATATATATATATTGGTCAGAAAAATTATTATTGAATATATCAATGCAATCAAAATCAAGTTATGCGGTATATACTCAAGAAATTCACAACCAAAACACATGGTACAAATACCTAACTAACTGGTAAATGTAATAAATAAATAAAATTCAAACGTCAATACGTTTTCCTGAAACCGGATATTGCTGACTGTATGCGATTTAGTTATGCAGACAAAACTTGTGTCCATTCTACGAAATACAGCCTTCGTAAAGGAAGCCTTAAAAAAGACAATAGGATACCAGAGAAAGACCGGAAAAATCACTTGAAATCACAATATGGACATAGACCACAATTAATTTTACTATATGTTCTCTACATATATTTCTCAGTACTGACCTTTCCACAGTGTGACAATCAAATCTTGAGCTGACCTCTGTCAGCCACAGAAACTATGTTTCCCATTAACGTGATTTTTCAGTCCATTAGAAGTTATGATGCAAAAGTGAAAGTAGACCGATCATGCGACAGTTGTCACTCTGCGGGCAAATTGAGGTCAGCTCAAGATTTCTGTGTAGAGTGTGAGGAGGGTATGTGTGAAATATGCTCAGAAGTTCATCGTAATCAGAAGATGTCTAGAAATCATGTGATATCTTCCATGGAGGAATTTACAAGCAATCCACATAATGTAATGAGGATTGCAAAAGGGTTCAGCTGTCCTGAACACGAAGGGGAGGCTAAGGTTTTTTATTGCAAGGATCACAAGATTGCTTGTTGTAGCAAGTGTTTCAATTTATAGCCACAGAAACTGTGCCAGTGTTTCTGACTTGAACAAAGAACTGCCAAGTCTACTGCAGGAAATGAACCCAGACAGTGTAATAGAACAGATGAAGAAAATAGAAACTCATCTTAAATCGTTTACTGAAGTCCCAAGTAAATGACTTGACTAATAAAATTAGAGACCTAAAAAAGAAAATAAATGGTGTCCTTGATGAATTAGAAAGAAAAGTCAAGATGGAAGGACATAGAATTTGCAAGGAAGAGACGATAAGAAAACAGGAAGAGAACCACCATTGTCAGAGTTTGATAAATTCAATTAGAAATTCGCAATCGCTTTTAGAAACAGTAAAGAAATATGGAACAGAAACACAGGTGTTTCTTATGACAGAAAAAATGAAGTCACAACTTACTTCATACCTGGATCAGATCCAAGAAAGGTACACGAAGACTGAGACCACTACAGTCGTGTTTGAAATGAATCCACAAGTCCAGCTATTACTGTCAATAAGCCCTGACGGTTTGGCGACGATAAGTAGCAAAAGAGAACTCCAAAGGCTGTCTAATGAAGTTATCCAGAAGCTATCCAGAAACTGTCTGATTCAGATGGAGAGAATTATTGAGATCACAGTTAATTATTGTTGGCAACACAAGTATTGTACAATCACGTATTGATCATTTGATGCTAGCAGAGTATGCGAATTACGGACTACATCTGCTTGATTCCTCGTACAACCCAATTACAAGTTACGAATCGAAAAGCTGGATATTCGACGTCTGTGTTGTAAATGATAATGTTGAGGTGGCCGTGACAATGCCGTTAGAGAAAAGAGTCCAATTCATGTCTGTCACAAATGGGAAGATCACACCAACCAGGACGATAACCACGAGATATAGATGTTTTGGTATTGCTGCTGCTGGAAAGGGGAATATCGTTATAACTGGTGACTGTATTCATGAGAGTAAACCCTACTGGAGCCTTGTCAACAGTGAAGGGAAGGAGTCATGTCATCTGATTGAATGTCAGTGTAAGGGCTCATTTACCTATGTTGCTGTCGACTCATCCTTCAGACATGTCTACATTACTGTGAATAAGGCACATTCTCTGTATTGTTTTGACATGAGTGGCAGCCAGAATTTTGTCTACCATCCTGACAGTCTTAAGAATCCTCGTTGTGTTGCTACAGATAAATATGATAACGTGTATGTCGCAGGATATGGATCAAACAACATCCACAAACTGACACCAGATGGTGCTGTTATTCAGATTATATCTAATGGAGTACCCTCTAATCCTGGGGCTATTTGCTTTAATAAGGACGGTGATGTGTTTTTAATCACAAATGATTCAGACAATAGAAAGTTTTACCAATATAAACTAAAGTAAGATGTTACTCTGGTATAGTTTTGAGATGACGTGATTGGGTTTGAGTGAAATGGTGTCCTATAATTTATTTTGTTACATATTTTGTTCCTAAAATTTTAATACCTTGTATATTTTCAAATAAGTAAATCAATGTAAAATATCCACTATTTTGAAAGACCGTAACACCATGCAACAGCCAGCACCATATGTCGTTGTTGTTCATGTCATATCTAAATATGTCGACAATATGTCGACAATATACGTGTGTGTGTGTATATATATATATATATATATATATATATATATATATATATATATATATATATATATATATATATATATATATATATATATATATATATATATATATATATATATATATATATATATATATATATATATATATATATATATATATCGTCAAATACGATTTTTATGAGATATGTCTCAACAATATATAGAAATAAGATTTCATTTGCATTAATAACGTTGTCATTGCTAATTACGTTAAAGGAATCACATGTTTAAATGGTTGTTGTCAAAACGATAAACGGAAATAATTAAATTGTTAAACGAAATGTAAAACGCACGTTGAAATCGTACCCATCACAAAACAGTACATCAGCATCAACAATAACAGCAACTGCATCTACTACGACTGTGAGAAAAGAAAAGACTATTTCTGCTGCTAATCATAGCTCTGCTTTTATCAAAACCAATGGTACTGATAATGTTTGGTTCTGTACCTTTGAAAACATGCTTTAGGAATAAGATGTATATATAGGATGAAAACGACAAAGAAATTCTTTTACAATGTAAAGACATAGGAAATGAAATGTATCTTACATGCAGAGACACTACGGTTGTCTATACAGATCATACATGGAACTGATTTTATTCTTTAGACCATGTTATACAATTAGCCAAATGTACAATGTGCTGTTTGAATAAGAGAAGGAATCAGAGACACGTCCTAGAATGAAAATGAGACACGGCCTGCTTTAGCAAATCTAAGTATATTCCGAGGATATATGAACTGCTTTAGACTATGCAACTGATGTTGATACCATTAATAATACTACTACCACTACTACTACTACTACAATAACAAGGTAGAGTTACGTATAAATATACCGTATTTATATACGTGTACATGTTCTTAATTCAAATGATACAAAACACTACCAAATACCAAACAAATGATGCCAAACACTTTGAATGTACCCACGTAATCATGTCGGTCTGTATGGTCGTTCCTGTATGTTTGCGCCAAGTATGTAATTAGGAATATTTGCATATGATATTCCCAAATTCATTTTATTTGTGAGAGTACATGTTGTACACATGCAACTTCTGAAGAGCAAATATAATGATCCAAAATCCTTTTCCTCACTGCAAATCAGAGCGTAAGTTTCTTTGTAACGTGCATTATATTATGACAAAACCTTTAGTAATAAATAACCCAGTATAATTTAGTTGTACATATTCGTCAAAACTGCAGAGAAACGGTCGCTTTTTACCGCCCACCTCGTGACCTACATTACCTTTCAAATCTTATCTGTGTACATGGCCATGCGACCGCTCGACGTTCCACCCTAAACTGATATGTGTTAATTTGTTTGTTTAATGACCCTTTTGTCTATCGATCTGATTGTAGTAAATATACTCCACTGTCTAAATAGATAGCAATCAATTTGTTTATCCATGCATTGATCTCCCTGTAATTATTTATCTGTGTCAAATTAGTTTAACATTACGTGCGTTGGTTGGTATGTATGTCAACTTTTATTTCAAGCTCAGTGGTAATGACAGATTGCCTTCGTTTAATTATCAAGCTATCTCTGCATTTCATCAGTATGATTTTCCCGAGAAAGGTATTAGCAGCTTAGCACAAATGAAATTGTTATAGTATATCTGTATGTGTATATTATACGATTAGATTGAGAGACGCATATGCAATTTGACTTGTTCACTTGTATTTCAAGGCATACTATCTGATTTTCAGGTCTTCACAGTAATTTTTATTAATATTATAGTAATGTGTACACATTACTAAACTTTATGGACCATGTTATCACGATGAAGCAAAAACATTCTTGACGTGGACATAATAAATTCAAGATTCGTCTTTGACATTCATATATAGATAATATGATTACCAATAAGGTATAGCTAAATTTAAATTGCTTTTAAAGACTTGCAAACCTTTTGAATAGTCTCTTTTCGGCCTGTGGTACGGCTGTGGAGGATAAATGTGTTACCAACACAAATCTATCTATCTATCTATCTGTCTATCTGTCTATCTGTCTATCTATGTCTATCTATCTATGTCTATCTATCTATCTATCTATCTATCTATGTCTATCTATCTATCTATCTATCTATGTCTATCTTGCATGTGTATATGTATGTATAGGTGTCTATCTATCATATTAAAGCAATGAAAAATTAAACTCCGATATTTTTTTGAAGTTAGCTGTACTGCTTGAATATTAGAAATACTTATGACGCAGTCTTACTTAGTCGTCCGTCAGTCCTTCTTACTCGTCCGTCTGTCCGTTATCATAGGATTGGTATTTTGTCTACTCCTAAACTTCAAGGAAGATTGCCATGCAATTATACAGCAATAAACATTCCATGATTTTATGATAACAATATCGCCAGCAAAGTGGTCTACTTGAAAAGATTTGTTTACGCTAATTGTCCTGTATGGATGGTTCCAATATGGGTTTTTCGCTGCAAGACATTTGTTTTTTATCAATAGTGGTCCGCTGGAAAACGTTTTCTCACCATTCCTCCAAAATGTAAGGTCAGCTTAACATGGTGCTTTAACACGAAGATTGCTTATGGTGGCTAGCCGGGCCTAAATGGAAATTGTTCCGAAATGAAGTCTATAACAACTGCCACAATGACCGTTAGAAAAATATGTTAGTCACTATTTCTCATGAATAAAAATGATCATATCAGCATTAGAATTCTACATAAAGACTTCCAAATTTTTTTGGTTGATCCAAAATGAAAAGGGTGCATGTCAGACGCCCATCGTAAAATTCTTTAATAGTTAGTCCTTTAAAAATGGAATGTCATTTTGGCAACGTATTCTCATTAGAAGGTGTTACGATCATGTATTGCTGATCCCGAATGAAAATGACTAAATCCCAGTATCGCCGCCAAGTTGGCTATCTTGTAAACATTGTTATACCTACTGCCTCCAAATGGAGAGTATATCAAAATGGGATTTTCACCAGTATAACTTTTATAATACCTAGCTGGCATTACAGGAAAATTGTGTCCGTCGTGCATTCAATATGGATGCCAGGAATCTCTTAAAAACTTCATGTCACTACTCCCCTTTAATGCCTGTCAGTAGTATAGTGAGACGCTTCATCCTCAATCGAAAAATACATTACAGATTAGGGTACCTTAAAATACATTACAGATTAGCGTACCTTAAAATACATTACAGATCAGCGTACCTTAAAAATACATTACAGATTAGCGTACCTTATAATATATTACAGATTAGCGTACCTTAAAATACATTACAGATTAGCGTACCTTAAAATACATTACAGATTAGCGTACCTTATAATATATTACAGATTAGCGTACCTTAAAATACATTACAGATTAGCGTACCTTATAATATATTACAGATTAGCGTACCTTAAAATACATTACAGATTAGCGTACCTTAAAATACATTACAGATTAGCGTACCTTAAAATACATTACAGATTAGCGTACCTTAAAATACATTACAGATTAGCATACCTTAAAATACATTACAGATTAGCGTACCTTAAAATACATTACAGATTAGCGTACCTTAAAATACATTACAGATTAGCGTACCTTAAAAAACATTACAGATTAGCTTACCTTAAAATACATTACAGATTAGCGTACCTTATATGTAAAGGTAGATCATGATCTAATGTCGTTCATTCTCATGATATCAGTTGAGACCCATGTTTCTTATGTGTGTAGAAGGAGATCACACTCTAATGTTGTTTATTCTCATGTAAGAAAAATTATTGTGCAGAAACCGAAATTGTAACAGGTGAATAACATCATAACATTATACACTCTGCCTTATGGCATATGTATACAATAACTTTAACCAAATCAGCTAGGCCTACAATAACTTGAACCAAATCAGCTAGGCCTACAATAACTTTAACCAAATGAGCTAGGCCTCTCTTAAATCTTGAATAGTTCAAACTCTCCTGTGAGTGTAATACCCTTGTGAAGTACAGTGTTTATGTACATTAAAATGGCTGACATATATTCAGTCTTGTAGAATAAAAAAGCCTTGACAATGACGATAGGATTACAAATTTCAAGATGAAAGGTTTTGATTTCAGCTCTGTAAAGATGTTCCTATACTAAAACTGGTTGTACTGCAGTATAAATAGTTTCAACACCAGCTGAGAATACCTTTTATTAGTTTATATTGAAATGATATCGAAACTGAACACAAGCTCGAAGTGTTTCAAACCAAATGCCTGCGACGCATCATGAGGATCTTCTGGCCAAACACGGTCTCAAATGAGGAACGTCGGCACAGAGCGGGTGCAAGCACCATCTCTGAAATCATTTCAACTTGGCGATGGAGATGGCTCGGCCATGTCTGCAGAATGCCCCCTGACTCACTACCAAGGGTGGCACTGAGATGGACCCCACAAGGGAAAAGGAACCGTGGCAGACCCAAAGAGACCTGGCGACAAACAGTGGAGAGACACCAGAGGCCTCACCTATCAGACCGCCCCAGCAATAGCTGCTGACAGACGGAAATGGTGCTCCCTTGCTGTTGCCTCAAGCACCAGACGGCACAGAGAGGATTGGTTGATTTGATTGATATAGAAACTAGAAGACTGAACATATCTTGTCTCTGAAAAATCAACTTACCACTACTTGCATCAGGAATATAAGTTTTGTCAAGATCAAATGGATCATCATCAGAGACTGAAATTCACAAAAGTAATCAGCCAATTACAAGTGATCAAAATGTTTATAACAAACACTATCTGTTTAAGCAGTTAAAGGAAATTTATCAAATATTCACTTGCATGCAATATCAAAACTCAGTACCATGCTAACCATTTCAGCTGATCTTTACAGATCTCCAAAGGATCACTTTAAAAAATATTCTCCCTTTTTTTTGTCAACATGCTCAGCACACAAACTATCTGAATAACCTATTTGCATAAAAAATGACTTGAAAAGATGTATCAATCTCATTAGATAAATATCTTTTAAAATTCACAATTGGGGATATAATATAATGATTAGCTCATGCAAAACCCACTAAAGACATACATAAAATTGTGTAGGCATGTCTGTATGTATCGAGATGACCATAATATATTTTGATGCAATGGACATGTTGGCTGTGATATTCGGGTAGTCGTGCCTAGCAATGCAAAGGCCAAACTTCATTAATGGTTTAGATTAATCTCATCGGTCAGGTATTATATATGCATTGTTTATAGTTTAGGGCATGTCAGCACAATATTGATCACATGGTGCCGATTTAAAAATTATATAACAACAATAAAGAACTGCAAATAAATAATTAACTTAGACCAAACATGTCCAAAAACATGTAAAAAAATATAAACGATAAAAATGTAATGTTAAAACTTTGTAAAACATATACATATACAATAACAGATAAAGGTAAAATGTATCAAATGCTTTCAATAAAGAATTAAACTGTGTTATAAAAACTGCATTCCCCCCAAAAGACCATGATTTTCTCTGGTGGATCACACATTTTACACTAACATGACCACGATGCTCATTACTATATAAAGTGACTGCCAAACCACAAACTCCTGCTAAAATGACCACTGTATCCCAAATTAGTGTTGATTATGCTCAGTTACAAGTAGATTTAAAACAAAGAGAGACTCCTTTTTCACTGATTATAAACATGCACTGTACTCTCACTTTGCAATAGGACTATTACATTTTTCAAGGCAGAACTGGTTTTAGGTTGGACAGATTGCATGAAATTGATACTTAGGTTCAAAATCCTAGCATACACTTGACACATTGTTTTTCCATTCTGCAGTGCCTTATTTTAGCCAGTGTGATTTTATGTGTGTATGAGAGCACATGCTGGAAATCTCCAATTTGTCTGCCTCACAATAAAGGCCACTTCTAGAATTTTCTCTTTTCTTCTTGAATATATCTGACATTTTGGCACAAATATTTTCCATTATTCTTGATGGGGAACACGATTATAATCCTGTCATATCATTATTTTCATTTTAGAGTTTTTGCAAGGAAAGGCTGCATTAAAGGCAGTTGCTTAATATAAAAAAGCAAATCTATACCATCAAATGCAAGAAATACAATGGAATGATACCTGCATATCATGAACTACCTTTCTATGACATTTTGAACAAAAAAAAACAACAACCACTGATTGCTGTATGGCCAGAATGCGAAGTATGTTTCATTATAATAAAATGTTCTAAAGAAATTGAAATGACTTTACCATGAAAGAAAAATTGAAAATGCAACAAGAAAAGTCTGAACATAGGTCACAGAGTATCCAATTCTGTTATAAAAACTCATCCCCAAACCATTTTAATGCAATTGGTTATAATCAAATATAATCAAGAAAAGTTGAAACAAATGTTAATCATGATCAGTGTAGCATGAAATATAGGTCACTATGACTTACTTTTATAGGTCAGTATGACTACTTTTATAGGTCAGTATGACTTACTTTTATAGGTCAGTATGACTTACTTTTATAGGTCAGTATGACTTACTTTTATAGCTCAGTATGACTACTTTTATAGGTCAGTATGACTTACTTTTATAGGTCAGTATGACTTACTTTTATAGGTCAGTATGACTTACTTTTATAGGTCTGGTCAGTATGACTTACTTTTATGGCGATGTTGCATTACTATCAGCAAAATAGAACTTGAACTTTAAGTGCAAAATGTTCCCATTAGTCGGACTAACAGATACCATCAATCTATGGGTTGGAACCTGGTTTTCGATCCGGCCAACAACAAAAATGTGAAGAAACTGCTTTGTGGTAAATCAAATAGCTATCGTTGATCAAGTTTGTATTCACCAGTGCAGCTGCGAATGTTTTTAAAATAAATATTTAAGAGAAAACAACAAAACAAAACCAAGAAATCTTTTTTGTAGAGTACACCTTTTATTTAAAAAATGTGAATGCTTATTAAAGCTTCAGCCAAGGTGACTCAGCAAAAAAAAAACCAGTAGACATAGTTCAGGTTAAAGTCAGTCATCATTTAGGTTAAAATCATTGACATAGTTCAGATTAAAGTCAGTCTTCATTTAGGTTAAAATCATAGACATAGTTCTGGTTAAATATCATAGTCATATCTACAGCTTGCAACATAAAAACATTTTCATCTCAAACCATCAACAAGTAGCAAATCTGCACAAAAAGCCACAAAAATGTTTGACCTTAGAAAATAATGAAGCCACAAATATAAGTAGAGTTGTATTAAATACTGGATCAGTTGCATCTGCAACTGATGAATTTTTTTAATAATCTGAAACATAAAATTAATTGTTAAAAAGTAAGCAGCTAACACTAAAAATAAAGAATATTTGCGACTTTTATCCATATCAGAAGTGTCAAACCTCCTTATCAATTATGCAAAATTTCTGAGACTGACAGTTCAATATAAAATCATCCCATGACATTAAAACAACCATAAAATTATGTGTAAGGAATTTGTTTGATTAGGATTTTTAACGTAGTTGTATGTGATGGTGGATGGAAATTTAGTACGTAATTTACTTGAAGTAGTTCTTTAATATACGATTTGGCTAATTTCGGACTTATTTACACTGAAATTTAAAGTTACTCCCCCCCCCCCTTTATTTTCTACATGAAGTGTTTACTTGAGCTGTTTACGTCGGACCATTGTACCGGTCAGCGCACGTGTCACTCTCTGCGCATGTCAGATAGTCCGGTGGCGGCACGTGTATGCAGCTCTTTATATATATCCTTTTGGACCGGTCCAGCGTCTGGTTCTTTTCCAGCGAAGGGTCTTTCCAGAGTGGAGTGAGATAATCTCCGTGTTGCTGTTGCGGAAAGCACAGTCGCCATTGCTTGGCGTTCGACCAGTGTGGTCATAGATTTCTTATTAGCAAGACGATACAATCGTCTGGTTTGCTTTGGTGTTGAAAATGGTAAGAAGTTCAGCTTGGCCCCATTAATTACCTGATTTATAAAACTATTTCTATTCTCCTAATTTCCTTCCTAAATTTTAGTCTCCATCCACCTAAAACATTCTTAATTTATAACTGCTTATTTAATTAATTATTTATCTTAAATAAACCTTATTATTTTCTTTGGAATTTCATCTTTGCTTTTTCCTTTCAGTAAGTAATAATTTTACTTTAATGAAATGAGCTATATCTTATTCTTTCTTTCTCTTCTCTCTGTCGCTCAACGTTTAGAACTTTATCTTTCTCTCTCTCTCCCTCTTCCTCTCCAAACTAAATTATATCACCGAATACTCTTTTATTAGTAACGAACCTGGACTGATATACGTGGTTACTAATTAACCCCCGTTACATATTTTTGGCGTCGCCGGTAGGATATTCGGTGAAATTTACAACTACTGTAGTTGGTATAGTCGTACCGCAATAAAATTTAGTCATGTCGTCTGCTCGGAGATTACTTGAATATTGGGGTAACAGAATTGTTGGTGTGTTTACACCCAAACCAGAACAAATTATGGTTGAAAGAAGACCAGCTGTGTCTGAAATAGAGGAGATTTATTCTCCTGATGAGGAATTTTATGATACAAGTATGGAAATTGTGGACGATGGTGTCCAGACACCCGCACGTACCAAATATTTAGATACACCTATTGGCAAACAATTCGTAACGAGGTCGAGGCTGCATATAGAATCTAAGCCATACAATGTCAAGGTCGAATTACCCCACAAGCACAATGCAGCACATCTTGATGATGAAATATCTTTGCACGTTTCAAATAGTAATTTAAAGATAAGGAAAGATGAAATGTACTCACCGAAAGAGGATACGAATGGCATCCGTGCCAGTAATCCACCTGAATCCTTTGAAACATTTACAAACACCAACTGTAATGCATTTGTAGGAACACCAACCAGCGGATCTTCGATCCGAAAATCAGTCGCACAAAAATGCATACATAAAAACACTAATACAAGTGATGAATTGTATCATCAGGACACACACCAGGACAATAAACACGGTTATTTTGTGGATCGTTTCGCTAAAAAGCAGAATGTGCCTAATCCATCACGCGGTAACAATGTTTCTTTATCCGCTATGGAAACGCCGCTTCCTCTTCCAGCAACAGAAAAACTTGAGTCTCCTTTAACTCGTGCCAACATAAATAATTCACACCCAATGAATCTTTCCGTAGCTCGAGAAGCTGAATGGGACCACAATATATTGTGCAATATTTCCCGTTGTTCAAATGGTTGTTGTACAAACGAGTCCGCGCGTTCAATTTGCTCTTGGGCAGTAGATAGCGGTCACGTGACGTCAGAAGCCGAGGAATCCCGAATCGCGTGCAATAGTGTGCCCCATTCAAGGTCAAGTGGGCGTTGCATAAACTCGGTAATACACAAGTCTAATTGTACTGCGTACAATAGTTCTGGCGGTGACTTTAATCACAGGGAATCAAACAAAGTGAATGAATTTGGGCAAAATAAATACTCCGAAGGTACCGAACGATTTAGGAAAGAAAAAAAACCTGACAAATTTGATGGTAAAAACGTAGAATGGCAAGATTATATTGTACATTTTGAGCAAGTTGCTTATTGGAATAATTGGAATAAAAGTGAAAGGGCTCAACAACTTGCAATGAGTTTAAGAGGAGTAGCACAACGGCTACTAGGTGATTTAGATCGAACTAAAATAGGGGACTATGCCTATCTTAAAGGTGCTTTAGAACAAAGATTCAGTCCAATAGAAAGGAAACTGCTTATAGATGCGAGTTTAGAAATAGACGAAGACAAAAATCGGACTCCGCTGCCGACTATGGTTACGCGTTAAGGCGACTAGCCTGTCGCGCATTTCCGACGATTCCCGTTTCGGCTAGGGAAGATATATTGATAGATCAATATATATGTGGGCTAGGAAGTCAGGAAATTAGAAAGCATGTTCAATTTGGGCATCCTAAAACTCTAGATGATGCAATGGCTAGTGCCACTGAGTATGAGGCCTTTGAAGGGACTTGGTCAAGTTTACAAAAACCTATAAATAAGGAGATCCCCGTTAGAGCTCTTAGGTCTGAACAGGACCTGTCCCAAACCAATACCGAGAAAAGTAATCAGAAAGAAAGTAAAGACAGTGACACGCGGTCAAATATTGATAACCTTACAAGAACAGTTAAATCTCTCCAAGAATCTGTGGACACTGTAGCAAAACTGTCTACGGAAAATACAAGACAAATAAATCTGGTAATTGGAAATATGCAAAAGACGGATAGGAATACTACCTATCGAGCGAAACATCAGACTACCAGAGCGAATCCGATAGAGTGTTATACTTGTCATGGATTGGGTCACATGAGTAGGGACTGCCCCGCGAAAAAGAACCCGAACAGACCAAATAGTATGTTAGATATTCGGGTGAAGCCGGAACAATCGGCTAAGAATAGTGTAGAGTTAAACTAGAACGGGCTGATCTTGAGGCCGAAAGTTTGGCCCCCTGTTTCGAACGTAATAAGAAGAGTAATACAGACTCTGAGAGGCCAACTTTAAGATTAACTGCAATTGCTAAAACCTGTTGGTTTGTTTCTGTTGACGTGTGTAAAACGTCTGTGAAATTTTTAGTAGATACTGGGTCCGCTGTAACACTTATTTCTAAACAAGTATTTGAAAAACTTGAGTCGGGAAAACCTGATTTAAAACCAGCACGCTCACAACTAACCGCTGCAGACGGAGGTTTATTAAACACTTATGGGCAAGCAGTCTTCAAATTTAAGATAGGTGGAAGAGCTTTTGAAAGCAATACAATAGTTGCTGATCTAAATGGGTTACCTGGAATAATTGGTTTAGATTTTCTAGGGAAAAATAATGCAGACTTAAGTTTGAAGAAGGGCATTCTGAAAATTAGAAAACTGAAAATCAGTTTGGAAAGGGAAAATAGTTTTTCCTGTGCAAGAATACATGTAACGGACTCGATTGCTATCCCTCCGAAATCAAATATATTTGTTAAAGGAAACGTACAGGGAGAATGGGAAATAACTGAAGAAGGCATTGTCGAACCTCTCGAACAATTTTCCGAAGAAACTGGTTTGATTTTGCCGAAGTCTGTAGTAAAACCCAAGAATTCGGAAGTTTTTTTTCCCGTAGTTAATTTCACTTCTGAACCGATCACCCTAAAGAAAGGGATACCGATAGCTCAAATATATCCTGTGCAAAGTGTTTGCTCTGGAACTGTTTCAAAATTAGAGACACCTTTTAATTCCGATAAACCAGTACCAACTCATCTTAAACCTTTGGTAGACGGAGTTTCTGAACAGGTTTCAGTCGAACAAAAAAAATCGTTACAGAAACTAATAGCCGAGTACGCCGATGTCTTTGTAGGACCTGATGGTATGTTAGGAAGAACCGATAAAGTAAAACATGTAATAGACACTGGCGACAGTAAACCTATAAAACTGACTCCTCGTAGATTACCATTATCTCAGAAGGAAGTGGTGGAAAAAGAGATTGACCGTATGCTTGCTGAAGATGTAATAGAACCAAGTGATAGCCCTTGGGCTGCGCCTATCGTTTTGGTAACTAAGAAAGACGGAACGCCTAGGTTTTGCGTAGATTACAGGAAATTGAACGCCATAACTCGCAAAGACGCGTATCCGCTTCCTAGAATGGACGATTCCCTAGACGCACTCTCTGGCGCGAAATGGTTTTCCACGTTAGATCTTGCTAGTGGATACTGGCAGGTAGCGTTAGATGAAAACGATAGAGAAAAAACAGCATTCGCTAGTTACAAAGGACTATTTCAGTTTAAGGTGTTGCCGTTTGGTCTATCTAACTCGCCAGCTTCTTTTATGCGTTTGGTCCAAGTCGTGCTACACGGAATGACGTTCGAGCAGTGTCTAGCTTATCTAGATGACATTATTGTGATTGGTAGTACTTTTGAGTCGGCTCTGGAAAATTTGAAATTAGTCTTCGAGCGCTTCCGTGAGGCCAACTTAAAATTTAAACCATCTAAATGTTGCTTGTTTCAAAAGCATGTCTCTTATCTAGGACACGTTGTGTCCGAAGACGGCATTAAATGCGATCCAAAGAAGGTAGAGAGCGTTAAGAATTGGCCAACACCGAAAAACGTGTCAGAAGTAAGAAGTTTCCTTGGTACAGCTTCATACTATAGGAGGTTTATTAAAAACTTCTCTTCAATAGCATACCCTTTATCTCAGTTGACTCAGAAAAACAAACCATTTACTTGGTCACAAACACACCATGAAGCTTTTGATAAGCTGAAAACACTTTTGACAACATCACCTATTCTTACATATCCTAGCAGGGATGGGACATTTATTCTAGACACAGATGCAAGTTCGTATGGCATTGGAGCGGTTTTGTCGCAGCTCCAAGATAATACGGAAAAAGTTATTGCTTACGCTAGTAAGACTCTGAATAAACAACAGAGAAACTATTGCACCACCTATAGGGAACTATTAGCTGTAGTTACATTTGTCAAAGAATTCAAACACTATTTGTGGGGAAGAAAGTTCATTGTCAGGACAGACCATAGTTCACTGAAATGGCTTAAAAATTTTTTAAGAACCAGAAGGCATGGTCGCGCGATGGTTGTCAGTATTAGATGCGTATGACTTTGAAATACAACACCGTAAAGGTTCTTTGCATGGAAACGCAGACGGACTAAGCAGGATTCCGCGTAAATGTAAACGCAACGAGTGTCGGGACTGCTTGCGTGTTAGTGCAAAGAAATTTATTATAAACCAAACAGTTGTCGGAACAGTTTCTCAACAGTCAGACGAGACTGCTGTAGAGCAGGAGCAAAATACCACAAGTGGAGTGTATGGCTCCAGCGGTAATGCCGAAAGCGAGTCGAATTGGTTAGGCTCTTGGAGTGCGGAACAAATAAGGGAGTTTCAACAGAATGACCCTTGTATAGGGTTAGTGTTGAGATTAAAGGAAGAAGGTGCTGAGAAACCTCTTCCATCTCAATTAGTTGGGGAGAGACAGGAAGCGAAGTCCCTGCTGAGACAGTGGACTAGTTTGGAGGTCCAAGATGGCCTGTTATATAAGCGTTGGGAGACCACTCATAGTAAGCAGAAAGTGTTGCTACTGGTGGCCCCTCCTGAGATAAGGTGTCACTTGTTAAAGAATCTACATGAATGTAGGACTGGGGGACACCTCGGTAGAACGAAGACTCTGAGTGCAATTAGGCAAAGATTTTATTGACCTGGTCAGACGGATGAAGTGGCAAGATGGTGTCAGATGTGTAATCTGTGTGCACGTGCCAAATCCGTACCATGTCGCAGGCGAGCTCCTTTACAGCGACAGAAAACTGGTTATCCGTTGGAACGAATTGCTCTAGATATTCTTGGTCCACTACCAGAAACTGATGTGGGTAATTTATACATCATGGTAGTTGGCGACTATTTTACGAAATGGAAAGAGGCATACGCTATACCTGATCACACTGCGCAGACGGTCACCGATAAATTGGTCACTGAATTTATATGTCGTTTTGGGTGTCCGCGATACATTCACACTGACCAAGGAAGAGAATTTGAGTCAAATTTATTTACTTCTTTGTGTGAGAAACTAGAAATATGCAAAACTCGAACAGCACCATATCGACCGCAATCAGACGGGATGGTAGAAAGGTTCAACAGAACCTTACAACAAATGCTTTCAATGTTCGTTGATGAGCACCAACGAGATTGGGATGAACACTTACCCTATGTAATGATGGCGTATCGTACATCAGTTCACGAAAGTAGCGGCTGCACTCCTAATCTCTTGATGTTCGGGCGAGAAATATCCCTTCCAATTGATATTATGGTTGGTTTACCTCCACAACAAGATGAGGAGATGTGTGCTGTCGAATATGTTCAATGGGTTCAAAATACCCTCAGGCATGCATATGAATTCGCTTATGAAAATCTGAATAGTAGTTTCGCTAGACAAAAGTTTTACTATGACAGAAAAACTGAATTAGGTCATTTTGAAGTGGGAAAATGGGCTTGGAGGTGGTATCCACCTAAGAGCAGAGAAAAATTAGGACTAGGATGGGTTGGTCCGTATAGAATCGTACAGCAGATTTCAGATGTAGCATATAAAATACAAAGAACCCCTGACTCTACTCCCATCATCGTGCATATAGATCATTTGAAGCCATATCAAGGTGATAAGATCCCCGATTGTTGGAATCTACCTTTAAATGCTCACAAAGAATCTAGTGATAATATCGAAGAAAATGGCTCAGATTACACAGAGGAGCCTAATATGTCTGTGGAATCTGACATCATTGATAGTTACTTCGGTATGAATTTTTGTCACAAAAATGTACCGTCGGAGGTAAAAACTCCTCCAGTAATGTTCTCCAGAGCAGGGAGAAATATCAAGCCCCCAACTAGATATTCCCCTTGATACATATTATAATGCTTTCTTTGTTAGTGGAATATTAGTGGAATATTGAATTCTTGTTGTGGCATACAGATTATTTATTGATTGTTTTTTTAATATATAAATAATTGAAGAAAATGTTACACATACATTCTCTTTAAATTGTAATGATTGTATAATTTACCAAGTACAGTCAGTTAATTTTTTTTTTTTTTTGTTGTGTGTAGATATGATGGCTTCTTCATGAAACCTATTCTACAAGAAGTCAAATATTTTGACTGTAGTAAAAGTATTCTTAAAATGTCATTAAGAGACTTTTCAGTTAGTTGTGGTTGTTTCTATTGTATAGACTGACCAGATAGACTTACATGTCAATGAAGATGAGCTGACGGATTTCCTGGCACAAGAAGGGATACAAGAAGATGAAAGGGGATTCCGTATCCCCGTAACAATGGATGGCATTTCTTGTCCGATCGAAGGTTGTCACCCCTGCATGTACTGGGATGTCCGAAAGTACTTACGACACTGGGAAGAGATTCATCGTGCCATTTTTACTTTTAGATTATGTCCAATCTGCCGACAGACATTCAAGAGGCCGAGTGATCTTCGTCGTCATCTGCGACGGCTACATAACCTGGATCAAGATATGACCGAAACATTGGTCGCAAAATCAAAGACGGAGACGCGGGCCAATAAGCGTTATATCGATCCAGGCTTTTTCCTTCCACCAAGAGTGAAAGACAAACCCAGTGGAGGCATTGCTTCCAGTGTATCTTCAACTCTACCTTCCTCTTCAAGTATTCTTGTACATCAATCCTCATTCTCTAGAGGAGGCTCTGCTTCCTGTAACAACACCTGCTCGACAACACTTTTGTCTGATCCTATTCCTTTTGCCTCTTGTGAAGGAAGTGCAACTTCCTGTTTCTCTTCAACTCTGTCTTCTGTATTTGATATTTCTGTCCCTCCATTACCCTCCGCTCGAGAAAACATTGCTTTCTCTTACAACCAAACACCATCTGCTCCAGAGGGGTGTGTCATTACTGCTGAAGAACCTTATAACAGACCCCTTGTCATCCCTCCAGTACCATCGTCAACAGACAAACTTCAAGAATATATCAGCTGGATCAAGGAAAGTCAAGAGAAATTAACAGATGCTTTAAAAACAGCTGTAGCGCGTTTAGCGACCATAGAGGGGGAAAACAGAGTCGCAAAGGAAAGAGATGCCAGAAGGTTGCTGGAGCAGGACAACAGACGCTTGCGAGCTGCGCTATACCAAAAAGACTCGTATGACTATAGCCGGCTGAATGTATACGTCCCAAGAGATGAAATAGTTGAGTTCGAAGAAAGACCAGACGGAACCCTTCGCGCTGTCAAAAGATTGAAGACAGGGGCACTACCATTTACAGGCCAACCACCACGGTATCCTGCAAAACCTTACACCATTGTCCAGGAGGAATAAACCAGAAACCTGAAGACCAAAACTGAAACCCATACATCGTCAAGATTCCCCTGTCTATGCATTTTAAACGTTATCAATATTGTTTGAATCAATTGACTATAAGGTTATACGTAGGCATTAATAATTTCAAATCAACCTGAAATACTCACTAGATGGTGCTGATATTTTAGTAAATTTAAAATAAAATAAAAATAGTACTGTATTGAAACTAGTCAGGATGTTATATTTTGAGATGAAGTGTTTTTATTAAAGAATCATAATAATGATGATGATGGTGATAATGATAATAATAGTAGTGATAATAATAGTGATAATAGTAGTAATGATAATAATAATAATAATAACAAGTGTGTGTGTGTGTGTGTGTGTTTTGACATTCTTTGAAGTATAATAATATGTACGTCACTTTCTCAGCAAGAGTTGTATTCGTTAAATTTGTATAACATTACTTTGCATGTGATCATTCTCAATCTTCTTTTGGTAATGTAAATCCAAATATGTTACAAATGCTGGAATTTAGATGCATGTTAGTTTAATAGAAATGAAATGACATTTGTATATTGAAATGTTATGATTACCCTCTTAGACGTAATGTGCGGAGCACATTGGGTTTAAGAGGGGGGGGGATGTGATGGTGGATGGAAATTTAGTACGTAATTTACTTGAAGTAGTTCTTTAATATACGATTTGGCTAATTTCGGACTTATTTACACTGAAATTTAAAGTTACCCCCCCCCCTTTATTTTCTACATGAAGTGTTTACTTGAGCTGTTTACGTCGGACCATTGTACCGGTCAGCGCACGTGTCACTCTCTGCGCATGTCAGATAGTCCGGTGGCGGCACGTGTATGCAGCTCTTTATATATATCCTTTTGGACCGGTCCAGCGTCTGGTTCTTTTCTAGCGAAGGGTCTTTCCAGAGTGGAGTGAGATAATCTCCGTGTTGCTGTTGCGGAAAGCACAGTCGCCATTGCTTGGCGTTCGACCAGTGTGGTCATAGATTTCTTATTAGCAAGACGATACAATCGTCTGGTTTGCTTTGGTGTTGAAAATGGTAAGAAGTTCAGCTTGGCCCCATTAATTACCTGATTTATGAAACTATTTCTATTCTCCTAATTTCCTTCCTAAATTTTAGTCTCCATCCACCTAAAACATTCTTAATTTATAACTGCTTATTTAATTAATTATTTATCTTAAATAAACCTTATTATTTTCTTTGGAATTTCATCTTTGCTTTTTCCTTTCAGTAAGTAATAATTTTACTTTAATGAAATGAGCTATATCTTATTCTTTCTTTCTCTTCTCTCTGTCGCTCAACGTTTAGAACTTTATCTTTCTCTCTCTCTCCCTCTTCCTCTCCAAACTAAATTATATCACCGAATACTCTTTTATTAGTAACGAACCTGGACTGATATACGTGGTTACTAATTAACCCCCGTTACATGTAAAACAATTTCAGTTATATCGCTATGATGTCTGCAGTGAGGCAATTTATAGTGATGTCTAGCACTGGGGCATCATGCCACAGTGAATTGCTCAAATGAATTGACATTCATATTTCTAGGATCCTCTGTTTTGGCTAATTCATCGATTAATAGCTAGTTGATATAGTCTACATGTTCTGAGTTAACGAAAATAGGGTTGTATAATGCCGGCGGCTTCTATCTCTGCTATTTTGATTAATTACTATTTCTAGTTAACCGTTTAGGACTGTACTGTACCTACTCATTGTGTTCATAATCCCTGATGTTTCATTTGTAAACATCATAGCATTCAAATTTGGATTTTTCTCTTCATTATTTCTCTGGTACATATACATATTGACTGCCCTGTCATGCGGTTTACCTCGGTAATATTGTTAGAGTGCAAAAAAGTTTCCGAATCAGTGCTCCGAGCGACCGCGTCACACTGTATGTGCCGCGAAACACAAAACTGATTTTCTTCTTCTTTCTTTCTCACTGGGGGCTATACATTCGTAATGTAGCAATGTTTAAAATATAAAGCTGTCAATTCAATAAATAATTTTTGGAAATTTTGATTAAATATACATATGCAACAATTGCTCATGCTGGTTTGCATATTCCAACAAAAATTGTGGGTTTTGCTAGAACTGTGGTCTCTGTTAGTTGTGGGTGTTGTAGGTTTTGGTGGATTAGCGGGCTCTGTTGATTGTAGGTTTTGCCAGAAGTATATAAGGATTTGTAGGCTGCTTGTGGGGAGTTCATTCAGCTAGTAGCCATCAAACTAGAAATCAAGAGTTCGAATTTACTTCATTCTCCCCTCGTTAGTCAGCTGATTAGAAGTCAATTGGTGCCATACTCCAATGTAATATTATTAGGACCTAGCTGCTTGGCCGTTACATTATATATATATATATATATATATATATATATATATATATATATATATATATATATATATATATATATATATATATATATATATATAGCAATATATTCTCATAAAACTTGCTGCGCTTATCCAGAAATGCTGTTATATATATGCGTGTGTGTGTGTGTGTGTGTGTATGTATGTATGTGTGTGTGTATGTGTGTGTGTGTCAAACTCTTCACATTCACTTTTATCTGGCAAATCTTCAATTGGAAATAAAAGAGCACGAGTAAACACATTTATTCTTACGTAATAGACCAATTCTTGAAGACACAAAAACTACAAGGAAACATAAAGATGACTGTGCATGCCATTGTTAATATTTATCAATGCGACTTTTGCATATTGCTGACTTTACAACACCAGACACACTAAATAAGAAACAGTTCTTTATTTAAAATTAACGGTGGTTATAAAAAAAATGCTGCTGACAACAGTAACACTATTTTGTATATGGTTAGGATTCATCATTTAACAAATATACTTTAATCGTTTGCAACAGGTTCCAGTGACCATAGGTGTTACAGATCAAGACACAGACGATCCAGTAGACCCGCCATATTTGGAGTTGAGTGTAAGTGTTTAAACTTCATAAGGCGACACGAGGACATGTCAGAACATTTGTAATAAGGTAAATAACAATAAATTCGTATTTATGGCGAATTTCTGTTATATATATATATATATATATATATATATATATATATATATATATATATATATATATATATATATATATATATATATATATATATATATTATTCATTTCTCATAAAACTTGCTGCGCTTATCCAGAAATGCTGCTGATAAGTCGTAACACTATGTTGTTCATTATTTATTGTTGTATAGATAATCAAGTGAAAATATAGTTGATTAAATTTACAGCTTTATCCAGAAATGCTGCTGACATTGTTATCTAAAGGCGCCCTAATTTGCCTATTGGCGGTAATTGAGGGGGGAGGGGAGGGAGTGCATGGATACGTCTAGCAGCAACCATCAAAGTATCTTAAGCCAGTCCAAGTTTTATTGTTTTCTAACATGCAAATTTTCAACCTCTCTAAACAAAATCAGTATAGAAACAAAATCATTCTCTGATCCGAAGAAATATAGAAAATGGAATTTTTTTTATTGTTTTATTTATTTCATAGATCCCAAGTATTGGCGATTTGCCCAATGATATTCTTGTGGCTGAGTCAACAGAAATTGAAGTGGATCTATATGGGGCAAGCACGATTGTCTACATTCCGGGCATCCCCGACAGGGACACTTCATTCGATATCAACGACAGAAACATTGATCCAGTGAATTGTATGCACGTAATACTAGTAATATTTGTATAGAGTGTGGTAAACGTTATTCTAAACTTTATTTTGATTCCTTGGTAATTATATACAAAATATGATACATGTGTATCCGCTATACTTCCTTAAAACATACATTAATCAATTTGGCTTGATTGCTTGCATAAAATTATTTATTTCAGGTCAGTACACGATGTTTTTGACTGAGACGATGGTCGAATACCGTGGTATAACGTATACAATCCTAGAGGGATCTTCACAGAAACATACCCGGCTATTTGTATCCAGTCTTGGTTATTTATGTGGGATAAAGGCGTGTCAAAATGCAAAAATTATAAAAATAATGTTGTGTATGCTTATATATACCACAAACAAAATGTAACAATTTCAATGGGTAATTTCAATTTACTTTGTGAATAAGGATATGAACTTATGTGCATACGGTGAGAATAATGCAGTGTTTTGATTAAAGTGATCCTTATTTGTAATCTAACTTTATACATATTGAATGCTCGAGAGATTTATCACATCGAAGCTCTCTTAGCTAAGAGTAGGAAGACGAAGCAAAGAAATAGTTACTTGAAAGACCTTTTCAAGCAAAAAGTCTGGATTGAATTGATGACTTATAATCACCTGTGAAGAAAAAAAACAAGAACACACAAATGAATACATGGGAACTTTATTACATTTTTGAACCTTAGTTCGTACACTGCTTCTTGTGCTAAAGATGAACTACCTCATCGCAAACCACAAGAGAATCTATCTTATGTCATCAACACGACGACAGTCATCTTCCAGGAACTCACTGGGTAGCTATCTACTTTCCTCAAGAGGGATGTGTGGAGTATTTTGATTCGTATGGATTACCCCCTTTGGAAGACGATATCATTGGTTTTATGAGAATAAATGCCCAGACGACACGACTCAATAATGTGAAATTACAAGGCACAGCTTATATGGTGTGTGGACAATATTGTTTCTATATCCTGATTCAACGCAGTCTTGGATATTCTTTAGAACATTTAGTGACTTATTTTGATCGTCACTCGAATAAACACGATGACAAAGTAGATTGATGGTTTTGTGACCATTATGGCTATATGTCGTCTTTAGCTAGGAAAAGTAGTGTATGTTCAATGGCAAAATGACTTCCAATAGTGGAAATCTTAATTTAATGTCTAAAAGAATGTTGTTGTGATCATAACAAAATGTTTGTTAGTTTAAAAATTGTTAGTTGAAGAAAAAAAATGTGAATTAAACAAACGTTTGTTAGTTGAAAAAAATGTGTTTTGTTAATTGTATGTTATTTGGATCAAAATGCTGTCTTTTGAAACAAATGCGTCTATTAATATAGATGCTATTTGTCTTCTTTCTATCGTGTAATTAGTAGATTTGCGATTAGGATTCTGCCCGTGTGTGTGTATAGTACATTGTACGGTTTGTTTTGATATGTGTATTTTCCGTGTTCCACCCTTGAACAGTGTTTAGGTGTGCTCCCAAGAAATATAAAGAAGGAACAAATCTGAAAAAAGTCAGCTGGAATTGAGGTTTCTCTTTGCGTATACATTTTTGTCAAGCTGTTAATACATGGCAGATTACATCCGCATACAATATCAAAATGATATGCATATAAACAACAGTCATTGCCTTTCTTAAATTAGGTTTTATTGGTTAGCCGTCGTTAATCTTTAATTATTTTTTAACGCATTTCTTTTTTAATAAAAGATTTAATGCTTTCTATTGTAGTAACGGTAATTATGATGTTTAGTTATTTGCTGTAATTTTCTATACTCCAGTCTATAGCAAAGCGTTTAAGTTTGTTCAGTATTTTAATTTCACGCCCACAAAAGGATACCAAGTTTGTCTTGAAAGAGGATTGAAAGTCTAAGTTACGCAGAAGTGAAGGAAAATATCTCTTTGTTACTACAGTTAGGTATCGTTGTGTTCATTATAATCATGCTTGACGTATATTTGTGTTTTGTAGGTCATATTGATTTTGATGTAAATATTCACATCAATAGAGAGACAACTTAATTTGGGTCTTTATCCTCGTACAAACCCCAGATTCACAAGCTTTAAAAGAAACAGAAATAAAAACCATGCCACTTAATACTGCACCACTCCTGACTATACCGATGTGACAGTGTACGTCAAAATGTTTAAGTGAGATACAAAATAAATTGTCAGTTTCAAAACGCGAACCAGTACTGTGACCGTTCAGCAGCTGATGTGGCAAGAAGAAATGGTACAATACACAACGGAGGGATTTAAGTTCACATTCCTGTCTTTTCTGCAATGGGAATAACTTGAGAGCGTATTTATTATTTTGCCACACTACCTTCGTACAAACATTGCACCACTCATCATAAACAATTTCATTGGCTAGACTAATTTTCTTACCTCGTTCACTTCTTATTGGCTTCAGGAGCTCTTCACCTGGTATCGAGATAGTTCGTGTTTTACCGCTAGATTATTTACATTAAAAAAGTAAAACTAAAGCAAGAAAAATCGTAGCCTGGGTGATCCCACGGAAATTATGTCAATTTTATAGTCAGATACATCAGAGCATATTTGGATGAACTGTTTTGTGAGAACGTTTTAGTTGTATTCGTTATCAGTACACTCTGGTGATATTTTAAAATGGTGGACATTTCCTATGGATTTGATATTCTAAGTGGGATGTGTGTTTCCTTGAACTTTTCTTAGGGAAAATATACCATTAAACAAGCGTAAGTGTCGTGATTCTTTCATAGTCACTCTCTCTCTCTCTCTCTCTCTCTCTCTCTCTCTCTCTCTCTCTCTCTCTCTCTCTCCGTCGTAATACGTTTGAAGAAACCTCTCCAAAATTGTAATCAGTAGGCACCATAATTTCAGTTTGTAATGTAATTTGTTTTTCAAACACTACTCCCTTACAAATAGTAAATCAATAAATCGTTGGATTAAATAAAATCTTGAGTTGACAAACTTGTACAATTCAGGTATCTGAGATTTGTTCTTAATTCTGATACTGCCATTTGTCAGGGACATTTTTTGAAGCATGACAGCTACCGTTTTTCATAAAGGAAACAAATAAAAGGCTATTTCAAGAATGACGCGAGTGATCTTGCACTGTATCTCCTTACTTATAGCTAACTTTGAATTCCAAAACCAAAACTCACGTTCGGAAAAATGTAACAATGTTCAAGACTGATGCGAGTGACATTGCATTTTATGACCCTGCCTATGGTTAACTGTATATTTAAAATTCAAAAACACGTTCTGAAAAATTTAACCGACTTCTTTTCTCTCATCTTAGACTGTCGATAGAACGAAGCACGTTTTGGTGCTGCTTTTCCCCCTATCCCCCCCCCCCTTAGATTTGTGAAAACGTGGCAACATTGTTTGTAGCATGTGAGGACAACCACATAACACCCCTTAAAACTTAAGTAAGTTAAGCAGTCAGTCGACAATAAATATCAAACTACATTTTTATCAAATTGATGAATGAATGAAAGCAATGAATATATTTCACATAGAATATATGGTTGTATTAATTATCTTTGTTTTGTTTTCTTTCCCTCCTGTGTTGATAGTAGATTTTATGATTTTTGATATATTTTGTGGTATATTTTAGCTCCCTTCTGTGTGGATAATAGATTCTGTGATTTTTGATAATATATTTTGTGGTATGTTTGCACTCCCTTTTGTGTGGTTAGTAGATTGTGTTGTTTATTTTCTTTCCCTTCTGTGTTGATAGAATATTTTATGGTTTGTTTTCAGGCCCACTCATATACCTCGAAATGATATTTGCTTTCTTTGCCTATATTTTCCTTGTCGCTAAACAGGCTCAAATAATATTCCCCATGTTAAATTCCCCTTGTCGCTAGACAGGCCCACCATGTTAAATTTCTCTTGACGCCAAACATGCCCACCATGTTAAGTTCCCCTTGACGCAAGACAGGCCCACCATGTTAAATTTTCCTTGTCGCTAGATAGGCCCACCATGTTAAATTCCCATTGTTGCCAGACAGTCCCAGGCTCTTTTAGACTAGGATTTAAATTGTCGCCCCAATACTACTGAGGTTTCATTGCATCCCCACGGGCAGGCGAAGGCGACTAAACACCTTTTAGTCAGTCAATCAGCTACATCAGCCTTCTTAATTACTCACAAAATATCTATGTTATGAAAGTTTTCTGTTATGTATGTTGTGATTAGCTTTTCATAACCTTCTTTTCATTTCTTGCTATGAGAAGGAATTACTCGTATGTTAAGGAGCGTCAATATCCATGGTGAGAGAGAGAAAAGAAAGAGTTCAGACTCTCTTTAAAGAGTGTCGCCGCGATGATAAGACAGCTACATCTGGAATGAAGAGTGAAACATCTATTCTCTGCTGACATGGATAACTTTTTTTAAAATAATCAACACACATATATATTACACATTTAAAAACTTAGAATAAAAATTCATGAAATACATATTACATTTTCCTTATTAAGCTTTCCAACTTCATTTATTCGTATAACTTCTGCACCTAAGAATATTATACAATAGTTAATTCTCAATCAATTTCAAGATAGCCGAAGTATGAAATATAATAACTGTAATTAATGCAACAATTAATTTAAAGAATACATTTTACTTATTTTAAAGTAGAATATTGATTTAGAATATATTGCTAGATATTACTCTTTCTTGCTTAAAGAATACTTTATTTCAATCATTAAATCAAAACATGAAGTTGGTAGCGAATTCAACCTTTACAATAAAAATTACATAAATATAATTAAATAATAATTCTTTAGAACAGTTAAACATTCCATTACGATATATTGTAAATAAAAGTTGAATATACAGTTGCTTACCTGGAATGAAGAGTGAAACATCTATTCTCTGCTGACATGGAGAACTAATCTGACCTGATCGCGCATCTGTATTTATAGTGTCAGGGTCAGACAAGGTCAGAGCCTCCATGCATCAGTCAGAAAAGATGTTGACTCTCTTTCCCAAGAAACAACCGGTTCCAGCAGGTGAAAACCACTTTATCTTACGTCATAAACCTTAATGTTGTAGTTATTTATATTCGTTTGACGACGTCAGACCAAATATGGATAACCATTAGTTGGAAGCCATTTTGTTTCTGTGTCGTCTAGAAGTTTCTTAGAGAAATCTTACTCCATCTTTATTAACCGAATTGGACATATACCAATGTCAGAATATATATTTTTACTGATGGAACCTAGAACTGTAGCTGAGCAGGCAAAATCCATGTATTATGTTTTTCGTATACAATCTCACACAACATTGTATATTGGCAAGCTTTTAGTTATTTTTATCAGTCTTATGCAGTATGTCTATATACATTGCCTTTTTTCCACTTGCTCAGCAACCATTTCTATTCTATATAGTTGTGTTACAAAATCAAATGAAATTACCTTTAATATCTTTTAGAATATAAACAAATAAAACATTACTTTAATACGATTTAAAGAAAATAGCAATCTTATTAATTTTACTAAAAACTCAATTCCTAGCATCTATAATATGTATTTGTCTGTAAACTGTAAACATACCGATGGTACTTTTACTGACCCATTGATCAAAGATAATTCGTTCTGTGATTACTTCTTTCTACGTTGTACTTAATTCATTCCGCTTGTATCAACCATTTGAAGCGGACAATCAGTTTACGTACAATTTGTCCATTACTTATCTGCACTTTTCTTGACCCAAAGATCAAAGATGGTTCCTTCTGCGAAGTGCTTAATGTATACTCCTGGTATCAATTATTTGGAACGGATAATAAGTTTATGTACTTCTAACTCTCTGACTATATCTCATTTGACTATACAGATAGCCAACACATGTACTTACTATATGTCTAAAAGGTATATCAGTTTTTTTTAACGAATCCTTAAACAAACAATACGTAGTTGTTAGTGTTTGATGATTTCTTTCAGTCACAATTATTTTCTTCTAACACTAATTTCTTAAAGAACTAACTTGATAAAAAGCTCCATTGCTAGAGTTTTGCATTAGCTCAAAAGGGTATAATCTTTTTTATAATGATATATACAGAATTAAATGAAAGCAATCTCAATATAGTTTAGTAGAAAATTAAGAATTACTTTTAATTAATTTTGACCGTTTAAACAAATATTCGTTGTATGGACCCTCGCTAATACTCTAACTAATTACGGATTTAATCACAAATATTAAAGTGTAGTATTGTTGTTGCGGGTGGCAAATAACGGCAGCCCTACACACGTGTTGTAGTTGTTACCCCAATCAACGGCAGAAATTCTCTACCAGGCGCACAATTGTGTTGTATTCCTCAGGAAGAATAAAAGGGTTTTTAAGTCTGTGCTAGAAAACGGTCGGGTTTTCAACGGAGAATCAAAGCAGAATTAGTATTTCCAGTTCAGTTCTACCCATTGTCGTTCATGGCAATTTTTCGAACATGTTTTCCTCCTAATTTTGTTGTTGATATCAGAGTTATATTTATGCATTATTGGTAGGGATTTAAAGGTACTTGTTTATTCTTGAGAATATGAGCTCAGAGATTGGTTGTCTGTGTAGATGTCGGCCACAGTGCACAGTGAGTAATAAGGCCTGGTGATGATCGCGAAGGGAATTCTGTGTTCTGTTTACATGCTGCTCTGTTTAAAGTGCAGCCTATCTCTGATACAGTATATTAATCTTCTGCGTGTCTCTGAGACACAATATCTTATCTACGGCCTGCCTCTGATACAGAATCTCTTAATCTATTACTTATATCTGATACATTCTATTAATCTAGAGCCTATCTCTGATACACAATATCTTATCTACAGCATATTTCTAACACGCGCTTTCTTAATCTACGGACTATTTACATCAAATATTTTCTTTAAGACAGAATAGTGCAAAGTGTCTGTAATTTTATGAATTCTAAAGATCATGAAAAAAAAAAAATCAGCTTATTCTGACCCGCATTCTCTTAATCTACGGCTTGTCTCTGGCATACATTATATTAATCCATTACATATTTCAGATATAAATTATATTAATCTAAGAGTTATATAAATCACACATTCTCTTAATCATCGGTCTGTCACTAACACACGTTCCCTGATACATTCTCTAATTATACGGCCTATCTCTTACACAGTGTTGTAATCTACATTATGTCTCTGACAACACTCTCTTAATCCACGGTCAATCTTTGACAGGTATTATCTCTCTGACAGATATTTTCTTAAGCTACGGCTTATCTCTGATATATATTTCCTTAAGCTACGGCCTGTCTCGGACAGATATTTTCTGAAGTTACTGCCTGTCTCCGACAGGAATTATCTTAATTTACAAATCTACGGCCTATGTGTGACGGGTATTCGTTTAATCCTTGACATATCATTAACACAGTCTCTAAATCTAAATCTTACATCATACATACACTTTATTAGTCAATGATAAAGTCACAGATACGTTCTCTTAGGAATATTGGGTTTGTTTTGCTGACGATTCATGGGACGACATATCTGGGTCTATGGTATTTTTGTGTAAGCGCATAAAGGGAAAAACAGTAATCGTTCCATCCTTACTAAGATATAATGGAATATGTTATCACATATTTCTATAAATATACAAATATCAAATATTTCCAATAAAGACATATTCATTAAATTATTTAATTAGGTCGTGATAAATGAAGATATGCACCTTATACATGCAAATATATATATAAATTTGGAGTATGTATATTTGACAGCACCCCGTTTTTAAGCAATTCTTGGATTTATTTATGTGAGTATTTGGTCTTTGGTGCCATGAAAATATTAGTAGCCCGAAATAATTAGCCGATTATTAGGAGCAAACGTCACAGAGCCGAGTGGTAGTGAATTTGAACCATGCTGGGGTCGTTAGTAGTGAATTTAAGTACAAGCCGAATAACTGTTGCTAGTGTAACATATTCCATATCAAAATTCAGCGGTGTATAAAAGTGTTGTGGTTGAAATGGCAGTATTTATGGTTGGAAATCAGTAAATTATAGAATGGAATCAATAAGTTGGAAATTGGTAGGTACCGTTTATGTGTCGATGGTGGAAAATGGGCGTATTTATATGGGTGTGATACGCCGGAAATTCTATGGATTGACTGGCTTAAGGTCGCACAGTTAAATATTTCCCAGTTAGTAAGGGAATATTAGTGTAATTTCAATGGGCTGGCGGTACGGAAATCGGATGATACTGAAGAAAAGCCATACAAAGGTGCGGTTAATGGACTTTTGGGCAAGTTGTCTCATCTGAGTTGTCAATTGATTAGAGCAAAGGTTATTAAATATAGCAGACATGTCTGTCTTTGCATTTTACAACTCAAGTTATATGGAAGTCTTTGGAAATTTGGGGATAACATATGACTTATAGCGTGACTCGCACCAGGGTAATGACACCGCTCGGTCAAGTGGATACTCCTATTACGATACGTTAATATATCTATAACGTTTTTCGGTCTCAATAGTTTCAGTAGATATTTTAACGAAGTTAATAAAACATACCTAATTATTTCATGGCAGACTGGTACAATATTTGGTAACATAAATGTATCCATGTGTGATGTTCAATAAAATAAGCAAAATTCACAGAGCGTACAATATATGCCTGTTACCTGCTGTAAATGACACGAAGTTACAAAGGTAACTAGAGACGTTACCATTAGCTACGCTACATCGTGACGTTTTATGTTTGTGACGTTATTTATCCAAATCGTAACGTATATTAACGGAATTTTGTGGGAATCCTTTTTATATTATATTTGAACATTCGGAGGTTTGTAACATGTGCACGTTAAACTACTATACAAACATTTGTATATTTATTTGATTCGTTTGAACCATTATCGTATGGAATCGTGTCAATTATTCCGATTTGCCTGCACTTTCATCGTGTATTATCATGCATATTTATCACATTTGCCTGCACCATCATCGTGTATTATCATTATCGTGTCTAGTTATTAGATTTCCCTGCACCTTCGTCGTATAGTATCGTTATCGAGTCTGATTATTTGATTTGCCTGCACTTTCATTGTTTAGTATCGTGCACATTTATTTGATTTGACTGGGTCGTCGTCGTCTAGTATGGTACATCTTTAGTACCTATTATGGTCGACCACAAAATACGTTGTGCTTTCAAGTGTCAAACTTTCAGTGCACCTTCACTTATGCATTTCCTGTCTGCATGTTCTGCCATGCTATTCGCCAGCGTTTCGCTAGCACACATTGTATGTCAGTTTTCAAACAGATAATGAACTCATATCCCATTATTTGTAGAAAACACTTTCCATTGGAAGTCATAATAAATACAGTATCGTTTACGTAGGTCTTAAAATACCACGGTTTAAATTTCTCCAATTCATAAATTATTAAATTCTTACTTTATAATTTTCTTTACATTTATATTAATATTATGAATTGTGATTAGATATTTTCTGTTTTCCTCTGTCTATTCTCGTATGACACCTTTGTAATACAACAACCCCAGACATTACTGTCACTTTGGAAAAAGCACCCTATGCAATAAAGTGGAGTAAAAGTATGACATAGTTAGACTATTATATAAACATTCCTTCAAGTTGCAAAATGTTGTAAAACAAAACATCCGGAAATCGAACAATCAGCAATCATCGTAAACTACGGAAATACGTCAGCGTAGTGAATATATAAATTTGACATCGGATCTGACATTTCGATTATTTGTCTTGTACGGTCGATTTATATATTTGCCTGCAGTGGCTGATGTTTCACCAACTTTTATAGCTGGGCGACTTGTGTAATACTTAATTTATCATTCATTCATTGGAGTATGTGTTGCTGTTCTGGGTTTAACGCCTTTAACATCGTAAGAGATGATATTCGTGACGGCCAGTATGATTGGTAGAAGAAGAATCTTAAGACAATGACGACTTTAGTACTTGAAATTCTTGCAAATTAGAGTTACTATGATTTATATAAATAAGGGAGGCATCATGTACCGCAATTATTTCCAGGAAAAGCAGAGTCATGTCGCTTGAACATTTTGCGATTATTACTTGAAGTCGATGTGGGTATCTAGAGAAAAGGCATGATCACCCGATAAACCCACAACTGTTCATCCGTTTAATAAAGATTGATATTTGAAGAGAAATATATGTATTAAGTGATGACACATACACGCATAGAATTAAATAGTTTTGCTACAAGAAAAGAAGTATTCTCATCCAATGAAAACACGATTTATATTCGTGAAATCGTGGGAAGTGAAGAGATAATTGACCCGTTCAATGACCACACACAAATAATGTTAGTAAAATCGTTATATGAGAAACAAAAACATAAGACTCATCTAATGATCACATACACAAGTTTGAAAGAAAGAGGTGGCGAGATAACATCACTAATGACGTCACCCAATCCAAAATAAGCTGAAACAGTTTGTTATTCTATGTTTACTAGCAATGTTTATTTAAATGTGTAACAGCGGCCTAACTTAAGGTGTTTCGGTATCTTCTGTGTAAACTCCGCAGATTCATTCTACGATATTTTTTGTCCGATTTGTCTAATCTGACGGAGCTGATTTTGAGAAGAATTTATTCGATGTAATTATAATTTTTAATGTAACGTATATGACGGCAGATCGGCTATTTGCACAATTTAGAAATAATGTCAGTGTGTTCTACTCATTAGACTCAGTAAAGGTAAGCGATTACCTTAGGGAGGAAAAGCATCCAAGATGTAGCGATTTGAAATAGTACACTCCTACACCGGGACTAAAATGCAGTCGAGTTTTAGCAAATATTAGTAGAGAAACCATTCTTAACATGACTCCATTTTTGAAACACTTCATTTATTCTTATGTCAATCGCTAATAAAGTCGATTAATTCCGTGTTGCTTCTTTTTATTAGTTCTAAATAAAAGACTACAATATTTGCTTACTTTACAGTCTTTAGATGTTTGTGTTCTTGCATTTCACTCCTGTTTTTATTTAAATTTTGAGTTTTATTATTTCTTTATTTTATTTATCTCAATCTTACTATCTCAGACAAACCAATCTATAACTTACCATGAAGCACACCTCCATGCAACAACTAATGTTCATTCTAAGGGATTTTATCAGACTATTTTGAAGCGAATGACTTCACAGACATTTGACAATAGGTGAAAGACTTAAAATCATGAACAAATGAAATATTTATAGTGCATGGAACACGTATAACATATTTTTTTATGTGTATATATCTATATACTGAACTAGACCATTAACATCTAAAAATGGCATTGCGGTACTGAAAATGGTCTTAGAGTATGAGACCATCGTGTTTGGAAGAGAACACTCATACGAAAAGAGGGATCTTTTCGACTGATTCCATGAAAGATTCACACCAACCAATGACCATTACTACTCTATATCTAATGAGATGTATCACTTTGATATGAACATACTCAGAGATCTGCATGAACATATATAAAAATACTCCGCAGATGTGCGACATATTCTAACGGTTTTAAGAATGGGTTATTTTATAATATTTTTGAGATTGACGAGATATGTTTTTATCACCATGGCAAGCTCATGATACGAGATTACAGATATCAGGTGTAGAATTGTAACCATTGATAGACTATGACTTATTTTTGGCCAATCAAAGTGAAAGTAATAGTGAAATTGGCTTTATATCAGTTTTGAATTGCTCGGTAAATTAAGAACAACATTTCCGTATATGTGGTCACAGACAAAATAATGTTAAAATCCTATACAAGATGAAGTCTTATGTACGATTTAAAGAAATAAAATTAATCCAAGATGTTGATTATATTTTAATGTATTGGCGAAGGGTACATAAGGTTACTCACTAACCAAATACTTGTGCGAATCTCTAATCTTGTGTTAGGTCTGACTGCAAAACAGAATTTCCAGTGTAATAATTGACATAGGGTGATATTTATAAAGGGCTTTTATGTAACACAGAATAGTATCGCTTGAGATATTAACATGGGGTGAGATTTGGAACTAAGTTTATGTAAAGGAGAAGAGTATCTCTCGAGATATTAACATGGGGTGAGATTTAGGACTACAGCTTATGTAAGGCAGAAGAGCATCTCTCGAGATATTTACATGGGGTGAGATATAAGACTATAGCTTATGTAAGGCAGAAGAGTATCTTTCGAGATATTTACATGGGGTGAGATTTAGGACTACATCATATGTAAGGGAGAAGAGAATCTCTCGAGATACTACCATGTGGTGAGATTTAGGCCTGAAGCTTTTGTAAGGGAGAAAATTATCGCTGGAGATATGAGATCATTTACTCACCTTTCTGGCGTGATCTGATAATGTTAGTGTGACTGGATTCTTCGAAGAAGTACATACTTATATAGTCGGCCGATGCATGGATGCTACATTAAATTTAAGCAAATGCATTAAAATCAGTTGTGCCAGTCAAATATGTTTTATTTCAATAAAGTGTGTGGTTCCTATGTAAGATTTGTAAAATCCTTTATAGTGTATAAGAGTATAACACTTTTTAAGTGTATTCGATGTTAGCGAATTTAGTTTTCAGTAACACTAATACAATAACTTATGCGTCAGCAAATTTCTTTGTGCAAACTGTATTTGTCACGTATATATAATTCATAGACAAGGGGGTTGCAGAAAATATTTATGTATTAGCGTATGCAATCCCAAAGGACACGTATAAAATAAATGTGAATTCTAAAATCAGATGGATACTGAAAAAGCTCATAGTTCGGCGGTCATAAATGAGCGGAGCTACAAAGGTATAACCTTTCCTGGTATTAAGCATTGCTCTCCAAATAACATATAAATAACGCTGTGGCTGTGCCGTGCTAGTCCGATTCCGTTAGACTTCATGATGCGAGTTCGCCGTTCTTACATACTACTATTTGTAAAACTTTCTGTACAATACCATTGCCAGATCTGAATGTTTACGGTCAAACCTGAAGTTTCGTTGTCACGTTTGTTTGGCATTTAGAGGACATACTCCGACTCAACATGGTCAGTACAACGATAAAAGCGGTTAATTACAAACAAATTTTACCTACTGCAAGTGGTATATTAAATGTGAATACACATATGAAATTGCATGACCATAAATATAACAGTGAATATGAAACTACGCTGTACGTAATCAAAACAATATCTGGATATATCGAACGAGAGAGAGAGAGAGAGAGAGAGAGAGAGAGAGAGAGAGAGAGAGAGAGAGACAGAGCGTAGTTCAGCTGTGTGTTGTGCCATGACAAAAAGGTAGTCTTCGTTATATCCAAACAATAGTAATAATAATTGTAATAATAATCACTAGTATTATTATTATTGTTATTATTATTATTATTATTTTTATTATTATTATTATTATTATTATTATTATTATTATTATTATTGTGTAGTAGTGGTGGTACTGCATCTGCCAATGATAATAATGTCTTTTAGTGGTTGTATTTATTCTTTTTTAGGTGCTGGTATGGGAAGGATATTTTGTGTTTTGTCCTTCTTCCTGGTTTAGGGTATATTAAAATCCGTTCCGCTGAATATCTTTTAATTTCTATTTCTTTATGCCATAATCATTGGGAGTAAAATTCTCAGATAATTAAGTACGAGTGATAGAAGAAACACTAATCCTCATTATAAGGAAATTGAAACAAAAAAAGGAGAAAAATGTGAGGAATGTCTTTTCTGGAACGAGCGAGAGAGAGAGAGAGAGAGAGAGAGAGAGAGAGAGAGAGAGAGAGAGAGAGAGAAGAATAACTATAAACATTACGTTACAGTCCGCAAGATGACCGTCATAAACATCTATCGTCATAACCTCGTTAAAGGTAACAACCATGGTTACGGCTGTCAATTCATGTGTCATTCACAGCGAACAGACATTTATTGTTAACGCATCCAATATTTGCCCATCTGATGAAACGTACGTGATAAATGGATTCAATTCCGGTTCCAAATATTGCACCATGCTGCTGTTAGAGAATTGTGAAAGTTTGGGGAAATTCGTTTCAATCTTTAAACAAGATATTACTAAAGACCATGCCATACATGTGCTAACGCAATGTAACATGAGGAGTGTGGGAAAGTGACGACATAACGTTGGTAAAGGTATGTATCTATGGATATAATAATATGACATGTTAGTACAATACAGGTTATGTAGTGCCAAATAAAGGTTAAGACATGCAAAACCATTGTCGAAATCCCCAATGTGAACGGGATAAAAATTGTATGGTGAGCACTGTTCTACGGATCTATGGAGCAGTGTTTCAAGGATTTCAAACATGTACAAAATGTATTTATTTTATTCATCGAATTGATAATTTCTAACTCGATTGTCTCCAAGCAATTCCTTATATTGTCATCTTATACGTGTGTTAGACCAAAATTTAAAGTGTTAACCAGCAGCGTGCTCACTGTCATTTTTTTTTATTTATTAAAGGGTTCGATGCTAGAAGATAAAGAAAGATATTTTATTCATCCAATAAGCAATATCTGCTTTAACTAATTACAGAGAAATGAGGAGGGGGAAATATGCCCTTACTTTTTAAAGTTAATGAAAATTATGGAATGGCATGGAGCTTGCAAAACGGTTCTATATGAACAACATTACTCTTGTTGTGTGAAGGATATATTCTCGCCTCCATAAATATGGATGCCGTGTTGATCTTTAAATTCCATTCGGTTTGAAGCGATAAACAGGTGATGCTGTTAGAAATAAGATCAGCAGAACATGTATATTTGAGAATCTTATGTTAGTCACCATAATACTATGTACCTGTATTATACTTACCGATTGATCGGAAATCTACCAAAAAACTTGAGCTGGTTGCACTAACGAGATTTGTCTTACACTGTATCATGCTACAATACAAACTGGAGAATAACTACAAAAAGTAGCATGGATAAGTGGTACCAATGTCGAATTATTTAATTACTATATACCCTTGGTGTGAAGTAGTGGTACTTATGTCCCATTATTTATTTACTCCTATACCCCTTATATTGAAGAATGGTACCTATGTCCGGCCATTTGTTTTACTATATAACCCTGCTATGGATAGATACCTCTGGTATCGTCGTCGTCGAGTTGGATTTAAAGTGAAACCGGCCACTAGGTTCATATGTTCACTATTTTGCACTGCCATTTATTTATATGGTAGTGATTTAATTTATCCAGGAAGATGGGAATGGTGCCACATCTTCCATGCATCTATGCACACATAGTGCTATTTAATTAGGTCGTCATGTCATGTATTGACATGAATGTTAGACCTGGGTGAGTGGGAATAGACCCATCACGCACTCAACCTATCAGCCAATCAAAAGTACGTACCTTACTAGGGGTGCAATGGCACCATTAATGACAAGAGAGAATTAGTTCTCTCATGTCGAAATGATGGAGGTGTCCGGTGGAGTAAAAGGTCCTGGAGGGTGGCGCCACTGAGGTCCTGGATGGTGCACGAACACTGTCGACAGCCTTGAAACGCATTAGCCGTACTTATTCCAAAATTCAATCCAGTTTTTCTAGTGAATTTCCCACTGTCAAAATTGTGTAAGCCACCTATCCAATTCATCAATGGTAGAGTTGAAGAATTAAATTACGTTCCTAACTATGCCAATTTTCTAGTACAAAAGTATACATATTATATGTCCCTAACAATTTATTTTGCTAATATGACTAAACGTCATTTGAAAGGTAGCCCCTGTCAGAGAAAAATAGATTGTTAAACCCCTGGTATGGAAGAGTGGTAGGTATGTCTCTATTTACTTACTTAAAGGCATATACAGTTGATGGGTTAAATTGTCCGGTTATTAGTCTTTCAAGGTCACGTCTTGTCATGTTGAGAAACTTTCCAAATATTCTATTTTAAATTCATACCATCATGATATTGACTTCTAAATATCTTCTTAAAAGTTCTCTATCGGTATTAGTTTACGCACTCTTGTAGTAGTTGTTAATTCCACCGAAACATCCCTGCGAATCAAGAACACTGGATAATGCAGGAATTGTATTGCGTGTAATACCCGATATCGTTGATTTTAGAAACTTTATAATGCAAAATATAGGTATGGACAAATAATGTCGTATTTGTTTTGCTAGCAAATGTATGTTGACGATTAATCTTCTCACGATATGTGAGAAGTTATAGTCAAGGAAAGTCCTCCGAAAACATTTAGTCGTCTATCATATCAAGACACTTAATTTAGTGTCGGACAGAATTGTTCCCTTTTGAAACAACTAGCAACAGAGATAGTTGCAACGATTGTGCAAAATTGATATTGTATTGTGTGTGTGTAACTGATTCCAATATACGTCTCGTTTCTGTGTTCCTCCCCGAAAGGAAAAGTGTTTTGTGCCAAACTATTTTCTCACTATAGCCAATAACGGCATTGGGAGAACGAAGACAATTGCAACATCGCGTCTGGAAGAGAACGTTACATTGTAGAGCATACATTAGGTTAATTCCCATTCACTCGATATGCACGGTTACGACATGTCAATCAATCTGGTCCAATCAAAAATGCTTAGTTAAGCGTTGCAATCCTCCACATTTCCTCACAAACATGAGACTACGATTGATTAGTTTCGTATTATACTGCAAAGTAATTTTGAAAGATTACGCAGAAAATAATTTAGCATTTATTATAAAATGGTTTGTCGTTGGGATTGTGGCACATGCGATACAAACTGTTGTTATTAAGAAGGGATTGAAGCTGAAGTTCGGAAACGATTATCCGAAACTAAACAATTATATACAAAAGCGATACATTATTTATAATCATATTTCACGCATAAACACACAAAACTAGTTTGAAATGATGATATGGTTTGTTGTGCGTGTGAAAATGTTGAAAATACAGATAATATGTGTGCTTGTTGTACGTTTGGTCTTTTTATTACAATGGATATTTTGGAAGTTAAATTTGGAATATCGGAATCCTGCATCATGCTTCATCACTGTTTACATTAGTTCAATTATTAAAATGTAGCATTTCCTTGTAACTGTTGTCAGGTTGATAAAACACCGCCCTTTACTTTAAATTATATATTGGCTACCTATAGTCTAAATATTGGATTTTGACATCAGTTATTTTACAATGCGTGAGGTCGTGGGTTCGAAACCCGGCTGAGTCATACAAAAAATTTACAGAAAATGGCACTAACAGCTGCCTCTCTTGACGCTCAACATAAAGAGGTTAGTGTTATCAGTGGCATGTCTGGTGTAAGTATAATATCACTGGGTGGTACATCATGCTTTGTGTCGGTGGCTTGCTGCCCTAGTACTAGACAACAAAATAACCAGCTAAACTGCAGACATCGTATCGATATGACTGAATTTATATAAAAAACTACTTTAAAGAGCCTGGTCACACAATAATAATAATATTAATAATAATAATAATAATAATAATAATTATAAAAATAATATAAATTACGTATAACAATGATCTTTATCATAATCACCTTAATATTATCATATTCTAGATGTACATATGGTTTGTTTCAATATACATGGAATTTGTTTCAATATACATATAGATTGTTTCAATATGCATAAAGCTTGACAAACTGAGACAGGAGCTGTACAACCAAATAAATTTGTACAGATCTTGTCTCAAGGAAGACGGACCTAATGGAAATAAATATTTTTAGAAAAATTGAAGAACAATAAATATCTAAATAACTACACTTCAATTTATACAAAATTCAAAATTAAATTCAAAATACACAAATACAAGGTATTACCTTATATAGCAAACAGACAAATAGCAACAAACACCAATAACGCACACAAGGAAATAAGAGACCTCTAGCCAGGGTCAAAACAATTAATATAAGTAGACAACGAGTGTGGGTAGATCAATAATAAATCCCAGTCTGATTTTGATATGGAGATTATGAACCATTCATATCGAAGGGTTCTATATCACTCTTGGGTGATTCGGCCAATCCCACCCCTATTAAAATTTTAAGGGACACAGGAGCCTCTCAGAGTCTTTTATTATCAGGTACTTTGCCTTTATCTGAGGAGTCTTCTTCTAATGAAAGTGTTCTTGTTCAGGGAGTAGAGTGCGGCTTTGTTAATGTTCCTCTCCATTGTGTAAATTTGTCATCAGACTTAGTGTCAGGACCTGTGACAATCGGAACAGTCTCAGTTTTACCCGTTGAGGGAATAGATTTATTGCTAGGCAACGACTTAGCTGGAGACAAGGTTCTGGTTAATCCACTTGTAACTGACAAGCCTAATTTGGATCAGAAAGTTGCTCCAATTGAAAAAGAAATCCCTGATATATTTCAAGCTTGTACAGTTACTAGAGCTATGGTAAAGAAAGCTCTTGAGAATGAAGTTGAAAAGGGCAGTATTCCCTTCATTGGCACATGCATGGGTCAGGTTTATGTTGTTGAAGGCAGTATTCCTTCGACTGGCACATGCGTGGGTCAGGCTTATGTTGAAAAAGCCAGTATTCCTTTAGCTGACATGAGTAAAGGTCAGGTTTTTGATGAGGTCACTTTTACTTTAGATCAATCAAAAAGTATTGATCATAGTAATCCTCTTTTGACAACTCATTCTCTTTATTCTAATCAGGGTGATGATTTTGAGAGTGATGTTACAGGAGGCAGCATTCCTTCAACTGACACTTGTATAGGTCAGGTTTTTGATGAGATCACTTTTACTCTTGGTTTAGATCAATCAGAAGGTATTGATCATAGTGATCCTCTTTTAATAACTCATTCTCTTAATCAGGGTGATAAACGACAGTCACTTGTCGTCGAACAGGAAAAAGATCCTGAGATCTCCTGTTTGTTTCAAAGGGTCATAAATGAGACTGAAGTTGCTGAAGTTCCTGTCTGTTGTTTCATTAAAAATGGAATTCTTAAGAGAAAATGGAGACCTCCCGAGGTACCTGCTGGTGATGAATGGTCAGTGAACTATCAAATAGTAGTTCCAAAACCTTACAGGCAGGAAATAGTTAATCCGGCCCATGAAACTCCTTTGGCTGGTCATTTAGGGATTAATAAAATGTATCACAACATCTTGACTCATTTCTATTGGCCAAAAATCAAAAGTGATGTTGTCAAATACTGTAGATCTTGTCATGCTTGTCAAATTGTAGGAAAACCCAATCAGAAGATACCTAAGGCTCATCTGCAACCTATTCCTACTTTTGATGAAACATTCAGTGGAATTATGGTAGACTGTGTAGATTCCTTACCTAAGACCAAGTCAAGTAATCAATTAAAGTTAAAAATTAAGCTATGGTTTGAAAGAACTAAAAGGGAGAGAACTTTTGAGTCTGATATTGGAGTTGTGTTACTCTTGTTCATTCTTCTTACTTTTCTTCAAATTAGATATTACGGCCCTTACAAAGTTAAGAAGAAAATGAATTAGTTAAGTTATAGTATTAGTGCTCCTGGGATCTAAATTAATTATAGGAGTACCAGTGTATTGAAAGAAATAGCCATGTTAAAAATGTAATTAATTTAGTTGTACCTGTCCTACTCGGTGAAGAAATGTCATCGGATTCTACTGATATTGGAGCGCCGAATTGTTGGAATTCAGAAATTATAAAAAATCTAGACCAGAAACTTTCACATTTGCAAGTGCAAGAAAGAAATGAACTGAAAGCTATTATTATTATATGAGCACTTATGTCCAGATATTCTTACAAGGACAAACAAATTTTCATGGCATTGAAGTTGAAAATCCATGCTGGACGAGTCCACTCAAACAGGAATACTTGAAAAAGGAAATTCAGTATTTGCTGGAAAATGATTTTATCAAGCCCAGTAAAAGTGATTGGAGTTCACTATGCATACTTGTTCCTAAACCAGATAAAAACTCTCCGTATGTGCACTGATTGATTATAGGAAGGTGAACAGAGTGACAAAAACAGATTCATTCCCATTAACAAGAATTGACTATTCTATTGATAAAATTGGGAATGCCAAGTACGTCACCAAATTCTGACCTTCTGAAAGGATTTTGGCAGATTCCACTACGGAAAGAGCAAAGGAAAACTCAACATTGCAATTCCAAAAGGACTCTACTAATATAAAGAAAGTCCATTTCAACGTCTCACAAAAATGATTAACTCTGGTCTAGAGATTTGTGACGTCATCATCTACAACGACACCTGGAGAGAACATCTGACAATAATTCAATAATTGTTTAACAGACTCACAAATTTATGTTTGACAGTTAATTTGTATAAACGTGAGTTCTGCTGTGCTTGTGTGCTTTTCTTGGGACATTTTGTGGGACATGGACAAGTTAAAAGGTTAAGGCTATTTCTTGATAATATAATTGTAGACATTCTTTCCCGTGTATAATTCATTATATTGTGTAATTTTTAATTTTAGATGTAAATTGGTTTGTGATAAAAAGAAAGTTTTATCATATAAACCTTTCTTTTTATTTTATGGGGGAAGGTGTTACGGCTATTGGATTTAATTTTATTTATTTTTAATTATTAAATCCAAAATTGTCATTTAGGATTTATTATTCATTAAATGGGAAATTTTTCTAGAAAATTCAGTTGACTTGTACTTTACTGATAAACAGGCTGACCTTGGCTTACAGTGGTCTAGTTCCTGACCTTGCTTTGAACATTGTCAACAGGTCTTCAATTTCATTGGTTGATTTCGGGGACAACATTTTATTTGTGGCTGATTTTTACTTCTGGATCATTCTTTTAGCATGTGACTTGCAGAAGGTGGCTTTTTCCATGACCTCCCAGACTCACATGATTCCTTCTTGTTTACGAGGGAATTACAATATATATAGCTGTGTTTTGGAAGCTAAAATCAGTAGATGTTTGGGCTTAAAGATAAGTTGTGTATTTCATTGTTTGAGTGTTAAATTTTATTATTTTATTCTGGACTTGTGTCAAATCGTTGGAAAAGAAGAATTATCTGGAAAAAGGACATATGTTTATGATTTTCATTTGGATGATTAAAAACAAGAACTGTACCATGTGACATTGTCAGCCATTTTGGATTATTACATCGACAAGATTCGAACCTGGAACTATTAGAACATTTATTTATCAGGACTTGAAATTCCATTAGTGGATTATTTTGTGAATTCTATATATGTTGGATTTGATTCTCTAAAACCGTAAGTTTAATTATTTTATGAAAATAATTGTACTTAATAAAATCATTGTTAAAGTTTTACAAGCTTGTTAGTTTTCACTCTTTCTGTGTTGCTGCTTATTCGAGCCTAAGCACGTAACAACATATAGTTTGTTTCAATGTACATGTAGTTTCATTCAATGTCTATCTATCTTTCTATCTATCTATCTATCTATCTATCTATCTATCTATCTATCTATCTATCTATCTATCTATCTATCTATCTATCCCTTAGTCTTCTAGCTTGCTCCATTCCAATCTGTTCTCTGCTACTCTCACTGTGTCACTCAGCTTCAGTCCGGTCCATTCTGAGATGTTATCCTCCCATCTTTTCCTCTGTCTGCTTCTCCTTCGCCCTCCCTGCACAGTACCTTGCATGATTGTCTTAGCAAGCCCTGTTGATCGTGTGACATCTCCGTACCATTTCATTTTGCGCTTTTTCACAATGGTCAATAGCTCTTCATAGGGCCCAATGGCTTGCTTAATTCTGTTTCCCACTTCCTCATTCGTGACATGATCTCTATATGTAATGCCAAGCAACCTTCAAAAGCATCTCATTTCAACAGCTTGTATCCTCCTTTCGAGATCCGCTGTGAGGGTCCATGACTCACAGGCATATAGGAATACAGATGCAATCAAGGAGCGCATCAGTCTGAATTTTGAGCTGACTGAGGTGTTTCTGTCTTTCCAAACTGTCTTCTGCCTTGCCATTGCTGTTATTGTCAGCGCAATCCTGGACAATATTTCTGGTTTTGATCCCTCGTCTGCCACGATGGCTCCTAACTTTGAATCTATTAACTATTTCCAGTTTTTGACCTCTAATCATGATGTCAGTGCTGATGCCACTGGTATTGTTGGTCATCAATTTGGTCTTCTCTGCACTGATTTTCATACCAAAAGCAGTAGCTGTCCTGTCCAGTTTTTCCACCTCATTTCCTGCAAGGCCATCGATGTCATCAGCAAAGCGCAGATTCGTTATTATTCTTCCTCCAATACTGACAGTTCCTTCATGATCTTCCAGTGCATCTGTCATGATTCTTTCAAGGAAGATGTTGAAGAGAGTAGGTGACAGCAAGAAGCCCTGTCTTACTTCCACAGTTGTCATAAACCAATCTCCTATTTGACCGTTGAAGCATACTGCGCTGGTCGCCTTGCTGTAAATTCGTTCTATGACTTTGATCAGGTTAGCGTTGATGTTGCACAGCTTCATGGTGGACCGAAGAGCTGCATGCCATACCCTGTCAAACGCCTTCTTGAAATCTATAAAGACATGATAAAGGTCTTGTTCGTGCTGGAGGTATGTCTCACATAGTATTCTCAGGTTGAAAATCTGTTCAGTTGTGCTTCGCACTAGTCTGAAACCTGCCTGTTCTTGAGCTATGATTTCCTCTGCCCGCGGCTTCAGTCTGTTTAATATGATTTTTAGCATGACTTTGCTTGGGTAGCATATAAGAGTGATCTTACGATATTTCTAACATTGCTGCAAATTGTCTTTTTTCGGGAGAGTTACTATGAGTGACTGAGTCCATGGTGTTGGCCATTCCCCTGTCTGCCAGATCTTGTTGCAGATTGTTAGTTGGGCGCTTATCATGGCTTTGTGACGTTGGAGTAACTTATAAATTTCCGCAATATGGTTTAACTCTTTCAGCCACAAGAAACTTATCAGTAACACTGTTACTGTGCCCCAGCCACACTAAGCTGCGACTATCTGCTTGTGCCCCAAAGTGTTTTACCTGTTTGATACATTTTGTAGAAATCACGCACATCCCTTTACATTTACTTTAATTTCTCTTGTTGTATCCAATATTAATCCCTGAAAATTTCACCAATTCATCCAAATTAATTTGTCTACACAGTGATGTAATTTTCTTTATATTTTTCCAAGTCTTGCACAATTTATTTATAAATGTTTTTACAAAATTATGTGCAACATTGTTAGGAATATCACATCATTAGCACTTAATTCTATTAAAATAAACCAGGAAAAATTAATATGTGATATGGTTTGAAACAATTTGTACATACATTACTTGGCAATGTTCACATCCAGTTTTTGGATCAGATAGAGCTTTGTTCAATAAACACATTTTGCAGGTTGGATACTACGTTTGTTTGGTGATACCAATATGCATTTTTAGGCATATGGATTGGTTTCGTTTGCGATGTCCGTGTACAGTTTCTCCGGAAGTAATAATAAGTGAAAAAAGATAGATTCTTTATTCCGTGTCTATTTGTCATTGTATGTTGTAGGTCCAAGATTCATTTCACCAAAAATCATTGATTTGGATAGACAGAAGACGATCGTTCCAATCTGCTAGATCGGCAGAAACTCATTCATTTTCGCTATTAGCATCCGCTTTTTCTGACTATTCAATCTCAAGAATTTTAAATGTCCCATTCGATATCTTGCAAATTATCCAACTGTCGAACATATATCTCCTCTACTTACTCAATAATTTCGAGATCAAACCCGATAAACTCTTCATTCTCGCCCTCACCACCATCAAAAATCACTCGTGCTTCCGCCATCATTTTACGATTTTTTAAGACAAAAAACACGTGTATTGAAACGGATCCCAAGTAGTAATCCTGTTTCTTAACATTTAAAATTTGCCCAAACGAACGTAAATTCATTTCTGATTGGCTACAAGTGGGTCTGATGCTACGAAAAGCCTCATTTGTAACCAATCAGACTTTCACTCGACCGTACATTCGGACCGCAGAAAAGCGATACTGGCAACAACAATACCTTGTCGCATACGTCATACTGACGTGGTTTCACTTGCTTGTCGTAATACTTCACTTGATGTGGTTTCAATCGCTTGATGTTCTCCTGTGTGAGTGATTAAACTTTCTCCAGTTTGTTTCCCGAATACGCAACGTACTGATACGTAGTACGTACCTCATAAACAGCTTGAGCGTCTGTCCACGGCTATCTTAGTACGGCAATTGGGTCATGTACAGTCCTCTCGTACAAGTGTACGAAGTACGAAGGAAGAACACCCTAAATTCGCTTGGGGAACTTCCCGATATGCAATAAACGTTGCAGGAAATTACTTACTCAATATTTGTAGCGGCCTTCGTACAGCTTCTTGAGCGTATTTTTTAATGTCCAGTTAAACCGTTCGACCAGTTCGTTACATTGTGGGTAATACGGTATAGTCGTGAGGTGTTTAATCGACATCAGTCGATTTACCTCTGTCATCACGCGACTCATGAATTTTATCAGTCAGTTTTATAGTCAGTCAGGATCTCGTCTGGCACTCCGACCCTTGACCAAATCCCAAACAGTGCTTTAGCGAATGTTTCTCAATTAATATTACGTAACGCGACGGCCTCCGGATAGAATGTGTAGCGTAATCGACGACCGTTAGAATATACCGATTTTCGTGCAACGACGCGGGTGTTCTCTATCCGATTAAGTTCATCGCGTCGCGTCGAAATGGTTCATCGATAAGGAGGTTGCACCCCAAAGGGATGTGTCAATGATCAGGTTTTTGGTGCCATTCTCTAACACTTGTCACAGGATTACAGAACCGCATGACCCACGGCCAGTAAAATGCTTTAACAAGACGGTTACGGATCTGGGCAATTCCCATGTGTCCACCCATGATACTTTCGTGCGTGAGTTTTAACACTTCACCTCACTTCTCGTTCAGCCCGATCACTTGCTTTGTGTTTGCTGCCTTTCCTGGCAAGTTTCCTTTCTTGTATGCGAACTTCACCGCGTCATTCGTGGTTTCCTTCTCCGTTTCCTCTTCAGCGTATTTGTGTAACTGTACCTGAGTCGCATCTGCCTGCTTAGGTTTCCTCAATTTGGTCGGAAGTATATTATGGGCCGGTGTCAACTTAACTTCCATCGGAGTTGGCTTCGTCTGTCGAGTCTGGAAGCTGGTTTCCAGAGCACGCACTGGCATCGGTGTCCAGTTTTGGGGTTCGGCTGTGGCAAGACATAACGTAGTTATCTGTACCATTCGGTGGTCGATAAATGGTCGTACAAGTCCCCCATTAATTGCAAAAATATTAACACTATGAGACAGAACATCTGGATAAATATAAACAACTATACCTGGCGTAAACGCAAATAATGCCTAAAATATCAACACTAAAATAAAGCATCTGAGACAATAGACGTAAACATTGTGTCCAACATACACGCTAATCATTCTAATAAATATTCATGTTAAAACATAAGTAGTTCTAAATCAGGTAAATCAGCATGTTAACCTTCAATGTAGAGATTATAATAATTCATCTGAATAAGCCTAAACACAAATTAATAAATAATATAGCTGAACTTAAAGATGCATCCTATAGCAAATACTCGTGTTTAATTGTAAGATCACGTGATTATTTTGGCAATTATTTAAGTTTTGTTTAGTACGATAAATATGAATATTTAGCAGAATGATTCAATTTTCAGTTTAACATCATTATTTATAACTGATTTATTCGAGTGTTGTTTGTCATTGGTTAGTTTGATGTTTATATAATCACTGACTTAACGTTTTATTAATCATGCTTATATATGTAAGAAATATTTCAGTCCGGGATGATGTTATTTGCATAATATTGTAAATGATCGAAGACCCGTTGGTATCTGTTTCTACATTTGATGCATGATTTTGCTTGTAAGGTTTCCGTTTTATTAACGTTTAATTAGTTGGATTAGTTAACTGAGAACGTTGCTTTTTACTGATGTTTTCTTAACACTTATTGTACTAATTAGTTTGGCCAATTAACTGTTTTTATCTGATTATTTGCTTTAGAGATTTATCTCTTATTTCCGCTTTTATTTTAGTTTGTTGTTAATTTATTTCAATGAGTCGCTTTTGTCAATAATGTTCGTGTTTCTGCTACTTTTCTTGTGTGATAAATTATTTAAAAATTAGTTTATGTTAAGTTTTGTTACTTTATTTGAATATGCTTCTTTAAATTTTATTTTTTTCTTTATTTATCTATTTCTAGTGACGGTTTATAATTCGTAATGTTAATTTTCTTGAAAGGGGTACCTTAATTAAGTTTTGTGTGAATATGTTTCAAAGCTTACATTATTTGAAAATGTAAACATATATTGAACGGTGACTGTGCTTACATGATTTGAGAATGTAAACATATCTTGAACGGTGACTGTGCTTTCATGAATTTTAAAATGTAAACACATATTGAACGGTGACTGTGCTTACATGATTTGAAAATGTAAATACATATTGAACAGCGACTGTGCTTACATGATTTGAAAATGTAAACAAATATTGAACGGTGACTGCTTACATTATTTGAAAATGTAAACACATTGAACGGTGACTGTGCTTACATGATTTGAAAATGTAAACACATATTGAACAGTGAATGTGCTTACATGATTTTGACAATGTAAACACATATTGAACAGTGACTGTGCTTACATGATTTTGACAATGTAAACACATATACATAGATAGTGACTGATGATTGTCCGTCAGTAATTTTTATCTGTATGGATCACACATCTAAGTAGAACAGAATTTCGGTCATATTTTCTAAATCCAATCCCAAACCATAAATTATACTTTGTTTTTATATAATCGAGATTAACTTGAAAATATTGAATTGATTTATTGCATGATGTTTATATAGTTTAATTGCTTTTTAATTGTTGTCTATATCTTTGTAAAACCTCTGCTATCTCTCACCACACTTCTCAAGGATCCTAGAAATAACATTATTTATTTTTCTCATTCAGATCACGTTACTCTGTTACTTTGTGTTATAGTCAATTTAATGAATTTAGCTGTTAATATGCACGTATATTTGATAATATTATTAATTTCACCATAATATGGTGTATTACAACGCTGTCTGTTATCATTTAGACAAACAAGACAATTATATGTTATCATATGCTGATGTTGTTGTAACAAACACTGTCCTAATGTAAACTCACTATGCAATATTGAAAAGCATGTTAGATATCACCTATATTATTTATAAAAAGCATTTTTAAGTTCCTGAACTCTGGTCTGTTTTATATACAACACACAGGGTGTTACAATATCATTAATCACCGAAGATGAAATTCATCTGAAACGGTCAACATACATCCTGCAGATTGCTTTAACGTCTTAGATGGTTGTGTTTAAGATTAGATTTACCATTATATTTACGTGATGGATTCTGACCCGGTGGTTGCGTTTAAGATTACAAACGTGATGGATTCTGACCCGGTTGATAAAATTGCGGAATCTACCGACATTTGTCGGGCCATATACAAGAGGTTACTAACATTGATAAAAATTTATTCCCACTTGTTCATGACTATCTACTTTACACTGGCTTTACTAACCATATTATAATCTAATCTCCCTGATGAACCACAATCAGCTCGAAACCAGCTTTAAGTCATAGTATCATCACCCGAAAACACTAGACAAAATGATGAAGATTGCGTTTTCCGACATTTCCGCCAATCATCTCAGGCAAAGACGGTTTTTGCATGGACTAAGTTATACTCACCGCTTAAATCCACTCCGTTTGCTTTCCGCTTTGATTGTATTCAAACAAAAAATATTGACTTTTGCACCAAAAGACAAATGTCGATTGTTTTTCATCAAGGACGGCATTTCAAACATAAGTTATGTGAATTAATTGATTCCTTTCCTTTATGAATATTATGTTAAGGCACCAGAGTACAAAATTGCCTAGACGTAAATCATCGGGGCGGATATCTTCATTAACTATAGAACAATTGTACCAGTACAACTTAATCAAATTGTACCAGTACAACTTAATCATTGACTAGCAGTGCTGTGTTTGCACTTGATGGGTCTGGTGAGTCTGGACAGAGTTTGCATGTGGATCAATGCTACCAAACAAAAAAGATGTACAGAAATATAGTAAAAACTGCTTGAAAATTAAAGTATTATTTATTTTGTACTTGTTCAGCCATATACGTTTTTTTCTTCATCTACATGACGTCTCTGAGTAAAGTAGTATTATGTTATCTTTTTTCTGCCTGGGGTTTGAACGTTATTCGTCATTGTACCAGTCGACTCGACATAATATTATTGCATGAATGATAACATAGACAACGGGTCAGACAAAGTACACTGATAACATCAACTTAACTCACATGATATGAGCTTCCACGTGTGCGTTACGTGTGTTGATGTAGCATACGATATAAAGGATGTGACCTTCACTTAGTTTATTCTCCAACGACGCGTGTACCTGTATTTGCTTGTCTGATCCTGTGAAATTGATTTTATCTTTATTCACATCATAGTGCATTTTAGAAAGAAATAACATGAGTAAGTCATTATTGACTTTACAATGTGTTATATAAATATTCAATAATTATATAATTACTCTAAATCTTACGTTTATTAGTTTGAGTTCACTGTAATGGTTATATTCGAACAACCTCATTTCTAGACGTCAAGCTAAAAACGTCGCATTTTATTAATCAGTTAAACTTAACTTTTCAAGTAAGTGGCAATCTTCTACTGGGGCGCCATCTTAGATCAATTCTTAAAGTGTAAGTCTGATGCTTGCCTAGTCACGTGACTGTTTTGGTGTGTTTTTGAAAAAGGCAGTTATATCCCATTGCTTCGGCAATAACATGTTTACTTCACGTCCTAATATTTAAGTTTAAACAAACCAATCAACTGTCCGCAATGCAAAGAAGGGCAGATTTTCATACTGCACAGGGAAACTCTTTCACAAATTTGAGCGTGACATATGATCCGCACATCTATAATGGGTTGCATTATTTTACGGAGTTCGTACGGAATTAGTAACACCAATCACAAAACTAAACCTCATAAATATAATCACATGTAGTAAATACTTCATTGTAAAACATAGAGCCGTATTGGCAAAATAATTTTCATACTTTATAATTCCTATATTTTTACATGTGAAAAATATATCCGTATACCTTCAAACAATTATATCCCTATATTTTCACAGGTGACAAATATAACCTTATATTTTCACATGTCACAAATATAACCATATATTTTCACATGTAAAAATATTAAAATTGCCATCATGACGTGCGACACCTGACTGTGTGAGTCTTCAAAACATGAACCTGCAAGAAACAAACGAGACTCTTAGCTGACAATTACAATGGTGAATGCGGTAAAATGACAAAGTGTAATGCAAACTAGGAAAACATTTATGAGGTATGTGACCATTGAAAACGGGTATCATAAATGATATTTTCCAGAACAGTTTTTAATAAATGCGGATTAGAGGATTATAATGATTTTTTTATGGATGTGATACAAATAGTTTGGTTAAAGTATCAATCCAGATTGGCCAAACTCAATGAGGTGTTTCCAAACGAAATTCAGGATTCAAATTAATTTCTCTATATTAGTCAGTCCACGTTTTTCATTCAAATGTCATTTTCGATTTCATTTTGTTTAGGTAATTCTTTAAACTTACATGTTTTACATGCAGGGACTCGAGTTATTCTATATCTATGTAATATCTCTGTTTCCCACCCAGTAATAGCACATTGTATTTTATTATTAGCTCGATCTGAGCAATAACACCGTGGTCAATCGCCTCTTAGAGAACAATAACCAAAAACAATAAGTAGAATGGGGAGATCACACATTTCCATCACCTATTGAAATAAACTAATCTTTGGTAAAGTAATTTAACGAGATGCCGTTCGCACATTTCTGAAGTTATATCCCGTTACTTATATAATAAACGAAAATGTTGATTTTCTACGTTAATAACGGATACATTTCATCTTGTGGTACCAAACACTATATTTTTCAATCTGTGTCTTCTCCACTCGTTAAAAGGTCATGTTTGTGGTCCAACACGATGAAATATAAATCCGGTATTCGCGTTGTAAAATAAAATCTACACTACGTAGTCCTTGAGAGTCCATACACCAAGGGTTGTTAAATACACATAGCAGTCATATGATAATTCTAGTATCTTTTCCATCAGGGACACAGAGTGGCCGAGTGGTCTAAAGCGCTCTCCTATTACGGATCACTACCATCGAACCTATGTCTGCGTGGGTTCGAGTCTCAGATTTGGCAAATGTAGGTATGTGAGAAAGTGTGCCAGTAGCTTCTCGTGGGTCGGTGGTTTTTTTTTGGGTGTTTCCCTGGTTCTTCGTCCACCATTAATACTGGCCGCCATGTATAGCCTATCGTGTGCTGAAAGATGGCGCTAAACCCTAATACAACAACAACAATCTTTCCCATCATGTTACAACCTGGAATTGCATCTCTCTACACACGACCTATCCTACTGAATTACGATAACCGATTTAGACAAATGACTAGCTTAACATTTATTAGTTTACGTGGCTGCAATAATCTCTATCGACCGTGTATGTGGGTATAGAACAGTAAATTTAAAGTATCCATCAGTTTATGGACTGTGCGAATAGCCTTAGGCTAGTTACATTAATGTATCCGTCAATATGTATCGACTGTTTAGGTAGACATTTCACAGTAAAATGTGTATTCATAAAATATGTAGACATAAACGTACAGTCACTTGTCACTTGAAATATGACCATGATTTTATTTTTGTGAGTGCTTGTTGGGTATCATGAAGACTTTGATCAGATAGAGAGAGGCATAGATATAATAGACTTTTGATTTTGGTGCCGTTTAGAGGAAAATTAGAGTTATTTGAAATTTTTGGAAAATCACCACTTCTCGAATAAAAACAACACTTGAATTGATCATGGATATGATATAATGTTTTGAATAATTCAATTGCAGAACGTACGTATATAAAGTAAATACGGACGAATGTAGATATATCAAATAAAAACGTAATAATGTATGTATATAACGTAAATACGTATTAATGTACGTATGTAACGTAAATAGCTGAGCGCCAAGCTAGGCAGCTGTTAATACTATTTGTGTACGTCTTCGGTATGACTCGGCCGGGGATCGAACCCACGCCCTCTCGCATACGATGCAGACTCTATAACCACTAAGTCACAATATTGTATGTATACTACTATTTATTATATACATCACATTTTGACATAAAGAACAAGAACAGGTTAGAACGAAGAACTTGCAAACAGACAGCAAGTAATATTTAAGCAAAGCTCTGCACCCTTGGAACCAGATATATGATTGGTTAGTTCATTATAATGTAGACGGGGGAAAATATTTAAAAAAATACAACAATAGGAAGAAAAAAATAAAAACAAATAAGGCTAATCTGGATTTTTCTTCAGTCATATAACTACGAGGTCTGCACTGTGGCATTTTATAGTGATATATATATATATATATATATATATATATATATATATCACTGGGACATAATGCTGCAGACATGTAGCACGATATCGCACCCAGTCACATTATCCTGACCTCAGGCCAACCAGTCCTAACACTAACCTCTTAATGCTGAGCGCCAAACGAGGCAGCTGTTAGGATCATTTTTCTAAGTCTTTGTTATGAGTGGGCAAGGGATCGAAACCACGCCCACTCGCATCTGAGGGAAACGCTCTAACCACTCGAACACCATAATTGATGTATTATACTTCTACCATATACAATATCTTTGGGTATGAAGAGCAAGAACAGGTTTGAACTACTTCGCCCTACAGGTATAGTATGAGAACAAAACGACCTTGTAAACAGACAGCAAATAATATGCAAGCTAAGCACTGTACATTTGGACCCAGTCATATGATCTACGCCGTTATTTGAACAGCGATAACCCAGTTATTTCAAGTAGATTTAAGTCGATATAACCCTGTCGTTATTCGTCTCGCCCGTTTTTGCAGCTAGTTACATTTTATATATTGCGATCTGCAAATTATGTCATTGTCTTCTGTTGCGATGTCGTCAGTAAGGTAAAATCTTTAATTTTGACAATAATCTTTTCTTTATACATCGCACATTGTCATTATTGATATCCATTTAAGTACAAAATGCAAATCATATTGAAACAGAAATTCAATACGTTGGAGTTGTGTGGAGTAATGAACTACACTATTATCATCATCATAGCGTATGAACCCATTCAGCAGTGTAATTACATGCAAACATGCATACACACACTTTATTTTTAATCGCCCAATTAGGGCGGTATTATATTAACATATTTTGAACATCACATCATAAATCTGCAGAGGACGTCCCCAGCATTTTAATCGTTTCCAGGGTATAAGTTAAAAAATGCAACTGCATGCACAAATTTACATCAGAAAACGTTGTTTGTTTCGCTCTCATTTTAAGGCTGACATTCCCAATATACGATTTGTATGCATTGAATGTGTACTATATTCATGACGTATGTTGGTTGTGTATTGAATATTTATTATATTTATGACGTCTGCTTGCTATGCAGTGAATTAGTAGATTTATAATCATGACGTATGCTGGTTGTGTACTGCATGTGTATTACATTTATGAGTTATGTTGGATGTGTACTGAATGTGTTTTATATTTATGACGTATGCTTGCTATGCAATGAATGTGTATTATATTCATGACGTATGCTGGTTGTGTACCGAATGTGTATTATATTCTTGGTGTATGCTGGTTGTGTACTGCATGTGTATTATATTCATGAAATATGTTGGTTGTGTACTGAATTTGTATGATATCAATGACGTATGTTGGTTGTGTACTGAATGTGTATTGTATTTATCATTGTGGTAGAAAAACAACACAAACGCCAAGGTTATGTTCAACTAGTTTCGCATTTTAATCAATGCTTATTCAGGCACTAAATGATTTGAATGTAATTGATGACGTCATTATTTTAAAATAACAATTACGTCGTCACGTAACGTCATAAACGATATGCATCGTCATAACAGTAATATACAATTCTATACGACAGGATCTATAAGATACACGAGTCTCTAATGAAACATGAATTAATAAATTAATAAAATAAATTTGAGACAAACAGTCATATATATTGATATGAAGGATATACAATATATCAATTTAAATGATTACATTGTATATAAGGCACTGGCATTAAGTTCATTAGGATACAAAATATCTAACTTATGAATCCAACAAGTTTCTTTTATGAGTCTGTTCATGTCACCGTGCACAATATCTATTGGAATGAAAATAAAATCGAGTAAAGAGTGATTATTGGTGTTAAAATGTGTTGAAATATTAGAGAAAAACATAGGATCTCTATACTTTCTTATATCAAAGCGATGACTATTCATTATTTTAGAAACTTGTTGAAGTGTTTGTCCAACATATTGCATGCTACATTCTTTACAGGTTATTAAATAAATAACATCATTTGATATGCAGTTTGTGTTAACACGTAGAGAAAATACCTGTTTTGTATTAGCACTACTGAAAGAAATACTTTTTCTTATGTTTGCACATTGAGATCACCGGCTTCTGTTACATTTCGATGACGAAATGTGTGTTTCATAATTAATTTGTCTCTCTGTTTAGCTCTAATTAAAAAAATATTGCAAGTTCTTGGGTTTTCTAGAAGCGAGAAATGGTTTAGTTTTGTAAAGTGATTTAACGCTAGTTTTATTGGATGAATTTATTAGACTATAATATTTATTAATTATAGGACACATATTAAACAACGAAGGATTATATTGTATTGTGAAAGGAATTTTATCTCTCTCTCTCTCTATTTTACATTATGCTATTTTTAAAGCTTCATCTTGAGCAAGTTTCTTTGATATGAATCTTTGTAGAGATAGAGTAATCACTATATTTTTTATTACATTTACATCTAAAAATGAAACATACGTACTAGATGCAATATTAGTAAACTTAATCGTCGGGTGAAAATGATTTAGGCGATCAACCAATTTAATATTCATATCAAAGAAACTAATATCCACCAATATGTGGAATATTCTTTATGTCATCCCATGTCATTTAAATTCGGTATACCATATAGCCAGGCTAAAAGATACAAACGTATTATTTCAGATGATTGTCAATTACAAACTTTTTTGAATAAATTAAGAACTTATTTCCAAAATAGAAATTATCCTACATATGTAATTGATTCTGCGCTGAACAAAGCCAGAAATCTTACTCAAGATGAAGCTTTAAAAATAGCAGAATGTAAAAGAGAGAGAGAGATGTAATTCCTTTCACAATACCATGCAATCCTTCATTGACTAATATAGAAACTATAATTAATAAATATTATAGTCTCATAAATTTATCCAATAAAACTAGCGTTAAATAACTTTACAAAACTAAACTAATTCTCGATATTAGAAGACTCAAGAACTTGCAAGACTTTTTAATTAGAGCTAAACAAAGAGGAAAAAAATAATCATGAAATACACTTTCGTCATCGAAATTTAACAGAAGCCTGTGCTCTCAATGTGCAAACATAAGAGAAAGTATTTCTTTCAGTAGTGCTAATGCAAAAGAGGTATTTTCTCTACGTATTAACACAAACTGCATATCAACTGATGTGATTTTTTTTAATAACCTGTAAAACATGTAGCATGCAATATGTTGGACAAACACTTCAATAAGTTTCTAAAATAATGAAAAGTAATCGCTTTGATATAAGAAAGTATAGAGATCCTATGTTTTCCTCTAATATTTCAACACATTTTAACACCAATAATCACTCTTTACTCGACATTTCGTTCATGCCAATATATATTGTGCATGGTGACATAAACAAACTAATAAAAGAAACTTATTGGATTCATAAGTTAGATACTTTGCCAGTGCATTATATACAATTGTATAATTTAACTTGATATATTGTATATCCTTCATAGCAATATGTATGACTGTTTGTCTCCAGTTTATTTTATTAATTTATTATTGTATTTATGACGTCTGCTTGCTATGAAAGGAATGTGTATTATATTCATCACGTATGCTGGTTATGTACTGAATGTGTATTATATGTATGACGTATGTTTGTTGTTTACTGAGTGTGTATTATATTTATGACGTATGTTTGCTGTGTACTGAATGTGTATTATATTCATGGCGAAAGCTGGTTGTGTACTGCATGTGTATTACATTCATGACGTATGCTTGTTATGCAATGAATGTGTATTATATTCATGACGTATGTTGGTTGTGTACTGAATGTGTTTTATATTTATGGTGTATGCTGATTGTTTACTGCATGTGTATTTTACTCCAGCCAACACGTCCTTCGTTAGTTCTTTAAGTCTGTCTCGAATACGCTGTTAGCAAGAGTGAGAAGGAACCGTATAATCTATAAAACGCAATTTTTCTAGCATTTTCGTATGCATGCGTAGATGACCTGACTATAGTCTCAGGTGAAAACATCCATATTTTACTTTTATTTTACATATCTGAAAACTCGAATTGGTAATTTCTGAAAGAAATAAAACGTTGCTAACATGATGAAGCATAGTCTGTGTATTATTTACTTGTTTGTGCATTTTGAAAAAGAACTCTTTTGGACTTTAAGTTTTTGATTTAAAGATTGTCAAAACTATTAAGTAAGAGCCACCTGATCTCGACCAGGTAAGTAAATGTTCTGCTATTTCGCACTTTATCTGAATAAATCTGAAACAATATATAAATCCATAAAGGAATATGTTAAGGAAGCACATGTATTTATCATGGATCTCGAGGAAGACATGTTATTTTGGAAAAATAATCATTTCAATATCTATTTTGAACAGCACTTACACCCCCTGATGTAAATACATTTTTCCGTCTATGGAATATTAATGTGTTAACTTGTATATCTGTTAACTTGTATGTCATTCAAGCGTGTACTAAGTGTGAGTGTAAAATTAAATTTTTAACGTACTTTAAACAATTATTCAGTTATATCGCTAAGATATATGCACCGTGGCAGTTTATAGTGATATCTAGTACTTGGTCATCATGCAGCAGACTTCTAGTGTATCTAGGATACAATAATCTGACTTTGGTAATAAATTATGAAGATATTGATGACGGTGAAAATCATAGCTGACAGAAACGAATGTTAGATTTATTTTTAATTTGAGCTATTAAAAAACAGCCGGGGTCTAAAGCGATCGCCTTTACCAATCATTTCAGCATGCTTACGTTCGAGAGACGAAATAGGTTCACTTGGTTATGTGAGAAGGTTTGCCAGTATCATTCATTGGCTCGGTGGTTCATACCAGTTTCGAGTCGCGTTATCAGCCATTAAGTGTATATGACAAAGATTGCCAGTAGATTTCTTAAAGGGGTCATTCCGGGCTCTTCTTCCACAATGTATTCTTGCTGCCACATATAGCATACAAAGTGCTGAAAAATGTTCTTAAGACCAAGCTAAGACGGTCGTTATTAACAGAAGCAAAATGTTTTCATCGTCACATGCAAACACACATAATTATTTATATACGCAATGAATAGAGTTATGAAAAATAACGTATTTTGATTTGTGTAGATTTTACCTTATCCATCTTATTCATAATATACATGTAATTACATTTTAATCTCACATTGGCTCGAATACTTCTCTGAATATAAGCACGTTATGACCCTGGTATGCCGTTTATACCAGGGTATTTGTGTTGCCTATAGACGGAATTTCATTAATCGTGACGATTTAATGTTTCGCTTTTTATATAGTTCAACCTAATTAATAACGTACACTTCAAGTTTCCATGGGGATTTCTTTTAACAGTCAATATTTACAAATGTTTTAAATATTTCCTTTGTCTTGGAAAGACACACTATGTAGCATATATTGGGGTGGCATAGCATATCTCTCTCTCTCTCTCTCTCTCTCTCTCTCTCTCTCTCTCTCTCTCTCTCTCTCTCTCTCTCTCTCTCTCTCTCTCTCTCCGCAATCACGTTCGAACGTCGTACATACAGTCTGAAGAAAATCTTTGATGTGTTTTTTACTAAAGGTATTAAGATCATAAAGGTTTTTTAAAAAAGTTCTAAACTTATTGCATTTTTTTATTATTTTGTATTTTCGCCACCACATCCGGTTTGGTATTCGTCTACATCACAACTTTTAAGTACATTAATGTTATGTTATCTTTATCTGAGCGGTGGATGAACCTCGTGTGTCCTGGTACCAGTAACCACGACGAAGCATTTGATAAAACTATGATAACCCAGACAGTGGTTATACCAAGTGCATTTATGCCATCACTATAACTCACATGATCTTCCATGTACGTTGTTTGTTGTTTGTTTCCTTAGTGCGGGCACCCGTAAAGGGCTTCCACGTGTACATTGTATGTTTCCATGATCCGAGTAACCCTTTTGGGCTTCCACGTGTGCGCTGCACGTTTCCTTGATCAGAGTAGCTCTTATGGGTTTCCACGTATGCATTGTACTTTTCCTTGATGATTATACTCGTTATGACGGGGCCACGAGTGGCCGAGTGGTCTAAAGCGCTGTCCGTTACGGATCACTGCCATCTCACCTCTGTCTGCGTGGGTTCGAGTCTAAGATTCGGCTAATGTAGTTATGTGAGATAGATTTTCAGTAGCTTCTCGTGGGTCGGTGGTTCTTTCCGGGGATTTTCCGGGTTCTTCCTCCACCATTAATACTGGCCACCATGTATAGCCTATATTGTGTTGAAAAATGGCGTTAAACTATAAAAACAAACAAACATACTCCTTATATGTTTTCTTGATGCGAGTACCCGTTCCATTGTATGTTTCCCTTCTGCGAGTACCCGTTATGGGCTTCCACGTGTACGTTATATGTTTCCATGATGGGAATACCCGCTACTGTGTATGTTTCCTTGTTGATAGTACCCGTTATGGGCTTCCATGTGTACATTGTATGTTACCAATAGGATCCTGAGATTCGTGTTAAATTTGCTTATTTTCCACAATCATAAGCTTGGAATTTTGGGGTCCATTGAGATGGTTATATTTGTAAAGCTTAATTTCTATATTTTCGTTACGTTCGACTACACTAGGCAAATTGAGTACGTATTTTCAAAGTGGCTTATTTTTCAACTTTCTGACAGCACTTCTATGTATGTGGCGACCTTCCACTGCAGATCCACCGTAGTTCAGTTGGTATAGCACTGGACGTTTAATCTAAAAGTCATATGTAGTATACTGCTTCGGCGTGTTTTTACCCATCGCGCTTACCTCCCCTTTTCTCGGCAAGATATAGAAACACATCACATTCTAACATATCGCTGACACAAGCGATTAGTCTGCTGTATGGAGTTGAGGAACCATAACTGCTGATTCCATAGGCAAACTTTCGCAAATGGGGGCGTCAACAACAAACCAGCATTTTTTGAGAGTGTTAATTGTACGTGATACAGAATTAGTGGCATTAATATGGTATCTGGCTATGGTCACTAAAATAGTAAACATCAAACCAATAATCACTAGTAGTCATCGAGACCCCATACACCGAGAGTTGTTAAAACATACAAAATCATGTAATAACTCGAATATCTGTTCCATAATATCAAGTCATACGACCCCATCTTTATATATTTTATCGCCTGTCCTAAAATTTCGCTCCTTTGTCTTAAGCATCTGACTAAGTGTAGAAGAGTTTTTGAGTGGTGACAAAGATTAGTGTATTCACTATATTAAACCGTCTGTGTAGTTACACAAAGGATGAAAAAGTGAACACATCCATCAACGTATATCACATACATGATATCATGTAATACTTTAATTACTTTCCAATTCCAAGTTTGAAGCGAGTTCAATTTACACACGAATTTTTAATCACACCCACCACGGCGATATTAGTTTCTTCACGTTATGTTAGTATTTCCCGCGTGCAATTTTACCCAAACCCTCGTGCGATATGTACTGATGTATAAAGCATATAGCGGACGAAGTCCTCAGATATGGGAGTTCGTTATATGTATTGACAAAGTCCTCGTATATGGGAATTAGTGATATGTACTGATTTACAAAGTATACAGCAGACAGCATCTTCATATATGGGAATTGGTGATATGTACTAATTTATAAAGTATACAGCGGACAACGTCTTGATATATGGGAATTGGTGATATGTAATAATGTATAAGGAATACAGCGGACAACGTCTTCATATATGGGAATTGGTGATATGTAATAATGTATAAAGTATGCAGCGGACAGGTTTTGAGTGTTGGGTTATTCTTTTAGGTAGATTTTGTACTCGGTATTAGATTAACGCTCCATATACACAAAATGGAAGAAAAAGCGGAGTGGTAATACCTTATTAATATAGTTGTCATCATAATCATCTCCATTATCATCACCACAGCACATTACCACTACTATCATTGTTTGCAAAGTATGGCACGTTAACACAGACGCAGTTGCAATAATAGTGGTAATTGCACTATTTAGCGATATCCTGTGAGGTGATTCGATTACAGTTGTAGCAACAGCAGAAGTAGTAGCAGTAGCAACTGATGGGGACGGGACACAGAAAAAAAGAAATGGCAGAAAGATGACTTCAGCTTAAAACAGTTGTATATGCTGGAATGGCAAAATAGAGAGCAAGAAATGATATATGCACTTTTGGGCTTATTAGTGTGAAATAAAGACGATACGGCATGTACGCACACTACGGAGTTTTGCGGTTATAAATGAACCTTTATTCATTTTTACTAGTTGTTTCTGATTTTTATATATTATGTACATGCATTTGTTGGAACAAACCACATGAAAAAAGATAATTGTTGCAATAGCTAAATAAATTAGTCGGGTAAGGAAACATTCACGACCTAGCTCGTTGCTGTACACTTATTACATTATCTGTAGTGTTTGGTTTGTTTGTTTATAGCAATGGGGTTTTGCACAGAAGCATAGAAGAAACACCGTGTAAACTCACCAAGGTTAGATTTTGAGGGATTTGTATACATTTTGTAAGCATCGATCTTCTTTTTATGATTATAAATTTGCAAAATACACATTCATATTACTGTGTTGACAATGGGGGACTACTGTCTAGTCAATGTCTGTTGCTGGTCAGTCTGACGAAACACATTCATTTCACCTGTGTTCACAATTACGGGGATTCATATCTAGTCAGTGTATGAAATGCTATTGGAATTACATTATATGTCGAAGGCATTTATTTTCTGGTAATGATACAGATGCATAGCATGTTTGAGTTTAGGCTTGATACAGATGTGGAAACTACCAATTGTTTTAATAACATCTTGCGTGTAGGATGGTCTTTACTCTTATAAGAAATATGATGCATCAATGTTCTGAAATGAAACAATTGTTAAGGCTTCCATTTCTTTTGGAGGCGGGACAAGGAGTAACAGGGTTAGGGACCCCTATAAAATAACCAGTCTGAAAATAAAGCCTCTCGTTTTTGTACGTTCAGTCAATTACATACAAGTATGTTTCAACCATCTTCTATAATCAAATTCATCATACCTATAAATGAGATAAAATTATGCACCAAGGTAGATCACGTGCTGTTTTAACTGAACCGTCCAGACTGATTGCCAAACAACACTTAGGACCACTGACGACTGACTAAGGACGGCATACCAATAATTTAACTGGCTTCGATCTGGTAAACTAGAACCAGTGGGCAAATACTTTAAAACCTTCGATCTGGTACACTTGAACAAGTGAGCAAATACTTTTTATCCTTCGATCTGGTAAACTAGAACATGTGCGCAAATACTTTTTACCACTTTGTATGGAAATCAAAAATAATGTGTGTTTCTATTAATAGATGAGCCATGCATATATTGTAGAGTTATTTTGGATGTTGTTGGTTTGGTGTTTAACGCCATTGCTTAAGGCTAGATAGGATACACCTGGTGGCAGGTATATCTGGTGGCGGAATAGTCAGAATTTTCGGACTAGTGGTGAAATAACTCGGGGAAACAGTGGTAAGAACTACCCAACTTTTAGAAGTATTTGACAGCTTTCTCAAATACCCATATTGGACCGATAAAGCCTGGAAGCCACGCAGACGGAGTTGAGATGATAGTGATCTGTAAAGACTAGTTATTTTGACTACTCAGCCATTTGGATCTAAAACAATTTTAGTATTTTATACAAGTACATATGTATCTGATATTGATCTTTTGCACACAAGTGGATATTTTTGGAATAATTGCTACATTTAAAAATAGTTATATATATATATATGGATTTTGGCTGCACGTTTGCTCTACCTTTTGCAGCCCAGGACTTAACGACGCTACTGGTTTAGGTTAACAACTCACTTCGTCTTAGAGTCAACACGTTTGTATCCATAAGTCCTTGAAAAGACACGATGGGCACTGCAGGTTCAAAACAGCCTATAGTCAAAGTTGGGACTTTGAAACTAGAAATAAAAGGTATGTAATAGATAAGTCATATAGTACAACCATTATGGGTTCTTTTCTTACTCTTCGATACGGAAACATGGTATTTCATAATATACTCAACACAAAATGATATACCATAGTCAACATTTCAATAAGCCTAAATCTAGATTGCATAGTTATGTTAGCTTTGTTTCTTAAAGTCTAATATAAGTAATGAAATCTTTCAGCATATTTCCACTAAGCCCACAGCATAGCATTACCGATATAACTCAAAGAGTGCGTGGGGGAGAAACGGACATTCACAACAGTTGTCCGACTGAATGAATGGATGTAAAGTGATAATTATATTCAGTATATATCTCATTATTGATTTAGCTGTCTTGTATCAAATATCATTATTGGAAGGTGATATGCGTAGCTTAATACCATCTGGTAATGAAAAAATAACAAAAAACATTGCCTTTGATTGACTATGTCGGATTTTCATCATCAGTATTATTTTCAGTTTTCCTTCTAATGATAAACTTACGATGTTAGTATGTCCTTTAATCTACTGCATTATTTATGAAACATAAGATGCATTTCAGTGATGATACACTTCATACGGGATAACTTGCGACAGATTCTACATTGTGTTACGTGTTTAGGCTCTAAAAAACAGTAACATACAAAACGTGAAACCAACAAGCTTGGTAAAGATTTTACACAACAAATTATTTCTCTGGGAAAAGATTGTAAAAATAGAAATAGAATTACAGTTTTAAGAATCAAATCGAAACGTAAACCAAGATTAGTCCACGAATTAAATTACAAAAGTCCTAGTAATGAAATGTTCCAATAAATTCAAGTTCGAGTCATTTAGGAAAATCCAAGATGGAAGATGATGACGCATGCTGTAGTCTGTACTTTGTTTATCTACAGTTTCTTGTAAATTCACAAGAATTAACACTCCGGAAATGGAAATCCGAATACAATTTTGATAAACTGTCTCTTTCAAATAATTATATATAAGCGCGTCAAATATTTCCCGAGATACGTATTAATCCTTTTAAAATCCAAATGAGTTTAAGAAAATTTAAATGGATTAAAACACTGGCTACAACAAAAGAAAATGACCTAACGTCAGATGCAAACTATATTTCAACAAAAAGTAATAATATCGTATTCTAATATTCAGTTTTGAAAATATCAATAACTTGCGAAATCGAGAGAAAAAAGAAAGGGGTCACATGATCGTGTTTATATCACGTACTCCTAACATGACCCTGAAGAGAAACAATCATTTTACTTTAAGAACAAAACGATGTTTACGTTTTAATTCACAAGTCCAATCTTGACCTTGACAAAACCCAATCATTTTACAACTAAAATAAAACCTGTGTACGTGGTTGCGGTTAACACTGAATGAAGGTCAGGATCTAGGTCAACATTACTTGCTTACCAAAACATAATTCAGTCAACCGATTTTCTGAAGAAAAAAACATCAATAAAAGTACATTACAATATCATATAATGAAAAATGAAAATTATTCTAGTCCAACAAACAATTAAATTAAAATAAATTTATAGTAAATCAGATATACATAACACAAGTCAATGACAATTTTCCATTTGCACAAGTAATCATGACATGAACACGATTATATTTGTGTCGGAAATTTCCTTTCATTTGTTAGCATGACCAGAAATGCAAAGTTAAAACCGGGCCGATATTCGCCTGATTTCAGCTCAAAACCCAAACAGAGGTGTCGTAGTCCCACCGCGTCCTTTTCTGTTCAATAACGCAATGCGTCAATGGGGTTTATTGTCGTGACGTTATATGGCATTGCTCTATTGGCCGTTGTTACATGTTATAATGGGAAAAGTATGTACCCTTCTATAAATTTACTTATAATGCATAGCTGTAATAGGATAACATCATCCATCCTAATGGATAAACACAGATAAAACCATCCATCCTAATGGTTAGTCATAAATAACATGATCCACCCTATTGGTTATACAGACATAATATGATCTTCCTTAATCACTAGATACATATAATATTATCCGTCCTCATGTTTAGATACAGACAGACAGATAATAACATCCATCACAATGGTTAGATTCAGAAACACATAGATAATAGCATCCACCCTAATGGTTAGATTCAGAAACACATAGATAATAGCATCCACCCTAATGGTTAGATTCAGACGCATAGATAATAGCATCCATTTTAATGGTTAGACACAGATGATAGCGTTCATCCTAATATCAGATACAGAGATAACAGCATCAGTGATAATGGTTAGATTCAGACATATAACAGATATGATATAATAGCATTCATCTTAATTGCCATATTCAGGCACACAGAATTTACCATCCGTCCTAATGGTTAGATTCAGACACACATATAATAACAGCCATACTAATTGTTAGATTCAGACGCACAGATTATATCAACCAACCTAATTGTTAGATTCAGACTCACAGATTATAGCATCCATCCTAATGGCTAGATTCAGACAAATATAATAGCATTCATCCTAATGGATTCGGACACAGATTATATAATGCAAATTTATCGTTATAAATCCATGCAGGGGTTGCCCGAGCATGACTAAATAAATTTCTAAAACGATTATAATCCATGTCTCCGTTGCACCAAGTCTAATGAATATTTCTGAGCGCATAACACAGCAATAATATTAGTTATCCCTGATTATTTTAGGTATTGTTATCTGTAAAATCATGCCTTTCACGAGAAAATATCAGGACCGGATTAGATTGTTTATCCAACATAACACCATGTAACGTAGTCGAGCCGACTCTTTGAGATTAGGTTGGGTTTTGAAGAAATAACAAACACGTTTGTTCAAATAAAACTTATATTATTAAAACAAATCATCATGATAGGTATATATATATATATAATGAGCACACAACACGCACACAAATGAATCTACTACCCTACTATATGACGGTAGTCATACACTATAGTACTATATATATATATATATGTGAATCATACACTACTGTATTATATCCATAGTCATACACTACTGTATTATATATCTATAGTCATACACTACTGTATTATATATCCATAGTCATACACTACTGTATTATCTATCTATAGTCATACACTACTGTATTATATATCCATAGTCATACACTCCTGTATTATCTATCCATAGTCATACACTACTGTATTATATCTCTACAGTCCTACACTGCTGTATTATATCTCCATAGCGTAGTATGACATTGACCATTGATACGATATTCGTACTCCACGCAACATAGTCAGTAAATCAAATCACAAGTTTTGAGTGACTATAATGATACTATTTGTGTCACACACACAAATTATAATCAATAAAAACCAAACAATCCAGCAGCAGAGGGGGCGAGCCGGACAACATTTTTAAACAAGTTTTCAATGAAATCAGGCTTCTACGGCCAAGGTGTGGTGAATCGGATACAAGTTTTCATGGATTAGGATCAAATCAAAAATTCAATGAAATCAATGAAATCAGTCCAAAAAAAAATCAATGAAATCAGGCAAAAAATCAATGAAATCAATGAAATCAAAAAAATGACTAAGCCTCCATTCCATTTTCAACCGAATATTTGATCCAATCCGATACGATATCGTGTTCGAGGGTCATGTAAATTTATTGTTACAAATCCGTGTGGGGCAGACTGAGCATGACTAAAGAAATTTCGAAATTGATTGAAGTCCATATCAGAACACCATGTCTGCCAAATATTTCGTAGCGTATGTGTATCAACGCCGTTGAATACAGCAAGAATATTACAGTTATCTCTGATCACTTTTGGAATCTGAGTGTATCGTTGAGTGACATAGATCACATCCGTGTTTTTGTGCCTGCCTCGGGAAAATATTCTAGCTGGTTTTTTTTGTTTATCTAACATTACATCGTCGTATACAACTAAATTGTTGATACTTCCATCGAGGTCTTCTACTGATGGTGCCTCGTCAATATCGGTTATAAATTCAATAACATCCTCGCCGGCAATCTCTGAAGCGTTTTCATTAAAATCTTTTAGCACTTCACAGCATCGTTGGTCATCTACGCTAGGGGCAATTAAATACAACTTATCCCACTTCATCCATCTCATTATTAAATTGAGCAACAATTGCGTCTTGCCGGATCCAGATGGTCCGATTATAATTGCGCGGATAGAGTTTGGTAGCGCTGCATGATGCTTAACTGGTTCTCTTGTTTTAGTTGCTGAAAAATCAATTATATTCATATCTCTATACATAAATTATGGATCTATATTGTGTGAAGTGTAAAAAACGTACTGGCACAGATGACTTGACGACGATTACAACAAAAAATAACCGATCAGCGCTTTCTGGTAAATGCGTACAATGTAGTACAAAGAAATTTAGATTTGTTTCTAAACCCAAGGAACCTTTAAAAAAAAACGAGGAGGTGATATCGCTGCCAAATTAGCAAAACTCCCTGGAACCCCATGGGCAAAATACCCCGGAGAAAAACACCTTCCAGGGTATAGTTATTATGGACCGGGAACAAGACTTGATATCAGACTCAATGATCAAAATCAGCCCCGACCCGGTGAGGAACCAATAAAGGCTATTGATAAGGCCTGTCACCTTCATGATGTTGCTTATAAAAGCAGCAATTTGCAACACAGGCATCTAGCAGATGTGAAATTAATTCATGCGTTAAATGCTATTCCTGATAAATCCTTCAAAGAAAAATTGGCTTCATTTTTGATAAAATCGGCTATGAAAAGTAAATTGATGTTAGGTGCTGGTAATTAATAACAACATGGAATCTATTTACTATTCCCCAAGAGGATACTGGAGGGGTAAATCAGCAATCCATAAACTCGCTAGCGCTGCAAAAGTGAAAAAAACCACTGCGGCTCATTGGTTATCCAAACAGGCACTATGGCAAATTTATCTACCACCGCCTAAACAAATTAATGTCTCGCATTTTGATGTGACCGGACCCAATGAAGTTCATCAGGCTGATCTATTATTTTTGCCACATGACCACGGTTACAAATACGCATTAACCGTAGTTGATATTGCAAGTCGATAAAAAGAAGCAGAACCGTTAAAAACAAAATCATCACCTGAAGTGGCTTCTGCATTTGAAAGAATTTATCGACGAGGTCCTCTGCACTGGCCAAATCTATTACAAATTGATCCTGGCAAGGAATTTCAGGGTGCAGTGTTATCTACAATGAAAGATCACAATGTCACTATCAGACGGGGGCATACTGCACTGCATCGTGATCAGGCAATTGTAGAACGGTTTAATAAAACCCTTGCTGAGCGGTTATTTGGATATCAATACGCAAAAGAATTCATCCAAGAAAAAAGATCCCGTGAATGGGTTAAAAGGTTACCAGCTGTGATTACTGCACTGAATAACGAGATTACTAGAACAATCAACATGAAACCTATCAATGCGATTAAAAAGAAGTCAATACCTGAAAAACCACAAAAAGATTTCAAAGAACCAATTCTTGGTAGTAATGTCATTGTGAGGTATTTATATGAACCAGGAGAGCTTGAGGGTGGCAGAAAAAGAGCTACTGATCCTATATGGAGTGTTACTGCACACAAGATATCTAGTGTAACACGATCTACGGGTAGACCTCCAGTCTATAAACTGGATTCAACTGCCCCTCAGCGGGTTTTTACTAGACAACAATTACAAGTGATTCCTGACGATACTCAATTGCCACCCCATGGTCTTAACTAGCACCCTTGCGTCTATTGCACTCAAGACAAGTCAACATCACATTATTTCTGACATGACCGAGATTGTTATTTTTTCTGTCAACGGTAAATTGGCGAGGATCCTTATCCGAATACTGCCAACGCATTATACAATTGCAATTTGCGCAGTGATTATTCTGTTGTTTCTTCAAAGTGATTATTAATCCAGCATCAATGTCAAATTCTCGTTGTTTTTTTTTGTCTTGTTGTTTGTAACCGGAGAGTTTTTTATCAATCATTTTAACATCAATATCATCTATTGTGGTGTCATTATCATCGAGGACAATTCTTCGAAGTTGATTTATTTTTCGTACTCTGGATACTGAAAGATAGACTAAATTTGACCATTCTATGCGATTATCTACCATCCAAACAATTGTATCCGATATTGTCAGCCCCTGTGAAGAATGTATTGTTGCTGCGTATCCTAGCGTCTATGGGGATTTATTAGCACGCAATGCATCTTCAACGACATTGATATCAACCAGCACAATATCATTTAATACCAGAATTTGTTTTTCATTCTGTCCTGGAATATCAACTTCAATGTTCTGTTTTCGTGTATCCGATGGCCTATAACAAAGAGGCACTGGAAGCGTTGCAAATTTTTGTTTATGCAATTCAAATAACTTCATCTGAAGTGAATCCCTGACTATTTTTCTACTTGCAAAGATCAAATCGTTTGGTCTCCACATTTCCCAGAAATCATTCATTGGAGTTTCCGAAATTATTTCACGGGCTATTTCACACTGGATTCTATCCGGTTGTAATCTAATTAGTTTCTTAAATTCTTTTAATTTTTCATCAAGTGATCTATGATCGGTATCAATTTCTTCATAATAGTCTACAAAACCCTTTAGCCATTCATGTGGGGATGCACCGACAAATGGTGGTGGTTGGCCGTGATCACCGCACATGACGATTTTTGTATTTTTCAATAACAACCACTCAAGAAATATTTTTAATACATCTTCTGACACTGTGTCTATTTCATCCCAAATGATAATTTCAGGAATAAATTTCTCTCCCATGCGCTCAGGAGTCCATTTATCTACTTTCCATCTAAAGAAACTATGATAGGTACAGGCATTTACCCCTCTCTGTATCATTTCTCTTGCAAGTCTGTGAGTTGGTGTTAGAACAATCATGTTTGGATTGGAAACACGAAATAACTCAATTGCCCGAGTTGTTTTTCCTGACCCACCACAGCCGTTTAAATAAACTGTTTTATACCGGCATATTGGATCAGAAATCGGTGGTGCATTAGAAAATTCTGAACACTGATTGCTTTCTAAATAATTATTTTCAATGGTAACATCTGCTGATTGAATATAATCATGAATCATTTCTTTCTTAATTCTCTATGACCCCCAATTCTCGTTGCCAGTAGCCTTAAAATCAGCCATTTTGCTATTTATGTAAAATGAATCAGTGGCAACTCTAACTGCGGTGTTAGGAAATATATTGATCATTGAAAATAAATTAATAGAAGCATAACCAAGCATAGAAGCTCTTAAATGTGTGTACTGCGGATTGTATCCATCATTGTAAGTAACAATTGTACCCAATTTGGTTCCATCGGACATAAATGCGTCCTTACGATTGACATATAGGCCTTTATTCGTTAAATCCGCGATTACAAAATCGTATTCAGCATTGTCTATAATCAATCGTGAAGAATATCTCGTATTGTCGTATTTGCCACCCTGAGTGAATTTACCGATTATTCTTCGTCCAAGATTTTTTGCTTCATTGTTTCTGATTTCAAATAACTGTTTGGACCAATTCATGATTTGTTGTTCATTAAAATCAGGAAACAGTTTTCGCTCTTCGCTAATTATTTTTTCTAGATCAGGTTGTGGTAACCAGACTGATTTCTGTGCTCGGTAGGATATAATTGCTTCACTGACAATTAATGATTTTAACATCTTACAATCAAGCATATACCGTAATAACACTATTGGCATCCAGTGTTTTTCAGACATGTGTTTACCAATCCAAAGATAACTACACGGATGAAGTCCTTCAGCCATTTCAAATGATACTACACAAGCGAATCCGGTTAAATCGAAATCAAGCAGTGGTCCATTAATAGCAACACGGGTCATTTCGTGTGTGGGGTGTCCAAATCGTTTGAAATATTTCTCGCATTCTCCATACCCAAGAAAACTTCCTGGATAACACGCAATCATATCAACTGAAATAACGGTTTCAGGGTCGTATTTTGTATTCCATAATCCTCCATGGCTGTATTCAAGACAGGACAATCTGACATCTGATAAGAACTCACTTCGTGTTGGTTTCCACGCGTTTTTCTTCCTAGCAAAATGTGCTGCAATTGATGGTACTGTAAAACAGTTTGCTAATAATTGATCGTTTTCTTCCCCCTCCCCAGAAAACTCACTAGCTAGTTGTTTCATTTGATTATGCAGTTCTTCAGTACGGTACAATTCTCCGTTGGGCCTTACAAACTGATCAAATCTACATTCTTCGTCTGAAGTACTATGGAATAGCCACATTGACACAGGATCGTTTTTACTCAAATGGTAAATAGCATCAAATAATTTCTGCTCTGAAAAAAACTCTTCTGTTTGGGGGATATATTTTACGGTTCTATCCCGTGGGAATATTGTTACTGCAGATGACCACGCGTGTTCGTTATGATCAATAATTTCAATTGGGTTTCCTTTTTTTGATTGATATTTCGGTTCTTTTAATACTTCTCCGGTGATTGTTCTTACCGATATTGGAAATCTCAATGATGTTTCTAATTTAATTATATCCTGAATTGTTGCCCCATGCTCTTTTACCGTTAATTCCCACTCGGTTATTTTTTTTCGTCTTAGATCAGTTAGTTTATTTCCCCGGGACGCATTTGTGAAGTGTTCTATTATTCGTTCGGCTACACAATTGAGCCCTGTCGAATATTTCATGGGTGCTAGTTTTGCAATATCAGGTTTTTCATTCAGCGGATAGTTCCCGTAAACAACTGCTGTTACAGGATAAGATCTTTCATAGTAGGGTTTATCAATTCCGGTCAAAATTCCTGGTTTTGAATCCTGATTCACAGTGATAGTTTTTTTGCCCTTGAGAATAGGCTCGTATTTGTCCCTAATGATCCATTTTCCATCCTCACGGATAATGAATTTGATTCGGAAAAAATGACTTTTTTCCCCAACACGTGAAATGATCACTGCTTCTTTTTCATCATTCATGGTAGCGTCAACAACACCATCAATTCGAAATGTTGACCAACAATAAGATGCTCCATCACGCTTGAATTCATTAAAACAGTCTCTGATGGGTTTATCAAGAATTTTATTCTTGGGTGTATTAGAAACTATATCAAGATTGAATTGAGCGTCTTTCCATGGTAATTTTTTGTTACGTTTTTTTGGGTCTATCGCGATTAAATCTAGGATTGATTTTCAACAATCTCTTAAACTCCTTCATGTTTCTGTCTACTACACGTTTTTTGGGTCTATCGCGATTAAATTTAGGATTAATTTTCAATAATCTCTTAAACTCTTTCATGTTTCCGTCTATTGGACGTTTGGGTTTATCGATATTAAATTTAGGATTAATTTTCAATAATCTCTTAAACTCCTTCATGTTTCCGTCTCTTGGACGTTTGTTTCCGTCTCTTGGACGTTTGGGTCTATCGAGATTAATTTTCAATAATCTCTTAAACTCCTTCATGTTTCCGTCTATTGGACGTTTTTTGGGTTTATCGATATTAAATTTAGGATTAATTTTCAATAATCTCTTAAACTCCTTATCAGTATTGAATTTAGCATTTTTCTAAGGCACTCTCCTTAAGTCCCTCATGCTATACTAAAAACAAGTGTTTAAATGAAAGATTTATGTATAATGATTCACTGCAAATGGATCAGTCACTGAATTAGACAAATAGTATAGTATACGAATGACCCAAGAATTCAGACAGCACCCTGTGAGTACAAATTATGAAGCATCCAGTGATGGTGTTGTAAGACACTGTAGACTGAAGAACCCAGTTGGGAGGGATAATGGTATGGGGTATTTGATGTTTACTGTTGGAAAGAAGAAATATTACAATCATCGTTTCGTATTTGAATGTTTTAAGGATTGATCAAAGATGGTTTTGTTATTGATCACAAGGATTCTAATCCAAGGAACAATTCTTTATCAAATCTGCAAGCTATCACACAGAGTGAGAATTTGAAAAGAGGAAGGACTGGCACTTGTTCAAAAAAAACGAGACCAGTAAAACTTTGAATACAACAACTAACGAAGAGAAAATATTTAAATAAATATATGAAGCCGGCAAGTATTTCAATATTTGTAGAGCCTCAGTACGATTCGTTGCAGAGGGGGTTTGTCGATCTGCTATTTCAAAAAAGAACGGACAAAAAGTTCAATTTAGTTATGTCTAATGCGTCATATTTTTCAATTAGAGATATGTCATGTTATAGAATAATGAATTCTGAAAACATGAATAGCATCATAGTTGAAATAGCAAAATTGAAAAATCAGGATATCAAACTATCAGATGGGTTAAATCCTGATCAAATTGTGTCTGATTTTCAGGATATAGAATGCGGAGTTAACAACAATAAATATATGCTATCAAAGAAATATGCACTCATCAAAAGAATTCAGAATTCTATTAGAGACTCTCTTTCATTTTCCAGTGACATCAGTGTGTTTGTCCCGTTGTATACTATCGTAGAGGGGATACGAAAAGAATTAGGTAACGAATACGAATTGAAAAAAGAAGTCAACTCTAAAATTAGAAACCTACGAGCATTAATTCAAGAAAATTGATTGCCCGACCATTGATTGCCCGACCATTATCATTTTGTTTTAGCCGACCTTCAAGAGAAAATGTCAAAAAATCAGTGATAGATGATCAAAAATAGAATGAGGGAAGTGACAGTATTATTTATTTTATATACAATTTGGACACTTCCCTCAAACATGATAGGTGTTTTATGATGAAATAACACTTCCATGGTGGTGTTAAAATCAGTGAATAAAAAATATTTCACATACACTGAATAAAAAATCGATGGATGGTTCTGTCGATATGATCAATGGAAAAGTGAGGAAAGTGACAGTATTATTATTTTATATACAATTTGGACACTTTCCTCATACCTGATAACACCCTCAGAATATCAAAATAAGACTTCCATGACCGTATCAAAAATCATCCGACATGTCAAAATAGAAATGTGGAAAGTGTCAGTATTAATTATTTTATATACAATTTGGACACTTTCCACATCAATGATAGAAGGGGTGTCTCACGATGAAATAACACTTCCATGATCGTGTTAAAAATCATCCGACATGTCAAAAAAGTGGGAAAAAGTGTTTTACAATTGAAAAATTGTTTCTGATTTCAAATAATGGTCAATGAAGCATTAACAACCCGATTGGCTCGTGAACGATTAGATGCAATTAAGAGATTTGTACCAATTCGTGACTCTGTAAGAAATAAACTGCAACAACGACAGAGTTTACAAACTGATTTTGCTGCGGGGTCTGAAGAGTTGTTTAAACCAGTAACCACAGCAACGAAAGGGGTAGAGCGTGCTATACTGGGAGATGATCCTGACGGTAAAAGAAAAGAAAAGGGTCTTATTTCTGTACTTGAAAAACTAGCAGCGAAAACTGAACAAACTGAATAAACTGAAAAAACTGAACCACCTACTAATCCGAAAAAAAACGACTGTTTCTCTGTTGAATAAATTTACTGATAATGCTAAAACATTAATAAAACAATTTAATTTATTCAAACCAAAGGATTATCGAGCTTTTGGTGAATTTGATGCTCAAAGCTATAATTCAAAAAAAAGATTTTTTAAAGGATGAGTATAAGGATGATAGAATATCAAGTAATGATTGGTCCGATAATTTGTATAAACTAAATAAAGGGATTGGTCGTTTGAATAAGGATGAGATGGGGTACAAGGAATTTCAAAGGGGAATTAGTAATTATAAAAGAGAACAAATAGAAGAGCGACAACGAGAATTAGAAAAACGACGTCAAACACCAACACGTAGACAAACAAGAAGACAAAAAAAAACAAGAAGAACCTGATGATGATGATGATGATGATTTAGAAAAACTAGATGAAGCAGCTGGTTATAGCGGAAGTGGATTAGGGACATGTCCTGATAGTGTTATCAATGATATATCACGATTAGATGTTTAAATCGGAGGATTCCGAGCTGGAAATAATTCACCGGAAATAATTAATGAAGCAGCTGATATCTGTAGACGGTTATTTGCCGGCGGTATCATGGATATCAAAACATATCGAGATTTCATTGACGAGTTAGCAAATGGGTATCACAGCGATTGACAAATTGTTTTACAATTGAAAAATTGTTTCTGATTTCAAATAATGATCATACATTACAATCATGATAAACCAATCCCCGTCTATGTAGTTAATTCACGGTTTCCAGTTTATAAAGCATACTATGGAGATGGTTTAGGCAATACCATTTTAGGAATCTTTTCAAGAATGGCCCCAAAAGTGATGCCGTTAGCTAAACAATTATCAATGAAAGCCATTGATGTTATTCGTGATAAGGGTATTGGTGCTGTTGGAGATCTTGCCGGAAAGGCATTTTCAACTGCGAAGAATAAAATAACACCATTAGTGAGGCGAAAAAAGAAACCGTTACCGTCTACAGCAGAAATGCCTGCAAGTGTTAGTAAAAAAATAAATAACGCAGTAGATGAAAAACTAGCGTCGATGGCTTTAACCCCCGACCCAAATATGATAGCGGGAAGTGGCTTTAAAAAACTAAGTAGAAAACGCTAGCGTTTTTCACGATGAAAATGGAAAATCGTTTACGATTTTACGATTTAGACTCTGATAAATAGAATAAAATGTTCAAAAAGTCACCTGATCCAGCATTTGATATAGACGCCCCAGTTGGCAAGGATGATTCTGTACGCGATTATCAATATTACGCCTATCATGCAATAGACCCAAAGAGTCGATCAAGAATTGATCTTCAAGTCCATGATACCAGTAAATACTTTCTACCCGCTGAAGCATTTATTGAAGTAGAAGGAGAAATTATACGAACAAATGATACAGAGTATCCAGCTGGTACTCAAGTCGGGTTTGTCAATAATGGTATTATGGCGTTATTTGAGAGTGCAAAATATCTCATTGATGGAAAAGAAATTGAGTCGATAGATCGTGATGTTGATGTGGCTACAACAATCATAGGACTAGCGAGATATTCTGATGATTATACAAGATCAGCAGGACCTTCTATGATGTTTGCAAAAGATGTTACAAATACCGCTGGTGAAAATCAATTTATTATAAGACGACCAAAGAATAATGCTGGCACCGCTAATATTGATGCCGAGGATATGATTATAAACCAAGATGCTAATTTCAATCTAGGAGCTGCAACACGTATTTTAATGTTGGAAGGGCGGCGTAAATCATTTTCATGCGCGATTCCACTGCATCACATATTTGGATTCTGTAGAAACGTCAGAAAAGTTATTTATGGAGCGAAGCATACAGTATCGCTTGTACGAAAGCGTGATGATAATGACGCAATTTGGAGGATTCCAGCAGACAATGCAGCCCCCAATGCTGATGCCGGTAAAGTCAATTTAACAAAAATATCATTGTGGATGCCAGTGTTGACTCCAGCAATCACCGCAGAAGAACGATTACTATCATTTATGGACCAAGGAGGAAAGTCGTTGTTGAGTTGGTTATCAGTGAGTACAGATGTTAAACAATCAAATATCAACGGGTTATTCACGTGGAATCTAGCATCAAAACAAGGTGTTGCTGCGCCACGTCATATATTTATTGCGTTACAGGATAACGCACGAGTTGGCAATCAACTCTTCAGCCATATGATATTTGATCAGTTAGGTGTGAAAGACGTCTCGCTGAGAATAAACGGCCAACAGGAACCATCTGAAGATATACAACTTAATTACACAGAAAATCATATTGCACGAGTTTATCATAGATTGTTGTCATTTATGGCACGTGATCAAAATGTCGATACCGGTCTACAAATATCACAATATGATTTTAAAAATCTGTATCCAATCTATTACTTTTCATTGGAACATCTTGATTTAACAAGACAATCTGTTGTTGATATACATTTTAGAGCTAATGTGACTCGTGGTGCTATTGCTGATTATAGAGCGGTTGCTGTCATTCTCAGTGATAAATCAATGCTACTTGAGGGTGTCGGAGGAAGAATGAGAGTGGTAGATGCCCCAGTAGAAAATCTTTGAACGATTTTCTCGATATTTCATTGAAATTGTAAACGATTTAGAATCAATCTATCATGTATAATGTCATATAGTGTTATTAGTGTTGCGTTAACTCCTGGTCAAATAAAAAAATTGCAATCAGAATCGGCTAAAAAATGTGGAACCACAATCACGTTGAAACCTAATCAAATGACTGGTGGTGCAAATAAATTATCGCTGACAACTCGTCAAGTAAAACATTTCAATGATGCACTTGTAGCAAAAAAAGGTGTTCAGATTACTCTTTCTGCGGCTGCTATAAAAAATATGATGAAAACAGGCGGTATATTCCCGTTGTTAGCTGCAATACCAGCATTGATTGCAGCAGCAGCCCCAGCAGTGGCTAAAGCAGCGGCGTTAGGAGCCGTTGGTACTGCAGCAGGAATGGCACTAAAAAAGGCAACTGGACAAGGATATAAAAAAAAGGGAAAGGGCCTAAGACTACCAGGAACCCCGTATTCATGGTACAGCGGAAAAGGCCTGAGACTACCAGGAACCCCGTATTCATGGTACAGCGGAAGGGGTCTAAGACTACCAGGAACGGTTTATTAATTGAGGAATCTTTGATGGTTCCAATGTCCAATTTTGATTTAATGGATGCTGCTAAAAAACTGGCGATTAAAAATTTCAGAGGTGTCTTTATGAAAGATCAATTACCACATCAACCAAACAAAACTGAAACAGGTATTATTAATCTCGATAACAGCACCGGACCTGGTACTCACTGGGTTGCATACGCTATTGATCCACGTGGGATTGTCTATTTTGATTCATATGGATTAGCCCCGCCAAAAGAATTTATGCGTTATATAAAAAAAATTTCAATGAAGACTTGGTATTCTACGCTACCAACACAACAAATCAATGACCCACCAATATGCGGCAGTGAAGTATTAAATGTCCTTGACGCTATTTCAGCATCTAGAAAACCACCACACATTGTCGTAAATGAATACACTAGTAGTCGCTGGAAATCGAAACGATTTTAAAGAGAGAAAGAGTTTTACAATATCATGATTGATATTTGGGGGAGATCTTTGAAACCCAAACCCGATGACACTGCAACCGGTGATATAAAAAAAAAATTAAAGATGAAATCGCTGAGACGTTAAATTTAACAAGTGTTGACCCGAATGAAATAGTTGTATTTCAGGACAAACAGGGTAAATTGAAAACTAGTAATATTTCTCTGGATGATATTTTAGTTAAACAACGACACGCAATCGAGGATACTATCGCGTTATTTTCGGATCAGGGTAAACTCAAACCGGGTGTACTTTTTTCGACGATTACAGATCGATTTAAAACTCTCAACGATTCTGCGTTGGAACTAGCAACACTTCAATCTAAAACCGAAGAACACATAAAACAGTTTACCTCATTTCGTAGAAATATCATTGATAAATTTATTGGAACTACATTCGATAAAATTGAAATAAAACTCCCTGATATTAAAAAATCCATCGACGAGACGAAAATCTTCAACGAGGCCATCAAAAATGATTTTTCAAGGATGATAACAATTATTGAAAAAACAAAAATTCCTCATGAGAAAACCAACAATGTAGTATACACTATCCAACACGGATCATTTGCCTGGACACCTACAAATAACAAATTAGATATCACTGCAACCGTCAAGGGTATTTATCGATTAACACTAGTAACACCATTGACTCAATTTAATATTTCATCGTCCAGTTCATCCGGGGTCAATAATACGATTTCAACGATCATCGACAAGAATACAACTGAAAAGTTCACGATAATAGCTACTGATAAAAATTTGGTTAGGGTTTCAACAACATGGTATGTGGAATTCGTAGCAGATTTAAGTTGAAAATTGAAAGGAAAATCCTTCGGATTTCACAATTGAAAACGCTAGCGTTTTTAAAATAAAAAATGATTTCATCATCGCAATATCGTTATGATCAGGTCAGAGAATTTCAAACTAGACTCAAAATCCTGTCTGAGGAGTATGCAATGAAAATTAAAAAATATCGCAGGAGAATTACCGCAATTGATGTTACTGTGTACGCTGTGAGTGGTGTAATCACCGGAGCTGGTATTATACTGTCTTCAGTAACAATGATGGCCCCGATAGCTGTTCCAATTTGCATTTCTGCGGCAACAACAATCGCGGGAATAATTTCAATAATCACAAAAAAAATATCATCATGCAGCCAACGGAAACTACAAGACTACATAATTCAATTGCATGTTGTGTCCACTGCATGCTCGCAATTATCCTCATTGATATCGTCATCTCTTGATGATACAATTATATCAGAGAGTGAGTTTTCAGCGATGGTAGATATATATGATTCTGCGATGTCAAAATTAGAAATACATCATGAATATAATAACAATGACAACACAGATGGAATTACTTCAACAAATAGTGAAAAACACAAACCCAGTACAAACCAGCATGATCTCAATAACATCAACGAATCCAGAATTCAGTGTGAATTTCCCCTCTCCGGTCCCAGTGAAGGAAATCGCGCTAGCAAAATTACGAGTGTATCACAGCTGGCCAAATATTAGGTCAAAATCATTTGGTGGTCAACAACCGAATAATTCACTGGTATTTGCAAATAAGAATAAAGACGACGGTACCCAAGACTGGAACGTTGTTTCCATACCAACAGGGTCATACCAAATCGAACAAATCAATAATGAATTCGCGCGTAGAATAAAATCGATTACTGGAAAAGAATCAAAAATAGCTATAACGGTTCATGAGCCAACACTATCATCTGCCATTGAAATAAGCACAGAAGGATACGTCGTAGATATCTATCAAAGCTCAATAAGGACCGTACTAGGATGGCCTGAAATCCCACCCCGGGAAAAAACCGTTAAATTACCAGAACCACAAAAAACCGATTATATCACCGACAGGATAAAATCTGATAATCCAGTAAAAAGCTATAGCGATTATGACAAATTGTATTTTTTTTATTGAATTGGTAGATCCTCCCACTAAGAAGATCTACCACTATCTTCGACGGGATGACATCACTGTAAATTTCGGAGCGATGAATAGCGATATTTCGTTGTTGTTTATATCCCTTAGATCCGGCACTCTCACCCGAGATGAATTTATCAGCGTTGTAGAAACATGTAACAAAATCATCAATGACATGGAAACATTTAATGCGCAAATCATTCAAGAGGTATTAGGTGACAGTAATCCTAAAACAAGAGATTTATTTGCAACAGACTATAAGATCCGCATAGAAGATATTCCAACATTCAAACTACCAGGGTATAACGTACCACAACTAACAAAACATCTCAGTGACACCATCGATGAAGGTTTCAAAAAAATCCATGACAAATGGAAAAAAGCAGCTTCACAACCACAAACAACTATCCTGACACACAATAATGACCCAGATGGTGGCGGCAGGCATATTGCTCCGTTCAATGTGAATATTTCAACGGTGATTGCGCTCAATTTAGTATGCGATGTTATTGAGGGAAGTTATCAAATAAATTTAGAACGATCAAATCAAGCTCAGCAGGGGTATATTTTGTATTCATTTGCACCAACAGCCCCTCGAGGATTTTTAATAATTGAGTCCCCGGTGAATCCAGTCTATATGCGATGTCATAATAATTCATTAACCAGAATTAATTTCAAACTCACTGACCAGTCTAATAATCTGATTGATCTACAAGATGAGGTTTTACAAATAAGTCTGTTTGTAAAGTCCTAAGGATTTTCATCCTATGACCCTAGGACCGGATTGGATCAAATATTCGGTTGAAAATCGAATGGAGGCTTAGTCATTTTTTTGATTTCATTGATTTCATTGATTTTTTGCCTGATTTCATTGATTTTTTTTTTGGACTGATTTCATTGATTTCATTGAATTTTTGATTTGATCCTAATCCATGAAAACTTGTATCCGATTCACCACACCTTGGCCGTAGAAGCCTGATTTCATTGAAAAGTTGTTTAAAAATGTTGTCCGGCTCGCCCCCTCTGCTGCTAATCCTATCCAATTGACTAAACACGCTATTCGTGTTTTACATAAATAGTCAAAAAGCAAACGGAGGGTTCTATTGACTACAAACACGCTATTCGTGTTTTACATAAAAGTAGTCAACAAAACAAAACTGCAAGTGTTAACATTTCACTTCCCTCCGGTGTGACAGTAGTTCATTGTCCGTCTCCATTCCACCGGTCAACATTGGTCTTGAATACTCATCTATTCACACGACCGGCGAGCTGAATATAAAAATAGACAGTTTCCCAAATAATAAAAATGAATTTACGCAATACATAAAAACTAACGTGCTATTCCGAAACTGAATATTCAACTGAAACAATAAACCAAAAAGGAATGTATTTAACTCACCCAACTCTTTGGCTCTAAAATCTGACAAATGTAACGTTTAGAGGTCTGCTCTAATGTCCACTGTGTCTTTAAAAGACCCTGCACTGTACATATATATTAGTCGGCCGTACTTGTAAAAAAGTCATTCGCGTGAATTATCCGCGCGGCACGTGCAACTCGCTGTATAGGACAATTCACGTTGAGGAGTATGGTGTACCTTCTACGCCATATCGAATATTGCGTAACGAGCTTAAAAATAATAATTCATGAAATACAGAACGTCGACAAACACATTATATGACAAAATTAATGCTTAAAATATAGCTTAGAGGAGTATAGTGTATCCTCTATGCCATATCGGGCATTTCGTAACACACCATCATAAACTACTGAAGTATTGCTAATCCCATCAATATCATCTACAGATGGCGCTTCATCAATATCAGTTATTTTTTTACTTGCTACTATTACATCGTTTGGAGTCCACGTTTGCAAGAAATCATCCTTGAAAGTTTCTCTTATTTCTGTGCCTAATGCCCAACACTGATTTTTATTTCGCTCAAGCCTGATTAAACTTTTTTAAGTTCTTTGTAATTTATCATCAAGTGATCTGTGATCGACATCGATTTCTTCGTAATAATCAACAAAACGTTTAAGCTAATAATGTTGGGGATTTTCCAGTAAACGACGGTGGTTGATATTGATCTCTTCACATACTCACAGCTGTGTTTTTCGACAACAGCCAATCAAGAAACATTTGTGCATATCTCATCCCAAATAATATACCCGGGGATATATTTATTACCCATCATGTCAGGCGTCTACGCATCACCGTTGTATCTGAAAAAGCTATGATAAGTACACGAATTAACTTCTCAGGTCTTCAACTCCCTGGCAAGTCTACGTGGTGGTATTAGCACATTCATGCCATCGTTTGGAAATTTAATTAATTCGCTCACCCAAGTTGTCTTGCCACAACAGCAAGGTCTATTCAAATACACAATTGTGTGCCTGGATACCGGATCATGTACGGACGACCAAAAAGATAGTTGTGATACGTTCATAACAACCCAATATCGTAACACCTGCAGTTGGGTTATAATTGCACAGCTGTTCCTGTTGTATTTTCGAATGATCCCTACGATGCATCCTCGATGATAAACTCAGATAACAACGCCGAGTATTTCTTATCGATATAAAACGAATCCGTGGCAACTCGGACTGTGGTGCGAGGAAATCTGCTTATCATCATTAATGAATTTATCGAGACATATGGAGGCAGCGAAGCTCTTAGATGTGTGAATTGTGGTACAATTCTCGATAAATCGCTGATTACCTCGTCATATCTAATACACTCAGGTGAAGATAACCAAACTTTGGTATGCGCGTGATATGATATAATTGCTACAATGTTAATATTACAATATCAAGCATGTATCGTAACAGCACTATGAGAGCTTAGCGCGCTTCTGAAAAATGTCTACCAAACGGGACATAACAAATCGGACGAAGATCCTTAGCGAACTCGAAAGACATTATACGGACAAACCCGGTCAAGTACAAATCAGGTAATGGTCCATTAATCACCACTCGGGTCATCTCATGCGTTGAATGTCCAAACTGCGACAAACTGCCGGTGCATTCGCCTTTTTATAAAATTAGTTCCCGGGATAATACGCGGCATATCAACCGAAACGAAGTTTTTGCGGTTATACCGGCATTCCACAAACTGTCATGTTCGTATTCACAACAGCTTAAATGAACATCGCTGAGAAATCGAGCTTGTGTTGGCTTCCATTTCTTTCTTTTTCGTGCGAAATAAGCTGCGAATGACGCTATCGTAAAACAATTACTTACTAATTCGTCAACGTTGTCAGACGAAAATCTTCGTTTCATCAAGAGACTGACTACGATATAATTCGCCGTAGGGTAGAACAAATTGATAATTTTTCCATAATAGGAACTCTAAAGCAGCCATACAGACACGTAATCGTTTTTACTGATTTGGTGAATAACATCAAATAAAATTTCCGAGTATGGGTAAAGTCATACAATTCGATTCCGCTGGAACACAGTCACCACCTTAGTCCACACGTGTACGTTATGATCAATTATGTTTATTGGCGTTCTTCCATTTGCTCAGTATTATTTTGTATCAGACAAAACCTCTCCAGTTGTAGTTGTTACGATCTTTTTCTCCAATCTTGAAACATCACTTATTGTAGCTCCTATGTTTGTGACAGATTCAGCTCACTTGGCTACACTTCACGTCGTCGATCCGTTAACCCGTTAATCAGCATCACATTTGTAAAATGCTCAATTACTCGCTCAGCTTCACAATTCAGTATTGACGAAGTCAACGATGAAAATCTCATTGGTGCTAGTCTGTTAATATCAGGTTTACTAATCGGATAAATTTCTTTTTAGAGAGTGATTTCCGGATATCATCGATTATAACAATGCTTGTCAATCCCAACCAACATTTATGGTTTAGTTTGAACGCTGATAATCACATACCGTGTGCAGAGTCCTTAAACGATCGCGTTTGTTTTTGAATTTGCCACGTTCGCGCGCTAACTTTAGCAAATGTTTTTTTTTTGTATGAAATACCGTTTGTCATTGGTGAAATCTATCGCGGAGACGATTTCAGCAGCAAGTTTATCATTCATTGTCGCGGTTGTGTTATTAATACTGTGTCGACTAGGTATATGCGGCATCGTTGCGATAAAACGCATACTTACCATAACAAATTCAAATATGCTTACGTGTCTTCACAATCCCGGGACGTCATTTGGGAGGGCGGGATATCGTGTAATTTGCATGTCCTGTAAAATTTATGTAGCCTATATACGAAAATTAACGAGTCCGTCAAGACCCCCCCCCCCACCTCGTGAATAAAATTGAAATGACGTCCCTGTCTGAATGCACTGTAGAAGATACAACAGGGAAAAAATAAATTTTAAAATTAAGTTAATTTGTCAAACCAGCTATTAAATAGTAATAAGATAGGTACATATTGAAACTTATTACAAACTATGACTTGTTCATATATATATATATATATATATATATATATATATATATATATATATATATATATATATATATATATATATATATATATCCGCTCCGGTGGCCTAGTAGTCAGAGCGTCCTCCGCGGAAGCGGGAGGTCGTGGGTTTGATCCCCGGCCGGGTCCAACTAACAACTTACTATCAGTGTTGACAATGCCTATTTCAATATTAGCCATCTTGTTATCGTTGTGGAAGCTACTTATTTCAATGCTATCTCGCTTTGCGGGTTGACGCTGCTTATATCATTGGATACAATCTTGCTCTCAGGGTGTAGCGTTTGCAAACATTGGGGTGGGATACTTCCAATATATTAATTATGGAAGCTCCACCCTGGCTCGTGAAGTTATAAAGTTAAATTTCTGCTGAAATAGATGTATAGCTCTGAGTACCCAGTCAGCACTGCGGACGGTTAAATTATATAGAACACGAAGATGAAATTCAAATAAAACAATTTAATAAAGGCGATAATTTTAAATGATAAACTTAATCACTCGTCCTCCAAGTGATAGCCTTTTCATCTCGTGATTTTCTGTGTGAGTTCGATTTTCCCCTGACCTTAGGTTCTACTCATCTCTTTATTTCGTTCCTCCCACTCCTCCTGGACTTCACCTCTCCCGACTTCTCTCCTTCCTTCTCTTTTCTTCCGTCTCTCTATCGGAGACACTGGGACCACTGTCACTGGTCTGTCCCTCGAAGCTTTCTTTAGAAGCTACACTTAGAATCCTGTCCTAAGGATTTTTCTCCGCCAATAACGCATGGCTGATCGGAGTTGCTATCTTCTGACAATCTCTCTAACGAACTATAGCGAACTAAATCTTGCTGGCAGGTTTAAGGATATCATACTTAGCCCGAATCAGGGTCCCGTCTCTATCTCGATTCTGATTGGGTAGCGCTGTGACCCTGTCCAATCGACTAAGCGACCAATTCAACCTGGCTGTCAGTCTGCGAAACAAGAAGATAAGGCACGTCCACTCCTTCGGGCAACTTCTTTGATCTGCACAAGCGCTTCCACACCAAGGTGATAATTGCGCTTCTGACGGCCTTGGTTGGGCTTCCCACTTTAGGCACGGCAAACTTACGTAATGGATAGTGTTAGCCTGCGGTCATGTTCAACATTAAACAATGACTTGTCCCGATTACTTTGATTATACATGTTTCTAATTCAATTTTGGTTCAGGCAAAACGCCACACACACCCACGCTTGAGAATAAAATCGGGATTTTATTCCCTCAAAATTACTCTAAATACAAAGGCGTTACTACACGAGTAAAATAAAATGATCGTGACACTACACGAATAAAGAACAAAATCATAGTGGTACCACACGAATAAAAACATAATCATCGTGACACTACAAGAATAAAGAACAAAATATAGATGACACTACACGAATAAAGAACATGAACATATATATATACAGCGATTGAACCATTCCAGCGCTTCTGCGCATGAAATCAGCGCCTACGTTCTCTGTACCTGTCACGTATCCGATATGCATTTAGTACTGCTGTAAGAACAGCGACCATCGCATCAATCGTCCATTCGATAATTTCGCCTACGCGAGATAGGCGAGTGGAAGGTGGTCGGTCTCCAATATGAACTTCCACCCGTACAAATACCACTCGAACCGTGATATTCCGAACACGATTCCGAGGCATTCCCTCTCCGATACAGAATAGTTCTTCTCGGCAGCAGACAACTTCCGACTGCCGTACGCGACAAAAAAAAAGCGTCCCATCGTACTCCTGCAGTAGTACTGCTCCCAGTCCAGTGTCACATGCGTTGGTGCAAAGAACGAAGTCTTTTGCCAGATCCGTTAGACGAACAACTGCGTCGGATGTAAGTCTATCCTTCAGCGTTTGGAAAGCATGCTCACACGCATCGGTCCAAATAACTCTATCCGGGGCCCGTTTCTTGGTTAGGTCAGACAACGGCTCCGCAATCGCGCTGAAATTGGCCACATACCTCCGGTAATACCCGACCAATCCCAGGAACGACCTAACCTCAGTTTTCGTGGTTGGCCGTGCGGCGTTTCTCAGCTGAACCACCTTTGACTTCTCTGGGGACAGTGTGTCTTGGCTTAGGGTAAGCAGCAGAGGGGGCGAACCCTACAACCTTTTCAGACAAAAAATAGATTGAATCTTTAAAACAAAATATGAGATTTCGTTGGAAGGCTCATATTTTAAAAAAAAAATAAGACTTTACGATTTTTCAATCAATTTTGGTCGCAACCTGTTGTCATTCGCCCCCTCTGCTGCTAAAGCTTTCAGTTCTGGTTAACAAGAATAATAAATGATTTTAACCGAATATTTGATCCAGTCCTTAGGATCTCACAAACAGACTAATCGCTAGCACCTCTTCTTGTAGATCAATTAGATTATTGGACTGATCTGTGAGTTTGAAATTAATTCTGGTTAATGAATCATTATGACACCGCATATAGACTGGATTAAACGGAGACTCAATTATTAAAAATCCTGGAGGGGCTATTGGTGCAAACGAATAAAGAATATATCCTTGCTGAGCTTGATTTGATCGTTCGAGATTAATTTGATAGCTTCCTTCGATAACATCGCATACTAAATTGAGCGCAATCACTGAGGATATATTCACGTTGAACGGAGCGATATGCCTACCGTCACCATCTGGGTCATTATTATGTTTGAGGATTTTTTTTTCCGGTGAAGCTGTTTTTTTCCATGCATCATGAATTATTTTAAAACCAACATCGATGGTGTCACTGAGAAGTTTTTTTAGTTTTGGTACGTTATATCCTGGTAGTTTAAATGTTGGAATATTTTTAACGGGAAAATTATATTTTTCTGCAAATCTTGTTCTCGATAGGGGATTATCGTCATCTAATATATCCTGAATAATTTTTAAATTAAATGTTTCCATATCGTCGATAATTTTGTTGCATGTTTCTACGACGCTGATAAATTCATCTCGGGTGAGAGAGCCGGATTTAAGAGATATTAACAACAGCGATAAATCATTATTCATTGCTGTGAAATTTTCAATAATTTTAGGTTCGTTAACAAAATGATATCCCTCTGTTCTCTCCCCTGGCTTCTCTTCTCCAGTTGAGTGGTATCCGATACCAAAAAACTCTATAGTGATTGTGTGATCTTTATAACTCCTTATTATATTATCAGGTGCTATCACGTCGGTGATATAATCAGTTTTTTGTGGTTCTGGTAAATCAACGGTTTTCCGCCCTGGTGGTAATTCAGGCCATCCTAGTACGGTTCTAATAGAACTCTGATAGATATCTACGACGTATCCTTCTGTGCTTATTTCAATTGCGGATGATAGTGTTGGCTCATGAACCTTTATAGCGATTTTCGATTCTGTTCCAGTAATCGATTTTATTCTACGCGCGAATTTATTATTGATTTGTTCGATTTGGTATGACCCTGTTGGTATGGAAACAACGTTCCAGTCTGGAGTCCCGTCGTCTTTATTCTTATTCGCAAATACCAGTGAATTATTCGGTTGTTGACCACCAAATGATTTTGATCTGATATTAGGCCAACTGTGATACACTCGTAGTTTTGCTAGCGCTATCTCCTTCACGGGGACTGGGCTAGGGAAATTCACACTGAATTCAGGATTCGTCGATGTTATTGATATCATGCTTGTTTGTACTGGGTTCGTGTTCTCCACTATTCGTTGAAGTAATTCCTGCGGTGTTGTCATTGTTATTATACTCATGATTTATTTCTAATTTTGATATCGCGGAATCATAAATACTGACCATCACTGAGAACTCACTATCTGATATCGTTGAGGTTATTGAGATCATTCTGGTTTTCGGGTTCGTGTTTTCCAATTCCATCGGTGTTGTCATTGTTATTATACTGTTGTTGTCGCTCTAATTTTGATATCGCGGAGTCATAAATACTGACCATTGCTGAGAACTCACTATCTGATATAATTGTATTATCGAGTGACGACGATATCATCGAGGATAATTGCGAGTATGCGGTTGATACAGCATGAAATTGAATTAAGTAATCTTGCAGTTTGCGTTGGCTGCATGATGATATCCTTTTTGTTATCCCGGTTGATATACCTGCGATTGTAGCCGCCGCAGAAATGCAAATTGGAACTACGACCGGGGCAATCATTGTAGCCGATGCAAGTATTATTCCGGCGCCAGTGAGAACGCCTGACACCGAGTACATAGTAACATCAATTACGGTGATTCTTCGTCGGTATTTTTTTATTTTTATTTGATACTCCTCGGCGAACGCTTTGAGTCAAGTTTGAAATTCTCTGACCTGATTATAGCGATATTGCGATGATGAAATCATTTATATTTTGAAAACGCTAGCGTTTTCAATTACGATTTCAATTGAAACCGTTATTTACTTAAATCCGCTACGAATTCCACATACCACGTTGTTGAAACCCTAACCAAATTTTTATCAGTAGATGATATCGTGAACTTTTCAGTTGTATCCTTGTCGATAATCGTTGAAATCGTATTATTGACCCCGGATGAACTCGACGATGAAATATTAAATTGAGTCGTTGTCACTAGTGTTAATCGATATATACCCTTAACGGTTGCAGTGATATCTAATTTGTTGTTTGTAGGTGTCCACGCAAATGATCCGTGTTGGATCGTGTATACTACGTTATTGGTTTTCTCATGAGGAATTTTTGCTTTTTCAATGATTGTTATCATCCTCGAAAAATCATTTTTGATGGCTTCGATGAAGGTTTTCGTCTCATCGATGAATTTTTTGATATCAGGGAGTTTTATGTGGAGTTTATTGAATGTAGTTCCAAGAAATTTATCAATGATATTTCTACGAAAAATTGAAAACTGTTTTCCGTGTTCTTCAATTTTAGATTGAAGTGTTGTTAGTTCCAACAGAGAATTTTCCAACTCATTGTTGAAAGTTTCTATTCTATCTATAATAGTCGAAACGAGTACACCCGGTTTGAGTTTACCCTGATCGGAAAATAACACGATAGTATTCTCGATTGCGTTTCGTTGTTTAACTAAAATATCATCCAACGACACATCACTAGTTTTCAATTTACCCTGTTTGTCTTGAAATACAACTATTTCCCCGGGATCAACACTTGTTAAGTTCAACGTCTCAGCGATTTCATCTTCAATTATTTTTTTTTATATCCTTGATAGAATCAGGGGTTGCAACGCCATCGAGTTTGGGTTTCAGAGGTCTTCCCCAAATATCAATCATTGTTATAGTAAAACTCTTTCTCTCTCTAAAATCTTTGATTTCCAGCGATTACTAGTGTATTCATTTACGACAACATGTGGTGGTTTTCCCCTTGGGTTACCCAACGAGTTAGAAATAGCGTTAAGGACATTTAATACTTCGCTGCCACATATTGGTGGGTCAATCATCGTTTGTGTTGGTAGCGTAGAATACCAAGTCTTCATTGGAAAAGTTTTTATATAACGCTTAAACTCTTTTGGTGGGGCTAATCCATATGAATCAAAATAGACAATCCCACGTGGATCAATAGCGTATGCAACCCAGTGAGTTCCGGGTCCGGTGCTGTCATCTAAATTAATGATTCCGGTTTCAACGCTGTTTGGTTGATGTGGTAATTGATTTTTCATAAAGACACCTCTAAAATTTTTAATCGTCAGTTTTTTAGCAGCATCGAGTAAATCAAAATTGGACATTGGAGTCAAAGACTCTTCAATCAAAGACTCTCCAGCTAATAAACCGGTCCTAGTCTCACGCCTTTTCCGCTGTACCATGAATACGGGGTTCCTGGTAGTCTTAGACCCTTTCCCTTTTTTTTATATCCTTGTCCAGTTGCCTTCTTTAGTGCCATTCCTGCTGCAGTACCAACGGCTCCTAACGCTGCCGCTTTAGCCACCGCTGGGGCTGCAGCTGAAATCAAGGCCGGAATTGCAGCTAACAATGGAAATATACCGCCTGTTTTCATCATATTTTTTATAGCAGCCGCAGAAAGAGTAATCTGAACACCTTTTTTTGCTACTAGTGCATCATTGAAATGTTTTATTTGACGAGTTGTTAACGACAATTTATTTGCACCACCAGTCATTTGATTAGGTTTCAACGTGATTGTGGTTCCACATTGCTTAGCTGATTTGGATTGTAATTTTTTTAATTGACCAGGTGTCAACGATACATTGATATTACTATACGACATTATACATAAACGATTGATTCTAAATCGTTTACGATTTCAATGAAAAATTCATAGAATTTTCAAAGATTTTCCACTGGCGCATCTACTACTCTCATTCTTCCTCCAACACCTTCGAGTAGCATTGATTTGTCGCTGAGAATGACAGCAACCGCTCTATAATTAGCAATAGCACCACGAAGCACATTAGCTCTAAAGTGTATATCAACGACAGATTGTCTCATCAAATCAAGATGTTCCAACGAAAAGTAATAGATCCGATATAGATTTTTAAAATCAAATTGTGATATTTGCAAACCAGTATCAACATTTTGATCGCGTGCCATAAACGACAAGAACCTATGATACACGCGTGCAATATGATTTTGACCGTAATCAAGTTGTACGTCTTCAGATGGTTCCTGCTGGCCGTTTATTCTCAGTGAGACGTCTTTAACACCTAATTGATCAAATATCATATGGCTGAAACGTTGATCGCCAACTCGTGTGTTATCTTGTAACGCAATAAATATATGACGTGGCGCAGCAACACCTTGTTTTGATGCTAGGTTCCACGTGAATAACCCGTTAATATTTGATTGTTTAACATCTGTACTCACGGTTAGCCAACTTAACAACGACTTTCCTCCATGGTCCATAAATGATAGTAATCGCTCTTCTGCGGTGATTGATGGAGTCAACACTGGCATCCACAATGATATTTTTGTTAAATTGACTTTACCGGCATCATCATTTACATGATCTGCAGCCAGGTTTGCTGGAATCCTCCAGATTGCGTCATTATCATCACTCTTTCGTACACGCGATACTGTATGCTTCGCTCCATAAATAACTTTTCGTACATTTCTGTAGAATCCAAATATGTGATGCAGTGGAATCGCGCATGAAAATGATTTACGCGCTCCTCGCAACATTGAAATACGTGTTGCAGCTCCTAGATTGAAGTTAGGATCGTTGTTTATAATCATATCCTCGATACCAGCAGGAGCAGGAGGACCAGCACGATCATTTGGTCGTCTTACAACAAATTGATTTCCTCCAGCGGTATTTTTAACATCCTTTGCAAACATCATAGAAGGTCCTGCTGATCTTGTATAATCATTAGAATATCTTGCTAGCCCGATTATTGTTGCAGCCACATCAACATCGCGATCTATCGACTCAATTTATTTTCCATCAATGAGATATCTAGCACTCTCAAATAGCGCCATAATACCATTATAGACAAACCCGACTTGAGTACCAACTGGATACGGTGCTGGTACAGCAGGAGTATCAGCAGCTGTTACAAGTTCTCCTTCTACTTCGATAAATGCTTCACAAGGCAAAAAGTATTTACTGGTATCATGGACTTGAAGTTCAATTCGCGATCGACTATTTGGGTCTATTGCATGATAGGCGTAATATTGATAATCGCGTACAGAATCATCCTTGCCAACTGGGGCGTCTATATCAAACGCTGGATGAGGTGAATTTTTGAACATTTTATTCTATTTATCAGAGTCTAAATCGTAAACGATTTTCATCGTAAAAGAATCGTAGGATTTCATCGTCGTAGTTTTTTAAATCCACTTCCTGCTATCATATTTGCAATATTGCTTTGGTCAGGGGTTATCAACGACGCTAGTTTTTCATCTACTGCGTTATTTATAATTTTACTAACCCGCGCAGGCATTTCCGCTGTAGACGGTAACGGTTTTGAAAATCCTTTGGATTTCCTCCGTGATTTCACTAGCGCTGTTAATTTATTCTTCGCGGCTGAAAACGCTTTTCCGGCAAGATCTCCAACAGCACTAATACCCTTATCACGAATAACATCAATTGCTTTCATTGATAATTGTTTAGCTAACGGAATCACTTTTGGAGCCATTCTCGCAAATAACCCTGCAATGGTATCACCGAGACCATCTCCGTAGTATGCTCTATAAACTGGAAACCGTGAATTAACTACATAGACGGGGGTTGGTTTATCATGATTGTAGTGTATAATCATCTTGTTATAAAACTAGTAGTTTTTTAATTAGTGATCAATCGCTGTAATAACCATGGGCATCTTTGTGATTTTCAACTAATTCAGCAATGAGTTCTCGATATACATTAATGTCCATGATACCACCGGCAAATAATCGTCTACAGATATCAGCTGCTTCATTAATTATTTCCGGAGAGTTATTTCCGGCTCGTTTCCCTCCGATGAGAACTTCTAACCGTGATATATCACTGAGAATATTACCAGGACAAGTAACGCTAGTGTTTTTAACTATGCCGCTACCTAAATATCCATCTCCAGTTGACTCCTCTTCATCCTCTTCATCCTCTTCAACTATTATATTCATTTTATCTATTCTACTCAATACTTTGTCATTAAAACTCTCAAAATCATTGCGGTTAGTGTCTGTGATTCTAAATCTCTTATGGTTTGCCAGGTATACTTTTTTTATCCAATTCTCGTTGTTTCTTATATACTCTTTATACCGTTTGTTTACAACTCTTCTTCTTTGATCGAATGAAAAATTATGCACGGCAAAGTCAATTAAATCATTTTCATCAAATTTTTTAATTTTTTTGTATGTATCGTATGTAAATATACTTTCCGGTGAATACATTTTTTCTATAATAGTAGTGTCTTCTTCTTCCTCTTCTTCTGGTTTTCTTGCAGTAGCACCTAGTTCTTCTAGTACTCGCTCTTTTTTTTGTTGTTGCCGTGAAGTAATTACTATATCTACTGGAAGTGTTTCTAAAGACTTTTTTGTTTGTTTAGTTCTTTTTGCTATTTTTTCTAACACAGGGAGAAAAGTCTCTTCTTGTTTTTTTCCTTGTTCAGAGATTGTTGACACTATCTGTTTCGTTGTTGTAGTTATTGGTTTAAACAATTCTTCAGATCCCGCAGCAAAATCAGTTTGTAAACTCTGTCGTTGTTGCAGTTTATTCCTTACAGAGTCGCGAATTGGTATAAATTTCTTAATTGCATCCAGTCGTTCACGAGCCAATCTAGTTGTTAATGCTTCATTGACCATTATTTGAAATCAGAAACAATTTTTCAATTGTAAAACAATTTTCCCAAACCTGACCTAACCGACGAAAACAATTTTCCAATTTGACATGTTGGATGATTTTTAACACCATCGTGGGAGTATTTCATTGATGGCGCAAGTGCCAACGCCATTTAAATAATTTTTTTATTCAGTGTGTGAAATATTTATTCAGTATGTGAAATATTTTTATTTTTATTCACTGATTTTGCCTGTTTTTGACTGATTTTGCCTGTTTTTTTGACCGATTTGCCTATTTTTCACTGTTTTTTTTATACCATTTTGATCAGTCTTTGTCGGGTAAAGTAGTCGATTTTGCATGGGATTTCCCATAGGAAAAAGCTGTTAGGATTCATTTTGATGGTTTTTTAGTCATTTTTCATCAATTTTTGCCTGTTTTCCTTGATTTTTGGTCAGTTTTCCTTGATTTTCGATAAAAAACCTCGTCGGGTAAAGTAGTCGATTTTGCATGGGATTTCCCATAGGAAAAAGCTGTTAGGATTTGATTTTAATTTTACGCAGTGTGAAATATTTTTATTTTTTATTCATTGTGAAATATTTTCACTGATTTCCCTTGAGGGTCGAAAAAAAAATCTCTTTGAGGGTCGGTCACAATCAAAAAACGCAAAATCTCTTTGAGGGTCGGTCACAATCAAAAAACGACAAAATCTCTTTGAGGGTCGGTCACAATCAAAAAACGACAAAATCTCTTTGAGGGTCGGTCACAATCAAAAAAACGACAAAATCTCTTTAAGGGTCGGTCATGGTCAAAATTGTTCATTTTCTTGAATTAACGCTCTTATGTTTCTAATCTTCGAATTGACCTCTTTTTTTCAATTCGTATTCGTTACCTAATTCTTTTCGTATTCGTTCCACGATAGTATATAACGGAACAAACACACTTACGTCACTGGAAAATGCGAGAGAGTCCCGAATAGAATTCTGAATTCTCTTGATGAGCGCATATTTCTTTGGCAGCATATATTTGTTAGTGCTAACTCCTTATTCTATATCCTGAAAATCTGACATGATTTGATCAGGATTTAACCCATTTGATAGTTCAATATCATGACTTTTCAATTTTGCAATTTCATCAATAATGCTATTCATGTTTTCAGAATTCATATTCTATTACAATTACATATTTCTAAATGAAAAATATGACGCATCAGACATAAATAAATTGAATTTTCTGTCCGTTCTTTTTTGAAATGGCAGATCGATAACGCCCTTCTGCAACATATCGTACTGAGGGTGAACAAATATTAAAATACCCACTGGCTTCATACATTGATTGAAATATTTTTTCTTCGTTAGTTGTTGTATTCAAAGATTTCACAGGTCTCGCTTTTTTGAGCATTTTCCAGTCCTTCCAGATGAATTATTTTCACTCTGTGTAACAACTCGTAAATTTGATAAAGAATTGTTCATTGGATTAGAATCAATGTGATCAATGACAGAATCATCCTCGATCAATCCATTGAAACATTCAAATACGAAACGATGATTGAGATATTTCTTCTTTCCAGCGCCAAACCTCAAATATCCATGATTATTCACAACACCAACTGGTTTCTTCACCCTACGGTTTCTTACAACACCATCACTGGATGCTTCATAATTTGTATTCACAGGGTGTGGTTTGAATTCTTGGTTCATTCGTATACTAATACTATTTGTCTAATTCATTGTTTGGTCTAATGATTACATCACTGGAGAATCTTTCAATGTAGTCTTGAGGAGTTCTTATGATTTTATCCTTGATACTGACTTTGTCAGCGTCAAGGACTCTGTCAGTTTCAGTGTCAGAATTTTTAATTGATTTTCCATTTTTGATTCTTTTGTCATAATAACGCTTCAACTCCCTGTATCGTTTGTCACCACAATTTAGACATAATTGCGATTTTCCCCTAACCCCAATCCCACATCGTATACAAGGTAACGGACCAAGGCTTCCACGACGAAAGCTTTGCATATGATACCCACAGAATTCATTTCTGCATGATTTGTTACACGGTGTCACTGATCCAATCATGAGCCATTTGCAGTGATTCATTATACATAAATCTTTTATTTAAATGCTTGTTTTAATTATAGTATGGAGGAGTTCAAGAGATTATCAAATATTAAGCCTTCAAAAAATGCTAAATTTATTGATTATACCATGAAAGAATTCCAGAGATTATCGAAAATTAAGCCCTGGAAAAATGTTAAATTCAATCTCGATAAGGAGTTCCAAAGATTACCGAAAATTAAACCCTGGAAAAATAATAATTTCAATCTTGATAGATTCTCTGATACACCAAAACGTCTAATTGGTAATATAACTATACTGGGTAAAATCAGGGAGTGTTTTAATGAATTCTACCGAGACGGTGCAGTACACTGTTGGTCGACATTTCGAATTATACATGACGATGTCAATGTACCCAACATCGATGCTACCATGAACGATGAAAGAGCAGCTGAGATAATCTCACACCTTGGCTCGCCAAGGGGCTGGAAATCCAAGGGTGTACAATCCAAAGGATTTTCATGGAAAATCAAAGATTTTCAACAAAAGTATTTTTTCAGAATAAAATTTATTATCGAAGTCGAAGGCAAATGGATTATCAGGGATAAATTTGAACCAATCCTCAAGGATAAAAAAGCTGTCATTGTCAGTAGAGATTCCAAACCTGGAATTCTAACTGGAATTGACAAACCATACTACGAGAGATCTTATCCTGTAACAGCAATCGTTTATGGGATATATCCGTTAAATAATAAACCCGATATCGCAAAACTGGCTCCTATGAAATATTCTAGTTCACTGAATTGTGTAGCAACACGGGTAATGGAACACTTCACAAATGCATCCCGAGGAAATAAACTAACTGATCTGCGACGTAGGAAAATAACCGAATGGGAACTGACAGTGAAACAGCACGGTGCAAAGATTTCTGATATAGCTAAATTAGAAACATCATTAAGATTCCCAATAACCGTTATGACGATAACCGGAGAAGTTTTATACGAACCGAAATATAACAAAAATGGAGCGCCAATACAAATTATTGATCATAACAAACACGCGTGGACACCTGCGGTAACAATATTTCCACGAGAACGAACCGTGAGATATATCCCCGAGGAGTTCGTCGGGGATGTTTTCTATGAAGAGAAATTATTTGATGCTATTCAAGCGTTGTGTAAAGATGATCCTGAGTCAGTGTGGTTACTTAGAAGTGATGAAGATCCCGAAATAGGATTTGATCAATTTGTAAGACCAAATGGTGAATTATATCGCGTTGAAGAATGAGAAAAATCGCTAGTAAATTTTTACCGGAGAGTTCCCATGAAAAACTATTAACGGATAGTTTTACTATTCCATCAGTGGTAGCTTACTTCGCAAGAGAAAGAAGCTCATGGCGTCCAACACAAAGTGATTTTCTTGAGGACGTTAAATTGAGTTGCGTCGAATTTAGTCATGGAGGACTGTGGAATACGAAATACCATCGTGGCGGTATGATTTCAATTGATATATCCGCGTGTTATCCTGGAAGTTTTCTCGGGTATGGAGAATGTAGTAACTATTTTAAACGATTTGGACACCCCACACATGAAATGACTCGTGTTGCGATTAATGGTCCATTGCCTGATTTTGATTTAACCGGATTCGCTCGTGTGATATCATTTGAACTCGCTACAGAGTTACATCCGTGTAGATATGTTTGGCTTGGTAGACATATATCTGAAAAGGCCTGGATGCCAATAGTGTTACTACGATATATGATTGATTGTGGTATGCTAATATCGCTGATTGTTTCTGAAGCTATTATATGATATCGAGCTCAGAAAGAAGTTTGGCTACCACAACCCGATTTAGATCGTATAATTAGCGAACAGCGAAAACAGTTTCCAGATTTCAATGAAGAACAAATCATGAATTGGTGTAAGAAGTTATTTGAAATTAAAAAAGAACAAGAAAAAGATTTTGGACGAAGAATAATCGGTAAATTTACCCAGGGTGGAAGATACGACAATGCAAAATATTCTTCGCGGTTGATCATAGACGTCGCTGAATACGATTTTATTGTAACGGATTTAACGAAACAGGGAAAACTTGTAAATCGTAAAGACGCTTTCCTATCCGATGAAGACGATTAGGTACAATTGTTACCTATTGTGATGGATATATTAAACAGTATACGCATTTGAGAAGTTCTATGCTAGCTTATGCTTCTATCAATTTATTTTCGATGATAAATAGATTTCCTAATACCGCAGTTAGAGTAGCCACTGATTCTATGTATATCCACGAGAAATACAAATCAGCAGTGGCTGAATTCACATCCGCGGAGGAAGCGTGGGGGGGGGGGGTTGGAGATTTAAAAAGGACACGCTACATGAGTATTGTGAATCGGCAGATGTTACCAACGACGATAAATACTTGAAAAGCAACCAATTATCAGAATTATCCAATGCACCACCGATATCAGATCCGATTACGCGATATAAAATCGTTCATATAAACGGATTAGGAGGATCAGGAAAGACAACACGAGTAATTAACTTATTCAAGGATAAAATCAACATGAAAGCGCTAACACCAACTCATAAACTCGCCAGAGATATAACCAAACGAGATGTAAAATCTAATACTTATCACAGATTTTTCCATGGAAAGGAGAATAAATATATTCCACCAGTGATATTATGGGATGAAATTTGTACTGTACCGTTACATATATTAAAAATGTTTTTTGGTTGGTTAAAAACGAAAAATACAAAAATTATTATGTGCGGTGATCAAGGTCAACCACCGCCAATTTTCGGTGAACCACCTCATGACTGGCTCAAGGATCACGTTGATCATTACGAAGAGATGAACGATGACATTAGATCATTAGATGAAGTATTAAAGGAGTTGAAACAACTAATCAGATTACAACCGGATAGAATCCAATGTGAAATAATGCGTGAAATAATTTCAGAAACCCCAATGAATGATTTCTGGGAAGCGTGGAGACCAGACGATTTGATAATAGCAAGTAGAAAAATAGTCAGAGATAAACTTCAGATGAAATTATTTGAATGCATAAAGACAAATTTGCAACACTTCCAGTACCGTTGTGTTATAGGCCTTCGGATACACGAAAGCAGAATATCGACGTTGACATTCCTGGACAACGTGAAAAGCAGAATTTAGTGTTAAATGATATTGTGCTGGTTGATATCAGCGTCGTCGAAGATGCATTGCGTGCTGATAAATCCCCGTGGACGTTAGGTTACGCAACGACAATACACTCTTCACAGGGATTAACTGTCACAGACACAATTATTTGGATAGTAGATAATCGCATTGAGTGGTCAAATTTAGTTTATCTCGCAGTATCCAGAGTACGAAGAATAAATCAACTTCGAAGAATTGTTGTTGACGAAGTCCGTGACGATAATGACACTTCAATAAGTGATATTGTCAGCATTGACAACGTCAATGACATAATCAGAAATAACTCTCTGGTTATAAACAACAGGATACAAAAAATAATAGAAAATTTGACATTGATGCTGAATTAATAATTACGCTGAAGCAACAACAGAATAATCACTGCGCGAGTTGCAATTGTATAATGCGTTGGTAGTATTCGAATAAAGATCCTCGCCAATTTACCGTAGACAGAAAGAATAGCAGCAAGGTCATATCAGAAACAATGTGATGTTGACCTGTCTTGAGTGCAACAGACGAAGGGGTGCCAGCACCCTGGGTGCTAGTTAAGACCACGCGGTGGTAATTGAGTATCCTCAGAAATTACCTGTAGTTGTTGACGAGTAAATCCTCGCTGAGGAGCAGTTGAATCTAGTTTATAGATTGGAGGTCTACCAGTAGATCGTGTTATACCAGATATCTTATGCGTAGTGACGCTTCAAATAGGATCGGTAGCTCTTTTTTTACCACCCTCAAGCTCTCCTGGTTCGTATAAATACCTAACAGTGACATTACTACCAAGAATTGGTTCTTTGAAATCTTTTTGTGAAATCCCTTGAATTTCCATTTTAGGTATAGACGCTTTCTTAATCGCAGTGACATGTTTCATGTTAATTGTTCGAGTAATCTCATTATTGAGCGCGGTAATCACAGCTGGTAATCTCTTAACCCATTCACGGGATCTCTTATCCTGAATAAACTCCTTCGCGTATTGATATCCAATTAACCGTTCAGCAAGAGTCCGATTAAATCGTTCAACAATTGCTTGATCGCGATGTAGCGCAGTATGCCCTCGTCTGATGGTGACGTTGTGATGTTTCATCGCTGATAAAACAGCGCCTTGAAATTCCTTGCCAGGATCAACCTGCAATAGATTTGGCCAGCGTAGTGGGCGTCGTCGATAAATCCTTTCAAATGCAGAAGTCACTTCAGTTGCTGATTTTGTTTTTAACGGTTCTGCTTCTTTGTATCGACTTGCAACATCAACTACAGTTAACGCGTATTTGTAACCACCATCATGTGGCAGAACTAATATATCAGCCTGATGAACTTCATTAGGAGCGGTCACATCAAAATGCGAGTAATTAATTTGTTTAGGCAGTGGTAGATAAATCTGCCATATCGCCTGTTTGGATAACCAATGAGCCGCAGTGATTTTTTTCACTTTTGCAGCGCTAGCGAGTTTATTGATTGCAGCGCTACCCCTCCAGTATCCCCTTGGAGAATAGTAAATAGATTCCATGTTGTTATTAATTACCAGCACCTAACATCAATTTACCTTTCATAGCCGATTTTATCAAAAATGAAGCTAATTTTTCTTTGAAGGATTTATCAGGAATAGCATTTAATGCATGAATTAATTTCACATCTGCTAGATGCCTGTGTTGCAAATTGCTGCTTTTATAAGCAACATCATGAAAGTGACAGGCCTTATCAATAGCGTTTATTGGTTCTTCACCACGTCGAGGTTGGTTTTGATCATCAAGTCTGATATCAAGTCTTGTTCCCGGTCCACAGTAGCTATATCCTGGAAGGTGCTTTTCTCCTGAATACTTTGCCCATGGGGTTCCAGGGAGTTTAGTTAGCTTGGCTGCGATATCACCTCCTCGTTTTTTTTAAATCTTCATTTCCTGCAGATCTCATATACATAAATCTAAATTTCTTTGTACCACATTGTATGCATTTACCAGAAAGCGCTAATCGGTTATTTTTAGTTGTAATCGTCGTCAAGTCATCTGTTCCAGTACGCGTTTTACACTTCACACAATATAGATCCATAATTTATGTATAGAAATATGGATATAATTGATTTTTCAGCGACTAAAGCAAGAGAACCGGTTAAGCATCATGCAGCGCTACCAAACTCTATCCGGATGATTATAATCGGGCCATCTGGATCCGGCAAGACGCAATTGTTACTCAATTTAATAATGAGATGAATGAAGTGGGATAAGTTGTATTTAATTGCCCCTAGCGTAGATGATCAACGATGTTATGAAGTGTTAAAGGATTTTAATGAAAATGCTTCAGAGATTGCCGGTGAGGGTATTATTGAATTTATAACCGATATCGACGAGGCACCATCAGTAGAAGATCTTGTTGGAAGTATTAACAATTTAGTCGTATACGATGATGTAATGTTAGATAAACAAAAAAATCCTGCTAGAATATTTTCCCGATGCAGGCATAAAAACACTGACGTGATATATGTCACACTACGCTACATTCAGATTCCAAAAGTCATCAGAGACAATTGTAATATTCTTGCTGTATTCAACGGAGTTGATACTCATACTCTTAGAAATATTTGGCAGACATAGTGTTCTGATATGGACTTCAATCAATTTAGAAATTTCTTTAGTAATGCTCAGTGAACTCCGTACGGATTTGTAACAATAAATTTACATGATCCTCGGACACGATATCGTATCGGACTGGATCAAATATTCGGTTAAAATCATTTATTATTTTTTGTTAACCCATAGCAGCAGAGGGGGAGAATGACAACAGGTTGCGACCAAAATTGATTGAAAAATCGTAAAGTCTCCGTCTGCTAAACGGAGACTTATTTTTTTTTGGTTAAAATATGAGCCTTCCAACGAAATCTCATATTTTGTTTTAAAGATTCAATCTATTTTTTGTCTGAAAAGGTTGTACGGTTCGCCCCCTCTGCTGCTGGGTATGTCCTAAAAAATCCAATGTCCGGAACCTAGGGTGACAATTGGAAGGGCGAGCTGATAATCCCGCCTGACGTAGCCGCTCCAGAACGTCAGTTAATAGAGTGAAGTGTTCACTCCACGTCTCTTTGGCCAACAAGAGGTCATCCATGAAGTTGTGGACACCCCTATCAAGCAAGGGCTCCAACAACTTCCGCATCATCCTAGTAAAGACGCTCGGCGCGTTCTGTACCCCGAACGGCATGACCAACCATTGGTAGGTCCCGTCGGGAGTAGCTAAAGCTATCTTTGCCCTATCCTCCTTCCTTATCAGAATTCGCCAATAGCCCTTGGACAAATCCAGCTTGGAGAAATATTTCGCTTTTGAGACAGAGGCGAAAATATGTTCCGGGTCAGGTAGCATTGGACTAGAAATTTTGTCACCTGATTCAGCTTCCGGTAGTCGACACAAAACCGATGGGTGCCGTCCTACTTCTGTACTAGGACTACAGGAGAGCTGTACGGAGAGTGGGCGGGTTCGAGTACTTCCAAAGCAATTATCTGACCGATCTCTTCACTTACGACTTGTCTTTTTGCGTGTGGCAAGGGATATGGTTTCCGCTGGACTGGCCGGTCATCCACCAGCTTTAACCCGAACTTGACAATCGAAGTTATCCTGGGTATTTCCGTAAGCACATCGGAATACACGGGCAGCAACGTCTCAATCTCTTTCCGCTGTACCGCAGTCAACATGGGGTCACACTTCACGTCCGAGGGTGTCTCCGCCCTCGTTAACGGACACCTCGGGACAGTGTTGGCGCCTTCCGTATCGACTTCGGCGTCCTCGGTGACTATCGTGGCGATGGCAAAATTGCTGACGGTCTCTCTTTTCCGGTATCTCTTAAGCATATTGGCGAGGTACAATTTCTCCTTCGTTGGCAGCCGTATCCGATATGTTTGACCTCAGACCTTCTCGGTGACGACGTATGGACCTCTCCAGGAAACTTTCAATTTGTTGTGTTCTTAGGGCAACAGCAACAACACCTTGTCCCCTACTTCATACTGGCGTGGTTTTGCGCGCTTGTTGTAATTCTTCGCCTGACGCGCCTTCGCTCGCTTGAGATTGTCCTGTGGGAGGGAACAAACTTCCTCCAGTTTGTTGCGTAAGTCCACGACGTACTGGTAGGTAGTGTGTACCTCCTCTACAGCGTGGTCTTACGTCCACAGCTGTCTTAGTAGGGCGATTGGGCCACGTACGGTCCTCCCGTACAAGAGTTCAAAGGGAGAGAAACCCAAATTCGCTTGTGGTACTTCCGGTATGCGAAAAGCATGGCAGGAATATACCGATCCCAATCCTTGGGGCGGCCATCGCACAGCTTTTTGATCGTGTTCTTAAGGGTCCCGTTGAACCGTTCGACCAGTCAGTTACATTGGGGGTGATACGGGGTAGTCGTGAGGTGCTTGCTTTACATTAGTCGCTTCACCTCCGCCATCACACATCTCATTAATTGCGTCCCTTGACCAGTCAGGATCTCGTCGGGTACTCCGACTCTTGACCAAATCCAAAACAGCGCTACCGCGACAGTTTCCAAATCAATATTACGCAACGTGACGGCCTCCGGATAGCGTGTAGCGTAATCCACGACCGTTAGAATATACCGATTTCCGTGCGACGACGGGGGTCTTATCGGTCCGATTAAATCCATTGCGACGCGTCGGAAAGATTCATCGATAAAGATGTATTCCCCAAGGGGACTGGTCGATAATCCGTTTTCGGTGCCATTCTTTGAAACTTATCACAGGAGAGATAGAATCGCTTGACATCACCCTGAACCCATGGCCAGTAAAATTCTTTGACAAGACGGTCACGCGTCTTGGCAATTCTCATGTGTCCTCCCATGAGACTCGTACACTTTAACATTTCGCCTTGCTTCTCTTTCGGCACGACACCTTGCTTAAAGTGTTCGCTGCCTTTCCTGGCGTGGCGATATAAGATCCCCTTCTTGTACGCGAGCTTCACCGCGCCATTCGGAGTTTCTTTCTCTGTTCCTGCTACAGCGTGGTTGTGTGTGCAACTGCACCAGAGTTGCGTCTTCCTGTTGCAGCTTCCTCAACTCGGCCGGAAGAACGTTACTCAACTGTGACGATGTAACTTCCATCGGCTTCGCTTTCACCTGTCGACTCTTGAACCTGATATCCACAGCACTTACCGGTATCGGTGTGCAGGTTTCGGGGTTCGGTTGTGGCAACACATAACGACATCCCAGTATGACGTCATGTGATAGACCATCCAAGCTTCAATTTTCCCCTTCACGTACGGCGAATCGAGCTCGATGACAGCCACTGGCAATGAGTCACGCGCGCTGTTCGCGTACTGAACTTCGATTACCTCCCCTGTGTAATCCTCGCGCTTAACGTACTTCCTGTCGACATAGGCTGGGACGCTACAACCGGTGTCATACACGTTTGTTTGATTAGGATTTTTAACGTAGCTTTAACAATTTTTCAGTCATATTGCTACGATGTCTGCAGTGAGGCAGTTTATAGTGATCTCTACCACTGGGGCATCACGCATGGCTGATAGGAGTTGCTATCTTCTGGTAATCTCTCTAACGAACTATAGCGAACTAAATCTTGCTGGCAGGTTTAAGGCTATCACACTTAGCCCAAATCAGGGTTCCGTCCCTATATCAATTCTGACTGGGTAGCGCTGTGGCCCTGTTCAATCGACTAAGCGACCAATTCAACCTTGCTGTCAGTCTGTGGATCAAGAAGATAAGGCACGTCCACTCCTTCGGGCAACTTCTTTGACCTGCACAAGCGCTTCCACACCAAGGTGATAATTGCGCTTCTGACGGCCTTGGTCGGTTCCCACCCTTGCCTCAGCAAACTTACGTAAGGGATAGTGTTAGCCTGCGGTCATGTTTAACATTAAACAATGTCTTGTCCGAATTACTTTGATTATACATGTTTCTAATTCAATTTTGTTTCGGGCAAAACGCCACACAGGGTTAGCCTCCATTATTTCAGTGTTATACATCTTGATGTGACAGTTGATGCTGCTTATTTATATATTAACAATCTTGCAATCAAGTTTGAACTGTTTATCTCAATCGAATCTCGTTCTCAGAGTTGACGTTGCTTGTCTCAAATGAACATCGATATCAGGTTTGATGTTGCTTGACTCAATCGAATCTCGATCTCAGGGTTGACACCGCTTATTTCAATGTTCTCAATCTCGTAATCAGGAATGACGCTGCTTATTTCAGTGCAATCTCGTAATCATGGTTGTCACTAATTATTTCAATGCAATCACGTAATCAGGGATGACATTTCCTATTTCAATGCAATCTCGTAATCATGGACGTCATTTCCTATTTCAATGCAACCTCGTAATCAGAGATGAAATTTTTCTATTTCAATGCAATCTCGTAATCAGGGATGACATTGCATATTTCAATGCAATCTCGTAATCAGGATTGTCGCAGCTTATTTCAATGCAATCACGTAATCAGGGATGACATTGCTTTTTTCATAATCAGGGTTGTCGCAGATTATTTCAATGTAAGTAATCTTCTTATCCCATCGAAACTCTTGTAACACAACTGACCTAGAACAAACTCTTATCCCATCCAAACTCTTGTAACACAACAGGCCTTGACAAAACTCTTATCCCATCCAAACCTGCAAGCAAATACACAGTACTAATTGCTAAATTTGAATATAAATGACAATATAGTTTGTAGGCATTATTATAATGTGCATGATATTTCACGCTATTTTCTACATAATGTCAAATGATTATTTTTTACATCTAGGAAATAGAATGTCGTTTGGTAAAAATGAGTGGTCAATGCTGAATTGTCGCTATGTTGACGTGACATGTTATGGATCTATGGGTTTGTTTCTGTCTTGTTTTTTACAAATATGTGATTCAGAAGTGTTCCTGATACTGAAAGGACTTCAACGACTTTTTAAAAATGTTCTCTAGAAAATCACGTCTTTTCTTTAACAAAGGAGTGATCCAGGATTCGAGTCTGTTCTGAGCAGAAAATTGCAAGACACTAAATCAATGCATTCTAAATTTAGATATGGATTAAAGCTCACTTCAAAACAAAAAGCAAAAAAAAAAAATATATATCATTTAAAAATCTTCACAGAGGTTCCAGATTCCATCAGTTCAATATTCAAATAAAAATGAGGTCGTTTAGCACATTTAATCAAAGTAACTGTCAATTTGCTTTTTACATACCAAACAACTATGGTAACATTAGAAATTTAATTGGCGTACCTATAATTTTTAAATTAGGCGTAAATGTCAAAGTTCCATATGTCATTATTAGTGAAAATAAATTAGATAAAAAATGAATGCTGAATGTAAGAAAAATAACACTTCCAATTAAATTGTAGAATTATTAATATTTTCAATTTATGATAATATTATCACAATATTTATATTACTATAAAAAAACTACAAGCATATGTAATGACTGGCAAATGAAATTAAATGTCAGAGATTCTGTAATTAGCCCAAGTAAGTGACTAGCATCTTTTCCAATTATTTGCAACGTCACCATATATTTTAACAATTGGTAAGACGATTCTAATATCTTGTTATTAAGCGAAGATTTAAGTAAAAAAAGCGAAAACTTACATTGTGTTGAAAAAGATACAAACTGAGAAAAAAGTGTACTCAACAGAAATGGCACCAGTTATGGAATGTTTTTCACGTGTATAAAGTATCCAGGTTTTGTACGATACGATGTAACGAGCGTTACGTATATTTGATTTGAGTCATTTTTTTTTTTGTTTCTTAGATTCGGGTTTGACATTTTCGGTTTAAGATTCATTCATTGGGAGATATTTTTTTTAAAAAGCGGGATGACTTGTACTTTGCAAATAACCACCAGATGTTGATATCATTTCTGACCTGGCTTCAAAGTTGTAAACAAGCTTTTAAAATGATTGGTTGATTCCAGGGACATTATGGAGCTTTGTTATCAACATCTTTCTTTTTTTAGTTGGGTCATACGGTGTATACGTGAGTTTTTTAACGTAAATTTGTTCTAAAAGATTCTAGATCACGTGACCCATTCCTTGTTTACGTAAAAACAGGTATATAAATTATGTTTTGGAGCGAATTATTTAGTAGAACCTGTGCTGTTAGAATATTAAGTTGTGTCGTTTTGAGTTACCTTGTATTGAAAATTATTTCAATTCGTTTGGATTCAAGAGGATTATTTTGTTATTTATCTGGACAAGAAGAATTTTATTACCAAGAACTGACTTCATCAAGTGACATCGTCTTCCATCTTGGATACTTCGCTGGGATTCGAACTTGGAATTATTTGGACATTTTATTACCAGGACGTTTGCAATTTCTCTAGTGGATAATATTTTGAATTTTTTTTATTACTTTTGGAATTGATTCTTAAAACCGTAAGTTTATTTTCTTTACTGGAAAATATTTATGCTCAATAAATTGTTTATTAAGTTTTTACAAGCTTGTTATTCTCACTCTTTCTGTTAGTGTTTTTTCGAGACTAAGCACGTAACACGAGTTTTGTATCCAAATAAATTAGTCCATTTTCCTACATTTGACATATCAGCGAATGTTTGCGCACAACATTTTGGCAATTTAAAGCGTAAGAAAACCTTTCGCGATCCATTAACAATAACCTCTGAGAGAATTTCGTACGTCTGAGAAAAGATTTTACGGAAGCTACTCTTTTGTCTGGAGACTATGGAAATGAGCATCAGCACAGAACAGTTTTCTTTTGTAACTCCGATTACCCCACACATTCAATCGCATTTTATCTGATAGTTCGTGGGGAAGACACGTTATTAAAGTTGCCTGAGGATTAAATAACCACTATAGGTAAGTGTATATGGCATTTACAGTACATACCCGAACTCCCACCCCTATCCTCTCTTTCATGAATTTAGGTTTCAATAACAAGCGGCTGACGTAGAGACGAGGATCAATCAAAATGCATCCAATGGTTGGTTTACTATTATCTGATGTGCCTTCTAGCTATAAAAGAATAAATCAACACAAACCATGTATTTAGCAACATGTGCAGATGGGTTTGTAAACAGAAAGTGCATTGACCTTTAATTCGCTATAAAATATCATTTTCCAGAGAATAACAAATAAGCATAATATAATAAAGAATAATGAGAGGAACATTGTTTTTTACTCATATTTTGATATTTAAACAATGGAAAGCATGAATCATTCCGTCTGCTCACAAGACATATCTTAAAACACTTTCCAACTGCATAATAAATACCGTCTCAGTCAATATAAAAGGCCCTCTCCCTTCCTGAAAATCAAAAGGATACGACTAACCGTAACCGCAACAACAACATCTGCAAGAAAAATAACTGGAAATATCGTCCACATCATCATCACAACAGCAACATTACGAAAATAACGGAACTAACGATCATTGTATAAGACCTTGATAACAACCATGATGATGATAGTAATCATTCAGTAGGAATGACCATATGTCGGGCCGCTTGTTACGATTATTATGTTGATGAATAACTTGATCATGATGAAATGGCGTTGATGATGCCACTTATTTAAAATGATTCCAGCCATTATTTCGATACGCACACGTAAATTTTATTTATAAAATGTTCTTGTTAAAATGCACAATCCAACATATGAATAAACAGTCACTGTTAAGTTACACCTGACAACCTCGTGACCTTGGCATTGGAGTGTACTGAAAATAACAGTCACAGTAAAGCAGTAACATGCCACTAGACAAAATCACAACTTTGATAAATCCTGCACACTCAGTTTAGAACTTGAAATCGCGTTTGGTGCATATCGTCGTGTCTTTTGAAATAAATGGAAGATTTGTCAAACTATGTTAGTTGAATAAGTAATGAATTCTTTTCTTTCGGCGATATAACACAGGCCTTTAGATGTTATAAGGTCGAACGCTAGTACGTCACAATATACCGATGACGTCATAAAGAAGCCAAAACACAGAATGGTCCCCTGTTGTATATTTGTATTATGGTAAGAACGCATCGAAATCGTGACCTTCCCTAATTTAGAACGGTCACCGTTACTGTAACTAATGTAAACAAAATGGCCGATGTGTTCAATGCTATGCATTTTTGTATGTACTGATTTAAATCAAATATTTTTAATTGGAAAAAATAATAACTATAAATGAACTATATTGCACAGTTCAATGTTTAGCTGCTTTACTAAGGGAATGTGTTTAAAAAGGCATGCAGTTCTGGAACACTTGATACAAGAAATGGCGTTAGGGATGGAAATAAAATGATTATGTCATAATTATCTAATGACAATAGCTTGCTAACACACTGGAAGTGCCAGGTTTATACAGTTCTGTCTTAAAAGACAAAAAAACCTCTTTTACCTAATAATCCTTTGCTCTATGCTACCACCCATCTCCAAACCTGCAAGCAATGAACGTATGTACTGACTGTTACGAAGAGACTCAAAATATCACTTTAAGTCACAAAATCTAAGAAAAAAAGAATGGAGACTTTACAAGTTTTGTTGCTATTGTGTACAGTAGATAATATCCCAAAGTTTCCCTGACACAGTTCATTTACAAAATGATATTTAAGTGTAACAGTCGATATTACCTTTGCTAGAGTTAGCTTTACAAACAAAATGACCATAATTTGCATGAATTATTGTGATGAAGGTTTAATCATTATTATTTCTGAAATAATTTGCAAAAGTTACCTTACAAATAAATGGAAACTTTAAATAATGACAAATTAGGAAAAGCAGTTCCAAGTGTTGAACTTGTTTTTTTTTTTGTAATCAAACAGTGGATCACCTTAATGAGATACAGCTAGCACCAAAAGATAGACAAGCATGGCACATGAAATGTAGACCCTAGTGAAGGTGCAGTTATATTATCCGTGATGGGGGAAGGATACTACAGTGTAAAAGTACTCTATTTACATATTGTTTTATTCCTGTGAAGCGGTTGTGGTTGCATCCTACCGTGTAACAGTGCTCTATTCAAACAGTTACATTTATATTACCTGTGAAAAGTGGGGGCAGGGTTGCATACTAAAGTGTTACAGGACTCCTATTTAAACACAGTCACAGAGTTATATTCCCTGTTAAGAGGAAAACATACTACAGTGCAACAGCAGCACTCTGTTCAAACAGTCACAGAGTCATATTCCCTGTGATGGGGAAAACATACAACAGTGCAACAGGAATCTATTCAAACACAGTCACAGAGTTATATTCCCTGTTAAGGGGAAAACATACTACAGTGCAACAGCAGCACTCTGTTCAAACAGTCACAGAGTTATGAGACGTCAATCAATGTTTGAGTTTATAAAAAAAACGAAAGCCCTACTAGTTACAACACAACAAAAACGAGCAAGACTAGATAGCGACAAACTTAATGTTTCTTTTGACAATGTGAGCCTTAATATGACCTCTCAAGATAAAATTCTTGGTGTATTCGTAGATAACAATATTATGTGGTCTATTCACATTAAATACATTTCAAAAAAGGTTAATTCTTATCTTTGGCTACTGAGGAAAATCAAAACATACATTCCTCTTCAGTATAGGGTCATCTTTTATAAAAGTTATATTCAGCCATATCTGGACTACTGTAACGTAATTTGGGGTAATAACTCTAATTCAAACATAACAACACTTATAAGGCTCCAAAAGAGGGCTTGCCATTTAATTCTAGATCAATGTATAGACAATTTTCAGGATGCAATGAATAATATAAAGATTTTAACAATACATGAAAGAATATTTCTTAGAAAAGCCAAATTGATGTATAAAGTATCCAGAAAATCCATTCCTGTCTATCTAAGCAATATCTTTCACCAAAGAGATACTGATGGTACTCCAAATTTAAGGTCCATAAGAAGAAAAAATTACATTATACCAAGGCCAAAGAAGGAATTGTTTAAAAAAAATTTTCAATATACTGGTCCAGTAGTATGGAACAACATTCCCAGCAACATAAGGCAGGCTCCTAGCATTTCTTCTTTTCATAATCAATGTCTTAAATGGATGAAATCTTTAGAAAATTGAACAGTGCTAGTACCAAAAAAAAAAAAAAAAAAATACTGCCTGCTTGTCTGTATTTTTGCATCATTTTCAAAGCTGAATGTTTCAACGCAGAATGATATTTTATGTTTCTTATATGTTTGTGTTTTTACAGATGCCTGTGCATGTGTTCCAGGCTTGATACTTTGAAATTTAAAATTCCTTAATTATTTAGTGTTGAGCCAGACTCTTCACATTATGTTGTATGTATTGTATATATTGTACATAACAGATAGAAGGCCTCAAGGTAGATTAGTTCTGTAACTAATTGAGTTACCTTCTCTAAATAAAGTCTTTATTATTATTATTATTATTATTATTATTATTATTATTATTATTATATAAACATAGGTACCATAGTATTCCATGGGGGGACCTGACTGGTCTAAAGCGCCCTCCGTTACAGATCACTGCCATCTCACCTCTGTCTGCATAGGTTCGAGTCTAAGATTCGGCTAATGTAGTTATGTGAGAGAGCTTGCCAGTAGCTTCTCGTGGGTCAGTGGTTCCTTCTAGGGGTTTTCCCAGGTTCTTCCTCCACCAATAATACTGGCCGCCATATATAGCCTATCGTGTGCTGAAAAAAAAGGCGTTAAACCCTACAACAACAACAAAAACAACATATTCCATGGGAAGGTGGAGCACATTACCAGAAATCAGCACTCTATACAAACCTTGGAAAATCACAAGGGAATTTAAAGTCAATACAAGGTTAAAATACTATAAACAGCTTTTGGGTCCCAAAATTATGTTATGAAGTTTTGTTTCAAAACATAGGACACATTGCAATAATGGCATGAATTCTAATCTGACCTTCTATTATTATAGACATGTCTATTAAGTTTTGATTGTCTACTTCATGTGATTTGAGCTTACTCTTCTTTACAAGTTTTGTGTCAAATGATTCCAGATCCCAAATGTTTACAAATATGTAACCAATATAAACTTACCAATATGGGCATGAAAGTCAAATTGGATTATTTCAATATCTGAATAATATGCCTATCATTACAAGTTCCTCAATGTATATGTATCAAATTAGAACACAAGTTATAAATTATAATTAGTTTTAACAAGCATGTTACATATTTCCTGAAATTGGAAACTGATGATTGTAATTATAGTATGTTATGCAAATTTCTTTGTTTTTGGGGTTGGGAAAAAGGATTTATTGAATAGTCCAAGAATAAAATTAAAAAATTAATTTACAAAAGTAGCATGTTCCTATATTTATATTAAAGCTGGCAATGCAATTTTATTTAGCATATGTTATCTGGAACTGTACGATACTTTTAGAACAGTATGGATTTGGGTGGAGATCTTTAGACTGTGCTATTCAGTGCTAAAATGTGTGGAAATGTAATCCAATACAGTAGACACATATCTTTAAATTTCCTTCAATCTGATGTTGTTGTGGTGAATTTAATGTCAGAAAAATGAATCATCTTTAAGGGCTTTCATTGTAGCAAGACTGGAAAGCTCTTCTGAAATACAATCTGACACATTCACAGTACAACATTGGCATGGGTTGTAAAAAGGCACCATTTAACACAGGAGCTCATACAATTTTCAAAGAATTGCACATGGCATGAACATATTGACACAGCTGTGCTCAGCCTAGTCACTAAATTGTTAAGGGCATTTAAAACATGCAAAAATGTAAAATGGTTATATAAATCTAAACCCATCTTTGTAGTAAACAAATCCAAAACTACTGACAAATGAAAACAATGTTAGAACATATGCTGCTGCCCATTTTACAATGGTCATCTGATAAAAGCATTCTATACTAAATTTGTATAGAAAGTATGGTTAACCTCTACTAAAACTATATCTACCAAAACATAGAGCATATGGTTTATTTCAAACTTAATTTATATCTACCATAAATAGAGAGTATGGTTTACTTCTACTAAATTTATATCTACCATAAATAGAGAGTATGGTTTACTTCTACTAAATTTATATCTACCATAAATAGAGAGTATGGTTTACTTCTACTAAATTTATATCTACCATAAATAGAGAGTATGGCTTCTACTAAATCTTTATTTACCATAATTAGAAAGTATGGCTTACTTCTACTAAATCTTTATTTACCATAATTAGAAAGTATGGCTTGCTTCTACTAAATCTTTCTCTACCATAAATAGAAAGCTTAGTTTATTTCCACTAAATCTATTTCTACTGTAATAGAAAGTATGGCTTACTTCTACTATATCTTTCTCTACCATAAATAGAAAGCATGGTTTACTTCCACAAAATCTATTTCTACTGTAAAAAGAAAGTATGGTTTACTTATACTAAATCTTTCTCTACCATAAATATAAAGCATGGTTTACTTCCACTAAATCTATTTCTACTGTAAATAGAAAGTATGGCTTACTTCTCCTAAATCTTTCTCTACCATAAATAGAAACCATGGTTTACTTCCACTAAATCTATTTCTACTGTAAATAGAAAGTATGGCTTACTTCTATGCATAGCATTTTGTCATTTTTGACTATTTCCATATGAAGAAATATATGAGCCAAAAATAATCTTTTCTCTAGATAGTAGTTTCAAGATTCAAGAGTCATAGTTTGGTCAAAGAACCCATTTTTTGGTTTCTCAAGATACAACTAAGCTGTCAAACAGTCACTAGCATTTTTTTATATGACCAACAGTTAATTTTTGGCACTCAAGGCCTTTCACCAAAATGATGGCCATGCTCAACACTATTCCCTGTCCTTAAAATATGCAAATTTCACTATGATTGGTTTTGGTCCTTGTATCTATCAGAGTAGTCTATCAACCAAGTACAAAGCACATATTTTCAACGTATTCATATTCTAGATAGATTTATTCCACAAAGAAAGATCGAATAACTTTGTAAATAAATATTTTATCTTAAGCGCTGAGGGGGTCCTTCTTACAACAAAATATTCACCTGTTTGTTTTACTTCTTTTAATTTCATTAGCCGTTCTTCAAGTTTTCCTATATTGTCTGAGGCTTTCATTTCTTCCACGTGATCTATGATTTGCTCTCCATGTGACTCTAAAACATATATCTACTTTCTCTTTAGCTCTAATATGGTTTTACACTAAAACTGCATGTCCTACATTGATAATTAAATTTTATCACTTCATCAATATTTGAAGTTACTTTGACAAACTCTTGTTCAACTTTTATATCCGCAAACAGATTTGGGAATTCTCGGTCTATCCTATGATATTTTCAAATTGTGATTTCTTGGGGGGGGGGGGGGTAATCTCTCTCTCTCTCTCTCTCTCTCATAACTATGTCCAAAATGATTTATTATTCCCCATTGGAGACCTCCGAAGTCTCGCTATCAGTTGACCCACTTGCCATGGAAGGATATTTATTATTATGACCATATTTACTAACTATCCATGCCCAAGTCGTACACGACTGGCTATTATTCTACTATATCTGCTTGGCATTGCTTAAGTTTATATTCGCATGCATTTATTTTGTACACCCACAAAATCTCTATCGATCAGCTGATGAGTACACGACGAAAGACCCATACGATTTTCACTAGCCTACAGTAAAATGATATCATATTATACCCGTATCAATAATTATCTTGCAAATCTGCTAGATTTAGTAGTATGTAACCTTCTCAACTGCATTTATCATCACGTTCAAACCGAAGACACTGGATGTCAACTAAACTTTGGTTACCCCAACTGAGCACCTTCTAACAAACCGGAAGTCTTTAGTTTGGTTCTTGGTTGTTTATTTTGTATATCAAAAGGTCTTGAGGTTACAAATTGACTCGGTCTTGTATTATTACGCCAAGACTCTGTATTGTATTCCGAATGAGTGTTACAAAACTGTAAACATCGGCGTTCGATTCAGTAGCAGACGACATAAACTGGAGAGTGCAGAAGTTAAAACGGAGAAAGGATTTTCATTGGAATAATCAGGGTAGTGCATACATGCAATTTTGAATAGCAGATGCAAACTATTGGAAGATGGTATATCTGTATTGTTTATACTATGTAAAAAAAAAAATAATGTATAAGTTACAGTACTGTAAGCATGCTTGATTCCGTTAGTAAAATGAAAAACTCTGCAACATTCACTCCCATTCTAATTTATACACAGTATAAATTGTGTATAGATTTTAGAAGGAGATGGATGTTTTCAGTAGCTGTCTTTTTACTGAGAGAAATGAGTGCTCGTGCCGAATACTGATTGTGTAGACTTTATTGGCAATCTCTGTCTCCAGAGTCCATCCCCGTTTTTGCTTCCCCTGCAATGTAACCTTTTGAATCATTTATATTTTCAAAAGGAAATTTTTAATTGTAGAATTAGAAAAAACAAATTTACATTTAAAATCTTGTCATGTGCGTCATCTGATTTGATTATTTCTACTTGAATTATGTGTTTAATTTTATTGTTTACGTAAATTATGTGTCTGACTATTTCTACTCGAGTTTATTTGTCTGATTTTTTTTATACATAAAATTCAAGTAAAAAATATTCAGACACAATACGGTAAAACTAATCAGACATATAATTCAAGTAAAAATAATCAGACACATATGTTGAATTACTGTCAACGAGCAAGTATGTCAGAATTAGGTAGTTAGTTATAGGGAGCGAAAATCGATCGCTTTCAGTGAATCCCAGGGCCTATATTGTTTGCATATATTAATGTCTTTTCATGAACTATAATCGTATATATGGCTATATGGCTGGGATCTCAATAATTTCAAGTTATTAGGTATGGTCCAAAAATTTCATTGGCGATGGGGTTGTTCCTTGTCTTGATAATAAGTTGTAAACATGAATTAATTTGTCTTTTCGTGCTAGCAATTGTGTACATAGGTATAAATTGATAATCTCAAAAATTTCAAAGTTGCTATATAGGGGTAGGGATGGAATGCCTTTTAAGTGCCAGTTATATGTGTAAATTTGTCTTTACATGTCAAGAAAGTCTGTGTTACGGTTGTTAGTTGGTGATCTCAATAATTTTTATGATGTGACCAAGGGGATACGTTTTTTGCAGGGTGGGGATAGACATCAGGCTATCATCTCACTTATTTTTGTATAAATATTTGGTCCACAGATCACATATGGCGTGAGTTACTTGAAACTTATGTAGAATCACCGCTACTCCATTAGTCCAAGTTTTTCTGAGCAATTTAGTTTTATTATTTTTTAAACGTATTACTAGTAGCTTGCAGTAACAGTAACAGTTGCAAAAAAGTTACAAATTGTCATCGATACAATACAAGAAACAAAATGTTATTTTAGAAGTATTTTTACATTATTTTTATTACTTATAGTTACAATCACATATTGTAATTAATAAGAGTTACTTGAAACATGAGTAAAATCACATCTACCCCTTTAGTCCTACTTTAAGCTGAATAATGTTTATCGTTTTTGACTCGAGCGTATTTTTTATAGTTCGTTCTACATATCATAGCTAAATTTTCCTATCTTTCACTCGGTAAATAATAATTATAAATAATAATTAAATAAAATAAACTATTATGATAATGGTGGTGGTCTGTAAACGTACGACTAGAATATTGTTTTTAAGTCAGAAATAGATACATAGATGTATTTACGTTTGTTTGGCATTGTTTACTAAAAGTATATATGTCTGTATTTTGTGACACTATGTCATTGTTTAAAGTCAGAAATAGATTTATAGATGTGTATAAGTTTATTTTGCATTGTTTACTAAAGTATAGATGTCTGTATTTTGTGTATTCCGTATCCTGATGTAAGTTTACTTTTTATCCACAGCTGGCTATGAACCCGCCTATTATGGGATTTTAAAGATGGAAGACATGTTGGTAACCGTAGACGGGATGGCGAGTAATCTTCAGGTTCACAATGGTCATGACGGTAAACTGATTACATCACACAGACTGGAGTACCATCCCAGTGATGTCTGTCTTATTAGCAAGAATGAAGTCGCTGTGGGTCTGGGTAACGGTACGGTTGTAATCCTGTCATTGGAATCGATAGATGACGTAAAACTCGTCAAAACTTTACAGACAGGATTTGATTGGTGTCTTTCATTGGCAAAATGGAAGTCAGACAAACTCATTGTTAGCGGTTATAAAGACTTCATGTTGTGTTGGGGAATTTTATCGATTAGAGATGGACGTATGGACTCAACTCACGACATCTGTAAAGGGTGGTGGACTCACATGGCCGTCAAAGACAACACCGTGTACATCTCGTGTCCGGATTCAGACTCCATTAAAGGAATTTTTGTTTACGACATTCTGAAACCAAAAACAAAAAAGTTTCTGTATCAACACCAGGAATTAATATATCCGTGGTCAATAATGGCTGACAGGGATTATGTGTACGTGTGTGACAGGTACTCTAACAGAATTCATCAGCTGACAGACAGCGGTCAGCTAGTGACCATACACACAGTGTCATCAAGACTGGATAAAATATTCTATGATGACCAGCACGGATTACTTTACACCACAAGCATTGGAAGTAATGTGATAACTATTTACAAAATGGAGTCTTTACATCAACCAGGTAATTCTATTTTATTTTACATTTTCCACAACGAAAACTTCATTTATTTACATTTCCTAATTCACATTTTTGTCTCAAAATATGATTTATGAATATTATAGTCATAACTTTATTCTAAGATAAACATGTATAACAGATTTAAAATAAAATAAAAGTGGAATAAATATTATTTTATTATTTTGGAAGTTTGAAAATGTTAATTTCGTCGTGCATGGTCATATTTATGGATTTATAATATAAATAAAATATTTTTGTTATTTTAAATATTCTTACAAATTATATTATAGTTATTTCTATTCATTAATGATTGTTCAGTCGTCTGCTCTTTGGTTGTGACTACATAATTTTCATATAAAAATATTAAATTTGTATGGACTATCAAAATGGCTGCATATCTGCATCGTCACCAGTTCGGGGCTATGCATATTTTTTCCCAGAAGGTGGCGCTTTCATTGATAAATCTTTGCACACGACCTGTCATTGCACGCGACATGCACGCGACCGGATCTCGTTCAGCGTCTCAAATTCGCACGTATTTTGTGTTGAGATCATTCATTTTTTTATGGAGCGGTTCTGTGACGATTTTTCAAGGTGGATTTATCAAAACGAACAAAGCTCAAATCGAATAACGAGATAACTGGATAGTTAAGTTTAAAAAAATATATATAAATGCCATTTTTGATATTCCAAGTTGTATACATTGCGCGCTATATTTACTACGATCTGTTTACGTTTTAGTTTAAGGCTGCAAAAATGAAACGGACGAGGCTGAAAATAGAGGTAGTGCTTAGATGAATGAATATGGCGAAAGATTATAGAAATAATATTGTACAGTAATATTGTAAAATAACGACCGACATTATTATTAAAATTAAAGTGTTGGATGTTGAAGTAATCATTTATATTGTTTGTCTAACGCGAGCAGCATTTGCTTTTCCCCTTCTTTATGCACTCCTTGGCTTTTAATCATCCTCTGCAGCATGCTAACCTGCTTTGTAACATAGCTACATGGTGAATGGTATCTGTACTTAACCATATAAGCCATTAACCAGGTAAACCTTAGTACAGAAAGGACTTGGGAGTTCAGATTAGAAGAAGTAATTTGAAGTTACTGTATTCTAACCAAACTCTTATACATGCATAATTATGAAAGTCATCATTGTTAATATACATACTCATATTTCATCTTTGTCTCATGTTGTCATTATGTATGCTTATGTTAAGTTCTTCCATTCAAAGTGAATTACAATATGCACCGGTTGTACAAGAAGTCAGAATGATCTGTGCTAAAAACAAATCCAATGTTCCATTTTTGTTCCTCTTGTTCCATTATATTGCTGATGAGTATGAGCATTCTTCTGTTTATCTAAATCTATAATAATAATAATAATAATAATAATAATAATAATAATAATATTGTAATTAAACAATAATATAATAATAATAGTAATAATAATAAGACTAATAATACGAAAAATATGAATAATTAAACAATAATAATAATAATAATAATAATAATTATAATAATGATAATACTATAACAATACTTATGATAATACTATAATAACAATACTAAATAATAATACTATAATAATAATAAGAAGAAGAATAATAAGCAATATAATAATCAGCATTTTCCCATATATTTTAAAAAAAACATGCACCCACAAATACTAATTAAAGCACTTAGTTATTTTGTAATCTACTGATTATATCCAGTATACACACAAGTTCTGTCCACCTCTCCAAATTCTACACTAATGTTTACATTGTTTCTCACTATATTTGTCCATTCAGATTATCTATCATTTCATTATGTGTATTAGGTATTGTGTCTCTTAACTCACTATATTGTATATCTTTGAATTTTATTTCCAACTACATCTTATCTGTCCCTTTTTCTTTCTCGTGGTTGATACACTTCAAACTCTCCCCAACATTTTATGTTTGTTTGAATTTTGGGTAACACCCTTGTGTTCCGAAATTTTCATTTTTTAAGTGTATGTTTCCCTTGTCCTCCCATGCATGTTATGTATTTTTATTAGTTTGTTTTTCGCATTTATTTATAGAAGAAGAAAAAATATGCAGGGTTAATATTTGTTTCGTTTATCATATATTAGAAGGGGTTTTTTTACCCCAAAAGAGGCATACTGGTTGTACTCGCTACCTCTCCGCCTGTGCTGGCTTTGGGTATTGCCATCACCTTAGGATATCAGTGAGTTATGGTTTCCTGTAGAGTTTGTCTCTTTTAACAAGGATTGTTCTATTCACTCACAGGATTATGTTAATCTCTTGGTGGGTTTCCTTTCCTTTGGTCTTCTTTGAATTGTTCGGGTAATGACTTTGCCGGAGTCATGTTTGTCTAGTGTGTATATGCTATAATGTGTGTATTGTATTGTGTTTATGTCTTAGACCAGAGTCATGTTTGTCCAGTGTGTATATGCTATAATGTGTGTATTGTATTGTGTTTATGTCTTGGACCAGTCATGTTTGTCTAGTGTGTATATGCTATAATGTGTATATTGTATTGTGTTTATGTCTTAGACCCGAGTCATGTTTGTCCCGTGTGTATATGCTATAATGTGTGTATTGTATTGTGTTTATGTCTTGGACCAGAGTCATGTTTGTCTAGTGTGTCTTGGACAGCATATATCAAGTTCTTTTGTACCCTGCAGTAAATATGCTTAATAACATGATGCAAGTAATTTCTCAAGATAAAATGTTTATCTTGCTTTATATTTCAGATTGTATCATTTTATAATTTTATTTAAATTTCCATAACAGAAATATGTAGTCAAAGTTCTGATAGTAGATATAACGGTTGATGACGTCATCACACTTCAAATATTTACAACTGTTGCTGGACCCGGTAACTTTAAAAACACAGATTCTGTACCGTGTTCGGTACAATTTTTAGACACTAACGGATATTTACTGCAGGGTAGAAACGGGTAGAATGGGCTACTTCCATCAGATAGTGTTGGTTAGCGAGGGATTGTGATCGTACTGGTGAAAATAAAGGTCAATTCGCCAATTGGATTCAGGACATGGTCATTTAAGAGCTATGCGTTGGTAAGTAGCTGTCTTTTGAATGCATATGTGCAGTTTTTCAGTCTTCTTGCAATTCCGAAGCAATAAAAGACTCGTGAGAAAAAGTCTAATCGAGCGAAGGGTTATGTTCACGCTTGCATTCCTTGTGTTTATATATATATATATATATATACATTATTTATAAGGGTAATTCATGTTGTGAGACATTTCACCGTACTTTATTGATAAAATGTCAGACTCCTATGGTTTTTCCATATTATCTGTAATTACAGCTCTCTAGTACACACAAGTAAGTTGTAAAGATGCTGGAAAACCAGTGTATGGGATTCAGTTGTAAAAAGTTAATTAGAATATATTTTTTTTCTTCTATTTTTTTATTTTATATTTTATTATAGGTTGATATAACTGGTTATTTTTTTCTTCAAATCAAGCCATTATGGCTTTTCCAATTTCTTATGTTTTTGTTGTTGATTTTCCGGTATCCATATAGATTGGTTTCTTTTTTGAATTCAAGAAGTATGAAATTAATAGTGTGCTGATAAATTGGTTTGTCATTTATTTTATCAGTATAAAGAAGTGAATTGGGGTCAAAGTGACCTGTTAGGTGTGACAATTTTTCATTTATTTCTTTTCTTTTATCATTCAGCATTTCACACGTTAGGATCATGTGGATTTTATTGGCAGTATATTTTTTGCATAGTGGATATTTTGGAAGGGGTCTTGCAATTCTTTTTAACACCAGTTCTCCAGTCCACCATGTGTTATGTATATATTCATACATTTGTGATAGGTCTTTTGGTTTTTTAATTGTTTGCCATTTTTTCCATATAGCAATCCAGTTTAGGTGAGGTTTGCCCAATTTTATTTTACTTGGTGGTAATTTTGTTTGTTTTATTATATCATAAATTTCTTTACTGTGTTTTGTTCCCAGGTTCTACTATTTGTTCTGTGTTCCCTTATTGCTTGTGTTTGTCTGCAAGTTAATTTAGGTGTTTCAATCAGTTTAGTCATGTTTTTATTGTTATATATTGATTTGTTGTGTGCTAACAAAAAGCCAAACCAATTGGTATATATTCCTTGCCAGTCCCTCAAGGCTCAGTTTTAGGCCCTCTCCTCTTCCTTATCTATGTCAATGATCTACCATTAAATAATGAATCCACCAATACAGAATTGTTTGCAGATGATGCAACCTTGTATACATCTAGTTCTGATACTGAAGTTATCCAAACAAGATTAAACTCAGATCTTATTAGAGTCCAAAACTGGGCACAGCAAAATAGGATGGTAATTAATGAAGGTAAAACAAAATGTATGATTCTGGGGACGACACAAAAGCTACACAAGTCAGGGAACCCAAAACTATCTCTTGCAATAAATAATCATCCATTAGAAAATGTCAATCATGAAAGGCTTGTAGGTGTGTCCATAGATAATAATTTATTATGGAATGACCATAGTACCAAAACCAAGAACAGAGCAATTCAAAAAGAGTTTTCAATACTCTGGTACAGTTCTGTGGAATAAGCTTCCACTACATGTAAAATCAGCTGAAAATATTAGAGTATTTAAGAAGAGATATCAGGAGCATGCATGTGTTTCTAACAGATAATGGAATTTAGTATTTGAATACGAAACATGCTAATATAAGCACTAATTATTGCTTCTTCACACAATGTGCATTTGTTATACTTTCATTAAGAGGGCCTCAAGGGAGAATAGTCCTTGACTAATGAGTCACCCTCTATAAATAAAGCATTATTATTATTATTTTTATTATAAGGTTGAGTAGGTGGGTATTGTAAGTTGTTGATTCTTTCAAGGTATATAGATGTTTGCTTTAATTTTTGATTGGGGAGATTCATTCCCCCTTTATCCTTAGCTTTTTTAAGTGTGAAACGTGATAATTTACAAATTTTGTTCCACAAAAATGTGTTTATTTCTTTCTTTATTTTTTTATGTAATATAATTCATAATCCATAATATTAAATTCATGCCAAATTGAGTTAAAAAGGTATGTTTGGGTTATTTGATTTTTTTCTTCTAGAAAACTAAAGTTTCTGAAATTCCATATCATTTTGTTTTTATTTATTTTGTTATTATTTGGTTCAAATTAAGCATTTTACTGTTATTGCCTAGGTATACTCCTAGGACTTTTAATTTTTGTTTAATTTTTTTCTGCGGTTGTTGTGAATTATTTCTTTTCCAGTCTCCAATTAGTAGGATTTCAGTTTTATCATGATTAACATCTGAGACTTCACTGAAGTGTTTAAATTGTTTTATTAAATGATTACATGAATCAAAGGTAGTTATTAAATTTGACAAGTCATCATCATGTAGAAATGTTTTAACTTGGGTTTTATAATTTGGAATGTTAATGCCTTGTATATTATCATGTTGGATTACTCTGTTGAGAGTTTTAATCCCGTTCTCGTACAGTAGCATTGAGATTCGACATCCTTACTGATCATATTGTTTGAAAAGGTGTCAGTTTGTGCACCATTTATTTGTACAGTAGATTGAATTTTGTTGTAAAGGTTTTTATCCGATTTATAAAGTTTATTCCAAAACCGTTTTTCTTAAGTGTTTGGATAATAAAGTTCATTTCAATTTTATCAAAAGCCTTTTCTTGAACAAGAAGAATAAGGGCACCATTTTTATTAGTTGTATACATGAATTCTATTATAGATAGATAAAATATTATCTGATATCTGTCTTCCCTCCTCCCCACACCATTGATTGCTCATGACTATTTCGCTTGGTGCCGTCTTGAGTCTATAGGCCAAGACAGCGCTAAGGATTTTATAGTCGAGTTTCAGGAAGAAGATTGGGCGCCAGATTTTTTAATTCAAGCATGTCGCCTTTAGTTTTGAATATCAAGGTAACGAGTCCAGTTCTCATTGTTGGTGTCATTTCTTTGGTTAGAAGTATTTCATAATATAGGTTTAGTAAGAATGGGCTTATTATTTGTTTGAAAGTTTTGTAAGACTCTGCTGGTAGACCGTCTAGGCCAGGTGCCTTGCTGTTGGTTAACGTGTCTATGCCTGTTTCAATTTCAAATAAGGATATTGGCTGTTCACACAATTCTTTTTCTTCTTGTTTTGTAGTTGGAAGTTCAATTTTGTTTAAGTAATTTTTGATATTTTCATTTGAAATGTTTTTACTTTTGTATAGTGATTGGTAATAAGTGTTGACTTTGTGTAGGATGTCATGTTTCTCTTGTAATATTATGTTATTGGCTCTTAGTTTAGTCATTGATCTATCGTTTCCTCTTATAATTTTTAACCTAATACGTTGATTAATCTACCCCTGCGTCACGCGTCTAGCACGCACAAAAAATGGCTGGGACTCTTTAGTTGTTCATATGTGCATTCCTTTGGACGCAAGAAATTTTAAAGGACCAACATTGTGCTTACTGCGAATTTTGTTTAACAGGACTTTCTTTTCACAAGGCAAATATTATCTCTGCACCGGTCATGTGGTACTCACTCGTTAACAGTATACTATTATGGGCTGTCATCAGTTCCCCTCATGTTTCCGGTTAAAATGTCACCAGAGAAGATGATGTTAATTGACCCTAAGCAAAGGACATTGGATATTTTGTTTAATGATTCAAATTCCACTGATCAGCAGCATTTGGTTTCATCATCTGATATTCAGGATGCAAACGTGTGTTCAGCCTCCAGCATAATATATAACTTCCCAAAAATTCAACAGTTTCAGCCGAAGTGGTTAACAACGGCTTATAGACAATTCGGCCCAACTTGGACCGAAAATAAGACAATTCGGCCCAACCAAAGACAATTCGGCCCAATTTTAAAATACAACTGACAAGTATTTATTTATAACATATATTTTGACAATTATTATATAATATATTTTATAATAACATTTGGAACATTTTGTGAACAAGATAAATGTTTTCCGAAGTTATAATGGTTAGGAAAACCGGAGAAAGAAAGGAGTATATTAGAGCAGTACGCTTGGTCTCAAAAACTTAATTCTCAAGCAAAACAATAGATATTCTCGTATTGAATGTATGTTATGATTTACAAATAAAAAAAAAGCCCTAATCAAAATTAGTAAATAGGCTTATATCATGATATCTATCACCAATGTAATCAAAATTTGTAAATAGGCTTATATCATGATATCTATCACCACTGTAATCAAAATTTGTAAATAGGCTTATATCATGATATCTATCACCAATGCAATCAAAATTTGTAAATAGGCTTATATCATGATATCTATCACCACTGTAATCAAAATTTGTAAATAGGCTTATATCATGATATCTATCACCAATGTAATCAAAATTTGTAAATAGGCTTATATCATGATATCTATCACCAATGCAATCAAAATTTGTAAATAGGCTTATATCATGATATCTATCACCACTGTAATCAAAATTTGTAAATAGGCTTATATCATGATATCTATCACCAATGTAATCAAAATTTGTAAATAGGCTTATATCATGATATCTATCACCAATGTAATCAAAATTTGTAAATAGGCTTATATCATGATATCTATCACCAATGTAATCAAAATTTGTAAATAGGCTTATATCATGATATCTATCACCAATGTAATCAAAATTTGTAAATAGGCTTATATCATGATATCTATCACCAATGTAATCAAAATTTGTAAATAGGCTTATATCATGATATCTATCACCACTGTAATCAAAATTTGTAAATAGGCTTATATCATGATATCTATCACCAATGTAATCAAAATTTGTAAATAGGCTTATATCATGATATCTATCACCACTGTAATCAAAATTTGTAAATAGGCTTATATCATGATATCTATCACCAATGCAATCAAAATTTGTAAATAGGCTTATATCATGATATCTATCACCACTGTAATCAAAATTTGTAAATAGGCTTATATCATGATATCTATCACCAATGTAATCAAAATTTGTAAATAGGCTTATATCATGATATCTATCACCAATGTAATCAAAATTTGTAAATAGGCTTATATCATGATATCTATCACCAATGTAATCAAAATTTGTAAATAGGCTTATATCATGATATCTATCACCAATGTAATCAAAATTTGTAAATAGGCTTATATCATGATATCTATCACCACTGTAATCAAAATTTGTAAATAGGCTTGTATCATGATATCTATCACCACTGTAATCAAAATTTGTAAATAGGCTTGTATCATGATATCTATCACCACTGTAATCAAAATTTGTAAATAGGCTTGTATCATGATATCTATCACCACTGTAATCAAAATTTGTAAATAGGCTTGTATCATGATATCTATCACCACTGTAATCAAAATTTGTAAATAGGCTTGTATCATGATATCTATCACCACTGTAATCAAAATTTGTAAATAGGCTTATATCATGATATCTATCACCAATGTAATCAAAATTTGTAAATAGGCTTATATCATGATATCTATCACCAATGTAATCAAAATTTGTAAATAGGCTTATATCATGATATCTATCACCAATGTAATCAAAATTTGTAAATAGGCTTATATCATGATATCTATCACCAATGTAATCAAAATTTGTAAATAGGCTTATATCATGATATCTATCACCAATGTAATCAAAATTTGTAAATAGGCTTATATCATGATATCTATCACCAATGTAATCAAAATTTGTAAATAGGCTTATATCATGATATCTATCACCAATGTAATCAAAATTTGTAAATAGGCTTATATCATGATATCTATCACCAATGTAATCAAAATTTGTAAATAGGCTTATATCATGATATCTATCACCAATGTAATCAAAATTTGTAAATAGGCTTATATCATGATATCTATCACCAATGTAATCAAAATTTGTAAATAGGCTTATATCATGATATCTATCACCAATGTAATCAAAATTTGTAAATAGGCTTGTATCATGATATCTATCACCAATGTAATCAAAATTTGTACATAGGCTTATATCATGATATCTATCACCACTGAAATCAAAATTTGTACATAGGCTTATATCATGATATCTATCACCAATGTAATCAAAATTTGTAAATAGGCTTATATCATGATATCTATCACCAATGTAATCAAAATTTGTAAATAGGCTTATATCATGATATCTATCACCAATGTAATCAAAATTTGTAAATAGGCTTATATCATGATATCTATCACCAATGTAATCAAAATTTGTAAATAGGCTTATATCATGATATCTATCACCAATGTAATCGAAATTTGTAAATAGGCTTATATCATGATATCTATCACCAATGTAATCGAAATTTGTAAATAGGCTTATATCATGATATCTATCACCAATGTAATCGAAATTTGTACATAGGCTTATATCATGATATCTATCACCAATGTAATCGAAATTTCTAAATAGGCTTATATCATGATATCTATCACCAATGTAATCGAAATTTGTAAATAGGCTTATATCATGATATCTATCACCAATGTAATCAAAATTTGTAAATAGGCTTATATCATGATATCTATCACCAATGTAATCAAAATTTGTAAATAGGCTTATATCATGATATCTATCACCAATGCAATCAAAATTTGTAAATAGGCTTATATCATGATATCTATCACCAATGCAATCAAAATTTGTAAATAGGCTTATATCATGATATCTATCACCAATGTAATCAAAATTTGTAAATAGGCTTATATCATGATATCTATCACCAATGTAATCAAAATTTGTAAATAGGCTTATATCATGATATCTATCACCAATGTAATCAAAATTTGTAAATAGGCTTATATCATGATATCTATCACCAATGCAATCAAAATTTGTAAATAGGCTTATATCATGATATCTATCACCAATGTAATCAAAATTTGTAAATAGGCTTATATCATGATATCTATCACCAATGTAATCAAAATTTGTTAATAGGCTTATATCATGATATATATCACCAATGCAATCAAAATTTGTAAATAGGCTTATATCATGATATCTATCACCAATGCAATCAAAATTTGTAAATAGGCTTATATCATGATATCTATCACCAATGTAATCAAAATTTGTAAATAGGCTTGTATCATGATATCTATCACCACTGTAATCAAAATTTGTAAATAGGCTTGTATCATGATATCTATCACCACTGTAATCAAAATTTGTAAATAGGCTTGTATCATGATATCTATCACCACTGTAATCAAAATTTGTAAATAGGCTTGTATCATGATATCTATCACCACTGTAATCAAAATTTGTAAATAGGCTTATATCAAGATATCTATCACCAATGTAATCAAAATTTGTAAATAGGCTTATATCATGATATCTATCACCAATGTAATCAAAATTTGTAAATAGGCTTATATCATGATATCTATCACCAATGTAATCAAAATTTGTAAATAGGCTTATATCATGATATCTATCACCAATGTAATCAAAATTTGTAAATAGGCTTATATCATGATATCTATCACCAATGTAATCAAAATTTGTAAATAGGCTTATATCATGATATCTATCACCAATGTAATCAAAATTTGTAAATAGGCTTATATCATGATATCTATCACCAATGTAATCAAAATTTGTAAATAGGCTTATATCATGATATTTATCACCAATGTAATCAAAATTTGTAAATAGGCTTATATCATGATATCTATCACCAATGTAATCAAAATTTGTAAATAGGCTTATATCATGATATCTATCACCAATGTAATCAAAATTTGTAAATAGGCTTATATCATGATATCTATCACCAATGTAATCAAAATTTGTAAATAGGCTTATATCATGATATCTATCACCAATGTAATCAAAATTTGTACATAGGCTTATATCATGATATCTATCACCAATGCAATCAAAATTTGTAAATAGGCTTATATCATGATATCTATCACCAATGCAATCAAAATTTGTAAATAGGCTTATATCATGATATCTATCACCAATGCAATCAAAATTTGTAAATAGGCTTATATCATGATATCTATCACCAATGCAATCAAAATTTGTAAATAGGCTTATATCATGATATCTATCACCAATGCAATCAAAATTTGTAAATAGGCTTATATCATGATATCTATCACCAATGTAATCAAAATTTGTAAATAGGCTTATATCATGATATCTATCACCAATGCAATCAAAATTTGTAAATAGGCTTATATCATGATATCTATCACCAATGCAATCAAAATTTGTAAATAGGCTTGTATCATGATATCTATCACCAATGCAATCAAAATTTGTAAATAGGCTTGTATCATGATATCTATCACCAATGTAATCAAAATTTGTAAATAGGCTTGTATCATGATATCTATCACCACTGTAATCAAAATTTGTAAATAGGCTTGTATCATGATATCTATCACCACTGTAATCAAAATTTGTAAATAGGCTTGTATCATGATATCTATCACCACTGTAATCAAAATTTGTAAATAGGCTTATATCATGATATCTATCACCAATGTAATCAAAATTTGTAAATAGGCTTATATCATGATATCTATCACCAATGTAATCAAAATTTGTAAATAGGCTTATATCATGATATCTATCACCAATGTAATCAAAATTTGTAAATAGGCTTATATCATGATATCTATCACCAATGTAATCAAAATTTGTACATAGGCTTATATCATGATATCTATCACCACTGAAATCAAAATTTGTACATAGGCTTATATCATGATATCTATCACCAATGTAATCAAAATTTGTACATAGGCTTATATCATGATATCTATCACCACTGAAATCAAAATTTGTACATAGGCTTATATCATGATATCTATCACCAATGTAATCAAAATTTGTACATAGGCTTATATCATGATATCTATCACCAATGTAATCAAAATTTGTAAATAGGCTTATATCATGATATCTATCACCAATGTAATCAAAATTTGTAAATAGGCTTATATCATGATATCTATCACCACTGTAATCAAAATTTGTAAATAGGCTTATATCATGATATCTATCACCAATGTAATCAAAATTTGTAAATAGGCTTATATCATGATATCTATCACCAATGTAATCAAAATTTGTAAATAGGCTTATATCATGATATATATCACCAATGTAATTAAATTTGGTACATAAGTTTATATCATGAAGATATATATCACGAATATAAATAAATTTGGTAAATAAACCTATATCATGAAGATATCTATCACCAATGTAATTACATTTGGTAAATAAGCCTATATCATGAAGGTGTTTGATCATTTTTTATGAGCAAATCTGTGCATATTTATATCATAATCCTACATCTAAATGGGTGATCACAATCTATGTATATGTATATTATAATCTTTCATCTACATGGGTGATCAAACCCTGTGTATATTTATATGACAATCCTGGGGGCCCCGAGTGGCCGAGTGGTCTAAAGCACTGTCCGTTATGGACCACTGCCATCTCACCTCTGTCTGCATGTGTTCGAGTCTAAGATTCGGCAAATGTAGTTATGTGAGAAAGCTTGTCAGTAGCTTCTTGTGGGTTGGTGGTTCTTTCCGGGGTTTGTCCGGTTTCTTCCTCCATTATTAATACTGGTCGCCATGTATAGCCTATATTGTGCTGAAAAATGGTGTTAAACCATAAAAAACAAACAAACAAACAATATGAAAATTCTGTATCTAAATAGTGATCAAGCCCTGGGGATATTTATATGATAATCCTGTATCTACATGGGTGATAAGACGATGTACATATGTATGTTATAATCCATCATCTAAATGGGTGATTCAACCCTATGTACATTGTATGGTAATCCGGCATCTAATTTATTGAGCTTCAACCATTAATAAGATGTTTCTGTGGCTGATTGACTGAAAATGTTACAGTTTTGATTAGCAGTTATATGTTTTATATTTTGCATCCAGTTGTGTCATCAAAGTCAAGGAGGAGGATGTTTATAAGCTTTAGGGATTTCATAATGATGAAGTTTGCCAAATAGTAGGCTTTAAACCTATTTGTAGCTGTATTATATTTAGATATTACAATACTACATAAACCAGATAAGTGATATAAGATCAACTTGGGCCTCTTGTCTGCATAGGCTGAAATATTGTTAAGCCTATCACAGTAGCACACACACAAACATATACATAGAGATAGATATTTCATAGATATTTTTTTCATTATGATAAAATTTGATAATTGGATTTGGTATTTACATCTCTTTTCCGGTACTAAAATATTTTCAAACTTGGAAAATAATTTAAATATAATTATCCGAATCATTGTTGTTTTTATTTTAGCACCAGTAGTTCTTGATCAAGACCTAGCAGTCCATTCTACACAAGCCCAAACAGCACATATCATGCAAATCCCAGCATCTGGTTCCACAACTAATCACACACAAGACCCATCATCTGGATCCACAGCAGCTAATGTCATACAGGCCCCAACATCAGGATCCACAGCAGCTAATGTCATACAGACCCCAACATCAGGATCCACAACATCTGGTTCCAAACCATCCACAGCTACTGGTCTCATGCCAGTACTGTCGTCCTGTTACTCTGCAGGTGGCCTGCAACCACAAGCAACGAGTTCCATACAGTCCACAACTCCTGATGTCATGAAAGCCCCATCACTTGATGATACTGGCAGGTTCGTACACATTGCATGTCTATTGGTAGATGTTGGATCCAGGGTCCTTAGACGTCTCCTGCTTTATCATACAGTCAAACCAACCCGTACTCTGGACCAGTATCTTGCCAAGAATAGAATAGATATTGACAATCTAAGGAAGAGGAGAATACTAAATAAATCTCAAATGGACATCTTGTTCCCACCAGGCGGAAGTACTAATCTAGGGGATTACGATATTACACTTTTATCTTCTTTATTTACTAACATTGTACTTACCATAAGTCAGCAGGATCTGAACATGATACAGTTTTTGAGAGACAAAAGAAATGAAATATTTGCTCATGCAAAATCAGTCACAGTCAATTCAAATGATTACCAGACATTTTGGAATGACATCTGCAGAACATTGGAGGCTCTAAGTAAGCAATGCAATGACCCAGACTTTGAGAATGAAATATCAAGAGAGATTCAAGGCATTCAGGTGTCAACAGTTCAAGGTACATCTTTACTTGATGCACTACAAACACACAAAAAGATGGAAACTCTTGAAAGGCTTGTACAGTATTTGATGTCAAGTAATGCCCAAGAATCAAATAAAGAATCTGATGACAGTGACTCATAAACATCATCATGCAGTATAAAGGCAAAATCAAACAGCATGGAAAAGCTATGGACATTGTCATGGAAACAGGAGATAGGATAGTGTACACATGTGATTGCACATAAGTAAGCTGCAGCTGTGTGACATTCTTATAGTAAACCTGTCCATCACATTAATATTTGAGGATTTTGTCAAATCTGTTTGCTGACATTGTTACAAGTTGTAAAGTTATTCTACAGAGTAACAATATTGACTTAAGATTTAATTGTAACTCCAGGATCTCAAGGCCAGATATGTCATGAGTGTGACTGGAGTCTTAATTGTCAACCCCTAGATTTAAATTCAACAATATCATGATTATCCAGCCAAAGTGTCAACCCCATGGATCATGACCTGAGAGATTACATGTATTATAACTTGGGGCCTCATTTTGAGCCCTTGGATCATGCATTGAAACATATGATGACTGCTTCACAAATTCTCATATATTTCATGATTATTACATTGGCCTTAATGTGCCAGTTCATTTAGCTTGAATTAGATTTGTCATGAATATGTAGTCTATACATGTAACATGGTGAAAGAAATATCCATAGTAATGGAACTTGATCATTGTATAGCATTGGAATATGAAACAGTTTTTAGAAGTAAAAGGAATTACGTATTTGCTCATATGAGAGTAATCATTTTGAATACAAATGATTCCAAATTATTGGGAATGACATCTGCACAACACTAATGACTTTTATGCAATTTAAGTAGCATGATTTTGAGAAGGAAATAACAAAGAGATTCAAGGCATCTAGGTGTCGACAATTCAATATAAATCTTTCATTGATACGCTACAAACACATTCCAGAAGGATTAAAACACATAAAAAACTTGTACATACTGTGTGTGACTCGTAAATATTTTGATAAAGTAACAAATCTGAATCAGTCAGTATTGAAGCACTGTTGATATTGACATTGAGATGTGATATGCTGTATATTGCTCTGATTCTACACAAAGCTTCATTAATACGACGTTCTTATAGCAAATCAAGAACCACCCACCCCGTTTAATTGGCTAAATGTGCAAAACTTGATTGCAGACCTTGTTTTTAGTTGTAAATATTGTTTGAAAAAGACTTGTATTGTCTCCATTTAATTTAGTACCTATAATGGTTACCTACAAAAAGTTGACATAACATTTCATAATTATGATTTTAATGTATTGTTTGGCCTATTTTGCTATGGGATCAAGAATTTGTACATATCATGAGTTTGACTTTAAACAAAATATTCAGCACAGGGATCCAGAATTCATAGATGTCATGATTATGACTTTAAACATAATATAAATCCAGAATTCATACATGTCATGATTATGATTTTAATATTCAGCCCCAGGATTCAGAATTCATACATGTCATGGATTTGACTTTAATATTCACCTCTGCAATCCAGAATTCATACATGTCACGATTCCTTCAGACTTTTGTGATGATTATGACTGTAGACTTTAATTATCACCCCATGAATCACAAGATTATGATATCATACTTAATTTTCAGCTGATGAATGATGAGATATTTTATGATCATAACTTAGAATTTAATTGTCAGCCACTGAATCATGAGAAGATCCAGAGGATCTTGAATTCAGATATAGCACAAATATGCCTTCAGACATCATTGTCTGCCAGTGGACAATGATTTAAGAGGTCCTTATTATGTATTCATATTAGCAAATTCTAAAAATGTAATACAATAGAATAAATATGGAGTTATGGCCCTTGATCCCTGAAATATAGATGATATTAGTGTGAAACATCCTTGCTTTCATATTTTTTATTAGATATAAATCAATTCATCACTGAATCTTCATCTCAGCAAGAGTTTGGAGAGATTTGATGATAATCATAGTTTTAATGTTTTTAATTACAAAGACAATACATTTATTTACATTCATAGTGTTCACATCTGGCCCATTACTGTGATATGTTGTTTAGCAATCAAAGTGTTCGCATAAGGTTAGTTATTGTGATGATATGTTGTTTAGCGTTTAAGATGATCAGTGGGGTTTTGTTACCTCTTTAATATTTTTTTCTTGTGTCATTTCACTTTGCCAGAATTTTAAAAGCAAGGAATTTTAATACATTCGAAAATCATTCTATAAACAGATAATCTCTAGTCAAAATCAACAATCACAAAATGATTGATTGCACTTAAACCTACAGCATATAAAATATTATATATTATATTCAAAACTAATGCAAAAGCTATCTTCACTTAAACTTGCCAATCAAATTACTCCATTCATTTCATATTGAAACATAATGTATTAGGGTTTCAAACGCTGTCATACAGGTTTAATCTGATAATAAAATATGACAATGATATGAAAGGACTGCCTTGATTGCCCATGTGAGATTCGGAGACCACCGATTTTCATCTTTTGTTAAATTCAACAACTATATATTATGACATTTATATAACTGATACTTGATGAGTAGCATCTGGTATTGAGCATTGATAAAGGTTATAATGTTATCACCAACAATAACTCTTTTACTAATACATCATTGTTTGCGGAACTTCCCATTATCCATATTGTATGTTTGCAAAGGGCACGTAATGTTTACTTTACAAGTGGCTGGAAAAGTTGGAAAAAGGATGACTTGCAACTTGGATTGATATTTTGAGCTGCATGAGTGTTGATTTATGGATGGTTAAAAGCTATTTTCAACCACAGAAGAACTCAGATATCAGTTAAGAAGCTGACTAAATTATTAGGCCAAATGAGTAGGAATGTCAGTTCAGGAATGGTTCAAAAGTTTATTCAATGCAGGACAACTCTTTTTAGCAACTTTTCACTCACCAAACCATAGTGAACAAATTAGATTGTTGCATATTACTGCATCAGTTATTCATCCCTTAACAAATGCATTTTTTCTTTCTAGACGCCATTTTCTGATCCAGTTTTGATCATGTTTGAAATATAAACCTGTGTAATCTAGGTCTTGGAGGATTTCAAAACAGTCAAAAATCCAATTATATTATTAAGGTTACCTTACATCTGAATGGCTACACTTACACATAGCAGGACATTTTTCTGGTTAAATTTTGATTCAACTGGTTTTCTGGTTAAATTTCGATTCAACTTTAAATAGTTCAATATTGAGTGACTTTTGGGTATAATGTTGAGATGATCTTGCATCTCATTTGTTGAGTTTGTTACTTCTCTGGTAGACATGATTATTTAATCCTGATTTGTATCAAAACTTAAAATTTAGGCTTCTATCGGCATTTTGTGTAATGAGCAAGATCTAGGCATATTAATGTGATGACCATGCGTATGATTGGCTTGCATTTTTTCAATTAAGAATATAATAATTTTTTATAATCATGATTTAAGACAAATTTGATAATGAACAAGTTCTATGCATATTAATGAGGTTATCTTGCATCTAGGTTAAATGAACAATATTTCAAATTTTGGAGTTGGTTTTCGTATGGTTATGTTATAGGTACAATGAAGGTAATGTCTAATTTGGAAGTTGGTTTTCTTTGGGTTAAGTTGTGTTCTACATACAATGAACATAATGTCTAATTTGGGAGTTGGTGTTCATTGGGTTAAGTTGTAGGTAAAATGAAAATGATGTCTAATTTGGGATTTGGTTTTAATTGGGTTATGCCATAGGTAAAATGAATATGATGTCTAATTTGGGATTTGGTTTGAATAGTGTTATATTATACTATATAGGTAAAGTCAAAATGATGTATTATTTCTGAATTAGTTTTCATTGGTAATATTATGTTTCAACAAAACTAAACATGCCTACTTAGTGAGGTGTTCAGATGTTAAGATATTAAGTCCAGTGAGTAATAAATATCAGGTTGTTTCAGCCTAATCAGTACAATCAGTTGACTGTTTCTTTCCAGGTCATTTCTCCATCAAACACATTACCCAACTACATTAACATTGAGGAGTTACTTCTGCTACCATGGTTGCACTCCATATACTGAAATCATCATTTTAACTTTCACTGCAAACTGCCACTAGGACTCAGAGCTACTGTGGATTGTATTTGCTTATGTTAGCCATCAAAACAGCCATTTTCTGCGGTACAATAAATCTGACAATCATACTTCATAGTGTATACATTTCTGTAAGCTTTGGTGACATTTCATAGATGTTGCCATTTCATATGACATAATGTGTTTACATTGGTACACTTGCTACTTAAATTGTACAGATTGAATCCTACTGTTGGACCAGCCTGGCCATCAACTGTAAGGCAAGGTACTTTACTATTGGGCAAGGTACTTTACTATTTACCTTGATAAAAAATAAGTTTTCCTGATATTTTATAAATATTTTTCAATATTATCCATATATATTTTCATTGTTTCATTCATTGTTAATTCTATTAATAATTCTATTAATCTATTAATAGTTACGAATTAATAATGAATTTTTAATATTATCCATATATATTTGAATTACTATTTCATTCAGTCCTTGTTAGTTCCATTAGTAATGGGTTTTTTTTCTTTTCAAAGAATTGTGCATTCTATTCTGATTTCCTAAAAGACATTATTTTGCATTGAATTTATATTTTCAGACAGAACATGGTTATTAAATGTTTTAAGGCTGTGGAAGACATTTTACATTTTTTGCCTTGGCTGCACTAAATGCTCATAATCCATAAACAGTAAGGTCTGTTCTTAATGCACAGATGTATGGTTCATAGGTCTTAAAAAGTCATCTTAAGTACAAAGAGAAAGGTACTCTATCCACATTTAGTAATTGAGTAAGGTCTGTTCTTAATGCACAGGTGTATGGTTCATGGTTCTTCAAATCATCTTAAGTACTCTATCCATATCTAGTAATTGAGTAAGATCTGTTCTTAATTCACAGATGCATGGTTCATGGTTCTTCAAATCATCTTAAGTACTCTATCCATATCTAGTAATTGAGTAAGGTATGTTCTTAATTCACAGATGCATGGTTCATGGTTCTTCAGATCATCTTAAGTACTCTATCCATATCTAGTAATTGAGTAAGATCTGTTCTTAATTCACAGATGTATGGTTCATGGTTCTTCAGATCATCTTAAGTACTCTATCCATATCTAGTAATTGAGTAAGATCTGTTCTTAATTCACAGATGCATGGTTCATGGTTCTTCAAATCATCTTAAGTACTCTATCCATGTCTAGTAATTGAGTAAGGTATGTTCTTAATTCACAGATGCATGGTTCATGGTTCTTCAGATCATCTTAAGTACTCTATCCATATCTAGTAATTGAGTAAGGTCTGTTCTTAATTCACAGATGTATGGTTCATGGTTCTTCTAAAACATCTTAAGTACTCTATCCATATCTAGTAATTGAGTAAGGTCTGTTCTTAATGCACAGATGTATGGTTCATGGTTCTTCAAATCATCTTAAGTACTCTATCCATATCTAGTAATTGAGTAAGGTCTGTTCTTAATTCACAGATGCATGGTTCATGGTTCTTCAGATCATCTTAAGTACTCTATCCATATCTAGTAATTGAGTAAGGTCTGTTCTTAATTCACAGATGTATGGTTCATGGTTCTTCAAATCATCTTAAGTACTCTATCCATGTCTAGTAATTGAGTAAGATCTGTTCTTAATTCACAGATGTATGGTTCATGGTTCTTCAAATCATCTTAAGTACTCTATCCATATCTAGTAATTGAGTAAGGTCTGTTCTTAATTCACAGATGTATGGTTCATGGTTCTTCAGATCATCTTAAGTACTCTATCCATATCTAGTAATTGAGTAAGGTCTGTTCTTAATTCACAGATGTATGGTTCATGGTTCTTCAAATCATCTTAAGTACTCTATCCATGTCTAGTAATTGAGTAAGATCTGTTCTTAATTCACAGATGTATGGTTCATGGTTCTTCAAATCATCTTAAGTACTCTATCCATATCTAGTAATTGAGTAAGGTCTGTTCTTAATTCACAGATGTATGGTTCATGGTTATTCAAATCATCTTAAGTACTCTATCCATGTCTAGTAATTGAGTAAGATCTGTTCTTAATTCACAGATGTATGGTTCATGGTTCTTCAAATCATCTTAAGTACTCTATCCATATCTAGTAATTGAGTAAGGTCTGTTCTTAATTCACAGATGTATGGTTCATGGTTCTTCAAATCATCTTAAGTACTCTATCCATATCTAGTAATTGAGTAAGGTCTGTTTTTAATTCACAGATGTATGGTTCATGGTTCTTCTAATCATCTTAAGTACTCTATCCATGTCTAGTAATTGAGTAAGGTCTGTTCTTAATTCACAGATGTATGGTTCATGGTTCTTCAAATCATCTTAAGTACTCTATCCATATCTAGTAATTGAGTAAGGTCTGTTCTTAATTCACAGATGTATGGTTCATGGTTCTTCAAATCATCTTAAGTACTCTATCCATATCTAGTAATTGAGTAAGATCTGTTCTTAATTCATAGATGTATGGTTCATGGTTCTTCAAATCATCTTAAGTACTCTATCCATATCTAGTAATTGAGTAAGGTCTGTTCTTAATTCACAGATGTATGGTTCATGGTTCTTCAAATCATCTTAAGTACTCTATCCATATCTAGTAATTGAGCAAGGTCTGTTTTTAATTCACAGATGTATGGTTCATGGTTCTTCAAATCATCTTAAGTACTCTATCCATATCTAGTAATTGAGTAAGGTCTGTTCTTAATTCACAGATGTATGGTTCATGGTTCTTCAAATCATCTTAAGTACTCTATCCATATCTAGTAATTGAGTAAGGTCTGTTTTTAATTCACAGATGTATGGTTCATGGTTCTTCAAATCATCTTAAGTACTCTATCCATATCTAGTAATTGAGTAAGGTCTGTTCTTAATTCACAGATGTATGGTTCATGGTTCTTCAGATCATCTTAAGTACTCTATTCATATCTAGTAATTGAGTAAGGTCTGTTCTTAATTCACAGATGTATGGTTCATGGTTCTTCAGATCATCTTAAGTACTCTATTCATATCTAGTAATTGAGTAAGGTCTGTTCTTAATTCACAGATGTATGGTTCATGGTTCTTCAAATCATCTTAAGTACTCTATCCATATCTAGTAATTGAGTAAGGTCTGTTTTTAAATCACAGATGTATGGTTCATGGTTCTTCAAATCATCTTAAGTACTCTATCCATATCTAGTAATTGAGTAAGGTCTGTTCTTAATTCACAGATGTATGGTTCATGGTTCTTCAAATCATCTTAAGTACTCTATCCATATCTAGTAATTGAGTAAGGTCTGTTCTTAATTCACAGATGTATGGTTCATGGTTCTTCAAATCATCTTAAGTACTCTATCCATGTCTAGTAATTGAGACATTTTAAGTTTATAACCTTCCTCTCTCTCATCATCCAGTTTAGCTGTTGATGCTGGAATGCTTCCCCTCAACAATATAAACTAAATCATATGGAGGACATATGTCACAATACTGTTGGCCTCCATTTCCCAGATGACTTAAATTTAGTACTTTCTCTTTGAAAGTACATGTATGAAGATAGTGCCAAAAACTATTAAGGGATCTTGATCTCTGATTTCTGACCAATTCTGACATCACGGACATCAAATGGTTAGCTACAACACAGATCTCAAACTTGTAACCAAAACAACATTGACATATCCTGACCTCACTTATTAACCCTGTTCCTAGTGTGGAATCTATAATATTTTGACATGACTCATCTTTGCTAAGTTTGAACCTGTGTCAACACTCATACTGACCTTACAAGGACAAGAATGTCTGATGATGATTTCAGCTCTTTAAAAACAAGCTATTTCTACAAGCCTTGCATTTGAGTGCAATATCTCAATATAGTATTATCATTTGGGTGGGATGCCAAGTCTCCTTTCTACATGACATCACAAAACATGGAGCTTAGTGTAGTTGGTTCCAAGGTTGCATCTCAGACTGTCACCAGAACAATGCACTCCTCACAGAACCAAATCCTTGGCTAGGTCGGTTGTGTCAGCTATTGTTAGTTATCATGCAAATAATGTCACAATACTGTTGGCCTCCATTCATTTCCCAGATGACTTAAACTTAGTACTTTCTCTTTGAAAGTAGATGTAGATAGCACCAATAACTATTAAGGGATCTTGATCTCTGATTTCTGACATCACAGACATCAAATGGTTAGCTACAACACAGATCTCGAACTTGTAACCAAAACAACATTGACATATCCTTACCTCACTTATTAACCCTGTTCGGTTGTGTCAGCTATTGTTAGTAGTATTGTTGATCCAATACATTATGGTAGAGGTTACATGCTCAACATTTGGGCTAGGATTTTTGCTGGAGTGCACATAATAATTCCTTGCAGATGTGTATATGTTTATGTTTGGTTGTGTCAGCTGTTGTTAGGAGAGTGGTACCATTAAACATAGATTACTTTTGACCCAATATAGTGCATTATGGTAGAGGTTGGATGCATAGCATTTCATCCTCTTGTTCTACCGCTAATGTGATTTCACAATGTATTTTTTTATTGAGAAAGAATTTTTGTTACAGTGCAATTAAGTTTCTTTGAAAATACTACTCAATCGTATTTTCATGAATCCCTCCCAACCCTCCCCACAATATGTGCTTCCTGTCTCAGACAATACATTAGTTAAAATGGATGATATAAATTATGCCGAGTGCCAAGTAGCAGGATAAAGGGAGATAATCTGCAGAGTTACTTCTCTTTGTCTGTGCATGCCACAGACAGGTTTTCAAGTATATGGGAGAGCTTAATTCTGTAGTTAGAAGAAGTAATTTTCTAAAAGTTTATTTGATTGGGTAAGTATTTTAAGAGAATCACAATTAGCTATAATATAACAGATCACTATATCTCGTGAATGGATGGTCATTATCAACATAGGATCTTCACCACAAACAGTCTGCCCCTATGGCCTGCCTAAAAATCCTTATAATCTCGTTCTTTGCGGATCAGTTTGGCTAAAAGCCTTGGTTCTTCACCACGTGGTGATCTTTATCTCATTCTGGGCCAACGCCACCCACCGACAGAAGCACACTAGGTATAACACAACCCAAATCAGCACTATGGCTAAACATCTACAAAACAGTACACATACAGAGATACAGCATAAATATCACTATCACTTCATCCTTCTTTTACTCCTTCAGCACTAGACTCAGCATTCATAATCAATCGCCAATCAGTCACCAGTCAGTCAGCTGAAAATATAAAATTCAAATCTGTGTACTGCAATGACCAAGTCATGTATAACAGCACGTATGTACTGTAAACCAGAGTTGATTATCAGAGGTGAACCTGTGTCTGACAAGAATTTTATAGTACTTAACATTACACCTTCTCTTCCTGAATAAATACAACATTATTGCAAATATAATCATTCTAATAAGTTACAAGTAAACTATGAAACAGACTATATGGATTATATGACAAATCAGAATTATCTAAAAGTTGTGATAGTGAAACAATTATATCCTATATTACAAATAGGAAAATAACATTTAACTCACATACCACTACAATTGGAGATCACACGTCATAAAGTAGACTGCTCAGTGACAAGAATTCTTGTAACATGATGTTTAACTCTACAATGAAGTAATTTATACACAATCCATCTGATGTTGAACTCTACAATGAGGTAATCAGTACAGTCTATGTGATGTTGAACTCTACAATGAGGTAATCAATACACAGTCTATGTGATGTTGAATGCTACAATGAGGTAATTGATACACAGTCTATGTGATGTTGAACTCTACAATGAGGTAATCTATATACAGTCTATGTGATGTTCAACTCTACAATGAGGTAATCTATATACAGTCTATGTGATGTTGAACTCTACAATGAGGTAATCTATACATAGTCTATGTAACCATACATTGCTGTGTGTTCAAGGTTAATCAGTTTTCCAATCGTAAGCACTTTGCTGGTGCAGCATGGGATTAACCAAACTCATCATTTCCAAATAAAATACAATATACATAAAGCAATCTTGGGAAACAGTGTACACAGCACAAAATCCGAGTATATGTATTTAATCCAAATAAAAATTAAACGATAGATATATACAATTCCGTGACAGTCATAATAAGTTTATTTATCTTAGAAATAACTCTCACTTCTACCCAAACTGTCTTAAGAATGTAACAAAACTTGAAAATGTAGGATATTATGGTTCTCCTTTTAAAAGCGGTATGAAAAGATTTCTTGTTCTGCCTATTTTCCCTTCAATAATAATAAAAATACTGATGGTGATAATAAATAAGAGAAAATAGTAACATTTGTTCAATATACCCTTTGCAAGGGAGTGATTTGTGTATTATTTCAAATTTAAATGCTGAATTAGATGCTGGTTGCATTTCTCCAAAATTTCAGACTTATAGCTGCTGTTGAGTTTCGGTATTTTTGCAAAGGTTCTTGCAAATTTGTCATCTTTGTTAAAGCAATTACTATGGTATGTTTTGCAATGTTTCTTCCAGAAAAGAATATTAGAAATGTATAAGGGAGATAACTCATATTCTTAAACAACTTTTATTTTTTCTGATACCATTTTCATTGTAAGTAAGTATATAAAGATTATGATATTTCAAAATTTTGTTTAGGATATGTATAAATATTTGTCCAAGTGTTCAGGGCAAACATTACTATAACAACGAGATAATGATGGTTTAAGATTTTCCTTCAATTTCATTCCAGACACACACACAAATTCTATGAAACTTAACAAGATCCATTTGTAACTTATGATGAATTTGTTGAGCATTTTTATCTTGGTTTAAATAATCTAAAAATGACTTAATATTGGATTAGGATTCTTTGTGGTCTTTTTTTGTGTTTATAAAACGAGACAAAATGTAGTATTAATCTTTATATAATAGATGCTTTTGGTTGCCTAATTATCTCCCTCTAGTGTTAGGTATTTACTGGATCTATAGGTAATAAAGCCACTGGACAAGAAAATAACTGTTATCATCACTAGTATATTCATCTCTGATATTAGTGTTTTATATTTTAGTTATCTTAATCATGATGCAGTGATGAATGATTTTTAACCCCTCTCACAGTATACAATCACTGTGGCTTTAAGGACTGAACAAATACATATCCAGCAACAAAGTAAAGAATCTCGCGATCATATATATATATATATATATATATATATATATATATATATATATATATATATATATATATATATATATATATATGATACTATGTTACATCCAAAAAAAACTAATTACCAAACCAAAACTGGAAAACATCACAATAAATAATTTTATACAAATATTATATCTTCCACCATATTTTCTTTTTTTGTATAGAAATAAACATTGTAAATAAAAACATTTAATACAAATAAAATGTATAAAATGGCTATATCTCACACAAACACTATATAGCATGATTACAATCATATTGATTACAATAATATTGACTACAATAATATTGATTACAATAATATAGCATACACATAACACATGCAATACAATAGATTGATCCTTGGTCAAGATTGATAACATTTAGGGTCCATGATATAGAAACCAGGTACAGGTAGCAACATTTTTTCATTCTTAAGTTTAATCTCTAAAATCATTGTTAGTTGTATTTAGATATACTTTGGGAGGAATAATTAAATTTTATTTAATTTAAGACTACATATAACAATATAAAAACACGTGTCAGTTACATGAGACTGATAACACAGATGCTAAGTAAAATCCCTTCTTTTGAGCCATGGCGTTTTATCAGAATATTTGCACTTTTTGGTATTAATCCCATTTTTAAAAAAAACACCAGTGATTGAGTATAAATTTAAATTCATGATGCATGCAAAGAAGACATCATACCTCAAGTTATATGTATAACAGGAAAGAGACATACATATTCAAGATATTAAGATTTTCTGGTCTAGCTAAAAGTTCAACCCAGTCTTAAGTACATTCTGGCGGTTTCTGAAATATGAAAATACTAGATCTGTGATATGCTGGTATTTGGATTTTTAACGTAGCTTTAAAACACTTTGAGTTGTATTGTTACGATGTCTTCATTGTGGCAGTTAATAGTGATGTCTAGCACTGGGGCAACATGCCACAGACATATAGCATGAAGACCTACCCAGTCACATTATCCTGACACAAGGTTGACAAGTCCTAACACTAACCTCTTATTGCAGAACTCCAAGCAAAGCAGCTGTTAGTACCAGCGCCTTGTTGTTTACAAATGATTATTATCTTAAAATATAATCTACAATCATAGACAAAATTAACTATGCAATATTTTGGCGACAATATGCAATCATGACCAAAAGCTAAATACAATATATATATATATATATATATATATATATATATATATATATATATATATATATATATATATATATATATATATATATATACACATATATATATGCACTTTAACTCCTCTCAGAATGAAAAAGAACATTGATATAAAAAAGCTTTCTTGTACATATTTGTCAAACTTTCATGTGATACAACAATAATACAAATTAAAATGTCTTATGAATAACACAAAATATACATAAAGAAATATAGTGCATCTATGCATATCAGTGTAAATCTGCAATCAGATTAATTTTGCTATGAATAATGTCAAAGCTGTATTTCCTGCAACATCTAACTCCATCTCAACATTTTCCAATGTTTGTTATTGCTTTGTTCATGAAAGTACGGGGCTTGGGGTCACTGAATACAATACAGTCGACTCCGGTTAACTGCACACCCTCGGGCCTGTCACGGTACAGTACGGAAGTACGGTACAGTACATTGAGAAGCATTGGGAAAAAACAGGACCGGATTGATTACGTGCAGTTATCCGGAGTGTGCAGTTAACCGATGTTCAGTTAAGTGGAGTCGACTGCAGTCAGTGAGGGAGCTGAACTAAGGTAGACTTAAACAAGTTGTGAAGCCGATATCAAAATCAAAGACAACCTTCTCTATATTGTGGATAATTCAAATTTTGTTATAAATCAGAGCAAGATGTTTTTCAAATATGTGAGAGCTGTAAATTGTTTAGAAATCCAAAGCATATTTTCCTGAAAATTAAATTGTTAGTTCCTAGTATAATTAGAGTTAATGTGGCAAGTATCATGATATGTTTCAGACTTTATTTTGTGGGTACCAAGCTATACTAGCTCTGCCATATGCATTTTTTTTTACCACTTCAATATCTTTCTTCTTATTTACAATTTAAGTACACATTATTTAATTCAATGTTTCTGATATCTGAGTATTCCACTGAATATTAAGCACTTTCATAAATTTCCAAACCTAAACAGTAATAATATTATTTCAGTGAAAAAGAATCTTAATTTACATCTTGAGAAATCAATTTCATCGCAAGTCATGCCAGCTTGCACATATAAACATAAGCATTTACTGAACTTGATATTGGTAAAGTTTACTGTCTGAATAATTTGCAACTACAATTTTATCACTGTCCCTCCTAAAACAAATAGCTTGAGGTTTAACTAGAGGCCCGGCTGATATGATCTGAAGAACAATGCCAGATGATGTTATCTGATGGATGTTGTTAGAGCCACGCCCAACAACATATACATTATCATATCTGTCAGTAGCAACACCATGGGGATTCTTAAGATTGTCATTAGTGTAGACAAACTTCTGAATTCCAGTAATGTCAAAACAGTATAGGGAATGGGCTAGAGTGACAGTCATGTAGACATGATTCAAGGATAAATCCACAGCAACATGGGTCGATGATCTAAAGTACTGACACTTAAATTCATGACAGTATTCCTCCTTCCCTCCCATGCTCATAATGCTCCAGTAGTATTTACTTTCTAAACCACCACAGAACCCAGATATAGCAATCTTTCCCTTTCCAGCAGCAGCAACACCATGACATTAATATCTATGGGATAACTTCCTGGTTGGTGTGATCTTCCCATTGGTGACGGACAGGAACTGGACTGTGTTCTTCCATAGTAAAGTCACAGCTACCTCATTATCATCATTCACAAGACACATGTCAAACATACGGTCTGGCAGATTGTAGCCAATGGTTGAATTGTTCGAAGAATCCACTAAACATACTCTTTTGTTATTAAAATCTGCTAGCATCAAATGCCCCGAGTACAAATATGTGATACCTATATAGTCTGGTAATAAATTTTCATTATCTTTGATCTCAATAACTCTTTCCATCTGAACCATATGGTCTCTTGATGGTCTCTTGAAACAAGGAAAAGGCAGATTTTGGAGTTTCTGCTTGCTTACTATCTTTGCTAAATGATCTAGATCTACTGATAACATGGATTTGACTTTGGGACTCACTTCTAAATCGACTTTAGTGGTCTCCGTCTTCATGTACTTTTCTTGAATCTGATTTAAGTAAGAAGACAGTTGTGATGTCATTTTTTCTGTCAAAAGAAACACCTGTATTTCTGTACCATATTTCTTTACTGTTTCAAGTTGTTTATGTGAATTTCTAATTGAGTTGATCAGACTTTGACAATGATGGTTTTTCTCCTGTTTTTGTATTGTCTCTTCTTTGCAAATGCTATGTCCTTCCATATTGACTTTTGTCTCCAATTCATCAAGGACATCATTTATTTTCTTTCTTAGGTCTCTAATTTGACTAGTCAAGTCATTCACCTGGGACTCAAGAAGACTGATGTTGGACTCGTTGACCTCTATAAACTTTAGAAGATGAGTCTCAATTCTTTTCATCTTCTCATTTATACTGTCTGGGTCAATTTCCTGCAGTAAATTTGGTAGTTCTTTCTTTAACTCTGAAACATTGGCACAGTTTCTGTGGCTGACAATACAACACTTACTACAACAAGCAGCCTTGTGATCCTTGCAATAAAATTCAATCGCCTCCCCATCGTGTTCAGGACAGCTAAAGCCTTTTGCAATCTTCATTACATTCTGTGGATTCAGTGAAAATTCTTCCATAGATATAATGACATGATTTCTAGATATCTTCTGATTTCGGTGAACTACTGAACAAGCTGTACACATTGCCTCCTCACAAACCACACACATGTCTTGTGCCTGGCTTGAAATTCCCGTAGAGTGACAGACTTCACAGGGCTGATCTACTTTCACTTTGCTATCACTTAGTATGGACTGTAAAATTACGTCTATTGGAAATTGGGATGCCAAGCTTGGGACAGGATTACCTTGTTTTGAAACACACACACCTTGTCGACAGATTGGACACTCGATTTGTTTTGATTTATTTATTTTTTCCTCTTGAGACGACAAGTAGTCCTGCAAGAATTTTTCACAAAAAGAGTGCATACACGGCAACTGTCTTGGAATCTTGAAATCACCCAAACAAATGGGACAGTTTTGCTTCTCCTCGTTTTGAAAATCAGCTCTGGATGTTGCCATGATCACTTTAGTCGTGCTAGAAGATACCCAGTTCTTATATTAGACGTATTTATGTCCCTTGTTTTGGATCAAAGACACTAGTTATTCAGTATATTTCTTCCTGGTCGAGTTGAGACAACTATGCGTTTAGGTGCTAGTCTGGTTACGTGTATTTTCTGCTGCCTGTGTTACATTCCGGTTACTAGAAACACGCTGAAAAACCCGAAATATACCTAAATACACATGTATTTACATGTTTGATCAATATATATAGGTTTCCACAACCAACTTTTATTTGCTTTTATTTGAATAATAATATAAAGCAAAATAAAATATGATTTTGACACGATTTATTTACTTTTTTTCTATTTATTGCACAATTCTTTAAAAGCTGTCACTAGGTCCTACTTGATTCGACAGACCACATACCTTGTGAAATGTCGTAAAAGATACACAGAGTGAAAGGGAAAAGTATCTAAGTACCAAAACTGTTTGCCGACATCACATAATATATTCAATAGAACTTTTAATGATGAAGTTTTGACGAATAAATAACAATTAATTTAATTTTTTTTATAACGGATTCCAAATATTTGGTATATATATATATATATATATATATATATATATATATATATATATATATATATATATATATATATATATATATATGTTATCATACTACCTCCGTTCCGAAACAATCAAACTGGCCAATGAGGTACAACCAATTGACCAGGAAAAAGTAAATTATTCTTTGCAAATAACACAAATCATATTTTAGTTTGCTTTATATTATTATTTAAACAATAAAACAAATAGTGCGTGGAAACCGAAACATACAGAGAGAAAATGCAAATACTTGTGAATTTTATTGTGTATTTCGGTTTTTCAGTTTATTTCGGCGTTTCTAATAACTCGCAACATTCCGTTATTGGAATCACGGTACTAATGATATGAACGAATATAAACCAGACTAGATAATGGATCCAGAATCAAACTGAATTTACTCTATATTTTCTTCTAGCGTCAGACTAGTGACAACCAGTTTTGAATATCTTTTTGATCTGTTGAGTCTTCAAAATACTGATATTAAATCCATTTCTTACGACAGCAAATAAACGAATATATTACCATCAATGGTCGAATTCAACTTTAAACTCAAGAATCCGGAGAAGTAAGCACCAACACTAAATCTGTTGAATATTCGCATTCATAGCATACACTTATAGCAAATTTGGTAAATAGAAGTGTTACATACTTTCTCACTTGATGATGTAAATAATGCAAGACTGTTATTGCGCATACGCTTTTGACCATGACACAAGTTCTCGGGCACGAAATGAAACGCTCGATAATTTTTTAAAACGTAGATCTTAGATCACTATTGTGTATTCAGACATTAATAACAAAATCCAGATAATGGCGATCCTTCCCATCCTTCTGTAACACAAGTCAGTTGTTTTAAAGAAGAAGATTTTATTATTATTTCACATTCAAGTCATATTATCTTTTATGAGACCTGTTAGGAGTCTTTAGGGATATGTTTCTAAACTTGCATGTACTCAATAATACTAAACATTGCCAATTAAAGAATAAAATATATTATACATATGAATTGCTACCGTTGATTGTGTTTGATTATTGCATAGATCTACACCTGTTCTATTGTATTCTAACCCAACTTGTATCTCATCTAGCAGAAGAAGAGCGCTATCGTGTTTCAGAGGACGTTATCGACCATTTTTCGTGGAGACCTTATTTTATCAAAATGAGGTATTTCAGTGATGATAAAATCTGCTTTATCACGGGAAGGCTGAAATCTTATGGATTTCCAGCGATGAATTAATGTTACCTAACTCTGTGAGGATGATAATATCGGATATACACTAACCATATAATATATCCAGTCCTATCCGATATCGTGTTTTGGGGTCAGATACATTTATCGTTATAAATCCGTGTGGGGTTGCCTGAGCACCACTAAAGAAATTTTTAAATTTGTTATTTCGTAATCGGAGCACCAAGTTTGCCAAATATTTCTAAGTGTATGCGTATCAGTTCCGTTAAATACCGCTAACATGTTGCAATTTTCTCTGATCACTTTGGGTACTTGTGTGTATTTTTGGGTGACATATTTCACATCTGTGTTTTTATGTCTTCCGCGGGAGAATATCCTGGCGGTATTTTTTAAAATATTTATCTAGCATTACATCGTCGTACACGACCATATTGTTAATGTCTCTGTCGATGTCTTCCACGGAGGGTGCTTCTTCAATGTCTGTAATAAACTCAATGATATTTTCACTGGTGATTTCCGAGGGTCACTCGTTTTAATCCTTTAGCACTTGATGTCAATGCTGATCATCCACGCTCGGTGCCACCAAATATAATATGTCCCATTTCATCCATTTCATTATGAGGTTAAGTAACAATTGTACCCGGTGGTCCAATAATTAGCATTCTGACGGAGTTAGGTAACATCGGATGATGTTTGACAAGTACTTGTCGTCGTAACGCGGAATGTAATTTCCTTTTTGTTTGATTAGGACTTTTAACGTAGCTTTAACAATTTTTCAGTCATATCGCTACGATGTCTGCAGTGAGGCAGTTTATAGTGATGTCTAGCACTGAGACATCATGCTGCAGACATAATGTAATATCCATTAAATATAACTTACTAATATTATGCATTTATATTTTGTGAAATGTAAAGCTAGTACACCGACAATTAATCCAGTTTCTACCACAACAAACAATAAAAGAAAAGCTATTACTGGCAAGTGCGCGCGGTGTGGTATAAATAATTCAGATTTGTTAAAAAAAAAAAAGGGCGGGGTGATATCGCGACTGGGTTAACAAAATTCCCAGAGGCACCATGGGAAAGTATCCAGGCGAAAAACACCTTCCCGGATTCAGTTATTCTGGTCCGGGAACACAATTAGATATCAGACTTGATGACCAAGATAATCCTCGACCGGGTAATATCCGATAAACGCCATCGATGAAGCCTGTCATGTTCATGATATTGCATATCGAAGTGGTGATCTCAAAAAACGCCATCTCGCGGATATAAAATTGATCCACGCGTTAAATTCTATCCCTGATAAATCCTTCAGAGAAAAAATAGCATCCTGGATAATAAAGGCCGCCATGAAGGGTAAATTAGTCGCAGGGTTAGGTATTTAATATGGAATCAATTTATTATTCTTCGACTGGATTCTACATGGATAAATCAGCCATTGATAAACTCACCAGTGCGGCTAAAGTTACAAATGCAGCAGACGTGGATTGGTTATCCAAGCAGGCTATATAGCAAATTTATCTACCACCGCCGAAAAAAATTCAATATGCATCGTTTGATGTTAATACCCCAAATGAAGTTTATCAAGCTGATATATTATTTCTACCGCATGACATAATTAAAAAACGTACTTACAAATACGTGTTGACGGTAGTTGACGTCGCGAATAGATACATAGAAGCTGAACCGTTATCAACAAAATCGTCATCAGAGGTTGCCTCCGCGTTTAAAAAAGTTTATCATCGAGGTCTTAGACCACAAGGTGGTCTACGATGGCCAAATCTCCTTCAGGTTGATCCTGGCAAGGAATTTCAGGGTGAAGTGTCATCAACGATGAAACAATATAACACTATGATACGACGAGGACACACCGCGATACATGGTGACCAAGCAATTGTTGAGCGGTTTAACAGAACTCTAGCGGCTAAATTGTTTCATTATCAATACGCGAGAGAATTCATCGACGATAAACGATCTCGTGCATGGGTTAGACGATTACCAGAGGTTGTTGCATCGCTCAACAATGAAATTACCAGGATGATAAATATGAAACCAGCCATCGAGATAACAAAAAATTATATAAAACTCCCAAAAAAAGATTTCCAATCGCAGATTTTATCTAGCAATGTCACAGTGAGATATTTATACGAACTGGTGAACTTGAAGGTGGTGCAAGAAGGTCAACTGATCCGATATGGAGTATTACTGCGCATAAAATATTTACAATACGTTGCCGATGATATATGTTTAGCCGCGTACTCAAAAAGATTTCGTTTTTGGGTCTCATTTCTCTATGATGATTAATCTGAAAAATCTTCAGTGTTCACACAACTGATTTCAATAATACACCAACAAATTGCCTGAGACATATTATCAATTAAACAAAAGATTTCCTATGCATATATGAACGACGAAATTTTTGCTCAGCTCATCGTTGAACTTAAAAGCGTGAGAGATATATATGGTCGGTACCAACACAACATTTACCATTTGCGAGAAAAGGGAATCCCATTATATTAAAACGAATACAGAATCATAAAATTGATGACGGAAGCACGAGATAAGGTCATTTATGAAAATCATGAGAACTTCCGGAGTCGGAAGCTTATCTGTGATCCAATCAGATTTTTTTGGTTCTTCGATATGGCGAGTTGTTTTCTCCCAACTGTCGTGTATCCGTGAGAAATATTCGTCGATGAGATCATTGAGAGATTTTTCAACTTGGGAACATTATATTCTGGAAATTTATAATTGAGTAGTGTGTCATCGGTCAAAGAGAGCATCGTTAAAAATTTTTGTTTGTTAACTCCGCTATCATCAATTACTATTTTAAGTAATCTCGCATTAAGATAATCCGTATCGAACATAATTTGATTTAACACCTCAACGCGTTGAATAATTTTATCGAGTGAAACCCTTGTATCTTTGAGATACTCCTGAAAATATTGCCGTAGTTGTTGTAAATTTATTTGACATGTTTGTTTGATTTTCCAATAATAATAGTAGAATATTTCCTGTAATAATAAACCCTCCTTGCATAATCCGGCGAGTTTATATTGATGGCGGATGATAATTAGTGTTCATGACTAGTTATCTCAATGGGAGAAACATCATCCTTGTCTATTTTTTTCCAGGTGATTAATGCAATTCTGTGTCGAATCTCAGCGTTGATATCTTCGATTTCGCAACCTTCCTTTGGAAGATATATTGTTCTCCAATCAGGGGTTCCATTGAGTCTATTTTGATACGAGAATACAAAACTGTTATTGGGTTGTTTATCCCCAAAATGTTCCGATATGATATTAGACCAGCAATTATATACTCGAAATTGATTAAGTTCTGCATGGATCGGAGATGAAATTTCAACTGTGAAATTCGATTTATTTGACAACATCGATATTAACATTGTTTTCATCGGAGTGGTGTTCTCTACTATTCGTTGAAGTAGTTCATGTGACGATAACGTTGTCATTTGTGTTATTGTAATCTTGTTTTTCTAATTTTGACATATCGGAGTCATAAATGTTCACCATGGAATACAATTCTACATCGGATATTGTTGTGTCGTCGAGCGACGATGATATCATCGCGGATAATAGAGAATACGCGGTTGATACCGTATGGAATTTAACGATATATTCTTGTAGTTTACGCTGACTACACGATGATATTTTGTTTTTGTTATTGTGGAAATTGTCCCCGCGATAGATGTTGCCGCGGACACACAGATTGGAATAACGACCGGAGCAATCATTATCATCGAAGAAAGTATTATTCCCGCGGAAGTAATTACACCTGAAACCGAGTACACGGTTACATCAACGACGGTAATCCTTCGTCGATATTTTTTTATTTTCATCTGGTATTCCTCGCTGAGTAACTTTAACTTAACCTGTAGTTGTATGACCTGTTTATATCGGTATTGTTGAGTTGTCGATGATGTCTGCGACATTTTTAATTAAACAAAGAAGATTTCAATTAAGTTGTTTACTCAAATCGGCTACAAGTTCTACGTACCATGTTATTGACATCCGAAGAAGTAATGGTTGATTTTTAACAGGAATTTGTGTTATGTGTTTTCATAAACCATTAAATTGAATCCTTATCTATGATCGTCGATATTATATTGTTGACACCCTTCGACGCTGATCCCGATAAAATATTAAACTGGATCGGAGAAAGCACTGTTAATCTGTAAATCCCCTTGACGGTCACGGTAATATCTATCGTGTTATTTTCTGGTGTCCAAGCAAATGATCCATGTTGGATTGTGTATAACATGTTTGCAATATTTGCTTTCTCATGAGGAATTTTTATTTTTTCAAGCGTGGTTATCAGCCTCGGAAAATCATCTGAGTTTTATTGATCTAATCGATGGAAGTTTTAATATCTGGGAGTTTTACATCGATGTTATCTATTGGACCACCAAAGAATTTATTTTAGATGTGGTCTTCATACGCGGAACTAACGTTGCTAGTTCATTAATGGTGGTTTTTATATCAGCAAGCTTCGGCGTGGTCACCGGTGAGATTCCAAAGAAATTAAAAATAGAAAGTTGGATATCTGCAACGGATATTGTAACACAGCAAATTGATTTAAGTGAGCGTTATACTCGTCGCTGAGTGTTTTTAACGAATCCGCCGATGATATAAAATTGCCACCAAGTGATGATAATCTATCTATTATCGCCTTCGATTTAAGTTTATTTACTTGTTCGAGGGAAACACCCTTGATTGTTGGTGGACGCGGTAGTGATCTTCCCAAAATGTCAACCATTATATGTTTATAATCTCTTTAAAAAGTTATCACTGGTGTATTCATGTACGGTTTTATGAGGTGGATTATGAGATTTTGATATCGCCGTTAACACGTTAATGATTTGTCGGCCGCATATCAGAGGATCGGTTAATGTCTGCGTGGGTAACGTTGAATACCAAACAGGTAGTTTTAATTGTGTTACATATTTGAGAAATTCGTTTGGCGGTACTAGTCCATCGAATCAAAATAAATCATTGATTTAGGATGTATCGCATAAACTATTCAATGTGTCCAGGTCCGGTGTTATCTTTGAGATTAATTATACCTGTTTCTGGCATTGTTGGTTGTTTAGGTAATTGATCTCTCATGAAAACACCTCTGAAATGTTTTCTCGGGGCGTTTTTCAACGCGGTGATTAAATCAAAATTTGACATCGGAATCTTTGATTCTGGTGTTATTATCAGATTGTATATCTGGTGAATCGGCTGTCGGGTAATCAGAAGCCTTTTCCCTGTTTTTTTTTGTATCCTTGTCCGGTTCTCCTTCGATCAAGTAATGCTTTTACAATCATCGAAGCCGCTATCAATGGGATTATTCCTCCAGTCTTCTTCTATACTCTTGATAACTCTCGTTTGGTGCTACCGACTCAATAATTTCATTTGCACAGCAGCAACAAGCTTCTTGGTTCTAGCGAAGCAGCCTTATCAGCGTCGGAGGCTGCAGCGGCAACTAATCCTGGAATCACGGCGAGAAAAGAGAATATTCCACCGGATTTGATCATCTTTGAAATCGCGAAGGATGAAAATTCTAACTGTACTCATGTTTTTGCATTTAACGCTTTATTAAAATGATTAAGTTGAGTTTTCGTCAGGGATAATTTATTTGGTCGTCTTAAAGTTATCTTTGCTCCACACGTAGCAGAATTTTTTCGATTGTAGTTTCTTTATATGACCAGGTGTCAACGTAACATTAACATGATTATGCGACATTTTTATTTAGAGAACAGATCATCTAATTGTTACATGTTTTCCACTTATGCATCAATTACTCTTTTCACCACCACATTCGAGTATCATTAGCGATTGCCCTATATTGACCACCATCAAGAGGAAGTGCTCCTATTTGAGCTTGAAATGTAATGTCGACGACGGAATGTTTAGATAAATCAAGATGTTGCAATGAAAAATAATAGATCGGATATAAATTTTGAAAATCCCACTGTGATATTTTTAGTCCGGTATCAATATTTTGATCGCGTCCCATAAAGGACCACAAACGATGATACTATTTGGTTATTAGGATAATAAATTAGAAGATTTTCGGAAGGTTCCTGTTGATTGCTTATTCGCAGTGATACCTCACTGACGTTCAATTTATCAAATATCATATGACTCCGCTGTTGTTTATTATCTCCATCTACTCCGCTTTTACTTGTATTGCTATAAAGATAATTCTTGGCACGGAGATATTTTTTGTTAACGCAACCTGCCAAGTAAACGTTCCAACAATATTACTCGTCTGAGTAGGTGTTGTAACATCCAACCATGACAATAATGATTTCCTCCATGATCAATAAAAGATAACAGACGTGTTTCCTCAGCGAGCGATGAAGTCATTATTGGTATCCATAGTGCTATCTTGTATAAAATTACTTTACCATCAGCAACACCGGCACCATACCAAATAGCTTCATCATCATTTGATTTTCTCATAAGCACCACAGAATGACTGGATCCAAAGATAACCGATCTAACATTCCTACAAAAACCAAATATATGAGAAAGTGGAATCACACATGAAAATCTACAATCGCTGTTTAACATCAATTTTCGATTATAAAATCCTACATTAAAATTATTATTAACACCCTTGATTATATCAATAGCAGCAGCCGGTCTAGCTGGATATCCCGCTGGTTGAGGATCAGCTGCAGTAGCTTGTGGTATTCTTACTTTAGGAAATTGAATATTTTCTGCGTGATCAGTGAGATCCTTCGTGAACATCATTGAATGACCGGCAGATCGGATTAAATCATCGGAGTATCTAGCCAGTCCTAATATCATGGTTGCGACATCAACGTCATTATTAATAGATTCTATCCTGCTGAAATTAATTAAATAATGTGCACCACTAGATAACGCCATTATACCGTTGTTGACAAAACCGATCGGGATATTTGGAAGATTATAAAAAGGAGTATTAAAATGAACGTTTTGTACTAGTCGCTCCTCCACCTCGATGAAAGATTCACACGGCAATAAATATTTAAAGGTATCATCAAATCGAAGTTCAATTCGTGATCTAACATTGGGGTCTATCGCGTTATACTAAATAAAAATATTGAAAATCGCGTACGGAATGATATCTTTGTACGGGATCATCCATATCAAAGACAACATCTAAAATCGACTGGAACATTTATTTTTATAACCGCTCATCTAAATCATAATCTTCTATGACCGAAACCAACAACCAAATGAGCAACAACATTTCTTTGGGAATCATCATCTACCAACGGGGCCAATTTTTGAGCTACTATATCATTTATTTCTTTACTTACACGAGGTGGCATTAATTCCGTAGACGGTAGTTTTACAGGTTTTCGTTTTCCTCGAAATAACGACATAAGCTTATCCTTGATGGCATTAAAAGCTTATCCTTGATGGCATTAAACGCGCTACCAGCTAAATCACCGATTGCACCGACAGCCTTTATTACCAATAACCCTAATAGCTTTTGACGCTAGTTCTTTACCAACGGGTATACTGTTTGGAGCAATTCTAGTGAACAAACCCGAGACGACATTACCAAATCCATCTTCATAATATACTTTGTACACGGGTAATCTTGAGTTCATGACGTAATCTCTAGTTGGCTTGTTGTGATCACGAGAGTTGATCGCTTCATTTAGATGTTAATTATCTAATCGGTAATTGATCGCTGTGAGAAACTAATTCATCGAAGAAACCACGATATAGACCAATATCCTTGACAAGACCTTGAAATAACCGCTGACAGATATCAGATGCTTCTTTAATTATCTCTGGGAAATTATTTTCAGCTCGTTTTCCCCCGATGAGAATTTCAAATCGTGATATATCATCGAGAAAACTTCGCAAACAAGAAACAAGATCACCACCGGTAGAATATCCTTTACCAGTTACACCCGTTGCACCCTCTGTTGGAGTAGCTAACATTCTATGTTTTATTTACCCGGGTATTTGAGATGCTTCATACGATGGTAAACCCAGTTTTATATCATCTATTTTTTCATATACGTGATAAAATTTGGATTATTCTTTGAAGTCTTATCTCCACCGTGCTTTATCAAATATATCTTTTTTGGCCAGGACTCAGAATCTTTTACTGGTTTTTCAAATCCCGGATTTATATACTTTGACCTCTTTGAAAATGTAAATAACGCAAAATCATCCAATGTATCAATTCCACTTATTGTATGTATCATATCTTTTGTAAATATTTGTTCCGGTGGATATATTTCGAATGTTTTTACTGGAGGGTTATCGGCAGTAGGTTGCTACTACTTGAGTTTGTGCTGGTTGAGGTTGTGCAGCTGCTACTATATCACCTGGAAGTGTTTTTAGATATTTTTTGTTTGCTTTGATCGTTTTGCTATTTTTTTTCAGTAACCATAGCAACCCTTTTCAGCAGCATTTTCAGCAGCTGTAGGGCTTTTCAGTAGCTGTAGTTATTGGCTTAAATAATTGTTCAGTATCAGCTGTAAAATCAAATCGTTGTTGTTGTCACGCCTGGAGATTGTCTCTAAAAGAATCCCTCATAAGAAGAAATTTTCGTATCGCAGCAGACCTCTCTCCGGTTAATCTAGTAATCTGTGCTTCTCCGATATTTGTCATATATTATCACATATAACATTTATTCATCGCTGGAAATCCATAAAATTTGAGCCTTCCCGTGATAAAGCAGATTTTATCATCATTGAAATACCTCATTTTGATAAAATAAGGTCTGCACAGAAAAATGTCCGAATACGCCCTCTGAAACACGATAGGAACCTAAACATTAGTTATCATTGAAATACATCATTTTGATAAAATAAGGTCTGCACAAAAAATGGTCGGCAGCGATCTTCTGCTGCTCATATGAATTATCTTTTTCACAAAGTTATTAATGACATTATCTCTGCTTTGGATAGCGGAAAGACTATAATTATCACCCTCCTTGCTTTATCTGCATCATTTAACACAACATAACAGGATATATTACTTCACCATCTCCAGCATGTATTAACTGTGTTTCAAGTCCAATGGAACACCAATTGTGTCCGCAAATAAAATACACTCCCGCCCATTTGTTCTATGATCTTGTGTTCAACAGGGATCTGCTCTTGGACCTGTTAACTTCATTATATACACTCAGCCGCTCTCAAGTGTCATAGATAAAAAAACGTCCATGTACATTAGTACTTTCAAGACTGGACTATTGTAACTCAATTCTGTCTGGTTCGTCTCAATATCTACTCCAAAAACAATTCACAACACAGCTAATCGGATCATCCTTAGAGTACCACGATCAGAGCACACCTCGCCGCTGCTCTGTACCCTACACTGGTTATCAATTCGATCCAGAATCAAACATAAAATTTCTCTGTACAACGTTCCACTGACAAACCCCATTCCAACATACATATCACACTTCACCCATGTGTACGCACCAGCAAGATACTTACGCTTCTCTTCTGACTATCTTGCACTCATTACTTCCACTTGGAAAACTAAATGTCAAGCAACGTGGAACTAATTGTCCACTGAACGTAGACACAAAGACACAGTTATCCCATTCAAGTGTGCTCTTAAAACTCACCTATTTCGACTGCCAGTACAAAGTTCTGACCCAATAATATTTCCTACCTTAAATAGTTTCAGCATGTTTTATGCTTTCTAATTTCATGGTGTTTTTTTTGTTGATAATCATATCATTGTATGTTTTATATCATATGTGTTTTCTAATGTTCTAAAGCGCTTAGAACTAGAAATTAGCCGCTGTTCAAAGTCCTCATTATTATTATTATTATTATTATTATTATTATTATTATTATAGACATTTGATTTATTCCATATTATTACATACTTCAATATTAATTTCATCATAAAATACTTCCATCTTCCCCCTCCCCCCCCCCCCCCCCCAAGTAACAACAAAAATAACAAAATTATAACTTGGATAATTAATATTTTACAAAGACAGACACAATGGACAACTAGCAAGAAAATGAATAAATCAGATACAAACGTTACTAAGCAATCATTACAAAATTAAGTTAGTGACATTTGCTTTTGAAACTTGAAACATTACCTGGACAATGGTATTAGCATTTCTAAGAAAAAAGGAGTATAGTATAAAATACCAGTTAAATTACATGATAACCTAATATTAGAAAAATAATCTGTTAAAACAAACCAGTTAACCAGCTGCTACTGTTTGTAGATGGTTGAATTCTGAATACCTTCAGTACTTTGATCACTTTATGCTATACACTTTCATAGATACGGGTATATATTTTTGTTCCTTTCAATGCTGGCGAAGGTTACATAATCACGTTCTAGTCCTCCATTGGTATAGGTTTAGAATGCATATTCATACATTTGCTATATTTGAACACTAAATATTCGACCATTGGTGGATTGTAATTACTGATAATACTATTTGCTATGTATTATACCATTTAAAATATAACTAGCAAACAGGCATTACCACCACTATCCTAAAAGAAAGGTCCGATTGTTATATAGCTGTATACTCTCTAAACGTTTACAATTTCCTTGGTCCATTTTGAAAAGAATTTAAAACCTGATTACGATGTTGCACACTAATAGGTTCGTGGGTCACTTGAAGACTTACAGATTATAGGAAATGTGCAAGCGATTGAAAGAAAATACAACCAAATGTTTATTCAACTGTGTAGGTGGAATGAGTAAAATGAGAAGCTTCGGTCGAATTTCATTGTGAAAGTCGAGTTTTCGACAGGACATCTTCCTGTTCATATTTTCATGACTGAGCACCTGTTCTTCTTTCCATATTGCTTGAACTATTTAAATTATATCACAATGGCACCTTATCACCGTTTGTAGTACACGTTTCAAGCATGATGTACAATGGCAATGTAATACAATTATTATAACACATTTTAAATATAATATGGAACAGCATTGTAATATTGTAATATCGCCGTTTCAAGTCATATACGCACATACACACACACACACACACACACACACACACACACACACACACCGGCATTATAACCCTACCTTATCTACACGTTTCAAGCAGGATGTAAAACGGCATTTATCTTATGTACACGTTTAAAACCGGACGTACATTGGGATTGTAACATCACATTATGTACACGTTTCAAGCAGGATGTAAAACGGCGTTGTAACACCATCGCATGTACATGTTTGAAACAGGATGTAAAACGGCACTGGAACACCATCTTTCGAATATTGTTACGAGCTTGCTGTACAACGGCATTGTAGCACCATCTTACGTGCACGTTTCAAGCAGGATGGAAAACGGCGTTGTAACACCATCGTATATACATGTTTCAAGCAGGATGTAAAACGGCATTGGAACACCATCTTTAGAATATTGTTACGAGCTTGCTGTACAACGGCATTGTAGCACCATCTTACGTGCACGTTTCAAGCAGGATGGAAAACGGCGTTGTAACACCATCGTATATACATGTTTCAAGCAGGATGTAAAACGGCATTGGAACACCATCTTTAGAATATTGTTACGAGCTTGCTGTACAACGGCATTGTAGCACCATCTTACGTGCACGTTTCAAGCAGGATGAAAAACGGCGTTGTAACACCATCGTATATACATGTTTCAAGCAGGATGTAAAACGGCATTGGAACACCATCTTTAGAATATTGTTACGAACCTGCTGTACAACAGCATTATATCACCATCTTAAGTACACGTTTAAAAAATTATGCACTCTTATTCTGGAATTTACATCTGCACTATCGGTAAGCAAATGGCTTCGTTCATTTCTTCGGACTTAAAAAGATACAATTAGGGTTTAGTGACAATGTTTGGAAAGGAATGGATAATTAAAATATTATTTTAGCTTAATATTAGTATTAAATATCCAGATATAAAAATTATATTAATAATTATATTTCAATTTTTTTATCATCATTATCATCAACCTCTTCCCCCTCCTCATAATCATCATCCTTTCCCTCAGTGTCATCATCATATATAAAGCCAAATATTTCATATTCAAGAATATCCAGGACCACGATCTCAAAACTATTGTCAAATAAATTAATTTCATTTTCATGTCGTTTGAGTTATTTAATCTTTCGTTCGTAGCATTCGTGCAGAGAACTCTTCATTATCTTCTTTCAAATCATGTCAAATTATTTTAGAATTAACTAAAGAAATAGTTGTTTTTTTAAATTGAAAGAAAGAATTTCTCGAAACTTGTCCTTCACACTTTTCGGTAAACTTATGACCAGTTGTTAGCATTCTGATCTTCCATTATCCTCCCCTTCAAATGATAGTTATTATTATTATTATTATTATTATTATTATTATTATTATTTGTAGTAGTAGTAGTAGTAGTAGTAGTAGTAGTAATAGTAATAGGAAGGTAGCGTTTTCTTCGCCTATGTTGTTTATCAATATTGCAGACTGTAGTTGTTGTACCTCAACAAGAACTCTTTGTTCAGTATTAATTGTTATGTTATTTGTTAATGAAGAAAAACTGCAGAAGGTGTAATATAGTATTTATTAAATACAAGACATCAATACAGCTTGGAAGGAGAATTTAAGTCTGCCATGAGAGTAGATTTGTCATGGCACTTAAACCCTAGTAAATGTATATAAACCAGCTGTTGGTGTGTATCAGTTCTAATCCAATGTGGGATATCGGATTACTTTTAGTGTCAAGTGATATTTCAAAGCTAATTAGAATAACGCTTATACTATATTAATTTAGGGATTACTTCTATACGAGACAATAATATGCCTGTAGGTAACTAAAATAGTTATAACCACTTTGAAAAGATAACATCAGTATAATATTTTTTTTTAATTGTTCTCTTCTTTCTTTACCTACTGATACACATTAATATAAATAGCATACGAACAATGTTCAGGTGATTGAAGAAAAAAAAAGGTCTAGTATGTAGAACATCAGACACTAGATAATAGTTTTTAACCAATCAGACACTAGATAATAGTTTTTAACCAATCAGACACTAGATAATAGTTTTTAACCAATCAGACACTAGATAATAGTTTTTAACCAATCAGACACTAGATAATAGTTTTTAACCAATCAGACACTAGATAATAGTTTTAACCATCTTTAAAGGATAGAAAGGCCTTTAAAATATGCATAATAATTTACATAGTTAAAGGCAATAGGGAGTTTCACAGTTGCAATGGAGTTACTGATCGTAGTGCCTAAAATTACATTCCTTAGCTCCAATGCGCATGTTTAGAAAAAAGTCCAGTTTCGGATAGTTTACTGTTCTACACTTGATTAGGGAAACATAAAGTCAACAAAGGGAAACCAATGAATCAATTATGTCAAACTTATTTTGTTCATACTTGTATAATAATTATAGACACTAAATAAGATAATTAGATTCGGTGTCCATACTTACATTGTATCAGATGAATAATAAATAAATTATAATTAAATATTTACTTTCCATAGTTTAAGAATGTAAATTAATCAAGTTAAATACACTGTCCATATTTATATTAGCTGATAATACAGATTCATTATCCATAATTTCAGATACATTTGTAGGAACGTTTCACCTTGCTCTCCGATTTTAAACATTTATTGCACTATACTCGTTCTAATATAGCCACGATGGTGAAGCGTCAGACTCATAATCAAAGAATCACGTGATCAACACCTGGCCTGGCCAGACTGGCTCGGTGGCCTCGGTGTATCCTTGGGAATGTCCCTTAGTTTCCAGTTGCGAGAATTCGATATATGTATACAATAATCAGATATATAATTATATGTCAATCATTCAAACAAAACGAGAAAGCAATTTATAAACTTCGCTAATGAAAACTATATACATTGCGACCGTGTTTGCGGCATTTTCCCAGGTATTTTAATAGGTCATGTAGACCATCTTATTTCACTGTTTTTTCTCTCTTTGCTCAGTTACGAGTTCTGATACCAATTTCGCATATAAGTATGCAAAGTAAAAATGAACATTCAAAGCCGGCTGGACGGAATTTGTAAAATAAAAGAATTGTTTAATAAGATGTTTTTTTTTAAAATAGCCAAGAACTGGTATATTATAAAGTTGCTTTCTTTGGCATAAATAAATGCCGGTAGTAACACCTCTAAAGTAATAAAAAAAAAAATAATATTTTGCATACAGCAAAGTTTTATATCAATGATGGAATAAAAAAATTTTTTACCAAGATAAATATGGTGTATACATGAAAATATTTTGTGACATGAAACATTTTACATTTTGACTTTATATAAAAGACTTTTTAAAATCATGTGAAATATTAGCGATTTTTATAACATGAGGTTTCAATGACTCACCTTGATCTAGTAAGCAAAACTTATATACACATGTATTTGTTGAGCCTGAACATCCAGCTTCACCTACAAAAACTTAGCCTTTAATCCAGCGTGACGATCTCTCCAAATTTTTTTTTGTATTCCCCTTATAACGTTTTCCGATAGATATCTTGAATCGCGAACCAATGACAAAGGTTGTTTTTTGTGTTTATTTGTTAAATTCTTCTTTATTTCTGATCTCGTGTCACGGCTTAAACCAGTTTAAAAAGCCGAGGTTTTTCTTCATTGATTGGATTTGATAAAACAAAAGCAACACTGTTCTCCTGTTCTCCGAATTGTATCATAGAAAGTCCAAACAGCTTCGGTTATGTCCATCATACACAAGAAGAAAAATAATGTCAGATGTAAATAATAACCAGTTCAAACTGCAATCGAGCTCGTTGTTATATAGACGATTGCAACTGGGTAACGATGTAATACTGAATTTATTAAACGAGTTGTTATTTAGACGATTGCAACTGGGTAACGATGCAATACTGAATTTATTAAACGAGTTGAATCATGTCCAGTTTTATTTTCTTTCATCCGGCCAGACGCTGTTCCCTTCATTTGTTGTGCGTAAAAAATAGTCCCAAACAACGTTGAAATAGTAAAGGTATATTATACATTTTTGCTAAGTATAGATTTAAAAAAATAAGCGTTCATACAAATAAAAATAGCATTTTACAGAACTGTAGTGGTTGGATAAAGTTCTGTCAGTTGGGGAGAGCGCTTTATGTCTACATTGTTCTGTGAACAAAGGTGAGGTATTTTTATTTTACTTCTGTAAGTTAACATTTAAACCACTCTTGTATATAAGGTGGATTGCATGCAAAATAATTATCAACGTTTCAACCCCACCCCGCTATCAACTAAGCAATACCCGTAGTTATACTTTTTATTTTTCTTGTCCTGTGGATTGTAGCCATTTCCATGTTATTTATATGTTATACATGACATAACCCCTCTCTGTTGTGGGGGTAAATTGGCAATATTGAAGCAGGCGAGACCATATTCCCCCACCTCAATCCCTTTCATGAATCGAATAAAACAATGTCTGCCAAAATGTTCATTAACAACAAATCATTCTAGAAGGTGGGGTTAAAAAAGTTTTCCCACGATCGCAGCCAATCAGTAAATATAATATTGCACAATAATGTAATGTGTTTATTTTGACCAGTCAGAATCTCATAAAGTATTATGTTCGCTAATTTAATGTGCTTATTTGGACCAATCAGAATCTCATAAAGTGTTATTCGCTAATTTAATGTGCTTATTTGGACCAATCAGAATCATTTATAAGCAAAGTGTACTGACTATGGAATAGCGTTATGCTTCAAATGCAGTAGAAGGTACATACGTAACCTAACCAAATACTTCATATATGTTAAATACGCAAAATTTCAAATGCAGTAGAATGTATGTGTTTACGTAACCTAATATGTCACTTTCACAACTGAACTTTACATTGTGTTGCAATATTCATTTGAAAAAAGGTTTCATTTAAGCAGAAATTGACATATTTACTGTATTGTATTTGTGACCGGATATTTGCAATATTTGATTTGGAACAGTAGACTACAAAATATGTTAACACAAATTTCATTATGAGTCAGAATGGCGTAACATGTGTAAATATGCAGTAGTTGGATAAACGTCTGTCATTTTTGAGATCGAGTTGTGTCCACGTTCTTCTGTTAATATAGGTGATTTTGTTATTTATGTGACACTTAAACCACTCTTGAATATAGGGTGAATTAGCTATTGCATAAAGTTTGGATTAAGTTTGGACCAAAACCGGAAAAAGATCAGGAGAGAAAGAACTTCAAAGAACCCATGACAAAGGAAAATGATGGCTGGTCCGAGGGAACAACCATATGTTGGGACATCATGAGAACAAGATGGCAGCCTGACATTAGGGGCTACTCAAACAGACAAGAAAAAGTAACACAGAAAAGAATCCGATTGATTTCATTGTCTGGTTAACAGGGTCCTCATTTGGTACGAGAACCTATTTCGAACAATCTATTTCACGAAAGCTGACTTGATCATTTTTTTGCACACCGTTCAAAATTAACAAGCTATTTTTACCAAACAGTGATTATACTTATTGATGTCGCATTATTGATGTTAAAACTTTTTATTATTGATGTTCAAACTTTTTAGGGACTTAATAGATGTACACTTTGTACTAGAAATATTGGAAACTTAAGATAGTTAAACAAATTTTACGACTTCATTGATCTGATTTAATTGCATAGGTAAGATAGTTAAACAAATTTTACTTCATTGATTTGATTTAATTGCGTAGGTGGCTCACACATTATTGGTATTTTCCTGTCCATTAGTAAGAACTGGACCAGATTTGAATTACCTAAGCATGATATATATATATATATATATATATATATATATATATATATATATATATATATATATATATATATATATATATATATATATATATATATATAATTTACAAATCACGATGTTGCGGGCTGTACGACATCATTGGACGTAATGGTACCTCTCTTTTATTTTATTACCACAACTCGGATAGCTCCAAAATGGCGGAGATGAAAAACTAATTTCCAAAAACTCCACTTGTGCCATTGCACACCATTAAACACACATAATTGGCTGTTAGGGTTGAGTGTGTGTTGGGTCTATTCCCACTCACACAGGGTCCTACATTCAGGTTGATGGTTACTTAATAGTAACCCCGTGGGTCCGTGGGTCTTACCAGTGTTTATCCCAGTTAATCCTCAACAATTTATATTGGCCGCCATGTAATTCAATATCTTCCGCTGAGAAGTGGCGTTAAACCCCAAAACAACAACAACAAAAACTAAAGTTCCAGACAACTTAAGCATTTTTGAATTTTCCATTACACTCTTGCTGGATAAATAATGAAAATGAAATCTGCAGGTAATTTACTGATTCTTGAAATGTCACATGTTATTTACAATCCCTATCATGCTATTGGATTCTGTGCTTCGTGCGTCAAATATCAATTTACAAAGCGAACCTAATTTTTTTCATTATAGAAAACTTATATAGACTGTACGTAATAGTTCTGTATTTCTCTTAACAAAAGGACGTGACGAGGATACCTGCAAAAACCTTTAGGCAAAAATTAATTCATTTACATGATTTGTGTGCATATAATGTGTTAATTTTGATTCTTCTTTTGCCTCATTTGCTCACCCTTTATCTCCTCCACTTCCAATCCCTCATCATTGTCGTCGTTATCATCGCCATCTTCATCATCATCAACTTATTATTATTATTATTATTATTATTATTATTATTATTATTATTATTATTATTCATGGGCAGGTAGTATTTCATCTTTCATTCTTGGTAAATATACCTTCTTTGACACGGCGTGTTTTTAGTCTCGGGTGAAAAGTCTCTTCGCATGGGAAGTTAACATCGTTAAAACAATTAATTCAAAACCATTATGTTTTCGAAAGAATACATTTTAAACACAATCCGTACCTGTCACGTAATCAATGAACAACACAATCTTCCAATATGATATTTTAGATTAGGACGAGTTCCTTGGCGTGATAAACTGCAATGGTCTCTTATCACTACCCTCATTGACCCGTACCGAAACAATAAGAAACAATGATCACTAGTTTCGATTATTTTTTTAACAATAATTACATTTATCAATAATGTTTCCCTTAAATAATAGACCTAAACAATGTTTTAATAAATATAGCAATTGGAAAAAACGCAAAAAAAGTAATTACATTTTGATCGGATGTGTTATACTTGTTTGATGTTATCATATTTTCCTCCTGCCTCGATATTAAACATGGTTGATTTTTGGAAAACAATCCGATTGCAATCTTGTATCCGAAAGACGGCATGATTGAAATAGATAGACGTCGATATTATATCTTTATGTGCATTGTGCTTACCAAAATCTAATTCAGCTCTGAAAACTTATTGCATTTTATTCTTAAGAATGTGTCAATCACTACGTCTAATCATGTTCGAATATGTAGCACGAGAAAGTAGATGCGCTTGGTTTGATTGGATGTTTTAAGGCACAGTAACACATGGCGAGTGTTTAGTAGCAAGGCAATCGAGGTCGAGTGCTGACCCAGGAATACGGAAGTCTATATGGGTTGATCCTGGCAGACTAAGCGAGATAAAAATGAACGATCAAGAAAGTGTGAAATATTTTGTACAGATTATTTACATTCTGGCACTCTTTGGTGGTAAGTCGTATTTCTCTATTAACGAATAATGAGAGAGAAACATAGCTAGCTAGATTGTTGGTTAGATAATAATATGAAACATGTTCCCAAAATATTAATTTGTAAACTTTCGTCATGTTTGAATCTACACATGCTTGCCAAAATCAAACTGCACATCCGTGGAATTTTAAACAATGAATAATAAAAGAGTCATGGTTGACGAAGAACACTATACGTATTTCTACATTGAAGAAAATATGAATGCCTTTATGCAATTCAGTAATCCTTTAAATTGCATATCTACGATAATTATGATCATATGGTTTTATCTTTTAATTTCTCCATGACAGTGAAGTGGCGATGATATTTAAATATTCCATTTTATATACCAGTATGCTCGTTTGTACATCTGTCTAGCAACTAAATGAAACAATTGGAAACTAACATATTAAAATATTTTATTTTTGTCTTCCACTAAATTTTATAAAACATTTTGGTGCAACATGTATGATCTAAGATGTTTTTTTTTAATTGCATCAAATACCTGACTAGCATCAGATAAGGAGGTTAATTATAAGATAAACATTATTCCTTTATAGAATCAGATGGTCAGCTCGGGATGACGATTAACTTTGAGGGAAGAACTTATTTCGTCTCAGACATTGAAGGGTACCCATATGATGCGGAAATAATGTGCCATGTTCTCAACTCTTCCTTAGTCACCCTGAAAGAAAACCTCGATAATTTCTCAAGAAATCTTCCAGTCGATAATTCTTACTGGATAGGTAAGTATTATAACAGCTGTTACTGGATCGGTAAGTATTATAACAGCTGTTACTGGATAGGTAAGTATTATAACAGCTGTTACTGGATAGGTAAGTATTATAACAGCTGTTACTGGATAGGTAAGTATTATAACAGCTGTTACTGGATCGGTAAGTATTATAACAGATGTTACTGGATAGGTAATTATTATAACATATGTTACTGGATAGGTAAGTATTATAACAGATGTTACTGGATAGGTAAGTATTATAACATATGTTACTGGATCGGTAAGTATTATAACAGCTGTTACTGGATCGGTAAGTATTATAACAGCTGTTACTGGATCGGTAAGTATTATAACAGCTGTTACTGGATAGGTAAGTATTATAACAGCTGTTACTGGATAGGTAAGTATTATAACAGCTGTTACTGGATAGGTAAGTATTATAACAGATGTTACTTGATAGGTAAGTATTATAACATATGTTACTGGATCGGTAAGTATTATAACAGCTGTTACTGGATAGGTAAGTATTATAACAGCTGTTACTGGATCGGTAAGTATTATAACAGATGTTACTGAATAGGTAAGTATTATAACATATGTTACTGGATCGGTAAGTATTATAACAGCTGTTACTGGATCGGTAAGTATTATAACAGCTGTTACTGGATCGGTAAGTATTATAACAGCTGTTACTGAATAGGTAAGTATTATAACAGCTGTTACTGGATAGGTAAGTATTATAACAGCTGTTACTGGATAGGTAAGTATTATAACAGATGTTACTTGATAGGTAAGTATTATAACAGCTGTTACTGGATAGGTAAGTATTATAACAGCTGTTACTGGATCGGTAAGTATTATAACATATGTTACTGGATAGGTAATTATTATAACATATGTTACTGGATAGGTAAGTATTATAACAGCTGTTACTGGATAGGTAAGTATTATAACAGCTGTTACTGGATAGGTAAGTATTATAACATATGTTACTGGATAGGTAAGTATTATAACAGCTGTTGGATTGTTAAAGACAAGACTTTGTTACATTCAGGTTGTAAATTTACAACATATATATGGGAAATAAAACATGAATATAGAGTGCATTGTTGCTATCTAATACTCAACCGGAATTACAAAGTTCTTAAAACACAGTACAAATCTTGCAAATAGTTTTCATGAGAAGTACTCTATCTGTATTCATTAATTGCTTACTAGTTACAAACATTAGTTTTGGAAGCGCAAAATTGAGTTTTCAACTTTTGTCTTCCATCATGAAAATCAAAACATGACATAAGATAATTATACCATATTTCGTGTGACTGACAGTGTGCAATATCTTCAATGACAGGGAACATTAATTCAACGTGAAGCCTATGATTTGCCGTTCCAAACTTAATTAAATATTTATATATATTTCTCGGTGATGAGAAGATTATCTTTGCTAAATCCAAACTAGTTTTAAATGGCCTATAATTAAGACCTTTAGATGACGTACTGTGTCAGCTGCCCAAGCTTGAACGTATTGATCATCTCTAGACGTACTGGTCTCCGCTGTGCAAGCTTGAATGTATTGATCATTTCTAGACGTACTGGTGTCAGCTGCCCAAGCTTTAGCAAATAGTTTATCATGCGACTTTTATTGTTGATAATTATGCGGAAACAACCAAGTTCACCGTGTACCATGTATAAAGAGGTATATTTTTTGACATTCAATATACTTCTGTGGAAAGAAAGATGGGTTTGTTCAACTATATCAGATCTAACAAAATCACCATGTTACACAAGCAAATGTGTTAAGCTCGGTACAATGGTTTACTTGAACAGTTACACTTGACAATCACTCTTCCTGAAATGATTTGGCACTATGAGAAAAGTAATCTAGTTCTACATTAGGAAATCGATAACATATGACAATTTATGTACTAATCGATATGTAACTTAATCGAAAGAAAACATTTAAAATTGTGGAATATAGCTACTTGGTGCAAAACATGTTCATTTTTGGGAAGACATATTCTAAATCTACGGTTATTCAAAATTACCGTATGGAACTGAAGAACGTGTCAAATATACACGGTTGTCTCTCGAAAAGTTACGAACAGCTGTTGTAACATAAATACCGGAAGATAAATAAATGCATGTACCAATACAAATTATTTTGATTAATCCTTTTGGCGAGACATATATAATATGTTTTGATAAAATATTATCTTGGACGACTTGTAAATTTACGTAGGATAACATAACTATATGTCCTGCGTTCCAGACAGATTTGTGTAAAGTAAACTTTGACATTTTAATGAACATGTTATATCACTCCAACGTATAGTGCATCTGTGAGATGTTGAGATGTTGGAAGAAAGGGACAAATTGCGAAATACTTTTCCATGGAACATATACCTAAATTTCCAAATTGAGATAAATTGAGGAAGAAAGAATACATGGTTCTTAGATATTTCGTTTCGTGTCTCATTATAAACTGTGTAAATATATCGTAATCCTCTATTTTCATTATCGTATTTAATAATAATAATAATAATAATAATAATAATAATAATAATAATAATAATAATATTTATTATTATTATTATTATTATTATTATTATTATTATTATTGCTACTATATGAATTCTTTTTCGATCGCAGGTAACACAGACAATACGATAACTTCTGGCCAGTGTATGCTAATGAAAACCGGAATGAACAAGACTACATATTATCAAGAAGTTTGCTCTTTGAAATTCAAGTTTATCTGCGTTAAGAATTTTACGATGGTTGCTTTAAACCCCACGATGTCAGTATACAATTCATTTATTTCCTCTATGTACAATGGGAGTACTATAACAAATTGGTCAAGTAAATTAACGGCTTCCTCTAGTTTACAATTCCAAGAACCTCCATTGACGACCCAATTACCAACATCTGGGATCGAAACATCGTATTCGTCAGGTAAATGGACAATAAGTAAAAAATGTCGTGAACACTTTCTCTAGGATGGATAATTCTATATACTTGTATTCGAACTGATGTCTGTCATACCAAAGACTTACAAAAATGGTACTAACAGCAGCCTTGCTAGGCGCTCAGCATTAAAAGGTTAGTTTTAGGATAATGTGACTGGGTGGGACATCATACTACGTGTCCACGGCATGATGCCTCAGTGCTAGACATCACTATGAACTGCCTCAATGCAGACGATGTAGCCATATGACTGGACAATTATTAAAACTACGTTAAAAATCTATATGCTTGTGTCAGACCGCAACTTGGACAAACTGGCAGTTAAGTATTCAGTTAAAAACTCAACGCAAAGCACCATGTGGATTGCCTACATTTACATAATTAATACGGAGGACATTTTCACCGTCTTCAGACATGGGACAGTATTACAAGCGTGAATAGCAAACGTAGAAGATTGGCAAGCTGATTAAGGAACGCTAGTCATACAATTTGGTCAGACATACTTGAGATAAGCATCAACTTCCAAAGCATGGTTCAATAAATAAATTAGAAGGCCTAACCTCATATTGTATTTATTCGATTATTTTTTTAGATGTTCCATCTTTCGATCACGTGAAATAGTTAGGTTTTCGACGGTTGCATAATGCCTAAATTATTAACGATATTCATTTTCTCGCCCTACAGCATGCTTGTGAGTTTTTTCTTTTAATTTTGTAACATGTTTAATGCTCATCTTTATGCTTTTGAATTACAATATATTTATGTGGCGGTGTTTGACTTGAAAGTAACATATATCGCACATTTAATTAGGTGCTAACCAAGCATTTCTTATTTCCCTTCACCCATTTTAAAACAGCAGTTTGTTTTGATCAAAATGAAAATGCAACAATAATAATTGTTTATATTATAAAATTATCAACGTATTCTTTTGATCTATAATAAAGGAAAGCTTGAGTGATGAAAATATTCAACACTTCAAAGACTTTGCCGACACATGTTGTAAATACATGTACATGGACGTTTCCACTCCTTAAACGTTATATGTCGAATACACAAAGAAAAATGTAAACATATACACACATATATAAATAAAGATAAATTACATCATAATGATAGAGTTTACTGTTTGTATATGGACAATTAAAATCCTCGAGTAGATTTAATAATTTTCAAAATTCTGGTTGAGTTGTTCTTCACAGGGTCAATAATACAACCGGTTAATTTTAGAATTACGTTTCTTTATCTTCATGGCATTAATGACATATACATCATAAATGATGGAGGGTGTAAGAAATAAAGGAGAATATTGTTTCTTCTTCTGTATGTATACTTTGGGCAAATTAATAGAAACACTACCTATAAATTCAATTTAATGTGTAAAAGCGAAATCACAATTTAATTGCCTTCATACTTTTGTTATAATGGTTATTTTAAGGTGTTACACAAATATAAATTATTTAAGTTAAGTGCGAATTGTTCTGAAGTGCAAAATATGAATGCTTGATCACTTTTAAACTTGAAACAAAGTAAGACAAAGTTTTTATCTGCTTCAGTGGAACCGTCTATGTGGCAGAAGTTTAGCACAAGTTTCATCCAGGAATCTTCGCGACAGGCGTCACTGTCTTCCTCTATTTTACCATCAATGACACTATCACTGATCAGCAACACTGAGATTCATAGCTCTGTGCCCTCAACATTTTCTTCGGCAAGCGCATCTAAAGATCACCCATGGAGCACATTCCACGAAGGATGTACTGACACCTCGACCTGTACTAAATACGAAACGTTTATTATGTCTTCTACTGTTATCGTTACCATGTATTCCTCAAGCTCAAGCACGAAAACTGCCAATGCCATTCCAAATTGCACGTGTTACATAAACCCGATCGATACTTCAACATACAACCTGGAGGACATGTTGACTGAAATGGCAGTCGACAGCAAGAATACTTCTAAATATACACGGAAGCACACGAGCGTTGACGACAAACGCACCAGCGCCAAGGCTATCGGGTATGTTGGCGCACTGGTGATTTGTTCCCTCTTTGGAGCTCTGATTATTCTGGACGGGAAAAATTTCTGCAAAGGGTTCTACAGAATACATACAAGAGAACGAAGAAAGGATAATTTAAATGACTAGATTTTATTATTTGTTCTTAAATGCCGGTCGGTATGAGTGTACATTTTGTCAATAATTGAATCATAATATTACTGCGGTATGAGTGTACATCTTGTCAAAAACTGTATCATAAGATTACTGCGGTATGAGTGTACATCTTGTCAAAAACTGTATCATAAGATTACTGCGGTATGAGTGTACATCTTGTCAAAAACTGTATCATAAGATTACTGCGGTATGAGTGTACATCTTGTCAATAATTGAATCATAATATTACTGCGGTATGAGTGTACATCTTGTCAAAAACTGTATCATAAGATTACTGGGTTATGTTTGATACCTGAATAAGCCATTGTAACTACATTATCATAACTAGCACAGGGACTTCTCTTTAACTTCTGGAAATTAAGATATTATGGTTCAGTTTCCATTAGACTTTTCCTACTTGTTTACCTTTGGGGAAACATTTTGCACGTGTTCATATTGTAACCAGTTGTTTTAATTTTCTTGAAGTTATCTAGTCTTATTTGAATAGAAAAATAATTGCGTTGTTTGTCTATGCCTGCATGAAAATTCCAATAAAAGGAGTAGTGTAAAAATACATGTTAATTCCAATACAGATATTCTTGTACTGTCAATGCATATTAATTCTAACAAAGGGAGTATTGTACAGTGAACGCATATTATTTCTAACAAAGGGAGCCTTGTACTGTCATTGCATCGTAATTCTAATAATGGGAGTCTTGTCTGTCAATGCATATTAATTCTAACAAAGGGAGTCTTGTCTGTCAATGCATATTAATTCTAACAAAGGGAGTCTTGTACTGTCAAGTTTTGTAAATTCCAATAAAGTTATCCTTGTACTGTTAATGCATATTAATTCTAACAAAGTGAGTCTTGATCTGTCAATGCATATTTGATTCTAACAATGGGAGGCCTGTACTGTCAATGCGTGTTAATTCCAATAAAGTTATTGTACTATCAATGCATCTTAATTCTAATAAATGGAGTCTTGTAATGCCAATGCATATTCATTCTAACAAAGAAGGTCTTGATCTGTCAATGCTTGTTAATTTTAAAAAAGGGAGTCTTGTACTGTCAATGCATATTAATTCTTGCAAAGGGAGTCTTGTCTTTCAATGTGTGTTAATTCCAACAAAGGGAGTCATGTACTGCCAATATATATTAATTCTTACAAAATAGGTTTTGTACTGTCAATACATATTAATTCTAACAAAGAAGGTCTTGATCTGTCAATACATATTAATTTCAATAAAGATATTCTTGTACTGTCAATGCGTATTATTTCTAACAAAGGGAGTCTTGTAATGTGCCTGCACTTTAATTCCATTAAAATGAGTCTTGTTGCTATGTAGTGTTACATGCTTAGGCTCGAATAAGCAGCAACATAGAAAGAAGTGAAAATAACAAGCTTATAAATTTAACAAACAATTTATTAAGTACAAATATTTTCATAAAAGAAAATAAATAAACTTACGGTTTTAGAGAATCAAGTCCAAAAATTAATCCAAAAGAGAATTCACAATATAATCCACTAGTGGAATTGCAAGAGTCCTGATAAATAAATGTCCTAATAGTTCCCGGTTCGAATATTGACGATGTAATCCAATATGGACGACGATGGCACGTGATGAAGTCAGTTTTAGTTTTATAATAATAATCCAAATGAGCACAAATTCTTTTCCAGATAAATAATAAAATAATTCCTCTTGCTCCAAACGAATTGACACAATTTCCAGTACAAGGTAATTAAAAATAACTCAAAAAAAGACACAACTAAACATTATAAAAGCCCAACTTCTACTGAACTGTTCTCTCCCAAACAATAATTTAAATACCTGTTTCTACGTAAACAGGAAAGGGGTCACGATCTTCCAGAATCTCTCAGAACAATCTCACGTTCAAGAAATCACGCACACATAATGATCTAGAAAGATGTCCTTGGAATCAACCAATCATTTTTGAAATAAAGCTCTAATGTCCTTGGAATCAATCAATCATTTTAGAAGCTTGATTACACTCTGAAGTAAGGTCAGAAAATGAGGTTAACATCTGGTGTTTACTATGTAAAAGTACAGGTCCCCACCTTTTTTTCAATGAACGAATCTTAAAACTTAAAATGCCAAATTTAAATCTAACAAACAAACAATAAAAATTAATTATAAATGACTTATATCACATATACGTAACAGTAGCACATTTTTGTATAGAGGATAAATAGAAGATGGAGGCATTGTCCATCTAGTTAGATTTGCCCTAAGTGGCGTCAACACAAAGTACTTGAAGGACAAACCTGGTGCGCTATCCCGAATATAGTCAAACATTCGTGAACATTAGTTAAATCAGTGTGTTATATCCGATACTAACATAAAACAGTGAGTTAGTCCAATTACTTCTAACACTCAGCTGACATTTCTTTGCATATTTGCACCCTTGATGTTAAACGATGTTTCCTTAATTTAATAGAAAAAGTGTAATAGAAAATAATAGAAAAAAGTGTAATGTCAACGTATTTTGTTTTACCACAACATTACACATGGGAGAAACGTATCAGATAGATTTATGACAAACCTGTTAAACCTGATATTTCTGCGACGTTTGCAGTATGAGTCATTGAATTTAACGTGCTCTTTTATCAGAGGGACATATAAACTGGCCTCTATTTCTGGAACCAAACTTGATCTCCTTCTGATATTGCTTGTATAGTTACAGATTATCTGTATCAGCATTCTCCGCTGCCGAGTATACATTGACGCTAGTACCAGTCCACATAATTGTAACTCAGTTATGCTGCTTTTTGAATATCGTGGTTCTAGTTGTCTTATATAGTGATATATTAAAGGACATTAGATTCAGGTAAGATTCGAACTCATGCCCTTTCAATGTCGAGTCCGGTAATCAAATATTTTGTAACCACAGGCTGCAGGGAAACGGGAGTAATGGGTGGGTCACATAAAATTGTCATGAATCGACAATATGTATGCATTATTAGTATTTACTATTAAGTCAATTTTCGAATTAATGAAGATGTAACAATGAAGACGCAAGACGTATCCCTTTCTATCACTCCTCGACTCGCTCAAATACTGTCAGCACTCAATACTCATCTACAATTATTTCATTGGTTTGTTTATAATCATGTTTCATGTATAGTAACTTATAAACGTTGTATTTGTTACTAATGTGAATCAGCTTTCTGTTACATTATACTTACACGTAAATCGGTATGTCACTCCTGATGGCTGAGTGGTCTAAAACGCTCGCTTTTATCGATCACTGACATCAGCGTAGGTTCGAGTCTCGGCTAATAGGATTACGGGTAAATCTGCCAGTAGCTTCCCGTGGTTCGGTGGTTCCTACCGTGGTTTTTCCGCTTCCAATTTTACCAGCAACCATGTATAACACCCTTTGCGCTGAGAAATGGCGTTAAACTCCTCCTCCACTCCCTCCCACTGAAAAAATATGTATATTTAATACGTACTTGTCATGCAATATATTTGTTTTGTAATTTTCTTTGAATTGTGATTGGTTAGATCAAAATAAATAAGGATAGACAGGGTTGTTTGTTTATTTGCTGTTCTTGTCGTTGTTAAACACCATGATGCTGTTTAAATGTTGACGAACAGAAAGGTAAGCAATTTTTCCCGGAAAGTATTTGTAAGTGGTATGTATTTCCCTAACACCGAGTTCATATCACATGATCACAGTTTATTAAAGATGGCGCCGACTGGTACACCCACAGACGATGGTGTCAATGTTGATACTGTCAATTCTACTATGGTAACTTGTAGCATGCATATATTTCCTTCAACATATTTTTATTTTTTTTTTATAAAAATATCGATTGAATATTAAATAACGTTATTTTATTTAACCTATTTATGGATCATATCGATCAAAACAAGATCGTAAATCAGTTGCATTTTCCATAGTAAATAATAAATCTCTCAATTATACATTTATATCAACATTTGAGTGAATTTTATAAGAACGATTTGACTTAAACCATATATACTAATAATACATATTTAAAAATCTTCCAATACACTGTTGACATCTCAGATTTCTAATTAGAAGTTCTGTGACAGCCAAGGAAGACATTATATCAATAGTACAACTACAAGACATGGTTCACAGAAGAAAGCTAAAATGTACTCTTTGATGGAGAAACACGTAAAGTCAAAAGCGTTATTGTAAAGTCCTAGGTCTGTTAATTATTTTATGTTAATCATTACTGAGGAACTGCTCATTGCATTTAGACAACAGTGACACCATTTTACATAAGAACATGCACATTCTTACAAAATAAGTATTTTCTTTGCATTAATTTAAAGGTCAATGGCCACCTATACAAAAGTCTGATATCATTATAGTCATACTATAAATGCATTTATCATATATGTACACCATACAAATGTTTAAATAGACTAAATATTCCGTTTTTTAAATGAAAAAAATTACTTGGCAATCTCCGTCCACAATCCATAATTTCCGCGTGCGAAAGAGGGACATGACGTACATTTATCCCTTCTGTTCAACTGAGCCATTCATGCACTGTATTGCTTTATGAATGTAACGAAAAGGATAATGTATAATAATTCTGAGATTTCGCCACATGGTTGTCGAGGCTGTATTTATTGTTGATTTTCTTCAACTTAGTAACTTATTAAATCTATAAAATTTGCAATTTGTTTTCAACTTTACCATTTGATCAACACCGATTCTGTACTTAATGAAAAATAAGTGTTATCTGTCCTTTTCGCTCTGCTTATCAAATCATTAGTTGCATTTTATCTGGAAAAATAAGAGAGGATGTAAGAATGATGGGATGTCTGCAGTTTTAGATATAAAATGGTTCCAACATAATAACCTAAGTCATACTGAGATGACATTATGACATTGACTTTTATAACCCGAAATTGACTGAATTGGTGCTGACAGGTCAATAAGCGAAAGTGTTGTTATTACCTCTCTAACTAAACAATTTAATCTGATTTTTCATTGAGATTTGCTATCATTAACAAATGATACTTGAACTCAATAAAAAAAACACAAAATTATTGATGCCTAATCAAGAAATGCAGTTGCTATCAAATTAATCATGATGGCTAATGCGCAGAATTCGGACGGTTTCTAAAAGGTCAGTCTTACTACATCATTTAGTTTTTTTTTTTTCAGTGTTTGTAATAATAACACACTATTTCAGTTTAAAAGAGAAGTTTAAAATATATTTCACTACTAAATTACAGATGTAAAATAAAAAAGATTACGTTATTTATTAATGTATAATAACACCATGATCACGCGTACTAGACCCAAAAACACTAATGAGGCACAAATAATAATAATAATAATAATAATAATAATAATAATAATAATAATAATAATAATAATGAGGACTTTGTATAGTGCCTAATCTTTCGAAGCTCTAAAGCGCTTTACACCATCTATAATGATATGACTACACTACAGAAAAACAAATGACAAAAGCAATGAAATTGGAAATCATAAAAACATGCTGAAAACATATAAGATACAAAACATGATTAGGTCTCTAAGTTTGAAACTGCAGTCGAAATAGGACAAATCAATGTCTCTGACACGTTAACTCATTATATACGTTTCTTTCCTTAATGCATACATTTTTGCTATATCAATCAATATACATCTATCATTTCAAAAAGGTCATGCTACATAGGTAATACTATTTATGCACTGCATGTTTTTGTTGTAAAACAAGGGGTTTTGTGGGTATAAAAGGCATTGACGTTTTATTATAGATCATACATCCAAATAAATGGTTATTGTTGATGCATATCATTATTAATATGGGTAACACGTTACTTGGTCCTAATAATATGACATCAAAATCATTGGATTTAATAAACCCTTTCGAAATGTAATCATGTTTCATATATGTCTGAAAATTATATTACCAATAAAAATTGAAAATTAAATTAAAAATTGAAAATTAAATTAAATTGAAAAAATGAAAATTACCAATGTTGTGCCTTGGTATTTATTTTTGTATCAAGGTTTGATTGTTTTGAGATTATCATGGATGTTGGTGATTGTGAAATAGGAATAATTTATGATTTGACTAGATTAAAGTTTGATCAGATATTGGCATTTGTTTAATTGCCTTTCAATTATAATCAATTGGACAAACTTGCAAATAAGTATCAGGACAATTTAAAGAAATATATCCACAATCACAGTACATATATTCTATTCTTGCTGAAATATTTTATCCAATCTTCTGAAAACAAAACTATATAGCACAATTATATAGCAATAAAGATATACTTCTATCATTAAACATGAAATCACATTTACATTTGACGATCATATATACATGTATTAGCGTATGAAATCGTTTCTGATTTACTCCTTTTCATTTATAATATGCTAAATTTACTCCTTTTCATTTTGCCATCAAATAAACTGCTCTTTTGTTAATGGTCTGCTCTTTTTCACTTCTTTCAGCTACAATAATTAATTTTTCCAGCGTTAAATTTGTCTCTTTTGAGTTGAAGGTTCTTTCATTGTTATTAAGGTACTAGGAGTTATTGGTTGTAATATTATTTGTGAAGATGTTATTGACTGGGGTTTGGGAAACATATCACATATCTAACAATTAATGAAATAATAAGAACCAGTTATCTCATCCAGAAACAAAATCATTTACTTGAAGACAAAAGTAACCGCATGATTTAAGGAAGACATACTGGTATTAACTCCATAAACAAAGTGTGTAACCTGTCTCATCAACTTGAATAGATGCGATCTAAGTGATTGGGACATAATCACTGTAACATTGAGGAAAAAAGCAAGAAACATTACAAGCTTTTAAATCTATCAATTGAGTCCTGCAGTTTTCACCTGCCGGTTTAATAGACAAAGACCTTATTTACACATAGGCAATATGGACTAACTCTAAAGACAAACAATATACGTGACCCCACTACCTTTATTTATGCAATTACAATTTGCAACATGTACATTAGCTTAATTTAGAGACTGTACCATACATCACTGAATATAAACTAGTTCTTATTTTTTGTATAACAAGTAATCCCAGCTCAGTAAAACAACCAATGACTATAGAGATTTCAATTTTAACTTGAGATGATAACTGTCAAACAACCAATGACTATAGAGATTTTAGTTTTAACTTGAGATGATAACTGTCAAACAACCAATGACTATAGAGATTTTAGTTTTAACTTGAGATGATAACTGTCAAACAACCAATGACTATAGAGATTTTAGTTTTAACTTGAGATAATAACTGTCAAACAACCAATGACTATAGAGATTTTAGTTTTAATTTGAGATTATGTGGTTAAACTGTTTTTTCAGTCATTAAGAGTTTTTGACAGTTTGGGAAAAATGAGGTAGCATTTTCAAGGTCTTGAAAGATTGGGAAAATTGAGCAGATTACCCTGAGGTCTTTAAAGGTCTTTGAAAATGGAAATAAATCCAATCAATTTCTTTCCATAACCACAAATAAAATTGACCAAGGTTGTTAAATTTGGATGTAGTTGAGTTTTCCTGGCTTCTTTCTTTTGATTAATTATAGTTTGATGTTCTTGGAAATCTATGTTTGTGGTCTTTGAAAGTTTGGGGAAAGTCTTTGAATTTAAAATTAAAAATTCTGTATGAACCCTGTCAAGGGTCAAAGACCAATCAGTTTTAAGATATACATGTATTGAAAACCCGAGTTATCTAGTTGACCTTGACCTTTCAGCATTATGGTATCAACAATCAAAAACTGAATTTTACTTTAGATTTTGATTTTTGAAGACTACAGATTTTTTTAGATGTGATTTTTGGAAAATCATAATAAGGTTGCTGCTATAACATTGTGCCCGCTCGATTGCAAGGCAGCAGGTTAAAAATTGAAATTAACTATTTTTTTACTTTGTGTGATGAAAATTATTATTTATTATCATCATTTTCATTATTATTATTTATTTTCAGACTAATGGTCCAGTAGGTGGGACCAGTGCTGGAGACAGATCCTGGGAGAGACCATGGACCCTTGAGGAGATCAGAAAAGGAGCCAGTAACTGGTCCTTGGCAGGGGATTCAGGGGTAAATAAGCTATATATAGTTGAATTAATTTTATCTGTGAAGAATGTAATGTAAAGTCAAAAAATACTTGTCATACTGGTTACAGTAGGTCATTGGTACTTGAAAATATTGCAAAAGGCTGGGGTTGGAAAGAAAGATAGCAAGTTACCTTCCATTAGCTGGTTTAGAGTGCCATTGACCAGGAATAATAGAAAAGTAACACATTATTGCCAATGAGCAGGTATTGAGTTGCTGATGACTAGGGATAAAAGACAAGTAGCAAATCACACCCTGTAGTAAATGCAGATATGCAAGATTCAGTGCATTTTCCTGACAGTCAGTGTGTTTGTAATGTTTATTATATCTGTATTTTTATGGTAGAGAATGTAGCCCTATTAACAGTTTCCTTAGTAATATCAGCACAAGTCACAAATCAGTTTTGGAACGGGTTATAGGTGAACATTTCAATGGGCATATGAACAGACAAATTTGTTGTTAAGTTTTAAATAGGCCTGTCATGTTGGGTGTAGCTATCTTTTACACATGAAACAAAATTATTTCATTTAACCTTGCCGGTAATCTTTCATTGACATATAAGACTATAATCAAGGTTGTTGTTATCGGGTTTAATGCCATTTTTTAGCACAAGATAGGCTATACATGGTGGCCAGTATAATTAGCAGATGAACAACCTGTGAAAACCAACAGAAGGGACCACAAACCCATGAGAAGCTACTGGCAAGCTTTCTCGCCTACCAACATGGCTAATCCCAAGACTTGAACCCATGCAGACAGAGTTGTAACAGTGCATGCATTAGACCATTCAGCTGCGCAGGGTCCCATAATCATGGTAGCTTTGTCATTAATAGAAAAACAGATTGAAGATCTGTCTTATTATCATTTAAAGATTGATAGTTCAAATACATTTTCCAGAAAATCTGATGAAAACATTGTGCTTTCTCTGTATACATAAATTTTATAACCACTTGGAGTCCAAGAGGAAATTCACTTTGCATGGCCTTGACTGAGTCAGTATTAAAGAATGGATTAACTTATTATCCAGGGTAGAAACCAAACTTATCGAAAAAAGTTAATTTCACTTTGTATCCAGTACCAATAATGAATACTGCCATCAGGCATGCGACAGATTATGATTGCAGTTGTAATCAATTGTTAATTTGTATTTAAATAATTGTCAATAAACATTTACATAGAGTTAAAATAGTTTGTTTTTCAAGTATTTAATACATGATGTCTGCCCAGAACAAAAACAAGATAACAAGCAAATACAAAGCAATCATAATTGTAATGATCTCCCTGTATTTGTAATCAGAATCATGGTTCCAAATAAAGTGTAGGTGTAATCATCAAAGAACCTGTTAATGGAATCGTAATTGTAATCTCGCAACTGTAACTGATCCTGGCTGTCATGTTTGCAGTATAATCCAGTACCATAGTAAATAAATCACTTAAAACTTCAAAAACTTTTACTTTCTCAGATCGACATTCTCTTTACATTTTATATATTAACAACTGTATTAATCTGGGCTCATACACATGCATTATAAAATATCTGTAAATATTTATGTGTCTGTATTCTTAGTATTTCCCTATCCTTAATAAGGGTTCTGGATTTACATTAACTGTATCTTTTAAAAGGTCAATTTGACATTGACAGTTATTAAGACTTTGATGTAATTTTTATAAAGGATTAGATTATTATGATTTAAAATCCTTTCCTCTGTATTAATGGAAAAATAAAAGTTTAGCCGTTGTGATATCTAATATGGCTGAGTAGCATCATCATATCCATTTCACCAGAAAAGTAAATCTGATGAATATTTTGCTGTGTTTGTGTATAAACTCCATTTAAGACAACCAAAAGATTGCAGTTGTCTCAGATCACTTTGGGGATATGAAATGACGTGTTTTTATGTCTGCCTTGTGAAAATATTCTTGCTGCATTTGTTTGTTTATCAAACATAACATGCCATACATCACAAGGCTGATAATTCTACCATCAAGATTATTGACTAGTGCATCATCTTTGTCATTGATACATTCAATGTCACCATTGTTTTTTCCCCCGATCTTTTGCATTTTCGATGATTTTCTTCAGGACATCATAGCATCGTTGGTCATCCACAGATGATGCCACTAAATCAAAGGTGGGCAAACTTTCCAGTGCAAGGGCTGCATACACAAATTTACAACTTTAGTGGGCCATATAGTTCATTAAGTAAAATAATTAATATTTGAAATAGCAAAAACAAATGGTTTTTCTAAATAACATCATAATTAATTTTCAGTTGTTAATATTCATATTTGAAAACTTAAATTTCAAAAGAAGCACATTTGTGTGATAAATAAAATAATATAAAAAGTCAGTGCAAATGATGCAGCTGATCACATACTTTTCTGTCAAAATTTGGTGACAATTTGCTTGTGCTGATTGTTGACTTTCATAGTAGAGACAAACTGCTCATAAATGTAGGTTGATGCAAACAACACAAACATCTTTCTGGCAAATTTTTGTTCTGAAAACCTTTGGTGGGCCACATAAATACCCTTGGTGGACTGCATGCGGCCTGTGGGCTCTAGTTTGCCCACCCTGGCACTAAATAAAGTTTGCCCCATCTGAGCCACCTCGTTATCAAGTTAAGTAACGTCTGAGTGTTACCACAGATCCAGATGGACCAATGATAATGGCAATGATAATGGCACAGATAGTTTGGCAATGCTGGATGATGAATGACTGGCTTCTGCTCTTATGGTGCTGAAATTTCAGAAAGTAGAGATTGGTCCATTTAGGATTTCCTGAATATATTTACAGTGGATGCAGGTGCAAGTTGGCATAGAGAGGGTTTGGGATGTAATCAGATATTTATGTTTTGTATGAATTAATACATGATAGAACCCTTAAGAGAAAAATCTCTTAAAATATATTGTATGTTGTTTACTATTGTAATACACACTGAATAATGTTGTACTTTGTGATAGTATAGCATGTTGTTGTTGTTTTAGGGTTTAGTGCCATTTTTCAGCACAAGATATGATATACATGGTGGTCAGTGTAAATGGTGGAGGATCAACAGAAAGAATCATCAACCCACGAAAAGCTACTGGCAAGCTTTCTCACATAACCACATTGGCTGAGCCCAAGACTTGAAACCACACAGACAGAGATGAGATGGAAATGATCTGTAATGGTGAGTACAGTAGTAGTATAGTATGTAATAGTATATTGTAAAGTCCGTATATAATAAATAGTCTAACTCTTTCTTTTATTTTCCAGCAACAATGTTACCTGCATCTATTACACAATATACTTTTATATCTCTCCTGAATAGTTACAGTGAGGAAACATTGTATACATTGACATCTCTCCTGGACAGTGTTATGATGGGGAACCACTATATATGGTAAATAATGTATTTCTATTTCTTCACTGTTCCAGCTTCTACTTTACTTACAAGAGTTCTCACAGAAGATGATTGCTAGGACACATGAGATTGAAAAGGAAGTGGAAAATCTTGTTCATGAAGCCAAGGTTGTATTTCACTGCATTCACTGACTTTGTCTTTCACTGCATTCACTGACATTATCTTTCACGGCATTCACTGATTTTATCTTTCACTGCATTCACTGTTTTTATCTTTCACTGGATTCACTGACTTTGTCTTTCACAGCATTCACTGATTTTATCTTTCACTGCATTCACTGACTGTCTATCAGTACTTACACTGATTTTCTCTCACTGCATTCACTGACTGTCTATAAGTACTTACACTGATTTTGTTTCTCACTGCCATTTCTATGTACACTGAAAATTAGCAAAACCTTAAATCTAACAGTCCATCAAAATCACAGAAACATTATTTACTCATGAAAATGATTTACTTGTAAAAATCAGAAAAAGTTCTCAGTACTGTTGGCTGCCTAGTCATTTTTTGTGATAATGATAAGAATAGGGTAGATAAAGGCATGATAATGATAAGAATAGGGTAGATAAAGGCATGATAATGATAAGAATTGGGTAGATAAAAGCATGATAATGATAAGAATAGGGTAGATAAAGGCATGATAATGATAATAGGGTAGATAAAGGCATGATAATGATAATAATATGGTAGATAAAGGCATGATAATGATAAGAATATGGTAGATAAAGGCATGATAATGATAAGAATAGGATAGATAAAGGCATGATAATGATAAGAATAGGATAGATAAAGGCATGATTATGATAAGAATAGGATAAAGGCATGATAATGATAAGAATAGGTAGATAAAGGCATGATAATGATAAGAATAGGGTAGATAAAGGTATGATAATGATAAGAATAGGGTAGATAAAGGCATGATAATGATAAGAATAGGTAGATAAAGGCATGATAATGATAAGAATAGGGTAGATAAAGGCATGATAATGATAAGAATAGGGTAGATAAAAGCATGATAATGATAAGAATAGGGTAGATAAAGGCATGATAATGATAATAGGGTGGATAAAGGCATGATAATGATAATAATAGGTAGATAAAGGCATGATAATGATAAGAATATGGTAGATAAAGGCATGATAATGATAATAATAGGGTAGATAAAGGCATGATAAGAATAGGATAGATAAAGGCATGATTATGATAAGAATAGGATAAAGGCACGATAATGATAAGAATAGGTAGATAAAGGCATGATAATGATAAGAATAGGGTAGATAAAGACATGATAATGATAAGAATAGGGTAGATAAAGGCATGATAATGATAAGAATAGGGTAGATAAAGGCATGATAATGATAATAGGGTGGATAAAGCCATGATAATGATATGAATAGGGTAGATAAAGGCATGATAATGATAAGAATAGGGTAGATAAAGGCATGATAATGATAAGAATAGGGTAGATAAAGGCATGATAAGAATAGGATAGATAAAGGCATGATTATGATAAGAATAGGATAAAGGCACGATAATGATAAGAATAGGTAGATAAAGGCATGATAATGATAAGAATAGGGTAGATAAAGGCATGATAATGATAATAGGATATATAAAGGCATGATAATGATAAGAATAGGGTAGATAAAAGCATGATAATGATAAGAATAGGGTGGATAAAGGCATGATAATGATAATAGGGTAGATAAAGGCATTATAATGAGAATAATAAGGTAGATAAAGGCATGATAATGATAAGAATAGGGTAGATAAAGGCATGATAATGATCAGAATAGGATAGATAAAGGCATGATAATGATAAGAATAGGATAGATAAAGGCATGATTATGATAAGAATAGGATAAAAGCATGATAATGATAAGAATAGGTAGATAAAGGCATTATAATGATAAGAATAGGGTAGATAAAGGCATGATAATGATAAGAATAGGGTAGATAAAGGCATGATAATGATAAGAATAGGATAGATAAAGGCATGATAATGATAATAGGGTGGATAAAGGCATGATAATGATAAGAATAGGATAGATAAAGGCATGATAATGATAAGAATATGGTAGATAAAAGCATGATAATGATAAGAATAGGGTAGATAAAGGCATGATAATGATAAGAATAGGGTAGATAAAGGCATGATAATGATAAGAATAGGGTAGATAAAGGCATGATAATGATAAGAATAGGGTAGATAAAGGCATGATAATGATAAGAATAGGATAGATAAAGGCATGATAATGATAAGAATAGATAAAGGCATGATAATGATAAGAATAGGTAGATAAAGGCATGATAATGATAAGAATAGGGTAGATAAAGGCATGATAATGATAAGAATAGGGTAGAGAAAGGCATGATAATGATAAGAATAGGGTAGATAAAAGCATGATAATGATAAGAATATGGTAGATAAAGGCATGATAATGATAAGAATAGGGTAGATAAAGGCATGATAATGATAAGAATAGATAAAAGCATGATAATGATAAGAATAGGGTAGATAAAGGCATGATTATGATAAGAATAGGATAGATAAAGGCATGATAATGATAAGAATAGATAAAGGCATGATAATGATAAGAATAGGTAGATAAAGGCATGATAATGATAAGAATAGGATAGATAAAGGCATGATAATGATAAGAATAGGATAGATAAAGGCATGATTATGATAAGAATAGGATAAAGGCATGATAATGATAAGAATAGGTAGATAAACGCATGATAATTATAAGAATAGGCAGATAAAGGGATGATAATGATAAGAATAGGGTAGATAAAGGCAGTCAAAGCTTCGTGTCAATCATATTCAATATAGTGACTTAAACTATTATATTAATAAGTGTATTTTATCAAGCTGTCAAAATATGAGGAATGAAAATTAGACAACATGGAACAGTAAACCCATTATTGGAGAGAGTGTCATCATTCATATAGAACAAGTCAAGAGAGAGGAGGTTGTTTTGTGTCAATTCTGTTGTGGGAGATATGAAACTGTCAGTAGTTTGCCCAGCCTCTGTGAAATGATCATGAACAATTCATGAAATGGTATCAACTGTTCAAGAATTATTCATGAACTGGCATCAACCCTTCAAGAATCATTCATGAACTGGCATCTGTTCAATAATTATTCATGAACTGGTGTAAACTGTTCAAAAATTATTCATGAACTGGCATCATCTGTTCAAGAATCACTCATGAACTGGCATCCACTGTTCAAAAATTATTCATAAAATGGATCCTTGAAAGTTTGCAAACTGTTCTTGAGTAGTTCATGAAACTGTTCAAGTAAATTTAACTAAATATTCTCATCTGTCATTCCATTTATTTGAGGGTTATCCTCTTTGCAAAACCATTTGCATGCTCTTTTTTTGGGGGGGGAGACAATGAGGTTCAGCTGCTTAAATTGCACACATATATTGACTGATTAACAGAGTATGTAGTTTATGAAAATAATGGACAAAAATGTTAGTCATTGAAAGCTTTTATAGCAAGTTGTTGTTGTTATAGGGTTGAATGCCATTTTTCAGCACAAGATATACTATACATGGTGACCAGTATTAATGGTGGAGGAAGAACCCAGGAAAGAACCATTGTCCCTCGAGAAGCAACCGGCAAGCTTTCTCAGATGTGACCGATATTTGAATTTTCTAAGAATGTGACCTATACTCAAATTCGTGGATTTTTCATGTACCTCAACAGTACATAACACATTGTGGACTGTACTACACCGTGTCCATTTTCAGTTTACTAGTGTATTTCAGTTTTTGTCTTTTTTTTAAACCAGAATTTCAAGTATTTATTTTCTTTTGGTATAAATCATATTTACCTTTGACTGATCACCTTGCCGATTTCACTTGTATGCAGAATTTATCTTTGTCCCCCCCCCCCCTTATCTTGAAATCGGTTTATGTCAGCAATATCATTTTGGTTACTTTAAATTGATGCATGATGGTCTATGCCATCATTTTGACTGGTCTTTTTTCCCTACATATTGAGAATTAGTCGGCGTTTTGGATTTCATGGAGTATTCCAGTTTTGTGTTGTGTATATCCATATAAATTGTGTTGGATTCTTTTGGATTTATTGAATCATGGACTGGTTTGTGTGTGTAGCGTGTGTGTGTAATTTAGATTTATAACATAGATTTAACAACAAATCAGTCATATTGCTATGATGCCTGCAGTGTGACAGTTTATAGTGATGTTTAGCACTGTGGCATCATGCCGCAGACATGTAGCATGATGTCCCACCCAGTCATATTATCCTGACACCAGGCCGACCAGTCCGAACACAAAACTCTTGATGTTGAGCACTAAGCGAGGCAGCTGTTGGTACTATTTATTTAAGTCTTAGATATGACTCAGCTGGTGTTCGAACTCAGCTGGTGTTCGAACCTGTGAGCTCTCGTATACGAGGCAAACTCTCTACCACTTAAGCCACTGGAGGGGTCATGTGTCTTTGTGGACCTAATATTATAAAATTTTTGGATATTGTGTTTATAACATTTAGTGGAAAGAAACTGATAACTTTAAAGCCTGGATAGGGGCTTTCAAATTTAAATCAAACTTTCATGTAAGCTATGTAGGAAACGTCATAACCAACATGGGAATTTCAACTCATAAAAGCCATATAAAATCATTGCAAAACATTGTTTAAGTTCTGGTTACCATATATCCATTATTTCAGTGTTTGCAATGAAAGCCTCTTCTTCGTCAGACATCTCCCCCAAATACAACATTATTACGTCCATAATCTTGCCACATTGTTTGGTCTAGAAATTTTTTTTGGGGACTGGAAAAGGTCTGGAATCCTTTTTCAAATTTGTGGCTGGAACCCTGCTAAGTGAGCTGAATGTAGTGCAATGTAGTTGAACATTTTCAATATCCATATAGTAGATAATTATGAAAACAAGTTGGATTTCACAAATCTATGGTAAGTGGCAATTGAGGCAAATCATGCACATGTAAAGCATGCTTTTAGACAACTTTCTTGAAAAAAATCCACTGTCTGTGTTAAACAGGTGTCTGATATATATGAAGGGCATTTCATCAGTGAGGTGTTTACTTAGACAGGTTTGACAGTTAAAATGTATTCACTTCCATGTACACAATAAAGTACACTCATTGCAATGCTGATATAGCAAACAATCACATGCAACAAGTTTGTTTTTCAGTTTCCAGCAAATGATAGCATCAAATCCAATCAAATGAGTAAAGAGTATTTTTTAAGTCCCTTGGATTTCTTATTTAAAAATGAAGTTCACTATTTTATTCCTCTGATTCCATTTGATCTCTCCACAGTCTTTATTAAGAAAGTAGAATATTTGGTCTAAGTTGTAAATTACAATGTCAGATAATAATGTCCTTTTCTTTTTCTAGTTGACAGATGTGAGGGTTAGCAGCGTGATCAATGATTTTATCATGCTTGCCAATACACAATTTGTGGAGAATGTAAGCAATATTATTGTATTAAAAAATCTTGTGTAATACTCAATATATGTATTTAAAGTTAAATCATGGTTCTATGATTGAACATTTATTCTGTATGTGTACATGATAGGTATGATAAAAGTGATATTTATGGAAGTTTAAAGAATCTTTCTTCAACTGAAATGTAAAGTTTAAACAAGAATGATTGAATATATGAAACATGACAAGTACCTTGCCTTAGACTGCATACTGTCTTATTCAGATTTTGCATAACATTTTTTATTTTATTTACATATTTGAAGATATTATATGTATTCCTACTTATTTCCAATTGAGGACACAAAAAACTTTTAACTAATCACTTCTGCGAAAACAATTGTAACTTGACAGGATTTAGGACTGCTGTCATGAGATTGGGTTGGGGGTATCTGTTAATGGTGATATTTGTTTAAATAATTGAGAGGGGGCGATACATTGATTTAGGAGTGTGTTTGAGATTTGGATTTTTCTTAACATAGATGAGTAAATGACAAAGAATCAATATCATATATGCAGGAAGCACAATATGATCTTGTACTTATCTGTTTTTAATAGAGAGTGTACGATGAAGATGTCAGTCATGAAGAAGTAGTTCAGGAAGAGAAGAAAACAGAAGTACAGGTAAACAGCAGAGTTATGTCCCTTTGTAGATGTTATTTCTCTCCATGTTTAATACTAAGTTGGTTTTCAGAACTTGTGTGAAAACTTGTATACATTTAGGGTTTGGATTGCTGGGACAGTACCCTAAGAGTTTTAGCAATTTAAATGGAAAAATGCCAAATATGCTAATACATTGAATATAGTCTATATAAATACATTCCTATTTTAGTTTTGTTTTATGTTTGAGGAAAGTTGCTTTACCTTGTCGGAATAGGGCAAAATCATGAGAAACGAGAAGAAATGAATAGAGATTGCATTCTGTAATGGCAAAATAACTGTTGGACAACTGGACAACTTAATAAAATTCTCTTTGAATTTTATGACCCTATTAAAATCTTAATGTCTGGAGTCATAAAAACTGCGGCATGAATTTATTATTAGCATTGGATGGTAATATAGAAAATAGGTAACGATTTCTGCAATTGTTGATAGGTACATGTCAAAGATAAATTATTTCATTCTGCTACCTTTTAGGTTAAATGTGGGAGATGCTGATTAATTAATCATAGAAGTTAGTCTTAAAATGTATTTAATGATGCAGCATTTGATTATATAGGGTGAAAAGGTATATGTTCATTTGGTGAAATATAGAAGGGAAAGAAAAGGGAGTGGGAAAGAAAGAGAGTGGGAAAGAAGCATACATTTCTTGGCAAGGTAGAGTCACTTTCCTGGATTATTCATACAAGATTTAATCAAAAAGAGGAACTGTACTGACCGAATTGCTTCCTAGCATGACCCGACTTTGAGGTATAATTCCATAAGAGTGCCATTCGTTTCCTCTTTGAACATTTTCTGTTTCACAGTCATCTAGATTCACATGTTACAACAGGAAATTAGCAGTAAATATATCAGTATGCGTCAGAACAAGTTATTCATTTTTATTTTGATTCAAGAAAATATTTTTTGCCTGTCATTTTTTAAGTTTGTTGCTACTGGTAGATGTTTAGTTTTTGCTTGTGAAAGTTTACAAGCTTCCAAAGTGTTTGACATATAATGTAGTAGCACAGATTGATGTTATGAATTGAGGATATTTATGGCAAGGTAAAATACTATAAATTTAAGGACATTTGCCCATTATCAAAAGAGACATCCCTCTTTTAGAAGCTTTAAACCCTAATCCCTTGGTGATATAGAAGTATTGTAGGAAGTATTAAAATAAACTTGGTTATTTTGTTTTGGATTATGGCAGTTTCTTTGCTTTCTGTGTAATATAGAATGAGGCAGAAATTATGTCAAAGTTCTAAAAAGAAAACAATGGGAAGGAATGTTTAAAACACATTTAAGACATCAAGAATAAATTTTAAATAAATGTAGCTGAAAAGGGACGAACATAATGTGAGTAATTGTTTGCCAATAATCCATTTCAAGATAGGTATATAATTATGGCCATTTTCATAACGTCATCGTAGATAGCTTACCGTTATCCAGGCTGATATATGTATCTAATTAGGATCATTTCCATACGCCATTGTAGATAGCTTACCAATTATCCAGTCAGTGCCAAAGTTATAAATTATACAGTCCACTGACTGCTTGGTTCTGGCCATGAATATATCCTTGCACTGAATGACCCCAAACTATAATGTGATAGTTATTTTCGTTATCCCTGTTGTGGAGGGGACCTGTTTAGGGGCTTCTTTTCGATTGCAGATTAGCTTCTCTTTAACATATAGGATATTGTAGAGACATATGTCTAAAAGTAATGGATTTAATTCAATCAAGTTGGAACGTTTTGCTGCAGATCTTTATCTAGATCAGTTTATCTTTTGCTACATGTTAAGGAGATTATACTCATATTTAATGCATATTTCAAATCTTATTAACGATCTCAATATTACTCTTATGTGAGACCACTCCATTGGCCTAATGGTTAGATCATCCACTTCAGATGTGGGAGATTGCAAGTTTGAACCCTGGCCATATTTTACCAAAGACTTGTATAAAATGGTACTACCAGCTGCCTTGCTTGTTGCTCAGCATTAAGAGGTTAGTGTTAGGACTTTTCAGCCAGGTGTCAAGATAATGTGACTGGGTGGGCCATCATGCTATATGTCTGCAGCATGATGATCCAATGCTAGACATTACTAGAAACTGCCACACAGCAGACATTGTAGTGATATGACTGATTTAAAAAAGAAAGAAGCTTTGCTAAAAATCCAAAACACACACACACACGTGAAGATTATAGAGTAATGGAATTTATACCTTGATTCAGTTTTGAAATCTAAACAATGAGGTAATTTGGGATATATTTCCATGATTTCTGTTTGTTACATCTCTAACCACGTACTGACTGCAGCAACACTAAATAAACAATTGACTGCGCATTTTTCTTTCTGTCTGTCTCCTCCATCTACCTGCCCGTGAGAAAATAGCTCCTTTTTAAAACGGAGCATGTTTGCATGTCATGAATATCATTTTTCCAGACACAAAAGCCCAATGCAGACATATTGACTCATAGATATTGACGTAAAATAAAACCGGTTGAAGCTTGGATTTCAGTCTAAAATCCATAAAACTCCTGAATATTTTCTTCATTTTGTTATAGGAAAAGTCTAAAGAACAGAGAGAAGCAGAGTTGATTTCCAAAGTTACAGAGGCTGTGAAACTTGGAGTGGAAGTAATTGATCAGTTTTTTGATAAACTTGACGCCAATGTTGCCAACTCGGATTCTGAGGATGAGGATGGTACAGCATATAAAGTAGATCCCATCTTTGAGGCAAAGGCAAGTGAGAGTGAAATTTATAAAATGTGATAGATTTAACATGAATACAGTCTACATACTCTTAAATACAGGCACTTGTTTCATAAAGTGTATTAGATTCGTCTTTAATTATTCTCGACATGCTCTCACATACTAGCAAGTGTGAATGAAACTTGTCTCATATAACGTAATAGATTCAGCATTAATTATTCTGTACATGCTCTCACATACTAGCAAGTGTGAGTGAAACTTGTCTCATATAATGTGATAGATTTAGCATTAATTTCTCTATACACTAATACACCAGCAAGTGAAAGTGAAACATTTCTAATTTTTAGAAATCCCTCATTTAGTTGAATGCTCTATTATCAACTGTTACAGATTAAATTTGTCTGAAAATATATTGGGTGGTTGGAATTAGTTATGATTAATATTTTAAAAATAAAATATAGTTAAATGCTGCTTACAAAACCTTTGCAACATTATTGTTTTTGAAAAGACATTGTGCTGTCAGAAATTATATATTTTTAAAAAAATAATTGAATCACCTTTTCAGCTCTTATAGGAAAAAATAATAGTCTGACTTTGAGAAGAATTTAAACATTTTGTAATATTATTATTTGAAGTATTTACAACATGTGCAATGGGAGCAACACATTTTGTATGATAGCTGGGTAGGACAGACACAGACACACAAACTTGTACAGATATATCATGATTAAAGAGGAAATAACCCCATTCTACTGTTCATATACTGGGATAGACAGACACACAAACGGGTACAGTGATTGCATAATTCAAGAGGAAATAACTCCATTCTTCTGTTCATATGGCCATACACCACAATTAATTTTATTACATATATTTCTCAGTGCTGACCTTTGTGTGATAATCAATACAAATCATATGTTAATCTAAAATACCTCCAAAGATGACTTCACGATGAAATTCTTGTCAAGGGTTCACCGGCATTTTTTTGAGTGGCTGCACTGTAAACAGAGCAGCATGTACACAGAACACTGATTTCACTCCCAGATCATCACTAAAGCCTAATTACACAGTGTGCACTGCCGCCAAATTACACAGACAACCACTATTAGAGCTCCTATTCTCAAGAATAAACACTTAACTGTAAATCCATACCAAAGATGCATCAATATAACTCTTCTATCACCACCAAATGGAGAGAGGAAAAAATGTTCTAAAAATAGACTAGAACTACATTCGTGGGTAGTGAACTTTAAGTATTAATTGTGATGCGAATCCATATGCTGGGATAGACAGACACACACAAACTGGTAGAGTTTGAGCATTATTAAAGGGGAAATAACTCCATTCTACTGTTCAACATGCAGAATAACTCTGTCTTAATCAGTAAGATCAAAGAAATCTTAAGATCATATTTTATTTGTTATTTCTAATTTTATTTGTTTAATTGCAGGATCCATATTTGAACAGACCACTTCCATATCTGATTGGTACTCCAGATTTCATCAAGGATGACAATGTGGGGCTCATTGACATATCAGGTCTGTAAATATAACCAACTTTTCTCAGAAACTGTTGATGGAAGACACAAATGTACTTGTACCTCTTGATATCTATAGATTTCACTATTTTGTTAACATCAAGCAAAGGGCGGACATAAGTGCCTCATTTTACATAAACTCTTGATGTTATCAATGGTGAAACCTGTCCTATCACTTAACCTTAAAGAAAATTAAATTATTTTGCAGTTAGCATTTACTTTGTTGTTAATGTTTTAATTTGTAAAGACCTATAGTGTCTGATACATTAAAATTGCAATTATCTCCACATCTCTGATAGTGTTGGATATAATAGTTATGGTACAGTCATTGTGAATATTACAATTATATATATGATTAGTACATGTGATCAACTCAGGCTGTTACTGGTATAGTCATTACACCAGATAGACACAAACTCATTACACATGATCTATTGAAACTGTTACTGGTATAAACATTACACCAGATAGACACAAACTCATTACACATGATCTATTTAAACTGTTACTGGTATAGTCATTACACCAGATAGACACAAACTCATTACACATAATCTATTTAAACTGTTACTGGTATAGTCATTACACCAGATAGACACAAACTCATTACACATGATCTATTGAAACTGTTACTGGTATAGTCATTACACCAGATAGACACAAACTCATTACACATGATCTATTGAAACTGTTACTGGTATAGTCATTACACCAGATAGACACAAACTCATTACACATGATCTATTGAAACTGTTACTGGTATAGTCATTACACCAGATAGACACAAACACATTACACATGATCTATTGAAACTGTTACTGGTATAGTCATTACACCAGATAGACACAAACACATTACACATGATCTATTGAAACTGTTACTGGTATAGTCATTACACCAGATAGACACAAACTCATTAAACATGATCATTTGGTATAATCAATACACTTGATTGACTCTATCTTTTACCAGTATAGTCAATACTCTTGATAGACTCAAACTGTTAATGGTATAGTCATTACACTTGATAGACTCAAACTGTTACCAGTATAGTCAGTACACTTGATAGACTCAAACTGTTACTGGTATAGTCATTACACTTGATAGACTCAAACTGTTAATGGTATAGTCATTACACTTGATAGACTCAAACTGTTAATGGTATAGTCATTACACTTGATAGACTCAAACTGTTACCAGTATAGTCATTACACTTGATAGACTCAAACTGTTAATGGTATAGTCAGTACACTTGATAGACTCAAACTGTGAATGGTATAGTCAGTACACTTGATAGACTCAAACTGTTACTGGTATAGTCAATACTCTTGATAGACTCAAACTGTTACCAGTATAGTCAGTACACCTGATAGACTCAAACTGTTAATGGTATAGTCATTACACTTGATAGACTCAAACTGTTACTGGTATAGTCATTACACTTGATAGACTCAAACTGTTAATGGTATAGTCATTACACTTGATAGACTCAAACTGTTACTGGTATAGTCATTACACTTGATAGACTCAAACTGTTAATGGTATAGTCAGTACACTTGATAGACTCAAACTGTGAATGGTATAGTCAGTACACTTGATAGACTCAAACTGTTACTGGTATAGTCATTACACTTGGTAGACTCAATCTGTTAATGGTATAGTCATTACACCAGATAGACTCAAACTATTACTGGTATAGTCATTACACTTGATAGACTCAAACTGTTAATGGTATAGTCAGTACACTTGATAGACTCAAGCTGTGAATGGTATAGTCAGTACACTTGATAGACTCAAACTGTTACTGGTATAGTCAATACTCTTGATAGACTCAAACTGTTACCAGTATAGTCAGTACACCTGATAGACTCAAACTGTTAATGGTATAGTCATTACACTTGATAGACTCAAACTGTTAATGGTATAGTCAGTACTCATGATAGACTCAAACTGTTACTGGTATAGTCATTACACTTGATAGACTCAAATTGTTACCTGTATAGTCAGTACACTTGATAGACTCAATCTGTTACTTGTATAGTCAGTACACATGATAGACTCAAACTGTTACTGGTATAGTTATTACACTTGATAGACTCAAACTGTTAATGGTATAGTCAGTACACTTGATAGACTCAAACTGTTACTTGTATAGTCATTACACTTGATAGACTCAAACTGTTAATGGTATAGTCAGTACTCATGATAGACTCAAAGTATTACTGGTATAGTCATTACACGTGATAGACTCAAAGTATTACTGGTATAGTCATTACACTTGATAGACTCAAACTGTTAATGGTGTAGTCAGTACACTTGATAGACTCAAACTGTTACTGGTATAGTCATTACACTTGATAGACTCAAACTGTTAATGGTATAGTCATTACACTTGATAGACTCAAACTGTTACTGGTATAGTCATTACACTTGATAGACTCAAACTGTTAATGGTATAGTCATTACACTTGATAGACTCAAACTGTTACTGGTATAGTCATTACACTTGATAGACTCAAACTGTTAATGGTATAGTCATTACACTTGATAGACTCAAACTGTTAATGGTATAGTCATTACACTTGATAGACTCAAACTGTTAATGGTATAGTCATTACACTTGATAGACTCAAACTGTTACCAGTATAGTCATTACACTTGATAGACTCAAACTGTTAATGGTATAGTCAGTACACTTGATAGACTCAAACTGTTAATGGTATAGTCATTACACTTGATAGACTCAAACTGTTAATGGTATAGTCAGTACTCATGATAGACTCAAACTGTTACTGGTATAGTCATTACACTTGATAGACTCAAATTGTTACCAGTATAGTCAGTACACTTGATAGACTCAAACTGTTACTGGTATAGTCATTACACTTGATAGACTCAAACTTTTAATGGTATAGTCAGTACACTTGATAGACTCAAACTGTTAATGGTATAGTCATTACACTTGATAGACTCAAACTGTTACCAGTATAGTCAGTACACTTGATAGACTCAAACTGTTACTGGTATAGTCAGTACTCATGATAGACTCAAAGTATTACTGGTATAGTCATTACACTTGATAGACTCAAACTGTTACCAGTATAGTTAGTACTCATGATAGACTCAAACTGTTACTGGTATAGTCATTACACTTGATAGACTCAAATTGTTACCAGTATAGTCAGTACACTTGATTGACTCAATCTGTTAATGGTATAGTCATTACACTTGATAGACTCAAACTGTTACTGGTATAGTCATTACACTTGATAGACTCAAACTGTTAATGGTATAGTCAGTACACTTGATAGACTCAAACTGTGAATGGTATAGTCAGTACACTTGATAGACTCAAACTGTTACTGGTATAGTCAATACTCTTGATAGACTCAAACTGTTACCAGTATAGTCAGTACACCTGATAGACTCAAACTGTTAATGGTATAGTCATTACACTTGATAGACTCAAACTGTTAATGGTATAGTCAGTACTCATGATAGACTCAAACTGTTACTGGTATAGTCATTACACTTGATAGACTCAAATTGTTACCAGTATTGTCAGTACACTTGGTAGACTCAATCTGTTACTGGTATAGTCAGTACACATGATAGACTCAAACTGTTACTGGTATAGTCATTACACTTGATCGACTCAAACTGTTAATGGTATAGTCATTACACTTGATAGACTCAAACTGTTAATGGTATAGTCATTACACTTGATAGACTCAAACTGTTAATGGTATAGTCATTACACTTGATAGACTCAAACTGTTAATGGTATAGTCAGTACTCATGATAGACTCAAAGTATTACTGGTATAGTCATTACACTTGATAGACTCAAACTGTTAATGGTATAGTCATTACACTTGATAGACTCAAACTGTTAATGGTATAGTCAGTACACTTGATAGACTCAAACTGTTAATGGTATAGTCATTACACTTGATAGACTCTAATTGTTACCAGTATAGTCAGTACACTTGATAGACTCAAAGTATTACTGGTATAGTCATTACACTTGATAGACTCAAACTGTTAATGGTATAGTCATTACACTTGATAGACTCAAAGTATTACTGGTATAGTCATTCCACTTGATAGACTCAAACTGTTACTGGTATAGTCATTACACTTGACAGACTCAAAGTATTACTGGTATAGTCATTACACTTGATAGACTCAAACTGTTAATGGTATAGTCATTACACTTGATAGACTCAAATTGTTACCAGTATAGTCAGTACACTTGGTAGACAAAATCTGTTACTGGTGTAGTCAGTACACTTGATAGACTAAAACTGTTAATGGTATAGTCATTACACTTGATAGACTCAAAGTATTACTGGTATAGTCATTACACTTGATAGACTAAAACTGTTAATGGTATAGTCATTACACTTGATAGACTCAAACTGTTACCAGTATAGTCATTACACTTGATAGACTCAAAGTATTACTGGTATAGTCATTACACTTGATAGACTCAAACTGTTAATGGTATAGTCATTACACTTGATAGACTCAAATTGTTACCAGTATAGTCAGTACACTTGGTAGACTCAATCTGTTACTGGTATAGTCAGTACACTTGATAGACTCAAACTGTTACCAGTATAGTCAGTACACTTGATAGACTCAAACTGTTAATGGTATAGTCATTACACTTGATAGACTCAAACTGTTAATGGTATAGTCATTACACTTGATAGACTCAAACTGTTACTGGTATAGTCATTACACTTGATAGACTCAAACTGTTAATGGTATAGTCATTACACTTGATAGACTCAAAACTGTTAATGGTATAGTCATTACACTTGATAGACTCAAAGTATTACTGGTATAGTCATTACACTTGATAGACTCAAACTGTTACTGGTATAGTCATTACACTTGATAGACTCAAACTGTTAATGGTATAGTCAGTACACTTGATAGACTCAAACTGTTAATGGTATAGTCATTACACTTGATAGACTCAAACTGTTACCAGTATAGTCATTACACTCGATAGACTCAAACTGTAAATGGTATAGTCAGTACACTTGATAGACTCAAAGTATTACTGGTATAGTCATTATATATATATATATATATATATATATATATATATATATATATATATATATATATATATATATATATATATATATATATATACACACACACAATACAGTACATATAACATACAGTACTTAGATATTATGGATGTATATATGAGCACACATTGTTTTCTTATTGTCATGTTCTGAAATCTGGTAACATACTTGGACAGCAAGCTAATTGGTCACATTTTTTTCTCTGTGTAGGTGTACAATTTGATATCTTGGACAGCAAGCTAATTGGTTACATTTTTCTCTGTGTATGTGTATAGTTTGATATCTTGGACAAGCTAATTGGTCACATTATTCTCTGTGTATGTGTACAATTTGATATCTTGGACAGCAAACTAATTGGTCAAATTTTTCTCTGTGAATGTGTACAATTTTGATATCTTGGACAACAAGCTGATTGGTCACATCATTCTCTGTGTATGTGTACAGTTTGATATTTTTGACAGCAAGCTAATTGGTCACATTTTTCTCTGTATGTGTACAATTTGATATCTTGGACAGCAAGCTAATTGGTCACATTTTACTCTGTGTATGTGTACAATTTGATATCTAGGACAGCAAGCTAATTGGTCACATCATTCTCTATGTATATGTACAGTTTGATATCTTGGACAGCAAGCTAATTGGTCACATTATTCTCAGTGTATAATGTACAGTTTTATATCTTGGACAGCAAGCTGATTGGTCAGATTTTTCTCTGTGTATGTGTACAATTTGATATTTTGGACAGCAAGCTAATTGGTCATATTATATTCTGTGTATGTGTACAATTTGATCTCTTGGACAGCAAGCTAATTGGTCAAATTTTACTCTGTGTATGTGTACAGTTTGATATCTTGGACAGGAAGTTAATTGGTCACATTGTTGTTGTATGTGTATATATACTGTATGGTACATTTGCATGGCAGTCCCATTGGCCACAGGTTATTCTTTGTGTACTGTCTGATATCATTACTACAAAACTCATGGCTACTTTTGATTTTATGCCATTGTCTGAGATCATGGGCAGCAAGCAAGCTCATTTTTCAAATGCCAGAACAGTCTGTCAATTTGAGACATCTTGTAGTACATGTACAGTAATATATAATTCCTGTCTCTTTTCCGATACGGTATATTTAGCTTGCTACTGTTTGGATCCTATCTGAGAGGTCAAATATTAAAATACCTCTAACCTCTAAAATACCTCTACCTCTACCTCTAAAATACCTCAAACTGTCTTCAACAGAGTTCTGCCCAGTCAAATAAGTATTTTTGTAGATCTATGCATGTATGAAAATCTAACAATGTCTTTGATAGATTAATTATCCATCTGACTTAAATCAACTACCAAGGTACAGGTACATATCAAAGTACCTCTCAGAGTAATTAATTACAGGTACATATCAAAGTACCTCTCAGAGTAACTGATTACAGGTACATATCAAAGTACCTATCAAAGTAATTAATTACAGGTACATATCAAAGTACCTCTCAGAGTAACTAATTACAGGTACATATCAAAGTACCTGTCAAAGTAATTAATTACAGGTACATATCAAAGTACCTCTCAGAGTAACTAATTACAGGTACATATCAAAGTACCTGTCAAAGTAATTAATTACAGGTACATATCAAAGTACCTCTCAGAGTAACTAATTACAGGTACATATCAAAGTACCTGTCAAAGTAATTAATTACAGGTACATATCAAAGTACCTCTCAGAGTAACTAATTACAGGTACATATCAAAGTACCTGTCAAAGTAATTAATTACAGGTACATATCAAAGTACCTCTCAGAGTAACTAATTACAGGTACATATCAAAGTACCTGTCAAAGTAATTAATTACAGGTACCTATCAAACTAATTAATTACAGGTACCTATCAAAGTACCTATCAAATTAATTAATTACAGGTACCTATCAAAGTACCCATTAAACTAATTAATTGCTTGGCCATATACATGTCAAACAGCCCTGCTTTATGCATGTAATAAATATTATTTTTCCATTCCTTCTTTGTATGATATACCCAGTGTGACATACTGTATATTGTTAGAGGGGAATAATGGAATCAGTGTTTTTTCCTGGTATTCAAACCCATGCTCTTTACAAGAATGTTTTAAGAAAAGAATTATGTTAATACACAGTAGCTGACAGTGTATTTAATAATTGTAGGTTTCTTTTTCATTGTTTTGTATATTGTTTTTGAGATGCCTACACTAAATCAGCACTGTATAGCAAGAATGTTTTTGACAGCACCACAGATGCCTACACTAAATCAGTACTGTATAGCAAGAATGTTTTTGATGTTCCATTTAATATGCTGATCCTTTTCCTCTGTCTGTATTTCATCTCAATGAAACAAATTTTCCATTTTCCAGATGAAGAGGAGGAGAGTGACCATGGCAGTCTGAGTGAGAGCGAGCCTGAGGTGGACAAAAAGGACCAGTCTGAATCGGAGGTGATACAACATTACTCACTCCAAAGTTAGAGGCAGTATAATCTTGTTGTTGACTGTGTGCATGCTTGCTTTTGTCAAGGGGCATAATTCATTAAACATCAAAAATGGGATTTCAAATTTTATGATCCAGTTTAAGTTTGGGGTACTTTCCACATCTTCATATGCCATAAAACTGGACAATATGTTCACCTGTCAAAACAGACTTTGAGGAAAAGATTTGTACATAGGTTCACCATTACAGCTTGCTCATGTATAATTTTAACATGATTCTAGAAGCTACACGGTGCTGCTTTGAACCCCATGACCAAAGTAAAAACCATTGTAAGGTAATTGGTATTTCAAACATATGACAATCAGGGTTGAAAGAAAACCATTTATTGTAATTGGCTTATCAGATGTATGACACTTTGGGTTGAAATTAATCTATTGTATTGTAATTGGTTTATCAGATGTATGACACTTTGGGTTGAAATTTACCCATTGTATTGTAATTGGTTTATCAGATTTATGACACTGTGGGTTGAATGAATCCATTGTATTGTAATTGGTTTATCAGATGCATGACACTTTGGGTTGAAATTAATCTATTGTATTGTAATTGGTTTATCAGATGTATGACACTTTGGGTTGAAATTAACCCGTTTTATTGTAATTGGTTTATCAGATGTATGACACTTTGGGTTGAAATAAACCCATTGTATTGTAATTGGTTTATCAGATGTATGACACTATAGGTTAAAGGTCAGTCAAGTGCTTCACAATCTGGGTTGATGGTAAACAATATGTAGCTTAGCATTTCTTAATGACCTCATTAAAGCATTATTATTTTGAAAATATATCATTCTTGCTGTACTGATTCAGTTCATGTGTGGTTTCCACTATTCCATGGGTTGATTTGTATTGTTTTTCTCAATATGCCATGGTCAAGTGGTGATGTAGCCCATGCTTAAAAGTAAGGGAAGCTTAGTTTTGATAGCAATGAAAACTAAGGGAAACTTAGTTTTGATTGCAATGAAAAGTAAGGGAAACTTAGTTTTGATCGCAATGAAAAGTAACGGAAACTTAGTTTTGATAGCAATGAAAAGTAAGGGAAGCTTAGTTTTGATAGCAATGAAAAGTAAGGGAAGCTTAGTTTTGATAGCAATGAAAATAAGGGAAACTTAGTTTTGATAGCAATGAAAAGTAAGGGAAACTTAGTTTTGATAGCAATGAAAAGTAAGGGAAACTTAAATTTGATAGCAATGAAAAGTAAGGGAAACTTAGTTTTGATAGCAATGAAAAGTAAGGGAAACTTAGTTTTGATAGCAATGAAAAGTAAGGGAAACTTAGTTTTGATAGCAATGAAAAGTAAGGGAAACTTAGTTTTGATAGCAATGAAAAGTAATGAAAACTTAGTTTTGATAGCAATGAAAATAAGGGAAACTTAGTTTTGATAGCAATGAAAAGTAAGGGAAACTTAGTTTTGATAGCATGAAAAGTAAGGGAAACTTAGTTTTGATAGCAATGAAAAGTAAGGGAAACTTAGTTTTGATAGCAATGAAAAGTAAGGGAAACTTAGTTTTGATAGCAATGAAAAGTAATGGAAACTTAGTTTTGATAGCAATGAAAAGTAATGGAAACTTAGTTTTGATAGCAATGAAAATAAGGGAAACTTAGTTTTGATAGCAATGAAAATAAGGGAAACTTAGTTTTGATAGCAATGAAAAGTAAGGGAAACTTAGTTTTGATAGCATGAAAAGTAAGGGAAACTTAGTTTTGATAGCAAGGAAAAGTAAGGGAAACTTAGTTTTGATAGCAATGATAAGTAAGGGAAACTTAGTTTTGATAGTAATGAAAAAGTAAGGGAAGCTTAGTTTTGATAGCATGAAAAGTAAGGGAAACTTAGTTTTGATAGCAAGGAAAAGTAAGGGAAACTTAGTTTTGATAGCAATGATAAGTAAGGGAAACTTAGTTTTGATAGTAATGAAAAAGTAAGGGAAGCTTAGTTTTTATAGCCATGAAAAGTAAGGGAAACTTAGTTTTGATAGCAATGAAAAGTAAGGGAAACTTAGTTTTGATAGCAATGAAAAGTAAGGGAAACTTAGTTTTGATAGCAATGAAAAGTAAGGGAAACTTAGTTTTGATAGCAATGAAAAGTAAGGGAAACTTAGTTTTGATAGCAATGAAAAGTAATGGAAACTTAGTTTTGATAGCAATGAAAATAAGGGAAACTTAGTTTTGATAGCAATGAAAAGTAAGGGAAACTTAGTTTTGATAGCATGAAAAGTAAGGGAAACTTAGTTTTGATAGCAATGAAAAGTAAGGGAAACTTAGTTTTGATAGCAATGAAAAGTAAGGGAAACTTAGTTTTGATAGCAATGAAAAGTATGGGAAACTTAGTTTTGATAGCAATGAAAAGTAAGGGAAACTTAGTTTTGATAGCAATGAAAAGTAAGGGAAACTTAGTTTTGATAGCAATGAAAGTAATGGAAACTTAGTTTTGATAGCAATGAAAATAAGGGAAACTTAGTTTTGATAGCAATGAAAAGTAAGGGAAACTTAGTTTTGATAGCAATGAAAAGTAAGGGAAACTTAGTTTTGATAGCAATGAAAATAAGGGAAACTTAGTTTTGATAGCAATGAAAAGTAAGGGAAACTTAGTTTTGATAGCAATGAAAAGTAAGGGAAACTTAGTTTTGATAGCAATGAAAAGTAAGGGAAACTTAGTTTTGATAGCAATGAAAAGTAAGGGAAACTTAGTTTTGATAGCAATGAAAAGTAATGAAAACTTAGTTTTGATAGCAATGAAAATAAGGGAAACTTAGTTTTGATAGCAATGAAAAGTAAGGGAAACTTAGTTTTGATAGCATGAAAAGTAAGGGAAACTTAGTTTTGATAGCAATGAAAAGTAAGGGAAACTTAGTTTTGATAGCAATGAAAAGTAAGGGAAACTTAGTTTTGATAGCAATGAAAAGTAAGGGAAACTTAGTTTTGATAGCAATGAAAAGTAAGGGAAACTTAGTTTTGATAGCAATGAAAAGTAATGGAAACTTAGTTTTGATAGCAATGAAAAGTAATGGAAACTTAGTTTTGATAGCAATGAAAATAAGGGAAACTTAGTTTTGATAGCAATGAAAATAAGGGAAACTTAGTTTTGATAGCAATGAAAAGTAAGGGAAACTTAGTTTTGATAGCATGAAAAGTAAGGGAAACTTAGTTTTGATAGCAAGGAAAAGTAAGGGAAACTTAGTTTTGATAGCAATGATAAGTAAGGGAAACTTAGTTTTGATAGTAATGAAAAAGTAAGGGAAGCTTAGTTTTGATAGCATGAAAAGTAAGGGAAACTTAGTTTTGATAGCAATGAAAGTAATGGAAACTTAGTTTTGATAGCAATGAAAATAAGGGAAACTTAGTTTTGATAGCAATGAAAAGTAAGGGAAACTTAGTTTTGATAGCAATGAAAAGTAAGGGAAACTTAGTTTTGATAGCAATGAAAAGTAAGGGAAACTTAGTTTTGATAGCAATGAAAAGTAAGGGAAACTTAGTTTTGATAGTAATGAAAAAGTAAGGGAAGATTAGTTTTTATAGCCATGAAAGGTAAGGGAAACTTAGTTTTTATAGCAATGAAAAGTAAGGGAAACTTAGTTTTGATAGCAATGAAAAGTAAGGGAAACTTAGTTTTTTATAGCAATGAAAAGTAAGGGAAACTTAGTTTTGATAGTAATGAAAAAGTAAGGGAAACTTAGTTTTGATAGCAATGAAAAGTAAGGGGAACTTAGTTTTGATAGCAATGAAAAGTAGGGGAAGCTTAGTTTTAATAGCAATGAAAAGTAAGGGAAACTTAGTTTTGATAGCAATGAAAAGTAAGGGAAACTTAGTTTTGATAGCAATGATAAGTAAGGGAAACTTAGTTTTGATAGTAATGAAAAAGTAAGGGAAGCTTAGTTTTTATAGCATTGAAAAGTAAGGGAAGCTTAGTTTGTATAGCAATGATAAGGAAGGGAAACTTAGTTTTGATAGCAATGAAAAGTAAGGGAAACTTAGTTTTGATAGCATGAAAAGTAAGGGAAACTTAGTTTTGATAGCAAGGAAAAGTAAGGGAAACTTAGTTTTGATAGCAATGATCAGTAAGGGAAACTTAGTTTTGATAGCAATGATAAGTAAGGGAAACTTAGTTTTTATAGCAATGAAAAGTAAGGGAAACTTAGTATTGATAGCAATGAAAAGTAAGGGAAACTTAGTTTTGATAGCAATGAAAATAAGGGAAACTTAGTTTTGATAGCAATGAAAATAAGGGAAACTTATTTTTGATAGCAATGAAAAGTAAGGGAAACTTAGTTTTGATAGCATGAAAAGTAAGGGAAACTTAGTTTTGATAGCAAGGGAAAGTAAGGGAAACTTAGTTTTGATAGCAATGATAAGGGAAACTTAGTTTTGATAGTAAGGAAAAAGTAAGGGAAGCTTAGTTTTTATAGCAATGAAAAGTAAGGGAAACTTAGTTTTGATAGCAATGAAAAGTAAGGGAAACTTAGTTTTGATAGCAATAAAAAGTAAGGGAAACTTAGTTTTGATAGCAATGAAAAGTAATGGAAACTTAGTTTTGATAGCAATGAAAATAAGGGAAACGTAGTTTTGATAGCAATGAAAATAAGGGAAACTTAGTTTTGATAGCAATGAAAAGTAAGGGAAACTTAGTTTTGATAGCATGAAAAGTAAGGGAAACTTAGTTTTGAGAGCAATGAAAAGTAAGGGAAACTTAGTTTTGATAGCAATGAAAAGTAGGGGAAACTTAGTTTTGATAGTAATGAAAAAGTAAGGGAAGCTTAGTTTTGATAGCAATGAAAAGTAAGGGAAGCTTAGTTTTGATAGCAATGAAAGTAAGGGAAACTTAGTTTTGATAGCAATGAAAAAGTAAGGGAAACTTAGTTTTGATAGCAATGAAAAGTAAGGGAAGCTTAGTTTTGATAGCAATGAAAATAAGGGAAACTTAGTTTTGATAGCAATGAATAGTAAGGGAAGCTTAGTTTTGATAGCAATGAAAAGTAATGGAGGCTTAGTTTTGATAGGAATGAAAAGTAATGTAAGCTTAGTTTTGATTGCAATGAAAAGTAACAGAAGCTTAGTTTTGATAGCAATGATAAGTAAGGGAAACTTGGTTTTGATAGTAATGAAAAAGTAAGGGAAACTTAGTTTTGATAGCAATGAAAGGTAAGGGAAGCTTAGTTTTGATAGCAATGAAAAGTAAGGGAAGCTTAGTTTTGATAGCAATGAAAATAAGGGAAACTTTGTTTTGATAGCAATGAATAGTAAGGGAAGCTTAGTTTTGATAGCAATGAAAAGTAATGGAGGCTTTGTTTTGATAGCAATGAAAAGTAATGGAAGCTTAGGTTTGAGAGCAATGAAATTAAGGGAAACTTAGTTTTGATAGCAATGAATAGTAAGGGAAGCTTAGTTTTAATAGTAATGAAAAAGGAAGGGAAACTTAGTTTTGATAGCAATGAAAAGTAAGGGAAGCTTAGTTTTGATAGCAATGAATAGTAAGGGAAGCTTAGTTTTGATAGCAATGAAAAGTAATGGAGGCTTCGTTTTGATAGCAATGAAAAGTAATGGAAGCTTAGTTTTGATAGCAATGAAAAGTAACGGAAGCTTAGTTTTGATACCAATGATAAGTGAGGGAAACTTAGTTTTGATAGCAATGATAAGTAAGTGAAACTTAGTTTTGATAGTAATGAAAAAGTAAGGGAAGCTTAGTTTTGATAGCAATGAAAAAGTAAGGGAAACTTAGTTTTGATAGCAATGATAAGTAAGGGAAACTTAGTTTTGATAGCAATGAAAAGTAAGGGAAGCTTAGTTTTGATAGCAATGAAAAGTAAGGGAAGCTTAGTTTTGATAGCAATGAAAATAAGGGAAACTTAGTTTTGATCGCAATGAAAAGTAACGGAAACTTAGTTTTGATAGCAATGAAAAGTAAGGGAAGCTTAGTTTTGATAGCAATGAAAAGTAAGGGAAGCTTAGTTTTGATAGCAATGAAAATAAGGGAAACTTAGTTTTGATAGCAATGAAAAGTAAGGGAAACTTAGTTTTGATAGCAATGAAATGTAAGGGAAACTTAAATTTGATAGCAATGAAAAGTAAGGGAAACTTAGTTTTGATAGCAATGAAAAGTAAGGGAAACTTAGTTTTGATAGCAATGAAAAGTAAGGGAAACTTAGTTTTGATAGCAATGAAAAGTAAGGGAAACTTAGTTTTGATAGCAATGAAAAGTAATGAAAACTTAGTTTTGATAGCAATGAAAATAAGGGAAACTTAGTTTTGATAGCAATGAAAAGTAAGGGAAACTTAGTTTTGATAGCATGAAAAGTAAGGGAAACTTAGTTTTGATAGCAATGAAAAGTAAGGGAAACTTAGTTTTGATAGCAATGAAAAGTAATGGAAACTTAGTTTTGATAGCAATGAAAAGTAATGGAAACTTAGTTTTGATAGCAATGAAAATAAGGGAAACTTAGTTTTGATAGCAATGAAAATAAGGGAAACTTAGTTTTGATAGCAATGAAAAGTAAGGGAAACTTAGTTTTGATAGCATGAAAAGTAAGGGAAACTTAGTTTTGATAGCAAGGAAAAGTAAGGGAAACTTAGTTTTGATAGCAATGATAAGTAAGGGAAACTTAGTTTTGATAGTAATGAAAAAGTAAGGGAAGCTTAGTTTTGATAGCATGAAAAGTAAGGGAAACTTAGTTTTGATAGCAAGGAAAAGTAAGGGAAACTTAGTTTTGATAGCAATGATAAGTAAGGGAAACTTAGTTTTGATAGTAATGAAAAAGTAAGGGAAGCTTAGTTTTTATAGCCATGAAAAGTAAGGGAAACTTAGTTTTGATAGCAATGAAAAGTAAGGGAAACTTAGTTTTGATAGCAATGAAAAGTAAGGGAAACTTAGTTTTGATAGCAATGAAAAGTAAGGGAAACTTAGTTTTGATAGCAATGAAAAGTAAGGGAAACTTAGTTTTGATAGCAATGAAAAGTAATGGAAACTTAGTTTTGATAGCAATGAAAATAAGGGAAACTTAGTTTTGATAGCAATGAAAAGTAAGGGAAACTTAGTTTTGATAGCATGAAAAGTAAGGGAAACTTAGTTTTGATAGCAATGAAAAGTAAGGGAAACTTAGTTTTGATAGCAATGAAAAGTAAGGGAAACTTAGTTTTGATAGCAATGAAAAGTATGGGAAACTTAGTTTTGATAGCAATGAAAAGTAAGGGAAACTTAGTTTTGATAGCAATGAAAAGTAAGGGAAACTTAGTTTTGATAGCAATGAAAGTAATGGAAACTTAGTTTTGATAGCAATGAAAATAAGGGAAACTTAGTTTTGATAGCAATGAAAAGTAAGGGAAACTTAGTTTTGATAGCATGAAAAGTAAGGGAAACTTAGTTTTGATAGCAATGAAAAGTAAGGGAAACTTAGTTTTGATAGCAATGAAAAGTAAGGGAAACTTAGTTTTGATAGCAATGAAAAGTAAGGGAAACTTAGTTTTGATAGTAATGAAAAAGTAAGGGAAGATTAGTTTTTATAGCCATGAAAGGTAAGGGAAACTTAGTTTTTATAGCAATGAAAAGTAAGGGAAACTTAGTTTTGATAGCAATGAAAAGTAAGGGAAACTTAGTTTTTTATAGCAATGAAAAGTAAGGGAAACTTAGTTTTGATAGTAATGAAAAAGTAAGGGAAACTTAGTTTTGATAGCAATGAAAAGTAAGGGGAACTTAGTTTTGATAGCAATGAAAAGTAGGGGAAGCTTAGTTTTAATAGCAATGAAAAGTAAGGGAAACTTAGTTTTGATAGCAATGAAAAGTAAGGGAAACTTAGTTTTGATAGCAATGATAAGTAAGGGAAACTTAGTTTTGATAGTAATGAAAAAGTAAGGGAAGCTTAGTTTTTATAGCATTGAAAAGTAAGGGAAGCTTAGTTTGTATAGCAATGATAAGGAAGGGAAACTTAGTTTTGATAGCAATGAAAAGTAAGGGAAACTTAGTTTTGATAGCATGAAAAGTAAGGGAAACTTAGTTTTGATAGCAAGGAAAAGTAAGGGAAACTTAGTTTTGATAGCAATGATAAGTAAGGGAAACTTAGTTTTGATAGCAATGATAAGTAAGGGAAACTTAGTTTTTATAGCAATGAAAAGTAAGGGAAACTTAGTATTGATAGCAATGAAAAGTAAGGGAAACTTAGTTTTGATAGCAATGAAAATAAGGGAAACTTAGTTTTGATAGCAATGAAAATAAGGGAAACTTATTTTTGATAGCAATGAAAAGTAAGGGAAACTTAGTTTTGATAGCATGAAAAGTAAGGGAAACTTAGTTTTGATAGCAAGGGAAAGTAAGGGAAACTTAGTTTTGATAGCAATGATAAGGGAAACTTAGTTTTGATAGTAAGGAAAAAGTAAGGGAAGCTTAGTTTTTATAGCAATGAAAAGTAAGGGAAACTTAGTTTTGATAGCAATGAAAAGTAAGGGAAACTTAGTTTTGATAGCAATAAAAAGTAAGGGAAACTTAGTTTTGATAGCAATGAAAAGTAATGGAAACTTAGTTTTGATAGCAATGAAAATAAGGGAAACTTAGTTTTGATAGCAATGAAAATAAGGGAAACTTAGTTTTGATAGCAATGAAAAGTAAGGGAAACTTAGTTTTGATAGCATGAAAAGTAAGGGAAACTTAGTTTTGAGAGCAATGAAAAGTAAGGGAAACTTAGTTTTGATAGCAATGAAAAGTAGGGGAAACTTAGTTTTGATAGTAATGAAAAAGTAAGGGAAGCTTAGTTTTGATAGCAATGAAAAGTAAGGGAAGCTTAGTTTTGATAGCAATGAAAATAAGGGAAACTTAGTTTTGATAGCAATGAAAAAGTAAGGGAAACTTAGTTTTGATAGCAATGAAAAGTAAGGGAAGCTTAGTTTTGATAGCAATGAAAATAAGGGAAACTTAGTTTTGATAGCAATGAATAGTAAGGGAAGCTTAGTTTTGATAGCAATGAAAAGTAATGGAGGCTTAATTTTGATAGGAATGAAAAGTAATGTAAGCTTAGTTTTGATTGCAATGAAAAGTAACGGAAGCTTAGTTTTGATAGCAATGATAAGTAAGGGAAACTTGGTTTTGATAGTAATGAAAAAGTAAGGGAAACTTAGTTTTGATAGCAATGAAAGGTAAGGGAAGCTTAGTTTTGATAGCAATGAAAAGTAAGGGAAGCTTAGTTTTGATAGCAATGAAAATAAGGGAAACTTTGTTTTGATAGCAATGAATAGTAAGGGAAGCTTAGTTTTGATAGCAATGAAAAGTAATGGAGGCTTTGTTTTGATAGCAATGAAAAGTAATGGAAGCTTAGGTTTGAGAGCAATGAAATTAAGGGAAACTTAGTTTTGATAGCAATGAATAGTAAGGGAAGCTTAGTTTTAATAGTAATGAAAAAGGAAGGGAAACTTAGTTTTGATAGCAATGAAAAGTAAGGGAAGCTTAGTTTTGATAGCAATGAATAGTAAGGGAAGCTTAGTTTTGATAGCAATGAAAAGTAATGGAGGCTTCGTTTTGATAGCAATGAAAAGTAATGGAAGCTTAGTTTTGATAGCAATGAAAAGTAACGGAAGCTTAGTTTTGATACCAATGATAAGTGAGGGAAACTTAGTTTTGATAGGAATGATAAGTAAGTGAAACTTAGTTTTGATAGTAATGAAAAAGTAAGGGAAGCTTAGTTTTGATAGCAATGAAAAAGTAAGGGAAACTTAGTTTTGATAGCAATGATAAGTAAGGGAAACTTAGTTTTGATAGCAATGAAAAGTAAGGGAAGCTTAGTTTTGATAGCAATGAAAAGTAAGGGAAGCTTAGTTTTGATAGCAATGAAAATAAGGGAAACTTAGTTTTGATAGTAATGAATAGTAAGGGAAACTTAGTTTTGATAGCAATGAAAAGTAAGGGAAGCTTAGTTTTGATAGCAATGAAAAGTAATGGAGGCTTAGTTTTGATAGCAATGAAAAGTAATGGAAGCTTAGTTTTGATAGCAATGAAAAGTAACGGAAGCTTAGTTTTGATAGCAATGATAAGTAAGGGAAACTTAGTTTTGATAGTAATGAAAAAGTAAGGGAAACTTAGTTTTGATAGCAATGAAAAGTAAGGGAAGCTTAGTTTTGATAGCAATGAAAATAAGGGAAACTTAGTTTTGATAGCATTGAATAGTAAGGGAAACTTAGTTTTGATAGCAATGAAAAGTAAGGGAAGCTTAGTTTTGATAGCAATGAAAATAAGGGAAACTTTGTTTTGATAGCAATGAATAGTAAGGGAAGGTTAGTTTTGATTGCAATGAAAAGTAATGGAGGCTTTGTTTTGATAGCAATGAAAAGTAATGGAAGCTTAGTTTTGATAGCAATGAAATTAAGGGAAACTTAGTTTTGATAGCAATGAATAGTAAGGGAAGCTTAGTTTTAATAGTAATGAAAAAGGAAGGGAAACTTAGTTTTGATAGCAATGAAAAGTAAGGGAAGCTTAGTTTTGATAGCAATGAAAATAAGGGAAACTTAGTTTTGATAGCAATGAATAGTAAGGGAAGCTTAGTTTTGATAGCAATGAAAAGTAATGGAGGCTTAGTTTTGATAGCAATGAAAAGTAATGGAAGCTTAGTTTTGATAGCAATGAAAAGTAACGGAAGCTTAGTTTTGATTGCAATGATAAGTAAGGGAAACTTAGTTTTGATAGTAATGAAAAAGTAAGGGAAACTTAGTTTTGATAGCAATGAAAAGTAAGGGAAGCTTAGTTTTGATAGCAATGAAAATAAGGGAAACTTAGTTTTGATAGCAATGAATAGTAAGGGAAACTTAGTTTTGATAGCAATGAAAAGTAAGGGAAGCTTAGTTTTGATAGCAATGAAAATAAGGGAAACTTTGTTTTGATAGCAATGAATAGTAAGGGTAGCTTAGTTTTGATAGCAATGAAAAGTAATGGAGGCTTTGTTTTGATAGCATTGAAAAGTAATGGAAGCTTAGTTTTGATAGCAATGAAAAGTAATGGAGGCTTAGTTTTGATAGCAATGAAAAGTAAGGGAAGCTTAGTTTTGATAGCAATGAAAATAAGGGAAACTTTGTTTTGATAGCAATGAATAGTAAGGGAAGCTTAGTTTTGATAGCAATGAAAAGTAATGGAGGCTTTGTTTTGATAGCAATGAAAAGTAATGGAAGCTTAGTTTTGATAGCAATGAAATTAAGGGAAACTTAGTTTTGATAGCAATGAAAAGTAAGGGAAGCTTAGTTTTGATAGCAATGAAAATAAGGGAAACTTAGTTTTGATAGCAATGAATAGTAAGGGAAGCTTAGTTTTGATAGCAATGAAAATAAGGGAAACTTAGTTTTGATAGCAATGAAAAGTAATGGAGGCTTAGTTTTGATAGCAATGAAAAGTAATGGAAGCTTAGTTTTGATAGCAATGAAAAGTAACGGAAGCTTAGTTTTGATAGCAATGATAAGTAAGGGAAACTTAGTTTTGATAGTAAGGGAAACTTAGTTTTGATAGCAATGATAAGTAAGGGAAACTTAGTTTTGATAGCAATGATAAGTAAGGGAAACTTAGTTTTGATAGTAATGAAAAAGTAAGGGAAGCTTAGTTTTGATAGCAATGAAAAAGTAAGGGAAACTTAGTTTTGATAGCAATGATAAGTAAGGGAAACTTAGTTTTGATAGCAATGAAAAGTAAGGGAATCTTATTTTTGATAGCGATGAAAAGTAAGGGAAACTTAGTTTTGATAGCAATGAAAAAGCTTGTATATAGTTAGAAGAAAAATCATGCTTTGGATGTAAAGTTTGCCCATTCTTTCATAATTGATAAAACTAGATTATGGAACAGTTTATCTCTTTAATAAATCATCTCTATTTAAGATAATTTAAAATGGTCAGTGGTCAGATGTCAAGGCCATGCTAACATTAAGAAAAAAACTGGTATTTGCATGCTATCATGTATTGTTATCACCGACACTGATTGAAAATTGTAAATTACTCAGTTATAGACAAGGAAGACAACTATTTATTTACGATTGCAAATGTCAGTGTTTCTGTGACTGAAAGATGGAAAAAAAATGTCCACAAAACTACATAGGCTTAGTACTGTTTGCTATCAGGCAGTTTTGTTGAAGGAGGAATTGGTTGAGGTTAAAAGGTGAGATACCAAGGTCAGAGAAACTCTAGAAGAATAATGGTTTCCATAAAATGTGTTGAAATCTTACATCACAAACTATGAGAAAACTTTGTGGATGGCTTGTATTTTTGACAAGAAAGTCACTTTTAAAATTATATTCATTAGGTCAGAGGTTTCAGTCACTGATACAGAAAAGTAGAAAACGATTGCCACACAATAATGATGTGGCTTGTATATAGTGTACCATTCACTTTTGTGGTTTTATAATTTGTTTTACAGTTATGTTTATTTTGTATTTTTTCTCACAATGGTTGTTTGCTTTGTATTGTTTTCTCACTTTATATATCTATGTTTTATATTGTGTTCTCACTCTAGTTGTCCATGTTTTGTATTGTCTTAATGTAGTTGTTCATGTTTTATTTTGTGTTTTTACTGTGGTTACTTTTTTCTTTTTAATTTGGTGGTTTTGCCCTCCATTAGTATTCCTACAGTGAAAGTGAAAGTGACTCGGGAAAACCACCACCAAGAAAACGTGCCACTACATCTGACTCTGATGTGAGTACTTGAGTCATCTTAAATACATATTTAAAAATTAAAACTAATGATAGTTCTTTTTTTGTACTCGTTGGATTATATGCATTGTCCTTTAAAAGTTTTTTGTTGCATGCTTTCAAATTTAAGGAGTGTAAATTCATGACATGTTGATCAAGTTGGTTTCAAGAAATTGAGAAACTTGTTTAAATAATGCTGTCAGTTAACCCTTTCATCACTAAGTAACTTTCGGGGCCCCGAGTGGCCGAGTGGTCTAAAGCGCTGTCTGTTACGGATCACTGCCATCTCACCTCTGTCTGCATGGGTTCGAGTCTAAGATTCGGCTAATGTAGTTAAGTGAGAAAGCTTGCCAATAGCTTCTCATGGGTCGGTGGTTCTTTCCGCGGTTTTCCAGGTTCTTCCTCCACCACTAATACTGGCTGCGATGTATAGCCTATATGGTGCTGAAAAATGGCGTTAAACCATAAAAACAAAACAAACAAACTAAGTAACTTTAAGGCTTTGAGCCCCAAACACTAAGTAACTTTGGACTTGTAAAGTAGAATCAGCTGTGGACTTTGAAAGAACATAACTTTGCCGATTTAACAGATATCTTGCTGTATTTGATATCAAAATAAAGGTTAGAAGTCAACTTGTTTGAATAATTCAACAAAATGTGCATATACATTAAAACTTTTAATATACAGGTGCAAACAGGTAACACAACAGGTAAAATGCACAAGCAATTATTTATTTACCACATTACATGAATGATAATTTCAAACATTTCGACAAAATCCATGATTTCAGAGTATTCCAAAGCTTTTCTGGAGCCATCTAACACTTCGGTGGGTCCAACTCTCTCAGAGAACTGAAATAAATCACTTTGGTTCGTCGAGAACAAAAACACGTGTATTTCACACTTCGTCTGGTTCAAAACCTTCAAAGTCCTCTTTATCGTCATCACTGTCTCCCAAAAGCACATTCAAATGCGTCTCCAGATGTTTTCTCTCATTTTCAATCAACTGTGTTAGGTCACAACAGCTAAATATTTTGATAATTCATAATCTGACACTTCATTCTCATGTTGCGTCGAAGTCCGCCATTTTGAGTAGAAATTCACCATTCGGAAAACACGCTTAGAATGTGCCTGCTTGCATTGAGATTTCTAGTTGAATTCAAGCTTAACTCGCGAGATAATCCAAGTATAATATCTACATTACAATAAGGAACTTCTTAGAGATATCCCAAACCATATGTAGTCTGGTACTCTGATGTTAAATAAACACATTGCCCCAGATCGGCAAAGCAGTCTGCAGGGTTACAGACTTACTTCCCCCAGACCGGTGTAGTGATGAAAGGGTTAATGTGTAAACAAGATATTATGCAGATCTTGTGACTTTATTTGTTCGATTTTTAAAAATACATTTTCAAACTTTTTACTATAGAGACTATAACACCAGAACGTACCATAATAAACTCTCTAAGTCCATTTTAAGCAGGTCACTCTCTAAGCATACCTTGTGAGAGTTGATGGAGCAAATCTCGCTTGAACATCATGATTTGCTTGAAATTTGCTGCCACGTAGTCACTGAACTGCTCAGTTTTGTTGATTAAATCAGTACGCAATCCAACTAAATAGCCTACTTGTGTTGATGTGCTGCAAAACACGAAGCTAAACATTCATATAAATAAAATAAAAAACTAGTTGTTTTATTGGGCATGAACATATTGGGAGAGAGAAAGATAAAGCAGCAAGGTAGTAATATACTCAAAGGGAGCTAACTCTTCTAGCAATTGTGTTCATCCTGTTGTTTACATGCTTGTAGTATGGCAAGCTTTAAACTGGTGAAATTTCCCCAGATGATAAATTTGTTAATTGAACAGTTTATGTATTATGCTGAAGACAGAATTTTGAAAGAACCCTTACTTAAACAAATTCAAGTCATTAATGATTTCTACATTTCTCACCCAATTTGTCTGGAAATATTCATATGAAGAATTCATGTTTTTGAGTTATTATAATAAGAAAGGCATTGATTTTTATATAAATTGTTATTGCTATTGAGTTGGTACAAGTATCTATTGGCAAGTATTTATTAGCATTTGCTGAAAACTTATGTTCCAGGTTTATTTGTAGGCATTATCGTAAGATGATATATTGATATTTTGTTTTGATATTGTCAGACTGAGGAGAGTGATAGTGAAGGTGACTTGTTTAGTCCGGGTAAGGGAGATGATGAGAGTGACAATGAGGATGATGATCGAGAAAAAGATTCAGAGGAAGAGAAAGAATCAGGAGAAAAATCAAAGGTTTGTTTGTGTAATAATTTCAGGCACTCCAGTCCTATATGTATAATATACATACATTATCTACACGTATTGATTTAGCAGTCAGATATTTACAGAAGACAAATCAAAGGTTTGTTAGTGCAATAATTTCAGATCATCCCTCCAGTCCTATATTTATACTATGCATTCACTACCATCACATTTATTGATTTAGCAGTCAGTAGTTACAGGAATAATGCAATTTTATGAAAACTTAAATTTTAAACAATAATAATAATAATGATAATAATAATAATAATAATGACTTTATTTAAAGAGGGTAACACAATTAGCTAAAAACTAATCTACCTTGAGGCCCTCATACAAGGAATTTATTTAATTCAGCAGCATCTCAGAAGCCACTGGATATATTGGGTTTGGAAGATGGAAATAGAGTGGGCATTTCTAATCTCAACTGGAATACTATTCCAGAGCAAAGTTCCAGAGTATTGGAAACAATGATTATTTCTTGTTTGGATCCTGAAATAGATAATTTTACCAAATCTGCATTTTATTTTGCATTTCATATCTAATCCATTTGCATTCAGATTGATTTGCATTTGCATTCAGATTGATTTCCATAATCTGATTTCCATTTGCATTCAGATTGATTTTCATTTGCATTCAGATTGATTTTCATAATCTGATTTCCATAATCTGATTTCCATGTGCATTCAGATTGATTTCCATGTGCATTCAGATTTATTTCCATAATCTGATTTCCATAATCTGATTTCCATTTGCATTCAGATTGATTTCCATTTGCATTCAGATTGATTTCTATTTGCATTCAGATTGATATCCATTTGATTGATTTCCATTTGATTGATTTCCATTTGCATTTCATAATATGTTCTCTTATCATTTGAATTGTAATCTGTCTTCATATATTTTGAGTCTTGGAAATACTTTCAGAATTTGTATTTGTTGTTTCCACACATTGCTCTCCACAGTGATCCCATTCAAGAGTGATCTTAAAGCTCACGTATTTCGACTGCAAGAACAAACTTAAAGACCTAAAATTGTTTCATACATTAAATATTTTCAGCATGTTTTTATATTTTCTAGTCTCAAGGTGTTTCGTTTTTGTAATCATATCATTATGTTTTTAAGAAAGTAAAATTTTGTTATAGGTGTTGTCTTACATTGTAAAGCACTTTGAGCTTCAAAAGCGCTATACAAAGTCTTTATTATTATTATTGTGTAATGGTAATGCATTTAAAGAAGTCACAGTTTCTTGAATGGCGAATAACTTGAGTTTTCATTTATTTTTTAATAACAGTGCTTTAATTGTTGTGTATGTTTAATTTGCATTATTTGTTGGTTATTTTGTTTCTTTCTATCATAATACATTTGTAATAGAGCAGTGTATGTTGGATATAAGCTCGTCTAAAATCAAGTTTATATTTTACTTGACCTGAGTTATTTACTTTTTTGGTTTGTTCTGGAAACTACTAATTCATAGCTAGAAAAAATATTGTGTATGGGTTTAATATCAGGATTATTATTAATAGAAGTAAAGATAAATATATTTTGTTCTTACTAAAATATTGAAGGTTGCAGAACTCTTTAAGTTTGGTTGAGATACAATTACAGTAATTATCATTTAGATATTCATCTTAAATATAATTTTATAAGGAATTCAAGCATTTGGGCAAATCAGATTTGGTTAGGTGGAATGGGTACCCATCAGACAACTCCATAAAATTATCTTTTCTTAGATGAAGGGTATGAAGACCAGTCTAGCATCATGTGCCAACATTACTGTGCTATGTGATCACTGAGAGTTTCATATAAAAATGATTGAGCTTGTTTTCTCCATTTCCCCCAGACATTTAAATATAAGGAAAATGTATTGTGATAAATCTATTTGCATGTTATTGGGTAGTTCTCACTGATTATTGTAAGATTTGACACTGTTTCGCCTTTTCAGTCAAGTTTAGATCTTGCTAAATACTTAAAAATTTACTTAATGCTGATATAATTTTCAAAATTCCTTGCTTGCCACGTCTTTGACAAAAACTGGATTAAGCACAGTCCTTCGATGGATTACGTTGAAAGTGGAAATTAGGTCACTAACCAGACATAAGTAGATTAAAAAACTTTTTAAAACCCCATACTACTTTTAATACAACGTTGTATAGTTTTTAAGGGCTTTGTGTCAAAATTAATACAACACTTTTCTAAAAGACTTTCTTCATGCGGGTATATGCAGTTCAACAGATTATATGAACTTCCATGCTTGTTTAATAAATCGTCTTATGTGTAATTCCGATGTTGTGTTAAAGTCTTATGTGTAATTCTGATGTTGTGTTAAAGTCCTATGTGTAATTCTGATGTTGTGTTAAAGTCTTATGTGTAATTCTGATGTTGTGTTAAAGTCTTATGTGTAATTCCAGTGTTGTGTTAAAGTCTTATGTGTAATTCTGATGTTGTGTTAAAGTCTTATGTGTAATTCCGATGTTGTGTTAAAGTCTTATGTGTAATTCCGATGTTGTGTTAAAGTCTTATGTGTAATTCTGATGTTGTGTTAAAGTCTTATGTGTAATTCTGATCTTGTGTTAAAGTCTTATAGTAGAAGCTTTTGACTCTATAAATGTATTCTAAGTAAAAAAAAGTTTTGATTCCATTCAGTTAGGGTTGTAAGTGAACCTTGTGAAAAATCAAAGCCTGGAAGGAATCTTGTTTTTTTTCCCTTCAAAATGTGGAGGAACTTTATTATCAGAATGATGTTAATCATCAGAGATTGATAGTTCTGCATGGTTATTTTCACTTTCTGAACTGCAGGGTAAAGTAACCTGATGTTTGTCATTTAGTTTATTTATAACATTTGTAAGGGATCTTTTTATAAAATAGTAATGCCTACACTGAAAATTTCCTATTTTAAGGATAAGCAAAGTTAGTTTTGTTGGTGCTGTTGAAGTCCATTTTCAGATCTCACTGAAATTGTCATAAGCTGTCAGCTTCATAGAACATATGGGGTTTCTTAATAATGATGACAAATAAATGTCAGTTTTAGTGGGTGAAATGTATGTCATTGTAAATTAGTGTTATCAGCATTTGTAGAGGTACACCAAAACTCCAGAATAGCACCTTGTCCATAATTATCCATTACAATGCTTACTAAGAGACATATAACTTTTTATAATTTATTGCAGATACCAAGAAACTCCATTCTAATAAATTAATTTAGAATTGTCAAATAAATTTGGCGCTTTATTCAGACAGGAATAATTGCAAAACAAAAAATATCACATGTATGACTAAATTGAATTTAATCATTTAAGCTAGGCTTAATCAGACCACTTAATGATCAATGAGGTACATTTTAACTTTTAGGCACCCCTGACTGGATTCGCAGCCGAGTTAGCAGCAAAGATTGGAGTACCACAAGCCAAGCCTTCTGCTGACTCAAGTGAAGTCCAAGATGGAGATGGGGAAGAGAAGGAAAGACAAGTACCCAAAGGTGAGAACAGAATTTGTGAAAAAACCTGGATAATACAGCGATATATACACTCATTTTGTGTTCTGTTGCCCTGTAATCCTTAAACATACAGCGTGAATTTGTGTTCATGATTAAGAACATATAGTAATCCAAAGCATTAAGATGATATCACAATCATGACAGCATCGAATAAAAATTCCAGTGTTATTGGGAATTGGGAATTGGTAATAAAATGAGTATCAAGGCAGAAATAAACAACAACTACCACTGTTGTGGTGACATCATCATCATTGATTTTTTCTGCACAATCTTTATTTTAATAAAATGAATATAGAATTGAAATTTGGTAAATGCAATACAAACAAACTTGTACCCTTAGGGCTGTGCCACATGGTACCCAAGGAAGTGGGGTACTCACCCATGGATGCAATTTACAATTTTCTTATCATTTTTATATGAACTTTGTGAAATCAAAGTACCCTGGGATATATTTTTAAAAACTGCTTTCCTGGGTACCATCTATGTTTAAATGGAACAACCTTAGCAGAAACAAATGTTGGATTAAGGCAAAATGGGAAAGGTGTAATATATTCCATTTACAGGAACAAGGTCAGAAAGTAAAACCAAATTTCTATAAATGTAGTTTCATTTCATATTAAACAAAAGGAAACAAGTGATGATGCACAAAATTTGAATGCATTTCTGAGGCTATAAATAAACCAGACAGATGATAAATGAAATGCAGACTTCAGTGGAATACAGATTGATCAAGACATGAAGTGAAAATGGAAGTCAAAGAGAATGTAAATGAAGTTCACATTCATTAAAATTACAAGTTTGAGGGTGTGTGGTTATTTTTTTAAATCTAATTTTAAATGTCAGGTGTATATAAGAGCATTTATTGGCTTTTGCATCTGTTGGCTTCACACAGCAATCATTTTCTAAAAATTTGGATTTAGATTTCACTAAATACTCCACAGATATGATAAAGATATACATGAATTTTTCCATGATATATTATAAACAAAGGTACATATTTTTGCATGCTGTACTAAAAGCAGAGCTATGATTTTATTCCATTCTGTATTGAAAGCAGGTACAATTCCTTAATATTTTTCACATTAGAAACAAAGAAAAGATCTGACACTAAAGGTAGTAAAGGAGGAAAGAAGAAGGAAAAGGACATTAAAACAAGTAAATCGACTAAAAAAGAGAAAGGTATGTTTTTCTCTCTCACACATTCTTACTCAATCTTGTCAGATATGCAATTTTATCTCAAGACACAGTCAATGCTAGTGTGGTTTATTGAGTTATACTGTTCCAATTTTTGGGACCACTCTGGTGGCTTAGTGGTTAGAGCACAGAAGCCACAGAAGCGGGAGGTCATGGGTTCGATCCCTGGCCGAGTCATACCAAAGACTTAGAAAATGGTATTTACAGCTGCTTTGCTTGGTGCTCAGCATTAAGAGGTTAGTTTTAGGACTGTGCGGCCTCACTGCCTCACTGCATGGTTTAACCTTTAAGAATACCACAAAAAAAATAATACTTTTGTATTATTTTGTACTTAAATGGCAGTCACATTAATGTTTGGAGGTAATTTTACATCAATCCAATTAAATTTTCATTAATTTTCATCAAGTTATTGGGAATTACTTTCATGAAGTCATTGGGCTGAATTTTCATAAAGACATTGCATGTTATTATCAAGTTATTGGGAGTAATTTTCATCAAGTCATTGTAGGTTATTTTCATCAAGTTATTGGGAGTAATTTTCATCAAACTATTGGTTATGATGTGTATCAAGTCATTGGGTGTAATATTTATCATGTCATTGGGTGTAATATTTATCATGTCATTGGGTGTAATATTTTTCATTTCATTGGGTGTAATATTTATCAAGTCTTTAGGTGTAATATTTATTATGTCATTGAGGGTTATTTTCTGCAAAACATGGTGGGTACAGTATTATACTTTTCCTAGATCTCAATATCAACAAAACGTTTTTGACAGTGGAGACCTTAATTCCAGTCATGTCCAAAAACAACTTGCACAAACTTTTTCAAAAGTACAACATGGTGATCACATATGCATGATCAAGTGTATGTCTGTCCACAACCCTAACGTCAGTTAATATTTTTAGATTATGCTTATCATTAAACTTTACTGCTCTTTTGTGAATATGTCATTATTTTAATGTCAGCTCTCAGTTATAGTGTCCTGTGCATATATCTATATACACACACACACATGCACACACACACACACACACAAACATACATGCATACATACATAGATATGATATTTTGGTAAACATTTGTTATCGTATTACTTGCATATCTCTACATACAAACATCTGTCCAATCCCTTGATTAAGATGGATTCAGCTTTTAGATCATGTAAAGAGATGGTCTCTAATTGAAGGACATTAGGGAAAAAAGAAAAAAATTATACATTTTTTAAAATTATTTCTTAAATTTATTTTTAAGGTGCAGAGGACGACCCATTTGGACAGCCAGATGAGGATGATGACCCATTTGGGACTGCAGGAGGGTTATTCTCAAGCAAAAAGAAAGGACTATTTGATGAAGATGAGGAGGAAGGGGTAGGTTGCATATGTTAATGGAAAATGCCATGAAAATGTGCAATCTTTCTTTTCAGATAGATTTGGTATGTACTAAATAAATGCAAGAAATTTACTAAATAAATATAGAAAATGTAAATAAATGTCCCTCCAAAATATCAGGAAATTAATTGGATCAAATTTGTCAGAATTATCTTGCCATCTGTATGTTTGTTGCCATGGTAACATTTAGCAATGATATGATTGTTACAGAGGATCATCCCAGGAGTTTGTTGTGTCATGATGGGGTCATTTAATTTTAAAATTAATTAAGAGTCTTTTGTTCGGGATTTTTGTGGGCTGTTGAGGGTTTAAATTTCTGTCTTTATCACTAAACATGAAAAAAGATAAAAGACCCTTTATCCTGGCCAAATGTTAAGCTGATTGATTCCTGATTGTAGATTCTTCATCAGGAATGTTTGACTTGTAAGTAAATCAGTTGTATTTAGATAGGAAGTACTGTAATCATGAATGTCATCTTGGTAGTTAACATAGCCATTGTAAACATGAGAACTCTCTTACATCGTGGAAAGCCACTAATGGCAGTCAGCAGTGACAGTGATTTATAATCTGGTATGATAAGTCATTGTTTAAGAGAAATGCAAATAATTCTTCCATTTTGCATTGGATATCAGTAGCTTCAAACAGTAAGGACATTGATTATCATTACAAGTATTGTCAATGGAAAACCAGTGTTCTTTAAACAAAAATACCTTAAGGTGCCTGTGTGACACTCATGTTTTTAAACAATAATACCTAAAAGTGACTCCAGAAACACTAGTCTTTTTTAAACAACAATACATAAAACTGTCTGTGGAACACTAGTGTTCATTAAACAATACCTAGAACTGTATGTTGAATTCTAGTGTTGATCAAAATACTGTCCTTAAAACTTATGTTGAAATAGTTGTCTTTAAACAACAATACTTTGAACTGTCTGTGGAATGCTAGTGTTCTTCAAGCAACAATTCCTAAAGTTGCCTGTGAACACCAGTGTTTTTTTGGGGTGGGTGGGTGGGGGTGGCTAAGTGGTCTAAATCGCTCTCTGTTATGGATCACTGCCATCTCACGTATGGGGACGCCCACCAGTTATTACGTACTTTTCAGAGAGTGACGTATGTGAGGTGAAGTTGTTGCATTTGTAACATGCACGTTGGGGATAATGTTGGCATATCCCTATGCAGGGTTCCCACGCTACCGGGAAATCGGGAAAAAGTCTGGAGAAATGGCAAAAAAAATCCCGACCGTGAAAAGCCCGGGAATTTTGCAAATATTGACAAAAGTCGGGAAATAACCGGGAATTTTTATGTAACCACTTCATTACAGAAAAAATCACATAATCAAGTGGAAATTGTAATTGAACAGCTGGTGAAACTATATTTTTTCGAGTTATTATGGTACCGGAAATTTCGAAGGTTGCGGTATGGATCAATTAGTTGCTTGCCTGACACATTTGTTCAGTCAATCCAAGCACTCGGTCGATTAGATTGATCTATTAGACTGGTTTTTCGATGTACCACTACAGATTGGTATATTTTTATATTACGTAGAAGACTTGAAGACCAGTCTATCATCTCAACAAGCCAGCATCATGACTGCGGTACGTGATCTCTGTAAGTTTTTGAAATAAAAGAAACAGCTCTGCAGTGTTTGTTCTGATTTATAAAGTTACTGAAAATGTCCTGTTAAAGCTTTTAATTTGGTGCTTTTGCATGCGAAATTAGCCATTATTGTCAGTAGTAACCTTGGACACCATTGATTTAACATCAATGGGCAAGACTGCTATAACTTCTCATTCAAAAGGAAAGAAACATAAGGAGAAGGAAGTTGGGTTACATTCAGGAAGCATCCAAGTCTTCATGCATTCACACAAGATTCACTCCACTACGCCAGCCACCACATCTGCAGTGACAACCATGCCTTCAGATACTACAATGTCATCATCACAGTCTGCAGTATCACTTTCATCATATATCACTAAATCTGAGACTCTTAATGCAGAAGTGTGGTGGTGTTTAAAAACTGTAGCTTCTAATTATTCATTTTCATCAAATGAAGAAACATCATACACATTTCAACAGATGTTTCCAGACTCTGTCATTGCCAAGAGTATGAGTTGTGGAGAGACAAAATCTATGTATGTCACATGTTTTGGAATTGCACCATACTTAAGTACTCTGCTGGAAACGAAAGTAAAAGATGAACCATTTGTGATGCTTTTCGATGAGTCCTTGAACAGAGAATTACAGAAAAAGCAATTGGATATTTTACTTAGATTTTGGGAGAGGGATCATGTGCAAAGCAGGTTCTACACATCAGATTTTCTAGGTCATGCAGCAGCTGTTGATCTTGTGCAGAGTTTTGAGAAAAGTGTGGAGAATAAAATTGGATTTAAGAATCTAATCCAATTGTCAATGGATGGACCTAATGTTAACTGGGCTGCATTCAATAAATTGCAAAAGAAATTGGAGTTGGAATACTGCAGTAAACTGCTTAACATAGGCTCATGTGGCCTTCATACAATACACAGTGCATTCAGAGCTGGAATCTCTAAGACTGGATGGGATATATCCCATAAGCTGTCAGCACTGTACATGCTCTGGGATGATGTGCCTGCTAGGAGAGATGACTATGAATCTGTCACCAAGCAGAATTTATACCCATTGCCTTTTTGTGCACACCATTGGGTAGAGAATGTGAAAGTTTGTGAGCGTGCAATGGAAATCTACCCATATGTTAAGCAGTATGTAGAGAGTGTTGAGAAGAAAGAAATCAAAGATCCTGGAACTAAATCTTTTAGTACAGTAAAGGAATGGAGCAAAGATAAGTTTGCAAGAGCAAAACTAGCATTCATTGCGTCTGTAGCAAAACCTGTAGAAAACTTTATGAAAGTGTATCAAACTGACAAACCTATGATACCTTTTCTTGCAAAAGACTTGGAGGGTTTAATGAGAACAACATTGGAGAGATTTGTCAAACAGAGTGTAATGGAGACAGCTTCCTCACCAAACAAACTCTGTAATGTTGATGTTACAGACAAAAACAACCACAAAGGGTATCAGCATATTGATATAGGATTTGTTGCAGATATGGAAGTTAGGAAGTTACTAGCAGAAAAAGAAGCAAGTGAGAAGGCCATTCTTTCTTTTAGGACACAGTGTAAAGAATTGCTTTGTACATTTGTACATAAACTGAAAGAAAAGTTCCCCCTAGCCTACACCTTGGTTAGAAGTTTGTCATGTATAGATCCTAATCTTATATGCAAAGGCCAGGACCATTGTATTGACAAATTCAGAAGAGTACTGAACATTCTTCACTCATGTCAAAGAGTTGATATAAATGAGTGTGATCAAATAAAAGAGGAGTATAAAAAATTTGTACAAGAGGCACAGCATCTGCCAGAGTTAAAGAAATTTAGAAAAACTGAAGACAGGGTAGACGAGCTGTTTTATAACAGTATGGCAGGCAAGGAGATGTATAGTAGGGTTTGGAATGTAGTCCGTGTGCTTCTACTTTTGTCACATGGCCAGGCTAGTGTAGAACGTGGATTTTCTGTGAACAAAGAAGTTAGTACACAAAATCTTTCAGAAAATAGATTGATTGCACGCAGAGTAATAAAGGACCATATAAAGAGTGTTGGAGGATTGAAGGGATTAGTGGTGTCAGAGTGCCAGGCAAAAGTACCACACTCATTTAGAAGCTCAAAAGACAGAGAAGGAAAGGGAAAAGAAATGTATGAAGAGAAAACTCATGGAAGAAGAAGTTGGAACATTAGGAAAAAAGATAAAAATGCTGGAATCGGACATTAAGTTCTTGTTTACAGATGCAAACAAAGCTTCAGATAAAGCTGAAGAATTACGTAGCTTTGCTCACATAACAAAAGCCAATACTCTGCATAGAAGAGCAATGGACAAAGAGGAGGAACTGGAAGTTGCAAAGAAAGATTTCAGTGAAAAAGTGTATCTGCTTAATAACATTTAAGACTGTTAGAGTTCTAGCTTGAACATGAACTTGAGGGAATTACTTTCTCATATAAAAGATGCATGCATGTTATAAAACATCTTGTCTGTCAACATTTTACAGTCAATCTCAATCAGCCAGTATATAACTACTGATATTTAATTTTCCATTTGTTGTAATATCATGCACATAGACTTAAAGTGTTTACTAATTTCTTTAGAATTAAAAGTTTGAAAGGAAAACAAAACTAGTTGCTGTTGTTCATTCTGTTAGATTTCCCATACCAACATAATGCATTGCAGTTTCAGTCTGTACATTGTAAACAGTTACATTAGACTTGTGATTTTCAGAAGTGATATCTGTTTCTTGTGAAACATTTTGTGGTTTGGTACATGGTTATTTGCCTCATTTAAATGATATAGAAGAGACTTGGAATAGAAACAGCATTTAATTTGAATTTTAAAAAAATTCTAAGCTAAATGTTCTTTAATTTCATTTTGTATTGGTCATAAATGAACCTTGAAAAACTGAATTTTATCCTGGAAAGAACCTGGAAAAGACCTGGAAATTTTTCTTTAAAAAAGTGTGGGAACCATGCCTATGCTACTTTGATGTAATGTGGCTGACATTTCTTTGGATACTGCACTTGTGGATATGCTCTAAGCACATGGTTTAACAAAATAGATGTGATTGACAAATTAACCAGAATTAATCAAAAGTACACTAAAATAAACAGTTATTAAAATAGGGAAAATGAATTTTGCTGAAGTAGGCAATATCAGCTTCTGAAAGTGCAATGAATGAATTAAAGAATATCGAAAAAGTAAAGAAATTTGTTGGATTGTTTTTCTACAATTTACCTCTGAAGTCCAGGAAGTGAAAATGACCATGCGGAGCTAGCATTTTTTTTTAAAGCACATCTTAAGTTAGCCCAAGCTGTATACTCTAGAACCTAAAGTACACCTATCAAACATACATCAAAATAAATGGAAATGAATGTTCTTCTAACAACACATATGATATACAAAGTCTTTATTATATAGCCAGTATAACCGGTGAAGAAATCCTGGAAAATTCTTTTTGCTTGAAAATTCTAACCCTATACAAAGAACGAAACTGTAGAGCGCTACCTCTGTCTGTGTGGGTTCGAGTCTAAGATTCGGCTAATGTAGTTACGTGAGAAAGCTTGCTAGTAGCTTCTCATGGGTCGGTGGTTCTTTCCGGGGATTTTCCTGTGCTCTTCCTCCACCAATAATACTGGCTGTCATGTATAGCCTATCATGTGCTGAAAAGTGGTTTTAACCCTACAACAACAACAACCAGTGTTCTTTAAACAGCAATTCCTAAAGTTGTTTGTGGAAGACTAGTGTTTTTTTAAATAACAATATCTACAACTGTTTGCAGGAATGTTTTTTTAAATATAAAACAAAACTTAAAATTGTGTGTGAAACACAAGTGTTTTTAAACAACAATGCATAAAAACACTGATATTTATAAATAACAATGCCATAAATAAAAGGAGCACTTGTGTTCTTTAAACACCAATATCTGAAATTGTCTCTAGAAACACTAGTGTTTTTTTTAAACAACAATGTCTAAAATTCTCTCTTAACAACAGTGCTTGAAATTGTCAGCAGAACACTATTATTTTGTAAACAATGACTGCTCCAGTGGTATAGTGGTTAGAGCATCTGCTTCAGATTTGGGACATTATGAGTTCGATTCCTGGCTAATTCATACCAAAGACTTATTCAGTTGGTACTAACAGCTGCCTCGCTTGGTGTTCAGCATTAAGTGGTTAGGACTGGTCGGCCTTATGTCAGGATAATGTGAATTGGTGGAACATCATGCTAAATATCTGTTGCATGATGCCTCAGTGCTAGGCATCACTATAAACTGCCATACTGCTGACATTGTAACAATATGACTGAAATATTGTTAAAGCTAAATTAAGAATCCAAATCACATCACATCACTTTAAACAACAATGCTTATATCTGACTGTTTATAATTCACAGAAAATGAATATAAGCAAATTGTTCACAGCCAAAATTGTATTTTAAGATCAGATGTTTTTTTTTACAGGGTGGTTTATTCGATGATGTAATAGAGAAGAAAGGAAAGGAAAAAGAAAGAAAAAAGAAGGATAGTGAAAGTGACAAAGAAGGTAAGGCATGTAAGAGAGAGAAATTAATGTTAGACTTTAGTCAAATTACAATGGATGGAATTAATAACAAATAAGGTAAGGCATTACTGAAGAGAGAGTAACTAATGTATGGCTTTAGTCAAATTACAATGGATGGAATTAATAACAAAGAAGGTAAGGCATTACTGAAGAGAGAGTAACTAATGTATGGCTTTAGTCAAATTACAATGGATGGAATTAATAACAAAGAAGGTAAGGCATTACTGAAGTCAGAGAAGTGAATGTTAGACTTTAGTCAAATTAAAAATATCAATGGATGGAATTAATATTAAGATTCCATTCAAATCTGCATGTTTTATTTGTTGCTAATAAACTGCTACTAGCTTAAGAAACAATATCCTTTTTATGCTGAACATGTCTTATGGGATATGGGATATATTTGTTTTATTGACAATAAAAGGCCAATATTGGATGTTAGGAATGTTTAATAAGAAACTATTTGGCTAATAAAATGAATCAACTGAGACATGTACAGGGATATTTAGCCTTAAGATCAACATAGCAACAGGTGTTAAACTATTTCATAGACTTGGTTAATTGCCTCATAGGATGGAAAATTTTAAAAAATGTATTAAACAAATTTAATATTGGGATGAGTCAGTTAAAAAAAAGTTTGAAGAGAAATATCAAAAATAATTTTGGATACCACCATGACTTTTGAACGCCATACAATTAAGAAAAATGTTGGTGTTTATATGCAAGATTTTTTATATATACATGTAATGCAATGTGACCTCTAAAACAGCATCAGCCAAGCTTGAAAAGAACCATTCAGTCTCATGGGCAAAGAGTGATTTTAAACAAACAGCTTTATAAAGTAGAATCAAGAATAAATGAAATAATATGAGCCATATGATTTTCAACATATATTGATACCTTGATTTTGCACAACCACACAGCAGAAATGGAAACTGCATGTTTAATGATTACAACAACTAACACCTTCCCAAACTCTCGAGTCCTGACATTTTGTTTAGCCTGAAACTCTAAGTCCTGCCAACCCTTACGATTTTGCCGTAAGCCTTATGAAAATTTCTACTATTATACGGGCTTATGGCATGATAGCAAAAATTACGGAAAATAAGATCATTACCTAAAGATCTGGAAAATGTGTTTGATTTAGAACCAAGTTTCATATTAGAATTAGTGAAATTAGTCAGGGAACCAGACTAACTTTACAGCATTTTAATATTATAATTAGTGAAATTAGTCAGGGAACCAGACTAACTTACAGCAATGCCTCAGATGCTTTAAACTGCACTTTTTTGTTCAGGCGAATCATCTGCATGATCAAACTGTTGATTATATAGTTTTTTTAATGGTGTCATGGGAAAATAAGTGTTATTAAAAGTGTTTAAAATCAACACAGAAGAATAAAAAGGAATTCTCCGATTCTTGTGAATGACAGCTTGATGGGACACAGTTGCATTTATTGGACTTCCGAGTGTCAATTTGACTCGTAGCAAAAGATATAATTACCGTCATCATGTGAAATGGAAAAAGAATTTCCAAGAATTATGTCAAGTTGAGAGGTAGCAACAAGCCATTGTGCAGCATAGGGTTTGGAACTAGAGTCCGTGCAACTCTACTAATGGGATAAAAAGTCTATGCATACTTTTCAAACTTTTTAGTTGAACATAATTTTTATCTTTGCTCCATGTTTTGAATACCAAAATTTTAATTACATTTTCCATCTTTACTATAGCAGTTTATTTTGTTTACACCTTACTGACAACTGATCAAACCTATGGAAAAAAATCAACTGTCCTACTGAGACGGGCTGATGAGGATTGGCAGGTCTGAAAGTCAACTTAAAACAAACATAATCGTGTACTATTCATGCAGTACAAACAAATAAATGAAATTACCATTTTAATAAAGAAACACAAGTTATAAAAATCCAGATGGTGTTATAATTTTAAACCTGTTAAAACTTTTGATTGTTAAATCTGTCCGACCTTTAAACTGAAATTGAGCTGCTCTCACAATTAAATTAAAATTATTTTATGGTGTTTACAGAGTCAACTTGCTACAAGAAGAGAAAACATTGGCTTTTAATATTTCCAGTGTCATTAGGAATTAGTTTTACTGAGGTTTCAGCCTTATGTTTTCACTGTATTTTAGTTTCTATTTATTTTATAAATCATTTATTGTGTCAGAATACCCAAGTAATGGAGATTTCATTATTTCAGAAAAGTCCCACAAAACGAGGAGCCGGACATCCAGTGGGAAGAATGTTCCTTCTGGAGGAGTGTCTATATTTGGGGGTTAGTATAACATTGATCTGAATTTTGACTTGTACATTTTAATAGAATCCACCTTGATCTGAATTTTGACTTGTACATTTTAGTAGAATCCACCATGATCTGAATTTTGACTTGTACATTTTAGTAGAATCCACCTTGATCTGAATTTTGACTTGTACATTTTAGTAGAATCCACCTTGATCTGAATTTTGACTTGTACATTTTAGTAGAATCCACCTTGAATGAATTATTACTTGTACATTTTAGTAGAATCCACCTTGATCTGAATTTTGACTTGTATATTTTAGCAGAATCAAACCTTAATACACAGTGATCTGTACTTGTACATTTTAGAAGAATCCACCATGATCTGAATTTGGATTTGTACATTTTAGTAGAATCCTCTTTGATCTGAATTTTGATTTGTACATTTTAGTAGAATCCACCTTGATCTGAATTTTGACTTCTACATTTTAGTATAATCCACTTTGAATGAATTATTACTTGTACATTTTAGTAGAATCAACCTTGATCTGAATTTTGACTTGTACAGTTTAGCAGAATCAAACCTTAATACACAGTGGTCTGTACTTGTACATTTTAGAAGAATCCACCATGATCTGAATTTGGATTTGTACATTTTAGTAGAATCCACTTTGATCTGAATTTTGACTTGTACATTTTAGTAGAATCCACCTTAATCTGAATTTTGACTTGTACATTTTAGTAGAATCCACCTTGATCTGAATTTTGACTTGTACATTTTAGCAGAACCAAACCTTAATACACAGTGGTCTGTACTTGTACATTTTAGAAGAATCCACCATGATCTGAATTTGGATTTGTACATTTTAGTAGAATCCACTTTGATCTGAATTTTGACTTGTACATTTTAGTAGAATCCACCTTGATCTGAATTTTGACTTGTACATTTTAGTAGAATCCACCATGATCTGAATTTTGACTTGTACATTTTAGTAGAATCCACCTTGATCTGAATTTTGACTTGTACATTTTAGTAGAATCCACCTTGATCTGAATTTTGACTTGTACATTTTAGTAGAATCCACCTTGATCTGAATTTTGACTTGTACATTTTAGTAGAATCCACCTTGAATGAATTATTACTTGTACATTTTAGTAGAATCCACCTTGATCTGAATTTTGACTTGTACATTTTAGCAGAATCAAACCTTAATACACAGTGGTCTGTACTTGTACATTTTAGAAGAATCCACCATGATCTGAATTTGGATTTGTACATTTTAGTAGAATCCACTTTGATCTGAATTTTGACTTGTACATTTTAGTAGAATCCACCTTGATCTGAATTTTGACTTCTACATTTTAGTAGAATCCACCTTGAATGAATTATTACTTGTACATTTTAGTAGAATCCACCTTGATCTGAATTTTGACTTGTACATTTTAGCAGAATCAAACCTTAATACACAGTGGTCTGTACTTGTACATTTCAGAAGAATCCACCATGATCTGAATTTGGATTTGTACATTTTAGTAGAATCCACTTTGATCTGAATTTTGACTTGTACATTTTAGTAGAATCCACCTTAATCTGAATTTTGACTTGTACATTTTAGTCTAATACACAGTGATCTGAACTTTGACTTGTACATTTTAGCAGAATCCACTTTGATCTGAATTTTGACTTGTACATTTTAGAAGACTCCACCTTGATCTGAATTTTCACTTGTTTATTTTCATAGAATCTACTTTGATCTGAATTTGGATTTGTACAGTTTAGTAGAATCCACTTTGATCTGAACTTTGACTTGTTCATGTTAGAAGAATCCACCTTGATCTGAAGTTTGACTTGTACATTTTAGTAGAATCCACATTGATCTGAATTATCCATACTCCTGATTATCTAGACCATTTAGATTTAATTATCCATACTCCTGATTATCTAGACCATTTAGATTTAATTATCCATACTCCTGCTTATCCAGACCATTCAGATTTAATTATCCAAACTCCAGATTATCTAGACCATTCAGATTTAATTATCCAAACTCCTGATTATCTAGACCATTTAGATTTAATTATCCATACTCCTGATTATCCAGACCATTCAGATTTAATTATCCAAACTCCAGATTATCTAGACCATTCAGATTTAATTATCCCAACTCCTGATTACCTTTCTGAATCCCCTCCCCCTAGTTTGAATGATCAGAGTTTGGCTGCAGAAAATTATGTCTTTTGGACTACTGCAGCCATCTTGGAAATCTTATCACCAATAGCCCTGCACACAGGGCCATGTCAACAGGATCTTTTCGCTAAAGTACCTATTTTGTTGTATTCATAATCCAAAATGAAAGAAGTTATGATTTGATAGTCATTATGACTGTCATATTCATAATCCAAATGAAAGAAGTTATGATTTGACAGTCATTATGACTGTCGTATTCATAATCCAAAATGAAAGAAGTTATGATTTGACAGTCACAATCTTGTAAATCTTCTGTACTTCCCCCAAACATTGGATGGTGATAATACTGACTTGAGGTTTTCACTAGAAAATTTCTAATGATTTTGGCTTTGTCCTATATTAAAGGGGTACAATTAAAGTGGTACAGTTAAACTGGTAGAATTAAAGTTGTACCAATCCGAAATACAATATGGTATTCAGGACATACGTCTTGAAAATCTTGTCATTACCATTCCCCTTCAACAGATGTAAATACAAGGTATTCATTGAAAGACTTCAGATAATGTCTATTTAGTCCTGAATGAAAATGCCTGTTGGACATCCACTATGGGCATTGCAATGTACATCTTGAAAATATTGTCACTACTCATCCTGAATGGATTATTGTTTCAAAGACTTAAAAGATGATGTCGTGTTGGTCTAAGTTAATAACTGAACCAATCTAACAATCAGTGTGTTTATGTGGCTTGTTATTGATACATCTTCTGAATGGCTGATAATAATTGAGGGGGGCATTTCAGTTTAAGACTTGCTATGATGACTTGGTGGTGGTCATTTATAACAATGGTAAATTTACAAATATCTTGCAAATCTTGTTGTCACTGATCCAAGACTCTACATGGTGCATTGATGGTATCTATTTGGTTCTCTGTGCTGTTGGTGCTAATTAGACCTCCAATATGTCATCCAAGTTTTTATTTTCAATAATTCTGAATGGACAGCAATAACTACATGGATATTGTAATAAATAGCTGGAATAAATATCTTTATGCAGCTATATCATTTGCTTATAAACGGCTTTATGTCATATATTATAATTGATTACTAACAAGTATTTAACTGTACATTGTGTATGTGAGGCCTTACCTGTAGTGGCTGATCAGAATGATTACTTGTGTATTAACTATGTTTGAAAATGAGTTCATTCTGGCTGTTACTCCAAGATAACTTGAAGCCTGTGACATCTACATATCTTCCAAAAGTTATTACTTGTGTATTACCAATATTTTGAATAGTGTTGGGATTGGTACTCCAAGATTTCTTAAAGCCTGCAACTTCCATCTGAAATCTGGCTTCTAGAAGTGGACATTGATAATTAAAGCAAAGTTTTATTTGCTTTGACAGAAAAAAACCTTTAATTTTCTTTCTGCTACATGAATCTTTTTTGAAAATATTAGTTTTAAATTTTATATATGTATTTGGTGCCCTGTCACAAGGCAAGATTCCTAGACATTTTCAGTCTGAATGCTTTTTATCCATTATTAATTTTTAATGTGAAAGCCAGTTATTTCCATAAGGTTAAATCTTGCTTCTTGTATTGTACACTGATAATAGCATCTGAATCAGATTTGAATAAGCTTTGATCTAACACAAAATAATTACAAGTTTCAAAAGATCCTGATTTTTTTAGTTCGTGAATCAGCATTGAAAATATTCCTTTGGATATTTGTAAATCACTTTAGCCTGAATGATCTTTCTGAGTAAAGAAATACAATGGCAAGCATTGAGGGTACTGCAAGCTGTCTTATTAGTAACTAGATTCTGGTTTTGCATAATATCTTCCCAGAACTATAGGTTGTTTTAGATACGGTTCTTGAAGTCTCATAATTTAGGAATGGGAAAGAACTTCACTTAACTGGAATCAGTCACATGAATTGTAATTGACTTTTTAAGTAACACATTGAAGACACTACTATTTGTTGGAATACAATTTCATTTTGAAGTAATTTTCTTTATATTCTAAAAAGATAAAAATAGGGACTCTACACTTTCAGATGATGGTGGTGATCTTTTCTCCTCTGTTAAAGAAGAGTCCATCAAGGAGAAGGTAACTCCACCTGTGGAAAAGAAACAACCAAGCTTTGGTGGTGGTGGGTTGTTTGAAGAGGAGGAAGAAGATGATTTGTTTGGCACTCAAACAAAGTCTACTAGCAAAGTGAAACAGGAGAAAACAGGTGCTGGCTTCATTAGCATATATGGTGTGCATGAAAGTAAATGTAGTAGTGCAGAATGCTAATAAAAATTTGGATCATGCCTTCAGGAGAGAGATTGTGATATTTGTTTTATGTGATTTTTAATGTAACTCTGAATATCTACCTCCGTGATGTTGACCTTTAAACTATTCATGTGATTGTGTGATTGTGTACCGCTAATGAAGTACCTTGGAGGGCTCCCGAGTGGCCAAGTGGTCCAAAGCACTTTGTGTTACGGATGACTGCCATCTCACCTCTCTCTACGTGGGTTTGAGTCTCAGATTTGGCCAATGTGGGTATGTGAGAAAGCTGGCCAGTAAATTCTTGTGGGTCAGTGGTTCTTTTCAAGGGTTTTCCAGGGTTCTTCCTTCACCATTAATACTGGCCGCCATATATAGCCTATTGTGTGCTGAAAAATGGTGGTAAACACTGCTATTTCTACAACTACTACTACTGTATCTTGGAAAATACTTGATTTTCACTTCATCCTTGAAAAGTTCTTGAAAATCGTTTTTTCACCATGAAAAGTCTTTGAAAATAAGCTTTGGTCCTTGAAAAATATAAAATTGATCGATAAATGAATGTTTGAAAGTTCCTTTTCATACCATTATGTCTTGTAATCAAAATGAAACTTTGGTCACATGTTGTAAACCACCCATAAACACATTTATAATTGTGCATTGACCTGATTTTAGAGACTATAAAAAAGTGTGTATCTTTTCCAACAATCATTCTTCTTTGTCGATTTATGTTTTGTCTTTTCCATTATCTGTGGGTTCACAACGTATTTGGGCACACTCAAATGGGGGAATGTTGAACCATGATATTGCAAGAAGATAAAAATGATAAGAAAATAATGGTAAGAAAAATGATAATTTTTAAAAATAAAAATGACAGATTACAGAGTAATATATGAATAAATTATATCATAGTGACATGATACGACTGTGAGAATAATATGAGATTATAATGACAATGACAACTTACTGACAAAACTTGACTGTGATAATACATTTATATCATAATGATGTTGATAAAACTTTGACATTAAAATGACATTGATCACAGTGTATTCATAAGCAAATGATATTCACGTGAAAATTATACTGATATTGAGACAGATATTGAATTCAAAATGATATCAATATTAAACAAGAGTAAGTATGATGTCAGTGTTTGTACATAGACTTTACCATGCCAATAAGAATGTTTAGACATTAACATGTGAGTTATAATGTATTGTCCATAACAAATCAGTTATAATGTATTGACATTAACATGTGAGTTATAATGTATTGACATTAACATGTCAGTGATAATGTATTGACATTAACATGTCAGTGATAATATATTGACATTAACATGTCAGTGATAATGTATTGACATTAACATGTCAGTGATAATGTATTGACATTAACATGTCAGTGATAATGTATTGTCATTAACAAGTCAGTTATAATGTATTGACATTAACATGTGAGTTATAATGTATTGACATTAACATGTCAGTGATAATGTATTGACATTAACATGTCAGTGATAATGTATTGACATTATTAACATGTCAGTTATAATGTATTGACATTAACAAGTCAGTTATAATGTATTGTCATTAACAAGTCAGTTATAATGTATTGTCATTAACAAGTCAGTTATAATGTATTGTCATTAACAAGTCAGTTATAATGTATTGTCATTAACAATTTAGTCAGATGACAATGATCTTTTACTGTTATCAGTAGAGAGCCAGCCAGTAAAGAAGCCAGCCATCTCAGATCTGTTTGGAGATGAGGAGGAAGGAGAGGAGGATGGATTACTCGGTAGTGGCAGTTTGGTGAAAAAGAAAGAGGATGAGGAAACAAAACCTAAGAAAAATGAGAAAAAGGTTTGATTATAATATTTATATCCATCATTTTCATGTACTTTGAGAGCTGAATACAGAGGTAGAGTAGAAATCACAAAGCATAATATATATTTGAAAAGAATCAAACTTTTTATTAAAATATATACCACAATGTGAGAAAGTACTTTTCTGTTTCAAATATATTAGCTGAGCGAGTCAAATGAGTTACTTACATACAGAAAGTATACTCTATGTATTTTGTTCTTTTCATCAAAGATAGTTTTCTGACTTGATTGGAACAATCTCTTCATCTTTAATTCTACATATTGGCACTATTTTGTTATGTCTGCCTTGGTTGCTTGTACATTTATTTCACAAACATGCATATAATTTCTGTTAACATTTTTCTGTTCACTAGCATACATATTACTGGAAGTTTATGCAGTGCCTTTTGGTCACTGGCTTTACATTTTCAGGAAGGTTATAATTTCTATTAAAATCATTGTTTACATTTCACAGTGTGTTTATGTAGTACTTGGCCAAATATTTACATATATATAATTCTGATGAAATTAAATAAATGAGAGTTGGTGTAGTGATGTGAACACTTTTATTGTGTTAATTCATATATTTGTCGTTTTCGTTGAACATTTCTTAATTATCCCAAATAGTGTTAGAGCTGCAGATATGTCAACTAGTGTAGGACACAATGATACAGTTACTAAGTTTGGGACAGTTTGTGCCCATGTTTAAGTCATAATAACCCACTGATAATTTCTAGCCTGTTGGAGGCTGGAGGTGCTCCACCATATCATGGCAACCCAGCTTATGTGAAGCCCCTTGCATGTTATAGCATGGTAATCAGTCTTGTAAGTCTGGATAAATGTGGTTTCTATTGGATCTAAATGATCCATTGTTAGTCCAACTGGTGGCCAGCCATTCCATTTTCTAGCAACTTGGTATCCATTACTTATGTTTGATGTGCCACATAAACACTTGGTGTTTGGAACCATAACAGCGATCAGACTTTCTGTCCTTTTTGTTTTACTGCTTCTTCTACTAAGGCACGTCTGATGCTGGTTGACCAACTGACTCCCTGGTCAACAGCCATGCATATTGTCTGTCCATCCAATTGTACAACCTTGACTAACAGATACTGAAAAGCCAGAAAATAAGCTCAGCATCCAGTTGACTATCCAACATATGGTTACCTATCCATACCAGCGAAATTTACTCAGCCAACTCAGCTAACAAGTTTTTTATATAGGAGTTATCCTTTAGAGCAATACTGTGGTACATATAGACATAATGTCAGAGTCTCATCTATACCACTGGTGAAGTTTTACACTGAAATGGATGTAGGCCCTTATGAGGTTAACCCACGCAGTGTGAGAAAATCTTTGATGCCTTAAAACACTCAGATCCAACTTGGGAATGGACTGAGTTTAGTTATAAAATAGCTGCGGCTGACATATACATGGTGTCGCCGGTCATCACTGCTTATGGGTCCGATCTCAAGTTATTAGTAGACCTGGAAGATGAGAAATAATTTCTCTTCTTGCACCTGCTGCCGCAGTCAGTGAAAAGAAAGGAACTTTCAAACCATCTGCCAGATAAAGTCTCTCACCAGGTCAATTATAAATAGAAAGTTGACTATAAGTCATATTTTCATCACATTGGATTAGAAGACATTGAGATTCCTAGAAAATGGAGCTTCTGACAAGAAAATTATGTTATTAATATGACTATCCTACTATTCAGCAGAGTGGACAAGAATCTTTTTCTCGCCACCACAAAGCGAATTGAGATGATGACGAATTATCTTCATTGTTGGATCCAGTATTGCTAGCCAATTGATATCTTATAAATTTTTTAAAAATTATATTTTGAAGTGCCATTTTTTAATAAGTATTTGCATAGTTTACTTGTGCCCACATAATAGTAAGTATATGCAATACTATTTTTTCCATTTCATAAACTTTCTAATCACACTAACTTGAGGAAAATAACCTCTGTTACCTTCTAAATTAATCTGTCCCCCCACAACAAAATGAATTTCTGTCTGTATATCATGTATACAAAGGGAGCAAATTCTTCCCCATTAACTCCCCTAGACCAGAGTTTGGTGGTGCAAGTACCATGTATCCAGAACATTTATATATTAGAGTGTAGTAAGATTGTTTGTATATGTCACAAACATTAATTAAACTTTTGATCAATATTTATGTTGGCATTGTTAATTGTGATGTTGTGCTCAAATATGTTGTCATTGGTGCATTTTTGTTGGTTGTTATTACTGTACACTCCATATTTAATTCTGCTTCCTTAAATAATGAGTGTTGGTGTTGTAATGTAAACACTTTCATTGTGTTCATTCATATTTTTTTCAGTTCATTTAAACATGACAGTAAAATGCAGTCAATGCATGAAATTTAAAGCTAGCGAGGACACTAAAAGTGCCTCACTTGTACAAAGTGTTCTTCATTCTCGGCATGCATGTAATTCTTCCCAAACAGTGTTAGAGCTGCAGATGTGTCAACCATTGTGGGAAGCAGCAATGCAGTTAATACATTTGGGAAAATGTTTGGCCATGTATCAGTCATAAAACTTCATGTATAATTTCAAGCCAATTGGTGGTGGTGGTGGGGGGGGGGGGAAATGTTGCACCATATCAAGGCAACCCAGGGGTTGTGAGTCCCCCTGCATGTTGTAGCAAGGTAATCAGTCTTGTAAGTCTGGGTAGATGTAATTTTTATTGGGTCTTGACACAGTCTATTAGACCTACTGGCCATGTGTCTTGACACAGTCTATTAAACCTACTGGCCATGTGTCTTGACACAGTCTATTAGACCTACTGGCCATGGGTCTTGACACAGTCTATTAGACCTACTGGCCATGGGTCTTGACACTGTCTATTAGACCTACTGGCCATGTGTCTTGACAAACCTACTGACCATGTGTCTTGACACAGTCTATTAGACCTACTGGCCATGGGTCTTGACACATTATATTAGACCTACTGGCCATGTGTCTTGACACAGTCTATTAGACCTACTGGCCATGTGTCTTGACACAGTCTATTAGACCTACTGACCATGGGTCTTGACACAGTCTATTAGACCTACTGGCCATGTGTCTTGACACAGTCTATTAGACCTACTGGCCATGTGTCTTGACACAGTCTATTAGACCTACTGGCCATGGGTATTGACACAGTCTATTAGACCTACTGGCCATGTGTCTTGACACAGTCTATTAGACCTACTGGCCATGGGTCTTGACACATTCTATTAGACTTACTGGCCATGGGTCTTGACAGTCTATTAGACCTACTGGCCATGTGTCTTGACAGACCTACTGACCATGTGTCTTGACACAGTCTATTAGACCTACTGGCCATGGGTTTTGACACATTCTATTAGACCTACTGGCCATGGGTCTTGACACAGTCTATTAGACCTACTGACCATGGGTCTTGACACAGTCTATTAGACCTACTGGCCATGTGTCTTGACAGACCTACTGACCATGTGTCTTGACACAGTCTATTAGACCTACTGGCCATGGGTCTTGACACATTCTATTAGACCTACTGGCCATGTGTCTTGACACAGTCTATTAGACCTACTGGCCATGTGTCTTGACACAGTCTATTAGACCTACTGACCATGTGTCTTGACAGTCTATTAGACCTACTGGCCATGGGTCTTGACACAGTCTATTAGACCTACTGGCCATGGGTCTTGACACAGTGTATTAGACCTACTGGCCATGTGTCTTGACACAGTCTATTAGACCTACTGACCATGTGTCTTGACACAGTCTATTAGACCTACTGGCCATGTGTCTTGACACAGTCTATTAGACCTACTGGCCATGTGTCTTGACACAGTCTATTAGACCTACTGGCCATGTGTCTTGACACAGTCTATTAGACCTACTGGCCATGAGTATTGACAGTCTATTAGACCTACTGGCCATGGGTCTTGACAGTCTATTAGACCTACTGGCCATGTGTCTTGACAGACCTACTGACCATGTGTCTTGACACAGTCTATTAGACCTACTGGCCATGGGTCTTGACACATTCTATTAGACCTACTGGCCATGTGTCTTGACACAGTCTATTAGACCTACTAGCCATGGGTATTGACACAGTCTATTAGACCTACTGGCCATGGGTCTTGACACATTCTATTAGACCTACTGGCCATAGGTCTTGACAGTCTATTAGACCTACTGGCCATGTGTCTTGACAGACCTACTGACCATGTGTCTTGACACAGTCTATTAGACCTACTGGCCATGGGTCTTGACACATTCTATTAGACCTACTGGCCATGTGTCTTGACACAGTCTATTAGACCTACTGGCCATGTGTCTTGACACAGTCTATTAGACCTACTGACCATGGGTCTTGACACAGTCTATTAGACCTACTGGCCATGTGTCTTGACAGACCTACTGACCATGTGTCTTGACACAGTCTATTAGACCTACTGGCCATGGGTCTTGACACATTCTATTAGACCTACTGGCCATGTGTCTTGACACAGTCTATTAGATTTACTGGCCATGTGTCTTGACACAGTCTATTAGACCTACTGGCCATGTGTCTTGACACAGTCTATTAGACCTACTGGCCATGGGTATTGACACAGTCTATTAGATCTACTGGCCATGTGTCTTGACACAGTCTATTAGACCTACTGGCCATGGGTCTTGACACATTCTATTAGACCTACTGGCCATGTGTCTTGACACAGTCTATTAGACCTACTGGCCATGTGTCTTGACACAGTCTATTAGACCTACTGACCATGTGTCTTGACACAGTCTATTAGACCTACTGCCATGTGTCTTGACAGACCTACTGACCATGTGTCTTGACACAGTCAATTAGACCTACTGGCCATGGGTCTTGACACATTCTATTAGACCTACTGGCCATGTGTCTTGACACAGTCTATTAGACCTACTGGCCATGGGTCTTGACACATTCTATTAGACCTACTGACCATGTGTCTTGACACTGTCTATTAGACCTTCTGGCCATGGGTCTTGACACAGTCTATTAGACCTACTGGCCATGGGTCTTGACACATTCTATTAGACGTACTGGCCATGTGTCTTGACACAGTCTATTAGACCTACTGGCCATGGGTCTTGACACAGTCTAATAGACCTACTGGCCATGGGTCTTGACAGTCTATTAGACCTACTGGCCATGGGTCTTGACAGTCTATTAGACCTACTGGCCATGTGTCTTGACACATTCTATTAGACCTACTGACCATGTGTCTTGACACAGTCTATTAGACCTACTGGCTATGGGTTTTGACACATTCTATTAGACCTACTGGCCATGTGTCTTGACACAGTCTATTAGACCTACTGGCCATGTGTCTTGACACAGTCTATTAGACCTACTGACCATGGGTCTTGACACAGTCTATTAGACCTACTGGCCATGTTTCTTGACAGACCTACTGACCATGTGTCTTGACACAGTCTATTAGACCTACTGACCATGGGTCTTGACACATTCTATTAGACCTACTGGCCATGTGTCTTGACACAGTCTATTAGATTTACTGGCCATGTGTCTTGACACAGTCTATTAGACCTACTGGCCATGTGTCTTGACACAGTCTATTAGACCTACTGGCCATGGGTATTGACACAGTCTATTAGACCTACTGGCCATGTGTCTTGACACAGTCTATTAGACCTACTGGCCATGGGTCTTGACACATTCTATTAGACCTACTGGCCATGTGTCTTGACACAGTCTATTAGACCTACTGGCCATGTGTCTTGACACAGTCTATTAGACCTACTGACCATGTGTCTTGACACAGTCTATTAGACCTACTGCCATGTGTCTTGACAGACCTACTGACCATGTGTCTTGACACAGTCTATTAGACCTACTGGCCATGGGTCTTGACACATTCTATTAGACCTACTGGCCATGTGTCTTGACACAGTCTATTAGACCTACTGGCCATGGGTCTTGACACATTCTATTAGACCTACTGACCATGTGTCTTGACACAGTCTATTAGACCTTCTGGCCATGGGTCTTGACACAGTCTATTAGACCTACTGGCCATGTGTCTTGACTCAGTCTATTAGACCTACTGACCATGTGTCTTGACAGTCTATTAGACCTACTGGCTATGGGTCTTGACACAGTCTATTAGACCTACTGGCCATGGGTCTTTACAGTCTATTAGACTTACTGGCCATGGGTCTTGACAGTCTATTAGACCTACTGGCCATGTGTCTTGACACATTCTATTAGACCTACTGACCATGTGTCTTGACACAGTCTATTAGACCTACTGGCCATGGGTTTTGACATGACTCAACTTATATCTCTAGTTCCAGTCAGATGGTTCTGTAGTTCTAATGACACAGCCAGCTGAAAATACGGTTCCCTCAGCAGGCAGTCAGAGAGTCATCATATACTCTGTCCTTATGGAAGATACTATACATTCTTGGAAGGATTAATTCAAGCTCCCAGAAAAATTCTCAGGTTGTTCGGAAGTATCTGTGTAACATGACTGTGATTTCTGTGTTTGAAAGGGTGGTAGTGGAATTATCCCAACCAACTGCATCTTAGCATACACTCTTTCATATTTCTAAGGTGACCAGAGTTTGGCCTTCTCGATGGTAAGGTGATGTAACCCTATTCACCTTTTACCTATTCATGTCTGATTCCATGATGACCTCTATCACTTAACCGTGAAGCAGCTGTTCTGTTATTGTGCTGTTTTTCATGATATATGTGCTTATTGTCTATCTTCATCTACATTATTGATTTTCATCATGAAAAAGGTTCATATTTCTCATACCTAAAGTGACCAGCGATTGGCCTTCTCCATTGTTAATTTGAAGCACAGAAAGGCAAAATGTTTCTTTGATATCACCTGATTATAATATGGATACACCATTCAAGACAGTTGCTGGCATGGTATATAATCTGCTCCACTAATTACTAAAGTATGCACAAGATTTGGTACCTACTCTTATCCAAGGGGAGGTCACTCTTGACTGTCTTCCACTGATAGTGGCATACAAACTCTTAGCTTTTGTATAGTTAAATGTCATCGATGTCAAGACAAATGAAATATATGTTTGGGTCTTGTATATTTGTAATGTGCATACATCTCAAGAAGTTCTTGCATCAGTGTCAAGACAAATTCAGTTGATCAGACGCAAATAAATTTTATATGTAGATATTGTGCCGTTGACAGATACATACAGCTCAGCATGGTTATGAAGATAATGATAAATGGATGTCTTTTATGGTGTTTCAGAAAAATGACATTTCAATTAGAATTAAATTGTTAATGATATTAGCCAATTAGTCCAAGAGTGTTTTTATTTATACCAACTGTTAAATTAATTTCATTATTACAGCTCCCATCAGGTGCAGTGTCAATGTTTGGAGGAGCTCCCAATCCCCTCAATGCAGCTCTCAGGCAAAAGATGGGTCTGCCCCATTTATCGGATGTGAGTGATGTAACTTTTTTCTTTTATTAAGTTTCTGTTTTTTCGCTGTATTGTTCATAGACAATAAGAGCTTGTGATTTGGTATTGGAATAGTATTTTGAGTATCATCAAATATCAGTTTTTTGCACAAGCTTGGTGGATTGCCCTGATACTTTAGATATGGTCTACATCGTTCTTGTTCTTTGCCTGATGGTCAAAATCTGCATGTGGTTTTCAGTGGAAGACTTCTTACTATGTTTTGTTTGCCCCAGAATAAAAAATAGTGCTAATCCGCTTTCTAATTTTGGTGCTACAGCAACCCTCTTTTAAAATCAAGAGTTACTTGCTTAATGGCTACTTTAAGTTTGATCGTTAAAGAGCTATCATTTTGGTGATAAATATCATTAATTGTACAACTATCGTAACTATGTAGTTTAAACTAACATTATCAATGAAGAATCCTCAGGTCTGTGATTTATTAAAATCTCTTGATGTATATAATTACTTTGCAGTTTAAACTTTCAAGGAAATGGAAAAATGCTGCACACAAGTTATTCACTAGCAAATTTAATTAAGACTAAATGAATTTTAAGAATAAAGTTCTTATACAAATTGAAATTAACTTTCTATTATTCAACTCTAAATGTATTGCTTCAGCTCTTTCATTGCATAATCTTTATTTTTAGAGAAGAGTAATGTTAAAAACATTTTCTAGGAAGAAGATAATGATGCTCTTGATGGGGACAAATCTCACAAAGAAAGTATTAAATCCAGCCAATCAGCTGCTTCTATTTCCTCCACCTCAAAGCTCCCACAAGATAAGAATATAGGTCGCAGTGGTTCACAGTCTAGCAGCTTGTTTGATGAAGATGCAGATGATGCTTTGTTTGCAGAGCCAATAAAACCCAGGACTAGCAGGTCAGTAAATGAATTCTGATTCATCATATTTTGTTGTGCCCATGTTAGTGGGAAAGTGAGACATGAAGTTACTTTTCAGGTGGCAAGGTAATAGATATATCAGTTAAACTTAAAAAATGATTTTATTCTGTCAGAGCAATATATATTATTTGACACTGTTTCAGTATCACATACATGATTGATGTATGTTAAGATTTTGATTGAAGTATTTCATTAGGATAAATGTCCTCAATTCCTGGACGGAATTTGTTCATAGGTGTAGTCTCATGATGGAGCTGCCAATTGTGTTTGTCCTTTAATGGCTCACTCTAGCCTTGATATATAATTGAATTTGATATCTGTTCTTGAAAAAGCTTTGTAAATTAGAAAAATTAAAGAAGCTTTTGAAAAGCTTTTAAATTTGACGAAAACCCCATAAGGTCCTTCTATATTGCCAATATGCATTTTTTAATTTTTAATTTTTACATTTTTATTTTGTGGCAAGTTGTGCATTATATTGCTAAATGTTATCACACATTATAATTAATTTGATATATTTAGGTTAGTCCCTGTATTTAAGCCAGGCTGTGATATAATTGTACTTTAACTTCCAATAAATACTTTAAAAATCTGTTTGTAAACCAGTCATTACAAATGGTACATGAAGCATGGTGAACATTGACTTTGCTTGTAGTACATTACATGTACTTTAAAATCTTGTATAAATGGTTAAATGTTCTCAGCTGATTTATTGGAATATATCATTCAAATAATGAAGAAATTGTACATACAGAATTCAATACCAGCTGACTTATTGGAATATATCATTCAAATAATGAAGAAATTGTACAAAAATATTTACAGAATTCAGTAACTCCAAATTGTTATCAGAACTGAAATACTAATGTATTTTCCTTTGAATGAATACATCAGTTTCATTATCAGTTCACGACCTAGTGGTTAGAGCATCATCCTCAGATGCAGGAGGTATTGGGTTCGAACTCCAGCTGAGGCATAAAAGTGGTACTAATCACTGCCTCTCTCAGCATTAAGAGGTTAGTGTTAGGATTGGGCGGCCTGGTGTCAGGATAATGTGATTGGGTTGGACAAAATGTTACATGTCGGAGCATGACACCCCAGTGTTAGGTATCACTTTAAACAGTATCACTGCAGACATTGTAGCTATATGACTGCAAAATTGTTAAAGCTGCATTAAAAAGCCAAATCACATACATCAGTTCATAGTTATGGGCCCTGGGTGACAAAGTGCTCTATCTAAAGCACTTCTCTTTACCAATAACTGCCATGTGACTTCTTTCATTGTCGGCCTGTGTCTCTGGCTTGGCCAATGTAGGCACATGGGAAAGCTTGCCAGTAGCTTCATGTTGGTCGTTTGCACTTACCGGTGTTTTCCTGAGTTCATCCTCAATATGTTATACTGGCTATATGATGAAAACTAAATCAACAACAAGAAAATTAATAGTAAAATCGGAATCATTTTAATTTTTTCCCAAGTTTACTTCAAAATAGGGGGCCTCGAGTGACCGAGTGGTCTAAAGCGCTCTCCGTTACAGATCACAGCCATCTCACCGCTGTCTGCTTGAGTTCGAGTCTCAGATTCGGCAAATGTGGGTATGTGAGAAAGCTTGCTAGTAGCTTCTCCTGGATTGGTGGTTCTTTCCGGTAATTTTCCCAGGTTCTTCCTCCACCATTATTACTGGCTGTCATATATAGCCTGTCATGTGCTGAAAAATGGCGTTAAATCCCCACAACAACGACAACAACAACTGCAAAAAAGTGTGATTATTACAAGTCCTTCTTAATGATAAGAAAAGGATTTTGTCGCATGAAACCTCTATATTAGTACACATTAGGGGATCGGAACCTAAAACAATTTTTGAGTAGAGATGACTTATTTCAGTTTTTGTCCTCTACTTCCATCTTCATTAAAAAGAGTTGATAATCTTCAAACAGTCAAGACAATCAGAGATTAAGAGAAATAAGATGTTTTTGGACGCAATAACATAAGATGCAACTAACACAATAAACCTTCCATCTTCTCATTTCATCACCTTTAACTTTTGGTTTGAGTTTGTACATGAATCCAATAAAATACTGACAATTCAAGTGTACAGACAATTCAAGTGTACTGACAATTCAAGTGTACAGAACTTTTAATGATTAGTTGGCATGAAATTACATGTTTAAACAAGTTTTATGACCTCTGTCGTCATACCAGGATTCTAATGGGATGAATAGTAGAATATTCCTTATGCCATTCATCTGTTTGCATGAGTCGTTACATGTAGAGTATCTGTCTTCTGCTCATGGAAAGCTGAATTTGTATACAAGCCTTTTGTGTCACTTCAGTGTTACTAAAGGCAAGACCAAACCGACTACTTCACTGTTTGGAGATGAGGAAGCAGAAGAAGACCTGTTTAGTGCTATGAACAAAAGTAAACCAGTCGTGTCTAAAGTAGAATCAAGCAAGGCCCAGACTGTGTCCAGTAAAACTGCAGCTGCAAGTTTGTTTGATGAGGAGGACGAAGAAGATTTGTTTGCTGTTACATCTGCAAAACAGAAAGGAAGGTAAGAAGTCAGACTAATTAAAATGCTGTAAAACAGAAAAGTAGGTGAGACTAATTAAAAAACTGTAAAACAGAAAAGTAGGTCAGACTAATTAAAATGCTGTAAAACAGAAAAGTAGGTGAGACTAATTAAAAAGCTGTAGAACAGAAAAGTAGATCAGATTAATTACAATGCTGTAAAACAAAAGTAGGTCAGACCAATTAAAAAAATGATATAAAACAGAAAAGTAGGTCAGACTAATTAAAAAGCTGTAAAACAGAAAAGTAGGTCAGATTAATTAAAATGCTGTAAAACAGAAAAGTAGGTCAGACTAATTAAAATGCTGTAAAACAGAAAAGTAGGTCAGACTAATTAGAAAGCTGTAAAACAGAAAAGTAGGTCAGATTAATTAAAATGCTGTAAAACAGAAAAGTAGGTCAGACTAATTAAAATGCTGTAAAACAGAAATGTAGGTCAGACTAATTACAATGCAGACCATTATTTTATGCCTTTTACTTCCTTTCTTTGAATATTATACCCAAGTTTTGTAAGTTAAGATTGAAATTGTGCTGACTTTTATAAGTGTATTAGATTTATAATTTAAGTATTAAGCAGATTTCATATATTATTTAATATCTATTAGTTTTTGTTTTTGTTGAGGATGTAAAATAATGCTTATAATGAATGTTTAGGGCTATTCCATTTTAATCTACAACTGTAACTGTGTGTGTGTGTGTGTGTATGTGCGTGTGCCATTTTATTGTATTTTTTGTTGTTGTGTAGTGCATATTTGTGACATAACTAGGTTCTCAGACCAGTAGATTTATTAATTTGGATCATTAGATTGGCTTCTAGACCATAATTTTTTTTATTGGCATAAATTGTTTGCTTTTCAAGGGGAATAAAAACAAGCTCATTTCTTGGACATAATATGTATTATCTTCATAGTATAATAAAACCACAAGATTTTTGACATAAATTGGATTTAGATTTTAGATTTAGACATAAATTGGATTTAGATTCTGTTTCAATAATCAGTACGAGTCCGTATATTGTCAGATAATGAAACGGAAGAGATGTTTTTCTTGTAATTCACCGCAAAGATTTTGTAATAGCATCCAATAGCATTTTAGTTTCCTTCACAAGATTTCCTTCGGGATTCAGTGATGACATTAATTGTGATTGTTAAGCTTCAAATGTAATAGGCTTTCATTAGTTCTTAGATTTCCCCATGAATCCCTTTGCAAAGAATGGATAATACCATCTATATCAGCATTTTGAATATGGTTGTGACTTATGGTAGTGACTTCACGACTATGCTCAGCCTGTGCAGAACTTCTATCTTCAGTTTTCCTGTTGGGTTTGTTAGGACACTGTCTGAACTTCATTAGTCCTCCAGTTATGTTCACTTCATGGAGAAGTGCCTGACTTAAACTTCGACTTCAAATGTATAAATGAGTATTGTCCTCAGAGGCTTCTTTCTCTATATGGTGCAGATCCAAAAATCTGTTTGCGGGTTACACCACTGTAATATTAATAAAGACATGGATACATATAGTCCTTTAATTAACAATGAAAAATACAGTATGTGTTTTTATGAATATTTTATCCCAACTTGAAAATTAATTATCATGTAATTTACTGTTAAATTATATATTTTCATATGGGGATTGAACTGAATTTATGTGCATGAAATAAGAAAGATGCATTTATTTGAAACTCAGTGCCAACTCTGGACCTTGGTTATTCGCCTACACACAATTAAAACTCAGATATCCATGCACAGTTAAAACTCGGATATCCATGCACTGTTAAAACTGTGATATCCAAGCACTGTTAAAACTCAGATATCCATGCACAGTTAAAACTTGGATATCCATGCACTGTTAAAACTGTGATATCCAAGCACTGTTAAAACTCAGATATCCATGCACAGTTAAAACTCGGATATCCATGCACTGTTAAAACTGTGATATCCAAGCACTGTTAAAACTCAGATATCCATGCACAGTTAAAAGTCAGATATCCATGCACTGTTGAAACTGTGATATCCATGCTCTGTTAAAACTGTGATATCCATGCACTGTTAAAACTGTGATATCCATGCACTGTTGAACTGGTAATATTTCCGTGGCTACTTAATAGTGGTAAAAACACGTTTTTGCATTTTGCAATGAAGTAAACACAAAATGCAAGAGCTTTCCTTAAATATTCCTCATAAAACATAAATAATACAGTAACAATTAAACATGACAAAAAAAAAAATCCTACTCTAGTCTGTGTGCCAAATTATTTTCTTTTTTTTACTCTTTCCTTCTTGTCTCCCTTCAGTTGATGGTGAGCCATTTTTTTTATCAAAGCTCAGAAGACATCCTGACCACCTTTTATTCCTGTGTTAATTATAACACCTCACAAGGCAGCCCTTGTTTTGAACTCCCCATGTTCCATTAATAAAGTCATTGATTAACTGCAAGTTTTTTTAACACAACAGTTCATTGGATACACCATGCATCATTGCAGTGGTAGTTGTACCGGTGGATTATTTCTGGTCACCAATAGACTGGTTCTTGCAGGTTTATTTAATGTGGTGATAGAAAGCTTTAAAATACAGTGTTTGGTTTTTCTTTATTTTTTTGAAAGTCTTGTAATTTTTTTTAAGGCAGTAGATTTCAACTTTAATGAAGTATATATGGAAGAAGACCTTCAGCATGATAGATTTGGCATAACCACCTGTAGAACCACATGTACGGTAGGTGTGAGAACCTACTCTATAAAAAAAAAAATTAGAGTGTTACAGATACATAATGGTGGAATCTCTCTACTTCCTCCTCCCTTTCTAAATACCTGTAGATTTAAAATGGAATTATCACTAACCAGTATGAAAATGTTTGTAGAGGATGCAAGAATTTTGTGTTGCATCCGAGATGGTATGGATGTAAAGGTGCTAAAATTGTAAAAGTAATGATTAACATTATTCTGAAATTTGTTTCAGTCCCAAAAAGTCTGTGGGAGGAGTTTCCCTGTTGCCAGAAAGTGCTGATGTAGTGGGGAAGAAAAAAGAAGAACAAGTAAATATACATTTTGTGGGGTTTATTTCTTAGAAATATTAACTTAAAGTTTATTGATTATTTTTTTGCATGGTTTTATTCTTTTGAGCTATAGTGTGTAATTTGCTAGATTAATTTAAAGAAATAAAAAAATTACACTTGTATATAGCAACTTCATTTTAAAATTTGATCAGGTTAATGTGACAGTTACATTGTTTCATCCAGGATGGACCAGTTCACTCGTATGAAAATAGAAACAAAGTTTTACAGAGTTATACAGTGCCTCAAAATTGGAGATTGATCAAGATGTATTTATTGTATTTAATCTGATACACATGTCGAAAATGATCATTAAGTGTTCAAATTGTTTAATGATTGTTTTTATGAAAAACGAATAAAATCCATGAAGTTTTCTATATACCAGCCTGTTTGTTTTTCACCATTCGTCAAATCTTGTATGTTGCAAAAACTTAGGATTATTCCAGAATAATTCTATGTGCTTTATATATCCCAATGTATGTTACTAAATTAGTTGCATTCGTGAAAATAGGAATCAAACTCCAGTCTTGTTTTATTAACAGAAAGTTTTAATCAAGTAGATAGCAAATTATGATTACCTCATTTCATTACCCCAGTATTGCTCTTAGACCAGGAAAGTGATAAAAATGGCATTTGAGATGGTGATGCTGGTTTAATCCACAAACAGCATGAAATTCTGACAGAAATTGAAATCGTTGAACCAAAGAAATAAAATATCTACACACCACCAAGATATCTTTTGATAACTGAAATTGTAGTATGCTTCCTGAGTATTATGTTGGAAGGCATAAATTTGAACACTAATTTGGGGATGTGATTTGATTGGCAGCATCAAAGAAGAAACTGAATTGAATGCATTTAGTTTTTAGTGCAGATAATGTGCAAATTAGTCTTGTGTGAATGGTATCTCATTTAATTATGAGGTGGGCTCAAATCATCATAACACCATTTCTGATGAAGAGGACTGTATAGCTCGTTTTCTGCCATACCTGGCAAAATACTGCATTTTGAATTTCAGAATCCAATTTCAAAGTCATTTAGCTCAGAATATGCCTGTATACTTTGTTTGATAACAGTTTTATATTGTTTAGGACTGTATCATCATCATCATCATCATCATCATCATCAGTCTCTTGACCTAGTGTGATCATTGAGGCACTGTGCTGCTGAACATCTGACAAGTTCCCTCCACTTGTCTCAATCATGTGCCAATGCCTGTGTCTCCACAAAACTTTTACTGGTCCATTCTGTGATGTTGGCAGTCCACTTTTTCTCAGTCTACCTCTCCTGCCACCTTGGATGCTGCTCGGCAGTAGTGTTATGTATAGACTGTTGGCTCGAGTGACTCTAGTGATACAGATGTCGAAATTGGAATGTATCAGAGATTGTTTAATTGTATTTGGAAACAGGATTCTGAGCTGATAATTTTAGGGAAATGAAAATATCAGTTACAGAGGTTTTTGTTACCCAATTACCATAAGGAATTCTACTGTGATTGATTAATAGTTATCACTGGGATTGGTGTCAGATTTAGCCTCTTAGGACAGTAGTGAAATCAGGATTATTAAGAAAGTTTTTTATATACCTGCCTTAAGATGAAATGTTGTGATGTTTTCTGTCTATTTTGTCTGTTTCCAGTTTTCTCTATTGGCATAGTAACTAATATGTTCCACCATCAACAGTTACCAAAATTTTGAATGTCAGCACTTGTGGTAATAAAGAAACTTATTAATTTGGGTGTCATAAGAAAAGATCAAGGTCACTGTAACTGAAGGACTAAAGGAGTAACATTAATTCTACACTCGCAGACCTTGATCAGAAAAAAACATTTTCTATGTTTTTGTTTGATCATTTGTCCCTCATTAGTAACAATTAATTTAACAAATTCCTTAGTTAATACGCAGACCTATATGTTAATCCACTTATTATGGCTCTCTTTTACCTCTTATGTCTCTTAACGAATGTGAAAGGGCAATATATTTTTTCGCGTCTTAATAAATCGGTCCCTTCTATGACATGCCCATGTCACCTAAGGTTTAGATAATTATTTTTTACAATTTATTAGTTATGACAGAATGGTTTTTACTTAATTATGTTTCAGTGCTGTTAATATACTATATGCATTCCTCTATATTAAAAAAACTAAATGAACTGAGACAAACTACATGTAGAATGTTTATTTGTATGGATAATATAGTGTAAATTCAGCAAGTTGATATTGTATTATTTTATCATGCAGAAAGCTGAGCCAGAGAAGAAGGTCCCAGCAAAGGCTGTCCCTGCATTATCGTTGTTTGGAGATGATGGTGATGAGGAGCAAGAGGGTAACCTATTTGGAGGGAAACCAATATCAGTCAAACCAGTTACACATCCAGACCAGGTTTGTGTACAATTTCATATTTTCTCAGTTATTGTCTTTTTTTTAAAGCCTCATTGGAACTGATGATCTCATGTTCTGAACATTTCTCATAATCCGCCATTACGTTGATGTAGGGGCCCTGCATGTCCAAGTGGTCTAAATTGCTCAGTTTTAATAATCACGGCATCTTACAGATGTACGCATGGGTTTGAGCTTCGAGTTTGGCTAATATGGGCATGTGAGAAAGCTTGCTGGTCGGTCCAAATGGGACAGTAGTTCATACCAGGACTTTTCAAGGTTTTGCCACCATATCAAGCCTATCCTGTGCTGAGAAATGTGTTAAACCCAAAATAACTAGAACAAATGTGTAATCCATTAATAGAACATGAATTCTTTTACTTCAGTTAGTGCATTATTTTTATATTTTATGGCTTGGTAGTGACAATCATTTGAAGGTACTTTTAGAATTCCCCATAGCTGCCAACCCTCACGATTTTGGCATGAATTTAATGAATTTATACAGTGATTCATAAATTCACACCTAATAATAAAAACCATGAATTTCTCAATTCTCTTTTATATTTTCCCGTTGCTAGTCATAATATCTGCCAAAATGATCCGGCTATCACAATATTAGTAGAACTAGAGCCCATTGGTACAGTTGGCTGATTGGTACAGTGAGCTGATTGGTACAGTGAGCCGATTGGTACAGTGAGCCGATTGGTACAGTTGGCCCAGTAGCAAGAATTTTAACACATTTTAATCTATCTATAAGAACGGTTTTGCGAATGATTTTAAAAGAAACTGGGACCTAGTCTGAATTTTTCTCAGTGCATGCGTTGCCAACACTGATTTGAACTACCTTTAAACATCTTGAAAATCTCTTCCCCACAAAGAAAAGAGAAATGTATTGCACAAAAGTGAAGTTGAGTTTGAAATGTACCAAACATTTGCCATGTATTTAGCCATCAAATACTTATCAAACATTTGCCATGCATTCAGCCATCAAATACGTACCAAACATTTGCCATGCATTCAGCCATCAAAATACTGATATACATCATGCTTTTTGCACAGTGTGCCACAAATTTTAGCATTGAGCATGGTTGCAGAGATGATGTGAGGAAGCACATTGGTAGCAAAAAGTACACAGAGTTTGGCAAACTACATGAAGACAGCTTTTTTGAGTGTTGTAATCATTAGATTAAAAGATCAGCATATATTTGCCTGAGTTCACAGTTTTCAATGCATGAGTGACACCACTAGCAATGATAATTACTCACATGGCATGCTAACAAAACTTCAATTGCAAACAGAATTGAGGGATGTAATAGTAGACAGTTTTGAAAAGAAATTTAAAGTAATGGCCACAATTCCATTATTGGTATAACATGTATAGATGATTAACCACGTGCTCATCAAATGGTTGGTTGGTTGTTGTAGGGTTTAATGCCATTTTTCAGCACACACTAGGCTATACATGGTGGCCAGTATTGATGGTGGACGAAGAACCCTGGAAACCCCACCCCCTAAAGAACCACAGACCCACAAAAAGCTTCTGGCAAGCTTTCTCACATAACCACTTTGGCCGAATCCGAGACTCCAACCCACACAGAGAGAAGTGAGATGTCAGTGATCCATAATGGAGAGCGTTTTAGACCACTTGGCCACTTGGGGCCATTTTTATCAAATGGTAGTTTTGCATATTTTTTCACTGTTATAAACTTTTCCATTTGTCCTTTCAGGGAGATGTTGGAATAGGTATCATACAAGTAACACATTTTATCGTATAATTTTTGTAAGACTACAATATTTGTGAAAATTAATTTTCTTGCTAAATTAATAAAAAATATATGATGGCTACAACTTTGTACCTTCACAACAAGCCTAGGAGTAAATCAGAGTGTATAAAATACTTAATATTTATTTTGGCATGTTTTATACCTTCAGAGCAAGCCTAGGAGTAAATCAGGGAAGAACCTCTTTGATGAGGAGGGATTTTTCCAGGACCAGGAAGAGTCCCCTGCAGTGGATCTGTTTGGAGGTCAGAAGGGGTCATCAGCTGCTAAACCCAAGGAGCAAGTAACTCCAGATGTAAGTCATTTTACTGATATTCGGTAATACTGTGATAACTCAAGTTATCAGTCCATCTGATATTCGATATCAGACATTTATCAGTCCCAGCATGAAGTCTTGTTTTGTCTCCAAACTTGAAGAAACAAGGGAAACTCAAATATTTTAAGTGTTCAGCTTGTGACGTATCTTTTTTATCAGTAAATTTATGAAACTTGATTATATTTGTGAATGTATTAGTAGCATTAATTTAACTTGGTAATTCTCATTCACATCCTTTACCTCAGACAATACATTTTTTGTTGTTGTAGTCATATCATTATAGATGTTGTAAAGCACTCAGAGCTTCTAAAGATTAGGTGCTATACAAAGTCCTCATTATTATTCTTATTGCAAATGTCATTTTAGCAAAGTGGCATTTTACATGGCTCACCTTGCCATGAGAAGTGGACTTGTATGACATTTTTATTCAATTTCATGGTCTCTCTCTGTCAGTCACATGCTTGTGAATACGCTATAGGCCTTCAGTTTGTTTAGATTGTAATTGTATATAAGTTTTTATCAAGATCCCGATTAATTCTGTTGTGAATGACATTTACATATATTAGTCAGGTAAAGCATCTGATTGGCTTGTGAACATTCTCTCGAGGCCATTTTTCTGATCTGATTTTCATACAAATTGCTGTATATTATCAAGATCTCATAATGAATTCAACTACGAGTGACACCCATGCTTGTCACTGGGATAATGTTGCGTCTAATTTCGCTGAGCTCTGTGAAAAGTCTGGAGACCATATTGCGGGTTTTAATCAGATTTGATATGTAAGCATGAATCATGAAAATGTTTCCTGATGAGATTTAATTAGATTTGATATGTAAGCATGAATCATGAAAATGTTTCCTGATGAGATTTAATCAGATTTGATATGTAAGTATGAATCATGAAAATGTTTCCTGATGAGATTTAATCAGATTTGATATGTAAGTATGAATCATGAGAATGTTTCCTGATGAGATTTAATCAGATTTGATATGTAAGTATGAATCATGAAAATGTTTCCTGATGAGTTTTAATCAGATTTGATATGTAAGTATGAATCATGAAAATGTTTCCTGATGAGATTTAATCAGATTTGATATGTAAGTATGAATCATGAAAATGTTTCCTGATGAGTTTTAATCAGATTTGATATGTAAGTATGAATCATGAAAATGTTTCCTGATGAGATTTAATCAGATTTGATATGTAAGTATAAATCATGAAAATGTTTCCTGATGAGATTTAATCAGATTTGATATGTAAGTATGAATCATGAAAATGTTTCCTAATGAGTTTTAATCAGATTTGATATGTAAGTATGAATCATGAGAATGTTTCCTGATGAGATTTAATCAGATTTGATATGTAAGTATGAATCATGAAAATTTTTCCTGATGAGATTTAATCAGATTTGATATGTAAGTATGAATCATGAAAATGTTTCCTGATGAGTTTCTTATTGAAAATGTATAACAATGGGAATCAGTACTGACCAGTGGATTAGCAGTTAGAGCATCTGCCGTAGAAGCTTGTGGTCATTGGTTTGATACCTGGTTGAGTTATACAAAAACTTACAAAAATTGTACTAACAGCTGCCTTTTTTGGTGCTCAGTATTAAGAGGTTAGTGTTAGGACTGGTCGGCTGCTGTCAGGATAATGTGACTGGTTGGTAGGTACAAAATGAACATAATGTTTATCATGGATGTGTCAAACATTTTATTATGTTTTCCAGCTTTACAATAGCAGTTATTGATATTTTGTTACATCAAACTGAAAACTGGTTAATCTTTGGGGAAAAAATCAACTGCATTACTGAGACTGACTCATCAGGGTTGGCATGTCTGTTTATGGTAAAATAATGTTGTGATTGGTTCACATGAGTGTGTGAGTAATTAAGAATTTATATTGTCAGTCTGATTTGGTATGTCATCGAAACAGTGGATGAGTTTAATCGTAAGTGGTAAACATACATGCTTATCAAGTTATCATATAGTTGATATACATCTTGTGCACATTATGTAAGCAACATTTTTATCATATTTTGATAGATTTGGAATGTAAGCTTATGTCATCAAGAACTCAGATGAGTTCATGTATGAATGTCAGCCACACATTAATTAAGATCTCGTATCTGATTGGCTGAACATGTGAACAGTCTAGAAGTCTTATTTCGTATATAATTTTGCTCTGATGTGTGAGTATGTATCATCAAACTTGAAAATGGGTTTCATTGTAAGCCAGATCCATTAATGAGGGTCCAGGCTGATTAGGAATTAAACCCACAACCTGAGCTCAACACTTAACATCAGAGTAACTAGAGCTCATTTGGATGAGAATCTCTGTTATTTTCAAGGCCATGACCCGACTGAGTAACTAGAGCTCATTTGGATGAGGATCTCTGTTATTTTCAAGGCCATGACCTGACTAACTAGAGCTCATTTGGATGGTGATCTCTATTATTTTCAAGGCCATGACCTGAGTAACTAGAGCTCATTTGGATGAGAATCTCTGTTATTTTCAAGGCCATTACCCGACTGAGTAAGTAGAGCTCATTTGGTTGAGGATCTCTGTTATTTTCAAGGCCACTACCCGACTGAGTAACTAGAGCTCATTTGGATGAGGATCTCTATTATTTTCAAGGCCATGATCTGACTGAGTAACTAGAACTCATTTGGATGGGGATCTCTATTATTTTCAAGGCCATGACCTGACTGAGTAACTGGAGCTCATTTGGATGAGGATCTCTGTTATTTTCAAGGCCATGACCCGACTGAGTAACTGAAGCTACTTTGGTTGAGGATCTCTGTGGTTTTCAAGCAACGACTCAAATGTTGGGGACCCTAGGGGATATGGACTTCACAGATTAGCTACATTTTTAATGCTAAATAGGTGTAGTCACTTAAATGGTTTGGTTATCAACAATCTATGGTATGAATTATGGTCTTGTTTACAAGGGTATTCAGAGATCCAGGAGAAAATGCTGGTGTATAAATTCCTTGACAGATTTGTGTCTATAACACTTAAAGAACCAAAATTAATTGTCAATATAGCAGCTATGTATTCCATGGTTTTCTTTCCAGTCTTTATGTTTGTGAATTTGCATTCACAGTCTGATATAATGTCAGCTACAGGTTGAGTAGTATTATACCCACTTGGACCTATTGTTTACTAATTAATATTAAATTGATTGATATAGTTAAATAATAACCTCAATAGAAACTTTTTACTGTGCAGTAGCATAAAATAAACTTTTTGTCGACAGAGATAATTTAGTAACTCATGAAAAAATATTATTTGTCTAAAAATTCAGGAAGCTGAAGTTGAAAAAGACTCACCAAATTAGTTGCCTTTTCCTTGTGATTTCATTATTGATTTTTAGGTTTTCTGGAACTGGATCAAATTTGCATCATTAGGTTGGGTTGGGGTGTATGTGTGTGACATTTTCACAGTGTACCTATTTATTCAGATTTTGTACTCACACATTTAAAGATAAAATGAACAATGTTTATTCTTTGGCAAATAAGACCACTTCCCCCATCCTTAAAATAATTATAAATAAAAGGTCATGGGGGGGACATCAAAATGTATATAATAACAGTAGATCAATCTGCCATTATTTTCATGCTTGAGTGATTTCAATTTTAGAGGATTGTTTTTTCTCTCCATATCTTATTTCTGTACATATATTTGGTATTTGGATGCATTGCAATATGAGTAATTTAATCTAATGTAGCTCATTCTGAATTATTTCCTTGCTTTAAAAAAGCTTGAAAGGTTAACACCCTACCAGACCAGACCAGCAGTCTTGGTGTGTCCTTTGTTTTCTCATCATCATATTATCAGTCATGAGACATTAAATAACCAACCAACAAACTTTATATTTTTAACCATGTTTCACTGAATAGTTATTAAAAGTGGTATCTGGAGGCATGTACAATGGAGTCACTCTACTAAACGTAGGTCACTATGACCTACTTTTCTTGCTTGAGTTAGTGGCTTTCTTGGAGTCTTTATTTATAAGACTCCTCAAATCTTGGACTCCATGTGAATGCATGGCGAATACACCTAAGTAGGAGTAACTGTGACCTATTTTACATTTGAACTACCTTTGTATTTTCAGAGGGCCATATCTGTTGACATGTATGTTTGCCTAATTTGAATTTATAATGATTCAAGGGATTTATGTTTTCAGAAATGCCGCTCTCAGATTATTAGCATTTGGGCAGTTTTGCATCTGTCAAATAAAATTTACTTTCAAATACTATCCTTAATTTCAAATTGTACTTTGTGCGTCAGGAACCTCTTCCGACTCGACAGTCTAAAACAGCAGCACCTGATCTGTTTGGTGAGAAAGAAGATGAAGAGGAAGATGATATGTTTGGCACCACCACCAAGGTAGTGTAGAAAGCCTATCTTACAGCAAATATATAGACCCTGATATGCAGTAACATGATTTGTTGGTAATCAAGGCCAATGCTTTTGTCGTGAAATGTGAATATGCTGAAGCTTTATCGCTAATATAGTATTACTACTTACCTTAGTTTTATCTCTAATATAATATTACTACTTACCTTAGTTTTATCTCTAATATGGTATTACTGCTTATCTTAGTTTTATCTCTAATATGGTATTACTGCTTATCTTAGTTTTATCTCTAATATGGTATTACTACTTACCTTAGTTTTATCTCTATATGGTATTACTGTTTACCTTAGTTTTATCTCTAATATAATATTACTACTTACCTTAGTTTTATCTCTAATATGGTATTACTACTTACCTTAGTTTTATCTCTAATATGGTATTACTACTTACCTTAGTTTTATCTCTAATATGGTATTACTGTTTACCTTAGTTTTATCGCTAATATAGTATTACTACTTACCTTAGTTTTATCTCTAATATGGTATTACTACTTACCTTAGTTTTATCTCTAATATGGTATTACTGTTTACCTTAGTTTTATCTCTAATATGGTATTACTGTTTACCTTAGTTTTATCTCTAATATGGTATTACTGTTTACCTTAGTTTTATCTCTAATATGATATTACTACTTACCTTAGTTTTATCTCTAATATGGTATTACTGTTTACCTTAGTTTTATCTCTAATATGGTATTACTACTTACCTTAGTTTTATCGCTAATATAGTATTACTACTTACCTTAGTTTTATCTCTAATATAATATTACTACTTACCTTAGTTTTATCTCTAATATAATATTACTGCTTACCTTAGTTTTATCTCTAATATGGTATTACTGCTTACCTTAGTTTTATCTCTAATATGGTATTACTGCTTACCTTAGTTTTATCTCTAATATGGTATTACTACTTACCTTAGTTTTATCGCTAATATAGTATTACTACTTACCATAGTTTTATCTCTAATATAATATTACTACTTACCTTAGTTTTATCTCTAATATGGTATTACTGCTTACCTTAGTTTTATCTCTAATATGGTATTACTGCTTACCTTAGTTTTATCTCTAATATGGTCCTAATGCTTACCTTAGTTTTATCTCTAATATAATATTACTACTTACCTTAGTTTTATCTCTAATATAGTATTACTACTTACCTTAGTTTTATCGCTAATATAGTATTACTACTTACCTTAGTTTTATCTCTAATATAATATTACTACTTACCTTAGTTTTATCGCTAATATAGTATTACTACTTACCTTAGTTTTATCTCTAATATGGTATTACTGCTTATCTTAGTTTTATCTCTAATATGGTATTACTACTTACCTTAGTTTTATCTCTATATGGTATTACTGTTTACCTTAGTTTTATCTCTAATATAATATTACTACTTACCTTAGTTTTATCTCTAATATGGTATTACTTCTTACCTTAGTTTTATCTCTAATATGGTATTACTACTTACCTTAGTTTTATCTCTAATATGGTATTACTGTTTACCTTAGTTTTATCGCTAATATAGTATTACTTCTTACCTTAGTTTTATCTCTAATATGGTATTACTGCTTATCTTAGTTTTATCTCTAATATGTTATTACTACTTACCTTAGTTTTATCTCTATATGGTATTACTGTTTACCTTAGTTTTATCTCTAATATAATATTACTACTTACCTTAGTTTTATCTCTAATATGGTATTACTTCTTACCTTAGTTTTATCTCTAATATGGTATTACTACTTACCTTAGTTTTATCTCTAATATGGTATTACTGTTTACCTTAGTTTTATCGCTAATATAGTATTACTACTTACCTTAGTTTTATCTCTAATATGGTATTACTACTTACCTTAGTTTTATATCTAATATGGTATTACTGTTTACCTTAGTTTTATCTCTAATATTGTGTTACTGTTTACCTTGGTTTTATCTCTAATATGGTATTACTGTTTACCTTAGTTTTATCTCGAATATGATATTACTACTTACCTTAGTTTATCTCTAATATGGTATTACTGTTTACCTTAGTTTTATCTCTAATATGGTATTACTACTTACCTTAGTTTTATCGCTAATATAGTATTACTACTTACCTTAGTTTTATCTCTAATATAATATTACTACTTACCTTAGTTTTATCTCTAATATAATATTACTGCTTACCTTAGTTTTATCTCTAATATGGTATTACTGCTTACCTTAGTTTTATCTCTAATATGGTATTACTGCTTACCTTAGTTTTATCTCTAATATGGTATTACTACTTACCTTAGTTTTATCGCTAATATAGTATTACTACTTACCATAGTTTTATCTCTAATATAATATTACTACTTACCTTAGTTTTATCTCTAATATGGTATTACTGCTTACCTTAGTTTTATCTCTAATATGGTATTACTGCTTACCTTAGTTTTATCTCTAATATGGTCCTAATGCTTACCTTAGTTTTATCTCTAATATAATATTACTACTTACCTTAGTTTTATCTCTAATATAGTATTACTACTTACCTTAGTTTTATCGCTAATATAGTATTACTACTTACCTTAGTTTTATCTCGAATATAATATTACTACTTACCTTAGTTTTATCGCTAATATAGTATTACTACTTACCTTAGTTTTATCTCTAATATAATATTACTACTTACCTTAGTTTTATCTCTAATATAGTATTACTACTTACCTTAGTTTTATCTCTAATATGGTATTACTGCTTACCTTAGTTTTATCTCAGATATAATAGTACTACTTACCTTAGTTTTATCTCTAATATGGTATTACTGTTTACCTTAGTTTTATCTCTAATATAATATTACTACTTACCTTAGTTTTATCTCTAATATGGTATTACTGCTTACCTTAGTTTTATCTCTAATATGGTATTACTGTTTACCTTAGTTTTATCTCTAATATGGTATTACTACTTACCTTAGTTTTATCTCTAATATGGTCCTAATGCTTACCTTAGTTTTATCTCTAATATGGTATTACTGCTTACCTTAGCTTTATCTAATATGGTAGTAATTTATTTTTAAGGTATTTATTGCTTTGCTGTGAATGTGTACTGATGTTGAAGCATTTCATGAAGACAGCCAAATATATCACTGTAATTTCAGAAGGATGAGAAGGTGGAGGAGATAGTGAAACCCAAAAAGCCAGTGGGAGGAGTATCCATGTTTGGTGGTATCAACCCCTTTGCCCCATCAGCCAAGAAAACTGAAGAACCATCTCCTAAAGAGAAGCTTAAGAAGAGTCCATTCCTAAAGAGGAAACCCATAGGTATGCAAATCTTAGAACAATCTTAGTACTACTTACAGAATGCCACAGTGATTTATTTTTTGTAAAAGTTTATAATTTTTTTAGATTTTGTCTTGTATAAAGGTGAGGTTTGTTTTCGTGGGTTTTTTTCTGTATATTTATAATTGTTGTACTGTTGATGCAAATCAGTCTACTCCGTTATCCACTAAAGTGTTGTAATATCCACCAGCAATTTTGTAATATCCACCAGCAGTGTTGTAATATCCACCAGAAGTGTTGTTATATCACCAGCAGTGTTGTAATATCCACCAGAAGTGTTGTAATAGTGTAATCAGTATCAGTTTCAACAGAGAACATCACTCTGAAGGTTAATGATGAATTTATAGCATTAGAAAGTAAACAAATACAAAATAATAGGTAGTTACTTTGATAATGATAAGACTAGTCACTGAAAATGCTCAGTATAAATTGGAGGGTTCCACTTGGTCCAGTCCATTTGTAATTCATTATGTTTTCTGTGACCTCAAAAAGCTCTGAATGAATGAAAACCGTGAGTCAACACATTTCTGTTGTATTTTCCAAAAAATAAATTGGTTATAAACATGAATATTCAGCATCATCTTGAAAAGGTTAAATAAATTGTGAATATGCACAGATTAATGCCTGTTACGTGCTTAGGCGCGAATAAACAGTAACATAGAAAGAGTGAAAACTAACAAGCTTGTAAAAATTTAACAAACAATTTTTTGAGTACAAATATTTTCATAAAAGAAAATAAATAAACTTACGGTTTTAGAAAAGTCCAAACTTTAATCCAGAAAGAATTCACAATATAATCCACTAGTGGAATTGCAAGAGTCCTGATAATAAAATGTCCAAATAGTTCCTGTTTCGAATCTTGACGAAGTAATCCAAAATGGAAGACGATGTCACGTGATGCAGTTCTGATTTTATGAAAGTTTATGAGCACAAGTATTTTTTCCAGATAAATAACAAAGTAGGTCCTCTTGATCCAAACGAATTGAACTAATTTCCAATACAAGGTAATAACACAATAAATTCCTCTTTATCCAAACAAATTGATATAATTTACACTCAAACTATAACACACATCTTTGTACTTTAAAAGTCCAATTTTTCTACTGAACCGTTAGCTTCTAAAACACAGCTATATATGATTCCCTCGTAAACGGAGAGGAGTCGCATGATTTTCTAGAAGGTCACAGAATGAACCCATGCTCGCAAAGTCACATATACAGCATGATCTAGAAAGATGTCCTTGGAATCAACCAATCATTTTTAAAGTAAAGCTCTAATGTTCTTGGAATCAACCAATCATTTTAGAAGCTTGTTTACACTCTGAAGCAAGGTCAAAAAATGAGGTTAACATCTGTTGTTTACTTGTAGAGTAACAATTTCTAGAAAAATTTCCCAATGAATGAATTTTTAAACCCAAAAAATGTCAAACAAAAAATAAATAAATTATTTAAATCAAATATACGTAACATGCCAAAGTAGTGTAATTTCATTAGCAGATATTGCGGTTTTATTTTTAAACTTTTTAAAGACAATTGATTAAAAAAATATCATTTAGACTGTAATAAATGTTGATTTGATGTAAATAATCATGTCCCCATTTTGACAGCATCGGTTATAATTAATTAGAGTCATGATTGCATTAAGTTTGAACAACATTTGTATTTTGTTTCTTTCTTATTGCCATCACGTGTACAATGTATGTTGATAATACATGTACCCACAGATCCTTTGTTTGGTGATGATGAAAATGATGAGGATGATTTGCTTGGATCACAGTCCAAACCACTATCCAAAAAATTGCCAGTTAAGGAATTCATACCCAGTGCAGAGGATGACTTGTTCAGTTCACAGTTAAAACAAGAAAGGAAAGAATCCAGATCCAGTCCAGTAGATGATTTGTTTGGTTCACAGTCTAAACCTCCTCCCAAAAAGGAACCAGTCAAGGAGTCAAAACCCAGACCAGTTGATGATCTGTTTGGTTTCCAGTCTAAACCTCCTCCCAAAAAGGAACCAGTCACAGAATCAAAACCCAGTCCAGTGGATGATCTGTTTGGTTCACAGTCTGAACCTCCTCCCAAAAAGGAACCAGTCAAGGAGTCAAAACCCAGTCCAGTTGATGATCTGTTTGGTTCACAGTCTAAACCTCCTCCCAAAAATGAACCAGTCAAGGTGTCAAAACCCAGTCCAGTGGATGATTTATTTGGATCACAACTAAGAACTGTAAGTGATTTCCAAAGCCTTTAAGGTCTTATATTGTATCCATCTTGTCCATCTTTCTATTCATCAGTCAATCATATGTGGTATTCATCTTGTCCATCTTTCTGTTCATCAGTCATATGTTGTATCGATCTTGTCCATCTTTCTATTCATCAGTCATATGTTGTATCCATCTTGTCCATCTTTCTATTCATCAATCAGTCATATGTCGTATCCATCTTGTCCATCTTTCTATTCATCAATCATATGTGGTATTCATCTTGTCCATGTTTCTATTCATCAATCAGTTATATGTTGTATCCATCTTGTCCATGTTTCTATTCATCAATCAATCATATGTTGTATCGATCTTGTCCATCTTTCTATTCATCAGTCATATGTTGTATCGATCTTGTCCATCTTTCTTTTAATCAATCAGTCATATGTTGTATCCATCTTGTCCATGTTTCTATTCATCAATCAATCATGTTGTATTGATCTTGTCCATCTTTCTATTCATCAATCATATGTTGTATCGATCTTGTCCATCTTTCTATTAATCAATCAGTCATATGTTGTATCCATCTTGTCCATCTTTCTATTTATCAGTCAATCATATGTTGTATCGATCTTGTCCATCTTTCTATTCATCAATCATATGTTGTATCGATCTTGTCCATCTTTCTATTCATCAATCAGTCATATGTTGTATCCATCTTGTCCATGTTTCTATTCATCAATCAATCATGTTGTATCCATCTTGTCCATCTTTCTATTCATCAATCATATGTGGTATTCATCTTGTCCATGTTTCTATTCATCAATCAATCATGTTGTATCCATCTTGTCCATCTTTCTATTCATCAATCATATGTGGTATTCATCTTGTCCATGTTTCTATTCATCAATCAATCATATGTTGTATCGATCTTGTCCATCTTTCTATTCATCAATTATATGTGGTATTCATCTTGTCCATCTTTCTATTCATCAATCAATCATACGTTGTATCCATCTTGTCCATCTTTCTATTCATCAATCAATCATATGTTGTCTCGATCTTGTCCATCTTTCTATTCATCAATCATATGTGGTATTCATCTTGTCCATCTTTCTATTCATCAATCATCTGTGGTATTCATCTTGTCCATCTTTCTATTCATCAATGAGTCATATGTTGTATCCATCTTTCTATTCATCAATCAATCATATGTTGTATTCATCTTGTCCATCTTTCTATTCATCAATGAGTCATATGTTGCATCCATCTTTCTATTCATCAATCAATCATATGCTGCTAGTGAGCAAAGTTTGGAACCATTTATCATGTTTGACACTTTTAATGTAAGCACAGTGACTTGAATGTAAATCTTTTGCTGAATTTGATAATTATACAGGGCATTATAAAGTCAACTCTGCCAAAAAGGTTATATGTATCAAATGGTTACTTGTTTTAACCAGTAACCATTTCAAACTCCCATGGATCATATTAAGAAAAGCCACCTTCATTTAGCAATCACCTGTCTTGGCAAGAGTACAATACAAATTTGAAACAAAATTTTGCATGCCAGATGACCAGACTGAAAAAAATCTTTCTTCCTATAAGAACATCTGATTCTCAGGTTACAAATCGTTATTGTAGTTTTAGTTAAAACAGTGGTTATTTGGTTTTTCAAAATGTACCTGTGGATTTTTATCCAAGTTTGTGAAAATGATTGTTTGTTAGTTATTACACCACTTTTATTATTGACTTTCAAATACTATTCACAGTGCCAAGGAGAATGCATTTTAGTAATTTTCCCAGGTATACACTGACAAGCTTTGTCAACTAGGCGATCTGTCACACACAAGAGGGGTTGTCTCATCATCAAGATTATCTATTATACACTAGGTATTGTCCCAACATTAAGGTGATCTGTCACATCATTGAGGTGATCTGTCACACTGTAGTGGTAGCCCCATCATCAAGGTGATCTGTCAAACACTTTAGGGGTTGTCCCATCTACAGTACCTCCACATCCACGCCACATACATTGTTAGCGGAGACATGATTAGTCATTTCCATTGCATCAACATATCACAATATCTCTCCAATGGATGAGCCAGAAATAAGCAACTCATCATTTGAATCAGTGATATTATAGGTACTGAAGGCCTGAGAGTGTGCTGGCTGGTTGGCTCAATTTCCAGGCAGATAGCTGTCATTTGGAATCTATTTACTATTGGTTAGTATTTTAAATGTTTTTGGGTATGTCTCTGATGAAGGTGGCATGCTCTGATTTCTTACAAGTGGATCAACTTTATGTTGCATTTTTCAATTCATGGCGCCACATTTTGTATCATAAGGGTACAAGTGATTCAGAGTAACCTTGTTTAATGTGGGGGAGGGGGTTGTTTTATTTAGCATTGATAAATCGACATTAGACATTACTGATCATTCACTAATTTTCTTAGTTTCTGTGAAGGTTGGTGCTTATTCAGTTTGGGGTAGGGTGCTCCCAATTTATTTAAATTAATACAGAAGACCCACATCGGCTAGTTTTTGTCAGAAATTGAAGTAGTGATAGAGAGATGCAAAGCTCTGAGCCCCTAGTCAGCAGTGCCGACAGTTAAATTAATGAATACACAAATTGTCAAATTCAAATAGCAACAATTTAATATAATTCAATAACAGTCATCTCTCAAATAAAATTCAACCAAAACCCTATCCCTCGACCAGGTGATGAATGGTGTCAGAGTAGCTTCTTTGCTTTACTTTCCGCAAGATAATTGTAGCACTGACATATTAGTTTTCATGATAATATATTTAAACTTGAGATTCTAATGTTTGGCATGCCTTGCTCAATTCCAATTGTATGTTGGTTCTTAATGATCAGACATCGCCCCTACCAACTGTCTGTCAAGGATGGTTACGACCCTCTTTGAAGCTCTTTTGTTCCAAACAAAGAAATCACCACCTGTGAACAATTTTGCGTAACTAACTTTGGCAAAAATAACTTGCGTGTCTCTAGTTTTATGGCTATGTCAATTAACTGGCTGGATATTTTCATACATTTTGACGGCGCAAAATTATATCCTCTGGGTCTGACATATACATGTTGAATTCTGATTTAATTCTACAACGTGACAGTTTCCATGCATCTTTAATAGTCTTTTTGAAAGTAATAGTTGAATTTAATAGATCTACTTTTCAGTATTCTCTGATCATTAGTTAGTAGAAAGGAGAAAGAGAATGACTTTTGGGTCATTTCTAATTTCAGGATACAATTACAGTGGCTGGTGTTACTACAACAGAGTCTGTAGATGAACAACCAAGTCAAAAGGTTTGCAGCTATCAAAATCACCTGGAGTTGCCTCCCTTGTTCATACAACTTTCCTGTTTCAGATCATCTGTATGCAACCATACTGTTACAGTACTGCTGTCTGGGTTGCCAATAATTGACTTGGCAGATGAATATAAGAGCTAGTATCAATGAATGAGTTTAAATATAAGGGACTAAACAGACTATTTTATGTAATCTAGTATCAAGAATTAGTTCAAATAAAAGGATCTTAGTAACAAATAAATTCAAGAAAATGTAAGAAACATGGCAAATGAATTCAAGAGTTGCAGAATGAGTGAGATCAGCAAATTAATTCAAGTGATAGAGTATGAGTGAGATCAACAAATGCTTTCAAGAGATAGAGTATGAATGAGATCAGCAAATTAATTCAAGAGATACATTATGAGTGAGATCAACAGATGCTTTCAATAGATACAGTATGAGTTAGATCAGCAAATGAATTCAACAGATACAGTATGACTGATATCAGCAAATGAATTCAAGAGATGCAGTATGAGTGAGATCAGCAAATGAATCCCATGTATGTTTTACTGGATTTAAAAATTTTAAATTGTATTTATTGGTGAGTGCCCCACATTAAAAGTGCCTACCTTGAATCCCGTGTATGTTTTACTGGATAAGAAAATTTTAAATTGTATCTATTGGTGAGTGCCCCACATTAAAAGTGCCTACCTTCAATCCCATATATGTTTTTACTAGAACAGACCTAATTAATTTCAATTAACACAAACCATTATATATGATGGTTACTTGGTAACTGCATCCTAGATTTTCTGGGTTAAGGCTTACTCTTTGTTTTTTTTAATGCGATATTTTAATAAATAAACTTAGTTGGCATTATATTCTTTCTTGGGAATGCCTAAGCTTACTCAGTACTGTATAGTCAAGCTTGTGCTGATGTGCTATTAAATACTAAACAAACATATACATACACACTTAACTCACATTGCCTTGACCTAATATAACCTTAGATGTGATTATATTCTATTAAACATCCATCAATCAACCTATCAGTCCAAGTGATTTCGTGAGATGGTATGAGTTTTAAGCAGTTGAAATTTAACATAGTGTGATTATAGCAGGATGAAGAGGAGACAGTGAAACCCAGAGAAGAAGCAGTAAAACCCAAGCGTCCTGTTGGAGGAGTGTCAATGTTTGGTGGCTTGGACCCTTTTGCTCAGCTTAAACAGCAGGGAAAGGCTTCAGCAGAAGAAAAGAGGGAAATACCAGTCAAGAAAGGTACACTACAGCAGAGATGTTTTGCTTATTATATGACGAGAGAGGAAAAGATTTTGCAAAGTTGTTAGCTTGTCTTTAAAATAGGAAGTCATGCACTCGCTAAAAGAGTATGTTTAATATTATCCCCGCTATCCATCTATCCATCCAGTAACACTGTGATTGTCTTGTGAAAACTTGACATAAACGTCACTGAACTTTTTACTTGGTTAGCCTCAACAAGGTCATATCTGATTTAAATGTCACATGTTAGCTGGTACCAATCATGGCAAAATGATTTACTTGCAGTTACAGTGTCCTCTACATGTATCTTCACCAAGCATATTAAGTGGATCGCCTGAAGAAACAAAGAATTCTATTAATTTGTGAATCAACAGTTCAAAGGTCAAAGTAATTTTGTCCATCTGTAGCAAGATGATTTGCTATAACTGAGATTTTAAGGATTATTTGAGACATGATTTATCTATTCGTTGTTGTGTTTGAATGTTAAAGGTCAAGGTCATCATGATCGCAGAAAGAAAGGTACCTCAATAACTTTAGTTGTGCCAGGCATACTGTCAATAAAGCTTGTATGATACAGAGAGCATATTGATTGAGACAAAGGAAAAAACATTTTCTTGTATGATAAAATAGGTTGTACTGAATATATATATATATATATATATATATATATATATATATACACACAAATAGATTACCATTGATAAGACACTTTAGAATTATTGTTGCCATGAACCTCAGTGGGAAAAGTGAATGGCATTATATTTACTCTTGTATATTAGAAGATTGGAACTTTTTGCTATAATGTATGCCATTGGATATATTGGTATTTTAAATATTAATTCCCATAACATATCTGAATATCTCATTTTATTATGAAATTCTATTAATAATATATGTATTAATTGGTCTCCTATTTGTTCATTGAAAATGTGTTGTGTTATGCATGGAAAGATAGTTCTATGTAAATGATTTAATTGGGCAGCAGTACAAATTATTACATACGGTGACAAAGTGTCTGTAAAATTGTTGATAATTATAGACCCTGCTTTGCAATACAAGGTAGAATTTATTTTCTCTTAGCTTGCAAATCAAAATTTTCTAGAATGTCTGCATTGAGATGGGCAATAATAAAGCACACAAAAAGTTACTAAATTCAAATGCTTGGTCTGACTCTGTATGGCAAGATATTAGTAGTGGTTATCTTTAAAAGAGTTCACATAATTTTAAAATTGCATTGCAGAAGGAAATTAAGAAAAATATTGTATTATTCAATTCCATTTTTGAAGATCCACTGTTTGGTGAAGAAGATGATGATGATCTTTTTGGCTCTAGCTCCAAAAGATCTACCTCTCCAACACCACAACTTTTGAAACCATCTGCACAGAAGTCTGCAGACAAAGAGGATATATTTGGAAGCCAGGAATCTGCAGTGAGTATACAGATGATAACAAATGTGCTGCTGTAAATGTTTGCTTAAGAATGACAAATGTGTTTTTGACGCAGGACTTTATAGGTATACTGCCAGCGTCGGTGGCCTAATGGTTAGAGTGTCCACCTCCAATGCGGGAAGTCATGGGTTCAATGCACGGCTGAGTCATACCAAATATGGTACTAACAGTTGCCTCACATGGCGCTCAGCATTAAGAGGTTAGTGTTATTACTGGTCAGCCTGTTGTCAGGATATATGACTGGGTGGGACATCATGCTACATGTTTGTGGCAAATGCCTCAGTACTAGACATCACTATAAACTGGCACACTGCAGACATTGTAGCAGTATGACTGATTTTTTTTAAAGCTACATTAAAAATCCAAATAGCATTGCAAAGGTATTACTGGGTGCTCCATCAGTTGTACATGTGACAAGTTTGGACCCTATAGGTTCAGTATCATTTATAAGTACTATTGTGTAACAGCGGATGTTTTAATGCAACTGTTGAACTTTTATTGCCATTCTTACATTCTTATAAGATCAGTCATTAACTTAAAACTTGTATGCCAGTAATTGACAAGAAGGAGACCCGGTATGAAATCACATTGTTTGAGTATGACCATAATGATTAGGCTTAAATTAGTGTACATGTAAGAATCATTAGTGTACATGTAAGAATCATTAGTGTACATGTAAGAATCATTAGTGTACATGTAAGAATCATTAGTGTACATGTAAGAGTCATTAGTGTACATGTAAGAATCATTAGTGTACATGTAAGAATCATTAGTAATCCTTGGATTGAATTGGCTTCTGGAACTGTCCTGTTCAAGTAATGATTATTAGTAAGCTTTGTGTTCTACTGGAATCAGCCTGTTCATGTATGAGCTGTTAACAATCCAAACCTTTAATTGGCTGGAATTGGCTTACTCATGTAAGATTAATTACTAATCCATGTGTTGAATTATCTGGAATGAGCCTGATCAAGTAAGATAGATTAGTACTTCATGAATATACAGGGCTGGAGAAATCAGATATGGTCTACCAGTCAGAAACTGGAAATCACGATTGTCAGAACATGGGACAAGACTGGATTTTTTTGTTTATATTCTGTTACATAAATGTCTGGACATGATGGAAAAAAAATTCAATTATCATGTTACATAATGCTATAATAGGACATTTATCATTAGAGCTCATGGTTTAAGTTTATTTTATGGGTCCAATTAGGAGATAACTCTGTCTGCAGTTGGGGGGGGTCAAAATAATAAACACCATACGGTAATTGTTTAACAACTGTTTATAACCTATATGCAGCTGACAACATTATAATCAAGCTCAGCTCTTGCTTAATATGTAACATGCCAGTAGATGAAGGCCTATAATGGCCTTTAAATCAGACACTGATGTACTGTTACATAGGTCTATTAGCTTGAAAGTTGTTATACTCTTTGTTGGTGAGATAGAATCAAGAATACAATGTTTTTAGAATACCTTTTATTGTTTAGAACTCATTTTATTGCCATTAGCTGCTTGAATGTTTTTTTACTGTTAGCTGGGCTTTGAAGTAGCTTTTATTTTCAGCCATATATTTGTGTTTGCCTGTGTTGTTGAGATAGAATAAAGAATACAATATTTTTTAGAACACCTTTTATTGTTTAGAACACATTTTATTGCCATTAGCTGCTTGCATGTTTTTTTATACTGTAAGCTGGGCTTTAAAGCAGCTTTTATTTTCAGCCATATTTTTGTGTTTGCCTGTGTTTTACTAATACAAATAATTTAGTTTTGTTTACTGCTTAGTCTGCCTGCTTACTTTCTTTTATCTGTTATGACATATTAGTCTGCTGGTAGCCCACCCTCTCTGTCTGGGATGAAACAAGAGAAGTCTCTTACGGTACAGCACAAAATGCCAACAGGGAAAATAGGGAAGCTCCAGGTATATATTATATTTTCATAGTTATATTGTTCAACCAGATAACATAGCTCCAGGTAATATTATCTTTTCATAAAGTCATATTGTTTGACCAGATAGGAAAGCTCCGGTGAATATTTTCTTACAATCATATTACATAACCAAAAAGGGGAGCTCCAGTGAATATTTTCTTACAATCATATTACATAACCAAAAAGGGGAGCTCCAGTGAATATTTTCTTACAATCATATTACATAACCAAAAAGGGGAGCTCCAGTGAATATTTATTTTCTTACAGTTAATATGTTTAACTGATTTTCTTGAAACCAAAATTACTTTTCTCACTTAGTTACTTTAAATAATTCTGAACCAATTTATAGTTTACTTATTTTGCACTAGCACATGCATGTCTTATTACTAAAGTTTACTTAATATTGAGTATGGCTTATTTTTGCACATAAAACTTCACATAGATATTAGGCGAGCATTCATTCAGGCACAGCTTTCTTTCAAATGCAATGTTTGTAATGTGACCACAGTAACTTGGTGTAGAACATTAGACTGACTATCAAGGGGTCATGGTTGAATACTTCCTGAGGCCAGATCAGCTCAGGTTGGCTGTATAAGCAATCCATTTGGAATGGCTGTTAAGGTCATATTTCCTTATTATATTATAGCCAATAATGTGTTACAAATCAACAAAAAGAATGCATGGTATGGAATATTTAGCATGTAGATCTTGAATAAGTGGCTTATTCTGCATGAATTTGTCAGATTTTAGGGTAACCAGTTTAACATACAAACCCACTGTTTTTGTGGGTATATTGCATATAAAGTGCTCTCTGTTACGGATCAATGCCATCTCACCTCTCTCTGCGTGGGTTCGAGCCTAAGATTCGGCTAATGTAGTTATGTGAGAAAGCTTGCCAGTAGCTTCTCTTGGGTCGGTGGTTCTTTCCAGGGGGTTTTCCTGGGGGGGGGGGGGGGGGGGGTCCTGGGTTCTTCCTCAACCAATAATACTGGCAGCCATGTATAGCTTATCATGTGCTTAAAAATGGTGTTAAACTATACAACAACAACTACAACATAATGCCATATTCAGCACATGATAGGCTATACATAGCAGCCATTATAACTGGTAGAGGAAGAATCCAGGAAAATTTGGGAAGAGCTACCATCCATGGGAATGGACTGACTTGCCTGTTGACATACCTAAAATAGACTCAGCCATTCAGACTGAGGTCAGATGGCAGTGATCAACAAAGGCTAGTGTTTTAGACACTCTGCCACTGATGAATCCTATATCTTCCATGGGAACATAGTCTCAAAATCATAAAACCCTTGTCATTTGTTCTGACAAATCACAAGGATTACTTTTGAAAGCTTTTTTTTGTTTGGTTAATTTTGAAAATTCGCTTTAAGACTCCAGCGCCGATTTTTGTGATCACTGTTTAAACTAGTATTCTTTTAGCCAGGGACAATTGAGTCACACTGACCCACAATAATAATAATGAGGACTTTGTAATACACAATAAATGGGGACAAATACAATTTAAAGGGGACAAGACAACTATTGCATGAGATCTTGAATTTTATATAGGAACAAGCTATAAATATTTTGTAGCATACAGGTCTCTATATTATTTTAACCATAAAACTATCAGCATACCTATTCATTTATTGAAAGTCTTCTATTTTTCTCTGCTCACTTCAGTCCATAAGAGCAAGTTAGAAGTTGTAATCCTCAACACCTTGTACCTTTTAAGATTTGTACTTCAAAGATTTCAATAATAAAAATGAGGACTTTGTATTGCGCCTATTCTTTAGAAGCTTTAAGTGCTTCACAATATAATGATATGACTATGGCACCATGAAATTAGAGAACATAAAAGAAATGCTGAAATATTTAAGGTAGTAAACATTGTTAGGTCTTTGAGTGTTCATGCCGATGGAAAAAGTGAGTTTTAAGAGCAATCTTGAAAGTGATCACTGTCTTTGTCTAATTTTAATGGGCAATTCATCCCATGTTGCTGGGCACTTATATGCAAAAGAACATTGTCCATATGACTTAATTTTCAATGCGGGAATAATGACTATATGGTTGTTTGAAGGGGAGCGTACGTATCTTGCTGGTGTGTACACATGGGTGAGGCCAAATAGGTATGCAGGACTGAAGTCCATCAGTGAAAAGTCGCACAGAGAAGAAATTTTGTCTTTGATTCTGGATCGAATGGATAGCCAGTTTAGGGTACAGAGCAGCGGGGAGGTGTGCTCTGTTCTTGGTACTCTAAGGATGATCCGAGCAGCTGTGTTTTGAACTTTTTGAATTTTTTGAGTAGATATTGAGATGAACCAGACAGAATTGAGTTACAATAGTCCAGTCTTAAAAGTACTAATGAACACAAGTGTTTTAGTGGCATCAGCTGAAAGATATTTGCAAGTCTAGCTGATGCATATCAGCTCAATATATGCAGCCTTGCATATGTTCATGACACGTTGGTGCAATGTGAGATTACTGTCCAGAGTAACACCTAGGTTTTGGTACTGACTGTTAGAATTTAATGGTGGTATTGCTGATATTTATTGTTTGAGGTAAAGGATGTGAATGAGAAAGGTCTTTATTTTTTATCAGAATGGTCTCAGTTTTATTATCATCATTCATTTGCAGCTTGTTATATGTCATCCACGATTTCACATCAGAAATGCACCTTTCTACTCCTTGGATGGTAGCATCAACTTCAGTTGGGTGGCTAGATTTGTATATTTGAATGTCATCAGCGTACAATTGGTGTGATACTGGGTGATGCTCTATGACACTTGAGAGCGGGTATTCTATTTGCAGACAATTTGTGTCCTGTTAACTTTGTAGGATTTGAACCACAGTAAGACTGTATTGTGAATTTCCCAGATTAGATGAAACTATGTAATTGCAATTTTGCCATTTGTATTGCTAGTTACATGGCAACAAGAATGTTCAACCTACATATCTATGATGAGAGGGGTCCAAGAGTGACATGATATAAATAACAAACTCCTTTCCAATACAAAGGTTCGAAAATATTTATTGAGAGTCACATAATGTTTGAAAAAGAATAAAAGCATACACAATTCTCGACATGTATATTCCGAGAGCATTGATCAGAAACCTGTTGTTGTCTTCAAAAATAGAGGATATGTTAACAATGAGTTTGCAGTACTACTCTATTGACATGTGCTCACTGCTTCATGAATCTAGTTTTATTAACTGGCAAGCAAGCATGAATTTACCTCCCTAAACAAATCTTTACCAACAGACTGCTTCTTTGTTTTCACTGTTATGCAGAGAAATATGATTCTGCAAATAATGGAGTATACCAGTCTTGACCCTCTTGACAATAATTACATATGGAATCTATGCATGCATCAATTGATTTTATTATTTGCTAAAATTGATATCATAAATAGACCACTACTATACCATTTATATTCATCTCCACTGATGTGAACTTTGACAGGTGACATAGAACATAGAATTCAGGATGTACACATTTCTAAATTTGTATGTATTTTTTTTAATTGACATATGCCAAGGAGATTTTGTTTCTCTGAATTATAAGAGATGAAATGGTGTGTCGAAGTTGAATCCTTTCGTCAAAATTTGGGGGATATTAAAACAAAAATCTGTTAAACCAACAGTCCCATACTCTGGGACCAACACTGGATCAACAGTCCCATACTCTGGGACCAACACTAGATCAACAGTCCCATACTCTGGGACCAATACTAGATCAACAGGACCTTATGATTGATATGTTGCTTTAATTGGACAAAATAATCTTAACACAACTGAAATATTCTAATAATCTGAAGCAGTGTCTGTAGTATGTAGGTTGTACTCATTTGACACTGTAATGTAACTTGTTCCATGTAATGTAACTTGTTCCAATAACTTTTAGATACTTGTGTCCTGTAGAAATAATTCAGATTATTTAAGGCATGCATTGTAAGATTTTTTTTATCTTTTACAGGCTAACCTTGCCATTAACCCTGCAGCCCTGATGCCCGGGGCAGCGCCCCCTATGAAGGAAGAAGCACCTCAGAGTGTAGGATTTGACCAGCCAGCAGATGTGAAAACTCTCCACAGTGCTAATAAGGTAGGAGGAAGAAGAAGTTTTGTATTTAGCAGTTTTTCAGGTGTGAAGATTTGACCCTTCCAGGGATGTTCCCCTTGAATTAACTAATGATTGCAGGAGCTAACAGGGATTACCGTATTTACCGCACATGTTGGGACACAAAAAAATTATTTTTTTCGTTTCCCAGAACTTATGGTGAACTTTTTTTCAACCTACATCATCATGTGTCCCAAGACTTAGGAAATGAAAAACATTATGTTTGATTTGCCCCCCCCCCCTCCCCCCCCCCCCGCCCCGGGCCGCAACCAGCCACACCGCATGTTACAATAAAATAGATAAATAAAATGCATATTTGATAATAAAATGAAAGAAGCTAACCTTGTACTGTTATCATTTATTCACATTTTTGGTCGACATTAGCATTTTATTAAAGGAAAAATATATCCACTTACTCCGTATGAGTAGCGCATGAATCCATAGTGTAATAGCTTTTGTCAAACAACACAACACATTAGTCATTGACATGAATATTGAGAAACGAGTCATGTTTAGTTGCCCTCAAAGATTTTGATGTTATGAAAAGAAATCTGGATCCCGCAAAATCACCTAAATGAGATAGAGAACGAAAGAGTGAGAATTATCAGCCCCATTGGTCGAAAGCAACTGACATTTACGCGTGATACGGTGTAAGGTACAAAATAAACAAGAGTGTGTTATATCCAGGGTAACAATATTTCAATATCTCGCAAACTAAAATCATTATGAGAAATACATTCACTGTGAGTACAAATGACAATCTTTTTGATTCCATGGGTTACAAAAAGTATTATTAAAGCAAGTTAATGCTGTGTGTACTATTTACACCGAATAACTTGAAACCAGTTTGTGTCAATTATGGCTACAGACGGCATATCAATGAAAACCCAAGTGTTGAATAAACACACCTTGTAACAGCCATAAACTCAGTGTTTGAACTTACTGGCAGGATATCAAATACAAAGGTTAATTTATTACAAAACAAGCTGACCCTGGAAGCAGACTTTGGATTCCTATTAGCATGGAGATTTTTATAACTATGCATATGTATACAAAGTTGGCCAACATGGGGAAGCCAACTTTTTTTTCTTTCTCCAAGTTTTCACTGGGATTTTGAAAATAAATAGAAACAATGGGACACTTTGAAATGATAGCTTCTCACACATTTACACAAAAAGTGATTCCTTGCAGTCATTGTTATTGTGTACATAGCATATATAAAGGGGGAAGAAAATAAAACAAAATAAACCACATTTTAGATCTCTGCTATTATGGATAAGTTTGTAGTGCGATACTCGAGTAGTGAAGAGGCCTTGCCTCGTGTATGGAAAGAAAATGCGTTGCCTAAAGCTTCACCTAAGAGACACGTAGGTCGACCAAAAAAGCGTGCTAGAGAGGAGTGTGATGTAAAAGAAAATGAACCAGCTGAAAAGACACGAAATTGGAGAACCCGATCAGGAGAGAGATGATGCCTACAAAAATTATGATGTCAGGCGAGGGCATTACAAACATTTTACGTTAAAGCAAAAAGAGGAAGTTGTAAATTTCTCAAAATTACATGGAATTCGAGTAACAGCAGGACATTTCAAAATCCCCAAATCAACCATTACAAATTGGTCAAAAATAGATTTTTCTCAGCAGCTGAATGAATGGGGACATTTAGCAAGAAGTGGGAGACCAGTATCTTATGGCAACGAGTTAGATGGAAAAATTGCAAGTGGTTTCTCATCCAACGCGATCTGCAGATGCCTGTTAGTGTGGACACTATATGCGCTTATGCCAAGGAATCTGTGCCAAGTGAGCGTCCAGAAATTGAGTTTCAAGCCAATAGGAACTGGGCAAAAGGTTTTTTTGTAGCGACACAACCTTCTACTTCGTTCACGTACAACAATGGCCCGGCATCTCCCAGAAGATTTAGAGGAAAAAGTAAAATTATTCCACGAATTAGTAAAGGCCAGAAAAGAAGAAAACGATTTCGAAGACAAGATGATAATTAACATGGATGAAACTCCTATGTACTTCGATCTCGTTCCCGGACAAACTGTCGAAAAGAAAAGTGTTAAAAGTGTGAAAATTCGCACAACTGTTGCAGATAAAAAGCATCTAACCTTAATACTTGCAGTTTCAGCAGAGGAGATGTGTTGCCGCCAATAATAATTTTTCGTGGTGTGAGGCAGCTTAAATATCCATGCACCAAAGGAATGGATCATTTGTGTGCAGGAGAAGGGTTGGGTTGACGAGAAAGTGATGCTGCAGTGGATTAAAGAGATATATCTTAAGTATACAGGAAAGGAATGGTCTCTTTTAGTGATGGATTCATTCCGGGCGCATATTACAGATGCTGTAAAACAGGCTTTGAGAAGGGGTAAAACGGTGCCTGCAGTTATTCCGGGTGGATGCACCTCCAAGCTACAGCCATTAGAAGTCTGTGTCAATAAACCGGTCAAGTCCGACATGAGGAAAAGCTGGACAAATTTCATTCGTAAAGCAGCAGAGGGCCTTTCCAAGGAAAATAACAACATGCCTCGTATTAATAGTGCAGATAAACAAACAATTGTGGACTGGATTGTGAAAGCAGTCGAATCGCTTCAGGACAAGCCGGATCTGACACCGAAAATCATTTAAAGTTTGTGGGATTAACAATAACTTGAATGGATATGAGGACAATATCATAAGAGATACTGAATGCGATGGCAGCGACAGTGAAGAGGACGAATTTGATGGATTTGAGCCTGAGGAGGTTGAGTGGGCAATTAAGAATGTGGACAGATTGAAGGTATTAAATTAAATATATATCAGCGGCAATCAAGTTTTTTTCAGCAGTACTTGGATGTCAGATAGCACTGCTGTGTAAATAAAAGATGTTCGGTTTCAGAATTAGTATGCTTATCAATAACTATGTACAGTCACTATTTACCGGTATATCTCTCTCTGTGTCTTTCTTTTTCTCTCTCTCTGAATATATTTTTACGAAAAGTGAAAACAAATAACACTCACAAAGTTTTTTTTTTTAATGTTTTACTTAATAAAATTTACATTTGAGTACATTTTCTGACGTAATTTTCGAATGATTTAAAATGTGTCCCACAACTGATGACTCGGAAAAAGCTATGTGCCCCTAAATATACAGTGCACAAAAAAATTATTTTTAAAATAAATTTATGGTGTCCTAACATATACGGTGTCCCAACATATACGGTAAATACGGATGGAGGAGAACATGAAAAGTGACTTAGAAAAATGACATATTTTTAAAGGAGCTTAGTTTTGAATGTGAAAATCTAAATTAATGTTTGTACAATGAAAATTTACACAGAAGGAAACCATAATCCAGCATTGGAGACAGATCACATAATTAAACTTCACTGACTCATCACAGATAACTTCCACACAACTGTTAGAGTTTTATATAAATTAGAAGAAGAAAAGCTGAATTCGGGCTTGGACAACAATTTACTTAAATCTATTGCCCCCTTATGTGTACAATGCTGTGATTTGACAACCTAGATAAATTTTTGAGATTTTATTAAGTTTAATGAATAAATTGCAGTTCATAATTAAAGTTTAATTAATTTATGTTATAATTCACTTGTATGCAGTACCGGTATATACATTTTTATAGATTATTTTACATGTATACTGTATAGTAAGTGTAATATGAATACTACTCCTGAAAAGCACGACATTTTCACCATTAAATTATGTTTTCCTTCCTTCATTACTTTGAATAGAAATTTAATCAGTGTCATTGGGTTAGTTACTTAATGACTGGTTTCCTGATGTACATGTGTACCTTGTTATTCCAACAGGATAGAGCAAAAGTTCAGATAAAGAGACGTCCACCAAGTAGAAGGGGAAGAACAGCGCAGACTTCAGATGAAGGGGAAGACCCTTTCTTCTCTGCTATCACTGAAGAGCAGTTAAGTCCAGTAACACCATCAGAAACACGGGTTCCATCATCACCAACACCCGAAACATTGTCACCAAATCTTGGTTCTCCACCCAAAAAGGATTTGTTTGGTAATGATGATTTGTTCAGTATTAGTCCTTCCAAACCACGCATTGTGATAGAGACAAAAGACAATCATAGTACAGAGGATGATATATTTGGATCTCCTTTCAAGAGTAAATCGAAAGCCACAAGTGCAGTTAAGGATGATGATGATATATTCAGTTCATCTCTAACTAAAACAAGTACACCTACATTAAAAAGTGCTACCCCTGACAAGGAAGAGGATTTGCTTTCAGGCCCTTATCAAGGAAAAGAGAAGTCAAAAACAAAAGCAAGCAGTGAAATCCTTGATGATGATTTATTCAGTGGTCCTGGTTCAAGTACATCAAAAATCCCCCCCATTAGTGACAATTCAAAATCAACAGAGAAAGTAAAAAAGGAAGAGAGACAGGAGTCCTCTTCTGTTACCAAGGAAATCAGTGTCATAGCCCAATCTCCTGATCCTGGATTTGGGGATGATGATTTGCTTGCAAGTTCAAGTTTGAAGAAAAAGAAAGGTTTGTATAGACAATCTTGTACAACATGATTCTCTTAATTAATCGACTTGTATCTTTTTAGAATAGTCATGAAACCTGGAATATTCATATGGTATATTAAGTAAAGAAAACGTTTTGAATAGTCATGAAACCTGGAATATTCATATGGTATATTAAGTAAAGAAAACGTTTTGAATAGTCATGAAACCTGGAATATTCATATGGTATATTAAGTAAAGAAAACGTTTTGAATAGTCATGAAACCTGGAATATTCATATGGTATATTAAGTAAAGAAAACGTTTTGAATAGTCATGAAACCTGGAATATTCATATGGTATATTAAGTAAAGAAAACGTTTTGAATAGTCATGAAACCTGGAATATTCATATGGTATATTAAGTAAAGAAAACGTTTTGAATAGTCTGGAGACCTGGAATATTCATATGGTATATTAAGTAAAGAAAACGTTTTGAATAGTCTGGAGACCTGGAATGTTCATATATTATAGGAAGTAAAGAAAGACAGTGTCAGGATTGAATGTTAAAAGATGATGCTCAGTTGGTACACAAAACTTCATTCATTTTCGGAGTCGGCAGAAAAAATGAGTTTGGAGTGGCATAGGAATACATCATGATCTTGTCAAGACATATTCATAAAACATATCAAACAAGTTCTACAACTCAGGACAAAACATCAATGCAGTTTTATATTGATCACATAACTCCACTTTAATGCTTTCTGAATATTTTCTTGCTTTACAATATGAATGAAATTCTAAACAATTTCTCATTTATAATGTTCAGTTCACTGCATGTAAAACAAAATGTATGCATGTATGTCAGACAACACCTAAGTAGTTGAATCGGTGTGTGTGATATTGAAATATGGATTGAATAGCCATATCAAATATCAGTATGTAAAATTAAATTAAAATGTAGCAAAATGAGCGAACAGAATCAGACTGAATGGACTGTGGTATATGACAGTAGAGGGGGTGTATGCTGTTAATTTTTAATCAAGAAGCATAAAACATGATCTACAGGCACATTAGCTTACCTTAGCCTCCATTGGAAAATACATTACAAATTAGCATACCTTAAAATACATTACAGATTAGCGTACCTTAAAATACATTACAGATTAGCATACCTTAAAATACATTACAGATTAGCGTACCTTAACCTTAAAATACATTACAGATTAGCATACCTTAAAATACATTACAGATTAGCGTACCTTAAAATACATTACAGATTAGCATACCTTAAAATACATTACAGATTAGCGTACCTTAACCTTAAAATACATTACAGATTAGCATACCTTAAAATACATTACAGATTAGCATACCTTAAAATACATTACAGATTAGCGTACCTTATAATACATTACAGATTAGCGTACCTTATATGTAAAGGCAGATCACACTCTAATGTTGTTTATTCTCATGATTTCAGTTGAGACCCAGGTTTCTTATGTGTGTAGAATGAGATCACAGTTTAATGTTGTTCATTCTCATGATTTCCAGATATCAGTTGAGACCCAGGTCTCTTATGTTGTTGTTGTATGATTAACGCCATTCTTCAGCACACGATAGGCTATACATGGCAGCCAGTATTATTGGTGGAAGAAGAACACTCAAATATCCCCAAAAAGAATCACTGACCCACGAGAAGCTACTGGCAAGCTTTCACACATAACTACATAAGCTGAATCTTAGACTCGAACCCACACAGGCATTCATTCCTTTAGATTTCCATATATCAGTTAAGACCCAAGTCTCTTATAATGTGTCTAGAATGAGATCACATTCTAATGCTGTTCATTCCTTTTGGATTTCCAGAGATCAGTTGAGACCCAGTTCTGTCATTGCATGTATACACTGAGATGGATGCTTGATAATTTTCATTTACGTGGTTTACAGAGATCAGTTGAAACCTAAATCGGTCATCACATGTGATGGGAGATTATGGTTTAAGCTGCTCATTATAATTTCAGTTAGCAGCTGAGACCAAGATATGTCATTATGTATTTATTAGGAGTTCATGGCCTAATGATTTTCATTGTCATGTGATTAATTGAGACCCATAACTGTCCTTACAAATGTTGATGGAGATTATTATCTAGCACTATCCATTCTCATGATTTCTTATGACCATTGCTGACCTGTTATTTGATTATACAATCATGTGTGTGCTCAACACTGATTTTTATAGATATACTATGAGCTTCACCTAAAACTGTAACATCCTGGTATTTATTATCAACAGTTCCCATCTCAAGCATGTACAAAGATTCTTATGGCAAATACTTTTCCTCAGGCTTAGTAGTAAAGACATGTCCTATCAATTTATTGCAAAATAATTTCTTACATCGATGAAAAGAAATAAGAACAAGAAATTTCAAAAGAAGACTAAAAACAAACCAAAATGAATACCTGGGAAACAAACACCAAAATGAAGAGGGAAAAACATAAATTTGTTCCAGCATTATGTTGATAATCATTTATAAGATTATAGAACTGAGAGACAGTCAATAGCAGTTGTAGTAATTTCTTGCTGTGATTATTTAGGAATCATTCAGTTGGATCAGTCATTGTTTTTAATAATTATCTATAATTAATTCAAAAGGATGAGCAATTACTTGTAGTGATTATCACCTTTATGTATACAGGTAAAGAACAACACAAGAAAATAGAGGAGGAAGATGACATATTTGGTGACAGCAGTTTGAACAAGAAGGAATCAAAGAAGGTGGATGAGGTAACTTAAATTTCCTAATAAATTTATTTAACCCAGAAAGGCATTGTTATCTTTTTTCATTAATCAAATAATGATTCGTGGATAAAAAGAAATCTATTAAAGTTATTATAGGGTAATTTAATGAGACATAAATATTGTCGCTTGATTGTAGGTATTTTTTCAGTGAGATTTACTGAGTGATTAAAGTTGTAATATCGTGTCACTAAAACTAAATTTATTTATGATGAGTGTAAATATAGGTCTTAAAAATATAATTACTAGAAACAGGAACTTTGAATTGAAATTTTGATTCCTCATTATTAAAATCATTAGTTTCTTGGATATGTGCATGGACAGAATAGTAATACTTCCTTTTCTTATGTACTCACTGACAGGAAATATAGAAAATCCTTTGGTAAGGTCAGTATATGGAAATTCAGTTTGTTTCATAAGTTTTACCAGAAATTGAACTAATTTTTTCTCCATTGTAGGACTATTTTTATTAGAGATAAAGCACCATTTTCTCTTGAATCCAGCAAGCGTACACATATAACAAGTTTCCCCTTCCCATTTATAAACCTTATAGACAAACGTTTACTAATTTCATGCCCTGATAACCATTCTGTGGTTAGAGCCGTTAACTTAGCTTTTAACATTTGCTAGATACAGTGAGCATTGTTATTTGTGCCACTTAAAGACCAATGGATATATTGAGGGTTTTCTATCATTAGAGGTCAGAATAGTTTTTTATACACTCATTCAGGCTGTTACATTCCTAATTTGTCATTTCATAAAGTGATTGACAGTGGCAAAGAAATTAAGGATATTTTAAGTCACATGCTTGTACAAAGTTTTCATCCGATTCATTATGCAGTGTTTGTGTCTAATGGTCAGAAGGAATCCTGTCTACAGGAAAGGTCCAGAAACAAAGAGAGATGTGGCAAGTCCATAACCATTGAAAGTGACATGCTGTGACTGCGTATTACAAAATTGTTACTAGCCAAATTTTGGAAAGCAAAACTCCATGTAAGTCCCTGTCTAGAATTGCTGATGATATTTAAAAGAGCCATGCACCAAATGATGGCCAACACCAAAATGGCTTCCAAAAATCTGGATCTAGTAAGATGACATACTTGTCTACACTCATGTGAGCTAAAAGCATGTCTTTCCTTTTATCTCTGGTCTGCTTCCATTGGCTGTTTGCATCACAATAATTGCTTTTCCAGCTTGCCTTGCCAACAGCAGTGGCCTTCAGACAAATGAGTCTCAACCACAATGGATAGATGATCATTGGCATAAGGACAAGAGGCTAAATATAGATTTGTATGTGGTCCTAATGACACAGTGAGGTTTCATAGCAGAAAACAGGTTGCCTTCTTTGGGCAATCAAAAAGCAGTAATACTTTCCCTCACATCTATGAATAATTCTAGTAAGTCAGTGATGCTGACCTGATCCATGCACTTGAACTATAACTGAAGCTGTGCCTGAAATCTTCCAGGAAATGAGGATACAACCAATCAAGCCCATGCATGCATGACAATCTGTTGTTATAGCCTCATCCTAGAAGTGTGGCTTCATGCTAGAAGTGTGGTCTGTGGTCTCATGCTAGAAGTGTGGTCCCATGCTAGAATTGGGGTTTCATACTAAATGTGTGGTCTGCGCATATCATTATTTTTCCTCAATTGGTGGCATAGTATTATCTCCTCAATTTATCTATTCACTTAATGTGATTACATTATATATTCCGACAATTTAGTCAACTGTCCTTCTCTGAAAATTCGTAACCATATTGCTGTTAAACCCTCCAAAATCATCCGACAAAGGAAAGCATCCTGGTTGATGTATTGCTCTAATTAAATCGAGCACTATGCAAGCAGAGTGGTTGTCAGGAAAAGTAAAATATTCTTAACCCTTGTGTATATGCTGTTTAGACAGGAAACTCTAATATATGTTTTGTCATTGACTCGCTTTAAGATGTAATGGAACTTCTTTCCTTAAACTTTAATAATGTGATTGGTAAGTATTTTTGGAGAAAATAATATATAAAAATTTTGGATTTTTTTAATTAATCAGGAAGAAGAGGATTTGTTTGGGAAGAGTGTCAAAACAGAGAGGAAAAAGCACAAGAAAGCTCAAACAAAAGATGAAGACTTGTTTAAGGTAATTCAAAAATATTATGTCTTTAGATTTTCTATGAGTTTTTCTCAGAAGAAATTTAGTCCAATCTTTTAAAATATCAGATATAATGTCAGTCTGTATTTTGATGTTAAAAGTTATGACACTGGAAAAATTGTGTGATATGTTTTGATGAAAACTGATTACATATATTAAAAAAATGCAGAGGGATTCATTTATTTATTTCTGAACTGATTCAAATCAAGGGAAATCATAATATGTAGGGATATCATATATCATCTCTTCATCCATTACCAATATGGCTGATGCTCAATAACTTGTCTACCCTACAATCTACATTTACAAGACTAAGGATTTTTCAGCTTTACAATCAAACAAAGTCCAAGCTCACTGTGATTTGAAGAATACACATTACTGTGAGTTCAAATTTACAGCCCCCAAATACTATAGATGGCTTGCATTTGGGACAAGCCCCTACATTCCTACCTTCTTGCACTAGGGATAAGCCTTCTCCATTTTGGGATTTTAAGGACATTAGCCAGAGTCACGAACAGAAAAAAGAAAAATGGATTTCACACTATCACTTTAGTTCTCAGCAATCTGAGGCCATCAAAATTGGTGCATGGCAATCTGAGGCTATCAAAATTGGTGCATGGCTTGCATTTGTAATCAGAAAAACCCTATGATTTTTGGGTCCAAGATCTACAAGGTCAAGGCCATTGACTTAGTAAAATAGGTGTCTGCACCATAGCTTGCAATCTACATTAACCGCACATTGTATTTGCTTAATCTATAGTTAAGATCTTAAAATCAATGTAGATATATATAGGTCAAGGTCAATGACTAATATAATATAAATGTGGTTTCTTCACAATAACATTAATTTTGCGCCACACTTTATGAATGGTTTTGACATGAGATAAGAAAGAATACTATAAATTTGGGGTCAAAGGGCAAAAGGTCAGTTTTGCTGTGACTGAATAAGGGGGGGAGTGCAAAATTAGCTCAGTTTTAGACAATGTACCTGAACCAAAGTTAAGAATGACATACTGGGTTAGAGTAGCAAATTATATAGATGGCATACTTTGACCAGTGTTTGTAGAAAGGTGTGAATGTTTTCTGTGCAGCAAGTTAGACGCATCCATATCCTTCTTTCGAGCAGGTCAGGTTTATTATGTACTGTTCTTGGGTCTCCTGTTTCTTTTAGATATCCAAGTATATAACATGACCAAGTTGAAAAGACACAGACCAAATACCATTTGTTTTAATTTAAGTGAGCATTTGCCATGTCTGCATCATGGCATTGCCCCTTAAATGGTAATTTTAAATGGGGTATTTAAGCAAAATTTCGAAACAAAATAGACCTGAATTGCCATCTTTTTTTTTTCTAATAGGATGATACAGACATTTTTGCAGATGTTCCTGCAGCAAAACCAAGGGAGAAGAAGAAAAAGAAAACAACCAGTTCTGCCCCTAAAAAGACCATATTCAAAGATGACATAGGTTTGTCTTTTTCGGGATTGACTCCAGTAGAAAACTAAATATCTGAATGTGTGAAAGTTGTTTCAGCTCAGAATGAAAATAGTTAAATCTTTTGAAACTTGACTTTTTCATCTCACAATACGTGGTTTTAAGTTTACAAAAATAATCAGTTTCATAAGTCATGAATGCTAACCATGTAGTCCCTGCGGATCCTACCAGAATAATCAATTACTTAGTTTTCTGTAGTTTTGATTGTTATTTTCATACTTTTATCATCAGTTGATTTTCCTTGGTCTTATTAGTAGTAACAGTTCGTTATCAAATAATGTACTTAAGATTTATGATCATTTTATATTAACAGTTATTGGTCACGTTTAATAGATCTCAACATAATTTGAATCATATTTTTTTCTTACATTTTCAAATTAGCAAAAAGCTATTAAGACTGTTACAGCTAAATTATCTGGACATCTCTCTTTTTTATGTTCATACTTTCAACCTAATGAATAGTCTTCGGATTAGAATAATGTGATCAGAAAAAAGCTTGGTTTCAAAATGAAGTCATATTGTTTCTTCTCTAATTCGATGGATTTTATATCTGAGTAATTACGTTTCTTTGTTTTTAAACAAGGTTCAACACATTTCCTTTTAAACATTTTATCATATGTTTACTGCATATTTACTTATAACTGGGATGGCTTTTATTCTATAATCTTTTTTATAATTTATTTACATTTTTAGAACTTTTAATTTCACTATTTGCTGATGTAGTGCTGATAAACCTAATAGTAAAATGCATTCATGCATGAATACATACATACATACATACATACATACATACATACATACATGATTGGGTTTTGTTTGTTTGCTCTAAATTCAGGTTTACTATTTTAATGATTTTGTCAAATTTATATCTAGTTTAGCTATGTTTGTTCTTTAAAAAAAATTATAGTTTTTTTAATCATTTTTATAACTTTTAATTTCACTATTTACTGATGTAGTGCTGTTAAACCCTAATGGTAAAATGCATTCATGCATGAGAATACATACATATAATCATACATACATTTTGGATTTTTTAAATTTTTGTTTATAATTCAGGTTATATATTTTAAAAAATTACTCATTTAATGATTCTGTCAAATTTATATTTAGTTGCGCCATGTTTGGCTTGACTTAAATGGAACTGTTTCGTGAGTATTGTACTGATGTTCTCTTTCATACGTACATGCTAATTGTTCAGGAAAACTAAAACTAACTTATAGCAATTTTATACAATTAGATTTTTTTAAATTTAATCTATATTTTCATATCCACTCATTATGAAAGCATTTAATTAATATGTTTGTTGTTAGTTCACTGTTAAACTTTAATCATATTTATTAACAAGTGTTGATACCATTTATTTGTTTCAGATGACATTTTTGCTGAAGCATTAACCCCACCAAAGTCTAAGGAGAAGAAAGAGAAGAAGACAACACCAGTGGCCACAGCAACACAAAAAGTTAAATCCCCTATTGGTGACGATGATGATATTTTTGCTGATCCCCTTAGTTGAGATGTGATAATTAATTACATAGTGGAACCAAGTTTAGAAACAATTCCAGATAAAGTGGGTGATCACATGGAACAACATTAAAAATCTCTTTCTGAAATTTCATTTTCATAATCAGAACGTCTGATTGATTGTCATTGACTGGTTTATTATTTGCTCTATGATTCTTCACTTAATTTTCAGTTTTGGAGAAAAATTTTGGTTTTCATATTTTTGCTATGCTTGAATATAATTGTCGATGTGTGTTCTATCTTCAGTTTCAGAGACATTAATGCATCAGATGTCTAAATTCAATTTCTATACTTAACAATTGGCTTTTTTTTCTTCAAAACAGTTACAAAGAAATTCTGTCAATATTTGATATGCAAATTATTTTCATTGAGTTTTAATGAAATTTATATGATTCCAGATTTATATTTCTACATTATGTTAGTATGAATCAGAAAAAATGTGAGACCGAGATTTTTTTGCTATTAATATACTATTTGATTAACTCAATATTTTCCTTATCATGCAACCAATATAGACAAACAATACATTTTACAGCACGTTCATTTTTCACAAGTGGATTATTTGTTTACATGGCTAGTGTTATAGTATTGGCATATTACTTGTTAGGGTTCAATGCTAAATTTTTTGTTAACAAGTTTTAAAATTATTTACGATGGGATTTCCTTTGCAAGACGTTGTCCTGCGAAAACCATATTAATATTTATTTATCAGCTATTATATAAGGGTCTCTCAGTTACTGACAGTGGCTTGTACAAAAGATTCTTCTACTTTTGGATGATTATATTGTAACTCACATTGGCAGAAGCTGGAAATAATTGCTGCTTTGGCATCCATGTGCAACTGAATTCATATCTTATTGCAAACCCAAGATTTCAGTCAGTATTACAGATTGAATAGAGACGATTTCCCATTATTAATATTTCAAGACTTTTTATAGAACTGTATGAGAAGAAAAAATACTTTATCCAATTAAATGTACTTCAAATCCCCAAATTGTTTGGTAAAATTAATGTGTTATAGTGCACTTAATTTCAAGTATAATGTATGTATCGTTTCGATGAAGTAAATATCCTTATCGACAGTTAAATCAGATTATTATCTTGAATATACATGATGACTATTGTTGACAAAGGTTTGGAACAGACTCAGTATGGAAGTGCAAGATGCATGCATGTTGCATTGTGGGTATTTGATGTCTGAAAAAATTGAGTAGTTATTAAAATTACTTTTTGAATATAAATATTTTCATAGTTTTAAATCTGTTTAAAAAAATTGCAAAGGGTCGTTTTTGTCATACATGATTATTTTATTTATGACTACAAATTACTTTTGTGATGTCTGTTGAATTATTAATATATTGAATAAAGATCGTATCACATAAATTATATTTACATGCTGATTTCATCTATTTACCGGCAAAAAGTTCCTTCCTCTGTTTAAATATAAAAATATTGTTCCTAGAAATAAATGCAAAAAAGAAAGAATATACTTTCTGCAGATGAAGATCTACAAATTGATGATCCAGTTAGATTCATTGTAAAAAATATTTCTTAAATGAACTGCAACTTTTTCTATGTTCGACATGAAGAATTTGAAATTTCTTTCTACAACAATGAAAAGCATCTGGTAATGAAGTGTAGGGATTATTTAAGGTGCTTTTGAAATTATCAATGAAGTCAATTCGACAAGTCTCAGTAATATATTCAACACCATCATGGTGGCCATCTTGAACTGTGATTTATGGCTACAAGTCTCAAACGACTGGATCGTAATGATATTAGGCAAAAAAGATTTGTTGTCTAGTTTGTCCTAATTAGGAATGTTGTCAGTCAGACCTCCATCATGGCAGCCATCGTGTCACTGATTGTTCTGATTAACAGATGCTGATATCAAGGTTGGGTTTTGCACTGAAACACTTCGTAATATATTGTTTGTCCTAAAGACAAATTATCCCAATAAAAACACTAGCATGGACACTGTATTGGCTTTATTAAACATCTTGTTATCACTGCTCATAAACAGAAGGCTCTATTGGCATGAACCATTATTCCTTGTTTGATTTTTTAATGAACTGCAAAAGTATTTGATGTTCAAAGACTATATTATAATTACATGTTATCATATTTACTAATTACATTTTCTTTTGGTTTAATATTCTTCACATATATTTGATGTCTTGGGACCCTAACTCTGTTAACTTTTACACAAGGATCTTTAGATATGATATATTGTCAATCAGACCTCCATCATGGCATCCCTTAGATATGATGCAGTTTAATATTATATAAACATGCCATTATAAGCTATTAACCAATTCCGACATGAAAATATATTTATTAACAGCAATGGGATGTTCCGATGGTAGAATTAAACGCATATCTAGGTCAGTAACTTGAATGAAATAACATGTAAGAAAAGGTAAAAATCAATAAATTTTAAGAAACAAACAACTATAAGATTTAAAAGCATTTAAAATTTTCCAATATGCTGTTTCAATAACAGTCTTGTAGTAGACATGGTTAGGGAGAAGCCTATCAACGTCTGGGTTTCCTTGTGTCCATTAACCAGAGGATTGTTATCAATGGTTGGTTCTGCAAAAGTGAAAACAGACCGGCCATGCCAAGCTTGTCAAACAGAGAACGTTTCAAGCAGGTTTTATGGTTATTTCTATAGTAAGCCAAGAGTCCATGTCTGATTCCTGTTAAGCGATTCATCGTTTGTTTTGATGTGAAGAAATCATACAAATATCTCCATGGAAGACTATAAAGCAATAAGGAGATATGCAGATGGATTCGCTGTCCAGAACTCTTTAATTTTACTGAAAGTATCACGTGATTGTTGCAACATGTGCTCTATCATCAGCCGCAGAAACTCTTTGTGTGTTTCTGACCTAATCAAAGAAGTACTGAAATGACCATGGTAGATGAACCCTGAAAATATAATTGCAATATTATAATGCAACTGCTATATTACCTCAAAACGTTAACCAGTGGCAGTGAATCTACTGGTGTCCTATGATTTCAAATGAGTAATTTTTATAAAGAAAATCAATAGGTGAAATGAGAAAGAGACGAATGATACTTCTTGAAGCTTTGGATATGAGGATTAAAAGTGAAGGTGCAAGAACAGTTGCTTCCCCAAAGATGTCAGTCTTTGGTGTGCTCGGTAAGAAATTATAACATTCTCCAGGAAACAGTTAAGCACCCTGGAACCAAAACTCGCGTATATTTGCTACATGAGATTGTTGATAATTAGAGTTGCTACATGAAATTGCTAAGAATGCGAGTTGTTACATGGTATTGTTGAGAATGAGTGTTGCTATATTACATTGTTGATAATGAGAAATGTTAAATGAGATAGTTGAGAATTAGATTTGCTACATGAGATGGCTAAAAATGAGAGTTGTTACATGAAATTATTGATAATGAGAAATGATGCATGAGAGTGTTGATAATGAGATATGTTACATGAGATTTTTGAGAATGAGAGTTGCTACATGAGATGGCTGAGAATTTGAGAATTTCTGCTGCATCTTTATCTTCATCTTCATTAAAGGGCATACAGTTGGTGCTGTATGAAAGGTTTCTCAAAATGTAACTGGGTGGAGAAGATGCTATATGTCTGCGGCATAATGCTCCAGTGCCAGATATCGTAGTGATTGGACTAACAAATTGTCAAAGCTACGTATAAATCTCATACAATTAAACACAGACACACATTAAAAGTATGAGCTCCACAGAACATGATGCTAATGAAGATTAGGAGAAGCTATATTCTAATGTATATGACAAACCTAGTTATACAATTATTTTATGCGGAGGAAGTTTTCTAGGCCTACGTATAACCCATAATCACATCCTCCCGATAAAAATCACTTTATAGAACGTTGTATGAAGAGTTGTTCGACAGTACTCTTACAATATCCATCTATTCACATAATACGTTGATATCCGATATTACAAGCAGGTTTATTCGAGTAATACCAATAATAAATAACACACGGATAAATACTATTAATATTATCTAGCGACTAAATATAAAACAAAAACACATGTTCCTGATTATGCGAGAATGTATTAACTAATACAAGTACATATATACGGTAGGAAAATAAGCCTACGACAGAAGCGTGTGCTCATGTAACAGTCACGTGATCACAAGTGGATTTGAATAGCGCTGACCTGGCAGCAATGTACTTGTAAACGACACATGATTGTCGAGATTCAAGAAGGGACGCTTTATTACGGACATAACGAATAGCATTCGTTTAACTCTTGAAAGGAAGTATAATATTTACTATGGCAAGTTCCAGAGAAGACATTGATTCTGAGGAGAGACATAATTGTCCCATTTGTTTGTGTGATTTCAAAATACCGAGACAGTTACCGTGCATGCACTCATTCTGCGAAAAATGTTTACAGGACTACATATCATGTCGAGAAGAAACAGTAAAGAAACTAAACAAAATCGAGTGTCCGATTTGTAGAATAGCCGTCAGTCCTGAAGGTAAAGACAAATGTTCTACAATTTTGGCATCTTTGTTTCCCATTAATGTGATTTTTCAGTCCATTCTAAGTGATCATGCAAAAGTGAAAGCAGACCGATCATGCGACAGTTGTCACTCTGCGGTCAAATTGAGGTTAGCTCAAGATTTCTGTGTAGAGTGTGAGGAGGGTATGTGTGAAATATGTTCAGAAGTTCATCGTAATCAGAAGATGTCTAGAAATCATGTAATATTATCCATGGAGGAATTTACAAGCAATCCACAGAATGTAATGATGATTGCAAAAGGGTTCAGCTGTCCTGAACATGATGAGGAGGCAATTGTTTTCTATTGCAAGGATCATAGGACTGCTTGTTGTAGCAAGTGTTGCATTGTCAGCCACAGAAACTGTGCCAGTGTTTCTGACTTGAACAAAGAATTACCAAGTCTACTGCAAGAAATGAACCCAGACAGTGTAGTAGAACAGATGAAGAAAATAGAAACTCATCTTAAATCGTTTACCGAAGTCAATGAGTCTAGCATCAGTCTCCTTGAGTCCCAAGTAAATGACTTGAATAATCAAATTAGAGAACTGAGAAAACAAATAAATGGTGTCCTTGATGAATTAGAAAGAAAAGTCAAGATGGAAGGACATAGAATTTGCAAGGAAGAGACGATAAGAAAACAGGAAGAGAACCACCATTGTCAGAGTTTGATAAATTCAATTAGAAATTCACAATCGCTTCTAGAAACAGTAAAGAAATATGGAACAGAAACACAGGTGTTTCTTATAACAGAAAAAATGCAGTCACAGCTTACTTCATACCTGGATCAGATCCAAGAAAGGTACACGAAGACGGAGAGCACTACAGTCCTGTTGGAAATGAATCCACAAGTCCAACTCTTACTGTCAATAGGCCCCGATAGTTTGGCGAAAATAATCAGCAAAAGACAACTGCAAAGGCTGTCTAGTACAGTTATCAAGAAGCCATCCCGAAACCGTTTGATTCAGATGGATAGAATTATTGAGATCAACGTTAATGATCGTTGGCGACCAAATTTTTGTGGAATCACGTATTTGAAATCAGGTCATTTGATGCTAGCAGATACTTGGATGAGCACAGTACATCTTCTTGATTCCTCATACAACTCAATTAACAGTTATTTTGCGAAAAACGCCATATCCGACGTCTGTGTTGTAGATGATAATAATATGGTGGCCGTCACTTTGCCGTGTCTACAAAGAGTCGAATTCCTGTCTGTCACAAATGGGAAGATCACACCAACCAGGACGATAACCACGAGATATACATGTGTTGGTATTGCTGCTGCAGGAAATGGGAATATCGTTATATCTGGTTACTGTACTGATGATCGTAAACCAACTGGAGCCTTGTCAACAGTGAAGGGAAGGAGTCCTGTCATCCGATTGAATGTCACTGTAAGGACTCATGGACATGTGTCACTGTGGACTCATCCTTCACGCATGTCTACATCACTGTCAATATGGCCCATTCCCTGTATTGCTTTGACATGAGTGGCAGCCAGAAATTTGTCTACCATCCTGACAGTCTTAAGAATCCACATGGTGTTGCTACAGATAAATATGATAATGTGCATGTCGTAGGATATGGATCAAACAACATCCACCAGCTGACACCAGATGGTGTTGTTCTTCAGATTATATCAAACGGAGTACCATATGAACCTCTAGCTATTTGCTTTAATAGGGACGGTGATGTGTTTCTAGTCACAAATTATTCAGACTCTAGTAAACTTTACCAGTATGTACTAAAGTAAGATGTTACTCTGGTATAGATCTGAGTTGACGTGATTGGGTTCAAGTGAAATGGTGTCCTACAGTTTATTGTTTTATATTTTTGGTCCATAAGGATATTAGTAACTTGTATATTTTCAAATCTGCAAATTAATGAATAATATCCAATATTTTAAAAGACCGTAACACCATCCAACAGCGAGCACCAGATGCCGTTGTTTTTTCATGTCATATCAAAATATGTTGACAATATATCCTCAGATATCGCCTGGGGTATATCAGATAACATTTGTATGATAAATGACTCAACAATGTATAGAAATACAGTTGTATTTGCAATGATACCTTTACGATTGCTAGTTATGTTGAATGGAATGGTTGTTGTCAAAACGATAAACGGAAATAATTAAATTGTTAATCGAAAAGTAAAAAGCGCGAACCCGGCACTAAGTAGTACAACAGCAGCAGCAATAATAACAACAATTGCATCTACTACCACTGTGAGAATAGATATCGCCTTTGGTCCATTAGATAACATTTTGTATCATAAATGTCTCAACAATGTATAGAAATTACTGTTTTATTTTATTTGCGATCAGATCTTTGTCATTGCTAATTATGTTGAACGGAATCACATGTTCAAATGGTTGTTATCATAACGATAAACGGAAATACCAGTTAAATTAGTAACCGAAAAGAAACAGCACGTTAGAATCGTACCCATCACAAAACAGTACAAAAGGAGTAGCAACAATAACATCAACTGCATCTACTACCAGTGTGAGAATAGAAAAGACTATTTCTACTGCTAATCATACTCTAAAATATGTGAAGTGTGTCCCTTCATGGGCTCTGTATTGTACTATGTATTAATCTCACTGCACTCCTTTATCTGTGTCAGATCATTTTAATATTAATTCCGTTGGTTGGTATGTATGCCAACTTTTAGTTCAATCTCAGTGATAATGACAAACTGCTCTTCGGCTGTGTGCTTCGGTAACTGTCAATTTCTATCATGATAAGCTCGGAAACCCGCCCCACCCCACCCCTCCAAACAAGAACTTTAAGCTCTTAAATAAACCCTTTCCATTCCATGTGGTATGCATGATCAAACATAGGTATACCATACTTTTGTGGCAGAGTCTAGCGTAAAAGCACTCGCCAAAATCAATAGTCAAGTTACCTTCCCGAGAAAATTGGTAGCAACTTCGCACAAATGAAATTGTTATAGTACATTTGTATATGTATATGATACGACTAGATTGAGAGACGCATGTGCAATTTATGTTGTTCACTTGTATTTCAAGGAACATTATCTGATTTGCAGGTCTTCACAGTAATTATTATTAATATTATTGTATTGTTTACACATTACTAAACTTTTTAGACGATGTTAGCACGATGAAGCAAAAACATTCTTGACGTAGACATTAAATTTAAGATGCGTCCTTTGCATTTATATGTAGATAACATGATTTCCAATAAGGTATAGAAAAATTTAAATAAATTTTAAACACTTGCAAACCTTTTGAATAGCCTCTTTTCGCCCTGTGGTACGGCTGTGGGGGATAAATGTCTTACAAACACAAATCTATCTATCTATCTATCTATCTATCTATCTATCTATCTATCTATCTATCTCTGGTCTGTCTATATGTATGTATGTATATATGTCTATCTATCTGTCTGTCTATCTATCTATATGTCTGTATATATGTATGTATATATGTCTGTCAATCTGTCTAGCTTTCCCCCTACATATCTATCTATCTATCTATCTATCTGTCTATCTATCTATCTATCTATCTATCTATCTATCTATCTATCTATCTATCTATCTATCTATCTATCTATCTATCTATGTCTGTCTGTCTGTCTGTCTATCTATCTCTCTCTCTCTCACTCTTGTCTGTCTATATGTATGTATATATGTCTATCGATCTGTCTGTCTATCTATCTGTATATATGTATGTATATATGTCTGTCTATCTGTCTGTCTATCTTTCTACCTACATATCTATCTATCTATCTATCTATCTATCTATCTATCTATCTATCTGTCTGTCTGTCTGTCTGTCTATCTATCTATCTATCTATCTATCTATCTATCTATCTATCTATATATCAGTATATCTGACTCTATGTCTGTTGATATGTCTATCTATATATCTATCTGGCTGTATGTATGTATGTATGTATGTATGTATGTATGTATGTATGTATGTATGTATGTATTATGTTTGTATGTATGTCATACTAAAGCAATGATAAAGGAAACTTGGATATAAATATTTTAGTACAAACTGTGCTAATCGTAATTTGAGAGTGACTGGCCATGACCACAACATTCGCTGGTTAAATGCAAATTGAAGAAAAAGAGACAAATCTTGATCAATGGTTAAAGTAGTGAATTGTCTTGTACATCTTTCATCGTCCGCATTAACTCGATTGCAGTCTTGTGCACTGTTTTGAAGTTAGCTGCACTGGTTAAATACTACCAATACCTATGATGCGGTCATTCGTAGTCTTCCGTCAGTCCGTTAGCATAGGATTGTTTTTCTTGCTACGCCTCGTAAACTACCTGCAAGATTGCCATGCAAGTTTACACCAGCTTTCATTAGTAGTTAATGGAGAGGGGGCGGTATAGGGCATATGATAAATATATAATGAAAACAGCCATATGTACTATGGCGCAGTTGTAGGGCATATGGGCCACTATGGGGCAGTTAACAGAGAAGCTAAATTTTATGTATATTGGACCTGTATAGGGACAAGGGAAAGTCTGACATTACGGTACAAAATGTTGCAACAATGTTACAAGTTGCTGACATCAGTCGTGGGTCAAAGCCTAACAGGTATGCAATAGAATGACATGTCGTAATCATTTGATACAAACGTCTAAAAAAAAAAGGCAAAGAAAGCAAATATCTTTTCGAGGCATCTGAATGGCCCTGAAAAGGGCCTTTGGGTCTTCTCCTTCTATTTTCTGCCGTTGTTCCACCACCTTTTGAATATTCCAATTTTTCTTTTCTTCTTCTTCTTCTTCTTCTTCTTCTTCTTGAATTCATTCAGAAAGTCCCATATCTCTAAACTTTTCCTGAACTTTAATCCATCCCTGATTTAGCTTATCAAATTCCTCTTTCTTTTTTTTTGTTGTATTGTTCCCTACTCTCCGTTGTCCAGTTATCTCTTATCTTTATCACCTCTTCTTCCATCACCTTTCCCATCATTGCTTCTGCTTTCTTTAGTCGGTCTAGTCTCCGCTTCACATATGCACACTCTGTCCAATACAATGTGACTTCTAGAAAGTACCTGACTTTGATGATATTATAAATGTTCCTCCTTCAAGCTCCCTTCTCTTACATATTTTGTTGTAATAAGTCTTCTTAATTTATTGGATTCCTCCTCTATCATACCTTCTAATAGATCTCTCGCTAATTTGAAATTGGTTACACAGTCAAGGCTACACCGAAATTCTTTCTCAAAGAAGTTGATGGCCATCTTGATGTGTTCAAAATTGAATGGCTCGAATGAACAAACGAAATTTGATTTAAAGTGTACTCGTCTACGAAGAGACATTTGGCACTGTTTAATGCCAGCAAAGCTGGCTATTTGATTAATCCCGTGAGGGTAAAGAATGGTACCATATCCCCACGGGCGTTTATGCACACATAGTGTGCTATTTAATTTGGTCGTCATGTCGCACCCCTATTGAGGGGCTATCGACATGAATGACAGACCTTCAGGTGAGTAGGAATAGACCCAACACACACTCAACCCTGTCAACCAATCAGCCTGAAGATACTAGAGGTGCAATGGCATCAAATAATGACGAGTGATAAATAGTTTTACATATCGTCATGTTGAGAAGTACTGGTCATGGAAAAGAAGGAAGAGTTTTCAGATTTCTTAATCTATTTGCCGATAAAATGATCCTTCCTCTGTTTGAATATAAAAATATTGTTCCTAGAAATAAATGCAAAAAAAGGAAGAATGTTTCTTCTGCGGATCAGGATCTATAAAGCGATGATCCAATTAGATTCATTGTAAATAATTATCTATTAAATGTACTGCAAACTTTTCTATGTTCAATATGAAGAATTTGAAATTTCATTCTACTCCAATGAAAAGCATCTGGTAACGAAGTGTAGCGATTATTTAAGGTGCTTTTGAAATTATCAATGATGTCAATTCGATACGTCTCAGTAATGTATTCCAGCCAACATGGTGGCCATCTTGAAATGAGCTTTATGGCAACAAGTCTTAAACGACTGGCTCGTAATGATAGTAGGCAAAAAAGATTTGTTGTTTAGTTTGTCCTAATTAGAAATGTTGTCAATCAGACCTCCATCATGGCAGCCATCGTGTCACTAATTGTCCTGATTAACACATGGTGATATCAATGTTGGGTTTTTCACTGAAAGACGTCTTAATATTTTGTTTTTCCTAAATGAAAATTGTCCCAATAATAACACCAGCATGGGCACTGTGTTGTCTTTATTATAAAGCTTGTTATCACTGCTCATGAACAGAAGGCTCTATTGACATGAAACATTATTCCTTGTTTGATTATTTAATGAACTGCAAAAGTATTTGATGTTTAAAGACTCTATTATAATTACATGTTCTCTATTTACATTTTCTTTTGGTTTAATATTCTTGACATATATTGGATGTCTTGGGACCCTAACTCCATTGGCTTTTATTCAAGGATCCTTATATTGTCAAGCAGACCTCCATCACGGCATCCCTTAGTTATGATGCAGTTTAATACATATTAACATGCAATTATAAGCTATTAACATATGAAAATATATTAATTACAGCAGTGGGGTGTTCCAATCGTAGAATTAAACGCATATCTCTGACAGTAACTTGAATGAAATAACATGAAAGAAAAGGTACAAATTAATCAATGTTAAGAAACAAACAACTGTAAGATTTAAAAGCATTTAAAATTTTCCAATATGCTGTTATAATAACAGTCCTGTAGTAGACCTGGTTAGTGACAAGCCTACCAACTTCTGGGTTTTCTTGTTTCCATTAACCAGAGTCTTGTTATCAATATTTAGTTCTGCAAAAGTGAAAACACACTAGCCATGCCAAACGTGTCACACAGAGAACGTTTCAAGCACGTTTTATGGTTATTTCTATGGTTTATCAAGAGTCCATGTCTGAGTCTTGTTAAGCGATTCATCGATTGCTTTGATGTGAAGAAATCATACAAATATCTCCATGGAAGAGTATAAAGCAATAAGGAGATATGCAGATGGATTCGCTATCCAGAACTCTTTAATTTTACAGAAAGTATCACGTGAATGATGCAACATGTGCTCTATCATCAGGCGCAGAAACTCTGTGTGTATTTCTGACCTAATCAAAGAACTTTTGAACTGACCATGGTAGATCAAGCCTGAAAATACAATTAACTAATAAAAATATAATTGACTAATAAAAATTGAATTGACTAATAAAAATATAATTGACTAATAAAATATAATTGACTATTAAAAATATAATTGAGCAGCAGAGAGGGCGAATCCTACAACGTTTTGAGACAAAATTTGATTGAAATCTTAAAACGAGCCGTCCTATAATCTCATTTTAACCAAAAAGAGGGCGAACCCTACAACGTTTTCAGACAAAATTTTGATTGAATCCTTAAAACGAGCCTTCCTACGATCTCATTTTAACCAAAAAAATGTCTCAGGGGCGAACCCTACAACGTTTTCAGACAAAAAATTGATTGAAATCTTAATGAGCCTTCCCTACGAAATCTCATTTTAACTAAAAAAATGAAAACGGAGATTTTTACGATTTTTTAATCAATTTTGGTCGCAACTTGTTGTCATCCACCCTCTCTGCTGCTATGGGTTAACAAAAATAAGAAATGATTTGATCGAGTCCTTATGATGAAAGTCCTTAGGACGAAAATCCTTTCAGGATTTCACAAACAAACTAATCGCTAACACCTCTTCTTGTAAATCAATCAGATTATTTGACTGGTCGGTGAGTTTGAAATTAATTCTGGTTAATGAATTATTATGGCATCGCATGTAGACAGGATTAATTGGGTTTTCAATAATTAGGAATCCTGGAGGAGCTGTTGGTGAAAACGAATAAAGAATATATCCTTGCTGAGCTTGATTTGATCGTTCGAGATTAATTTGATAGCTTCCTTCGATAACATCACATACTAAATTGAGCGCAATCACCGATGAAATATTCACGTTGAACGGAGCAATATGCCTGCCACCACCGTCTGGGTCATTATTATGTTTGAGGATTTTTATTTCCGGTGATGCTGTTTTTTTCCATTCATCATGAATTATTTTAAAACCAACATCGATGGCATCACTGAGAGATTTTTGTAGTTCTAAGATATTTTACCCTGGTAGTTTGAATGTTGGAATGTCTTCAACGCGGATTTTATAGTCTGTTGCAAATGTTGTTCTCGATAAGGGATTATCGTTATCTAATATAACTCGAATAATTTGTGAATTAAATGTTTCCATATCATTGATGATTTTGTTACATGTTTCTACAACGCTGATAAATTCATCTCGGGTGAGAGAGCCGGATTTAAGAGATATTAACAACAGTGAAAAATCATTATTCATTGCTGTGAAATTTTTAACGATTTCAGGTTCGTCAACAAAATAATGTCCTTTTATTCCTTCCCCTGGCTTCTCTTTCCCAGTTGCGTAGTATGCGAGACCAAAAAAATCTATAGGTACCCTGTACTCTTGATAACTTTTTATTGGATTATCGGGTTTTATCCTGTCGGTGATATAATCAGATTTTTGTGGTTCTGGTAAATCAACGGTTTTTCCCCCTGGTGGTAATTCAGGCCATCCTAGTACGGTTCTAATAGAACTTTGATAGATATCTACGACGTATCCTTCTGTGCTTATCTCAATTGCAGATGATAGTGTGGGCTCATGAACTGTTATAGCGATATTTGATTCTTTTCCAGTAATCGATTTTATTCTACGCGCGAATTCATTATTGATTTGTTCAATTTGGTATGACCCTGTTGGTATCGAAACAACTTTCCAGTCTGGGGTTCCGTCGTCTTTATTCTTATTTGCAAACACTAAAGAATTATTGGGTTGTTGACCACCAAATGATTTTGATCTGATATTAGGCCAACTGTGGTATACTCGTAGTTTTGCTAGCGCTATCTCCTTCACGGGGACTGGGCTAGGGAAATTCACACTGAATTCAGGATTCGTTGATGTTATTGATATCATGCTTGTTTGTACTGGGTTCGTGTTCTCCACTACTCGTTGAAGTAATTCCATCGGTGTTGTCATTGTTATTATACTCATGATTTATTTCTAATTTTGATATCGCGGAGTCATAAATACTGACCATCACTGAGAACTCACAATCTGGTATGGTTGATATTATTGAGATCATTTTGGTTTTTGGGTTCGTGTTTTCCAATTCCATCGGTGTTGTCATTGTTATTATATTCATGTTGTCGCTCTAATTTTGATATCGCGGAATCAAAAATACTGACCATCGCTGAGAATTCACTATCTGATATAATTGTATTATCGAGTGACGACGATATCATCAATGATAATTGCGAGTATGCGGTTGATGCAATATGAAATTGAAGTAAGTAATTCTGCAGTTTACTCTGGCTGCATGATGATATCTTTTTTGTTATCCCGGTTAATATACCCCGGATTGTAGCCACCGCAGAAATGCAAATTGGAACTACGACCGGGGCAATCATTGTAACCGATGCAAGTATTATTCCGGCGCCAGTGAGAACGCTTGACACCGAGTACATAGTAATATCAATTGCGGTGATTCTTCGTCGGTATTTTTTCATTTTTATTTGATACTCCTCAGTGAGGGTTTTGAGTCTATTCTGAAATTCTCTGACCTGATCATAGCGACATTGCGTTGATGAAATCATTGTTATTTTAAAAACACTAGCGTTTTCAATTGTGAAATCCGAAGGATTTTCCTTTCAATTTAGTTATTTACTTAAATCCGCTACGAATTCAACATACCAGGTTGCTGAAACCCTAATCAAATTTTTATCAGTAGCTGTTATAGTGAACTTTTCAGTTGTATCCTTGTCGATGATCGTTGAAATCGTATTATTAACCCCGGATGAACTCGACGATGATATATTAAATTGAGTTAATGGTGTTACTAGTGTTAATCGATAAATACCCTTAACGGTTGCAGTGATATCTAATTTGTTGTTTGTAGGTGTCCACGCAAATGATCCGTGTTGGATTGTGTATACTATGTTGTTGGTTTTCTCATGAGGAATTTTTGTTTTTTCAATGATTGTTATCATCCTCGAAAAATCACCTTTGATGGCTTCGATGAAGTTTTTCGTCTCATCGATGGATTTTTTAATATCAGGGAGTTTTATTTCAATTTTATCTAACGGGGTTCCAATAAATTTATCAATGATATTTCTACGAAATGATATAAACTGTTTTCCGTTTTCTTCAATTTTAGATTCAAGTGTTGTTAGTACAAACACAGAATTGTTTAACTCATCGTTGAGAGTTTTTAATCGATCTGTAATCGTCAAAACGAGTACACCCGGTTTGAGTTTACCCTGATCGGAAAATAGCGCGATAGTATTCTCGAGTGCGTTTTGTTGTTTAACTAAAATATCATCCAACGACACATTACTGGATTTCAATTTACCCTGATCGGAAAATAGCGTGATAGTATTCTCGATTGCGTTTCGTTGTTTAACTAAAATATCATCCAACGACACATCACTGGATTTCAATTTACCCTGATCGGAAAATAGCGCGATAGTATTCTCGATTGCGTTTTGTTGTTTAACTAAAATATCATCCAACGACACATCACTAGATTTCAATTTACCCCGTTTGTCCTGAAATACAACTATTTCGTTTGGGTCAACACTTGTTAAATTTAACGTCTCAGCTATTTCATCTTCAATTATTTTTTTTATATCCTTGATAGAATCAGGGGGTGCAGTGCCATCGGGTTTGGGTTTCAAAGATCTCCCCCAAATATCAATCATGTTATTGTAAAACTCTTTCTCTCTCTAAAATCGTTTTTGACGACTTTGTTGAAAAATCTTCGATTTTCTCCAGCGATTACTAGTGTATTCATTAACGACAATATGTGGTGGTTTTCCGCTTGGGTTACTCAAGGAGTTAGAAATAGCGTCAAGGACATTTAATACTTCGCTGCCACATATTGGTGGATCAATCATCGTTTGTGTTGGTAGCGTAGAATACCAAGTCTTCATTGGAAGGGTTTTTATATAACGCATAAACTCTTTTGGTGGGGCTAATCCATATGAATCGAAATAAACAATCCCACGTGGATCAATAGCGTATGCAACCCAGTGAGTTCCAGGTCCGGTGCTGTTATCTAAATTAATGATTCCGGTTTCAACGCTGTTTGGTTGATGTGGTAATTGATCTTTCATAAAGACACCTCTGAAGTTTTTAATCGCGAGTTTTTTAGCAGCATCGAGTAAATCAAAATTGGACATGGGAACCGTCGAAGATTTCTGAATTAATAAATCGTTCCTGGCAGTCTTAGACCCTTTCCGCTGTACCACGAATACGGGGTTCCTGGTAGTCTTAGACCCAATCCGTGAACGGATCGTCCCTTTTTTTTATATCCTTTCCCAGTTGCTTTCTTTAGTGCCATTCCTGCTGCAGTACCAACGGCTCCTAACGCCGCTGCTTTAGCCACCGCTGGGGCTGCTGCTGCAATCAATGCTGGTATTGCAGCTAACAATGGAAATATACCGCCTGTTTTAATCATATTTTTGATAGCAGCCGCAGAAAGAGTAATCTGAACACCTTTTTTGGCTGCAAGTGCATCATTGAAATGTTTTATTTGACGAGTTGTCAGTGATAATTATTTGCACCACCAGTCATTTGGTTGGGCTTCAACGTGATTGTGGTTCCACATCGCTTAGCCGATTCTGATTGCAATTTTTTGATTTGACCAGGAGTTAACGCAACACTAATAACACTATATGACATGTTATACATAATTGATTGATTCTAATGGAAAAATCCTTCGGATTTTCAATTACATGTTTTCCACTGGTGCATCTACCACTCTCATTCTTCCACCAACACCTTCGAGTAGCATTGATTTATCACTGAGAATGACAGCAACCGCTCTATAATTAGCAATAGCACCACGAGTCACATTAGCTCTAAAATGTATATCAACAACAGATTGTCTCATCAAATCGAGATGTTCCAGTGAGAAGCAATAGATCGGATACAGATTTTTAAAAACATATTGTGATATTTGCAAACCAGTATCCACATTTTGATCACGTGCCATAAATGACAACAGACGATGATAAACTCGTGCAATATGATTTTCGGTGTAATTAAGTTGTATATCCTCGGATGGTTCCTGCTGGCCGTTTATTCTCAGTGAGACGTCTTTCACACTTAATTGATCAAATATCATATGACTGAAACGTTGATCGCCAACTCGTGTGTTATCCTGTAACGCTACGAATATATGACGTGGCGCAGCAACACCTTGTTTTGATGCTAGGTTCCAAGTGAATAACCCGTTGATATTTGATTGCTTCACATCTGTACTCACTGATAACCAACTCAACAACGACTTTCCTCCTTGGTCCATAAATGATAGTAATCGTTCTTCTGCGGTGATTGCTGGAGTCAACACTGGCATCCACAATGATATTTTTGTTAAATTGACTTTACCGGCATCAGCATTGGGATTTGCAGCATCTGCTGGAATCCTCCAAATTGCGTCGTTATCATCACCCTTTCGTACAAGCGATACTGTATGCTTCGCCCCGTAGATAACTTTTCTGACGTTTCTACAGAATCCAAATATGTGATGCAGTGGAATCGCGCATGAAAATGATTTACGCGCTCCTTGCAACATTAAAATACGTGTTGCAGCTCCTAGATTGAAATTATCATCTTTGTTTATAATCATATTCTCGACATCAGCATCACTATTATCACGTTTTTTTGGTCGTCTTACAACAAATTGATTTCCACCAGCGGTATTTGTAACATCTTTTGCAAACATCATAGAGGGTCCTGCTGATCTTGTATAATCATCAGAATATCTCGCTAACCCGATTATTGTTGTAGCCACATCAACATCACGATCTATGGACTCGATTTCTTTTCCATCAATGAGATATCTAGCACTCTCAAATAACGCCATGATACCATTATTGACAAAACCGACTTGAGTACCAGCTGGATACGGTGCTGGTACAGCAGTAGTATCAGCAGCTGTTACAATTTCTCCTTCTACTTCAATAAACGCTTCACAGGGCAAAAAGTATTTACTGGTATCATGGACTTGAATATCAATTCTTGCTCGACTATTTGAGTCTATGGCATGATAGGCGTAATATTGATAATCGCGTACAGAATCATCCTTGCGAACTGGGGCATCTATATCAAACGCTGGATCAGGTGACCTTTTGAACATTTTATTCTATTTATCAGAGTCTAAATAGTGAAATCGTAAACGATTTTCCATTTTCATCGTCGTAGTTTTTTAAAGCCACTTCCTGCTATCATATTTGGGTCGGGGGTTAAAGCCATCGACGCTAATTTTTCATCTACTGCGTTATTTATAATTCTACTAACACTTGCAGGCATTTCCGATGTAGACGGTAACGGTTTTGAAAATCCTTTGGATTTCATCCGTGATTTCACTAATGATGTTAATTTATTCTTCGCAGTTGAAAACGCTTTTCCCGCAAGATCTCCGATTTTGCTAATACCCTTATCACGAATAACATCAATTGCTTTCATTCCTAATTGTTTAGCCAACGGCATTACTTTTGGAGCCATTCTCGAAAATAATCCTAAAATGGTATTACCTAAACCATCTCCGTAGTATGCTCTATAAACCGGAAACCGTGAATTAACTACGTAGACGGGGGTTGGTTTATCATGATTGTAGTGTATGATTATTATTTGAAATCAGAAACAATTTTTCAATTGACTTTTCAATTCAGTCTCGGTGATTAATCACTGTGATACCCACTTTCCACTAACTCGCCAATAAAATCTCGATATGTGCTGATATCCATGATACCACCCTGAAATAATCGTCTACAGATATCAGCTGCTTCATTAATTATTTCCGGAGAGTTATTTCCAGCTCGTTTCCCTCCGATGAGAACCTCTAACCGTGATATATCACTGAGAACACTACCAGGACATGTTATGGTAGAGTCAAAGACTCCAGCGTTGAAATCCTTTGGCTTTTTAATCGAATATCCTTTTCCGCTTGTTTCCTCAGTTGTACCAGTTGCGCCCTGACTATCATCAAGTAATTGCTTTTGTCGGCCTCGACTTTGTTTTTCTCGTTCTTGTTGTTTTTGTATACCATAACTATCAACTCCTACTTTAAAAGATCTATACTCAACTGTATCCTTTTTCAAATTACCAGTAATCCCCTTATTCGTTTTATATAACCAATTAACCCATTCATCTCGGCTTATTCTACTGTTTTTATACTCGTCTTTTAAAAAGTCCTTTCTAGAATGAAAGCTTTTGGCGGCAAAATCACCAAATGTCGAATAATCTTCGATTTTTATTAATTGAGGTCGTTTGATTTGTGTTATAGCTTCTTCGGTGAGTTTGTCTACAAAGGGAACACCTCTTGGGGTGACGACATCAACAGGTTGTGGATCAGGCGCAGAATCATCAATATCAGCTAATCGTTCATACTCGCGCTGAGTTTTTATATCACTGGATAACTGTTGTATAACTGCGCGTGTTTGTCCGGTCTCTGCTGCTATCTTTTCAAGCGTATCAAGCAGCGGCGACTTCTTTACTCGTTCTCGCTCAGGAATATCTCCGTATATCGCTGCTTCAGTTAACTTTTTCACATCTTTGGTCGCACTTGTTATCGGAGTAAACAATTGTTCACTTGACACAGAAAAGTCAGTCTGCGCTTGTTGTCGTTGTTGCAGTTTATTCCGTACAGAGTCACGAATTGGTACAAATCTCCTGATTGCATCCAGTCGTTCACGAGCCAATCGGGTTGTTAATGCTTCATTGACCATTATTTGAAATCAGAAACAATTTTTCAATTGTAAAACAATTTTTTAATCCGACCTAACACCATCGTGGAAGTGTTATTTCATCCTATAACGGCTTCTATCAATGATGGCGAAAGTGTGGAAATTGTATATAAAAATAATTAATATCACACTTTCGCCATTCTATTTTTGATCAATCCGAACCAGCCATCAATTTTTTATTCACTGTTTTTGACATTATCAATCAAAAAATGCTAAAAAAAATTAAAATCTCTATGAGGGACTGTCACAATCAAATAATGATAAATGGTCGGTCAATCAAATAATGATAAATGGTCAATCAAAATTGTTCATTTTCTTGAATTAACGCCCGTAGGTTTCTAATTTTAGAATTAACCTCCTTTTTCAATTCGTATTCGTACCCCAATTCTTTTCGTATTCGTTCTACGATGGTATACAACGGAGCGAACACACTTACGTCACTGGAAAATGCGAGAGAGTCCCGAATAGAATTCTGAATTCTTTTGATGAGCGCATACTTCTTTGGTAGCATATACTTGTTAGTGCTAACTCCGTATTCTATATCCTGAAAATCAGACATGATTTGATCAGGATTTAACCCATCTGATAGTTCAATATCCCAACTTTTCAATTTTGAAATCTCGGATATGATGCTATTCATGTTTTCAGAATTCATTATTCTATAATAATGATATATTTCTAAATGAAAAATATGATGCATTAGACATAACTAAATCGAATTTTCTGTCCAGTCCCCTTTGAAATCGCAGATCGATAAATCCCCTCTGCAACATATCGTACTGAGGCTCTACAAATATCGAAGTGCCTACCGGCTTCATTCATTGATTGAAATATTTTTTCTTCGTTAGTTATCGTATTCAAAGATTTCACAGGTCTCGCTTTTTTTGAGCAAATGCCAGTCTTTCCTCGTTTGGTATTCTCACTTTGTGTGATAGCCTGCAGATTTGATAAAAAATTGTTTTTCGGATTAGAATCCTTGTGATCAATGACAGAATCATCCTCGATCAATCCATAAAAGCATTCAAATACGAAACGATGATTGAGATATCTCTTCTTCCCGCCAACAGTAAACATCAAGTACCCTTGATTATTCACAGAACCAACTGGTTTCTTCAGTCTACGGTTTCTTACAACACCATCACTGGATGCTTCATAATTTGTGATCACAGGGTGTTGTCTGAATTCTTGGTTCATTCGTATACATAATACTATTGTTTGTCTAATTCATTGTTTGGTTTAATGATAAATCTTTCGATGTAGTCTTGAGGAGTTCTTATGATTTTATCCTTGATACTGACTTTGTCAGCGTCAAGAATACTGACTTTGTCAGCGTCAAGAATACTGACTTTGTCAGCGTCAGGGTCATAATTTCTGATTGATTGTCCATTTTTTATTCTTTTATCATAATAACGCTTCAACTCCCTGTATCGCTTTCCACCACAATTCAAACACAACTGAGATTTTCCCCTGACCCCAACCCCACATCGAATACAGGGTAACGGACCAAGGCTTCCACGACGAAAGCTTTGCATATGATACCCACAGAAATCATTTCTGCATGATTTGTTACACGGGGTTATTGATCCAATCATAAGCCACTTGCAGTGATTCATTATATATAAATTCTTCATTTAAATGCTTGTTTTAATTATAGCATGAGGGAATTAAGGAGAACGCCTTCGAAAAATGCTGAATTCAATGCTGATAAGGAGTTTAAGAGATTATTGAAAATTAATCCTAAATTTAATATCGATAGACCCAAAAAACGTCCAATAGACGGAAATATGAAAGAGTTTAAGAGATTATTAAAAATTAATCCTAAATTTAATCTCGATAAACCAAAAAAACGTCCAAGAGACGGAAACATGAAAGAGTGTAAGAGATTATTAAAAATTAATCCTAAATTTAACCTCGATAAACCAAAAAAACGTAACAAAATTAATCCTAAATTTAATCTCGATAAACCAAAAAAACGTTCAAGAGACGGAAATATGAAAGAGTTTAAGAGATTATTAAAAATTAATCCTAAATTTAATCTCGATAAACCAAAAAAAACGTCCAAGAGATTACCCTGGAAAGATGCTCAATTCAATCTCGATATAGTTTCTAATACACCAAAGAATACAATTCTTGATAAAGCCATGATTAGTAAAATCAGAGACTGTTTTAATGAATTCAAGCGTGATGGAGCATCTTATTGTTGGTCAACATTTCGAATTGATGATGTTGTTGATGCTACCATGACTGATGAAAAAGCAGCAGTGATAATTTCACGTGTTGGGGAAAAACGGTATTTTTTCCGAATCAAATTCATTATCGAAGTCGATGGCAAATGGATTATTAGGGATAAATTTGAACCAATCCTCAAGAATAAAAATGCTGTCATTGTGAGTAGAGATTCCAAACCAGGAATTCTAACCGGCATTGACAAACCATACTACGAAAGATCTTATCCCGTAACAGCAATGGTTTATGGGATATATCCGTTAAATGATAAACCCGATATCGCAAAACTGGCTCCTATGAAATATTCTAATTCACTGAATTGTGTAGCAGAACGAATAATAGAACACTTCACAAATGCATCCCGAGGAAATAAACTAACTGATCTGCGACGTAGGAAAATAACCGAATGGGAACTGACAGTGAAACAACATGGTGCAAAGATTTCTGATATAGCTAAATTAGAAGCATCATTAAAATTCCCAATATCAGTAACAACAATAACCGGAGAAGTATTATACGAACCGAAATATCAATCGCGAGGAGCTCCAATACAGATTATTGATCATAACAAACACGCGTGGACACCTGCGGTAACAGTATTTCCACGAGAACGAACCGTGAAATATATCCCTAAGGAGTTCGTCGGGGATGTTTTCTATGAAGAGAGATTATTTGATGCTATTCATGCGTTGTGTAAAGATGATCCTGTGTCAGTGTGGTTACTTAGAAGTGATGAAGATCCCGAAATAGGATTCGATCAATTTGTAAAACCAAATGGTGAATTATATCGCGTTGAAGAATTAGATAATAGAATGAGAAAAATCGCTAGTGATTTTTCACCGGAGAGTTTCCATGAAAAACTACTCACGGATAGTTGCACTATTCCATCAGTGGTAGCTCACTTCGCAAGAGAAAAAAACTCATGGCGTCCAACACGAAGTGATTATCTTGAGGATGTTAAATTGAGTTGCGTCGAATTTGGTCATGGAGGACTGTGGAATACGAAATACCATCGTGATGGTATGATTTCAATTGATATAGCCGCGTGTTATCCCGGAAGTTTTCTCGGGTATGGGGAATGTGCTGAGTACTTCAAACGATTTGGACACCCCACACATGAAATGACTCGTGTTGCGATTAATGGACCATTGCCTGATTTTGATTTAACCGGATTCGCTCGTGTGATATCATTCGAATTAGCTACAGGGTTACATCCGTGTAGTTATGTTTGGCTCGGTAGACACCTATCTGAAAAGGCCTGGATGCCAATAGTGCTATTGAGATATATGATTGATTGTGGTATGCTAATATCGTTGATTGTTTCCGAGGCTATTATATGCTATCGAGCTCAGAAAGAAGTTTGGCTACCACAACCCGATCTAGATCGTATAATCAGCGAACAGCGAAAACAATTCCCTGATTTCAATGAAGAACAAATCATGAATCGGTCTAAGAAGTTATTTGAAATTAAAAAAGAACAAGCAAAAGATCTCGGAAGAAGAATAATCGGTAAATTTACCCAGGGTGGACGATACGACAATGCAAAATATTCTTCGCGGTTGATCATAGATATCGCTGAATACGATTTTATTGTAGCGGATTTAATGAAACAGGGAAAACTTGTATCCCGTAAGGATGCTTTTCTATCTAATGGTGAGAAAATGGGTACGGTTGTTACCTACTGTGATGGATATAATTCCCAGTATACACATTTAAGATCATCTATGCTAGCCTATGCTTCTATTAATCTATTTTCGATGATAAATAGATTTCCTAATACCGCGGTTAGAGTGGTCACTGATTCGATGTATATACACAATAAGTACAAATATGCTGTAGCGGCATTCACAGATCCCGAAGAAAATTGGGGGGGGTTGGCGATTTAAAAAGGAGATGCTACATGAGTATTGTGAATCGGCAGACGTTGCCATGGATGATAAATATCTTTGTTGTAACCGTATTGAAATTCAATCAGAATTTTCTAATGCACCACCGGTATCTGATCCAGTATGTAGATACAAGACAATTTATTTAAACGGTTGTGGTGGGTCAGGAAAGACAACTCGTGCAATTGAATTATTTCGTCGGTCAACCATGATTGTGCTAACACCGACTCACAGACTCGCCAGAGAGATGATACAGCGAGGGGTAAATGCCTGTACTTACCATAGTTTCTTTCGATGGAAGGGTGACAAATAGACTCCTGAGCGTATGGGTGATAAATTCATTCCTGAAATCATAATCTGGGATGAAATATGCACAGTGTCATTAGATGTATTACAAACATTTCTCGAGTGGTTGTTAAACAAAAACACAAAAGTCGTCATGTGCGGTGATCACGGCCAACCACCACCATTTGTCGGTGCATCTCCACATGAACGGCTAAGGGGTTTTGTAGACTATTATGAAGAAATTACCACTGATTATAGATCACTTGATGAACGATTACGAGAATTCAAAGCGCTAATTAGATTACAACCGGATAGAATCCAATGCGAAATAGCGCGTGAAGTGATTTCAGAAACTCCAATGAATGATTTCTGGGAAACATGGAGACCAAATGATTTGATAATTGCAAGTAGAAAAATAGTCAGGGACACACTTCAGATGAAGTTATTTGAATTGCATAAAGAAAAATTTGCAACGCTTCCAGTACCCCTTTGTTATAGGCCATCGGATACACGAAAACAGAACATTGAAGTTGATATTCCAGGACAGAGTGAAAAACAAATTCTCGTATTAAATGATATTGTGCTGGTTGATATCAATGTCGTTGAAAATGCATTGCGTGCTAATAAATCCCCGTGGACGCTAGGATACGCAGCAACAATACACTCTTCACAGGGATTGACTATATCGGATACAATTGTTTGGATGGTGGATAATCACATCGAATGGTCGAATTTAGTCTATCTCGCAGTATCCAGAGTACGAAGAATAAATCAACTTCGAAGAATTGTTTTCGATGATAATGACACCACAATAAATGATATTGATGTTAGCATCATTAATAAAAAAATCTCCGGTTACAAACAACAGGACAAAAAAAAAAAACAACGAGAATTTGATATTGATGCTGAATTAATAATTACGCTGAAGAAACAACAGAATAATCACTGCGCGAGCTGCAATTGTATAATGCGTTGGCAGTATTCGGATAAGGATCCTCGCCAATTCACCGTAGACAGAAAAAATAACAATCTCGGTCATGTCAGAAATAATGTGATGTTGACTTGTCTTGAGTGCAATAGACGCAACGGTGCTAGTTAAGACCATGCGGTGGCAATTGAGTATCCTCGGGAATTACCTGTAGTTGTTGTCGAGTAAAACCCCGCTGAGGGGCAGTTGAATCCAGTTTATAGACTGGAGGTCTACCAGTTGATCGTGTTATACTAGATATCTTATGCGTAGTGACGCTCCAAATAGGATCAGTAGCCCTTTTTCTACCCCCTTCAAGCTCTCCTGGTTCGTATAAGTACCTCACAATGACATTACTACCAAGAATTGGTTCTTTGAAATATGTTTGTGGTTGTACGGGTATTGACTTCTTTTTAATCGCGTTGATAGGTTTCATGTTGATTGTTCTAGTAATCTCGTTATTCAGTGCAGTAATCACAGATGGTAATCTTTTAACCCATTCACGGGATCGTTTTTCTCGGATGAATTCTTTTGCGTATTGATATCCAAATAACCGCTCAGCAATCGTCCGATTAAATCGTTCTACAATGGCCTGATCGCGATGTAGCGCAGTATGCCCTCGTCGTATGGTGACATTATGATGTTTCATTGTAGATAACACTGCACCCTGAAATTCCTTGCCAGGATCAACCTGCAATAGATTTGGCCAGTGCAGAGGACCTCGTCGATAAATCCTTTCAAATGCAGAAGCAACTTCAGTGGCTGATTTTGTTTTTAACGGTTCTGCTTCTTTGTATCGACTTGCAATATCAACTACGGTTAAAGCGTATTTGTAACCACGATCATGAGGTAAAAATAATATATCAGCCTGATGAACTTCATTAGGAGCGGTCACATCAAAATGCGAGAATTGAATTTGTTTAGGCGGTGGTAGATAAATTTGCCATAGTGCCTGTTTGGATAACCAATTAGCCGCAGTGGTTTTTTTCACTTTTGCAGCACTAGCGAGTTTATGGACTGCTGATTTACCCCTCCAGTATCCTCTTGGGGAATAATAAATTGATTCCATATTATTAATTACCGGCACCTAACATCAATTTACTTTTCATAGCCGATTTTATCAAAAATAGCAGCAGAGGGGGTGAGCCGGACAACATTTTTAACCAAGTTTTCACTGAAATCAGGCTTCTATGGCCAAGATGTGGTGAATCGGATACAAGTTTTCAATGAAATCAGGCAAATAAATCATTGATTAGGCAAAAAAAAAATCAATGAAATCAGGCAAAAAATAATAATGAAAAATCAATGAAATCAATGAAATCAAAAAAAATGACTAAGCCTCCATTCGTCTTCAACCGAATATTTGATCCAGTCCGATACGATATCGTGTCCCCCTTCAAGACTTTACAAACAGACTTATTTGTAAAACCTCCTCTTGTAAATCAATCAGATTATTAGACTGATCTGTGAGTTTGAAATTAATTCTGGTTAATGAATTATTATGACATCGCATATAGACTGGATTCACCGGAGACTCAATAATTAGAAATCCTGGAGGAGCTGTTGGTGCAAACGAATATAAAATATACCCCTGCTGAGCTTGATTTGATCGTTCTAAATTTATTTGATAGCTTCCTTCGATAACATCACGTACTAAATTGATTGCTATCACCGATGAAATATTCACATTGAACGGAGCAATATGCCTGCCACCACCATCTGGGTCATTATTATGTTTGAGGATTTTTATTTCCGGTGATGTTGTTTTTTTCCACGTATCATGAAATATTTTAAAACCAACATCGATGGCATCATTGAGAGATTTTTGTAGTTCTGAGATATTTTATCCTGGTAGTTTGACTGTTGGAATATCCTTGACGGGGATGCCCTTGCCTTCTGCAAAAATTCTTCTTGTTTCAGGATTACTGTCACCTAATACTTCTTGAATAATTTGTGAATGAAATGTTTCCATATCATTGATGATTTTGTTACATGTTTCTACGACACTGATAAATTCATCTCGGGTGAGAGAACCGGATTTAAGAGGTATTAACAACAGTGAAAAATCATTATTCATTGCTGTGAAATTTTCAATAATTTTAGGTTCGTTAACAACAAGATATTTCCCTCTCTTATCTATATCCCCAAAGATAACAAAAAAATCTCTAGCAATCATGTAATCTCTATAACTCCTTATTCTGTTATCAGATTTTATCCTGTCTGTGATATAATCAGTTTTTTTGGGTTCTGGTAAATCAACGGTTTTTCCCCCTGGTGGTAATTCAGGCCAACCTAACACTGTTCTTATTGAGCTTTGATAGATATCTACGACGTATCCTTCTGTGTTTATTTCAATGGCAGATGATAGCGTCGGCACATGAACTGTTATAGCGATTTTTTATTCTTTTCCAGTAATCGATTTTATTCTACGCGCGAATTCATCATTGATTTGTTCGATTTGGTATGACCCTGTTGGTATCGAAACGACGTTCCAGTCTGGGGTACCGTCTGGTTTATTCTTATTTGCAAATACCAGTGAATTATTGGGTTGTTGACCACCAAATGATTTTGACCTAATATTTGGCCAGCTGTGATGCACTCGTAATTTTGCTAGCGCTATCTCCTTCACTGGGACCGGAGAGGGGAAATTCACACTGAATTCTGGATTCGTTGAGGTTATTGAGATCATGCTGGTTTGTACTGGGTTTGTGTTCTCCACTATTTGTTGAAGTAATTCCATCGGTGTTGTCATCGTTATTATACTCATGATGTATTTCTAATTTTGATACTGCGGAATCATAGACACGTATCATCACTGAGAATTCACTATCTGATATCGTTGAGGTTATTGAGATCATTCTGTTTTTTTCCAATTCCATCGGTGTTGTCATTGTTATTATACTCATGTTTTTGTATTTCTAATTTTGACATCGCAGAATCATATATATCTACCATCGCTGAAAACTCACTCTCTGATATAATTGTATCATCGAGAGATGACGATATCAATGAGGATAATTGCGAGCATGCAGTGGACACAACATGAAATTGAATTATGTAGTCTTGTAGTTTCCGTTGGCTGCATGATGATATTTTTTTGTGATTATTGAAATTATTCCAGCGATTGTTGTTGCCGCAGAAATGCAAATTGGAACAGCTATCGGAGCCATCATTGTCACTGAAGACAGTATAATACCAGCTCCGGTGATTACACCACTCACTGAATACACGGTAACATCAATTGCGGTAATTCTCCTGCGATATTTTTTTATTTTCATTGCATACTCCTCAGACAGGGTTTTGAGTCTAGTTTGAAATTCTCTGACCTGATCATAACGATATTGCGATGATGAAATCATTTTTTATTTTAACAACGCTAGCGTTTTCAATTACGATTTACTTAAATCCGCTACGAATTCCACATACCACGTTGTTGAAACCTTAACCAAATTTTTATCAGTAGATGTGATCGTGAAATGTTCAGTTGTATTCTTGTCAATGATCGTTGAAATCGTATTATTGACCCCGGATGAACTGGACGATGAAATATTAAATTGACTCAATGGTGTTACTAGTGTTAATCGATAAATACCCTTAACGGTTGCAGTGATATATAATGTGTTGTTTGTAGGTGTCCATGAAAATGATCCGTGTTGGATTGTATATACTATGTTGTTGGTTTTCTCATGAGGGATTTTTGTTTTTTCAATGACTGTTATCATCCTCGAAAAATCATTTTTGATGGCCTCGATGAAGTTTTTGGTCTCATCGATGGATTTTTTAATATCAGGGAGTTTTATTTCAATTTTATCTAACGGGGTTCCAATAAATTTATCAATGATATTTCTACGAAATGATGTAAACTGTTTTCCGTTTTCTTCAATTTTAGATTCAAGTGCTGTTAGTACAGCCACAGAATTGTTTAACTCATCGTTGAGAGTTTTTAATCGATTTGTAATCGTCGAAACGAGTACACCCGGTTTGAGTTTACCCTGATCGGAAAATAACGCGATAGTATTTTCGATTGCGTTTTGTTGTTTAACCAAAATATCATCCAACGACACATTACTGGTTTTCAATTTACCCTGATCGGAAAATAACGCAACGGTGTTTTCGATTGCGTTTTGTTGTTTAACCAAAATATCATCCAACGACACATTACTGGTTTTCAATTTACCCTGATCGGAAAATAACGCAACGGTGTTTTCGATTGCGTTTTGTTGTTTAACCAAAATATCATCCAACGACACATTACTGGTTTTCAATTTACCCTGATCGGAAAATAACGCAACGGTGTTTTCGATTGCGTTTTGTTGTTTAACCAAAATATCATCCAACGACACATTACTGGTTTTCAATTTACCCTGATCGGAAAATAACGCAACGGTGTTCTCGATTGCGTTTTGTTGTTTAACCAAAATATCATCCAACGACACATTACTAGATTTCAATTTACCCTGTTTGTCTTGAAATACAACTATCTCATTAGGATCAACATTTACTAAATTCAACGTCTCAGCGATTTCATCTTTATTTTTTTTTGTTATATCCTTGATAGAACCAGGGGTTGCAGTGTCATCGGGTTTGGGTTTCAGAGGTCTTCCCCAGATATCAATCATGTTATTGTAAAACTCTTTCTCTCTCTAAAAAGCGATTGCTGGTGTAGTCATTTACGACAATGTGTGGTGGTTTTCTAGATGCTGAAATAGCGTTAAGGACATTTAATACTTCACTGCCGCATATTGGTGGGTCATTGATTTGTTGTGTTGGTAGCGTAGAATACCAAGTCTTCATTGGAAATTTTTTTATGTAACGCATAAATTCTTTTGGCGGGGCTAATCCATATGAATCAAAATAGACAATCCCACGTGGATCAATAGCGTATGCAACCCAGTGAGTTCCAGGTCCAGTGCTATTATCGAGATTAATAATACATGTTTCAGTTTTGTTTGGTTGATGTGGTAATTGATCTTTCATAAAAACACCTCTGAAATTTTTAATCGCTAGGTTTTTAGCAGCATCCATTAAATCAAAATTGGACGTGGGAACCATAGATTCCTCAATTAATAAACCGTTCCTGGTAGTCTCAGGCCTGATCCGTGAACGGATCTCCCGCTGTACCATGAATACGGGGTTCCTGGTAGTCTTAGACCTTTTCCGCTGTACCATAAATACGGGGTTCCTGGTAGTCTTAGACCCTTTCCCCCTTTTTTATAACCCTGTCCAGTTGCTTTTTTCAACGCCATTCCTGCTGCAGTACCAACGGCTCCTAACGCCGCTGCTTTAGCTACTGCTGGGGCTGCTGCTGCAATCAATGCTGGTATTGCAGCTAACAATGGAAATATACCACCCGTTTTCATCATATTTTTTATAGCAGCCGCAGAAAGAGTAATCTGAACACCTTTTTTGGCTACAAGTGCATCATTGAAATGTTTTATTTGACGAGTTGTCAGTGATAATTTATTTGCACCACCAGTCATTTGATTCGGTTTCAAAGTGATTGTGGTTCCACATTTTTTAGCCGATTCTGATTGCAATTTTTTGATTTGACCAGGAGTTAACGCAACACTAATAACACTATCTGACATTATACATAATATATTGATTCTAAATCGTTTACAATTTCAATGGTGAAATTGCACAGCAATTTCCAATCAAAGATTTTCTACCGGCTCATCTACCACTCTCATTCTTCCACCAACACCTTCAAGTAGCATTGATTTATCACTGAGAATGACAGCAACCGCTCTATAACTAATACCACCAGGGTTTACACGGGCTCTAAAATGTATATCAACAACAGATTGTCTCATCAAATCAAGATGTTCCAGAGAAAAGTAATAAATCGGATAGAGGCTTTTGAAATCCAATTGTGATATTTGTAGACCGGTATCCACATTTTGATCACGTGCCATAAATGACAACAATCTATGATAAACTCGTGCAATATGATTTTCTGTGTAATCAAGTTGTATATCCTCGGATGGTTCCTGCTGGCCGTTTATTCTCAGTGAGACCTCTCTAACACCTAACTGATCAAATATCATATGGCTGGAGAGTTGATTGCCAACTCGTGCATTATCCTGTAACGCAATAAATATATGACGTGGCGCAGCAACACCTTGTTTTGATGCTAGGTTCCAAGTGAATAACCCGTTGATATTTGATTGCTTCACATCTGTACTCACTGATAACCAACTCAACAACGACTTTCCTCCTTGGTCCATAAATGATAGTAATCGTTCTTCTGCGGTGATTGCTGGAGTCAACACTGGCATCCACAATGATATTTTTGTTAAATTGACTTTACCGGCATCAGCATTTGAATTTGCAGCATCTGCTGGAATCCTCCAGATTGCGTCATTATCATCACCCTTTCGTACAAGTGATACTGTATGCTTAGCTCCATAAATAACTTTTCTGACGTTTCTACAGAATCCAAATATGTGATGCAGTGGAATCGCGCATGAAAATGATTTACGCGCTCCTTGCAACATTGAAATACGTGTTGAAGCTCCTAGATTGAAATTATCATCTTTGTTTATAATCATATTCTCGACATCAGCATCACTATTATCACGTTTTTTTGGTCGTCTTACAACAAATTGATTTCCACCAGCGGTATTTATAACATCTTTTGCAAACATCATAGAGGGCCCTGCTGATCTTGTATAATCATCAGAATATCTCGCTAGCCCGATTATTGTTGTGGCCACATCAACATTGCGATCTATCGACTCAATTTCTTTTCCATCAATGAGATATCTAGCACTTTCAAATAGCGCCATAATACCATTATTGACAAAACCGACTTGAGTACCAGCTGGATACGGTGCTGGTACAGCAGCAGTATCAGCAGCTGTTACAATTTCTCCTTCGATTTCAATAAACGCTTCACAGGGCAAAAAGTATTTACTGGTATCATTGACTTGAAGATCAATTCTTGCTCGACTATTTGAGTCTATGGCATGATAGGCGTAATATTGATAATCGCGTACAGAATCATCCTTGCCATCTGGGGCGTCTATATCAAATGCTGGATCACGTGACTTTTTGAACATTTTATTCTATTTATCAGAGTCTAAATCGGATTTTCAACGCTAGCGTTTTCTAAAGCCACTTCCTGCTATCATATTTGGGTCGGGAGTTAAAGCCATTGACGCTAGTTTTTCATCTACTGCGTTATTTATTATTTTACTAACACTTGCAGGCATTTCTTCTGTGGACGGTAACGGTTTCTTTTTTCGCCTCACTAATGATGTTATTTTATTCTTTGCAGTTGAAAATGCCTTTCCGGCAAGATCTCCAACAGCACCAATACCCTTATCACGAATAACATCAATGGCTTTCATTGATAATTGTTTAGCTAACGGCATCACTTTTGGGGCCATTCTTGAAAAGAATCCTAAAATGGTATTGCCTAAACCATCTCCATAGTATGCTTTATAAACTGGAAACCGTGAATTAACTACATAGACGGGGGTTGGTTTATCATGATTGTAATGTATGATCATTATTATAAAAACAATAGTGTTTTCAATTGCTGTGATACCCATTTGCTAACTCGTCAATGAAATCTCGATATGTTTTGATATCCATGATACCGCCGGCAAATAACCGTCTACAGATATCAGCTGCTTCATTAATTATTTCCGGTGAATTATTTCCAGCTCGGAATCCTCCTACAAGAACATCTAATCGTGATATATCATTGATAACACTATCAGGACAAGTGTTTCCAATCCTTGGATTTTGCAATCCACTTCCGCTATAACCAGCTGCTTCATCTAGTTTTTCTAAATCCGTTTCTTGTAAATAATCATCATCATCATCACGTGGTATTTGTTGTTTTTTAGGAGAGAAAGATATTTTCTTTGCAGGTTGCTGTCGCCGCCTTTGCAATTTTCGTTGTTTAAACTCTTCGTATTGATTATACACGTGATCCACCGCATTGATATATTCGATGTATGATGCACTATCTGTCTTTTTTTGACTTTTTTCAGTTTTGATTTTGTAGAATATATCAGCCCAATGAGTGAAATTCTTAACAAACTTATGATGTTCTGGTTTCAACATTTTTTTTCTGTTTTCATAAGACGTAACAACACGCGTAGGAATTTCTGTTGGATCAGTCCCATCAATTTTTGCTAACCCTTCCGCGTTAAATCTCATGCGTAAATCATCTACTGTTCTTTTTGATTCCATTTGTTTTGTTTGTTCAGTTTTCGCTGCTATTTTTTCAAGTTCACCAATAACAGATTTCTCCGTCTCGGGATCATCTCCCAGTAAAGCACGCTCTACCCCTTTCGTTGCTGTGGTTACTGGTTTAAACAATTCTTCAGACCCTAAAGCAAAATCAGTCTGAAGACTCTGTCGTTGTTGCAGTTTATTCCGTACAGAGTCACGAATTGGTACAAATCTCCTGATTGCATCCAGTCGTTCACAAGCCAATCGGGTTGTTAATGCTTCATTGACCATTATTTGAAATCGCAAACCATTTTTCAATTGTAAAACACTTGACATGTCAGATGATTTTTGATACGGTCATGGAAATGTTATTTCATCGTGAGACACCTTCTATCAATGATGGGGAAAGTGCCATATTGTATATAAAATAATTAATACTGGCAGTTTCCCCACTTTTTTGACATGTCAGATGATTTTTGATACGGTCATGGAAGTGTTATTTCATCCTATCAGGGTTGGCGAAAGTGTGGAATTCTCTAATAAAATAATTAATACTGGCACTTTCCTCACTTTTTTGACATGTCAGATGATTTTTGATACGGTCATGGAAGTGTTATTTCATCCTGTAACAGCTTCTATCAATGATGAAGGAAGTGTGGAATTTGTATATAAAATAATAATTATCACACTTCCTTCATTCTATTTTTGATCATCTATCGATTTTTGACATACTTCTTGAGGGTCGGCTAAAAAAAATGAGAGTCGATGATAAATGATCGGGCAATCAATGGTCGGGCAATCAATTTTCCTGAATTAATGCCCGTAGGTTTCTAATTTTAGAGTTGACTTCTTTTTTCAATTCGTATTCGTACCCTAATTCTTTTCGTATCCCCTCTACGATAGTATACAACGGAACGAACACACTGATGTCACTGGAAAATGAAAGAGAGTCTTTAATAGAATTCTGAATTCTTTTGATGAGTGCATATTTCTTGGGTAGCATATATTTGTTAGTGCTAACTCCGTATTCTATATCCTGAAAATCAGACACAATTTGATCAGGATTTAATCCATCTGATAGTTTGATATCCTGATTTTTCAATTTTGCTATTTCAACTATGATGCTATTCATGTTTTCAGAATTCATTATTCTATAAGAATGACATATCTCTAATTGAAAAATACATAACTAAATTGAATTTTCTGTCCCGTCTTTTTTGAAATAGCCGATCGATAAATCCCCTCTGCAACGAATCGTACTGAGGTTCCACAGATATCGAAAAATTTACCGGCTTCATTCATAGATGAAAATATTTTCTCTTCGTTAGTTATCGTATTCAAAGATTTCACAGGTCTCTTCCCAACCGTTTTGCATTTTCCAGTCCCTCCTCGTTTGGAATTCTCACTCTGTGTGATAGCTTGCAGATTTGATAAAAAATTATTATTTGGATTAGAATCCTTGTGATCGATAACAAAATCATCTTCGATCAATCCATAATGACATTCATACACGAAACGATGATTGAGATATTTCTTCTTCCCAACAGTAAACATCAAGTACCCTTGATTATTCACAGCACCAACTGATTTCTTTAGCCTACGGTTTCTGACAGTACCATCACTAGATGCCTCATAATTTGTAATCAAGGGGTGCTGTCTGAATTCTTGGTTCATATATACTATTCTATTGTTTGTCTAATTCAGTGTTTGGTTTAATAATTACATCACTGGAGAACCTTTCGATGTAGTCTTGCGGAGTTCTTATGATTTTGTCAGTGACGTTATCAGGGTCAAATACTTTTTCAGGGTCATAATTTCTGATGGATTGTCCATTTTTTATTCTTTTATCATAATAACGCTTCAATTCCCTATATCGCTTACCACCACAATCAATACACAATTGTGATTTTCCCTTGACTCCAACCCCACATCGAATACAGGGTAACGGACCAAGGCTTCCATGTCGAAAACTTTGCATATGATACCTACAGTACTCATTTTTTCTGCATGATTTGTTACACGGGGTTACATTTCCCATCATGAGCCATTTGCAGTGATTCATTATACATAAATCTTTCATTTAAATGCTTGTTTTATGTATAGCATGAAGGAGTTCAAGAGATTGACTTCGAAAAATGCTGATAGAGAGTTTAAGAGATTATTGAAAATCAATCCTAAATTTAATATCGATAAACCCAAAAAACGTGTAGTAGACGGTAACATGAAAGAGTTTAAGAGATTATTGAAAATTAGTCCTAAATTTAATATCGATAAACCCAAAAAACGTAACAAACGTCCAAAACGTCCAAGAGAGGGAAACATGAAAGAGTTTAAGAGATTATTGAAAATCAATATCGATAAACCCAAAAAAGGTGTAGTAGACGGAAACATGAAAGAGTTTAAGAGATTATTGAAAATTAGTCCTAAATTTAATCGCGATAGACCCAAACAACGTAACAAACGTCCAAGAGACGGTAACATGAAAGAGTTTAAGAGATTATTGAAAATCAATCCTAAATTTAATCGCGATAGACCCAAACAACGTAACAAACGTCCAAGAGACGACCCTTTGAAAGATGCTCAATTCAATCTTGATATAGTTTCTAATACACCCAAGAATAAAATTCTTGATAAAGCCATCAGAGACTGTTTTAATGAATTCAAGCGTGATGGAGCATCTTATTGCTGGTCAACATTTCGAATTGATGGTGTTGTTGATGCTACCATGAATGATGAAAAAGCAGCAGTGATCATTTCACGTGTTGGGGAAAAAAGTCATTTTTTCCGACTCAAATTCATTATCCGTGAGGATGGAAAATGGATCATTAGGGATAAATTTGAACCTATCTTGAAAGGCAAAAAAACTATCACTGTGAATCAGGATTCAAAACCAGGAATTTTGACTGGAATTGATAAACCCTACTACGAAAGATCTTATCCTGTCACAGCAGTTGTTTACGGGATCTATCCGCTCAATGAAAAACCTGATATTGCAAAACTAGCACCCATGAAATATTCGACAGGGATTAATTGTGTAGCAGAACGAATAATAGAACACTTCACAAATGCGTCCCGGGGAAATAAACTCACTGATCTAAGACGAAAAAAAAATAACCGAATGGGAGTTCACGGTAAAAGAGCATGGGGCAACAATTCAGGATATAACCAAATTAGAAACATCATTGAGATTTCCAATATCGGTAAGGACAATCACCGGAGAAGTATTAAAAGAACCGAAATATCAATCAAAAAAAGGAAACCCAATTGAAATTATTGATCATAACGCACACGCGTGGTCATCTGCAGTAACAATATTTCCACGGGATAGAACCGTAAAATATCTATCCCAAACCGAAGAGTTTTTTTCAGAGCAGAAATTATTTGATGCTATTTACCATTTGAGTAAAAACGATCCTGTGTCAATGTGGCTATTTCATAGTACTTCAGACGACGAATGTAGATTTGATCAGTTTGTAAGACCCAACGGAGAATTGTATCGTACTGAAGAGCTGCATAATCAAATGAAACAACTAGCTAGTGAGTTTTCTGAGGACGGGGAGGAAATCGAAGATCAATTATTAGCAAACTGTTTTACAGTACCATCCATTGCAGCACATTTTGCTAGAAAGAAAAACGCGTGGAAACCAACACGAAGTGAGTTTTTATCAGATGTCAAATTGTCCTGTCTTGAATACAGCCATGGAGGATTATGGAATACAAAATACGACACTGATACCGTTATTTCCGTTGATATGATTGCGTGTTATCCAGGAAGTTTTCTCGGGTATGGAGAATGCGAGAAATATTTCAAACGATTTGGACACTCTACACACGAAATGACCCGTGTTGCTATTAATGGACCACTGCCTGAGTTTGATTTAACCGGATTCGCTTGTGTGGTATCATTTGAAATGGCTGAAGGACTTCATCCGTGTAGTTATCTTTTGATTGGTAAACACATGTCTGAAAGACACTGGATGCCAATAGTGTTATTACGGTATATGCTTGATTGTAAGATGTTAAAATCATTAATTGTCAGTGAAGCAATTATATCCTATCGAGCACAGAAATCAGTCTGGTTACCACAACCTGATCTAGAAAAAATAATTAGCGAAGAGCGAAAACTGTTTCCTGATTTTAATGAACAACAAATCATGGATTGGTCCCAACAGTTATTTGAAATCAGAAACAATGAAGCAAAAAATCTTGGACGAAGAATAATCGGTAAATTCACTCAGGGTGGCAAAGATGATAATACGAGATATTCTTCACGATTGATTATAGACAATGCTGAAAACGATTTTGTAATCGCGGATTTAACAAATAAGGGCCTATATGTCAATCGTAAGGACGCATTTATGTTCGATGGAACCAAATTGGGTACAATTGTTACTTACAATGATGGATACAATCCGCAGTACACACACTTGAGAGCTTCTATGCTCGGTTATGCTTCTATTAATTTATTTTCAATGATTAATAAATTTCCTACCACCGCAGTTAGAGTTGCCACTGATTCATTTTACATAAATAGCAAAATGACTGATTTTAAGGCTACTGGCAATGAGAATTGGGGATCATGGAGAATTAAGAAAGAAATGATTCATGATTATATTCCATCAGCAGATGTTACCATTGAAAATAATTATTTAGAAAGCAATCAGTGTTCAGAATTTTCTAATGCGCCACCGATTTCTGATCCAATCTGTAGATATAAAACAGTTTATTTAAACGGCTGTGGTGGGTCAGGAAAAACAACCCGGGCAATTGAGTTATATCGTGTTTCCAATCCAAACATGATTGTACTAACACCGACTCACAGACTTGCAAGAGAAATGATACAGAGAGGGGTAAATGCCTGTACCTATCACAGCTTTTTCCGATGGAAGGGAGATATATGGACTCCTGAGCGCATGGGAGAGAAATTTATTCCTGAAATCATGATTTGGGATGAAATAGACACAGTGTCCGAAGATGTCTTAAAAATATTTCTTGAGTGGTTGTTATTGAAGAATACAAAAGTCGTCATGTGCGGTGATCACGGCCAACCACCACCATTTGTCGGTGCATCCCCACATGAATGGCTAAAGGGTTTTGTAGACTACTATGAAGAAATTGATACTGATCATAGATCACATGATAATGAATTAAAAGAGTTTAAGAAATTAATTAGATTACAACCGGATAGAATCCAGTGTGAAATAGCCCGTGAAATAATTTCGGAAACTCCCATGAAGGATTTCTGGGAAATGTGGAGACCAAACGATTTGATCATTGCCAGTAGAAAAATAGTTAGGGATACACTTCAGATGAAATTATTTGAATTGCATAAACAAAAATTTGCAACACTTCCAGTGCCTCTTTGTTATAGGCCATCGGATAAACGAAAACAGAACATTGAAGTTGATATTCCAGGACAGAGTGAAAAGCAGATTCTCGTATTAAATGATATTGTGCTGGTTGATATCAATGTCGTTGAAGATGCATTGCGTGCTAATAAATCCCCATGGACGTTAGGATACGCAGCAACAATACACTCTTCACAGGGATTGACTATATCGGATACAATTGTTTGGATGGTAGATAATCGCATAGAATGGTCGAATTTAGTCTATCTTTCAGTATCAAGAGTACGAAAAATAAATCAACTTCGAAGAATTGTCCTGACAGAGTCAGGCGATGATAATGACACCACAATAGATGATATTATTGATAAAAAAACTCTCCGGTTACAAACAACAGGACAAAAAAAAAAACAACGAGAATTTGACATTGATGCTGAATTAATAATCACTTTGAAGAAACAACAGAATAATCACTGCGCAAGTTGCAATTGTATAATGCGTTGGCAGTATTCGGATAAGGATCCTCGCCAATTTACCGTTGACAGAAAAAATAATAGTCTCGGTCATGTCAGAAACAATGTGATGTTGACTTGTCTTGAGTGCAATAGACGCAAGGGTGCAAGTTAAGCCCATGCGGTGGTAATTGAGTATCCTCAGGTATCACTTGTAATTGTTGTCTAGTAAACCCCCGTTGAGGGGCAGTTGAATCCAGTTTATAGACTGGAGGTCTACCCGTAGATCGTGTTATACTAGATATCTTATGTGCAGTAACACTCCAAATAGGATCAGTAGCCCTTTTTCTACCCCCTTCAAGCTCTCCTGGTTCATATAAATACCTCACAATGACATTACTACCAAGAATTGGTTCGGAAACGCTAAAATCTTTTTGTGGTTTTTCAGGTATTGACTTCTTTTTAATCGCATTGATAGGTTTCATGTTGATTGTTCTAGTAATCTCGTTATTCAGTGCAGTAATCACAGCTGGTAACCTTTTAACCCATTCACGGGATCTTTTTTCTTGGATGAATTCTTTTGCGTATTGATATCCAAATAACCGTTCAGCAAGAGTCCGATTAAATCGTTCTACAATTGCCTGATCACGATGTAGCGCAGTATGCCCCCGTCTGATAGTGACATTGTGATATTTCATTGTAGATAACACTGCACCCTAAAATTCTTTGCCGGGATCAATTTGTAATAGATTTGGCCAGTGCAGAGGACTTCGTCGATAAATCCTTTCAAATGCAGAAGCCACTTCAGTGGCCGATTTTGTTTTTAACGGTTCTGCTTCTTTGTATCGACTTGCAATATCAACTACGGTTAATGCGTACTTGTAACCGTGGTCATGTGGCAAAAATAATAGATCAGCCTGATGAACTTCATTAGGAACAGTCACATCAAAATGCGAGACATTAATTTGTTTAGGCGGCGGTAAGTAAATTTGCCATAGTGCCTGTTTGGATAACCAATGAGCCGCAGTGGTTTTTTTCACTTTTGCAGCGCTAGCGAGTTTACTGATTGCAGCGTTACCCTTCCAGTATCCTCTTGGGGAATAATAAATATATTCCATGTTGTTATTAATTACCAGCACCTAACATCAATTTACTTTTCATAGCCGATTTTATCAAAAATGAAGCCAATTTTTCTTTGAAGGATTTATCAGGAATAGCATTTAACGCATGAATTAATTTCACATCTGCTAGATGCCTGTGTTGCAAATTGCTGCTTTTATAAGCGACATCATGAAGGTGACACGCCTTATCAATGGCGTTTATTGGTTCTTCACCGGGGTTGGGTTGATTTTGATTATTGAGTCTGATATCAAGTCTTGTTCCCGGTGCACAGTAGCTATACCCTGGAAGGTGTTTTTCTCCGGGGTATTTTGCCCATGGGGTTCCAGGGAGTTTTGCTAATTTGGCAGCGATATCACCTCCTCGTTTTTTTTTAAAGGTTCCTTGGGTTCCTTGGGTTTAGAAACAAATCTAAATTTCTTTGTACCACATTGTACGCATTTACCAGAAAGCGCTGATCGGTTATTTTTTGTTGTAATCGTCGTCAAGTCATCTGTGCCAGTACGCGCCTTACACTTCACACAATATAGATCCATAATTTATGTATAGAGATATGAATATAATTGATTTTTCAGCGACTAAAACAAGAGAACCAGTGAAGCATCATGCAGCGCTACCAAACTCTATCCGCGCAATTATAATCGGGCCATCTGGATCCGGTAAAACGCAATTGTTGCTCAATTTAATAATGAGATGGATGAAGTGGGATAAGTTGTATTTAATTGCCCCTAGCGTAGACGACCAACGATGCTATGAAGTGCTAAAAGATTTTAATGAGATTGCTGGTGAGGATGTTATTGAATTTATAACCGATATTGACGAGGCACCATCAGTAGAAGATCTTGATGGAAGTATTAACAATTTAGTGGTATACGACGATGTCATGTTAGATAAACAAAAAAATCCTGCTAGAATATTTTCCAGAGGCAGGCACAACAACACGGATGTGATCTATGTCACTCAACGCTACACTCAAATACCAAAAGTGATTCGCGATAATTGTAATGTGTTGTGTGTGTTTAATGGAGTTGATACACATACGCTACGAAATATTTGGCAGACATGGTGCTCCGATATGGACTTCAATCAATTTAGAAATTTCTTTAGTCATGCTCAGTCTGCCCCACACGGATTTGTAACAATAAATTTACATGACCCTCGGACACGATATCGTATCGGACTGGATCAAATATTCGGTTGAAGACGAATGGAGGCTTAGTCATTTTTTTTGATTTCATTGATTTCATTGATTTTTCATTATTATTTTTTGCCTGATTTCATTGATTTTTTTTTTGCCTAATCAATGATTTATTTGCCTGATTTCATTGAAAACTTGTATCCGATTCACCACATCTTGGCCATAGAAGCCTGATTTCAGTGAAAACTTGGTTAAAAATGTTGTCCGGCTCATCCCCTCTGCTGCTAAAATGAAGCCAATTTTTCTTTGAAGGATTTATCAGGAATAGCATTTAACGCATGAATTAATTTCACATCCGCGAGATGTCTGTGTTGCAGATTGCTGCTTTTATAAGCAACATCATGAAGGTGACAGGCCTTATCAATGGCGTTTATTGGTTCTTCACCGGGGATGGGTTGATTTTGATTATTGAGTCTGATATCAAGTCTGGTTCCCGGTCCACAGTAGCTATATCCTGGAAGGTGCTTTTCTCCGGGGTACTTTGCCCATGGGGTTCCAGGGAGCTTTGCCAATTTGGCTGCGATATCACCTCCTCGTTTTTTTTAAAATCAGATCTCATAGACACAAATCTAAATTTCTTTGTACCACATTGCACGCATTTACCAGAAAGCGCTGATCGGTTATTTTTAGTTGTAACCGTCGTCACATCATCTGTGCCAGTACGCGTTTTACACTTCACACAATATAGATCCATAATTTATGTATAGAAATATGGATATAATTGATTTTTCAGCGACTAAAACAAGAGAACCAGTTAAGCATCATGCAGCGCTACCAAACTCTATCCGGATGATTATAATCGGGCCATCTGGATCCGGTAAAACGCAATTGTTACTCAATTTAATAATGAGATGGATGAAGTGGGATAAGTTGTATTTAATTGCCCCTAGCGTAGATGATCAACGATGTTATGAAGTGCTAAAAAATTTTAATGAAAACGCTTCAGAAATTAAGGGTGAGAACGCCATTGAATTTATAACCGATATCGATGAAGCACCGAGTATTGATGATATTGATGGAGATATTAACAATTTAGTCGTATACGACGATATAATGTTGGATAAACAAAAAAATCCTGCTAGGATCTTTTCCCGGGGGCGTCACAAAAACACTGACGTGATATATGTCACTAGCAGCAGAGAGGGTGAACCCTACAACGTTTTGAGACAAAATTTGATTGAAATCCTAAAATGATCCGTCCTATAATCTCATTTTAACCAAAAAAAGGGTGAATCCTACAACGTTTTCAGACAAAATTTGATTGAAATCCTAAAACGAGCCGTCCTATAATCTCATTTTAACCAAAAAGAGGGCGAATCCTACAACGTTTTCAGACAAAAAAAATTGATTGAATCCTTAAAACGATCCGTAGGATTTCGTTGAAATCTACGAAATCTCATTTTAACTAAAAAAATGAAAACGAAGATTTTTACGATTTTTTAATCAATTTTGGTCGCAACTTGTTGTCATCCACCCTCTCTGCTGCTATGGGTTAACAAAAAATAATAAATGATTTTAACCGAATATTTGATCAAGTCCAATACGATATCGTGTCCGAGGATCATGCAAATTTATTGTTGCGAATCCGTGCGGAGTCGACTGAGCATTACTAAAGAAATCTCGAAATTGATTGAAGTCCATATCAGAGCACCATGTCTGCCAAATATTTCTAAGAGTATGAGTATCAACTCCGTTGAATGCAGCAAGAATATTGCAGTTATCTCTGATGACTTTTGGAACCTGAGTGTAGCGTTGAGTGACATATATCACGTCAGTGTTTTTGTGACGCCCACGGGAAAATATTCTAGCAGGATTTTTTTGTTTATCCAACATTATATCGTCGTATACGACTAAATTGTTAATATCTCCATCAATATCATCAATACTCGGTGCTTCATCGATATCGGTTATAAAATCAATGGCGTTCTCACCCTTAATTTCTGAAGCGTTTTCATTAAAATCTTTTAGCACTTCATAACATCGTTGATCATCTACGCTAGGGGCAATTAAATACAACTTATCCCACTTCATCCATCTCATTATTAAATTGAGTAACAATTGCGTTTTACCGGATCCAGATGGCCCGATTATAATCATCCGGATAGAGTTTGGTAGCGCTGCATGATGCTTAATTGGTTCTCTTGTTTTAGTCGCTGAAAAATCAATTATATCCATATTTCTATACATAAATTATGGATCTATATTGTGTGAAGTGCAAAACGCGTACTGGCACAGATGATGTGACGACAGTTACAACTAAAAATAACCGATCAGCGCTTTCTGGTAAATGCGTGCAATGTGGTACAAAGAAATTTAGATTTGTGTCTATGAAATCTGATTTAAAAAAAAACGAGGAGGTGATATCGCAGCCAAATTGGCAAAGCTCCCTGGAACCCCATGGGCAAAGTACCCCGGAGAAAAGCACCTTCCCGGATATAGCTACTGTGGACCGGGAACCAGACTTGATATCAGACTCAATAATCAAAATCAACCCAACCCCGGTGAAGAACCAATAAACGCCATTGATAAGGCCTGTCACCTTCATGATGTTGCTTATAAAAGCAGCAATCTGCAACACAGACATCTAGCAGATGTGAAATTAATTCATGCGTTAAATGCTATTCCTGATAAATCCTTCAAAGAAAAATTGGCTTCATTTTTGATAAAATCGGCTATGAAAAGCAAATTGATGTTAGGTGCCGGTAATTAATAATATGGAATCAATTTATTACTCCCCAAGAGGATACTGGAGGGGTAAATCAGCAGTCCATAAACTCGCTAGCGCTGCAAAAGTGAAAAAAACCACTGCGGCTAATTGGTTATCCAAACAGGCACTATGGCAAATTTATCTACCACCGCCTAAACAAATTCAATTCTCGCATTTTGATGTGACCGCTCCTAATGAAGTTCATCAGGCTGATATATTATTTCTGCCACATGATCGTGGTTACAAATACGCGCTAACCGTAGTTGATATTGCAAGTCGATACAAAGAAGCAGAACCGTTAAAAACAAAATCAGCCACTGAAGTCGCTTCTGCATTTGAAAGGATTTATCGACGAGGTCCTCTGCACTGGCCAAATCTATTGCAGGTTGATCCTGGCAAGGAATTTCAGGGTGCAGTATTATCTACAATGAAACATCATAATGTCACCATACGACGAGGGCATACTGCGCTACATCGCGATCAGGCCATTGTAGAACGATTTAATCGGACGATTGCTGAGCGGTTATTTGGATATCAATACGCAAAAGAATTCATCCAAGAAAAAAGATCCCGTGAATGGGTTAAAAGATTACCATCTGTAATTACCGCACTGAATAACGAGATTACTAGAACAATCAACATGAAACCTATCAACGCGATTAAAAAGAAGTCAATACCCGTACAACCACAAAAAGATTTCAAAGAACCAATTCTTGGTAGTAATGTCACTGTTAGGTACTTATATGAACCAGGAGAGCTTGAAGGGGGTAGAAAAAGGGCTACTGATCCTATTTGGAGCGTCACTGCACACAAGATATCTACTATAACACGATCAACTGGTAGACCTCCAGTCTATAAACTGGATTCAACTGCCCCTCAGCGGGGTTTTACTCGACAACAACTACAGGTAATTCCCGAGGATACTCAATTGCCACCGCATGGTCTTAACTAGCACCGTTGCGTCTATTGCACTCAAGACAAGTCAACATCACATTGTTTCTGACATGACCGAGATTGTTATTTTTTCTGTCTACGGTGAATTGGCGAGGATCCTTATCCGAATACTGCCAACGCATTATACAATTGCAACTCGCGCAGTGATTATTCTGTTGTTTCTTCAGCGTAATTATTAATTTAGCATCAATATCAAATTCTCGTTGTTTTTTTTTGTCCTGTTGTTTGTAACCGGAGAGTTTTTTTATTAATGATGCTAACATCAATATCACTTATTGTTGTGTCATTATCATCGAAAACAATTCTTCGAAGTTGATTTATTTTTCGTACTCTGGATACTGCGAGATAGACTAAATTCGACCATTCGATGTGATTATCCACCATCCAAACAATTGTATCCGATATAGTCAATCCCTGTGAAGAGTGTATTGTTGCTGCGTATCCTAGCGTCCACGGGGATTTATTAGCACGCAATGCATCTTCAACGACATTGATATCAACCAGCACAATATCATTTAATACGAGAATTTGTTTTTCACTCTGTCCTGGAATATCAACTTCAATGTTCTGTTTTCGTGTATCCGATGGCCTATAACAAAGGGGTACTGGAAGCGTTGCAAATTTTTCTTTATGCAATTCAAATAACTTCATCTGAAGTGTGTCCCTGACTATTTTTCTACTTGCAATTATCAAATCATTTGGTCTCCATGTTTCCCAGAAATCATTCATTGGAGTTTCTGAAATCACTTCACGCGCTATTTCGCATTGGATTCTATCCGGTTGTAATCTAATTAGTTTCTTAAATTCTCGTAATCGTTCATCAATTGATCTATAATCAGTGGTGATTTCTTCATAATAGTCTACAAAACCCCTTAGCCATTCATGTGGAGATGCACCGACAAATGGTGGTGGTTGGCCGTGATCACCGCACATGACGACTTTTGTGTTTTTGTTTAACAACCACTCAAGAAATGTTTGTAATACATCTAATGACACTGTGCATATTTCATCCCAAATTATGATTTCAGGAATGAATTTATCACCCATACGCTCAGGAGTCCATTTGTCACCCTTCCATCGAAAGAAACTATGGTAAGTACAGGCATTTACCCCTCGCTGTATCATCTCTCTGGCGAGTCTGTGAGTCGGTGTTAGCACAATCATGGTTGACCGACCAAATAATTCAATTGCACGAGTTGTCTTTCCTGACCCACCACAACCGTTTAAATAAACTGTTTTATATCTACAGATTGGATCAGATACCGGTGGTGCATTAGAAAATTCTGATTGATTTTCAATACGGTTACAACAAAGATATTTATCATCCATGGCAACGTCTGCGGATTCACAATACTCATGTAGCATCTCCTTTTTAAATCGCCAACGCCCCCAATTTTCTTCGGGATCTGTGAATTTAGCTACATCTGATTTGTATTTATTGTGTATATACATCGAATCAGTGGCCACTCTAACCGCGGTATTAGGAAATCTATTTATCATCGAAAATAGATTAATAGAAGCATAGGCTAGCATTGAACTTCTCAAATGTGTGTACTGGGAATTATATCCATCACAGTAGGTAACAACCGTACCCATTTTCTCACCATTGGATAGAAAAGCATCCTTACGGGATACAAGTTTTCCCTGTTTCATTAAATCCGCTACAATAAAATCGTATTCAGCGACATCTATGATCAACCGCGAAGAGTATTTTGCGTTGTCGTACCGTCCACCTTGAGTGAATTTACCGATTATTCTTCGTCCGAGATCCTTTGCTTGTTCTTTTTTAATTTCAAATAACTTCTTAGACCGATTCATGATTTGTTCTTCATTGAAATCAGGGAATTGTTTTCGTAGTTCGCTGATTATACGATCTAGATCGGGTTGTGGTAGCCAAACTTCTTTCTGAGCTCGATAGCATATAATAGCCTCGGAAACAATTAACGATATTAGCATACCACAATCAATCATATATCGTAGTAACACTATTGGCATCCAGGCCTTTTCAGATAGGTGTCTACCGAGCCAAACATAACTACACGGATGTAACCCTGTAGCTAATTCGAATGATATCACACGAGCGAATCCGGTTAAATCAAAATCAGGTAATGGTCCATTAATCGCAACACGAGTCATTTCATGTGTTGGGTGTCCAAATCGTTTGAAGTACTCAGAGCATTCCCCATATCCGAGAAAACTTCCGGGATAACACGCGGATATATCAATTGAAATCATACCATCACGTGAGTATTTCGTATTCCACAGTCCTCCATGGGAATATTCGACGCAACTCAATTTAACATCCTCGAGAAAATCACTTCGTGTTGGACGCCATGAGTTTTTTTCTCTTGCGAAGTGAGCTACCACTGATGGAATAGTAAAACTATCCGTGAGTAGTTTTTCATGGAAACTTTCCGGTGAAAAATCACTAGCGATTTTTCTCATTCTATTATCTAATTCTTCAACGCGATATAATTCACCATTTGGTTTTACAAATTGATCGAATCCTATTTCGGGATCTTCATCACTTCTAAGTAACCACACTGACACAGGATCATCCTTACACAACGCATTAATAGCATCAAATAATCTCTCTTCATAGAAAACATCCCCGGAAAATTCCGGGGGGATATATTTCACGGTTCGTTCTCGTGGAAATACTGTTACCGCAGGTGTCCACGCGTGTTTGTTATGATCAATAATCTGTATTGGTGCTCCATTTTTGTCATATTTCGGTTCGTATAAAACCTCTCCGGTTATCGTCATAACTGTTATTGGAAATCTTAATGATGTTTCTAATTTAGCTATATCAGAAATCTTTGCACCATGCTGTTTCACTGTCAGTTCCCATTCGGTTATTTTCCTACGTCGCAGATCAGTTAGTTTATTTCCTCGGGATGCATTTGTGAAGTGCTCCATTACCCGTGTTGCTACACAATTAAGCCCTGACGAATATTTCATAGGAGCTAGTTTTGCGATATCGGGTTTATCATTTAACGGATATAGCCCATAAACCATTGCTGTTACGGGATAAGATCTTTCGTAGTATGGTTTGTCAATGCCGGTTAGAATTCCTGGTTTGGAATCTCTACTCACAATGACAGCTTTTTTATTCTTGAGGATTGGTTCAAATTTATCCCTAATAATCCATTTGCCATCGACTTCAATAATGAATTTGATTCGGAAAAAATACCGTTTTTCCCCAACACGTGAAATTATCACTGCTGCTTTTTCATCATTCATGGTAGCGTCAACAACACCATCAATTCGAAATGTTGACCAACAATAGGATGCTCCATCACGCTTAAATTCATTGAAACAATCTCTGATTTTACTAATCATGGCTTTATCAAGAATTGTATTCTTGGGTGTATTAGAAACTATATCGAGATTGAATTGAGCATCTTTCCAGGATAATTTCTTGGACGCTTTTGAAATCCGAAGGATTTTGGGTTTATCGAGATTAAATTTGTTACGTTTTTTTGGTTTATCGAGATTAAATTTAGGATTGATTTTCAATAATCTCTTAAACTCTTTCATGTTTCCGTCTCTTGGACGTTTGTTACGTTTTTTGGGTCTATCGAGATTAAATTTAGGATTGATTTTTAATAATCTCTTAAACTCTTTCATGTTTCCGTCTCTTGGACGTTTGTTACGTTTTTTGGGTCTATCGAGATTAAATTTAGGATTGATTTTTAATAATCTCTTAAACTCTTTCATGTTTCCGTCTCTTGGACGTTTGTTACGTTTTTTGGGTCTATCGAGATTAAATTTAGGATTGATTTTCAATAATCTCTTAAACTCCTTATCAGCATTGAATTCAGCATTTTTCGAAGTCAATCTCTTGAACTCTTTCATGCTATACTAAAAACAAGTGTCTAAATGAAAGATTTATGTATAATGAATCCCTGCAAATGGATCAGTCATTGAATTAGACAAATAGTATAGTATAAGAATGACCCAAGAATTCAGACAGCACCCTGTGAGTACAAATTATGAAGCATCCAGTGATGGTGTTGTAAGAAACCGTAGACTGAAGAACCCAGTTGGGTGGGATAATGGTATGGGGTATTTGTTCTTTACTGTTGGAAAGAAGAAATATTACAATCATCGTTTCGTGTACGAGTGTTTCCATGGATTGATCAAAGATGGTTTTGTTATTGATCATATTGATTCTAATCCGAAGAACAATTCTTTATCAAATCTGCAGGCTGTTACACATAGTGAAAATACCAAACGAGGGGGGACTGGGAAATACTCGAAAAAAGCGAGACCTGTGAAATCTTTGAATACAATAACTAACGAAGAAAAAGTATTTAAATCAATATATGAAGCCGGCAAGTATTTCAATATTTGTAGACCCTCTGTACGATATGTTGCAGAGGGGGTTTGTCGATCGGCTATTTCAAAGGGGACGGGACAAAAAATTCGATTTAGTTATGTCTAATACGTCATATTTTTCATTTAGAAATATATCATTATTATAGAATAATGAATTCTGAAAACATGAATAGCATCATATCCGAGATTTCAAAATTGAAAGGTTGGGATATTGAACTATCAGATGGGTTAAATTCTGATCAAATCATGTCTGATTTTCAGGATATAGAATACGGAGTTAACAACAATAAATACATGCTGCCAAAGAAATATGCACTCATCAAAAGAATTCAGAATTCTATTAAGGACTCTCTCGCATTTTCCAGTGACGTAAGTGTGTTCGCTCCGTTGTATACCATCGTAGAACGAATACGAAAAGAATTGGGGTACGAATACGAATTGAAAAAAGAAGTCAACTCTAAAGTTAGACACCTACGGGCGTTAATTCAAGAAAATGAACAATTTTGATTGACCATTTATCATTATTTGATTGACCGACCATTTATCATTATTTGATTGCCCGACCATTAATCATTTTTTTTAGCCGACCCTCAAGGGATGTCAAAAATCGATGGACGATATGTCGGATTGATCAAAAATAGAATGGCGAAACTATCAGTATTATTAATATTATATATACAATTTTGATAGTTTCGCCATCGATGAACGAAGCTGTCTCACGATGAAATAATACTTCCATGACCATCCGATGGTGTTAGGTCGGGATTGAAAAATTGTTTTACAATTGAAAAATTGTTTCTGATTTCAAATAATGGTCAATGAAGCATTAACAACCCGATTGGCTCGTGAACGATTAGATGCAATTAAGAGATTTGTACCAATTCGTGACTCTGTACGGAATAAACTACAACAACGACAGAGTTTTCAGACTGATTTTGCTTTGGGATCTGAAGAATTGTTTAAACCAGTAACCACAGCAACGAAACAGATAGTGTCAACAATCTCTGAAGAAGGAAAAAAACAAGAAGAGTCTTTTCTTCCTGTGTTAGAAAAAATAGCAAAAAGAACTAAACAAACAAAAAAATCATTGAAAACACTTCCTCAGGATATATCAACCGCTTCAGAACAACAACGAGAACTTCAAGAAGATATCCCCCTACCCGAATTTCAAGAAAAAGGGGAGGATACTACTAGTGGACGAGTTGCATTCAATGAAAAACTTCTTCCCGGTAAATTAGATGAATTGAGAAATAAAAAATTTGATTCTATGGAAGAATTAGCCGAATTTGTCACTAGGAGTTTTCATCAGAGAAGAAAATATATCCACGGTGATTATAATCTCCCTCCTAAAAAAGATTGGTATAAGGGGTTATATCGTATACTATCAGGTTCCTCTCAAGCAAAAGGAGATGATAAAACTTTTCAGGAATATATGGCAGCAATAAAAAAAATTGAATCATCTATAGGGGAGCAATCGGATACCGGATTTCTTAGACTACCAGAACAATCAAAATTTATTGATATAACACAATCCCCCCAACAGATGAAAATAACGAGAGAAGCTGATCATGAAAAAGGTGCAACCGGTATCACTGATAATACCAAAGGATTTTCAAAAACAGGCAGTGGTTTAGTTGAAAACTCTTCGAGGGAAAATCCTTGGATTTCATGTCCTGGTAGTGTTCTCAGTGATATATCACGATTAGAGGTTCTTGTAGGAGGATTCCGAGCTGGAAATAACTCACCGGAAATAATTAATGAAGCAGCTGATATCTGTAGACGATTATTTCAGGGTGGTATCATAGATATCAGCACATATCGAGATTTCATTGGCGAGTTAGTGGAGGATTATCACAGTGATTAATCACCGAGAGTGAATAAAAACGCTAGCGTTTCCAATTGAAAAATTGTTTCTGATTTCAAATAATGATCATACACTACAATCATGATAAACCAACCCCCGTCTACGTAGTTAATTCACGGTTTCCGGTTTATAGAGCATACTACGGAGATGGTTTAGGCAATACCATTGCAGGGTTATTTGCGAGAATGGCTCCAAAAGTGATGCCGTTGGCTAAACAATTAGGAATGAAAGCAATTGATGTTATTCGTGATAAGGGTATTGGTGCTGTTGGAGATCTTGCTGGAAAAGCGTTTTCAACTGCGAAGAATAAAATAACAGCGCTAGTGAAATCACGGATGAAATCCAAAGGATTTTCAAAACCGTTACCGTCTACAGCAGAAATGCCTGCGAGTGTTAGTAGAATTATAAATAACGCAGTAGATGAAAAATTAGCGTCGATGGTGACTCCATTGATAAATCAAGAGGACCAAAATAACATGATAGCAAACATGATAGCAGGAAGTGGCTTTAAAAAAACACGACGATGAAATGGAAAATCGCGATTTAGACTCTGATAAATAGAATAAAATGTTCAAAAGATCACCTGATCCAGCGTTTGATATAGACGCCCCAGTTGGCAAGGATGATTCTGTACGCGATTATCAATTTTATTCTTATCACGCAGTACAACCAGATCTCCGATCGCGAATTGAACTTCAAGTTCATGATACCAGTAAATACTTCCTACCGTGTGAGGCATTTATCGAAATCGAAGGAGAACTTGTAACAAATGTTGCAGCTGATACCCCATATGACATAAACCCAACTACACGAGTTGGTTTTGTTAATAACGGCATAATGGCGTTATTTGAAAGCGCTAGATATCTCATTGATGGAAAAGAAATTGAATCCATTGACCGTGAAGTTGATGTTGCAACAACAATAATCGGGTTAGCGAGATATTCTGATGATTATTCAAGATCAGCGGGTCCATCTATGATGTTTTCTAAGGATATCACTGATCACCCTGAACACAACCAGTATTCTAGAGTCAAGGCAACACAAGCTACCGCAGTTGATCCAGCACCAGCCGGATATACAAGACCAGCTGGTACTTTTGATGTCATAAATAATATCATTAACTACAACCTAGGGTTTGCAACACGTGTATCAATGTTGCAAGGACAGCGTCGACAGTTTTCATGTGCAATTCCACTGCATCATATATTCGGATTTTGTAGAAACGTCCGAAAAGTTATCTATGGAGCTAAACACACAGTAGCGCTTGTACGAAAGGGTACTGATAATGATGCAATATGGCATGATGCTGGTGTTGTTGATGGTAAAGTCATTTTAACAAAACTAGCATTGTGGATGCCAGTGTTAACTCCATCAATCACAGCAGAAGAAAAATTATTATCATTTATGGAACAAGGAGGAAAATCATTGTTGAGTTGGTTATCAGTGACCACTGATATCAAACAGGATAATGTTGATGATATATTCACATGGCACCTGGCATCAAAACAAGGTGTTTCAGCTCCACGTCATATATTTGTGGCGTTACAGAATACTGCGCGAGTTGGTAATCAAGAACGAAGCCATATGATATTTGATCAGTTAGGTGTTAGAGAAGTCTCGCTGAGAATAAACGGCCAACAGGAACCATCTGAGGATATACAACTCGATTACACTCACAACCATATTGCACGTGTCTATCATAATCTATTGTCGTTTATGGCACGTGATCAAAATGTGGATACTGGTTTGCAAATATCACAATTGGATTTTAAAAGCCTCTATCCGATCTATTACTTCTCACTGGAACATCTCGATTTGATGAGACAATCTGTCGTTGATATACACTTTAGAGCCCGTGTAACCCGTCCTGGTGGTATTGCTAATTATAGAGCGGTTGCTGTCATTCTCAGTGATAAATCAATGCTACTTGAAGGTGTTGGTGGAAGAATGAGAGTGGTAGATGCACCAGTGGAAAACATGTAAACGATTTAGAATCAATCCATTATGTATAATGTCATATAGTGTTATTAGTGTTGCGTTAACCCCCGGTCAATTAAAAAAATTGCAATCAGAATCGGCTAAGCGATGTGGAACCACAATCACGTTGAAACCCAACCAAATGACTGGTGGTGCAAATAAACTATCGCTGACAACTCGTCAGGTGAAACATTTCAATGATGCACTTGTAGCAAAAAAGGTGTTCAGATTACTCTTTCTGCGGCTGCTATCAAAAATATGATTAAAACAGGCGGTATATTTCCGTTATTAGCTGCAATACCAGCGCTAATTGCAGCGGCTGCCCCAGCGGTGGCTAAAGCAGCGGCGTTAGGAGCCGTTGGTACTGCAGCAGGAATGGCGTTGAAAAAGGCAACTGGGAAAGGATATAAAAAAAAGGGACGATCCGTTCACGGATTGGGTCTAAGACTACCAGGAACCCCGTATTCGTGGTACAGCGGAAAGGGTCTAAGACTACCAGGAACGATTTATTAATTCAGAAATCTTCGATTTCCGAACCTATGGTTCCAATGTCCAATTTTGATTTAATGGATGCTGCTAAAAAACTAGCGATTAAAAACTTCAGAGGTGTCTTTATGAAAGATCAATTACCACATCAACCAAACAGCGTTGAAACCGGAATCATTAATTTAGATAACAGCACCGGACCCGGAACTCACTGGGTTGCATACGCTATTGATCCACGTGGGATTGTCTATTTTGATTCATATGGATTAGCCCCACCAAAAGAGTTTTTGCGTTATATAAAAACCCTTCCAATGAAGACTTGGTATTCTACGCTACCAACACAACAAATGAATGACCCACCAATATGTGGCAGCGAAGTATTGAATGTCCTTGACGCTATTTCTAACTCCTTGAGTAACCCAAGCGGAAAACCACCACATATTGTCGTGAATGAATACACTAGTAATCGCTGGAGAAAATCGAAACGATTTTAAAGAGAGAAAGAGTTTTACAATAACATGATTGATATTTGGGGGAGATCTTTGAAACCCAAACCCGATGGCACTGCACCCCCTGATTCTATCAAGGATGTAAAAAAACTAATCAAAGATGAAATAGCTGAGACGTTAAATTTAGCAAGTGTTGACCCGAACGAAATAGTTGTATTTCAAGACAAACAGGGTAAATTGAAAACCAGTAATATTTCTCTGGATGATATTTTGGTTAAACAACAAAACGCAATCGAGAACACCGTTGCGTTATTTTCCGATCAGGGTAAACTCAAACCGGGTGTAATCGTTTCGACGATTACAGATCGATTAAAAACTATCAACGATGAGTTAAACAATTCTCTGTTTGTACTAACAACACTTGAATCTAAAATTGAAGAAAACGGAAAACAGTTTTCAGTTTTTCGTAGAAATATCATTGATAAATTTATTGGAACCCAGTTGGATAAAATAGAAATAAAGCTCCCTGATATTAAAAAATCCATCGATGAGACGAAAAACTTCATCGAAGCCGTCAAAGGTGATTTTTCGAGGATGATAACAATCATTGAAAAAACAAAAATTCCTCATGAGAAAACCAACAACGTAGTATATACAATCCAACACGGATCATTTGAGTGGACACCTACAAACAACACATTAGATATCACTGCAACCGTTAAGGGTATTTATCGATTAACACTAGTGACACCATTGAGTCAATTTAATATTTCATCGTCCAGTTCATCCGGGGTCAATAATACGATTTCAACGATCATCGACAAGAATACAACTGAAAAGTTCACAATCACATATGCTAATAAAAGTTTGGTTAGAGTCTCAACAACGTGGTATGTGGAATTCGTAGCGGATTTAAGTAAATCGTAATTGAAAGGATTTCACAATTGAAAACGCTAGCTTTTTTAAAATAACAATGATTTCATCAACGCAATGTCGCTATGATCAGGTCAGAGAATTTCAGACTAGACTCAAAACCCTCGCCGAGGAGTATCAAATAAAAATAAAAAAATACCGACGAGGAATCACCGCAATTGATGTTATTATGTACTCGGTGTCAAGCATTCTCACTGGCGCCGGAATAATACTTGCATCGGTTACAATGATTGCCCCGGTCGTAGTTCCAATTTGCATTTCTGCGGTGGCTACAATCGGGGGTATATCAACCGGGATAGCAAAAAGGATATCATCATGCAGCCAACGCAAACTGCAGAATTACTTACTTCAATTTCATATTGCATCAACCGCATATTCGCAGTTATCATTGATGATAGCGTCGTCACTCGATAATACAATTATATCAGATAGTGAATTCTCAGAGATGGTCAGTATTTTTGATTCCGCGATATCGAAATTAGAGCAACAACATGAGTATAATAACAATGACAACATCGATGGAATTAGAAAACACGAACCCAAAAAACAAAATGATCTCAATAATATCAACATTACCAGATTGTGAGTTCTCAGTGATGGTCAGTATTTATGATTCCTCGATACCAAAATTAGAAATACAACATGAGTATAATAACAATGACGACACCGCAGGAATTACTTCAACGAATAGTGGAGAACACGAACCCAGTACAAACAAGCATGATATCAATAACATCAACGAATCCAGAATTCAGTGTGAATTTCCCCTCTCCGGTTCCAGTGAAGGAGATAGCGCTAGCAAAACTACGAGTGTATCACAGTTGGCCTAATATCAGATCAAAATCATTTGGTGGTCAACAACCGAATAATTCACTGGTGTTTGCAAATAAGAATAAACCCGACGGAACCCCAGACTGGAACGTCGTTTCGATACCAACAGGGTCATACCAAATCGAACAAATCAATAATGAATTCGCGCGTAGAATAAAATCGATTACTGGAGTAGAGTCAAAAATCGCTATAACAGTTCATGAGCCGACGCTATCATCCGCAATTGAGATAAACTCAGAAGGATACGTCGTAGATATCTATCAGAGTTCTATTAGAACCGTATTAGGATGGCCTGAATTACCACCAGGGGGGGAAACCGTTGATTTACCAGAACCACAAAAAACTGATTATGTCACAGACAGAATAAAACCTGATAATCCAATAAAGAGTTATAAAGATCACATAATCATTAGAGATTTTGTTAAGATCCTTTACACGTTTGGGGAAAAATTTCTTGTTACTGACGATTTTAAAATCGATGAAAATTTCACAGCAATGAATAATGATTTTTCGCTGTTGTTAATATCTCTTAAATCCGGCTCTCTCACCCGAGATGAATTTATCAGCGTCGTAGAAACATGCAACAAAATCATCAATGATATGGAAACATTTAACCAAAAAATTATTCAGGATATATTAGATGATGATAATCCCCTATCGAGAAAAGAATTTGCACTGATCTATAAAATCCGCGTTGAAGATATCCCCACATTCAAACTACCGAAATACAACGTACCGGAACTAAAAAAACTTCTCAATGATGCCATCGAAATTGGTTTCAAAATAATTCATGATACGTGGAAAAAAACAGCATCACCGGAAATAAAAATCCTCAAACACAATAATGACCCAGACGGTGGCGGTAGGCATATCGCTCCGTTCAACGTGAATATATCCTCAGTGATTGCGCTCAATTTAGTATGTGATGTTATCGAAGGAAGCTATCAAATAAATTTAGAACGATCAAATCAAGCTCAGCAAGGATATATTCTTTATTCGTTTGCACCAACAGCTCCTCCAGGATTTTTAATTATTGAAAACCCAATTAATCCTGTCTACATGCGATGCCATAATGATTCATTAACAAGAATTAATTTCAAACTCACAGACCAATCTAATAATCTAATTGATCTACAAGAGGAGGTGTTAGCGATTAGTTTGTTTGTGAAATCCTAAATTGCTTTGCAATTTCAAAGGATTTTCGTCCTAAGGACTTTCATCATAAAGACTGGATCAAATCATTTCTTATTTTTTGTTAACCCATAGCAGCAGAGAGGGTGGATGACAACAAGTTGCGACCAAAATTGATTAAAAAATCGTAAAAATCTTCGTTTTCATTTTTTTAGTTAAAATGAGATTTCGTAGATTTCAACGAAATCCTACGGATCGTTTTAAGGATTCAATCAATTTTTTTTGTCTGAAAACGTTGTAGGATTCGCCCTCTTTTTGGTTAAAATGAGATTATAGGACGGCTCGTTTTAGGATTTCAATCAAATTTTGTCTGAAAACGTTGTAGGATTCACCCTTTTTTTGGTTAAAATGAGATTATAGGACGGATCATTTTAGGATTTCAATCAAATTTTGTCTCAAAACGTTGTAGGGTTCACCCTCTCTGCTGTTTCACTCAACGCTACACTCAGGTTCCAAAAGTGATCAGAGATAACTGCAATTTATTGTCTGTATTCAACGAAGTTGATACTCATACTCTTAGAAATATTTGGCAGACATGGTGCTCTGATATGGACTTCAATCAATTTCGAGATTTCTTTAGTAATGCTCAGTCGACTCCGCACGGATTCGCAACAATAAATTTGCATGATCCTCGGACACGATATCGTATCGGACTGGATCAAATATTCGGTTGAAATCATTTTATTATTTTTATTAACCTGTAGCAGCAGAGAGGGCGATGACCACATCGTTGCGAGCAAAATCGTAAAATCTCCGTTTTGCAAAAATGGAGACTTTTTTTTTGGTTAAATGAGATTTTGTTGGAAGTCTTATATTTTGCTTGAAAACGTAGTCTATAGGCCATATTTTGCTCGAAAACGTTATCTGGAAGCCTTATTTTTGCTCGAAAAGGGTGGTCTGTTCATCCTCTCTGCTGCTAATTGACTATTAAAATTATAATTAACTAATAAAAATAGAATTGACTATTAAAATATAATTGACTAATAAAAATATGATTGACTAATAAAATATAATTGACTAATAAAAATATAAGTGACTAATAAAAATATGATTGACTAATAAAAATATGATTGACTATTAAAATTTAATTGACTAATACAAATATAATTGACTATTAAAAATATGTGACTAATAAAAATATAATTGACTAATAAAAATATGATTGACTAATAAAAATATAATTGACTATTAAAATATAATTGACTAATACAAATATAATTGACTATTAAAATATAATTGACTAATAAAAATATAATTGACTAATAAAAATATAATTGACTATTAAAAATATAATTGACTATTAAAAATATAATTGATTAACAGAAATATAATTGACTATTAAAGATATAATTGACTATTAAAATATAATTGACTAATAAAAATATAATTGACTAATAAAAATATAATTGACTGTTATATTGCAACTGCCATATTACCTCAAAACGTTTACTAATGGCAGTGAATCTATCGGTGTCCTACGATTTCAGATGAATAATTTTTTAAAAGAAAATCAATAGGTGAAATGAGAAAGAGGCTGAATGAAACTTCTTTGGAAATGAGGATTAAAAGAGAAGGTGCAAAAAACATTTTCTAGCTCGCTTTGGAAATGACAATTAAAAGCGAAGGTGTAAGTACAATTGCTCGGTAAAAAATTATATCATTCTCTAGGAAACAGTTAGGCACCATGGAACCAAGGCTCGCCGATGTTTTGCATGACGGAAAAGTTGACGTTGCAGCTTATGTCACAATGTGATTTAATTCTGAAGATATTTTTGACGATCAAAATGAAAACATTTTAATAGGAATTGGAGTTCAAGCTAGATTCCATTTGCCAATAGAACCGCTTCAGTGGTCTATTGGTTAGAACGTCCACCACGGATGCAGGAGGTCTTGGGTTCGATCCCCGGCTGAGTCATACCAAAGACTAACAAAAATGTCGCTCAGCATTAAGTTGTTAGTGTTAGGATTGGTTTGCCAAATGCGACTTCGTGTGACATCAAGCAACACGTCTGAGACATGATGCCCCATTGCTAGGCATCACAATAAACTGTCACAATGCAGACATTGTAGTGATATGATGTTTTTTTTAAAGCTATTTTAAATATCCATATCGGGGTCACCTAGTGGCCCAGTGGTCCAAAGCGCTGTCCGTTACGGATCACTGCCTTCAAACCTCTGTCTGCGTGGGTTCGAATCTAAGTTTCGGCTAATGTAGTTATGTGAAAAAGCTTGCCAGTAGCTTCTCGTGGATCGGTGGTTCTTTATGGGGGTTTTCCCGAGTTCTTCCTCCACCAATAATACTGGCCGCCATGTATAGCCTATCGTGTGCTGAAAAATGACGTTAAACTCTTAAAAAAGATAATATACACATCACACACACATGCGCAGACATACACACACATATTTGCCAAGTTTAGTGGAGAATTTAGCCAAGACAGAAAGACAACGGGGCTGGCATGTTAATCCTTTGTCAGATATCAGCTTACTTCTTCAGCTTTCTCTAACACGTAGCTGACGTCATATGTAAGTATGATTTTGACTTAAAATGTGCTGGGGTTTCCTCGGATCTTAAAATGCTATATCTTTGATAGTTTCTTCTTGCAACACTGCTACAAAATGCCAGAGAACAAAACGTGTATCATTTGCTGCATCAGAGAGTATGTATGACGATTAATGCACGCTGAGGAAAATAAGTACCAATCTATTATGAAACAGCCGGTCACATTAAATATTTAGGGTAGACCTATATATAAAAATAAGTACAAGTGTAGTATGAACCAGTCGGTCACATCAAACATCAAGGGTTGACCTGTATATAAAAATTAGTACGAGTGTAGTATAAAACTTCCAATCACATTAAAAATCAAGGTTAGACCTTCATATAATAGGTACGATTGTTGTAAGTAATGTGGGGCGATCTAGCGTCAATGGGAAATCCAGTCAAAAAGGACCTGGGCCTCTCTGGCGTCAAGGGGACTTTAATATGGGGAATATTTGGGCCTATCTAGCGGCAAGGGGAATTTAACATGGTGGGACTACCTAGCGTCAAGGGGAATTTAACATGGGGAATATTTGGGCCTATCTAGCGTCAAGGGGAATTTAATATGGTGGGTCTGTATAGCGAGAAGGGTAATTTGAAGTAATCACAATCAAAGTAAATCATAAACGTTAAACCACAAATAAGTATGACAAGACCAACGGCCAAAACACCAAGGATAGCAATTACACTATCCTTCAAAAAGAGGACTACAGGAGCCAAACATGGAAGACGTAAGCAAGAAAATAGAAAAGTTCAACAAACAACTAACCACAGATCCAATTATAGACTTGCTACCATCCGAAATATTAATGGCAACCTTCTCCTCAAATATAAACGCAAAAGAAATAACCCAGACGACTTTAGATGTACAACCGGGGTCAACTAGGGTCACCAGAGCTACCGCCAAGAAAATAACAAACCAAATAACTAATGTGGATGAAGCCATCAAATATAAAAAGGTTTAAAAAAACCTGGCAGCATACAGATCATATCCAAAAATTCAACAATAAGCAAAATAGATAAAACAAGGAGTGGGAACTGACAACATAATAACATCAATAACAACATGAACGGAAAACATAACAAAAACAACAATAACACCTGAAATGGAAACAACAACAACAACAATATCAACAAATGACTCACGTGAGAAGAATAAAGCGGGAAGAAAAATGCAACAACAAACGAAATAGAGAAACAAGGAGAGAGAACTGGCAACACAACAACAACACTAAATTCAGGAACGGAAATTCCAATCAACATAAACCATGACAACAGGGACAACATCATCATAACAGAAAAGAAAATCAGCTACACCTTAAGCAGCAGTCAATAACCCGAACCATCTAAACACATCTCAGATAGAGAGATGGAAGAGATAAACAAAGCAATTCGTGAGGCTGATCGAGTTGAACGAAACGGAAAGGAAGACAAACAATGGCAAAAACCAGCAACAAAGACAACAAGGCAAAATGCGTATGGAAATGGAAATGAAAAAGATTAATGGAAACAACCAACAACAACATTAACACAGGAAACGGAAAACACAGCAACAATAATAACACCTGAAATGGAAAAAAATAACACCAACAACAACAGATGATGCACATGAGAATAATAAAGTAAGAGACAAAATACACCAAATGAAACAAAACTCCAATCAGCATAAACCATAACAACAACGACAACATCAACATTACAGAAAAGAAAAACAGCTACATCTTACACAGTAGTCAAGAACCCGGACCATCAGAACACATATCGGATAGAGAGATGGAAGAGATAAACAAAGCAATTAGTGAGGCTGATCGGGTTGAACGGTACGGAAAGGAATACGAACAATAGCAAACAGTAGCAGCAAAAACAAGGCAAAGGGCATGTGGAAATGGAAATAAAGAAGATAAAGGGAAACAACCAATGAAAGACCCACAAAATATCAAAAGTACCAAACACGCTAGCACGAAGAATGACAACAGGAACAAACTAAGACTAATTGTGCAAAATGAACAACGCAGCACCAGCGATAATATTGGCATCACCATACAAAAATGTAGGGACACAGAAAATACCTCTAAGAACAAAAACGACAATTATAATCAACAAACAGGAGATAGCAACAAGCAAATGATGTATCAGCAACATCAACAACGAAGGAAAATGGGCAATCACCAGTACCAGTACCATCCACTAGAACACACTATCTTCATAGCCAGTGCAACTGCGAGACTGCTACGCATTAGTAACAGGAGCCTAGCTAATGCACTCATACAACAACATGGCGGAGAGTTTAAGATTGTAAGACCGCCCAATGATTATATCATAATACAGTGCAACACATTGAAACAAGTCTGAAAATATATGGAAATCACAACCATAGCAGGGCTCCCAGTTCAAATCACAAGGCACAAAGCCACAATAAAAAAATCACAACAACAATAACAAAACAAGCACAACTCAAGATAAGGGTAAATCCATCCAAAAACCATATTTAGCAAACCAAGCTAAATACAAAGCAATCATTAAACTACCTCGAACAATGGTGAGGAAAACGCAAGAAAATATTGAATATGACCTCAAATTTCACAAAATAACTTGCAAAAGGGTTATCAAATTACTTAATCATCTAGGAAAGGAAACGTCAACAATCGTACTAGAATTCCAACAACCCCCACCAGCACACGTCAGGATTGGACCACATGGAACTAAAGTAAAACTACAGCAGTACATCAACAAACCCCGATACTGCAATACTTGCTGTAAATGGGGTCACTTTTCTTCCCGTTGTCGTTCACACCCAAGATGCGGAAAATGTGGCGGCAAACACACAGGAACATGCCTTATCAAAATACCAAAGTGTGCTAACTGTAGGGCTGATCACAAATCATATGATACCCAATACCCCATAGCAGTACAAGAAAACGTTATCATTCGACTAATGGATCAACAAAACATCTCCTATAATCAAGCCAAGAAACAACAGATGCAAACGAAACTCATACCTAAAGCAAACAAGGCAGAAGCAAAACCCAAACCAATGACACAGATACAACAAGGCAAGCTTTAAATCAAGAAAAAAAACACTAACACCCGCGATAACGAGAAACCTAGATACAACCGCAAACCCAGAGATATTTTTCAATAGAACAACCATTGACACCTATTTAAACCAACTACAAAAATCAATTAGCAGCCAAATGAGGAAAGACGGAATTACTAAAGATGAATTTATTAGCATATATATGCAACAAATACAGGACTACCTAGCTCAACCCATCACGAATAAATCAACAACAAACAAAAACATTAACAACAGCACAAACAATGGATACTGGAAATAAAACTAACGCTTCGGCTAACAAAACAAATCACAAGACCCCAGACAAGTTACTTATGGCAACGGAATTGCAGAGGGCTAAATAAAAACCATGGAGAACTAATCTCAGCAATCCACCGAACCATTACCAAGCCCAAGATCATCTGTCTTCAAGAAACTCTACTTAAGGAAACCAGTACAAACACTCCTAAAATAACAGGCTATCAAACTACATTCTTAAAACACAGAAATACCGGCAAAAAAGGAGGAGGCCTAGCCATATATGTACATGACACCATCACAGACACAGTGGAGAAAGTTATTAATATGAACTCAACAGAAACACCAATTGAATTTAAAACAATTGTCTTCACAGTAGCAACAAAAACAATACATCTGTACAACATATATGATCCCGGACAAAATAATAAAAACAACCAACGTTTTCAACAAATATTCAAGAAATGGGGCACAAACACTATTATCTGCGGCAACTTCAATGCACATCACACAGAATGGGGTAGTGACCGCACAGATACGAGAGAGAAAAACTTCATAAAATACATAACAGAAGAACAACTAGAACTTTTGAACAACGGAATCCCCACACGTATAGACCCCAGCCAAGGCAAACTCTCTACCATTTAGCTCACCATTGCGACGCCTAGCTTAGCTGTAATTACCCAATGGAAAGTGATGCAACATTCTACATTAGGCAGCGACCACTTCCCCCTGTGTACCACAATATACGTCTCATGCCCAACGGAGCAACAAAAAACACAACAAAGATGGAAACTCAAAAATGCAAACTGGAACAGCTTTAAAGACCAACTTAAATTAGTAAACCTTGCGGAAATCCAAAATGAGGATACAAATAAATATTACGACAATCTCATACAAATTATAAAAGAAGCAGCAAATAAGAGTATACCCAAAACAACAGGTTTCCATTATAAACATACTGCAATCCCCTGGTGGACAGAAAATTGCAGAATTGCCATTCAGAAGAAAAAGACAGCTTTAAATCTCTTTAAACACACAAAAACAGCCTCTGACTTTCTTATATGCAAACAAACAGATATCAACACTAGGACTGTAATAACTGAGGCACAAAAGGACTCATGGAGAAGATACTGCACAACACTCAATCATGAATCAAATACTAAAGAAATCTGGAATAAAATAAAAGCCATGAAAAGCAAAACACCCACAACAGCGCCGAAAATCCAGGGAACAAAAAACAACGTGGAAGTAGCAGAGAAGTTAACCCAACACTTTGCTAACTCCAGCAGCGATAACAATCACAAACACGAGTTCTTACAGCAAATATCAACATTCGAAAAAGAATTTCCCCACATTTTTAAAGATCGACACAACAGAGATTCGCCACTGAATGCCCTTTTAATCTGAAAGAATGGAGACAAGCCGTCAGCACAAAAAAAGTACATCACCAGGAGAGGATAACCTAGTCTATGAAATATACAAACAATTACCACCCAATATGCAGAGCATTACCTTAGACTTAATAAATCTGATATGGAGAACAGGTCGCATCCCCACACTATGGAAGCGAGCCATAATCATAGCCATCCCCAAACCAGGCAAAGACCCCAGTAATGTAACCTCCTACAGACCTATTTCACTAACAAATACAATCTGTAAGGTAATGTAAACAATGGTCAACAATATATTAAAACATCACCTAGAACAAAATCAACTAATGGCTGAAACCTAAAGTGGATTTAGGAATAAACGATCTACACTTGATCAATTAATCCGTCTGGAAGTCAACATCAAATTAGCATTTTATGCCGAAAGGAAAAGTGATAGACACCTAATAGCAATATTTATAGACCTAGAGAAAGCCTTCGGCCTAGTCTGGACCAATGGCCTAATCTATCAACTCAACCAATTTGGCATAACAGGAAGATTAAACCTCTGGATAGCAAACTTTCTTATGGGAAGAACCTTCAAAACCAGAGTAAGAGAGGCCCTGTCCCAAACATATACACTGGATAACGAAACCACCCAAGGAAGTGTGATTAGCCCAACCCTATTCAATCTAATCGGCACATGGGCCAACAACTGGGGTTTTAAAATATCCCAAATAAAAACAGTTGCCATGCTCTTCTCACCAACTAACAAACGACCTAAATACCCTAAACTATATATATAAAGAACCATTCAATCCAATTCCAAAAAGATACATACTTCCTGGGAATCCTACTAAATGAAACAATGAACTGGAAACCACACATACAACAAATTATTCAAAAATGCCAAAAGGATCTAAACATACTTAAAAACATCAAAGGCACTACATGGGGAGCTGATCACCAAACTATGCTAATGATCTACAAATCTTTAATCCGAGCTAAAATAGACTATGGCTGCCAGATCTATTCCTCAGCCAACAAGGAAACATTTAGACAACTAGACAGCATCCAATATAGAGCACTTAGACTCTGTACCGGTGCATTACCGAACACCTCCCCGGAAGAACTACAAATTCTCGCACGTGAACCACCTTTACAACTGAGAAGAGAAGAACACATACTTAGATACGCCTGTAGAATCTCAATACATAAGGAGATAAATCCCACCAGAAAAATAATAAGTAAATGTCAAATCACCTTTATCTCAAGACTGGTACCACATCCTCCAGCAGCTAACAAAATACACACACTCTGCAAAGAACTCAATCAAACAGAACTCCAAGCAGAACAACTAGCTATCAAGGACCCCACACCTTGGAGAAATAACCATCCTAACATCAACCTAACAGCACTCACACTGGTACAAAAGCGCGACAACCCCAATATTCCATTAACACAAGTACAAGGCCTCGTCAACAAGAACTATGATGGATATGTAAAAATATATACTGACGCCTCAAAATCTAAATAACTACATAGAACGGCTGCAGCGGTAGCGATCCCAGAACATCAGACCACATTTACGACAAGACTACCGGATGACTGTTCCATATATACTACGGAATTCTGGGCCATCAACCGAACCCTAAAATGGATAGTAACACAAAATGAAAAACAGTACGTAATCATAACATACTCACTTAGTGTACTTGAAAGTATTGAGACAGGTAATTCCAAAATTAGACAAAACCTGCTAGAGGACACTATGCTGACCATCAGGGAAGCAGATACATTACACCAAGCCATACACTTCTTGTGGGTGCCTTCTCACATCAATTTGCCTGGAAATGAAAAAGCAGACCAGAGCAGCAAAAAGCAGTCTGATGAAAGACCAAATTGAACCCATACAGTACAACACTCAGGAACTATATAGTCAAGTCAGGGACAGATTTAATAATAAATGGTTACAACAATGGAAAAACTCCACAAAGGGTAGACATCTATTCCAACTACAAAAAGAGGTCACTAGAACCACCAGACGTTTACCAAAACGTCTGGCAGCCATTGATATTAAAATCATGAACAGACTCAGAACAGGTAAAATACTACTAAATGGAAGCTTTATGAAACATATAAGTACAGGACCCATGCCGGAGAAATGTCCACACTGTCCAGAAACTGAAACATTGGAACATGTATTCAACATATGTCACAAATACCATCGACAACGTACCGTTTTCCAACTACAACAAAGAAAACTTGACTCGGTTACATCATTCCCCCAAATTCTTGATAAAAGGCATAACAAAAACTTAAACACTACCTATATAAATATACTTAGTTACCTAAAATCAATAGACAAATGTCACAAAATATATATATATCAAAAACATCAAATAAATAAATTCATAAATATAGCCATAGAGTCAATATTTATCAATCAAGGGGCCAGAGCGGATAATTACACCGCTAGCTCAAAAGCTGACCCACGTAACAATACCTTAAATAAATAAACAAAAAATAAATATTATAACTACCAAATAAATAAATAATTAACGAGGCCATATCAGTAAAAGAGACCAGAGAGGATAGTAATACCGCTAGCGTAAAAAGGCAGAACCAATTAACATTACCCTAAAATAACTATATAAAATAAAAGAGAAAAGGGGAAAGGAAGGGGAAAACAAACAAAAATAGTGGGGGGGGGAATAATATAAACATTTGTAATGCCAGGAAAAAAGGAAGAAATGGGGAGAAAAGGAAGAAACAGAGAAAGAAAAAAAGAGAACATTACACTAACTAGTGGCACAATGTAGATACGGTTAAACCAGGCAACAGACAAGTGGAAAGATAAATACAAGTGTGATGAGAACACCGGAATCAAATAGTGATAACTCAAGGAAACATAACACTAACCAACCGACAAGAAAAAGGAAAAAGAATAGAGAAAAGAAGGAGAGAATAAGGAAGAAGGAAGAAAGAAGGAAGAAGTGAGTAGGAAGAACGTGCGAAAGAGAAAAGGGAAAAGAAGAGAAAAGGAAGAAGGAAGAAATGAAATAACACCAAACACACCCCACTCCAACTCTAATTTTTTTCCCTTTCCAGGGTTCTCATTTGGTACGAGAACCCTTTTCAAACAATCTCTTTCTCGAAATCTAACTTTATCAATTTTGACCACCGCTCAAAATTAACAAGCTAAAATACCTAACAGTGACTACACTCATTTATGTCGCTAAGACATTTTAGCAATTAAATTTGTTAGGGACCAACAACATGTACACTATGTACTAGAAATATTTATTGATAGGAAAGATGACAAATTCTATGACTATATGGATTTGATATAATTGCACAGGTGGCTTACACATCTTTGGCATTTTTTTCTGTCCATAGTAAAACTGGACTAGCTTAGAAATAAGTGCGACCCGGGCGTTTCAAGCGGAAACAATGGCAACTTCCAGGAGTGTGGAGCAACAGAAATAGGCTAACCTGATTGTCGATGAAAACACTGGCTGATCCATTGGACTTTATCTACTTTTACGTAACACGGGTTCTGATTAGATGTTGGAAATCTTGATTTCAAGCTCGGCCTATTCTCACACTGATGTAAAGTACAACTAAACTATTCGGCAATTCACTAATTACACAGATACTAAATACTTCATTTTAGAAGTAATAACATATAAAACCAGTTGGATTCTGTCTTTAACTAGAGTGACACAATTTGACAAGCTAGCTTTCCTAAACTGGGTGCCTTCCTGTTTTGCCGTGACCCGACATGTTACTCTAAGGCGAGACTGCCATTTAACGTGGGTGCCGGAGAGACTGCGACAACACAGCCTAGTGTAGTCAAAGTTACCTTTGGTCCCGACCAATTAAATAGCCCGACCTTCGGGCATTAACTGATTGCGAAAGCACTTAGTTGCGTACGCTACCTTAATCTATATAATTGATTTATTGACAAACTTGGTATCCTTTCGTGGGTGTGAAATTAAAATACTGAACAAACTTAAGCGCTTTCCTACTATAATATAGATAATTTCAGCAACAAACTAAACAACATAAATACCGTTACAACAATAGAAAGCCCGAAATCGTCTATTAATAAAGAAATGCGTTAAAAAAGTTTATAAAGATTAATGATGGCTAACGAATAAAACCAAATTGAAGAAATGTAATGAAAAAAGTGTCAAAGCTACGTTAACATTCTAAACCACACACACACACACACACACACACACACACACACACACATTAAAAGTATGAGCTCCATCTAAAACGATGGTCACGTAGATATATAGCTATACTCTAATTTATACGATAAACCTAGCTATAAACCATTTTATGCGGAGGGAGTTTTGTAGGACAACATATCACCCATACTCACATCCTGCCGATACTAATCTCTATATTGAACGTTGTAAGAAGTGTTGTTCGACAATACACTTTTACAATATCCATCCATTCACTTGGTACTCTGATATCCGATATTACAAGGAGGTTGATACGAGTAATAATAATACTAACGCAGGGACAATTACTATAAATATATTCCTGCGATTAAATATAAAAGAGAAACACTTGTTTCTGATTATGCGAGAATGTATGAATTAATCCATATGCATATATACGGTAAGAAAATAAGCCATCAATACTGGCGTGTGCAAATGTAAGTCATGTGATCACAAGTGGAGTAGACGAGCCTTGACGTGTCTGGAATGTACTTGTATACAACGCATGATTGTCGAGATTCAATAAGTGACTTTTTATAACGCACATAACGGATATAACTCGTTTTAACTCTTGAAAGGAAGCATAATATTTACTATGGCAAGTTCCAGAGAAAACACAGATTCTGAGGAGAGACAAAATTGTCCCATTTGTCTGTGTGATTTCAAAATACCGAGACAGTTACCGTGCATGCATTCTTTCTGCGAAAAATGTTTACAGGACTACATATCATCTCGAGAAGAAACAGTAAAGAAACTAAACAAAATCGAGTGTCCGATTTGTAGACTAGCCGTCAGTCCTGAAGGTAAAGACAAATGTTCTACAATTTTGGCATCTATGTTTCCCATTAACGTGATTTTTCAGTCCATTCTAAGTGATGATGCAAAAGTGAAAGTAGATCGATCATGCGACAGTTGTCACTCTGCTGGCAAATTGAGGTCAGCTCAAGATTTCTGTGTAGAGTGTGAAGAGGGTATGTGTGAAATATGCTCAGAAGTTCATCGTAATCAGAAGATTACTAGAAATCATGTGATATCTTCCATGGAGGAATTTACAAGCAATCCACAGAATGTAATGAGGACTGCAAAAGGGTTCAGCTGTCCTGAACACGATGGTGAGGCAACTGTTTTTTATTGCAAGGATCACAAGATTGCTTGTTGTAGCAAGTGTTGCATTGTCAGCCACAGAAACTGTGCCAGTGTTTCTGACTTGAACAAAGAACTTCCAAGTCTACTGCAGGAAATGAACCCAGACAGTATAATAGAACAGATGAAGAAAGTAGAAACTCATCTTAAATCGTTTACCGAAGTCAATGAGTCTAGCATCAGTCTCCTTGAGTCCCAAGTAAATGACTTGACGAATCAAATTAGAGACCTAAGAAAGAAAATAAATGGTGTCCTTGATGAATTAGAAAGAAAGGTTAAGATGGAAGGACATAGAATTTGCAAGGAAGAGACGATAAGAAAACAGGAAGAGAACCACCATTGTCAGAGTTTGATAAATTCAATTAGAAATTCACAATCGCTTCTAGAAATAGTAAAGAAATATGGAACAGAAACACAGATGTTTCTTATGAGAGAAAAAATGAAGTCACAACTTACTTCATACCTGGATCAGATCCAAGAAAGGTACACAAAGACGGAGAGCACTACAGTCCTGTTGGAAACGAATCCACAAGTCCAACTCGTACTGTCAATAGGCCCCGATAGTTTGGCGAAGATAATCAGCAAAAGAGAAATGCAAAGTCGGCCTAGTACAGTTATCAAGAAGCCATCCAGAAGCTGTCGGATTCAGATAGAGAGAATTATTGAGATAACAGATAATGATCGTTGGCAACCAAATTATTATGGAATCACGTATTTGTTCTCAGGTCATTTGATGCTAGCAGATTATACCAACTATGGTCTACATCTGCTTGATTCCTCATATAACCCAATTACTTGTTACGAACTGAAACACGTCATATTTGACGTCTGTGTTGTAGATGATGATGATAAGGTGGCTGTGACTATACCGGGTCTGAAAACAGTCCAATTCCTATCTGTCAGGAATGGGAAGATTACGCCAACCAGGACAATAACCACGAGATATACATGTTATGGTATTGCTGCTGCTGGAAATGGGAATATAGTTATATCTGGTTACTGTAATGATGATCGTAAACCCTACTGGAGCCTTGTCAACAGTGAAGGGAAGGAGTCCTGTCATCTGATTGAATGTCAGTGTAAGAGCTCATGGACATATGTGGCTGTGGACTCTTTCTTCACACGTGTCTACGTTACTGTGCATCATGCCCATTCCCTGTATTGTTTTGACATAAGTGGCATCAAGAAATTTGTCTACCGTTCTGCCAGTCTTAAGAATCCCCGTGGTGTTGCTACAGACACACATGATAACGTGTATGTCGTTGGCCATGCGTCAAACAACATCCACCAACTGTCACCAGATGGTGTTTTTGTTCAGATTATATCTAACGGAATACCATCTGCACCTCTAGCTATTTGCTTTAATTGGGATGGTGATGTGTTTCTAGTCACAAATGATTCAGACGCGAGGAAACTTTACCAATATGAACTAAAGTGAGAAAACAATCTGGTATAGTTTTGAGTTGACGTGATTGTCTTTGCTTGAAATGGTGACCTACAATTTATTTTGTTTTATTTTTTTGTCCTTTAAAATTGTATTACCTTGTTTATTTTCGAATCAGCAAATTAATGAAAAATATCCAATATTTTAAAAGACCATATCACCATCAAACAGCCATCCCCAGATTTTGTCCATGTCATAAATAAATCTGGTCAAAATATGTCATTAGATATCGCCTTTGGTCCATTTGATAACATTTTGTATCATAAATGTCTCAACAATGTATATAAATTACTGTTTAATTTTATTTGCGATAAGTTCTTTGTCATTGCTAATTATGTTGAACGGAATCACATGTTCAAATGGTTGTTATCAAAACGATAAACGGAAATACCAATTAAATTAGTAAACGAAAAGAAACAGCACGTTAGAATCGTAGCCATCACAAAACAGTGCAAAAGGAGCAGCAACAATAACAACAACTGCATCTACTACCAGTGTGAGAATAGAAAAGACTATTTATGCTGCTAATCATACGCTAAAATATGTGAAGTGTGTCTCTTAACGGGCTCCGTATTCATCTATGTATTAATCTCCCTGCTCTCCTTTATCTTTGTGAAATTATTTTAATATTAATTCCGTTGGCTGGTATGTATGCCATCTTTATTTCAAGCTCAGCGGTGATGATAGACTGCCCTTTCGGCTGTAATTCGGCAACTGTCAACTTTTATCATGATAATCTAAAAAAAACAACCGAACATCATTATACTCGCAAATAAACACTTTCTATTCCATGTAGGATGCATGATCAAATAGAGCTATATCATACTTTTGTGCAATAGTGTACTAGTGTATAGCACGCGCCAAAATCAATAGCCAAGCCAAGCTACCTTCTCTATTGATCAGTTGGTTGTTCCCGAGAAAGCTGTTAGCAACTTCGCACAAATGAAATCGTTACAGTATATGTGTATATGTATATGATAATGATTACATTGAGTGACGCATAAGCAATTTTACTTGTTCACTTGTATTTCAGGGAACATTATCTGATTTTCAGGTCTTCACAGTAATTAGTATTAATATTATAGTATTGTGTACACGTTACTAAAATTTATGGACCATGTTAGCACGATTAAGCAAAAACTTTTTAGACGTAGACATATTACATTTAATATGCGTCTCTTACATTCGTATGTAGATAACATGATTAGCAATAAGGTATAGCAAAATTAAATTGCTATCTCTCTGTATGTCTATATGTATATATGTATAGATATATGTCTATCTATCTATCTATCTATCTATCTATCTATCTATCTGTCTGTCTGTCTATATATATATATATATATATATATGTATATGTATATCTGTCTGTATGTATGTATGTCTGTATGTAAATCTATCTATCTATCTATCTATCTATCTATCTATCTATCTATCTATCTATATTTATGTCTATGTATGTTTGCCTGTTTATCTGTATCTATATCTCTGTATGTATTTATGTCTGTATGGATATATGTATATCTATCTATCTATATATCTATCCATCTATCTTTGTCTCTCTGTCTCTCTGTATGTGGCTGTCCTCAATCGTGGGCCAAAGCCTAACAGGTATGCACTAGAGTGACCTGTCAAAATCATTTGATAATAGCGAGGCATATCAGTTTTACTGAAAAGGGCATTTGGGTTATTCTTCTTCTTTTATTTTCTACCATTGTTCCACCAACTTTTGAATGATTCAATGATTCCTTTCTTCTTTTTCGTCTTCTTCTTCGTCTTCTTCTTCTTCTTCTTCTTTTCGACCTAGGGAATCCAGCCAGGTTGTCCCATAGCTCTAAACATTTCCTGAACTTTAATCCATCTCTGATTTAGTTTATCAAAGTCCTCTTTCTTCTTTTTGTTGTCTTGTTCCGTGCTCTCCTTCGTCCAGTTATCTTTAATCTGTATCACCTCTTCTGCCATCACGTTTCTCATCATTGCTTCTGCTTTCGTTAGCTGGTCTAGTCCCCGCTGCACATATGCCCACTCTGTCCAATACAATGTGACGTCTAGAAAGGACCTGACTTTGATGATATTATCAAGCGCCTCCTTCAAGCTCCCTACTCTTACATATTTTGTTGTAATAAGTCTTCTTAATTTCTTGACTTCCTCCTTATCGTACCTTCTAGCAGATCTCTCGCTAATTTCAAATAGGTCTCAAAGTCTAAGCTACACTTAAATTCTTTCTCAAGCCTTTCCACCACATATTCTGCATCCATTATCCAAAACCAGCAGTGTCGGAGTTGGCTGAACAAGTCGATGGCCATCTTGATGCATTCAAAGTTGAATGGCTCTAATGAAATAAATTTACATTTAAAGTGCACTCGGCTACTGGAGTAATTTGTCACTGTTTAATGCCAGCATAGCTGGCTATTTAATTACTCCTGGGGTAAGGAATGGTGCCACATCCCCCAGGCATTTATGTGTTCATAAAACACTATTGAAATTGGATGTCAAATTGGAGTCGCTGTTGAGCAACTATCAAAATGAATGAAAGGCCGTGATGAGTGGGAATTGACCCAGCACGCACTCATTCCTTGATCCAATACGATATCGCTCCGGTAAAAAGGCGTGGATTGCATGTTTGGTTTGTGGGAGCTGTGGTGTCTGGTGTCGGAAAAAGAGGACAGGTGGCCCGGACAGGGTTGCGCCTATGTTTGTCAGTCTTGCTTCCATTCTCCAGGTATCTGACCTAATCTTTTCCCTTTTAATTTTGAAAACCTCTTTGCTGTTATGAATCTATAGTGAATACAGCGCTGTGTGACAGCTTAGTGCTTATGCGGTTATTGACCCGCTGCCCTGATGGTTCTAAGTTCGATACCACCTTATGTTTCTTAAATTGATTAGTTAAGTAATTTCTAGTTATGTTGTTGGATCCAGCATTGTGCAACTATGTCTGATGGTCTTGGTTTTTTGACCACCTTATATTCATTCTGTTGGGCCCTAGGTCCTAATCCTTAGTTTTGTGTGCTAAGTTGGAGGTCTGTATGTCTAAAGTTAGATAAAATTGAATTGCTGCCTTGTTCTACCGGGCCTAGTAGTATTTGGGCTTTAAGACTACCTTATAATGTCTAAATTGGGACCATACTATCGGAACAGAATATTGCCATGGCCTGGTCTCAGACCATCTACTTTTTTATTTTTGGCTTCCTAACTTTCGAATTTGATACGAATTAGTGAGTATTATGTGCTGTCAAAGAGGGTGTATTGATTGAGTTGAGAGAAATGTTAGAGAAAGTTAGTGGTGTGAGAGTTGGTTCCTAGACTTATTGTATAGACTGTTGTTTCACCCAGTTGTTGTTTTTTGTTTGCTAAATTCTTACCTTTGACATGTTGTTTGGTTTATCCCTTATTGTCTTCAATATTTGTTCTTTATTTGATGTTTGTGATTGGTATACCCCTAATGCTTTTTCTTTCAGCTATTTTGTTGGTTTATTATTATTCCTGGAGTGATGTGATTACTCAAAGGGCTTTGAGTAATTATTCCAGTTTCCCTAGTTTGTTTCTAGGTTACTCGCATCTCTAAATTCCTGTCTGGTTGCTCACTGTAGGAGCCTTGGTTATTTGAGACCCACCGTAGTGCAGGTGGTTTCCTGGATAGGTTGAGATATTCCTGTTCGTTCCTGGTGGTGCTTTCATCCCGTAAAAAGGTTTTCTGTTGGTTGCTTACTCCGGAAATACTTTTGTTCTAGTTATTGTGTCATATTTTTGGACTCCCTATTTTGTTAACAGGATTACTCGCATCTTTAAATTTCGGTGCGGTTGCTTAGTGTACGAGACTTGGTTATCTCAGATCCACTGTAGTGCAGGTTGATTCCTGGATAGGTTGAGATATACATGCTCGTTCCTGATGGTGCTTTCATCCTTTAATTTTTGATAAATACTTTGGGTTTGATCTAGTACTAGGTTTTTTCCTTATTTGTTGTGTTTCCCTGGCTTAGGTGATGGTAGATTATTTTCATGTGCAATTCCGTTATCTCATCTTTTTTGGATATTGCAGAAATGTAAGAAAAGTAATCTTTGCAGCTAACCACACAGTAGTCCTCGTGCGAAAGGGTGATAACAATCATGCAATCTGGCATGAAGTAGGCCCTGCTGCAGTTCCAGTCGCTGATGGTAAAGTAAAAATAATTAAAAACTCTCTCTGTGGATTCCAATAATCGTTCCATCGATCTTCGCAGGCGAAAAATTACTATCGTTTAAGGTGGTAAATTATTGCGACCCTGGTTAGCAACAACTACATATAGTATCCAGAGTACTATTAACAATATATTTTCATAGCACATGGCATCACAGCAAGATGTTTCTGAGCCACGACATATATTTGTATCATTACAGGATATTACTTGAATACATTCAGAAATGCGTATATCATACGATATTTGATCAATTCGGATTTAACGAAGTCTCGTTGAGAATAAACGGTCAACAAGAACCATCCGAAGATGTTTTACTTAAATTAAATAGGACGCGCTTTATCATCGTTTATTGATATTTATGGGACGAGATCTGAATGTAGATACTGGTCTGCAAATCTCACAATTAGACTTTAGAAGATTATATCCGATTTATTACTTTTCACTGGAACATATTGATTTAACCGGACAGACTATTGTTGATATACACTTTCGAGCTCGTGTAACTCTTCCGGTTACTCCAGTCCCAATTATTCCTAATTACAGAGCAATGGCCGTCATACTCTGCGACAATTCGATGTTACTCAAGGGTGCTGGTGGTCGAATAAGAGTCGTTGACGCACCAGTAGAAAATTTATAACACAATTCGATTACTCGTATGATTATAAATGTCATATAGTCACGTTTTTGTTACTCTGGCTCCTGGTCAGATTTAAAGTTGCAATCGGATTCAGCTAAAACAGATGGAACAACGATATCGTTAAAACACAATCAGATCATTGGTGGACAGAATAAACTATCACTGACATCGCTTAAACTTAAGCATCCAATGATGCAAAAAACATAATAAAGTTGTTCAGTTTACTCGCTCTGCGGCAGCAATCAAAGATACAATTAAATCAGGCGGTATATTTACACTTCTCGCTGTGTTGCCAGCAATGATTTCAGCGGTGGGCCCTACCGTCACGAAAGCAATTGCGTTAGGAGCAGTTGAAACAGCGACTGGAATGGCACTAAAGAAAGCAACGGGAAAAAGATATAAAAAAGGCAATCCGTAAAAGGATTGTGTTTACGGTTACCATGGTACAGCGGAAGCGACCTTTGGTTGCCAGGGACGGTTTACTAAAAGCAGTATCAAATTGTGATGTACTTGATGCTGCTAAAAAATTAAGAATAAAACACTTTAGAGGTGTTTTCATGTGAGATCAATTACCACAACAACGAAACAATATCGAAGCAGGTATTATTAATCTCGAGAACAGCACCGGACCTGGAACTCACTGGTTTTCATACGCGATTGATCTACGTGGAATCGTTTATTTTCATTCTTACGGATTAGCACCTGAATGAATGTTAAATTAAAGTGAACCGGCCACGAAGGGTCATTATTCACTGTTTTATCTTTCAAAAGAAAGTTATTTAATTTTTTCCCGTGGGGTAAGGAATGGCGCCACCTCCCCACGGGCGTTTATGCACACATAGTGTGGTATTTAATTTGGTCGACTATTGAGGGACTATCGACATGAATGTAGGACCTGGGTGAGTGGGAATGGATCAAACATGCACTCAACCGTATCAACAAATCGGAAGGAGTGTACTAAAGGTGCAATGGCACCAAATAATGACTGGTGAAAAATGGTTTTCACGTCTCGTCTTGTTTAGGGTTTCTGGTCGCGAGAAAGGAGGAAAAGGTCCGATAAGCCTGCCCATCTATGTCGACAGCCTTGAGACGCTCTAGCCATACTTATTTGAAATCAGGTCCAGTTTCACTAATAGACGGAAAATATGCCAATAATGTGTAAGCCACCTGTGTAATTAAATCAAATTTTGTGTAGTTGAAGATTTTTTCTAACTCCTAACATACCAATGTTTCTAGTACCCAGTGTATGTATTGAAAGTCCCTAACAATTTTAATTCTAGGATGTCAATGCGACATATGTAGGTTGGTCACTGTTAGTTTATATGGATGGTGAATTTTCATTGGCGGTGTTCGAAATTGATCAAGTTAGGTTTCTCAAAAGAGCTTGTCAAACAAAGCTTTCGTACCAAATGAGAGCTCTGTAATGGCTAAATGGCATTAACCCTTAGAGGGGCTTTTTGATGGAGGGTTACGTAATGATAAACAGTCTTCCTTCATTCTGGTTTGTTTGCTCCGGTGTCCTCTTGTCGTCTCTTGTTCCTTGGGCCTCCCTTCATCTTGATTGTCCGCACCGGTGTCCCCCTCTCTTCTGTTTATCTAGATCTAACATTGTCCCTATAAATTTGGAAATACTCTGTGCTGGTGTTAAGAAAAGTATATACAGTCCCATGTGACATCCAATTAATGTGGATGTACTGATGGTTCTAGGTTCGCTACTACCATGTATTTCTGATTTAGTTTTTAGGAGAATACTGACTAATTGGTATTTGGATGCAACATTGTGCCGCTGGGTCTGATGGTCTTGGTGTTTTATGTATATGGAAAAAAGTTAAAAATAGACAGAGATGAGTGTTAATGCCTAGATGATTGTATCCATAGTCGACCCTTTTGTTTCTGTACCTGATGTTATTTTCTTAAATGCTTCAATGTTTATTTATATATCTTTTGTTATCCCTGATGCTTCATCTAATTCTGTTTGGTTGTTTTAAGTGTGTAGCCCGTCAAACGATTGGTCAATGAACCTATGTGACCTTACTGTTGGGCTACAATTTACTTCTTAAGGTTGTTATAAATTTCAGAATTAGTATGTTATTTAGGTGTTTTGGTAGCCCGTCAAATGATTGGTCAATTAACCCATGTGACCCCATTGTAGGGCTACCATTTACTTCTTTATCGCCTGCTATTGAATTTATGTACTTTATACACCAATTAAAAATGCCTCACTGCTACTCAACGCTACCAACACAGACAATAACCGACCCACCAATATTCGGCCAAGATGTAATTATTGTACTTGAAACTATATCAAAATCAAACAAACCACCCCATAAAACCGTGCACGAATACACGAGTAATCACTTTTTAGAGAGATCTTAAAAATATAATGATTGATATTTACCAGAGATCTCTCTCTACAAACAAACCCACCGGTGAAATACCTGCAACCAAAGATGTATTTTTTTTATCGAGGATGAAATATCCGAATTGTTAAATCTTGCAAGTGTGGATCGAAATGAAATAGTCGTATTTCAAGATAGACGGGGAAAATTAAGAACGGTAATGTTTCATTAAATGATCTCAACGTTAGACTCAATGGAGTAACCGAAAACTCCATCGCGTTAGTTTGATTCCAGTGGTACGATTAAACGAGGTGTTCTTTTTTCAAATGTACTCGAAGATATCTTTACTCGAGTAAAGAATCTGGTGATAAAATGATAGGCCCCCTCGACATGAACTCAAATAAAATAACATCACTTGGTGATCAAACATTAGACAGTGACGCAGTAACAAAATCTACGTAGATACAATAAATAATAGACTATCAGCGCTGCGAACTGAGTATGATGCTCATGTTTCCGTTCCTTTTGCAAATCTGCGTAGAAAGTTTAGAAAAATTGATGAAACAGCTTTGTTTTTCTTTTGAAAAAGCGCCAAATATCCCCACAAAACTCTCTGAAATCAAAAATTTAATCGACACGATTAAACAAACACAGAATGAAAAACTTGATAAAATTAAAATACCGCATAAAGAAAATATTAATACCGTGTACTAGATACATTGGGAGTCTTTCACCTGGACACCTATAAATAACTTCGTTGGAGTGTCTGCAGATGTCCGTAGTATCTATAGATTAACTCTGATTACGCCGTTGCAGCTTAACATATCATCAAGTGCATCTACTGGTGTTAATAGCGTAAGTGCAATAATATAAACAAATCCACTGAAAGAGTTTTACAATAATACCCATCTTTGATGGTTTAAGAAAAGCGTCAATCACACGGTAGGTAGAATTTGCAATTGATTTAAGTAAAGTAGTAAAATAAATGTCCAACAATATTAGTACGAACAATATATATTGACGTGTGTCAAGTAAAAATAAAAATAAAATAACAAAGGAATATTACCCGCGTTGATATAATCGTGTATTCGGTTTCAGCTGTTATTGCTGAAACGGGTATATTACTATCAGCGGTAACAATGATTGAACTTGTAGTTGTCAAAATTTGTGTTTCAGCAGCAACAACAATAGCAGGGGCTGCTAATATAATTGCAAACATCCTATCCACGTGTATTCAGAATAACTACATGATTATATAATTAAATTACATATCGCTAATGCCGCAAATTCCCAGTACTCTTCTTTGATATCATCTAACCTCGACGATACAATAACATCCGATGATGATTTCACGGCCATGATTAAGATCTATGAGCCAGCGATATTTTAAATTATAATAATAATATCTTTGATGGAATCAAGGGAGCTACTGCAACAGAGAAAGACATCTATGATCTCAATAACCTCAACTAACCCTGTCTTCAGCGCGAAGTTTCCAATAGCATTTCCGGTAAAGGAAATCGCGCTTGCAAAATTACGAGTATATTACAGCTGGCCCAAGATCAAATCAAAATCATTTGGTGGACAGCAGCCAAACAATTATCTAGTGTTTGCAAATAAAAATGATACAAATGGAAACCCCAAACGGATTATTGTTTCTATACCCTCCGGTATTTATCAAAACGAACAATTCAATAATGAACCTGTCAAGAATAGAAAAATTGCTATAATAATCCACGAACCAACATTATCAGCCGCCATCGAGATAAAATCACCTGGCTATGTTGTAGATATTTATCAGTCATCGATCAGAGCAGTGCTAGAATGGTCTGAAATTCCACAACCTAATATGTACCTGAACCAGCCTTGAATTATTTTACCACAGATGTGAAATTTTCTATAACACAACCAGAGTAAATGAAATCGATTGGGGAAAAGGAATTATTCATTATTCTTGATGGCAAAAAATACCCACGCGTATTGATAAATCAATTATGGATGATACTACAGGGTCGAATCCGAAAATGATTGTAAATGATGAGATTATTAATAGCTTCAAAGACATAATAACTCCCGAACTCACTCTTGCATTTGGAAGATTACAAAATTGTCTCATTAGTATTACACAGCAATATTCTGATGACTAAAAACAACCGATTATCGAAATAATTCAGCATTTAAATCCAATAATCGACGATATCGAGTACATTAATCTACGAATTCGTGATCGAGTAATAAATAATACAGATACTGTTACATATAATAATAAGGAAGTATTCTATCCAGACAAGATATTTCATGATCATTTCAAACTAACCGAACGACAGTTACCGACATTTGTAATACCTGAACTTGCAGAAATAAAAGTATTCTATTCAGATAAGATATTTCATGATCATTTCAAACTAACCGAACGACATTTGTAATACCTGAACTTGTAGCCGAACAACTAAAGAAAACACCCAGCGATCTTATAAACGAGAACTTTACTAAATACTCGCTGCATGGGAAAACAATAACACTTGGGGATATCCTTAAGCATAACAATGACCCAGATGGAGTTAGAAGACATATATTAACCGGAATCTTAATTAAGGACGGAACAACATATACGGAGGCTATTCTCTACATACAACGTATTTTTGCACACTTCCTCCATATCAATCCCGGGGTGGGGTGGGGGTGCAATATGGGGGTTAGAGTGTATATTTGTTCTGTTGAACTTCGAGCTTTGGGGAAGACCCCCACTTATACAAAGCATCGCTATTACGCAAGCGTTGACAATATAGCAGCTACGCGATTCGAACTCCAGGATGAGTATTAGCCACTTTACTCATTACACTATGTCCAAATCTGACTTATACATATTTTGGAAATTATTATATAGCGAACCTGGGATAAATATATATACCTAAAAATAATTAGGAAATGATGTGACACAGATGAACCCTGTGTCCTGGCAAATTCATTCAAACAAAGACATTGTTATAAAATAAAATATGTTTTATCTTAAATAAAACGAGAATACACCTACAAATGATTGAATTTGTCAGGATTCAGGGAGTTATAATTGTATATATATATATATATATATATATATATATATATATATATATATATATATATATATATATATATATATATATATATATATATATATATATATATACTAGTATATTCGCAGAAACAATACAGATGAACTATGAATCCTAACAAATTCATTCAAACGAGGATATTGTTTCTTAAATACAGACGCAGGAAACATACAGATGAACCATGAATGTTAACAAATTCAATCTATCAAAGATAACTTTTTAAAATAAGTAAATAATTAACCCTCCCGCTGATTAATATAATCGTAAATACATATATACTGAATAATTGCAGGAAACGTACAAATAAACCATAAATCCTGACAAAATTGGATCAAAGTAGATAATATTTCTTAAATACAATCGCAGAAAAATACAATTGAACCATACATTCTGACAAATACAAATATAATATTTCCTAAATTACATAAATAATTTACCCTTCTAGATGAAATTTAGGGAGGGAACTCCAACAACCATAAGCAGCAGAGAGGGTGAACAGACCACGATTTCAAGCAAAAATAAGGCTTCCAGATAACGTTTTCGAGCAAAAAATGGCCTATACACTACGTTTTCAAGCAAAATATAAGACTTCCAACGAAATCTCATTTAACCAAAAAAAAAGTCTCCATTTTTGTAAAACGGAGATTTTACGATTTTGCTCACAACGATGTGGTCATCCACCCTCTCTGCTGCTAGAATTTTCAGTTCTGGGTTAACAAAAACTAAGAAATGATTAACCGAATATTTGATCCAGTCCGATACGATATCGAGTCCGAGGATCATGTAAATTTATTGTTATAAATCCATGCGGGGTTGACTGAGCGTTACTAAAGAAATTTTTAAATTGATTATGATCCATATCTCCACCGCACCAGGTTTGCCAAATATTTCTTAACGTATGAGTATCAACTCCGTTAAATACACACAGCATATTGCAGTTATCTCTGATCACTTTTGGTATTTGAGTATAACGTTGAGTTACATATATCACGTCAGTGTTTTTATGCCTGCCTCTGGAAAAGATCCTAGCAGGATTTTTTTGTTTATCCAACATTATATCGTCGTATACGACTAAATTGTTAATATCTCCATTAATATCATCAATACTCGGTGCTTCATCGATATCGGTTATAAAATCAATTGCGTTCTCACCGCTAATTTCTGATGCATTTTCGTTAAAATCTTTTAGCACTTCATAACAACGCTGATCATCTACGCTAGGAGCAATTAAATACAACTTATCCCACTTCATCCATCTCATTATTAAATTGAGCAACAATTGCGTTTTACCCGATCCAGATGGCCCGATTATAATCATCCGGATAGAGTTTGGTAGCGCTGCATGATGCTTAATTGGTTCTCTTGTTTTAGTCGCCGAAAAATCAATTATATCCATATCTCTATACATAAATTATGGATCTATATTGTGTGAAGTGTAAAACGCGTACTGGCACAGATGATGTGACGACGGTTACAACTAAAAATAACCGATCAGCGCTTTCTGGTAAATGCGTGCAATGTGGTACAAAGAAATTTAGATTTGTGTCTATGAAATCTGGTTTAAAAAAAAACGAGGAGGTGATATCGCAGCCAAATTGGCAAGGCTCCCTGGAACCCCATGGGCAAAGTACCCCGGAGAAAAGCACCTCCCAGGATATAGCTACTGTGGACCGGGAACCAGACTTGATATCAGACTCAATAATCAAAATCAACCCAACCCCGGTGAAGAACCAATAAACGCCATTGATAAGGCCTGTCACCTTCATGATGTTGCTTATAAAAGCAGCAATCTGCAACACAGGCATCTAGCAGATGTGAAATTAATTCATGCGTTAAATGCTATTCCTGATAAATCCTTCAAAGAAAAGTTATCTTCGTGGTTGGTAAAATCAGCTATGAAAGGCAAATTGATGTTAGGTGCTGGTAATTGAAAATGCTAGCATTTTAATATGGAATCAATTTATTATTCCCCAAGAGGATACTGGAGGGGTAAATCAGCAGTCCATAAACTCGCTAGCGCTGCAAAAGTGAAAAAAACTACAGCGGCGGATTGGTTATCCAAACAGGCACTATGGCAAATTTTTCTACCACCGCCTAAACAAATTAACTACTCGCATTTTGATGTGACCGTTCCTAATGAAGTTCATCAAGCTGATATATTATTTCTGCCACATGATCGTGGTTACAAATACGCTTTAACCGTAGTTGATATTGCAAGTCGATACAAAGAAGCAGAACCGTTAAAAACAAAATCAGCCACTGAAGTCGCTTCTGCATTTGAGAGGATTTATCGACGAGGTCCTCTGCACTGGCCAAATCTATTGCAGGTTGATCCTGGCAAGGAATTTCAGGGTGCAGTATTATCTACAATGAAACATCATAATGTCACCATACGACGAGGGCATACTGCGCTACATCGCGATCAGGCCATTGTAGAACGATTTAATCGGACGATTGCTGAGCGGTTATTTGGATATCAATACGCAAAAGAATTCATTCAAGAAAAGCGATCCCGTGAATGGGTTAAAAGATTACCATCTGTGATTACTGCACTGAATAACGAGATTACTAGAACAATCAACATGAAACCTATCAACGCGATTAAAAAGAAGTCAATACCTGAAAAACCACAAAAAGATTTAAAAGAACCAATTCTTGGTAGTAATGTCATTGTGAGGTACTTATACGAACCAGGAGAGCTTGAAGGTGGCAGAAAAAGGGCTACTGATCCTATTTGGAGCGTCACTACGCATAAGATATCTAGTATAACACGATCTACGGGTAGACCAGCAATCTATAAACTGGATTCAACTGCCCCTCAGCGGGGTTTTACTCGACAACAACTACAGGTAATTCCCGAGGATACTCAATTACCACCGCATGGTCTTAACTAGCACCGTTGCGTCTATTGCACTCAAGACAAGTCAACATCACATTATTTCTGACATGACCGAGACTGTTATTTTTTCTGTCTACGGTGAATTGGCGAGGATCCTTATCCGAATACTGCCAACGCATTATACAATTGCAACTCGCGCAGTGATTATTCTGTTGTTTCTTCAAAGTGATTATTAATTCAGCATCAATATCAAATTCTCGTTGTTTTTTTTTGTCCTGTTGTTTGTAACCGGAGAGTTTTTTATTAATGATGCTAACATCAATATCATTTATTGTGGTGTCATTATCATCGAGGACAATTCTTCGAAGTTGATTTATGTTTCGTACTCTGGATACTGCGAGATAGACTAAATTCGACCATTCGATGTGATTATCCACCATCCAAACAATTGTATCCGATATAGTCAATCCCTGTGAAGAGTGTATTGTTGCTGCGTATCCTAGAGTCCACGGGGATTTATTAGCACGCAATGCATCTTCAACGACATTGATATCAACCAGCACAATATCATTTAATACGAGAATTTGTTTTTCACTCTGTCCTGGAATATCAACTTCAGTGTTCTGTTTTCGTGTATCCGATGGCCTATAACAAAGGGGTACTGGAAGCGTTGCAAATTTTTCTTTATGCAATTCAAATAACTTCATCTGAAGTGTATCCCTGACTATTTTTCTACTTGCAATTATCAAATCATTTGGTCTCCATGTTTCCCAGAAATCGTTTATTTGAGTTTCTGAAATCACTTCACGCGCTATTTCGCACTGGATTCTATCCGGTTGTAATCTAATTAGCGCTTTGAATTCTCGTAATCGTTCATCAAGTGATCTATAATCAGTGGTGATTTCTTCATAGTAGTCTACAAAACCCCTTAGCCATTCATGTGGAGATGCACCGACAAATGGTGGTGGTTGGCCGTGATCACCGCACATGACGACCTTTGTGTTTTTGTTTAACAACCATTCGAGAAATGTTTGTAATACATCTAATGACACTGTGCATATTTCATCCCAGATTATGATTTTAGGAATGAATTTATCACCCATACGCTCAGGAGTCCATTTGTCACCCTTCCATCGAAAGAAACTATGGTAAGTACAAGCATTTACCCCTCGCTGTATCATCTCTCTGGCGAGTCTGTGAGTCGGTGTTAGCACAATCATGTTAGTAGAAATACAAGTATTTCCACCACCACGATATAATTCAATTGCACGAGTTGTCTTTCCTGACCCACCACAACCGTTTAAATAAACTGTTTTATATCTACAGATTGGATCAGATACCGGTGGTGCATTAGAAAATTCTGATTGAATTTCAATACGGTTACAACAAAGATATTTATCATCCATGGCAACGTCTGCGGATTCACAATACTCATGTAGCATCTCCTTTTTAAATCGCCAACGCCCCCAATTTTCTTCGGGATCTGTGAATTTAGCTACAGCTGATTTGTACTTATTGTGTATATACATCGAATCAGTGGCCACTCTAACCGCGGTATTAGGAAATCTATTTATCATCGAAAATAGATTAATAGAAGCATAGGCTAGCATTGAACTTCTCAAATGTGTGTACTGGGAATTATATCCATCACAGTAGGTAACAACCGTACCCATTTTCTCACCATTGGATAGAAAAGCATCCTTACGGGATACAAGTTTTCCCTGCTTCATTAAATCCGCTACAATAAAATCGTATTCAGCGACATCTGTGATCAACCGCGAAGAGTATTTTGCGTTGTCGTATCGTCCACCCTGGGTAAATTTACCGATTATTCTTCGTCCGAGATCCTTTGCTTGTTCTTTTTTAATTTCAAATAACTTCTTAGACCAATTCATGATTTGTTCTTCATTGAAATCAGGGAATTGTTTTCGCAATTCGTTGATTATACGATCTAGATCGGGTTGTGGTAGCCAAACTTCTTTCTGAGCTCGATAGCATATAATAGCCTCGGAAACAATCAACGATATTAGCATACCACAATCAATCATATATCTCAATAGCACTATTGGCATCCAGGCCTTTTCAGATAGGTGTTTACCGAGCCAAACATAACTACACGGATGTAACCCTGTAGCTAATTCGAATGATATCACACGAGCGAATCCGGTTAAATCAAAATCAGGCAATGGTCCATTAATCGCAACACGAGTCATTTCATGCGTGGGATGTCCAAATCGTTTGAAGTACTCAGCGCATTCCCCATATCCGAGAAAACTTCCGGGGTAACACGCGGATATATCAATTGAAATCATACCATCACGTGAGTAATTCGTATTCCACAGTCCTCCATGACCAAATTCGACGCAACTCAATTTAACATCCTCGAGAAAATCACTTCGTGTTGGACGCCATGAGTTTTTTTCTCTTGCGAAGTGAGCTACCACTGATGGAATAGTAAAACTATCCGTGAAAAGTTTTTCATGGGAACTATCTGGTGAAAAATCACTAGCGATTTTTCTCATTCTGTTATCTAATTCTTCAACGCGATATAATTCACCATTTGGTTTTACAAATTGATCAAATCCTATTTCGGGATCTTCATCACTTCTAAGTAACCACACTGACACAGGATCATCTTTACACAACGCATGAATAGCATCAAATAATCTCTCTTCATAGAAAACATCCCGGACGAACTCCTTAGGGATATATTTCACGGTTCGTTCTCGTGGAAATACTGTTACCGCAGGTGTCCACGCGTGTTTGTTATGATCAATTATCTGTATTGGTGCTCCTCGCGATTGATATTTCGGTTCGTATAATACTTCTCCGGTTATTGTTGTTACTGATATTGGGAATTTTAATGATGCTTCTAATTTAGCTATATCAGAAATCTTTGCACCATGCTGTTTCACTGTCAGTTCCCATTCGGTTATTTTCCTACGTCGCAGATCAGTTAGTTTATTTCCTCGGGATGCATTTGTGAAGTGTTCTATTATTCGTTCTGCTACACAATTAAGCCCTGACGAATATTTCATAGGAGCTAGTTTTGCGATATCGGGTTTATCATTTAACGGATATATCCCATAAACCATTGCTGTTACGGGATAAGATCTTTCGTAGTATGGTTTGTCAATGCCGGTTAGAATCCCTGGTTTGGAATCTCTACTCACAATGACAGCTTTTTTATTCTTGAGAATTGGTTCAAATTTATCCCTAATAATCCATTTGCCATTGACTTCGATAATGAATTTGATTCGGAAAAAATACCGTTTTTCCCCAACACGTGAAATTATCACTGCTGCTTTTTCATCATTCATGGTAGCGTCAACAACACCATCAATTCGAAATGTTGACCAACAATAGGATGCTCCATCACGCTTAAATTCATTGAAACAATCTCTGATTTTACTAATCATGGCTTTATCAAGAATTGTATTCTTGGGTGTATTAGAAACTATATCGAGATTGAATTGAGCATCTTTCCAGGATAATTTCTTGGACGTTTTTTTTGGTTTATCGAGATTGATTTTGTTACGTTTTTTGGGTCTATCGAGATTAAATCTAGGACTGATTTTCAATAATCTCTTAAACTCTTTCATGTTTCCGTCTCTTGGACGTTTGTTACGTTTTTTGGGTCTATCGAGATTAAATCTAGGACTGATTTTCAATAATCTCTTAAACTCTTTCATGTTTCCGTCTCTTGGACGTTTGTTACGTTTTTTGGGTCTATCGAGATTAAATCTAGGACTGATTTTCAATAATCTCTTAAACTCTTTCATGTTTCCGTCTCTTGGACGTTTGTTACGTTTTTTGGGTCTATCGAGATTAAATCTAGGACTGATTTTCAATAATCTCTTAAACTCCTTATCAGCATTGAATTCAGCATTTTTCGAAGGCTTAATTTTGGATAATCTGTTGAATTCCTCCATGTTATAATTAAAACAAGTATTTAAATAGAAAAATATAGTATAATGAATCACTGCAAGTGGCTAATGATTGGATCAACAACCCCGTGTAACAAATCATGCAGAAGCGAATTCTGTGGGTATCATTTACAAAGCGTTAGGCGAGGAAGTTTTGGCCCTCTCCCATGCCTCCAATGTGGGGTGGGCGTTAGAGGAAAATCGCAGTTGTGTCTTGCTTGTGGGGGTAAACGATACAGGGAACTAAAACGCTACTATGACAAACGAATCATTGACCCTAACGTCCTTGATAAAATCAAGGACAAAATCATCAAAACCCCTCAAGACTACATTGATAGACTTATAATTAAAGCAAATAATAAATTAGACAAGTAATATTATTATATAAATGAGCCAAGATTTCAGACCTCATCCAGTGCTCGTTAATTACGAAGCCTCCAGTGATGGTGTTGTCAGGCACCGCAGACTAAAAAACCCGGTTGGATATCTAAATAATATGGGGTATTTGTTGTTTAGTGCTAGAAATAAAACATATCTCTGTCACAGAATTATTTTTGAATGTCATAATGGATTAATCGAAGACGGATTTGTGATTGATCACATAAATGGCGTGAAGACTGATAATTGTCTTGTGAATCTTCAAGCCGTCTCACAAAGTCGGAATGCAAAATTAGGTGGAACTGGCAAACATGCAAAGCCCCCTAGGAGAGTTAAATCGTTTGATTTAGAAAATAATGAAGAGAGAAGCTTTCAATCGATAAATGAAGCCAGTAGATACTTTGACATTTGTAGGGCTTCAATACGATTTGTTTCAGAAAATATAATTAAAACTGCTCTGTCTAAAAAAAATGGTCATAAAATAAAATTCGTATACACCTAAACGATTCAAGGTTGCACGATGTGGTCATCACCCTCTCTGCTGCTGCTGCAAATGTTTCATTTGTGGGTTAATAATTCTTTTACGAGTTCAACCGAAAATTTGATCGAGTCCGATACGATATCGTGTCCCAGACCTTGTCCCAGACCTTGTCTGGGGGGATGAAAATCCTTTGTTGAAAATCGAAGATTTTTAGGATTGAAAGTCTTTACGACTTTACAAACAGACTAATCGCTAACACCTCTTCTTGTAAATCAATCAGATTATTTGACTGGTCGGTGAGTTTGAAATTAATTCTCGTTAACGAATTATTATGGCATCGCATGTAGACAGGATTAATTGGGTTCTCAATAATTAGGAATCCTGGAGGAGCTGTTGGTGCAAACGAATAAAGAATATATCCTTGCTGAGCTTGATTTGATCGTTCGAGATTAATTTGATAGCTTCCTTCGATAACATCACATACTAAATTGAGCGCAATCACTGAGGATATATTCACGTTGAACGGAGCGATATGCCTACCACCGCCATCTGGGTCATTATTATATTTGAGGAGGACAGTTGAATCTGATTTTTGTAGCGCCTTGATATCGGTTTTAACAATTCTTGCTAGTTCATCAGCTTTGTACCCGGGAAACTTGAAATTACGTAGATTGTCCTCTGTGATATTGTAATCGGTTAGGAATCGTTGTTTATTGTCGCTGTTGTCATTAATTATTGTTTGAATAATTAGTTCATAGATATATTCCATGTCCGATATAAGTTGATTTATTATTTCAACGTGTTTTTGCGATTTTGTTTTCCGTAGTTGTTCTAGTTGTGTGTCATATAATTGTTTAATTTCATTAAAATAACCACGGACGTCAGTTAGCGTAAATGAAATAGTAACAGATGAGTCGGTTGTTCTTTTAATGATAAAATCCCATTGCAATGTGTCTTTGTTGGTAAATATAAATCTATCGCCGATTCTTCCTTTTCTTATATCAGATAAATTATCTCGATAACTGGGATTGATTTCATGATATAATTTTACGTCCGTGGTTAAGTCGGTGGCGGATTTTTCCGGTGGTTTTTCAGGCCATCCTAACACTGTTCTTAACGAGCTGTTATATATATCTACAATGTATCCCTCTGTGCTTATTTCGATCGACGACGAGAGCGTCGGTTGATGAAGATTAATAGCTATTTTTGATTCTTTTCCAGTGATTGATTTTATTCTACGCTGAATTTCAGCATCGATTTGCTTAATTTGGTACGACCCAGTTGGTAACGAAACAGTTTCCCACTCTGGAGTACCATCGGGTTTATTCTTATACGAGAACACCAGTGCGTTATTGGGTTGCTGACCACCAAATGCAACCGATCTGATATTAGGCCAGCTATGATATACTCGTAATTTTGCTAACGCTATCTCCTTCACTGGAATCGGAGAGGGGAAATTCACACTGAATTCTGGATTCGTTGATGTTATTGATATCATGCTTGTTTGTACTGGGTTCGTGTTCTCCACTACTCGTTGAAGTAATTCCATCGGTGTTGTCATTGTTATTATACTCATGTTGTATTTCTAATTTTGACACAGCGGAATCATAAATACTGACCATCACTGAGAACTCACAATCTGGTATGGTTGAGATTATTGAGATCATTCTGGTTTTTTTTGGGTTTGTGTTTTCTGATTCCATCGGTGTTGTCATTGTTATTATATTCATGTTGTTGCTCTAATTTTGATATCGCTGAATCAAAAATACTGACCATCGCTGAGAATTCACTATCTGATATAATTGTATTATCGAGTGACGATGATATCATCAATGATAATTGCGAATATGCGGTTGATGCAATATGAAATTGAAGTAAGTAATTCTGCAGTTTACTCTGGCTGCATGATGATATCTTTTTTGCTATCCCGGTTGATATACCCCCGATTGTAGCCACCGCAGAAATGCAAATTGGAACTACGACCGGGGCAATCATTATAACCGATGCAAGTATTATTCCGGCGCCAGTGAGAACGCTTGACACCGAGTACATAATAACATCAATTGCGGTGATTCTTCGTCGGTATTTTTTTATTTTTATTTGATACTCCTCAGTGAGGGTTTTGAGTCTATTTTGAAATTCTCTGACTTGATCATAGCGACATTGCGTTGATGAAATCATTTTATTTTAAAAACGCTAGCGTTTTCAATTGTGAAATCCGAAGGATTTTCCTTTCAATTATCCTATTATTGACCTGGTTTTAGGATCTGATGAGGGGACACCGTATAGAAATTCTATTATCCAGGGTAGTGACTCCCTAATCACAGACTCGTCGGAATTGTTTATGGTAATCGTAAGCGGGATTGGTATATAGGGTGGTGGTTTTGGTATTTTCTCTAGTATATATGTCAGCGTGTTAACACCGCTGATACCTGTGTTGCTGAATCCCAAATCAAATTTACGGTGATGTATTATTGTAAGTCGGTAGCAACCTGGTACACTAGTATGTCTGTGGCCAACACGAAGATAATTTTCATTTCCTCGGATCCAATCAAAAGTTCCACTATCAACCGTGTACACGATGTTATTAACGGCGCTTACACTATGTGGAATTTTTATTTTATTGATAGCCGCGATAATTTCAACGAGAGTCATAACTGCCACAGGTGGGGTTCCAAAAAACTTATCGACGACGTCGTTGGCAGGGGTTTGTACCTTTTCAGATTTTTCTTTTAGTTTAATAATATCGTCAATGACGTCGAGATAGGTTTTATTGATTTCTGTATACTTCATCATCTTTTTATCGCGGCGAATAAAAAATGAAGCCAAAAGGAGGCTAAATCCAAAACCTTCTCGGGCTAGATAATCCCTGTTGAGTTGATCATATGTCGTCGTGATATTGTAACTTTCAGAACCCTCAAAGAAATTTTTAGCCATTTCGCTGATGCGTTTTTGTTCGTCAATAGCTTTTTTAACTTCAGCGAGAGTCGGGCCTGTCAGAGATGTGGTTTCAGACACAGGTGTTCTCCCTAAAAATGTATCCACGATGGTATTAAGTGTTGTTTGTTTCACCATAAACATATTAATATCTTTGAGAGTTATCGTAGATGTAGCTGGGACACCAAAGAAACTATTAGCGATGTAGGCATTGTGAGTATGCTTGCCGATAAACTCGCTAATTTCAGCGAGAGTCATGCCAGCCACAAGTGGGGTTCCAAAAAACTTAACAACTACGTCGTTTGTGAGTTTTTGATCTTCTTTTAGTTTAAAAATCTCGAGATAATTTGCCTTGATTTCTGAAGCAGTCATCATCCTTCCAGCTTCTTTGTTAGCGAAGAATGAATTCAACAAGTCTTTAATTTCAGCTAGAGTCATGCCAACAACAAGCGGGGTTCCAAAGAATTTATGTACGACATTTTTGCGAAAATTATTATAACCTCGTATAAGATCATTCAGCTCACGTTCGTTGGTAGCAATCGCGTCGGTGATCGTAGAAATAAGATTACCAGGTTTAAGTTGTCCACCGCTGGAATAAAGCGCAATAGAGTTTTCAGCGGCATCACTCTGCCGTATCAAAATGTCATTCACGGATATATTACTGCTTTTCAATTTACCCTGTTTGTCTTGAAATACAACTATTTCGTTCGGGTCAACATTTACTAAATTTAACATCTCAGCGATTTCATCTTCAATTATCTTTTTTACATCCTCGATAGAACCCGCAGATGTTTCCGCGGTGGGTTCCGACATTGACAGAGATTGTCCCCAAATATCAATCATTATTGTTATCGTAACTTGTGTTTTCAATTTATTGATCCTTGTAATTTCCCACTCGTGTATTCGTTTACAACCAGATGAGGTGGTTTCCACGGAGATCCAAAGGATTTTAATGAAATCTCCGCGAGGACATTTAATACTTCACGGCCGCATATCGGTGGATCATTTAATTGTTGTGTTGGTAGCGTGGAATAAAAAATCGGAAACTTTTTGAGTTTCATCGAAGAATTTATATACCGCATAAACTCGCTTGGTGGAGCTAACCCATATGAATCGAAATAGACAATCCCACGTGGATCAATCGCGTATGCAACCCAGTGAGTTCCCGATCCGCTGCTGTTATCAAGATTGATAATACCGGTTTCAACGTTATTTGGTTTTCTCGGTAATTGATCTCTCATAAAAACCCCTCTGAAGTTTTTTATCGCTAGTTTTTTAGCAGCATCAATTAAATCAAAATTGGACATGGGAACCATAGGTTCGGAAATCGAAGATTTCTGAATTAATAAACCGTTCCTGGTATTCTTCTTAGACCCGATCCGTTCACGGATTTCCCGCTGTACCATGAATACGGGGTTCCTGGTAGGTACAACCCCTTTCCCTTTTTTTTATATCCTCGTCCCTTCTTCGGTTCATATGATTTAGCAATGCCTTCTATCGTTTTTGTTCCCAAGGCTCCAGCTGCCCCCAATGCGACCGCTTTTGCAACTGCTGGTGCGGCCGCTGCAATTAATCCTGGAATCGCAGCAAACAATGGAAATATACCACCTGATTTTATCATGTTCGCGACTGCGGCTTTTGAAAATTCTATTTGAACTCCTCGCCGTTTTTTCATTGCATCATTGAAATGTTTTATTTGACGATCCGTTAATGATATTTTATGTGTACCGCCAGACATCTGCGCTGGTTTTAACGTTATTGTGGTTCCACATTCTTTAGCGGATTTTGATTTTAATTTCTTGACCTGACCATCAGTCAGCTTGACACTAACAACACTATATGGCATTTTATTGTAAAACACATTTATGCTTTCAATTGATCTAATTGTGAAAATCGTTTACGATTTCAATCATAGATTTTCTACTGGTGCATCAACGAGTCTCATTCGTCCGCCAGCCCCTTCTAACAACATTGATTTATCACTGAGAATGACAGCAATCGCTCTATAATTAACGCCACCAGGAGCTATACGAGCTCTGAAGTGTATATCAACGACGGATTGCCTTGTTAAATCAAGATGTTCCAGCGAAAAGTAATAAATCGGATACAAGTTCTTAAAATCGAGTTGCGATATTTGCAAACCAGTATCAACATTTTGATCACGACCCATATATGACAGCATCCGATGATACACACGTGCTATGTGGTTAGTGTCGTAATCAAGCTGAATATCCTCAGATGGTTCTTGTTGTCCGTTTATTCTCAGTGAAACCTCCTTGACTCCTAACCGATCAAATATCATATGACTGCGTTCTTGGGAGCCTAATCGATCCCGATTCTGCAGCGCTATAAATATATGACGTGGAGCTGAAACGCCTTGTTTTGATGCCAGGTGCCATGTAAATGTATCAGCAACATTATCCTCTTTAGCATCAGTCGTTGTTGTTAGCCAACTTAGCAATGATTTACCACCTGTTTCCATAAATGAGAGCAGCCGCTCTTCCGTGGTAATTGATGGAGTCATTACTGGCATCCATAATACTATTTTACTCAAAACAACTTTACCTTCATCGGCACCAGTACGCCAAATTGCATCATTGTCATTGCCTTTTCGTACTAATGCGATTGTGTGTTTGGCTCCATAGATGACTTTTCTTACATTTCTGCAGAATCCAAATATATGATGGAGTGGAATCGCACATGAAAAATATCGCTGCTGTTCTTGCAATGCTAATTTTCGTGTTGCAAATCCTAAATTGAAATTACCATTAACGCCTCCAAGAATATCAAACGCAGCTCCTGGTCTAGCTCGACGTTCTGGATTAGTTGCTTCTCGTTGATTATCAACTGAAGTGTCTTGCGGTGTTAACACTTTAATGTATTGAAGGTGGTCAGCGTTATCAGAGGTATCCTTTGCAAACATCATAGACGGACCAGCCGATCTTGTATAATCATCGGAGTATCTTGCTAGCCCGATTATTGTTGTTGCAACATCAACTTCACGGTCTATTGATTCAATTTCTTTTCCATCAATGAGATATCTTGCACTTTCAAATAACGCCATTATACCATTGTTGACGAAACCAACTCGGATATTTGGATCATTTGCATATAGGGTATCAGCTGCAACATTTGTTACAAGTTTTCCCTCGATTTCAATAAATGCTTCACATGGCAAAAAGTATTTACTGGTATCTTGAACTTGAAGTTCAATTCGCGATCGTAGGTCGGGTTGTATTGCATGATAGGAATAGTATTGATAATCGCGGACGGAATCATCTTTGCGCACTGGGGCTTCCATATCTAACGCGGGATCAGCTGTTCGTTTAAACATTTTATTAAAATACTAGTGTTTTCAATTGGTGAATTGCAAAGCAATAATTATCGTCGTTGAAAATTTTTCGAATTTCTTTTTTGTTTCAAACCACTTCCTGCTATCGCGTTCATGATAGCGCTATCTGTTACCGGTGGTGACGAAGTCAATTGCGCTAGTTTTTCTTCCACTGCACTATTTATTGCTTTGCTGATTTTTGCAGGCATCACTGTAGTTGATGGCAGCACTAGTGGTTTCACCACTGACGAAGTCATTCCTGGTTTCTTTCGTACCAATGATGCTATTTTATCTTTCGCGGCAGAAAATGCCTTTCCTGCAAGATTTCCAACGAAATTGATTCCCTTATCACGAATAGCATCAATGGCTTTCATTGATAATTGTTTAGCTAACGGCGCCACCTTGGGAGCCATTCTTGTAAATAACCCCGCAATGGTATTGCCGAAACCATCTCCGTAATATGCTCTATAAACAGGCAATCGTGAGTTCACCACGTAGACGCTTACTGGTTTATCATGGTTGTAGTGTATAATCATCTTGTTATAAAACTAGTAGTTTTTCAATTAGTGATTAATCGCTTACATCCATTGGATTTTCATCATCAATGACGTTGTCATCGTTGTGATTTTCAACTAATTCAGCAATAAGTTCTCGATATACATCAATGTCCATGATACCGCCGGCAAATAATCGTCTACAGATATCAGCTGCTTCATTAATTACTTCCGGTGAGTTATTTCCGGCTCGTTTCCCTCCGATGAGAACCTCTAACCGTGATATATCACTTAGAATGTTACCAGGGCATGTCACTGTAGAGTGAAAGACATCCTTTGGATTTTTAATCGAATATCCTTTTCCGCTTGTTTTCTTAGAACCGGCTTCTGCTTTTATGTCTATTTGTTCCGGGATTGGATCCTCCATATAAGGTGGTGGTTGTAGACCGCCTTTAACCACAGCTAGAAAGTTATTATAACCAGGGTGCTGCAACGCTGTGATTTTATTCCCGCCGTGTTTCGCTAGATATATTTTTGATGCCCAAGTGTCTTTGCTTTTTATAAAACTTTTAAACTCGTCTTTTAATAAATTCTCTCTTATACCCTTTGGAAAATTTTCTCTAGCAAAATCAGCTAATTCGTAATCCGTACCGAGTTTTTCAATTCTATTTAATGCTGCGATTGTAAATATACTTTCAGGTGAATAGTCTCTTCCTGCAGCTGCTTCTTCGCGTTCTTCAATTTCGCGTTGAGTTTTTATATCACTGGATAACTGTTGTATCCCTGCGCGTGTTTGTCCGGTCTCTGCTGCTATCTTTTCAAGCACACCAAGAACAGGCACTTCTCGTCGCTTGCCTTCCTTAGGAATATCTCCGTATATTGCTCGTTCAGTTGCTGTTTTCACATCTTTGGTCGCACTTGTTATCGGAGTAAACAGTTGTTCACTTGACACAGAAAAGTCAGTCTGCGCTTGTTGTCGTTGTTGAAGTTTCTCGCGAAGTCTGTCTCGAACCGGTATAAACTTTTTAATTGCTGCTAGCCGCTCTCGGGCTAATCTAGTTGTAAGCGATTCACCTACCATATATTGTTTATGAACTGAATTTTCAAATGTAAAACTATCACAATTAAAAGCTTAGTTATTAAATAACTTAGTTATTAAATAATGTACCATCAAGCTAACGTATCCATCTTCAACAGGGTTAAACTGTACGACGCTATCCGCGAGTGTTTCAGAAATAACATCGCTGGGGGTTTCAGAATTGTAATATCTGAGAACGGTGATGAACGATTTGTGTTAACGACGCGGCAACAAGAACAACTACGTAAAAATGGAGGCGTCGCGGTGATTACTTGCTACTACGACCAGATCATCCATTATGCACATAACTGCATGGGCAGGTCCAAACTGCTGAGTATCCTTTCAGGAGAAAATCCTATGTAAGTGTTACAAAAAACGCTAAAAAAAAATAAATAAATTATTTACATTATTTACGAAAGCCTATTTTTTTTTTTTAGTAACACCCACGTGGTTAAGATACGGGTTTTTCCTCGTTTAACATTTTTCTAAGATCACGAACCTTAGAACTAATTTCAGCTCGTTTTTGATACTCTTGGCCGAGCTTTTGACGTATTGCTTCAACGGTGCTAAATAGCGTTATGAATACATTAATGTCGTTACCGTACAAACAAGCATTGATGGATTTTTGAATTCCTTTCACGAGCCTGTACATCCTAGGTAAAACATAACGACCCTTACTAGACTGATACTCAATATCTTCATATTCCGAGGTAATCCTGTCACAGTCGAGACTTTCAGATAATAATACCCCTTTATTATTTAAATTTGAGATTTCAGCAATTATAGCATTTACATCATTGATATCCATTATTTATATTTATTATAAATATAGTATACTGTATCTCTAATTATTAAAAAAAACAAAACATATATGACAACACATCTTTGGAACTCCTTGGGTGCCTTCGCATCCAAGTAAGCCCAAGGGGACCCGAAACATACATCTCCGGCGGGAGGCCTAAGGTGGCAAACGCCATCCTAGACCGCCCAGAAGATATGCTTGGGGTAACGTCACAACATGGACGGCACAATGCCATATATATCTCCGCTCGAGTGTTGCGGCAAATTTAAGGCATAACATATACTTAATTAACTTAATTAAGGATGGATTATAATTCAATGGAACGATGATGGTATGATGTGGGCGTGGTAAACCAAACCAACATGGCAACCCATGAAATCTAATTCATGGTTGCATGAGTTGGAAAAAACACCAACCCACGCTACCGAGAATGCGATAGCATGAGTTACAATGTTGGTTTGGCTGAGGGGGATCGCCCCTCCCCCCCAATTAATAGAAAAAAACATCTTCCGTTTCGCCATCAAATAATGTATCTGCTATGGGGACCGAACACACGTAGTTGATAGATCTATGTTTACAAGACAAACACGATATACCATTACACCACGGAGCTGTCATACAGAATAGAGATTTTTTAATATATATATATCTTCTGATATACTTAACAATAAGAGATTTTTAAAATAGACAATTTTATGCTGCAACATTTTAGTTGTTAAATAAAACAGCGTTTTATATACTCTGTTATAATTCTCTAGATAAAATACATTCATAAAGAGCTGTATACAAGGAATTTTAACCACGCCCACCTACTTCAATGAATAGGAAACACTCGCGTTCCGGCTGAGCGAACATAGGTAATGCGTAGATTATAAAGAAATGTCTGTACTGAAAAGAACGAGTTAGCTGTCTGCTTTACTGCTAGTCCACCCACCCCCACACATGAGATATGTAGATAAAGAAAAATACAGCTATTTAAATAATTCAGTTTTAGCCCACAAGCGACAATAAAAAGTTTTATTCTCGAAACTCATGTTCTCCATTACAGTCACGTGGGCGCGCCTAGTTACAGGTAATATAGCAGGCGACAAATTCCTTTGACGTCATAATACAAGGGAACTTAGTAGGTAAATGTTATAAGTTGTGGCAGATTAATCTATAAAGAATTTATCTCCCTTAGCAGCAGAGAGGGTGGATGACCACATCGTTGTGAGCAAAATCGTAAAATCTCCCTTTTGCAAAAATGGAGACTTTTTTTTTGGTTAAATGAGATTTCGTTGGAAGTCTTATATTTTGCTTGAAAACGTAGTGTATAGGCCATTTTTTGCTCGAAAACGTTATCTGGAAGCCTTATTTTTGCTTGAAATCGTGGTCTGTTCACCCTCTCTGCTGCTCCATATTAAAAGACTCGATGGCGCTGAATATCTTCCATACTATATTACATATCGAAAGCCATATTAATATTTATTTATCAGCTATTATATAAGGGTCTTCTACTTTTGGATGATTATATTGTAACTCACATTGGCAGAAGTTGTAAATAATTGTTGCTTTGGCATCCATGTGCAACTGAATTCATATCTTATTGCAAATCCTAGATTTAAGTCAGTATTACAGATTGAAATAGAGATGATTTCCCATTATTAGTATTTCAAGACTTTTTATAGAACAGTATGAGAAGAAAAAATACTTTCTCCAATTAAATGTACTTCAAATTTCCCAAATTATTCGGTAAAATTAATGTGCACATAATTTCAAGTATAATGTATGTATCATTTCGATGAAGTAAATGTCCTTATCGACAGTTAAATCAGATTATTATGTTGAATATATATGATGCCTATTGTACGGACTCAGTATGGAAGTGCAAGGTGCGTGCATGTTGCATTGTGGGTATTTGCGTACTCAATCATGATGTTTGAAAAATTTGAGTACTTATTAAAATTACTTTTTGAATATAAATATTTTTATAGTTTTAAGTCTGTTTAAAAAATTGCAAATGGTCGTTTTTGTAATACATGATTATTTCATTTACGACTACAAATTACTTTTGTGATGTCTGTTGAATTATTAATATATTGAATAAAGATCGTATCACATAAATTATATTTACATGCTGATTTCATCTATTTACCAGCTTAAAATAAATAAATATAAATATATTGTTCCTAGAAATAAATCCAAAAAGGAAAGAATATACTTTCTGCTGATGAAGATCTATAAAGTGATGATCCAATTAGATTCATTGTAAATAAATATTTACTAAATTAACTGCAACTTTTTCTATGTTCAACATTTAGAATTTGAAATTTCTTTTTACCCCAATGAAAAGCATCTGGTAACTAAACTGTAGCGATTATTTAAGGTGCTTTTGAAATTATCAATGAAGTCAATTCGACAAGTCTCAGTAATATATTCCAGCTAACATGGTGGTCATCTTGAAATGTGATTTATGGCTACATGTCTCGAACAAATGGCTCATAATGATATTAGACAAAACAGATTTGTTGTCTATTTTGTCCTAATTAGAAATGTTGTCAATTAGACCTCCATTATTGCAACCATCGTGTCACTAATTGCCCTGTTTAACAGATGGTGATATCATTGTTGGCTTTTGCATTGAAAGACTTCTTAATATTTTGTTTGTCCTAAATGAAAATTGTTTCAATAAAAACACCTACATGGGTACTGTGTTGGCTTTATTAAATAGCTTGTTATCACTGGTCATAAAAAGAAGGCTCTGTTGACATGAAACATTAATCCTGGTTTGATTTTTTTAATGAACTGCAAAAGTATTTGATGTTCAAAAAGTATATTATAATTACATGTTATAATATTTACTATTTACATTTTCTTGGTTTAATATTCTTCACATATATTTGATGTCTTGGGACCCTAACTCCATTAGCTTTTCTCAAGGATCCTTAAATTTTGATATTTTATCAATCTGACCTCCATCATGGCATCCCTTAGATATGATGCAGTTTAATATTATATAAACATGACATTATAAGCTATTAACCAATACCGACAGATGAAAATATATTTATTGACAGCAATGGGATGTTCCGATGGTAGAATTAAATGCATATCTATAACTGACTTGAATGAAATAACATGGAAGAAAAGGTAAACAATTATCATTTTAAGAAGGAAAGATTTAAAAGCATTTAAAAATTTCCAATATGCTGTTACAATGACAGTCCTGTAGTAGACATGGTTAGGGACAAACCTATCAACGTCTGGGTTTCCTAATTTCCATTAACCAGAGAATTGTTATCAATATTCTGTTCTGCAAAAGTGAAAATAGACCGGCCATCCCAAGACTGTAACACAGCGGAAGTTTCAAGCAAATTTTATGGCTATTTGTATGGTTTGTCAAGATTCCATGTGTGATTACTGTTGAGCAATTCATCGTACGCAGATGATGTTAAGAAATCATAACATTATCTCCATTGAAGACTATACAAACAGTAATGAGATACGCTGATGAATTCACTGTCCATAACTCATGAATTTTACTGAAAGAATCACATTACTTTTGCAACTTGTGCTCTATCATCAGTCACAGAAACTTCTTTCTGACCTAATCAAAGAACTTCTGAATTGACCATGGTAGATGAAGCCTGAAAATAATTATTCAATAGCGCACAGAAAGATTCATGCAGATCACATCGCTATTTATTTTATTAATGGACTTCATATTGAACTTTGAGAATGAGAGTTGCTACTTGAGATCATTGAGAATGAAAGTTGCTACATGAGATTGTTGATAACAAGAGTTGCTACATGAGATTGTTGATAATGAGATTTGCTACATGAGATGGCTGAGAATGAGATTTGTTACATAATATTGTTGAGATTGAGATTTGTTATATGAGATGGCTGAGAATGAGAAATGCCACATGAAATGGCTGATAGAGACATTTGCTTGATGAGAGTTTATACAAATCGAAACCGTTTAGATTTTACTGCTGCATCTTTCTTTTCATCTTCTATCTTCATTTGGTGCAGCATGAAAGGTTTCTCAAAATGTGACTGGATGGAGATGTAGACAATCAAAGTTGGTCGCTAAGCCTTTTTTTTTTTGACTTGACGGCTTATACAAGTCAAAATAAAAAAACGCTTAGCGACCAACTTCGCTGGTCTAGATGGAGATGATGCTATATGCCTGCGGCATGATGCTCCAGTGCCAGATATCACTATAAACCACACTGCAGACAGTTGCGATGTGACTAGCAAAGTGTCAAAGCTACGTTAAAGACCTCATACAATTAAACACAGACACACATTAAAAGTATGAGCTCCAGAACACGATGCTCACGTAGATATGGAGTTATACTCTTAATCTATTTGACAAACCTAGTTATAAAACTATTTCATGCGGAGGGAGTTTTCCAGGCCTACGTATCACCGATAATCACATCCTACCGATAACAATCTCTATATATAACATTGTAAGAGGAGTTGCTCGACAACACACTATTACAATATCCATCCATTTACTTGATATGCTAATATCCGATATTAAAGCAGGTTGATGCGAGTAGTAATAATAATAATAACGCATGGAAAAATAATATAAATATTATCTATCGCCTAAATATAACAAAAACAAAAACACTTGTTCCTGATTATGCGAGAATGTATTAATGAAAACATATACATATATACGGTAGGAAAATAAGCCTACAACAGAAGCGTGTGCTCATGTAACAGTCACGTGATCACAAGTGGATTTGAATAGCGTTGACCTGGCAGGAATGTACTTGTAGACGATACATGATTGTCGAGATTCAAGAAGGGACGCTTTATTACGGACATAACGGATAGCATTCGTTTTAACTCTTGAAAGAAAGTATAATATTTACTATGGCATGTTCAAGAGAAATCACAGATTCTGAGGAGAGACAGAATTGTCCCATTTGTCTGTCTGATTTCAAAATACCGAGACAGTTACCGTGCATGCATTCTTTCTGCGAAAAATGTTTACAGGACTACATATCATCTCGAAAAGAAACAGTAGAGAAACTAAACAAAATCGAGTGTCCGATTTGTAGACTAGCCGTCAGTCCTGAAGGAAAAGGTAAATCTTCTACAATTTTGGCATCTATGTTTCCCATTAATGTGATTTTTCAGTCCATTCTAAGTGATCATGCAAAAGTGAAAGTAGACCGATCATGCGACAGTTGTCACTCTGCTGGCAAATTGAGGTCAGCTCAAGATTTTTGTGTAGAGTGTGAGGAGGGTATGTGTGAAATATGCTCAGAAGTTCATCGTAATCAGAAGATTTCTAGAAATCATGTAATATTGTCCATGGAGGAATTTACAAGCATTCCACAGAATGTAATGAAGATTGCAAAAGGGTTCAACTGTCCTGAACACGATGGGGAGACTAAGGGTTTTTATTGCAAGGATCACAAGATTGCTTGTTGTAGCAAGTGTTGCATTGTCAGCCACAGAAACTGTGCCAGTGTTTCTGACTTAAACAAAGAATTACCAAGTCTACTGCAGGAAACGAACACAGACAGTGTAATAGAACAGATGAAGAAAATAGAAACTCATCTTAAATCGTTTACCGAAGTCAATGAGTCTAGCATCAGTCTCCTCGAGTCCCAAGTAAATGACTTGACGAATCAAATTAAAGAACTGAGAAAACAAATAAATGGTGTCCTTGATGAATTAGAAAGAAAAGTCAAGATGGAAGGACATAGAATTTGCAAGGAAGAGACGATAAGAAAACAGGAAGAGAACTACTATTGTCAGAGTTTGATAAATTCAATTAGAAATTCACAATCGCTTCTAGAAACAGTAAAGAAATATTGAACAGAAACACAAGTGTTTCTTATGACAGAAAAAATGCAGTCACAGCTTACTTCATACCTGGATCAGATCCAAGAAAAGTACACGAAGACGGAGAGCACTACAGTCCTGTTGGAAATGAATCCACAAGTCCAACTCTTACTTTCAATACGCCCCGATAGTTTGGCGAAGATAATCAGCAAAAGACAACTGCAAAGGCTGTCTAGTACAGTTATCAAGAAGCCATCCAGAAACCGTTTGATTCAGATGGATAGAATTATTGAGATCAACGTTAATGATCGTTGGCAACCAAATTATTGTGGAATCACGTATTTGAAATCAGGTCATTTGATGCTAGCAGATACTTGGAAGAGCACAGTACATCTTCTTGATTCCTCATACAACTCAATTAACAGTTATTTAGCGAAAAACGCCATATCCGACGTCTGTGTTGTAGATGATAATGATATGGTGGCCGTCACTTTGCCGTTTCTACAAAGAGTCGAATTCCTGTCTGTCACGAATGGGAAGATCACACCAACCAGGACGATAACCTCTAGATATACATGTGTTGGTATTACTGCTGCAGGAAAGGGGAATATCGTTATATCTGGTTACTGTACTGATGATCGTAAACCATACTGGAGCCTTGTCAACAGTGAAGGGAAGGAGTCCTGTCATCCGATTGAATGTCACAGTAAGGACTCATGGACATATGTCGCTGTGGACTCATCCTTCACACGTGTCTACATTACTGTGAATATGGCCCATTCCCTGTATTGTTTTGACATAAGTGGCAGCCAGAAATTTGTTTACCGTCCTGACAGTCTTAAGAATCCACATGGTGTTGCTACAGATAAATATGATAATGTGCATGTCGTAGGATATGGATCAAACAACATCCACCAGCTGACACCAGATGGTGTTGTTCTTCAGATTATATCTAACGGAGTACCATATGAACCTCTAGCTATTTGCTTTAATAGGGACGGTGATGTGTTTCTAGTCACAAATTATTCAGACGCGAGGAAACTTTACCAGTATGTACTAAAGTAAGAAGTTACTCTGGTATAGATCTGAGTTGACGTGATTGAGTTTAAGTGAATACAGTTTATTGTTTTAAATTTTTGGTCCATAAGGATATCATTACCATGTATATTTTCAAATCTGCAAATTAATGAAAAATATCCACTATTTTAAAAGACCGTAACACCATCCAACAGCCAGCACCAGATGTCGTTGTTTTAAATGTCATATCAAAATATGTTGACAATATGTCCACAGGTATCGCCTGGAGTCTTTCAGATAACATTTGTATGATAAATGTCTCAATAATGTATAGAAATACAGCTGTATTTGCAATAATACCTTTATGATTGCTAATTATGTTGAATGGAATGGTTGTTGTCAAAACGATAAACGGAAATAATTAAATTCTTAATCGAAAAGTAAAAAGCACGAACCCGGCACTAAATAGTACAACAGCAGCAGAAACAATAACAGCAATTGCATCTACTACCACTGTGAGAATAGAAAAGACTATTTCTACTGCTAATCATACGCTAAAATATGTGAAGTGTGTCCCTTCACGGGCTCCGTATTTTGCTATGTATTAATCTCACTGCACTCCTTTATCTGTCAGGTCATTTTAATATTAATTCCGTTGGTTGGTATGTATGCCAACTTTTAGTTCAATCTCAGTGATAATGACAGACTTCGGCTGTGTGCTTCAGTAACTGTCAATTTCTATCATGATAAGCTCGGCAACCCCCCCCCCCTCCAAACAACAACCTTAAGCTCTTAAATAAACCCTTTCCATTCCATCTTGTATGCATGATCAAACGTATCTATACCACACTCTTGTGGCAGAGTCTAGTGTAAAGCACGCGCCAAAATCAATAGTCAAGCTACCTTCCCTAGTCATCAGTCAGTTATTCCCGAGAAAGCTGGTAGCAACTTCGCACAGATGAAATTGCTATAGTATATTTGTATATGTATATGAAACGACTAGATTGAGAGAGTGTGCAATTAGAGTTGATCACTTGTATTTCAAGGAACATTATCTGATTTTCACGTCTTCACAGTAATTATTATTAATATTATAGTATTGTTTACACATTACTAAACTTTTTAGACCATGTTAGCACGATGAAGCAAAAACATTCTTGACGTAGACATTAAATTCAAGATGCGTCCTTTGCATTTATATGTAGATAACATGATTTCCAATAAGGTATATAAAAATTTAAATAAATTTTAAACACTTGCAAACCTTTTGAATAGACTCTTTTCGCCCTGTTGTACGGCTGTAGGGGATAAATGTGTTACAAACACAAATCTATCTATCTATCTATCTATCTATCTATCTATCTATCTATCTATCTATCTATCTATCTTGCATGTATATATGTATTTATAGATATCTATCTGTCATACTAAAGCAATGAAAAAATAAACTTCAATATAAACATTTTCGTACAAATTGTGTTAATGGTAATTTGAGAGTGACTGCCATTGACCACAACATACGCTGGTTAAATGCAAATTGAAGACAAAGATACAAATCTTAATTAATGGTTAAAGTACTGAATTGTCTTGTTCATCTTCCATCGTCCGCATCAACTCGATCGCAGTCTTGTGCATTGTTTTGAAGTTAGCTGTACTGGTTAGATACTAGAAATACTTATGATGCGGTCATTCGTAGTCCTCCGTCAGTCCGTTTTCATAGGATGTTTTTCTTGCTACTCCTCGTAAACTACCTGCAAGATTGCCATGCAAGTTTACACCAGCTTTCATTAGTAGTTAATGGGGAGGGGGCGGTATGGGGCATATGATAAATATATAATGAAAACAGCCATATGTACTATGGCGCAGTTGTAGGGCATATGGGCCACTATGGGGCAGTTAACAGAGAAGCTAAAGTTTATGTATATTGGACCTGTATAGGGACAAGGGAAAGTCTGACGTAACGGTACCCAATGTTGCAACAATGTTACAAGTTGCTGACATCAATCGTGGGTCAAAGCTTAACAGGTATGCACTAAAAATGATCTGTCGTAATCATCGACTAAAAAAAAATAGGCAAAGAAAGCAAATATCTTTTTGAGGCATATGAATGGCCCTGAAAAGGGCCTTTATGTTCTTCTCCTTCTATTTTCTGCCGTTGTTTCACCACCTTTTGAATATTCCAATGATTCCTTTCTTCTTCTTCTTCTTCTTCTTCTTCTTCTTCTTCTTCTTCTTCTTCTTCTTGAATCCATTCAGGATGTCCCATAGCTCTAAACTTTTCCTGAACTTTAATCCATCTCTGATTGAGCTTATCAAAGTCCTCTTTCTTTTTTTGTTGTATTGTTCCTTGCTCTCCGTTGTCCAGTTATCTTTTATCTTTATTACCTCTTCTTCCATCACCTTTCTGATCATTGCTTCTGCTTTCTTTAGTCGGTCTAGTCTCCGCTTCAAATATGCGCACTCTGTCCAATACAATGCGACTTCTAGAAAACACCTGACTTTGATGATATTATAAATGTTCCTCCATCAAGCTCCCTACTCTTACATATTTTGTTGTAATAAGTCTTCTTAATTTATTGACCTCCTCCTCTATCATACCTTCTAATAGATCTGTCGCTAATTTCAAATTGGTTACACAGTCCAGGCTACACCGAAATTCTTTCTCAAAGAAGTTGATGGCCATCTTGATGTGTTCAAAATTGAATGGCTCGAATGAACAAACGAAATTTGATTTAAAGTGTACTCGTCTACAAAGAGACATTTGGCGCTGTTTAATGCCAGCAAAGCTGGCTATTTGATTAATCCCGTGGGGGTAAGGAATGGTGCCATATCCCCACGAGCGTTTATGCACACATAGTGTGCTATTTAATTTGGTCGTCATGTCGCGCCCCTATTGAAGGACTATCGACATGAATGAAAGACCTTCAGGTGAGTGGGAATAGACCCAACACACACTCAACCCTGTCAACCAATCAGCGTGAAGATACTAGAGGTGCAATGGCACCAAATAATGACGAGTGATAAATAGTTTTTACATATCGCCATGTTGAGAAGTACTGGTCGTGGAAATGAAGGAACAGTTTTCAGATTTCTTAATCTATTTGCCGGTAAAATGATATTGTTCCTAGAATGATCCTTCCTCTGTTTAAATATAAAAAATATTGTTCCTAGAAATAAATGCTAATGTTTCTTCTGCAGATCAAGATCTATAAAGTGATGATATAATTAGAGTCATTATAAACAATTATCTATTAAATGAACTGCAACTTTTTCTATGTTCGACATGAAGAATTTGAAATTTCATTCTACCCCATTGAAAAGCATCTGGTATCGAAGTGTAGCGATTATTTAAGGTGCTTTTGAAATTATCAATGATGTCAATTCGACAAGTCTCAGTAATGTATTCCAGCCAAAATGGTGGCCATCTTGAAATGAGCTTTATGGCTACACGTCTCAAACGACTGGCTCGTAATGATATTAAGCAAAAAAGATTTGTTGTCTAGTTGTCCTAATTAGAAATGTTGTCAATCAGACCTCCATCATGGCAGCCATCGTCTCACTAATTGTCCTGATTAACACATGGTGATATCAATGTTGGGTTTTTCACTGAAAGACTTCTTAATATTTTGTTTGTCCTAAATGAAAATTGTCCCAATAAAAACACCAGCATGGGCACTGTGTTGTCTTTATTAAAAAGCTTATTATCACCGCTCATGAACAGAAGGCTCTATTGACATGAAACAGTATTACTTGTTTGATTATTTAATGAACTGCAAAAGTATTTGATGTTCAAAAAGTATATCATAATTACATGTTCTCTATTTACATTTTCTTTTGGTTTAATATTCTTGACATATATTGGATGTCTTGGGACCCTAACTCCATTGGCTTTTACTCAAGGATCCTTATGCTGTCAGTCAGACCTCCATCATGGCATCCCTTAGTTATGATGCAGTTTAATATTATATGAACATAACATTATAAGCTATTAACCAATTCCGACAGATGAAAATATATTAATTACAGCAGTGGGATGTTCCAATCGTAGAATTAAACGCATATCTATGACAGTAACTTGAATGAAATAACATGAAAGAAAAGGTACAAATTATTCAATGTTAAGAAACAAACAACTGTAAGATTTAAAAGCATTTAAAATTTTCCAATATGCTGTTATAATAACAGTCCTGTAGTAGACATGATTAGTGACAAGCCTATCAACTTCTGGGTTTCCTTGTTTCCATTAACCAGAGTCTTGTTATCAATATTTAGTTCTGCAAAAGTGAAAACACACTAGCCATGCCAAACTTGTCACACAGATGAAGTTACAAGCCCGTTTTATGGTTATTTCTATACTTTGTCAATAGTCCATGTCTGATTCCTGTTAAGCAATTCATTGATTGCTTTGATGTGAAGAAATCATACAAATATCTCCATGGAAGACTATAAAGCGGTAAGGAGATATGCAGATGGATTGGCTATCCAGAACTGTTGAATTTTACTGAAAGTATCACGTGCCTGTTGCAACATGTTCTATCATCGGTCGCAGAAACTCTGTGTGTATTTCTGACCTAATCGAAGAATTACTGAATTGACCATGGTAGATGAAGCCTGAAAATATAATTGACTATTATATTGCAACTGCCATATTACCTCAAAACGTATACCAATGGCAGTGAATCTATCGGTGTCCTAAGATTTCAAATGAATAATGTTTGTAACGAAAATCAATAGATGAAATGAGAAAGAGACTGAATGATGCTTCTTGAAGGTTTGGAAATGAGTATTAAAAGTGAAGGTGCAAAAAACATTTTCTAGTTCGCTTTGGAAATGACAATTAAAAGCGAAGGTGCAAGAACAATTGCTCGGTAAGAAATTATATCATTCTCTAGGAAACAGTTAGGCACCATGGAACCAAGGCTCGCCTATGTTTTGCATGACGGAAAAGTTGACGATGCAGCTTATGTCACAATGTGATTTAATTCTGAAGAATTTTTTGAAGATCAAAATGAAAACATTTTAATAGGAATTGGAGTTCAAGCTTGATTCCATTTGCCAATAGAACCGCTTCAGTGGTCAATTGGTTAGAGCGTCCACCACGGATGCAGGAGGTCTTGGGTTCGATCCCCGGCTGAGTCATACCAAAGACTAACAAAAATGTCGCTCAGAATTAAGAGGTTAGTGTTAGGATTGGTTGGCCTAATGTGGCTGGGTGTGACATCAAGCAACACGTCTGAGACATGATGCCCCAGTGTTAGGCATCACAATAAACTGTCACAATGCAGACATTGTAGCGATATGATGTTTTTTTTAAAGCTATGTTAAATATCCACATCGGGGTCACCTAATGGCCCAGTGGTCCAAAGCGCTGTCCGTTACGGATCACTGCCGTCAAACCTCTGTCTGCGTGGGTTCGAATCTAAGTTTCGGCTAATGTAGTTATGTGAGAAAGCTTGCCAGTAGCTTCTTGTGGATCGGTGGTTCTTTATGGGGGTTTTCCTGGGTTCTTCCTCCACCAATAATATTGGCCGCCATGTAAAGCCTATCGTGTGCTGAAAAATGACGTTAAACCCTTAAAAAAGATAATATACACATCATACAAACATGCGCAGACATACAAACACATATTTGCCAAGTTTAGTGCAGAATTTAGCCAAGATAGGAAGACAACGGGGCTGGCATGTTAATACTTTGTCAGATATCAGCTTACTTCTTCAGCTTTCTCTAACACGTAGCTGACGTCATATGTAAGTATGATTTTGACTTAAAATGTGCTGGGGTTTCCTCGGATCTTAAAATGCTATATCTTTGATAGTTTCTTCTTGCAACACTGCTACAAAACGTGTATCATTTGCTGCATCAGAGAGTATGTATGACGATTAATGCACGCTGAGGAAAATAAGTACCAATCTATTATGAAACAGCCGGTCACATTAAATATTTAGGGTAGACCTATATATAAAAATAAGTACAAGTGTAGTATGAACCAGCCGGTCACATCAAACATCAAGGGTTGACCTGTATATAAAAATTAGTACGAGTGTAGTATAAAACTTCCAATCACATTAAAAATCAAGGTTAGACCTTCATATAATAGGTACGATTGTTGTAAGTAATGTGGGGCGATCTAGCGTCAATGGGAAATCCAGTCAAAAAGGACCTGGGCCTCTCTGGCGTCAAGGGGACTTTAATATGGGGAATATTTGGGCCAATCTAGCGGCAAGGGGAATTTAACATGGTGGGTCTGTATAGCGACAAGGGTACTTTAAAGTAATCACAATCAAAGTAAATCATAAAAGTTAAACCACAAATAAGTATGACAAGACCAACGGCCAAAACACCAAGGAAAGCAATTACACTATCCTTCAAAAAGAGGACTACAGGAGCCAAACATGGAAGACGTAAGCAAGAAAATAGAAAAGTTCAACAAACAACTAACCACAGATCCAACTGTAGACTTGCTACCATCCGAAATATTAACGGCAACCTTCTCCTCAAATATAAATGCAAAATAAATAACCCAGACGACTTTAGATGTACAACCGGGGTCAACTAGGGTCAACAGAGCTACCGCCAAGAAAATAACAAACCGAATAACTAATGTGGATGAAGCCATCAAATATAAAAAGGTCAAAAAAACCTATCAGCATACAGATCATATCCAAAAATTCAACAATAAGCAAAATAGATAAAACAAGGAGTGGGAACTGACAACATAATAACATCAATAACAACATGAACGGAAAACATAACAAAAACAACAATAACACCTGAAATGGAAACAACAACAACAACAACAATATCAACAAATGACTCACGTGAGAAGAATAAAGCGGGAAGAAAAATGCAACAACAAACGAAATAGAGAAACAAGGAGAGAGAACTGGCAACACAACAACAACACTAAATTCAGGAACGGAAATTCCAATCAACATAAACCATGACAACAGGGACAACATCATCATAACAGAAAAGAAAATCAGCTACACCTTAAGCAGCAGTCAATAACCCGAACCATCTAAACACATCTCAGATAGAGAGATGGAAGAGATAAACAAAGCAATTCGTGAGGCTGATCGAGTTGAACGAAACGAAAAGGAAGACAAACAATGGCAAAAACCAGCAACAAAGACAACAAGGCAAAATGCGTATGGAAATGGAAATGAAAAAGATAAATAGAAACAACCAACAACAACATTAACACAGGAAACGGAAAAGACAGCAACAATAATAACACCTGAAATGGAAAAAAATAACACCAACAACAACAGATGATGCACATGAGAATAATAAAGTAAGAGACAAAATACACCAAATGAAACAAACTCCAATCAGCATAAACCATAACAACAACGACAACATCAACATTACAGAAAAGAAAAACAGCTACACCTTACACAGTAGTCAAGAACCCGGACCATCAGAACACATATCGGATAGAGAGATGGAAGAGATAAACAAAGCAATTAGTGAGGCTGATCGGGTTGAACGGTACGGAAAGGAATACGAACAATAGCAAACAATAGCAGCAAAAACAAGGCAAAGGGCATGTGGAAATGGAAATAAAGAAGATAAAGGGAAACAACCAATGAAAGACCCACAAAATATCAAAAATACCAAACACGCTAGCACGAAGAATGACAACAGGAACAAACTAAAACTAATTGTGCAAAATGAACAACGCAGCACCAGCGATAATATTGGCATCACCATACAAAAATGTAGGGACACAGAAAATACCTCTAAGAACAAAACCGACAATTATAATCAACAAACAGGAGATAGCAACAAGCAAATGATGTATCAGCAACATCAACAACAAAGGAGAATGGGCAATCACCAATACCAGTACCATCCACTAGAACACACTATCTTCATAGCCAGTGCAACTGCGAGACTGCTACGCATTAGTAACAGGAGCCTAGCTAATGCACTCATACAACAACATGGCGGAGAGTTTAAGATTGTAAGACCGCCCAATGATTATATCATAATACAGTGCAACACATTGAAACAAGTCTGAAAATATATGGAAATCACAACCATAGCAGGGCTCCCAGTTCAAATCACAAGGCACAAAGCCACAATAAAAAAAATCACAACAACAATAACAAAACAAGCACGACTCAAGATAAGGGTAAATCCATCCAAAAACCATATTTAGCAAACCAAGCTAAATACAAAGCAATCATTAAACTACCTCGAACAATGGTGAGGAAAACGCAAGAAAATATTGAATATGACCTCAAATTTCACAAAATAACTTGCAAAAGGGTTATCAAATTACTTAATCATCTAGGAAAGGAAACGTCAACAATCGTACTAGAATTCCAATAACCCCCACCAGCACACGTCAGGATTGGACCACATGGAACTAAAGTAAAACTACAGCAGTACATCAACAAACCCCGATACTGCAATACTTGCTGTAAATGGGGTCACTTTTCTTCCCGTTGTCGTTCACACCCAGGATGCGGAAAATGTGGCGGCAAACACACAGGAACATGCCTTATCAAAATACCAAAGTGTGCTAACTGTAGGGCTGATCACAAATCATATGATACCCAATACCCCATAGCAGTACAAGAAAACGTTATCATTCGACTAATGGATCAACAAAACATCTCCTATAATCAAGCCAAGAAACAACAGATGCAAACGAAACTCATACCTAAAGCAAAAAAGGCAGAAGCACAACCCAAACCAATGACACAGATACAACAAGGCAAGCTTTAAATCAAGAAAAAACACTAACACCCGCGAGAACGAGAAACCTAGATACAACCGCAAACCCAGAGATATTTTTCAATAGAACAACCATTGACACCTATTTAAACCAACTACAAAAATCAATTAGCAGCCAAATGAGGAAAGACGGAATTACTAAAGATGAATTTATTAGCATATATATGCAACAAATACAGGACTACCTAGCTCAACCCATCACGAATAAATCAACAACAAACAAAAACATTAACAACAGCACAAACAATGGATACTGGAAATAAAACTAACGCTTCGGCTAACAAAACAAAACACAAGACCCCAGACAAGTTACTTATGGCAACGGAATTGCAGAGGGCTAAATAAAAACCATGGAGAACTAATCTCAGCAATCCACCGAACCATTACCAAGCCCAAGATCATCTGTCTTCAAGAAACTCTACTTAAGGAAACCAGTACAAACACTCCTAAAATAACAGGCTATCAAACTACATTCTTAAAACACAGAAATACCGGCAAAAAATGAGGAGGCCTAGCCATATATGTACATGACACCATCACAGACACAGTAGAGAAAGTTATTAATATGAACTCAACAGAAATACCAATTGAATTTAAAAACAATTATCTTCACAGTAGCAACAAAAACAATACATCTGTACAACATATATGATCCAGGACAAAATAGTAAAAACAACCAACGTTTTCAACAAATATTCAAGAAATGGGGCACAAACACTATTATCTGCGGCAACTTCAATGCACATCACACAGAATGGGGTAGTGACCGCACAGATACGAAAGAGAAAAACTTCATAAAATACATAACAGAAGAACAACTAGAACTTTTGAACAACGGAATCCCCACACGTATAGACCCCAGCCAAGGCAAACTCTCTACCATTTAGCTCACCATTGCGACGCCTAGCTTGGCTGTAATTACCCAATGGAAAGTGATGCAACATTCTACATTAGGCAGCGACCACTTCCCCCTGTGTACCACAATATACGTCTCATGCCCAACGGAGCAACAAAAAACACAACAAAGATGGAAACTCAAAAATGCAAACTGGAACAGCTTTAAAGACCAACTTAAATCAGTAAACCTTGCGGAAATCCAAAATGAGGATACAAATAAATATTACGACAATCTCATACAAATTATAAACGAAGCGGCAAATAAGAGTATACCCAAAACAACAGGTTTCCATTATAAACATACTGCAATCCCCTGGTGGACAGAAAATTGCAGAATTGCCATTCAGAAGAAAAAACAGCTTTAAATCGCTTTAAACACACAAAAACAGCCTCTGACTTTCTTATATGCAAACAAACAGAAATCAACACTAGGACGGTAATAACTGAGGCAAAAAAGGACTCATGGAGAAGATACTGCACAACACTCAATCATGAAACAAATACTAAAGAAATCTGGAATAAAATAAAAGCCATGAAAAGCAAAACACCCACAACAGCGCCGAAAATCCAGGAACAAAAAACAACGTGGAAGTAGCAGAGGAGTTAACCCTACACTTTGCTAACTCCAGCAGCGATAACAATCACAAACACGAGTTCTTACAGCAAATATCAACATTCGAAAAAGAATTTCCCCACATTTTTAAAGATCGACACAACAGAGATTCGCCACTGAATGCCCTTTTAATCTGAAAGAATGGAGACAAGCCGTCAGCACAAAAGAAGTACATCACCAGGAGAGGATAACCTAGGCTATGAAATATACAAACAATTACCACCCAATATGCAGAGCATTACCTTAGACTTAATAAATCTGATATGGAGAACAGGTCGCATCCCCACACTATGGAAGCGAGCCATAATCATAGCCATCCCCAAACCAGGCAAAGACCCCAGTAATGTAACCTCCTACAGACCTATTTCACTAACAAATACAATATGTAAGGTAATGGAAACAATGGTCAACAATATATTAAAACATCACCTAGAACAAAATCAACTAATGGCTTAAACCTAAAGTGGATTTAGGAATAAACGATCTACACTTGATCAATTAATCCGTCTGGAAGTCAACATCAAATTAGCATTTAATGCCGAAAGGAAAAGTGATAGACACCTATTAGCAATATTTATAGACCTAGAGAAAGCCTTCGGCCTAGTCTGGACCAATGGCCTAATCTATCAACTCAACCAATTTAGCATAACAGGAAGATTAAACCGCTGGATAGCAAACTTTCTTATGGGAAGAACCTTCAAAACCAGAGTAAGAGAGGCCCTGTCCCAAACATATACACTGGATAACGAAACCACCCAAGGAAGTGTGATTAGCTCAACCCTATTCAATCTAATCGGCACATGGGCCAACAACTGGGGTTTTAAAATATCCCAAATAAAAACAGTTGCCATGCTCTTCTCACCAACTAACAAACGACCTAAATACCCTAAACTATATATATAAAGAATCATTCAATCCAATTCCAAAAAGATACATACTTCCTGGGAATGCTACTAAATGAAACAATGAACTGGAAACCACACATACAACAAATTATTCAAAAATGCCAAAAGGATCTAAACATACTTAAAAACATCAAAGGCACTACATGGGGAGCTGATCACCAAACTATGCTAATGATCTACAAATCTTTAATCCGAGCCAAGATAGACTATGGCTGCCAGATCTATTCCTCAGCCAACAAGGAAACATTTAGACAACTAGACAGCATCCAATATAGAGCACTTAGACTCTGTACCGGTGCATTACCGAACACCTCCCCGGAAGAACTACAAATCCTCGCACGTGAACCACCATTACAACTGAGAAGAGAAGAACACATACTTAGATACGCCTGTAGAATCTCAATACATAAGGAGATAAATCCCACCAGAAAAATAATAAGTAAATGTCAAATCACCTTTAGCTCAAGACTGGTACCGCATCCTCCAGCAGCTAACAAAATACACACACTCTGCAAAGAACTCAATCAAACAGAACTCCAAGCAGAACAACTAGTTATCAATGACCCCACACCTTGGAGAAATAACCAACCTAACATCAACCTAACAGCACTCCAACTGGTACATAAGCGCGACAACCCCAATACTCCATTAACACAAGTACAAGGCCTCGTCAACAAGAACTATGATGGATATGTAAAAATCTATACTGACGGCTCAAAATCTAAATAACTACATAGAACGGCTGCAGCGGTAGCGATCCCAGAACATCAGACCACATTTACGACAAGAATACCGGATGACTGTTCCATATATACTACGGAATTCTGGGCCATCAACCGAGCCCTAAAATGGATAGTAACACAAAATCAAAAACAGTACGTCATCATAACAGACTCACTTAGTGTACTTGAAAGTATTGAGACAGGTAATTCCAAAATTAGACAAAACCTGCTAGAGGACACTATGCTGACCATCAGGGAAGCAGATTCATTACACCAAACCATACACTTCTTGTGGGTGCCTTTTCACATCAATTTGCCTGGAAATGAAAAAGCAGACCAGAGCAGCAAAAAGCAGTCTGATGAAAGACCAAATTGAACCCGTACAGTACAACACTCAGGAACTATATAGTCAAGTCAGGGACAGATTTAATAATAAATGGTAACAACAATGGGAAAACTCCACAAAGGGTAGACATCTATTCCAACTACAAAAGAGGTCACTAGAACCAGACGTTTACCAAAACGTTTGGCAGCCATTGATATTAAAATCATGAACAGACTCAGAACAGGTAAAATACTACTAAATGGAAGCTTTATGAATCATATAAGTACAGGACCCATGCCGGATAAATGTCCACACTGTCCAGAAACTGAAACATTGGAACATGTATTCAACATAAGTCACAAATACCATCGACAGCGTACCGTTTTCCAACTACAACAAAGAAAACTTGACTCGGTTACATCATTCCCCCAAATTCTTGATAAAAGGCATAACAAAAACTTAAACACTACCTATATAAATATACTTAATTACCTAAAATCAATAGACAAATGTCACAATATATATATATCAAAAACATCAAATAAATAAATACATAAACATAGCCATAGAGTCAATATTTATCAATCAAGGGGCCAGAGCGGATAATTACACCGCTAGCTCAAAAGCTGACCCACGTAACAATACCTTAAATAAATAAACAAAAATAAATATTATAACTACCAAATAAATAAATAATTAACGAGGCCATATCGGTAAAAGAGGCCAGAGAGGATAGTAATACCGCTAGCGTAAAAAGGCAGAACCACTTAATATTACCCTAAAATAACTATATAAAATAAAAGAGAAAAGGGGAAAGGAAGGGGAAAACAAACAAAAAAAAAAAAAGGGGGGGGGGAAATAATATAAACATTTGTAATGCCAGGAAAAAAGGAAGAAATGGGGAGAAAAGGAAGAAACAGAGAAAGAAAAAAAGAGAACATTACACTAACTAGTGGCACAATGTAGGTACTGTTAAACCAGGCAACAGACAAGTGGAAAGATAAATACAAGTGTGATGAGAACACCGGAATCAAATAGTGATAACTCGAGGAAACATAACACCAACCAACCGACAAGAAAATGGAAAAAGAATAGAGAAAAGAAGGAGGGAATAAGGAAAAAGGAAGAAAGAAGGAAGAAGGGAGTAGGAAGAAAGTGCGAAAGAGAAAAGGAAAAAGAAGAGAAAAGGAAGAAGGAAGAAATGAAATAACACCAAACACACCCCACTCAAACTCTAATTTTTTTCCCTTTCCAGGGTTCTCATTTGGTACGAGAACCCTTTTCAAGCAATCTCTTTCTCGAAGTCTAACTTGATCAATTTTGACCACCGCTCAAAATTAACAAGCTAAAATACCTAACAGTGACTACACTCATTTATGTCGCTAAGACATTTTAGCAATTAAATTTGTTAGGGACCAACAACATGTACACTATGTACTAGAAATATTTATTGATAGGAAAGATGACAAATTCTATGACTATATGGATTTGATATAATTGCACAAGTGGCTTACACATTATTGGCATTTTTTTCTGTCCATAGTAAAACTGGACTAGCTTAGAAATAAGTGCGACCCGGGCGTTTCAAGCGGAAACAATGGCAACATCCAGGAGTGTGGAGAAACAGAAATAGGCTAACCTGATTGTCGACGAAAACACTGGCTGATCCATTGGACTTTATGGTGGCAGGGTCCAGTTTCGTAATTTGGCCCCTGGCAAATTTCTTAACTTAAGGGTATGGTGTGAGTTTTTTGCTACTATTGTGTAATAATTAAGGATATGGATAAATTTGTGAACTAGGTGTTTCAGGCTTGTGTTGTTCTTGAAATTGATGTCAGACATGTACACTTTCCATAGTTACTCTGCAGTATGCTGATTGTGAAATACCAATAGTCGGCTAGGAAGAAGAGCTAGCCTCCCATAGCAATAGACACATGGGTTCAAGGCAAGTAGAATATCTCAAAAACGGCATGGATGACAACTATTATGAATTGCATCAAGCTATTTAGTAGACAATGTTTTTCAAAATTTTCATCTAGAAAAAGGCCTTGCGTTTGCACTGTGAGCACCACGTGCTGTCAAAAATGGCCTTCGGATGTGAAAAATGTATGTATAAAATAAGGGTTGGGGTACATAAACATTTTATTCCAAGAACTTCAGTAGACTTGTCAGTTCAAGTGTGTGATATGATTGTGTTGCGTTACATAATACCTATCCAGAAATATGTACCTTTTTGACCTTACTCGCGTATTATATTTTTAATGAATTTTTATATTAGGCAAGTGCATGCGACATTAAATTTGTACATAAAAACTGGACCCTGCCCCCTTATCTACTTTTACGTAACACGGGTTCTGATTAGATGTTGGAAATCTTGATTTCCTTTTTTTTTTGGGGGGGGGGGGACCAGACAGATGCCCCCCCCCCCCTTAATAAAAAAAAATTCAAAAAGTTTATATGTATGTGTGTTCCCCCCGATGTTTTTATGTTGTTTTTTTATTTATTCTTTACTTCTAAAGTCATAATTAATTTTTCCCCATCGGGGTTATAATATAATTGACAAGGGGTATTTTTCTATTTCCCTAGTGTATTTTAAGTATTCGTTACTAGTTGGGATTTGATCTACCCACTCTAGTAAGTTACTTTTAATTTTGTTGACCATGGCTAGTGGTCCCTTATTATCCTGGTGTTTGCTATATGTATGGTGCTATTTGTGTGATTGCTATAAAGGTATATTATATCCTTGTGTACGTGTTCAGGATAGCCTTGTATTTCTCCAAATCATACCAGTTATCTTATTTGTTACTATCTTCACCAATACGGAAGATAGATATTTAATTTATAATTTTAGAGTTTTATTTTAAGTTTTAATTTTATAGTTTGGTATAAATTGAGGTGCATTACTTTCAAAATGTTGTGTGTCTCAATTTATCTAGTTTGTTAATTGAATGGGTCCGTTTGCCTTGAGACAGAAACTGTACAAATTTATTTGGCTGTACAGTTCCTGTCTCAATTTGTCCGGCCCTTACTTATTTATTATTATTAAGATTAAGAAAGGTCCAAAATTGTTTAAGTTCCCTTAATTGGGAGTCATGGCTATTACGGGAGATAGCCATGACAGATAAAGCATGGATTACGAATCCAGAGAAGAGAAACATTTACATTTAAAGAAGAGAAAAGACGAACATATAAAAATGTTTAAATATTTGGGTGGTATTTTCTAAACTCTTCCATAGGCCTGCTCACTTCGCGTGGCGCCATGTGATCTAGCCCTATGGCGTCCTCATCTGTACTTCCCCCTCACAATATTGTTAATCATAATTTTTTTTTTTTTTTTCTATTTTTTTTTTTTTAAATTAAAATATTTCAATTTTAAAATAATTTTAAAAATTTTTCCTTAACCTTCATTATTGAACCACATCTTATTAAAGTATCCGTTATAAAGTCCGTTATTTGTCTAACCAATTGTTTATTAAAGTTTCCGTCTAGGAAGAGTAATTGACGTCCGTAGTATTTGTCTACCTTCATTATTTCAGTTATTAGTTTGATCCTTTCTTCCTTTGTTTTGTCACATTCTGTAATCTTGATTTCAAGCTCGGCCTATTCTCACACTGATGTAAAGTACAACTAAACTATTCGGCAATTCACTAGTTACACAGATACTAAATACTTCATTTTAGAAGTAATAAGATATAAAACCAGTAGGATTCTGTCTTTAACTAGAGTGACACAATTTGACAAGCTAGCTTTCCTAAACTGGGTGCCTTCCTGTTTTGCCGTGACCCGAGATGTTACTCTAAGGCGAGACTGCCATTTAACGTGGGTGCCGGAGAGACTGCGACAACACAGCTTAGTGTAGTCAAAGTTACTTAATCCAATCTGTTGGGGTTTTATAGCTGCCGCCGTCCGTAGGACATATGGGCAGCTTTTATAGCCCGCATATCGCAGGGCCATTTATTGACCCTCAGGGAGGGGTCGCTACTCCCTCCCCTCGGGCATTTTATTGTGCCAACGAGGGCACTTATTAATTTGGGCGTTCTTCCGAGTCCCTAATTAGTGACTATCGGGAGAAGTGTTAGCCCATTTGGTGGGTGGGTAGGAATAGTACCACTCACACCCACCCTTAACAACCTGTCGGAGCAGACGTTGGTAGCGAGGGAAAATGCTTTCTCATTTCGCTAGAAATTTGGTGAGTCGGACGAGGAAAAGGCGGAAAGGGTCCAGGTCCAGGAGGGCGTCGACACAGCAGCACACACCAGAGCACGCAAACAGCCAGACAGCACGGCAAAGGACGCAGCCCGCACCTGAAACGACAAGGTCGCACTAAAGATCAAATTCAGTCCAGTTTTACTAATGGACAGCCTAACATCCAATAATGTGTTAGCCACCAATGCAATTGTGTCCAATATCGAAGTCGTAGAATTATTTATTTATTATTCTATCTTCCAAAATAAACTAGTACTTAGCGTACGTGAAATAGGCCCCTAACAAATTTAGTTATATAACATGTCTAAGCGACATATATTAGTGTAGTCAGTGGTAGGTATTTTTGGTTATAAATTTGCTGGCGGAGGTACCAATGTGGTCAAATAAATCTTTTTAGGGCCACAAATAGTTAATCAAAAAGGGTCACTCGTAACCAAATGAGTGCCCTATAATGGCAAATGGCAATTGAACCCTTATAAGGGCTGAAAATCTTCTCTGTTGAAGGTGCATCTTCTTCCCTCATCTTCAACCACCTGAGCTGTGGTTCGCTCCTCCTCCCGGGTCTTTCTGGGGAAGTAGAGGCCGTGCTTATCAGCAAGGTATTGTGCCACGTCAAGTAGTTGATTCATGGGTCTCTCTTCGAATGCCTCGTAGTAGTGGGTAGTCAGAATTTTAACCCCATAATGCCATTGTCCGGCCTTCGGTTTGTGGTTTAGGAGGGACCGGAACCCAAGATATGTCATTCCCAGTACGAAATTACTGGCTTGTGTCTTGTCTTGCAAGAGGTGATCCAGTCCAATCTCGGTGCAGAGCGGGGCCAGCGCTCTGTGGCTCTTTCTAGGAATTCTAGGGTCCCTTGCTGGCGTTTTCCTGAGTTCCTTCGAAGGGTCTGCAGCTTCCAATTGTTGGGTCAGGTCAATTGCCACAGTCAAAGTTACCTTTGGTCCCAACCAATTAAATATCCCGACCTTCGGGCATTAACTGGTCGCGAAAGAACTTAGCTGCGCATGCGACCTTAATTCATATAATTGATTGACAAACTTAATATATCAAATTGATTGGTTTCTGTCAATAACTAAAGTGACATAAGTTGATAAACTATTCTTCTTTTGCCGGGTGCCTTCCTGCTTTTCCGTGGCCAGACATGTATATCTAAGGCGAGACTGCCATTTATAGCGGTGGCCGGGGTTTGGCGACAACACAGCCTGGTGTAGTCAAAGTTACCTTTGGTCCCGACCAATTAAATAGCCCGACCTTCGGGCATTAACTGATCGCGAAAGCACTTAGTTGCGTACGCGACCTTAATCTATATAATTGATTTATTGACAAGCTTGGTATCCTTTCGTGGGTGTGAAATTAAAATACTGAACAAACTTAAGCGCTTTCCTACTATAATATAGATAATTTCAGCAACAAACTAAACAACATAAATACCGTTACAACAATAGAAAGCCCGAAATCGTCTATTAATAAAGAAATGCGTTAAAAAAGTTTATAAAGATTAATGATGGCTAACGAATAAAACCAAATTGAAGAAATGTAATGAAAAAAGTGTCAAAGCTACGTTAACATTCTAAACCACACACACACACACACACACACACACACACACACACACATATTAAAAGTATGAGCTCCACCTAAAACGATGGTCACGTAGATATATAGTTATGCTCTAATTTATACGACAAACCAAGCTATAAACCATTTTATGCGGAGGGAGTTTTGTAGGACAACATATCACCCATACTCACATCCTGCCGATACTAATCTCTATATTGAACGTTGTAAGAAGAGTTGTTCGACAAGACACTCTTACAATATCCATCCATTCACTTGGTACTCTGATATCCGATATTACAAGGAGGTTGATACGAGTAATAATAATACTAACGCAGGGACAATTACTATAAATATATTCCTGCGATTAAATATAAAAGATTATGATTATGCGAGAATGTATGAATTAATCCATATGCATATATACGGTAAGAAAATAAGCCATCAATACTAGCGTGTGCAAATGTAAGTCATGTGATCACAAGTGGAGTAGACGAGCCTTGACGTGTCTGGAATGTACTTGTATACAACGCATGATTGTCGAGATTCAAGAAGGGACGTTTTATAACGCACATAACGGATATTATTAGTTTTAACTCTTGAAAGGAAGCATAATATTTACTATGGCAAGTTCCAGAGAAGACACAGATTCTGAGGAGAGACAAAATTGTCCCATTTGTCTGTGTGATTTCAAAATACCGAGACAGTTACCGTGCATGCATTCTTTCTGCGAAAAATGTTTACAGGACTACATATCATCTAGAGAAGAAACAGTAAAGAAACTAAACAAAATCGAGTGTCCGATTTGTAGACTAGCCGTCAGTCCTGAAGGTAAAGATAAATGTTCTACAATTTTGGCATCTATGTTTCCCATTAACGTGATTTTTCAGTCCATTCTAAGTGATCATGCAAAAGTGAAAGTAGATCGATCATGCGACAGTTGTCACTCTGCTGGCAAATTGAGGTCAGCTCAAGATTTCTGTGTAGAGTGTGAGGAGAGTATGTGTGAAATATGCTCAGAAGTTCATCGTAATCAGAAGATTACTAGAAATCATGTGATATCTTCCATGGAAGAATTTACAAGCAATCCACAGAATGTAATGAGGATTGCAAAAGGGTTCAGCTGTCCTGAACACGATGGTGAGGCAACTGTTTTTTATTGCAAGGATCACAAGATTGCTTGTTGTAGCAAGTGTTGCATTGTTAGCTACAGAAACTGTGCCAGTGTTTCTGACTTGAACAAAGAACTGCCAAGTCTACTACAGGAAATGAACCCAGACAGTGTAATAGAACAGATGAAGAAAGTAGAAACTCATCTTAAATCGTTTACCGAAGTCAACGAGTCTAGCATCAGTCTCCTTGAGTCCCAGGTGAAATACTTGACGAATCAAATTAGAGACATAAGAAAGAAAATAAATGGTGTCCTTGATGAATTAGAAAGAAAGGTTAAGATGGAAGGACATAGAATTTGCAAGGAAGAGACGATAAAAAAACAGGAAGAGAACCACCATTGTCAGAGTTTGATAAATTCAATTAGAAATTCACAATCGCTTCTAGAAACAGTAAAGAAATATGGAACAGAAACATAGATGTTTCTTATGACAGAAAAAATGAAGTCACAACTTACTTCGTACCTGGATCAGATCCAAGAAAGGTACACGAAGACGGAGAGCACTACAGTCCTGTTGGAAACGAATCCACAAGTCCAACTCGTACTGTCAATAGGCCCCGATAGTTTGGCGAAGATAATCAGCAAAAGAGAAGTGCAAAGTCGGCCTAGTACAGTTATCAAGAAGCCATCCAGAAGCTGTCGGATTCAGATAGAGAGAATTATTGAGATAACAGATAATGATCGTTGGCAACCAAATTATTATGGAATCACGTATTTGTTCTCAGGTCATTTGATGCTAGCAGATTATACCAACTATGGTCTACATCTGCTTGATTCCTCATACAACCCAATTACTTGTTACGTACTGAAACACGTCATATTTGACGTCTGTGTTGTAGATGATGATGATAAGGTGGCCGTGACTATACCGGGTCTGAAAACAGTCCAATTCCTATCTGTCAGGAATGGGAAGATTACGCCAACCAGGACAATAACCACGAGATATACATGTTATGGTATTGCTGCTGCTGGAAATGGGAATATCGTTATATCTGGTTACTGTAATGATGATCGTAAACCCTACTGGAGCCTTGTCAACAGTGAAGGGAAGGAGTCCTGTCATCTGATTGAATGTCAGTGTAAGAGCTCATGGACATATGTGGCTGTGGACTCTTCCTTCACACGTGTCTACGTTACTGTGCATCATGCCCATTCCCTGTATTGTTTTGACATAAGTGGCATCAAGAAATTTGTCTACCGTTCTGCCAGTCTTAAGAATCCCCGTGGTATTGCTACAGACACAAATGATAACGTGTATGTCGTTGGCCATGCGTCAAACAACATCCACCAACTGTCACCAGATGGTGTTTTTGTTCAGATTATATCTAACGGAGTACCATCTGCACCTCTAGCTATTTGCTTTAATTGGGATGGTGATGTGTTTCTAGTCACAAATGATACAGACGCGAGGAAACTTTACCAATATGAACTAAAGTGAGAAAACAATCTGGTATAGTTTTGAGTTGACGTGATTGTCTTTGCTTGAAATGGTGACCTACAATTTATTTTGTTTTATTTTTTGTCCTTAAAAATTGTATTACCTTGTTTATTTTCGAATCAGCAAATTAATGAAAAATATCCAATATTTTAAAAGACCATATCACCATCAAACAGCCATCCCCAGATTTTGTCCATGTCATAAATAAATCTGGTCAAAATATGTCATTAAATATCGCCTTTGGTCCATTAGATAACATTTTGTATCATAAATGTCTCAACAATGTATATAAATTACTGTTTAATTTTATTTGCGATAAGTTCTTTGTCATTGCTAATTATTTTGAACGGAATCACATGTTCAAATGGTTGTTATCAAAACGATAAACGGAAATACCAATTAAATTAGTAAACGAAAAGAAACAGCACGTTAGAATCGTAGCCATCACAAAACAGTGCAAAAGGAGCAGCAACAATAACAACAACTGCATCTACTACCAGTGTGAGAATAGAAAAGACTATTTATGCTGCTAATCATATGCTAAAATATGCGAAATGTGTCTCTTAACGGGCTCCGTATTTATCTATGTATTAATCTCCCTGCTCTCCTTTATCTTTGTGAAATTATTTTAATATTAATTCCGTTGGCTGGTATGTATGCCATCTTTATTTCAAGCTCAGGGGTGATGATAGACTGCCCTTTCGGCTGTAATTCGGCAACTGTCAACTTTTATCATGATAATCTAAAAAAAAACAACCGAACATCATTATACTGGCAAATAAACACTTTCTATTCCATGTGGGATGCATGATCAAATAGAGCTATATCATACTTTTGTGCAATAGTGTAGTGTATAGCACGCGCCAAAATCAATAGCCAAGCCAAGCTACCTTCTCTATTGATCAGTTGGTTGTTCCCGAGAAAGCTGTTAGCAACTTCGCACAAATGAAATTGTTACAGTATATGTGTATATGTATATGATAACGATTACATTGAGTGACGCATAAGCAATTTTACTTGTTCACTTGTATTTCACGGAACATTATCTGATTTTCAGGTCTTCACAGTAATTAGTATTAATATTATAGTATTGTGTACACGTTACTAAAATTTATGGACCATGTTAGCACGATTAAGCAAAAACTTTTTAGACGTAGACATATTACATTTAATATGCGTCTCTTACATTCGTATGTAGATAACATGATTAGCAATAAGGTATAGCAAAATTAAATTGATATCTCTCTGTATGTCTATATGTATATATGTATAGATATATGTCTATCTACGTATCTATGTATCTATCTATCTATCTATCTATCTATCTATCTATCTATCTATCTATCTGTCTGTCTATATATATATATATATATATATATATATATATATATATCTGTCTGTATGTCTGTCTGTCTGTATGTAAATCTATCTATCTATCTATCTATCTATCTATCTATCTATCTATCTATTTGTCTGTCTGTCTGTCTGTCTGTCTGTATGTCTGTATATATGTATGTCTATGTATGTTTGCCTGTCTATCTGTATCTATCTCTCTGTATGTATGTATGTCTGTATGTATATATGTCTCTCTATCTATCTATCTATATATCTATCTATCTATCTTTGTCTCTCTGTCTGTCTGTAAGTGGCTGACCTCAGTCGTGGGCCAAAGCCTAACAGGTATGCACTAGAGTGACCTGTCAAAATCATTTGATAATAGCGAGGCATATCAGTTTCACTGAAAAGGGTATTTGGGTTATTCTTCTTCTTTTATTTTCTACCATTGTTCCACCACCTTTTGAATGATTCAATGATTCCTTTCTTCTTCTTCGTCTTCTTCTTCTTCTTCTTCTTCTTCTTCTTCTTCTTCTTCTTCTTCTTCTTCTTCGACCTAGGGAATCCAGCCAGGTTGTCCCATAGCTCTAAACATTTCCTGAACTTTAACTCATCTCTGATTTAGTTTATCAAAGTCCTCTTTCTTCTTTTTGTTGTCTTGTTCCGTGCTCTCCTTTGTCCAGTTATCTTTAATCTGTATCACCTCTTCTGCCATCACGTTTCTCATCATTGCTTCTGCTTTCGTTAGCTGGTCTAGTCCCCGCTGCACATACGCCCACTCTGTCCAATACAATGTGACTTCTAGAAAGGACCTGACTTTGATGATATTATCAAGCGCCTCCTTCAAGCTCCCTACTCTTACATATTTTGTTGTAATAAGTCTTCTTAATTTTTTGACTTCCTCCTTATCGTACCTTCTAGCAGATCTCTCGCTAATTTCAAATAGGTCTCAAAGTCTAAGCTACACTTAAATTCTTTCTCAAGCCTTTCCACCACATATTCTGCATCCATTATCCAAAACCAGTAGTGTCGGAGTTGGCTGAACAAGTCGATGGCCATCTTGATGTATTCAAAGTTGAATGGCTCTAATGAAATAAATTTACATTTAAAGTGCACTCGGCTACTGGAGTAATTTGTCACTGTTTAATGCCAGCATAGCTGGCTATCTAATTACTCCTGGGGTAAGGAATGGTGCCACATCCCCCAGGCATTTATGTGTTCATAGAACACTATTGAAATTGGCTGTCAAATTGGAGTCGCTGTTGAGCAACTATCAAAATGAATGGAAGGCCGTGATGAGTGGGAATTGACCCAGCACGCACTCATTCCTTGATCCAATACGATATCGCTCCGGTAAAAAGGCGTGGATTGCATGTGTGGTTTGTGGGAGCTGTGGTGTCTGGTGTCGGAAAAAGAGGACAGGTGGCCCGGACAGGGTTGCGCCTATGTTTGTCAGTCTTGCTTCCATTCTCCAGGTATCTGACCTAAACTTTTCCCTTTTAATTTTGAAAACCTCTGTGCTGTTATGAATCTATAGTGAATACAGCGCTGTGTGACAGCTTAGTGCTTATGCGGTTATTGACCCGCTGCCCTGATGGTTCTAAGTTCGATACCACCTTATGTTTCTTAAATTGATTAGTTAAGTAATTTCTAGTTATGTTGTTGGATCCAGCATTGTGCAACTATGTCTGATGGTCTTGGTTTTTTGACCACCTTATATTCATTCTGTTGGGCCCTAGGTCCTAATCCTTAGTTTTGTGTGCTAAGTTGGAGGTCTGTATGTCTAAAGTTAGATAAAATTGAATTGCTGCCTTGTTCTACCGGGCCTAGTAGTATTTGGGCTTTAAGACTACCTTATAATGTCTAAATTGGGACCATACTATCGGAACAGAATTTTGCCATGGCCTGGTCTCAGACCATCTACTTTTTTATTTTTGGCTTCCTAACTTTCGAATTTGATACGAATTGGTGAGTATTATGTGCTGTCAAAGAGGGTGTATTGATTGAGTTGAGAGAAATGTTAGAGAAAGTTAGTGGTGTGAGAGTTGGTTCCTAGACTTATTGTATAGACTGTTGTTTCACCCAGTTGTTGTTATTTGTTTGCTAAATTCTTACCTTTGACATGTTGTTTGGTTTATCCCTTATTGTCTTCAATATTTGTTCTTTATTTGATGTTTGTGATTGGTATACCCCTAATGCTTTTTCTTTCAGCTATTTTGTTGGTTTATTATTATTCCTGGAGTGATGTGATTACTCAAAGGGCTTTGAGTAATTATTCCAGTTTCCCTAGTTTGTTTCTATGTTACTCGCATCTCTAAATTCCTGTCTGGTTGCTCACTGTAGGAGCCTTGGTTATTTGAGACCCACCGTAGTGCAGGTGGTTTCCTGGATAGGTTGAGATATTCCTGTTCGTTCCTGGTGGTGCTTTCATCCCGTAAAAAGGTTTTCTGTTGGTTGCTTACTCCGGAAATACTCTTGTACTAGTTATTGTGTCATATTTTTGGACTCCCTGTTTTGTTTATAGGATTACTCGCATCTTTAAATTTCGGTGCGGTTGCTTAGTGTACGAGCCTTGGTTATCTCAGATCCACTGTAGTGCATGTTGATTCCTGGATAGGTTGAGATATACCTGCTCGTTCCTGATGGTGCTTTCATCCTTTAAAGAGGCTTTAATTTTTTATGAATACTTTGGGTTTGATCTAGTACTAGGATTTTTCCTTATTTGTTGTGTTTCCCTGGCTTAGGTGATGGTAGATTATTTTCATGTGCAATTCCGTTATCTCATCTTTTTTGGATTTTGCAGAAATGTAAGAAAAGTAATCTTTGCAGCTAACCACACAGTAGTCCTCGTGCGAAAGGGTGATAACAATCATGCAATCTGGCATTAAGTAGGCCCTGCTGCAGTTCCAGTCGCTGATGGTAAAATAAAAAAAATTAAAAACTCTCTGCGGATTCCAATAATCGTTCCATCGATCTCCGCAGACGAAAAATTACTATCGTTTAAGGTGGTAAATCATTGCTACCCTGGTTATTAACAACCATAGATAGAATCCAGAGTACTATTAACAATATATTTTCATAGCACATGGCATCACAGCAAGATGTTTCTGAGCCACGACATATATTTGTATCATTACAGGATATTACTTGAATACATTCAGAAATGCGTATATCATATATTTGAACAATTCGGATTTAACGAAGTCTCGTTGAGACTAAACGGTCAACAAGAACCATCCGAAGATATTTTACTTAAATCAAATAGGACGCGCGTATCATCGTTTATTGACATTTATGGGACGAGATCTGAATTTAGATACTGGTCTGCAAATCTCACAATTAGACTTTAGAAGATTATATCCGATTTATTACTTTTCACTGGAACATATTGATTTAACCGGACAGACTATTGTTGATATACACTTTTGAGCTCGTGTAACTCTTCCGGTTACTCCAGTCCCAATTATTCCTAATTACAGAGCAATGGCCGTCATACACTGCGACAATTCGATGTTACTCAAGGGTGCTGGTGGTCGAATAAGAATCGTTGACGCACCAGTAGAAAATTTAAAACACAATTCGATTACTCGTATGATTATAAATGTCATATAGTCACGTTTTTGTTACTCTGGCTCCTGGTCAGATTTAAAGTTGCAATCGGATTCAGCTAAAACAGATGGAACAACGATATCGTTAAAACACAATCAGATCACTGGTGGACAGAATAAACTATCACTGACACCGCTTAAAATTAAGCATCCAATGATGCAAAACATATAATAAAGTTGTTCAGTTTACTCGCTCTGCGGCCGCGATCAAAGATACAATTAAATCAGGCGGTATATTTACACTTCTCGCTGCGTTGCCAGCAATGATTTCAGCGGTGGGCCCTACCGTCACGAAAGCCATTGCTTTAGGAGCAGTTGAAACAGCGACTGGAATGGCACTAAAGAAAGCAACGGGAAAAAGATATAAAAAAGAGGCAATCCGTAAAAGGATTGTGTCTACGGTTACCATGGTACAGCGGAAGTGACCTTTGGTTGCCAGGGACGGTTTACTAAAAGCAGTATCAAATTGTGATGTACTTGATGCTGCTAACAAATTAAGAATAAAACACTTTAGAGGTGTTTTTATGTGAAATCAATTACCACAACAACGAGACAATATCGAAGCGGGTATTATTAATCTCGAGAACAGCACCGGACCTGGAACTCACTTGTTTTCATACGCGATTGATCAACGTGGAATCGTTTATTTGCATTCTTACGGGTTAGCACCTGAATGAATGTTAAATTAAAGTGAACCGGCCACGAAGGGTCATTATTCACTGTTTTATCTTTCAAAAGAAAGTTATTTAATTTTTCCCGTGGGGTAAGGAATGGTGCCACATCCTCACGGGCGTTTATGCACACATAGTGTAGTATTTAATTTGGTCGTCATGTCCCGCCCCTATTGAGGGACTATCGACATGAATGTAGGACCTGGGTGAGTGGGAATGGATCAAACACGCACTCAACCCTATCAATCAATCGGAAGAAGTGTACTAAAGGTGCAATAGCACCAAATAATGACTGGTGAAAAATGGTATTCACGTCTCGTCTTGTTGAGGATTTCTGGTCGCGAGAAAGGAGGAAAAGGTCCGATAAGCCTGCCCATCTATGTCGACAGCCTTGAGACGCTCTAGCCATACTTATTTGAAATCAGGTCCAGTTTCACTAATAGACGGAAAATATGCCAATAATGTGTAAGCCACCTGTGTAATTAAATCAAATTTTGTGTAGTTGAAGATTTTTTTCTAACTCCTAACATTCCAATTTTTCTAGTACCAGTGTACGTATTGAAAGTCCCTAACAATTTTAATTCTAGAATGTCAATGCGACATATGTAGGTTGGTCGCTGTTAGTTTATATGGATGGTGAATTTTCATTGGCGGTGTTCGAAATTGATCAAGTTAGGTTTCTCAAAAGAGCTTCTCAAACAGAGCTTTCGTACCAAATGAGAGCTCTGTAATGGCTAAATGGCATTATCCCTTAGAAGGGCTTTTTGATGGAGGGTTACGTAATGGTAACCAGTCTTCCCTCATTCTGGTTTGTTTGCTCCAGTGTCCTCTTGTAGTCTTTTGTTCCTTGGGCCTCCCTTCATCTTGATTGTCAGCACCGGTGTCCCCCTCTCTTCTGGGTATCTAGATCTATAATTGTCTATCAATTTAGAAATACTCTGTGCTGGTGTTTCAAAAGTGTATACAGTCCCATGTGACATCCAATTAATATGGATGTACTAGTCCAACATTCCTGATGGTTCTAGGTTCGATACTACCATGTTTTTCTGATTTAGTTTTTAAGAGAATACTGACTAATTGGTATTTGGATGCAACATTGTGCCGCTGGGTCTGATGGTCTTGGTGTTTTATGTATATGGAGAAAAGTTAGAAATTGATAGAGAGTAGTGTTAATTCCTAGATGATGGTATCCATAGTCGACCCTTTTGTTGTTGTACCTGATGTTTTTTTCTTAAATGCTTCAATGTTTATTTCTATATCTTTTGTTATCCCTGATGCTTCATCTAATTCTATTTGGTTGTTGTAAGTGTGTACCCCGTCAAACGATTGGTGAATGAACCTATGTGACCTTATTGTGGGGCTACAATTTACTTCTTAAGGTTGTTATAAATTTCAGAATTAGTATGTTATTTAGGTGTTTTGGTAGCCCGTCAAATGATTGGTCAATGAACCCATGTGATCCCATTGTAGGTCTACCATTTACTTCTTTATCGCCTGCTAGTGAATTTATGTACTAAATACACCAATTTAAAATGCCTCACTGCTACTCAACGCTACCAACACAGACAATAACCGACCCACCAATATTCGGCCAAGATGTAATTAATGTACTTGAAGCTATACCAAAATCAAACAAACCACCCCATAAAACCGTGCACGAATACACGAGAGATCTTAAAAATATAATGATTGATATTTATCGGAGATCTCTCTCTACAAACAAACCCACTGGTGAAATGCCTGCAACCAAAGATGTATTTTTTTTTATCGAGGATGAAATATCTGAATTGTTAAATCTTGCAAGTGTGGATCAAAATGAAATAGTCGTATTTCAAGATAGACGGGGAAAATTAAGAACGGGTAATCTTTCATTGAATGATCTCATCGTTAGACTCAATGGAGTAACCGAAAACTCCATCGCGTTTGTTAGATTCCAGTGGTACAATTAAACCAGGTGTTATTTTTTCAAATATACTCGAGTAAAGAATCTGGTGACACAATGTTAGTCCCCCTCGACATGAGCTCGAATAAAATAACATCACTTGTTGATGAAACATTAGACAGTGACGCAGTAACAAAATCTACGTAGATAGAATAAAAAATAGACTATCAGCGCTGCGAACTGAGTATGATGCTAATGTTTCCGTGCCTTTTGCAAATCTGCGTAGAAAGTTTAGAAAAATTGATGAAAAGCGTTGTTTTTCTTTTGAAAAAGCCCCAAATATCTCCACGAAACTCTCTAAAATCAAGACGAACATCGACACGATTAAACAAACAAAGGATTAAAAACTTGATAAAATTAATATACCGCATAAAGAAAATATTAATACCATGTACTCGATACATTGGGGGTCTTTCACCTGGACACCTATAAATAACTTCGTTGGAGTGTCTACAGATATCCGTGGTAACTATAGATTAGTTCTGATTACGCCGTTTCAGCTTAATATATCAAGTACATCTACTTGTGTTAACAGTGTAAGTGCAATAATATACACAAATCCACTGAAACATTTACAATAATACCCATCTTTGATGGTTTAAGAAAAGCGTCAATCGCACGTTATGTGGAATTTGTGATTGATTTAAGTAAAGTAGTAAAATAAATGTCCAACAATATTAATACGAACAATATATATTGACGTGTATGAAGTAAAAATAATAAAAAAATATCAAATGAATATTACCCGCGTTGATATAATCGTGTATTCGGTTTCAGCTGTTATTGCTGGAACGGGTATATTACTATCAGCGGTAACAATGATTGCACTTGTAGTTGTCACAATTTGTGTTTCAGCGGCAACAACAATTACAAAGATAACCATGATCTCAATAATCTCAACTAACCCTGACTTCAGCGCGAACTTTCCAATTGCAATTCCGGTAAAGGAAATCGCGCTTGCAAAATTACGAGTGTATTACAGCTGGTCCAAGATCAAATCAAAATCATTTGGTGGACAGCAGCCAAATAATTATCTAGTGTTTGCAAATAAAAATGATAAAAATGGAAACCCCAAACGGAATACTGTTTCTATACCCTCCGGTATTTATCAAAACGAACAATTCAATAATGAACCTGTAAAGAATAAAAAAAAATTGCTATAATAATCCACGAACCAACATTATCAGCCGCCATCGAGATAAAATCACCTGGCTATGTTGTAGATATTTCTCAGTCATCGATCAGAGCAGTGCTAGAATGGTCTGAGATTCCACAACCTAAATATGTACCTGAACCAGCCTTGAATGATTTTACCACAGATGTGAAATTTTTTATACCACAACCAGAGTACATGAAATCGATTTGGTAAAAGGAATTATTCATTATTCTTGATGGCGAAAAATACCCACGCGTATTGATAAATTAATTATGGATGATACTACAGGGTCGAATCCTAAAATGATTGTAAACGATGAGATTATTAATAGCTTCAAAAACAGAATAACTCCCGAACTCACTCTCGCATTTGGAAGATTACAAAATTGTCTCATTAGTATTACACAGCAATATTCTGATGACTTGAAACAACGGATTATCGAAACAATTCAGCATTTAAATCCAATAATCGACGATATCGAGTACATTAATCTACGAATTCGTGATCGAGCAATAAATAATACAGATACTGTTACATATAATAATAAGGAAATATTCTATTCAGATAAGAAATTTCATGATCATTTCAAAATAACTGAACGACAGTTACTGACATTTGTAATACCTGAACTTGTAGCCGAACAACTAAAGAAAACACCCAGCGATCTTATAAACGAGAACTTTACTAAATACTCGCTGCATGGAAACACAATAACACTTGGGGATATCCTTTAGCATAACAATGACCCAGATGGAGTTAGAAGACATATATTAAACGGAATCTTAATTAAGGACGGAACAACATATATTCTATATATAGGCTATTCTCTACATACAACGTATTTTTGCACACTTCCTCCATATCAATCCCGGGGGGTGGGGGTGCAAAATGGGGGTTAGAGTGTATATTTGTTCTGTTGAACTTCGAGCTTTGGGGAAGACCCCCACTTATACAAAACATCGCTATTACGCAAGCGTTGACAATATAGCAGATACGCGATTCGAACTCCAGGATGAGTATCAGCCACTTTACTCATTACGCTATGTCCAAATCTGACTAATACATATTTTGGAAATTATTATATAGCGAACCTGGGATAAATATATATACCTAAAAATAATTAGGAAATGATGTGACACAGATGAACCCTGTGTCCTGGCAAATTCATTCTAACAAAGACATTGTTATAAAATAAAATATGTTTTATCTTAAATAAAACGAGAATACACCTACAAATGATTGAATTTGTCAGGATTCAGGGAGTTATAATTGTGTATATATATATATATATATATATATATATATATATATATATATATATATATATATATATATATATATATATATATATATATATATATATATATTCACAGAAACAATACAGATGAACTATGAATCCTGACAAATTCATTCAAACGAGGATATTGTTTCTTAAATACAGACGCAGGAAACATACAGATGAACCATGAATGTTAACAAATTCAATTAATCAAAGATAACTTTTTAAAATAAGTAAATAATTAACCCTCCCGCTGATTAATATAATCGTAAATACATATATACTGAATAATCACAGGAAACTTACAAATAAACCATAAATCCTGACAAAATTCCATCAAAGTAGATATTATTTGATAAATGCAATTGCAGAACAATACAATTGAACCATACATTCTGACAAATACAAATATAATATTTCCTAAATTACATAAATAATTTACCCTTCTAGTTGAAATTAAGGGAGGGAACTCCAACAACCATATTAAAAGACTCTCGATAGCGCTGAATATCTTCCATACTATATTACTGACGATTGCATGAATACCTCCCTATTTCTTTTAATTACTTAGATATATGCAACATAGTATTAGTCATGCATTTATACCATGCAATTTCTTGAGTATATACCGCAAACTTTAATTTTAATTGCTTGGATATACAATAATTATTTTTGTGATTTACATAGATGTATATATATAAATATATGTGGACACCTACCTCGGTATTTGTTGTAACTTACAGGGATATATATATATATTTCGCTAGTTGTTGTTGATCTGCGTGGATCTAAACCTCACTGGTTGTTATTTCCGTGAGAAAAAAAATGTTGGAACAAGATCTAGGAGAGGCCAAGGATGTTTTTACCCTTCTTGCCAGTGATCGCTCTCATTAAGGCCGAAAATCAATGTTAGTTGACGATTTCATGAATATTTACCTTACTATTTATATGAATTACTTGCATATATACCACACTGTTTGTTAGGTATTTGTACCATGCTTTTGGTTGTGAATTTCTTGAGTATATGCGGCATAATTTGATTTTGATTGTATCGATATATACAATACTAATTTTTGTGATTTACATAGATATATACGACACTCTTTATAGCTATTGTCCATTATATGGATACATACTTCAATATTTGTTTTGAATTACACGGATATATAAATCACTATATACTGTGAATTATTTCGATATACCGGTACTCTACTATTGGTTGTGCATTACATTATATTTTTGGTAATTACATGAATACATATACCCTACTATATGGTGTGAATTTCGTATATTTTATATCATGTTATGTTAATTTCAGGGATTGATACCACAAGTATTGCTGTAAATGTCATATATATCAATCAATCTCTCTCTATCTCTCTCTCTCTCTCTCTCTCTCTCTCTGTATATATATATATATATATATATATATATATATATATATATATATATATATATATATATATATATATATATATATATATATATATCACTATTTTGGTTGTAATATTTTGATATATACTGCACAATTTCCCGTGTATTACACTATTTTCTTCCGCACAATTTCTTTTTTTTTACGGATATACACCACATTGTAATTATTATTTATATTTATAACTGCCATATTATTTCCTTTGAATTATACGATATATACCAAGCTACAGTTTGTAAGTGAAATTTATATATATATATATATATATATATATATATATATATATATATATATATATATATATATATATATATATATATATATATATATATCATAATAATTGTTGTGAATTACAATGATAATATTTGCTAGCTATGTTCATTATTTGGATATTTTTACTATTATTTCGGGAATTACTGGCATATATACCACTTTTTTGTTATGAAGTGTATGGATATATACCTCATTATTCCAGTGAATTACATGGATATATATCACACTATTGCTCTGAATTACATGGATATATATCACGGTAGTGTTATAAAGTAGATGCATATATACATCACTATTGCTGTGAATTACAGGGATATATTCCACAACATTGCTGTGAATTACAGAGATATATACAACAGTATGGATGTGAATTACAGGGCTATATACAACGATATTGTTGTGAATAACATGGATATATATAGCTTTATTGATGTGGAGTGCATGGATATATACGACACTACTGCTGTGAATTACAGGGATATATACCACACTATTGATTAGAAGTACATGGATATATATATATATATATATATATATATATATATATATATATATATATATATATATATATATATATATATATATATATATATATATATATATATATATATATCTTACTGTTTTATTGTAAGCTATATGGAAATTTACCCGACTATTGTATTATCAATTACATGAGTTTCAATCGCACAGTATTGTATTTATTGCATGGATATTATGATAATTAATTTACATGATTAATTTCCACATTAATTAAACGAATTGCGGGCCCCGAGTGGTCTAAAACGCTAACCGTTCCGGATCACTGCCGTCTCACGTCTATCTGCCTGTGTTCAAGTCTCAGGCTCGGCTTAAGGGGTACGTGAGAAAACCCGCCAGTAAAGTGGGACGGTGGTTCTACCTGGGGCTTTCCAGGATTCTTCCTAAACCAGTTATCCTGGCATATATGTATATCCTATCTAATGCTGAAGAAACGCGTTCAATCCTGCGAAAACAACACTATAATGAATTATATAGATATATACTACTCTTCTGGCTGTGGGTTCATTTAATATATATCTCATACATTTTGTGAATTATACTGAGTCACAATGTTGGGAGTAACACGGATTAATGACAACTAGTCATTAAACTAAACCCTTAATGCAGAGCACCAAACAAGGGAGCTGTTGAGACCATTTGCATAAGTCTTTGGTAGCACTCGGTCGGGGTTCGAACCGGCTATGTCCCACAATCGAGGCGGACGCTCGAACCACTTTCACCACCATATCCGTTCCATCAGAGGTTAAACAAGCATGATCACACATAAAGCTTATGGTGTTGGTGGTGCTGCTGCTGCTGCAGAAGAATTGATTACAGAATCAGAATACAGACGGGTGTCAACTTTAAAAGAGCCTCTCTTGCAAGTGAATCGGAGGATGAGGAGAATGATGTGGATACAAAAAGACTAATCAAAGTCTTACAAAAATGGTACTAGCAACTGTCTCGCTATGCGCTCAGCATTAAGAGGTTAGTGTTAGAACTGGTTGGCCTGGTGTAAAGTTATTGTGACTGTGTTGGGCATCATGGTACAAGTATGCGGCATGATGCCCCAATGCTAGATATCACTATAACTTGTTACATTGCAAAGTCGCGACCTGACTGAAAAATTGTTAAAGCAACGTTAAAAGGCTAAATCGGAGCCCAGAGTGGTCGAAAGCGCTGTCCGTTACGGATCACAGCCATCTCACCTCTGTATGCGTGGGTTCGAGTCTCTTATTCAGCCAATGTGGGTATGTGAGAAAGCTTGCCTGTAGGATACCGTGGGTCGGTGGTTCTTTTCGGGGTTTTCAGGGTTCTTCCTTCACCATGAATACTAGCCGCCATGTGAATCTTATCTTGTGCTGAAAAATGGCGTTAACAATAAAAGCAAACAAAATTCTAAATCACACACCTACTTAATAATTACTCCACTCAGACACAGGAATAGTTGAATAGAATACTTTGTCAAGACGTCGCAACTAGATTCATGCAGCTCAGATCACTTTTTATTTTAAACATTACATAGAAATTACAGCAGGGCATAATTTTCTTGTCTAGCTAGAGTATTATACGCATGTAATTTGTCTCCACCTAATATTATAGATCTCAACATTTTTAATATAGATAATTACTTCATAAAAGCGAAGAGTGAAAAAGTGTCAAAGTTACATTACAAATCTCACAAACTTAAACACACACACACACACACACACACACACACACACACACACATATTAAAATTATGAGCGCCACATAACACTATCTTCACGTAGATAAAATCTATAGATAAAATCTATACGACAAACCTAGTTATAAAACTATAAAACTATTTATGCGGAGGGACGTTTCTATGCCAGCATAACACTCATAATCACATCCTACCGATAACAATCTCTATATAAAAACATTATAAAAGGAGTTGTTCGACAATACCCTTTTAAAAAATCCATTCATTCACTTGATAAGTTGATATCCGATATTACAAGTAGGTGGATACGAGTAATAATAATAACGCAATGATAATTACTATAAATATTATCTTGCGACTAAATACAAACAAACAACACATATTGCTGATTATGCGAGAATGTATCAAGTAATACATATACATATATATGGTAGGAAACCAAGCCTATAACAGAAGAGTGTGCTAATGTAACAGTCACGTGATTACAAGTAGAGTAGACTAGCCTTGACCTGGCAGGAATGTATTTGTAAACGACGCATGATTGTAATCATTCACGAAGGTGCGTTTTATTACTTTACATAACGGACAACATTGGTTTTAACTCTTGAAGGGAAGAATAATATTTACTATGGCAAGTTCCAGAGAAGACATTGAATCTGGGGAGAGACAAAATTGTCCCATTTGTTTGTGTGATTTCAAAATTCCGAGACAGCTACCGTGCATGCACTCATTCTGCGAAAAATGTTTACAGGACTACATATCATCTCGAGAAGAAACAGTAGAAAAATTAAAAAAAATCGAGTGTCCCATCTGTAGACTAACCGTCAGTCCTGAAGGAAGAGGTAAATATTCTACAATTTTGGCTTCTATGTTTCCTATTAACGTGATTTTTCAGTCCATTCTAAGTCATCATGCAAAAGTGAAAGTAGACCGATCATGCGACAGTTGTCAATCTGCTGGCAAATTGAGGTCAGCTCAAGATTTCTGTGTAGAGTGTGAGGAGAGTATGTGTGAAATATGCTCAGAAGTTCACCGGAATCTGAAGATGACTAGAAATCATGTAGTATTTTCCATGGAGGAATTTTCAAGCAATCCACAGAATTTAATGAAGATTGCAAAAGGCTTTAGCTGTGCTGAACATGATGGGGAGGCGATTGACTTTTATTGCAAGGATCACAGGACTGCTTGTTGTAGCAAGTGTTGCATTGTTAGCTACAGAAACTGTGCCAGTGTTTCTGACTTGAACAAAGAACTGCCAAGTCTACTACAGGAAATGAACCCAGACAGTGTAATAGAACAGATGAAGAAAGTAGAAACTCATCTTAAATCGTTTACCGAAGTCAACGAGTCTAGCATCAGTCTCCTTGAGTCCCAGGTGAAATACTTGACGAATCAAATTAGAGACATAAGAAAGAAAATAAATGGTGTCCTTGATGAATTAGAAAGAAAGGTTAAGATGGAAGGACATAGAATTTGCAAGGAAGAGACGATAAAAAAACAGGAAGAAAACCACCATTGTCTAAGTCTGATCAATTCAATTAGAAATTCACACTCGCTTCTAGAAACAGTAAGAAAATATAGAACAGAAACACAGGTGTTTCTTATGACAGAAAAAATGAAGTCACAACTAACTTCATACCTGGATCAGATCCAAGAAAGGTACACGAAGACTGAGACCACTACAGTCTTATTGGAAATGAATCCACAAGTCCAGCTATTACTGTCAATATGCCCCGAAGGTTTGGCGACGATAAGTAGCAAAACAGAACTCCAAAGCCTGTCTAATGCAGTTATCAAGAAGCCATCCAGAAACTGTCTGATTCAGATGGAGAGAATTATTGAGATCACAGTTCAGGATCGTTGGCAACCAAATTATTATGGAATCACGTATTTGTACTTAGGTCAATTGATGCTAGCAGATTATACGAATGAAGGACTACATCTGCTTGACTCCTCGTACAATCCAATTACAAGTTACAAACCAAAATACTGCATATTCGACGTCTGTGTTGTAAATGATAATGATGAGATGGCCGTGACAATGCCGTTTCAGAAAAGAGTCCAATTCCTGTCTGTCACGAATGGGAAGATCAGACCAACCAGGACAATAACCACGAGATATACATGTCATGGTATTGCTGCTGCTGGAAATGGGAATATCGTTATATCTGGTTACTGTACTGATGATCGTAAACCCTACTGGAGTCTTGTCAACAGTGAAGGGAAGGAGTCATGTCATCTGATTGAATGTCACTTTGACGGCTCATGGACCTATGTCGCTGTGGACTCATTCTTCAGACATGTGTACATTACTGTGAATATGGCCCATTCTCTGTATTGTTTTGACATGAGTGGCAGCCAGAATTTTGTCTACCATCCTGACAGTCTTAAGAATCCTCGTGGTGTTGCTACAGATAAATATGATAATGTGTATGTCGCAGGATGTGAATCAAACAACATCCACCAGTTGACACCAGATGGTGTTGTTATTCAGATTATATCTAACGGAGTACCATCTAAGCCTCTGGCTATTTGCTTTAATAGGGACGGTGAAATGTTTTTAGTCACAAATAATTCAGACGAAAGAAAACTTTACCAATATAAACTAAAGTAAGATGTTACTCTGGTATAGTTTTCAGATGACGTGATTGGGCTAGAGTGAAATGGTGTCCTATAATTTATTTTGTTACATTGTTTTTGTTCCTAAACATATTATTACCTTGTATATTTTCAAATAAGTAAATCAATGTAAAATATCCACTATTCTAAAAAACCGTGACACCATCCAACAGCCAGCACCATATGTCGTTGTTGTTCATGTCATATCTAAATATGTCGACAACATGGACTCATATATTGTCAAATATGACTTTTATGAGATATGTCTCAACAATATATAGAAATAAGATTTCATTTGCAATAATAACTTTGTTATTGCTAATTACGTTAAAGGAATCACTTGTTCAAATGGATTTTGTCAAAACGATAAACGGAAAAAATTAAATTGTTAAACGAAAAGTAAAACGCACGTTAGAATCGTATCCATCAGAAAACAGTACATCAGCAGCAACAATAAAAGCAACTGCATCTACTACGACTGTGAGAATAGAAAAGACTATTTCTGCTGCTAATCATAGCTCTGCTTTTATCAAAACGAATGGTACTGATAATGTTTGGTACTGTACCTTTGAAAACATGTTAAGTGCATATATTGTTATATTACAGAGATAAATGGTTTAGGAATAAAATCGATTGCTTTACAATGTAAATACATAGGGAATGAATGTATCTTACATGCAGAGACATTACGGTTGTCTATACAGATCATAGATGGAACTGATTTTATTCTTTAGACCATGTTACGTTGTACAATTAGCCAAATGTACAATGTGCTGTTTGAATAAGAGAAGGAATCAGAGACACGTCCTAGAATGAAAATGATACACGGCCTGCTTTAGCAAATATAAGTATATTCAAAGGATATATGAACCGCTTTAGACTATGCAACTGATGTTGCTGCTATTAATAATACTACTACCACTACTACTAGTACTAAACAAAGTAGAGTTACGTATAAATATACCGTATTTATATACGTGTGCATGTTCTTAATTCGAATGATACAAAACACTAACAAATACCAAACAAATGATGCCAAACGCATTGAATGTACCCACGTAATCATGTCGGTCTGTATGGTCGTTCCTGTATGTGTGCGCCAAGTATGTACGTAGGAATATTTGCATATGATATTCCCAAATTCATGTTATGCTCCGTAAATGCCATGCATATTATTTGTGAGAGTACATGTTGTACACATGCAACTTCTGAAGAGCAAATATAATGATCAAAAATCCCTTTCCTCACTGCAAGTTAGAGCGTAAGTTTCTTTGTATCGTGCATTATATTATGACAAAACCTTGAATAATAAATAACCCAGTATAATTTAGTTGTACATATTCGTCAAAACTGCAGAGAAACGGTCGCTTTTTACCGCCCACCTCGTGACCTACATTACCTTTCAAATATTATCTATGTACATGGCAATGCGACTGCTCGACGTTCCATCCTAAACTGATATATGTTAATTTTTATGTCTAATGACCTTTTGGTTATAGAACTGATTGTAGTACATATACTCCACTGTCTTAATGGATAGCAATCAATTTGTTTATCCGTGAATTGATCTCCCTGTGGTTATTTATCTGTGTCAAATTAGTTTAACATTACGTGCGTTTGTTGGTATGTATGTCAACTTTTATTTCAAGCTCAGTGGTAATGACAGATTGCCCTCGTTTAATTATCAAGCAATCTCATCAGTATGTTCTTCCCGAGAAAGGTATTAGCAGCTTTGCACAAATGAAATTGTTATAGTATATCTGTATGTGTATACGATTAGATTGAGAGACGCATATGCAATTTTACTTGTTCACTTGTATTTGAAGGCACACTATCTGATTTTCAGGTCTTCACATTAATTTTTATTAATATTATAGTAATTTGTACACATTAATAAACTTTATATTAAATTTAAGATACGTCTTTTACATTCATATGTAGATAACATGATTACCAATAAGGTATATCAAAATTTAAATTGCTTTTAAAGACTTGCAAACCTTTTGAATAGGCTCTTTTAGGGCTGTGGTACGGCTGTGGGGGATAAATGTGTTACCAACACAAATCTATCTATCTATCTATCTATCTATCTATCTATCTATCTATCTATCTATCTATCTATCTATCTATCTATCTATCTATCTTGCATGTGTATATGTATGTATAGATGTATATTTATCATACTAAAGCAATGAAAAATTAAACTCCGATATAAACATTTTCGTACAAACTGTGGTAATGGTCATTTGAGAGCTATTGGCATTTACCACAACATACGTTGGTCTAACGCAAATAGAATAAAAGAGAACAATCTTGATTAATGGTTTAAGTACTGAATTGTCTTGTCCATCTATTACCGTCAAATCATCTCGATCGCAGTCTTGTACATTTTTTTGAAATTAGCTGTACTGCTTGGATATTAGAAATACTTATGACGTGGTCTTTCTTAGTCGTCCGTCTGTCCGTTATCATAGGATTGGTATTTTTTCTACTCATCAACTTCAAGGAAGATTGCCATGCAATTTTACAGCAGCAAACATTCCATGATTTTATGATAACAATATCGCCAGCATAGTGGCCTACTTGAAAATTATTTTTTACGCTAATTGTCCTGTATGGATGGTTATACCAATATGGGTTTTCCGCAGCAAGACATTTTTTATGATCAATAGTGGTCAGCTGGAAAACCTTTTTATCACCATTCCTCCAAAATGTAAGGTCAGCTTAACATGGTGCTTTGACACGAAGATTACTTATGGTGGCTAGCCGCGCCTAAATGAAAATTGTTCCGATTTGATGTCTATTACGACTGCCACAATGGCCATCAGGAAAATATGTTAGTCTCTATTTCTCATGAATAAAAATGTTCATATCAGCATTGGAATTTTACATAAAGACTTCCAAATTTTTTGGGTTGATCCAAAATGAAAAGGGTGCGTGAAGGACGCCCATCGTAAAATTCTTTAATAGTTACTCCTTTTAAATGGAATGTCATTTTACAAGGTATTCTCATCAGAAGTGTTAAGATCGTGTCTTGCTGATCCCCAATAAAAATGACTAAATATCAGTATCGCCGCCACGTGGACTATCTTGTAAGTATTGTTATATATTCTGCCTCCAAATGGAGAGTATACCAACATGGAATTTTAATCAGTATAACTTTTATAATACCTAGCTGGTGTTGCAGGTAAATTTTGTCCGGCGTGCATTCAATATGGATGCCAGGACTCTCTTAAAAACTTGATGTCACTACTCCCCTTTAATGCCTGTCAGTAGTATAGTGGGATGATTTAACTTCCATCGAAAAAAACATTACAGATTAGCGTACCTTAAAATACATTACAGATTAGCGTACCTTAAAATACATTACAGATTAGCCTACCTTAAAATACATTACTGATTAACGTACCTTATAATACATTACAGATTAGCGTACCTTAAAATACATTACAGATCAGTGTACCTTAAAATACATTACAGATTAGCGTACCTTATAATACATTACAGATTAGCGTACCTTAAAAAGCATTACATATTAGCTTACCTTAACATACATTACAGATTAGTGTACCTTAAAATACATTACAGATTAGCTTACCTTAACATAAATTACAGATTAGCGTACCTTAAAATACATTACAGATTAGCGTACCTTAAAATACATTACAGATTAGTGTACCTTAAAAAGCATTACAGATTAGCTTACCTTAACATACATTACAGATTAGCGTACCTTAAAATACATTACAGATTAGCGTACCTTAAAATACATTACAGATTAGCGTACCTTAAAATACATTACAGATTAGCGTACCTTAACATACATTACAGATTAGCGTACCTTAAAAACATTACAGATTAGCGTACCTTAAAATACATTACAGATTAGCGTACCTTAAAATACATTACAGATTAGCATACCTTAAAATACATTACAGATTAGCGTACCTTAACATACATTACAGATTAGTGTACCTTAAAATACATTACAGATTAACGTACCTTAAAATACATTACAGATTAGCGTTCCTTAAAATACATTACAGATTAGAATACCTTAAAATATATTACAGATTAGCGTATCTTAAAATACACAATTAAATTATTAAATTCTCAGTCAGTACGAAACCTAGGTGTTATTCTAGACAGTACTCAAACATTGCAACAGCATGTCATGAACATTAGCAAGGCTGCACATCTTGAATTGAGACGCATCAGTTCCATTCGTAAATATCTTTCAGTTGATGCCACTAAAACACTTGTGTGTTCATTAGCAATTTCAAGAGTGGACTATTGCTACTCAATTCTGTCTGGTTCGTCACAATATTTACTCCAGAAACTTCAAAAAGTTCAAAACACAGCTGCTCGGATCATCTTTAGAGTACCTCGATCAGAGCACACCTGACCACTGCTCTGTACCCTACACTGGCTGTCGATTCGATACAGAATCAAACACAAAATTTGTTCTCTGTGCTCTGCTTCAATGACAGACTCCAGTCCAACATACCTATCCATCCTCACCCATGTATATACACCAGCTAGATACTTACGCTCTTCTTCTGATAATCGTATACTCATTGTTCCCACGGTGAAAACAAAGTCATGTGGGACAACGTTCATTTGCACACCAGGGCCCGGCGATGTGGAACGAATTGCCCATTGATATTAGACACAAAGATACAGTGGTCCCTTTTAAGTTAGCTCTTAAAACTCACCTGTTTCGACTGCAGGGACAAACTTAGAGACCTAATTGTGTTTTGTATCTTATGTTTTCAGCATGTTTTTATGTTTACCAATTTTATTGTTTTGTCATTTGTGTTTGTTTGTGTTTCTGTAGTGTAGTCATATCATTATTGATGGTGTAAAGAACTTAGAGCTTCGACAGATTAGGCGATATACAAAGTCCTCATTATTATCATTATTATCATTTGCTATTTATCTTTGGTTTGACACAATATAATGCACATAATGCTATTCTTTTCTAAGATTTATGTTAGAAATATAAAGCTACATTTTTAACAAAATGTTTTGTAGAGGAGGATTGTTATCGTCAAGGATTAGGTTTATTTCTGATCTTGTCTTGTAAGTATTGTGCCGGTAATGTAAGCCGTGTATCTCACCGTGTATAACGTGATAACGTTTTTATGTCTGTGTCATATATAGTACACGGTATTGGATATATTTTCAGCTGTGTATATCTCTATAAAGCTGTGTAGAGCTGTGTAGTGCTGTTCAGTGTATCAGGAGAGTCCAAAGGCTAGGATGTCTAGAGTGACCAGAGTGACTAGAGCTTTCAAAGTTAACGGAGTTATAGAGGTCGACATCGTGCAAACTGTAAAGCCAACCACAGGAATAAACTGACAAGGACGAAATCGTTCACAAGTTTTTGACACAGTTCGCAAAGTTGGCACTGATTCATCAGCAGCCCAACGACCAGTGATCTATCAATGTTTCAGCATTCTTACAGGGAGTCGCGAAACATGTTTACCATTATATGACGTTGAACGAGGTATACGATTACGACGCTCTGCAGAAAGCGCTACTACGGTTGTATGAGCTGTCGGCGGAGACATTTCAAGAACTCTTTAGATACTCGTCAAACATCGCAACCGAAAGGCGCGCAATTTCATAGTCGAAAATTCGTAGTGTATGATAAATGGATGCAAATGTCTGGCCCTGCTCTAACGAATGAGGGTATACTCGATACAATTTTGAAGGAGCACGTCCTAAGAACTTCTTGAAAAGACTAAATTGTGTTCTTGGCGGAGTGTTAATTCTCAGACTTAGATGACATAAGTGTGATGGCCGAACTCTATGAGAGTTCGCAAACGCGTCTAACCACTTGGGGTGATAGGGACCGACCTGAAAACGGTGAGCATAGAAGGACAACTGAGGTGGCACACCAATGACGAAATGGTCAGAATGGTGGGAGGCCATGGGCCGGAAATCCCAACCAAGGACATTTTCATTGGTTTGGAATAACTCAAGGAGTGGAGAAGGTTACCTCGGGGAGGAAAGGTGAGCCTATGTGTTACGGCTGAAATAGATCAGGCCATGTCGTTAAAGTTTGTAGGAAGTATCGTCCGACAACGATTAATTCGGTAATTCCAAATACTGTTAAGAGGCAAGAAACAGTGGAGTTGACTAATACAGCGGTAGCTACGGTTAACGGTGAGAACGCGGTAAAGGCCTGTTCAATAAGGGTTGTTACCTCCCTTGCGCAAGTTATCCTTCTTTGTTAAATCTACTTCTGGTGAGCAAAACAATCAACAACACGCAACACTTGACAATAATTGACCCTGTTCATACTGAGCTTCTACTCTGACTCTTAATAATCTGCAGTAAAAGAATTTAAATTTCAGTGCACTATTGAATTCCACAAAAAGTTCATCATTATGCCATATATCTTTATATATATATATATATATATATATATATATATATATATATATATATATATATATATATATATATATATATATATATATATATATCTTATTTCCCCATGTGATGTCATAGTAGATACATATATATATATATTCATATATACATAGATATGCATATATATATATGTATATATATATATATATATATATATATATATATATATATATATATATATATGAATGTACATATATGCCTCTATAGGTATACATATATATATATATATATATATATATATATATATATATATATATATATATATATATATATATATATATATATATATATAGATATTCATATATATGTATGTACATATATTTCTCTCTCTCTCTCTTTCTTTCTCTCTCTCTCTTTGTATATATATGAATGTACATATATTCCTCTGTATGTATACATATATATATTCATATATATGTATGTACATCTCTCTCTCTGTATATATATATATATATATATATATATATATATATATATAAAGTATATATATATATATATATATATATATATATATATATATATATATATATATATATAGAGAGAGAGAGAGAGAGAGAGAGAGAGAGAGAGAGAGATATGGTCTCTGATTACCCTGGGTGTGCCATTTTTGCTCCTCAAAATTATGGGAACAGGTCAATTTTATTTTTATTTGTGAATAGCATGCAAAGGGAGGTAATAAATCAGGGGAGATAACAACCCTTATTGTAAAGGCCTATAGGTATCAAGGTACCAATTGCTTTTCCGTAGATCTCAATGCTAATGTTTTGTGAAATAAATATACTTTCTATCCTACTTCAGCACGAAAGTCACAGACTGTCACAGATAAATATCTTAGATTGTCAATTTGACAAGGACAAAACCAGGTATTCTATTGCATTTAAGAGAGATAAATCCGCTGGAACTAGACAGGGCAAAGAGTTATCTAGTCACAACATACCCAGATTTAGCCAGGTATTCCAGTTTTAAAAAAAGAAATAAAAAATACCAAATAAGATTTTAAAAGGAATTAACCTACTCTCACATGTCGCCACGAGGCTTAAATAGTTTTAAAGCCTAACATAGAACGCCACTCTTCCATAATGCACCAATCACAGCTAGAGTTATTGTTTATTTCTGAATGCAAGATTTCCTACACTTGAAGCTCCGCCCAGCTGTGATTGTACAATTGGTAACGATATGTCTTGTCAATTTATCATCAAATCTTATTAATCATTCCCATATCCCCCATCTCTCTCTCTCTCTCTCTCTCTCTCTCTCTCTCTCTCTCTCTCTCTCTCTCTCTCTCTCAGTTAATTGCTCTATCAGTATGACAGTGTTAGCCCATTGTATCTTTCCCTCATTTGCACAAGGGACAAAGTACGTGTAAATCTGGAGCAAGAGAGATTAGCAAATAGATCACAGTTGTTTCTAAACCATTGGACTATATTAAAATTTATATACAATCCTGACAAAGTAAAAGAGACAGAAATTTTGGATACAAATATTCTTATGGAAAGTAACACTGTTAATTAAAACATCGTATTCTGGAACAATTGTTTCATTTCGCTTAGTAAACATTCTCCACACTTCTCATTATAATAAGGCGGTGTCTAAATGGCTATGTCTTCAATGTTGAATATTGTAATCATGTAATCCTTTCTTCGGGTTTCAGGTTAGATCCTATATGTTTCTTCTATTAATGTAATTAATATGACAATATGAATGAAACAACACACTCCAAGCCAGAGAGCAAAGCAGATATATGTGTAACAATCTACATCCTAACAACTCTCGATATTCGAAATTCTCTGACCTCGGAATTAATAATGTTATTATTATTTTTTGTACCGGAGTGTAGAAAAATACACGTATTACCTCGGTAGTTGTTGTAACTTACGGGGATATATATTTCGCTAGTTGATGTTGATCAACGTGGATCCAAACCTCACTATATATTATATCCTGTCCCTGTCAAAAGCCATTTTCGTTTATTCTGCTTCCCATCTAGCTCTACTTTTTCCCTTTCGGTTTCCCTCTTACCCCAGCTATTTGATTTTGGCGACTAAGTCCTTAAGGGACTACTAGTAATATAACAAATATAATATTAAAGACTAGACTAACATTATCTTCCCGATGACTGCAACCACAACAATACTTTGAATGTGTTTATACTGGACCCAACGACCTAGCAAATTTAAATAAAATAAACACCCACTTGAAAATTATCTTGTTAAGAAGTTCTCACTCGAATATAAACAATGCGTGTAGCCTCTCACAAGCAGTATGATGACGATTCACTTAATACAAAGATTCAATACTTCAATGATTCTCACACGCTCTGAACATACATTCGATCCAATCACTCATTACTAACATTCACACATTGAATATAAACCAGTAAAATTATATCTATCTGATATACAGCTTCAAGAAACCTCGGTTTCACACACTAAGATATTCACATATTTTCACGTATAGACTAGTCTTGAGATTCAAACAATCTCAAGTTTTCAAATACGTTTTAAATGTTCTGCACTGTCAGTAAGATTCACAAATCTACTGGAATTCAACTAAGATTAAAAATAATCTCATGTAAATACAAATAAACCAATTGAAACAATAATTGGAACAAACGTATGCTTCTTGACCCTTGCACACTTGCACGATTCATACACCGTAAACCGCAGTTTTACCACGTCCCTACAGTTGGCACACTATATTGTATCGGCCGCTCGCATCCTTCATGAATCCACCACATGTCCAGTCAGTCTTACGTATACACGTACAAACAGCATAAAGAACCCTTGTATTAGCTACGTCTACAGTCGTGGCTCCACCACATGTACAGACATACGTACATACATATAGACATCTAGATAGCTCTACTCGTTTGCTAAACTCATCAGTCTCGCTACACCCGTTAGACTCGTTAGCTTGTCAGCCCCGTTAGCTTCGTCAGCTACAATAAAACCAAACTAATAATAATAATGAGTTCTGGAAAACACTAATATATTAAACTCTTAAAAACAACTTAAAATTCACAGTTCACAACGTTTCAAATATGGGTTGTAATAAATGTATCATTACACGATATGATAATACAAACTCAAGAAACTTCGCATATCAAATGAAATATAAATTTAACACTCCGCCCATATGGCTTATAGAAATACCTTGTGAAAATACGTGCTTTTCTCACCAGATCCAAAGTGACCAGTGTCGGTTATAAATTAATCGTGTTTAAGTTCATAGGACAGTGAGTAATATTCAGGGTAAAATACCAAATAAAGCATTGTTGTGATATTCTCAACAAATATCGTGTATAAAAAGTTGGGAACCTGAATATGTGATTAAATTGAATGAATTCCCACGCATTTGGAATTAAACGTGAAGTCATTAAATGTTCATTAATTTGTCTTTTTTTTATAAACACCACTATTCTGTAAATAGATATTGACTACAATTCAAATTCTTTCGAGAACCCAAAATGATTAGTTGTCGGTAAGGTGCGTCTCACGACATATTTTTCCAACATGTTAAATATTTAAATATTACTGTCCTTTCTTACATTATCTTTGTTGATGGTGATTTTATGTCTTGTCTTTACATTGTAATATCCATTTCAAACTGGTACCGGGGGCCCCGAGTGGCCGAGTGGTCTAAAGCGCTGTCCGTTACGGACCACTGCCATCTCACCTCTGTCTGCGTGTGTTCGAGTCTAAGATTCGGCAAATGTAGTTATGTGAGAAAGCTTGCCAGTAGCTTCTCGTGGGTCGGTGGTTCTTTCCGGGGTTTTTCCCGGTTCTTCCTCCACCAATAATACTGGCCGCCATGTATAGCCTATATTGTGCTGAAAAATGGCGTTAAACCATAAAAAACAAACAAAAAACAAACATCAAACTGGTACCAAGATCACAACTTAGTGACAGTTTACATCGTTTCGATGAAATTGGCATTCAAAGCAGAAGCAGAAGACGACTACATCGCTGAGTGTATAATTTAGCTAGACCTAATCATTTATGGCATGTGAACACTAATGATAAGTTGCTTAGATGGCATTTTGTCATTGTTGGAGGCTTCAGTCGCTTCATCGCCTTCCTCGAATGCACATACAATAACAAAGTTGAAACGCTCTTAAACTGTTTTTTTTTTACGGGGTGTGCAGGAGTTTGGACTATCAATTAAGCGTCTAGTCTGATCAAGGCAAGGAAAACACTAAAATATCTGACTACATGATTAGAGCCCGTGGACCGAATCGTAGTAGTATGATGACAGGCAAAAGTACACATAATCAGAGCAATGAGTTTGTGTAGAGACGTATATGAAGGCGTTCTTAGTTATTATTATGATCTCGTCTATTTCATGGAAGACGAGGAGATCCTGGACATAATAAATGATGTTAATAGTTTTGGTCTTCATCATGTCTTTCTTTCAAAAATTAACTAGAAGCTGAACAATTGACGAAATGCAAAGGCAAAAAATAGAGCATCTCCGACAAGGCTGTATAGACTCATGAATAATCCCACTGAAAGTCCACTGACAGATGCTGAAAATATGGTGCTGAAGGCACAATAGACTTAGATGATGCGGAAGATAATCTGTAACCAATATTGTACGACATTCAATCACAACGGAGGAACGATATCGACAAAAACTGAAGTTAAATTGCCCCAACAGCTGACCTCGTCAAACTATGGAATTATTATTTACAGAAACTCTAGTTGGATTATATATAGATCACTACACCAAAGACACCACATAATCTTCTGTGAATTGAACACAAAATAACATCCTCGATAAGTTTCAGTTGTGGAAGTTAAAAGTTAAAAGGATATAAACGAGACATTAAATGGTAATTTTAATTGCATTAATACAATATTCAAATTATATTATATTATATGCTGTATTAGGATGATAAGTCCATGAATGCGTTAGTTTAAATGTTCAAACATAGGTAGTTTGAACAAATAAATACCTTTACTTATTACGTTTTTAGATTTTCATTTATTACTTAACTTTTATGCTACCTATTAATGATATGGTGATCCCTGTGAAGTATCAAATTTTGAACAAGCAGTGAACCTTAATTGGAATGCACCGATCATTACGAATTTATCACATTTATACATGGGAAGTATTTGATAAAGGTCATTTCGACCGTTATTCACAATTTCTTACATATCAGTGTTAACACTTCAAAGGGGACAAGTGTTCCAATTCAATGAAATTGACCAGGTATATTAAAACGTGTTTGAGAATGAGACAGCTCAAGTTCCGATCCGTGTCAAATATTCCTTTTTCATAGGGAAAAGTTATTTAACATATGTAAGAGATTCTTGACTTATAAAACAAATGATTGTCTTAAAATGTTTGTTTGGAAACCTCTATTGACGGTTGACTAGGATTTACCCCTCGGAACTATCGAACTTGGGTTTACACCTCGAAAGTAATGTGAATCTATCGTGACAATATTTATTGCAATTCTTACTCCGAAATTTACTGAGTGAGAAAAGAGATTGGCTCCAAGGACGCCATGGAAAGGACTAATGCTTAAACAAGGGAGAGACCAGATGTCTGTCTTGCGAGAAAGACAGGGTTAAGTGATTGATACACAAGTTCTAAAGTTATCAGCATTAAGGTACGCAATTTTAATTTCACGTAATATTATAGTTGTTTAATTTGTCGCTGTATGCTAATCTGTTTGATATTATTAGGTTCCATATTATGTATCGTTGATTCAGTTTCATGGGAATGTGTTGATGGTAGAGTTGCAATGCAATTTAGCTTTAATTTTACAGTTAATAGTTTGTATGGTATTCTAAAATGTAGAAGTTATACGACTAAATGAAGTTGGAAAGCTTGAAAAAGGGAAAATATAATATGTATTGCATGACTTTTTATTATAAACTTTTTAGATGTGTTTCTAGAAAGTAGTCAATATATGTGTGTTGATTAATTAAATAAAGTCAGTTCCTATCGACGAGGAAATAGATATTCGCCTTCTCATTTCAGATGTAGCTGGCGATCTCATTTCAGATGTAGTGTAGCTGTCATATCATCGCGGCGGCGATTCTCATTTCAGATGTAGCTGTGACTTATTATTGTGGCGACACCTCTTCCTTTCTTCTCTCTCTCTCCCTATCTTGGTATGACAACAGCTAACTTTCTTTTTCATAACACACACACACACACACACACACACACACACACACATATATATATATATATATATATATATATATATATATATAGAGAGAGAGAGAGAGAGAGAGAGAGAGAGAGAGAGAGATGAGCAGATATATAGAACAAACAAACACCAGCCCCCGTACAAATAAACAAACAATTGAATCACTTACATAAAACAACTATCTGAAGTCATTATATTAAAAGTACCCCAGCTTTTAGGAAAACAAACTTTCGCGATTTACAAAGGAAAGCACAAATGGATTCAAATAAAATAGCTAATTTGTTTACTGATATATTTAGTTCATCATAGCATCGACTGAGCAATCACAGTCAATGCCTTTAATGTTTTCATAACCGGTTCTCATTTCGCTCGACTTCCAACGTAGCTGTTCAGGTGCCTGGATCTCCGGATTCTACTCTCAACAATCCGTTCCAGGATACTCAGTATTTATACGTAGCACAATTACGTCATAGGATCCCACTTTTCAGATTTTCCCGTCTCATAATACATTATACATTATGAAGGCAATTTTCTCTCTTCTTAATAAATATAAATAGAGTCACCCTAAATTTCCAGTTATGTATGATACCGCGGATTTTGCATTACTCCTGCTCGTAATCAGATATTTCTATCAGTGCTACACAGATGCTAAGACTATCATTGGACTCCTCTTGTCCTATAATGACTCTAGTGGCTAATTCGTCACGCATTGAGACCTAGCAGCTCTGAGCACGCCATAAGTTACACAGCGAATAAATGTGATACATTTGCAATCACTTACGTCATTTCGCACTCGCTCTAAATCATACGTGAAATCTTCTAATTAGGTGAAGTCACATATATTCTCGTAATCATATTAATTAAAGTAATTCATTCAATTCTTCAAACCTAACGTTTATGCAATCACGACAACAAATTGAACAATTCGTCAAACGTATATAAAGATTAATGTACGACTTCCTATACATACCTCAACACCGTTATACTTCAAAAAGCAAATTATTATACGGATGTATTAGACAAATTTCATGCAAATGCAAATCATTTCAGCAAATCATTTTATATATATATCGCTTCAACAAATTACATGGTTTTGTCACACGATCTTTGTTGGAAACGTCAATCCAAAACAATTCGTCGGATTGCTTTGACAACACGTTTTTACGAGGGGATTTCTTGCAAATTCCTCTGAGTTTCCAATAGTCTACTTTTCTCTTGCAGAAAAAAACTTTAAACTTATAAAAAATTTCCGATGAGGCAATATAAAACCTAGGAAATATTGGGTGACAACACGTTCTCCTAACTAGCGTAACCAATCAGTTAAATATCTCGGTCCCGCCAAAAATCGGGGTCAGCTTGACCTGGTAGTTTGATAATTACATAGGATCGGAATCTTTTCAATTGTGAAAACAGCTTTACCCTGAAAATCACGTTTACTGTGCCCCTAATAATCCGTCTGGGTTTAAGATAGATCGCCAGAAATTTGCGCCGTCACACACACTCTTGCCGTTAATTAAAGGGATATATACCACGCTATTAATGTGAAGTACAGTCATATTTACCTATGATGTTGTTAGTTATATGGATATATACCCCGTTATTGTTTTATATGAGTTTCTAACATACTTTATTTTTTTATTGCATGGATATTATGCTGATTTACATTAATGATTGAAACATTATTTATAATGAATTACGGGCCCCGAGTTGTATTAAGCACTCACCGTTCCGGATCACTGCCATCTCAACTCTCTGTGTGGATTCGAGACTCAGGATCGGCTAACTTGGGTACCTGCAAAAGCCTGCCAGTAGCATCTCGTGGGTCGGTGGTTTTTTCAAGGATTCTTCCTATACCTTTTATATTGTATTGTATTGTATATGAATAATGGCGTTCAACTCTGCAAATACAGCACTATAATGAATTAAATAGATATATACTACTCTACATGCTGTGGTTTCATTTGATATATATCTCACTACGTTTTGTCAATTATATTGATTCACAGTGTTGGGAATGACACATCGTCACAACTATTGTCATCATCATCTACATCATCACTAGAAATCAGTAGTTAAATATTCCCGCACTTCCTTCAGTTATCTTTGCTTCCGAACATTTGTACACCCTTTATGCATATTGAAAAGAATGACCAGTCCGTTTTATCTTTTATTTACACATGGATCTAACAGCTCCGGTGGCCGATTATCGGATAGAGAGTCCGCCTCAAATGTGGGAGGTCGTGGTTTCTATCAACAGCTGAGTCATACCAAAGACTTACCAAAAAGATATTAACAGTTACCTAGCTAGCCGCTCAGCATTAAGAGGTTAGTGTTAGGACTGGTCGGCCTGGTGTCAGGATACTGTGCCTGTGTGGGCCATCATGCTACAAGTCTGCGGGATGGTGACCTTGTGCTACATATCACTATAAACTGCTACACTGTAGACATCTTGGCGACATGACTTAACAATCGTGAAAGTGACGCTAAAAATCCAAATCACACACATACACACAATAATACTTAGTCCACCTAGAAACAGGAATAATGGAATGCATGCAGGACGTGCAAGAGATAATCTTTCAAGAGCGTGCAGCATGATTTATGCAGATCAGACCATTATTTATTTGTTTTATTAGTGGACGTCATATTGAACTTTGCATTAAAATTTAAAGCTGCATGATATTCTTGGCTGGCTTATTGGATCTTTGTCTCCTTTCTCGCGACCAGAAACCCCCAACATGACGAGATGTGAAAACCATTTCGCACCAGTCATTATTTGGTGCAATTGCACCTCAAGTACACTCCTTCCGATTGGTTGATAGGGTTGAGTGCGTGTTTGATCTATTCCCATTCATCCAGGTCCTACATTCATGTCGATAGTCCCTCAATAGGGGCGCGACATGACGATCAAATTAAATAGCGCACCATGTGTGCATAAACACCCGTTGGGATGTGGCACCATTCCTTACCCCACGGGAAAAATTAAATAACTTTCTTTTGAAAGAAAAAACAGTGAATAATGACCCTTCGTGGTTGTTCACTTTAATTTAACATACATACGCACATCGAGCGGTCCAATTATCTTCATTTTTGCTGCATGAAAGGTTTAGCACATAGATGTTAAAAACGTTATAATTAAAATTAAAAAACGTAACAAAACGCATTTTGTTCTAAATAAAAAAAAAGAGAAACGTTCTAGTAGTTTACAAAATTCAATAAGATTTTAAATAGATCTGTAAAGCATATAATAATTGTTTATGCATAGCTTACAGTCAATGTCAGTCTATAATTGCTATTTTATGACAGATATTTGTCCTAATCTGATGACTAGACAATACTCAAACAGCTACAAAAAAGGGACTTTATAGCATGCGAAACGTTCCAAAAAAGGGACTGCAAAAGGTTAAACACAACGTCATCTTCCAATTTATACACCCCTGGACAACGATACATGATATCAGCACTATGTTGTAGCATGTTTACGTAAAGTATCGTAGGTTAGCATCATATATTCATTTGTGATCGATATTTGTTATCTAGAGTATGAACGAAGACCGCCTGTATGGCCGATGATAAAAACAAAATGTTAGTACCAAATATAAAAAACGCAAATAAATATAAAAAAACGTAACAAAACCCCGCGTTTTTCGAGTTAAAAAAAGAAACCAAAACAGAAACAAAAAAACCAAAAAAACAACGTTTATATCATCTACAAATTAAAAGGAAGAGCGTCTGCCTCAGATTCGAACTCCGACCGAGTCATACGAAAGTCTTATAAAAAATGTTCCTTGCAACTGTTCCTCTTGGCACTCAACATGAAGAGGTTTGCGTTAAGAATCGTAGGATAAAGTGACTCATTGCAGACGATGCTATATGTATGCGGCATGATGCCCCAGTGCTAGACATCTGTATAAACTACCACACAGCAGATATCTAAGCAATATGACTGAAAAAGTGTCAAAGCTTCGTGAAAATTCTAATCCACACACAAACACACACAATGAAAGTATGAGTTACAATAGGAGACGATGATCACGTAGATATGGAGCTATACTCTAATTTGTACGGCGAACCTAGTTATTAAACAATTTTATGCGGAAGGAGTTTTCGAGGCTAACATATCTTCCATAATTACAGCCTACCGATACAAATTTCTATATTGAACGTTATAAGAAGAGTTCGACAATACACTCTTATAATATAATTCCATTCACTTGATACTCTGATATCCGATATTACAAGCAGGTTGATACGAGTAATAATAATAACGCAATGATAATTACTATAAATATTATCTTCCGACTAAATACAAACAGCAACGCTTGTTCATGATTATGCGAGAATGTATCAATTAATACATATACATATATACGGTAGAAACACAAACCTATAACAGAAGTGTGTGCTAATATAACAGTCACGTGATCATAGTGCATATCACTAGCCTTAACCTGGCAGGAATGTAGTTATAAACGACGCATGATTGTCGTGATTCAAAAAGGGGCGTTCTATTACGGACATAACGGGGAGCATTCTGTTTAACTATTGAACGGAAATATAATATTTACTATGGCAAATTCCAGAGAAGACACGGATTCTGAGGAGAGACAAAATTGTCCCATTTGTTTGTGCGTGTTCAAAATTCCGAGACAGTTACCGTGCATGCATTCATTCTGCGAAAATTGTTTACAGGACTACATATCATCTCGAGAAGAAACAGTGAAGAAAATAAACAAAATCGAGTGTCCGATTTGTAGACTAGCTGTGAATCCTGAGGGACAAGGTAAATCGTCTACAATTTTGGCATCTATGTTTCCCATTAACGTGATTTTTCAGTCCATTCTAAGTGATGATGCAAAAGTGAAAGTAGACAGATCATGCGACAGTTGTCACTCTGCGGGAAAATTGAGGTTAGCTCAAGATTTTTGTGTAGAGTGTGAGGAGGGTATGTGTGAAATATGCTCAGAAGTTCATCGTAATCAGAAGATTACTAAAAATCATGTAATATTTTCCATGGAGGAGTTTGCAAGCAATCCACAGAATGTAATGAGGATTGCAAAAGGGTTCAGCTGTCCTGAACATGATGGGGAGGCAATGGTTTTTTATTGCAAGGATCACAAGATTGCTTGTTGTAGCAAGTGTTGCATTGTCAGCCACAGAAAATGTGCCAGAGTTTCTGACTTGAACAAAGAACTGCCAAGTCTACTGCAGGAAACGAACCCAGACAGTGTAATAGAACAGATGAAGCAAATAGAAACTCATCTTAAATCGTTTACCGAAGTCAATGAGTCTAGCATCAGTCTCCTCGAGTCCCAGGTGAATGACTTGACTAATCAAATTAAAGACCTAAGAAAGAAACTAAATGATGTCCTTGATGAATTGGAAAGAAAAGTCAGGATGGAAGGACATAGAATTTGCAAGGAAGATACGATAAGAAAACAGGAAGAGAACCACCATTGTCAAAGTCTGATAAATTCAATTAGAAATTCACACTCGCTTCTAGAAACAGTAAGGAAATATGGAACAGAAACACAGGTGTTTCTGATGACAGAAAAAATAAAGTCACAACTTACTTCATACCTGGATCAGATCCAAGAAAGGTACACGAAGACTGAGACCACTACAGTCTTGTTGGAAATGAATCCACAAGTCCAGATATTACTGTCAATATGCCCTGAAGGTTTGGCGACGATAAGTAGCAAAAGAGAACTCCAAAGACTGTCTAATGCAGTTATCAAGAAGCCATCCAGAAACTGTCTGATTCAGAAGAAGAGAATTATTGAGATCACAGTTAAGGATCGTTGGCTACAAAATTATTATGGAATCACGTATTTGTACTCTGGTCATTTGATGTTAGCAGATAATAAGAATAACGGACTACATCTGCTTGATTCCTCGTACAAACCAATTACATATTACGAACGGAAAAACTGCATATTCGACGTCTGTGTTGTAAATGATAATGATGAGGTGGCCGTGACAATGCCGTTTCAGAAAAGAGTCCAATTCATGGCTGTCACAAATGGGAAGATCACACCAAACAGGACGATAACCACGAGATATATATGTTATGGTATTGCTGCTGCTGGAAAAGGTTATATCGTTATATCTGGTGACTGTACTGATGAGAGTAAACCCTACTGGAGCCTTGTCAACCGTGAAGGGAAGGAGTCATGTCATCTGATTGAATGTCAGTGTAAGGGCTCATGGACCTATATCGCTGTGGACTCATCCTTCAGACATGTCTACATTACTGTGAATATGGCCCATTCTCTGCATTGTTTTGACATGAGTGGCAGCCAGAATTTTGTCTACCATCCTGACAGTCTTAAGAATCCTCGTGGTGTTGCTACAGATAAATATGATAACGTGTATGTCGTAGGATGTGGATCAAACAACATCCACCAGTTGACACCAGATGGTATTGTTATTCAGATTATATCTAACGGAGTACCATCTAAACCTCTAGCTATTTGCTTTAATAGGGACGGTGATGAGTTTCTAATAACAAATGATTCAGACAATAGAAAGCTTTACCAATATAAACTAAAGTAAGATGTTACTCTGGTATAGTTTTCAGATGACGTGATTGGGTTTGAGTGAAATGGTGTCCTATAATTTATTTTGTTACATTTTTTGTTCCTAAACATATTATTACCTTGTATATTTTCAAATAAGTAAATAAATGTAAAATATCCACTATTTGAAAAAACGGTAACACCATCCAACAGCCAGCACCATATGTCGTTCTTGTTCATGTCATGTCTAAATACATCGACAATATGGTCTCATATATCGTCAAATACGATTTTCATGAGATACGTCAACAATATATAGAAATAAGATTTAATTTGCAATAATAACGTTGTCATTGCTAATTATGTTAAAGGAATCACATGTTTAAATGGTTGTTGTCAAAACGATAAACGGAAATAATTAAATTGTTAAACGAAAAGTAAAACGCACGTTAGAATCGTACCCATCACAAAACAGTACATCAGCCGCATCAATAACAGCAACTGCATCTACTACGACTGTGAGAATAGAAAAGACTATATATGCTGCTAATCATAGCTCTGCTTTTATCAAAACCAATGGTCCTGATAATGTTTGGTTCTGTACCTTTGAAAACATGTTAAGTGTACCTATTTTATATTACAGAGATATATGGTTTAGGAATAAGATGTATATGTAGGATGGAAACGACAAAGCAATTGTTTTACAATGTAAAGACATAGGAAATGAAATGTATCTTACATGCAGAGACATTACGGTTATATATATAGATCATACATGGAACTGATTTTATTCTTTAGACCATGTTACGTTATACAATTAGCCAAATGTACAATGTGCTGTTTGAATAAGAGAAGGAATCAGAGACACGTCCTTGAATGAAAATGAGACACGGCCTGCTTTAGCAAATATAAGTATATTCCCAGGACATATGAACTGCTTTAGACTAGGCAACTGATGTTGCTGCTATTATTAATACTACTACCACCATTACTAGTACAACACAAGGTGGAGTTAGGTATAAATATACCGTATTTATATACATTAACATGTTCTTAATACGAATGATACAAAACACTACCAAATACCAAACAAATGAAACCAAACACCACCATATACCAAACAAATGATATCAAACACCTTGGAGCATATGCAGGAGGACCCTGGATTGTATCACAGAACCTATCAACTTTACCTGTATTACCCTGGATTGTATCAACGAACGTGTCACCTTTACCTGTACTACCAGGCACTGTATCAAATATATTATCATCTTTACTTGTATCACCCTGGATTGTATGAAAGAGCTTATCACCTTTACCTGTATTACCCTGGATTGTATCAAAAGGCTTATAATCTTTACCTGCATTACCCTGGATTGTATCAAAGAGTTTATCATCTTTACCTGTATTACCCTGGATTGTATCAAAGAATTTATCATCTTTACCTGTATTACCCGGGATTGTATCAAAGAGCTTATCGCTTTTACCTGTATTACCCTGGATCAATTAAAAAACTTTTAGACCTTGTCTATTATGACAGTGGATTTATAACGCACTCTTCGAGGCCTTCCATCGTTACATAGTACCCAGTACTGATGTCACATTTGTGTATAGCGTTTATTCCGTGTGTGTGTATACATATGAACTTACACACGTTCTCTCTATATGTGCATTCCTGTATGTTTCAGCCAGTAGGTATATTTTCTTACGATATTCCCAAAATTCATATTTTGGTCCGTAAATGACATGCATATTATTTGTGACAGTACATGTTGTATACATGTAACCTCTGAAGAATAAATTTATTTTCAAATATCCTTTTCCTCACTTCAAGACAGAGCGTAGTTTTCTTTGTATCGTGCATTGTATTATGAAAGAAAACAACGTAAGTAATACATAACCCAGTAAAATATAGCTGTAGATATTCGTAAAAACTGCCAAGTAAAGGTCGCTTTGCACCGCCCACCTTGTGGCATACATTACCTTTCAAATCTTATCTATATACTTGTCCACCAGACTGCTCGACGTCCCACCCTAAAATGATTTGTGTAAAGTGAGAAACGCATATGCAGTTTGGCTTCAGGTCTTCACAGTAATTACAATGAATAGCATAGTATTGTATACACTTTATTAAACTGTATGAACCATTTAACCACAATGAAGCAAACACATTTTCGACGTAAAAATATAAAATGTAATATGCGTCTTTTGCATTCATATGTAGATAACATGATTACCAATAACTTATAACAAAATTTCAATACATTATAAACACTTGCAAACCGTTTGAATATATTCTTTTCGATCTATGCTACGGCTGTGCGGGATAATAAATGTGTTACAAACATAATATCTATCTATCTATCTATCTATCTATCTATCTATCTATCTATCTATATATCTATCTATCTATCTATCTATGTATCTATCTATCTATCTATCTATCTATCTATCTATCTATCTATCTATCTATCTATCTAACTATCTATCTAACTGACTGGCTGTCTGTATGTATATATGTCTATTTGTCATACTAAAGCAATGAAAAACCGAACTTCAATATAAACATTTTAGTACAAACTGTGCTAATGGTCATTTGAGAGTGACTGGCATTGACCACAACATACGCTGGTCAAATGCAAATTGAATAAATAAGAGAAAAATCTTGATTAATGGTTTAATTACTGAATTGACTTCTTCATATTCCAGTCGGCTTTAACTCGATCACAGTCTTGTGCATTGTTTGTTTGTGAACTGTACTGGTTAGAAACTAGAAATAATTATGACGCGGTCGTTTTTTTTTGTTGTTGTTGCTTCTCCTCCTAAACTACTTGGAAGATTGCCGTGCAATTTTATTTCAGCATGCATTCCATGATTTGGTTTGTTCTAAAAGAAAAGAGTTCTATTCAGACAACAATATCGCCAGCATAGCGGTCATTTGAAAATATTATTACCGCTACACGTCCTTTAATGGATAGTTAAATTAATATGGGAATTTCGCTGCAAAAAGTTTTTAAAAAAAGATATATAGCGGTCAGCTGGAAACCTTTTTTGATCACCATTCCTCCTACATCGAAGGTCAACTTAACATGGTTTTTTACACGAAGATTTCTTATGGTCGTGACCTAAATGAAAATGGTTCCGATTTGATGTCTATTACAACTGCACCAAATGCCGTCAGGAAATATGATTCTCACAAAGTCTTGTGAATAAATGCTTATATCATCAAGGGGATTCTACTTAAAGACTTCTCAACAATTGTTGGTTGATCCAAAATGATAAGGGTGCATGTCGGACTCCCATCGTGAAATTCTTTAATAGCTACCCCTCTTAAATGGCATGTTATTTGACACGGGAGTTTCATTGGAAGTGTTACGATCGTGTCTTGTTGATCTCCACCCCCACCCCCTATTTAGCGAGGAGGTTTTAAACAAATCACCTTGTGCATGGTTAGCTACTTGGGGAATGGAATACGGGGACTGGATAGCGACAATGGGAAGTGGGTCATTGTATAGGGACAGTACGGGAGATTGGTAACAATATAAGCAAGCGCTAACCTGAATACGCGCTAATCTAGGGAGAGAGAAGTACATGAGAGATATAAACACATGCAACACATATATCTTGATGGGCGTCATATGACAGGGGACTTTGAGCTATCGTGAAATTATATAGGGTTAAGATGGTAGAGAGCCAAACAAAACATAGACAGCGACATATATATATATATATATATATATATATATATATATATATATATATATATATATATATATATATATATATATATATATATATATATATACTAGTTTCAGCCCCAGATTTATACATCTAGTATTACCTGGACCCTGAAATTATGTTGGCGGTGTTCATAAATTTAAATACTTGTAATCATTCTGCAAATGGCTATAATCAAGCAAAAGACTAATTCCTAAAGTGATGTGGCGTATAGTAACGCTAAAATTACAAATTTGTCCAAACATTTAAAGCAAACCAAACATATCGCCCTAAAATGGATAAACCTAGTAACTATGCATGGTACTAAAGATGGTTACTATCGTTTAACCTGCTTGACACAGAATCTTCAGAAAAGAGAGTAATTATCGCCTAATCGGCTTGACGCAGGCTCTTCAGTTTTTGTGCTGTTTTTCATGACATAATGATCTTGATGTCTATCTTCGTCTACATTATTGTGTTTCATCATGCATTGGATATTCAGCTTGTATGTTTTTTCATCTCCTTCTTCTGGAAAGGAGAACAATTATAAATTTTCTCAACAGTTTTTTTCCTCATTTAAGAAGTCCTTTGTTTCTGAATAAACCGCATTCGCGTGATTGCCTGTCATCCCGCTAATAATTTGATGGACCCGCAATAATTGCTTAAGAGGACCATACCTTGTCTCTTCATACTATTGTGCTCAAGACAAAACGAACTCTGACTATATTCATCATTACTTCAATGTAAACGGAAACAAAAAATAAGAAGCGTTTCAAAGCTTGTTGGAGTAGAACAGGAAGAAGCATACCAGTTATCTCCCTTTCGCCGTTTCCAGATAAACAATTTAAAACTGCAGCCGTTAATTTTGATAACCATGTGAAAATCCATCTTAGATTTTCAACCGTTGTGTCAACTATCCTAGATATCCCATTGCGTATTGCATTATTGAAATCCCAACCAGTAGGACCACCTGGAAAGTGGACATACATAGTTAATTTTATCAACTACCAGAATATCGACATCTTCCTCCTGACAGAAACATGGCTAAAAACATCAGGCGATGAGCCTAAGTGCGTTGATTTAACAGCCAACGCAGACTCCATAAAGACGTTCCCCAGCCAGTCTCGCGGAAGTGGAATTGTTGTCATCACAAAGAATTCCATGATAAAATGTCTTAAGTCCAACACAACCTTCAACTTGTGTCACACATCGTTTGAACTAGTCCAAACAACACTCACACTGGAACAAAGATCTTTCCATTTTTCTGATGCTACACCCTTCCTCCTACTCGAAAAAACAAGCTGACTGAATCTCTTGTGTTGGAGCAGTTTCCGAATATTCTAAGGTATGGAAATTCGATAGGTGGTAACTTAATTAAACCTAATTATTTTTAAAGATTGCAACTTTCACTTTAAGTTTAACTGTCCTGGAAACCCATACAGATAAAAACTCCTAGATTCCATTCACGTTTTCAGCCTTAAACAGTCAGTTAACCAACCCACCCATACACGTGGTCACATTTTAGACTGGATTCTTTATAGACATGATGATAATAGACTGCACCCCATCCTTGTATTCCACGAACTTGTATCAGATCACCTCTGAATTATATGCCACCTCGACGAATCAGTCCCTAACCCTCAACCTTTATTTGCTACTAAGAGAAACCTATGTATGATTAGTATAACCAACCTAATGCATGATATCCAAGAAAACCGAATAAGTTGCTTACCTCCTTCAGCAGAACAACTCGATAACTACCTGCGTTCATTGCTTGAAAAACATGCCCCAGCCAACAAGTGCAAGGTATCAATAGAAAAGTGTTCTCCATGGTATAGCAGTGTTAGAGACCAAATTCGCACTTCTTAAAGACATCGCCGTAAAGCAGAGGTGATTTGGCTTTCATCCAGACTCACTATTCATAAACAAATATATGAAGCCGCTAAGAAGAACGTTACAAACATAGTCTATTTAGCCAAATTATCCCACTACAGTACCACGATTACGGACAGTTCCAGTTTAAAGAGCTCGTCCTATAAACAAACAAACTAACGTCATCGCCGCTGCTTGAGTGCTTAGACAAAATATTGCTTTCACTAACTGATGTTATTGATATCTCTCTATAATCCTGGGAATTCCCATCATGTTTCAAAACTGCCATCGTAAAGCATCTGCTGAGGAAAAAAAAAACACTTGACCATAACGATTTAAAGAACTATCGCCCAGTTTCTAATCTTCCGTCAATATAAAAAAATTTTCGGAAACGTTGTTCTAACCCAACTTGTATCTCATTTGAATTACGTCTTTTTAGCAATGTACAGCCTGATATCGCCCTTGCCACTGAAACTACTCTTATAAAAGTATTTAATGATATTCTCTCTGCTTTGGATAGCGGAAATATTACAACCCTCAGTCCTCCTTTATCTGTCTGCAGCATCTGACACAATACACCACCAATGTTCCCTCTAAGATGAGCGCCTGAGCGATCGCTCACTATTTTCATTAAAGCACGTGCTACTTGAGGAAAGTTTTAATTACTCAGAAACTGATGGTGTTAAGTGCAAAATTTGCATGAAAGCGGAATACAAAAGCGACTGGACATCAGGAAAAAAGTGGACCGATTGGAAAGTTGATCATTTAAAACGGCATTTGAGCCAAAAATCGCACATTGAAGCATAAATTCAACCATTAGGTCGGAAATATTATTGGAGATTAAAAATGCAGCTTATCATACCTTATCGTGGACGAATCAACTGATATCTCGGTTTCCAAAAGGTTAATTCTGTACATGAAATTTAGAAATGCCAATGATTCAGTCCATAAAACTGTATTCGCTGGAATTGTTAAATTAACAGCTTGTGATAGCTTGTCAATCCTTGGAGCCATTCAGAAATTTTATGCAGAAAATGAATTAGATTTGAACATTTGCCAGCCATTTGCTTCCATCATTTCAGCACCCAGTGAACACAAAGTCAATAATTAAGTTCATTCAGCAGACATGTGAACATTTGGATCATAGATTTCCAGATGAGGAATTACAAGATTGGGCAGTTTTTGACAAAGAATGTTTTTCAACAGCTGTGAACTTAGAGGATTATACATTTGGTCTTGAGGAGATGAAGAGGCTTGGAAACCGATATCATGTTTTTCTGGAAAAAGACAACGAAGCATTCCAGAAAGAACTTAGTAAGCAGTTTCCAGAATTTAAATTGATTGTTAATGAGAAATTGCAAACTGGAGCAGTTAAGACATTTGCAGATCTAGTTGCATTCACAAAACAGCAGGATCAACTTCAAGACTTATTTTTGCTTCTGGATATTTGCGGTACATTCCAGGCTTCAAGTGCGGACTGCGAAAGAGGATTCAGTCTGATGAACAACATAAAGACAAAAGCCAGAAATAGACTAGATGTTGAGCATCTGTACAATTTAATGAGAATAAAGCTCTTTTTAAATTCTGGACAAACTGTAAATGCTGAAAATGTTTACAATGTTTGGAAAACTGAAAAGAATCGAAGAGAATATTTGTGAAGAATGAAGAACTGATGATATTACATAATTAAAAAAAAACTTTAAGTGAATTGTTATTCTTCTAAGTTTTGAGTATTTAACCCTCCCACAATCTCACGCGCACTCGTCCTCGTGCCTGCTCATAAGATTGTGGAGTATATAACTTGTCGCTCATGCATATTTTTTTTGCACACACCTCAACAATCCTTAGAGGGAACATTGTACACCACGATAAATTACTTCACCGTCTCTAGCATGTATTTGGCATTCAGAATGCAGCGTTAGAGTGGTTCAGGTTCTACTTAGTCAACAGGACACAACTTCTATCTGCAAATGGAATAAAAACCTAGCCCAGTTGAACTACGTTGTGGTGTTCTAAATGGATCTGTTATTCGACCTGTTTACTTCATTATATACATTCATCCGCACTCAAGTGTCATTGATCATCATCCAGTGTCTCACCAGTTATACGATGATGACACCAAGATATACAAATCTAGGCACCCAAACGAAGTTGATGCTACCATCCATGAAGTAGAGAGGTGCATTTTGTATGTACAATCATGGATGACTTGTACCAGGTTGCAGATGAAGGATGATAAAACTGAGGCCATTCGGATCAAAACACAAAGACGTTGTCATTCACATCCTTTACATCCAACAATAAATAACAGCAACACCAATATTAAATTTACACAGTCAGTACTAAACCTAGGGATTACTCTAGACAGTACTCTCACATTGCACCAACATGTCATGAACATATGTAAGGCTGCATATCTTTAACTGAGACGCATCGGTTCTATTCGCAAATATATTTCAGTTGATGCCACTGAAGCATTTGTTTGTTCATTAATACTTACAAGACTGGATCATGTGGTTGGTTCGTCTCAATATCTACTCCAGAAACTTCTAAAAGTTCAAAACACAGTTACTCGGATATCTTTAGAGTACCACGATCAGAACACACCACTCCACTGCTCAGAACCCTACACTGGCTATCCATTCGATCCAGAATCAAACAAAGATTTTGTTCCTGTGCTATGTTTATATGACGGACTCCAGCCAACATACCTATCCGGCCTCACCCATGTACAGACACGAGAAAGATACTTACGCTCCTCTTCTGTACAATCGTAAACTCATTGTTCCCACTATAAAGTCATATGGACAACGTTCTTTTGCATAGCAGAGCATAACAAAGTGGAATGAATTTCCCATTGAAATTAGAGAGAAAGACAAAGTGAACACTCTCAAGAGTGCTCTTAAAACTCACCTTTTTCGACTGCAATAACAAACTTAAAAGACCTAGTACTGTTTCGTATCTTAAAGATTTTCAGCATTAGTTATGTTTTCAAATATCATGGTTTCTGATTTTTGTTTTTCTGTAGTTGTATGAATATTGATGTAAAGCGTTTTGAGCTTCTAAAGATTAGTCGCAAGACAAAGTCCTCATTATTATTATTATTATTATTATTATTATTATTATTAAAAACAACAAAGTCTATATTATAATCTAAATATTTCCAGCTTCAGTGACTTAACCGTACTCAATACTAGATGGATAATGGCAAGAATGAACTGAATATGCCCTACTGTAGGAATGTAGTAAAAATGCATTGATAAGGATAAAGTGAGGTTTATGAGAAAATGACCAATACATAACAGAAAAACAAACGTACGCGCCCACACACAAACAAACACTAACAAAACGTACTCGTCAACACAAAATATACAAACAAATGAAGGCGTACACACACACACACACACACACACACACAAACACACACACACACACGGAAAGAAACAAGACAAAGCAAATCCAAAATATAATATCCACAACGGAAGAGTAAAGTAAAACAAACCACTAAAACTACGATTAACAGAAACGTACGGTTTGGCATACAAACACACACTTTATTATCCAAACCGTACGTTTCGCGTGAACGCATACAATCCCCAAATCTACTGTTCACACAAACGTAAGCGAACGCATACAAGCACACCCAAATATCCACATACAAAAAAAAACAAATATAACTATCAACACAGAACGGAGGGAAAGAAGCCATATATAATGAACATATATGGGCGGGGGTGGGGTGGGAAAGTCAAAAAGAAAATTTAAAATCAAGGCGAAACAATCTAATCTCCAAGGAAAAAGCCTACACCAAGTGTCAATGGCGATCCGTGTCACACAATACTTTTCAAAATCTGTTGGTAGAGGATTGTGCTAGCGATATGCACCGTTAAATTAAATAGTTGACGTCAATGGCTGCTATTTCTTTGTAATTAATTTTTGTGTAAGCGAAATCTAACACACACACACGCACACACACACACACACATATATATATATATATATATATATATATATATATATATATATATATATATATATGCACACACATACGCGCGTGCATATGCACACGCACACGAATGTTACTGTGTGACAGTAGAACGGGCAGTACGTTTAGTCTGGAATATTTTTAGAGATGGGCAGAGAGACTTAACATTACATTTGGAGACATAAAGAAAGAGCGGTAAGGAAAAAGTAACAAAAGTAGGACATCATTTTTTTTCTCGCGGTAACATATGACAAAGATATTTAAGAATAAACACATAACATTACTTTATTTTCTGTACACATTTTATGTTTATGTTGCCTTCTGAGAAGGAACATACGGTTTGTTGAAATAGTAATGAAGCATTTTGTATATGATTGCACTTTATATTGGCCACACCAAACTTTGGAAATATCATCAAGGCAAGAACTTGTAGGACTGGGAAATAGTTTCGCTACGAGGGAGATTCTCTTTGAAATTTTAATTCGTGAGGAACTGGATAAGGAAAGGGACCAGAAGGATAGAGAAATGGAAGCCAAGAGGGAATTGATAGAATTCGAGAAAGAGGCCGAAATGGAGAAACTAGTGCTAGAAAGGGAAAGAGAAAAAATATAAATGGCTTTTGAAAAGGAAAACAAAGAATTGTTTGTGGTTTTTTTACTTTGATTCTGCGTTGATAATACAAACCTTTCTGAATAATTCTACTTGATCATATGACATTTGTATGGCATGAATTAACTTTACAGTGCCGATGTGCCGTAAATCAACCAACAAAACACCTTGAATTCTCTCTTTCTATCTGTCTCTCTATGTATGTCCTAATATCTGTATGTCTCTGTCTGTCTGTCTGCCTCTCTCTCTCTCTCTCTCTCTCTCTCTCTCTCTCGCTAAAGAGTAATACATATGAATCAATTATTTATGTTCAGATTTATTTCACACTTTCTCGGCTCATTAAAATTTGGTAATCTATCCCACAAGTTAATTTCGACATTTCATTATAATAATTTACTAATTACAATATATCAAATGCAGTTTAAATGCATCTGACGCCAAGCTTTTATGTGCGTGATGTCAGTCATATTATATATCTACAATTAATCACGGCTGACCATAAAAAGATTCCAACTAACGCGATTATAATTGGTACAGACTATACGTTCTTCTGGATCACAGAAAGAAAATATTATATTAATCAGATGATACAGAATCGAGTGTAACCTAAGCTTATTAATGGCCTCACATGAGGTCTTTTTCTACCAGGGGAGATAAGTACGATATTAATTCTGTGCCATCTGTCACTGATTACCTATTCTTGATCTGAAACTATCTCTTGTCAATTGATCTTTAAATTTTAGTAATCATTCCCATTCTCTCTCTCTCTCTCTCTCTCTCTCTCTCTCTCTCTCTCTCTCTCTCTCAGTTAATTGCTTTGTCAGCTTATGAATGTTAGCAGGAGAGAGAGAGAGAGAGAGAGAGAGAGAGAGAGAGAGAGAGAGAGAGAGAGAGAAGAGGAAGGGGAAGATGGAGAAAGTAAGAGAAAGTTAAAGTACTCCAGCTGTATGAAGCGGTTGGACTTTAACTTACACCATGTAAATTCAGGGTCACGTTCCATCGTCGCAATCTACGACCGCAAATCCGTTACCAAAGACAACACATATGTTTCTGAAAACCTATGGATTATATTAGAATTTACATACAGAACAAACCTGCCAAAGTAAAGGGGACAGCGATTTTGGACTATATTAAAATTTACATACAAACCTGCCAAAGTAAAGGGACATAGATATTTTGGATACAAATATTCTTATGGCATGTAACGATGCTAATTAAAACATCGTATTCTGCGACCAATTGCTTCATTTCGCTTAGTCAACATTCTCAACGCCTTTCATTATAATCGACGGTATCTAAATGGCTGTGCTTTCAACGTTGAATATTATAATTATGCAGTGTTTCTTGTACTCTCCCTTCTTTGGGTTTCATGTTAGATCGTATATGTTTCTTCTATTAATTTAATATGACAATATGAATGAAACAACAAACTCCAAACCAGAAAGTAATATATATTAGATAAAAAATTCATAAAGCTTCACAACAAAATCTGTAACAGTCCACAACCTAATCAACTCTCGAAATTCGAAAATCTCTGATATAGGATTTAATAATGTTGTTTTTAGTTTTGGTACCGGAGTGCAGACAAAAACACATATTACCTTTCTAATACCAAGACATAATAATCTTTACTCATAACCTAACATTATCTATATAAAGTTTAGTATCAGTTTTTAGTATTACAGGTGTTGCATATTCAGTATGTCTTTGTCACTTTCCTCTTACTATTTCATTCCCACATTATAAAGTTGTATAAAAAATAAAATCCTCTACCTTGCATAAATAAATTCAGGGTTGACCGAAAGGTCTGTACTTTGTGAAGTTATCTAGTGCAGCGATACCTAGTGAAAGGTCCATGTCTCCAAAAAAAGTATTCACTATTCAATTCGCCCATCAATAAACATGATGTTTTGTCCAGCTAGACTGACCATATATGGTTAACCAACTGGACAGCCGGTTAACCAATCAATATGTACATATACATTTTCCGCACTATTTGTTTTTGATTACGTGCATCTTTTCAACACTAACGGTTCGAAATTAGATGCCACTCAATCTTATTGTTCTTTGCGTAGCTACGAACCACACGATCTTGTTGGGAATAACATGTACACATACCTCACTTGTAAATCACGGGGATATATATCTCGCTAGTTGTTGTTGATCTAAATCTAACTTGTTGTTTGCGTGGAAAATCAAGGGACAATTATCTCGTGGAAGAACTAGGAGACGTAATATGCTTCTTACCCCCAGGGCCCGTCATCGCTCTCTATATCGCTGAATATCTTTCAATCTTTATTTATTGACGATTTAATGATTTTATTTATTTATTACAATTAACAGTTAGTTAGGTATTTGTACCATGTGTTTTGGTTGTGAATTTCGTAAGTATATACCGCATAACTTGGTTTTGATTGCATTGATATATTCAATAATAATTTTTTGACCAATATATATATATATATATATATATATATATATATATATATATATATATATATATATATATATATATATATATATATATATATATATACGAAATTCTTTACTTCTATCTTTCATTACATGGATACATACCCCAATATATGTTTTGAATTTTACGGATATATAAATCACTGTATGCTGTGAATTATTTCGATATACCGATTCTTTACTATTTGTTGTGAATTACATTATAGTTTTGCTAATTACATGAATATATACCTCCCACTATATGTTGTGAATATCATATACTTCCCATCATGATATGTTAGTTGAATGGATTGTTTTGGAAGTATTGCTGTGAATGTCATAGATATATAGTTCCCATCATGATATGTTAGTTTCATGGATTTATATCAGACGTTTTGCTGTAAATGTCATAGATATAAACCTCACTATTATGGTTTAAATTATTTGGATATATACGGTACAATTTCCTGTGAATTCTCGATTTTCTTCCACACGATTGCTTATTTATTTCACTGATGTACATTACATTATTATTATTATTATTAGTATTATTATTATTTATATTTATAACTGCCATATTACTTTTTGATTCCAATTATAGGATATATTACACGCTACAGGTTGTAAGTAAAATTGATATATATCGTATTAATTGCTGTGAATTACAAGGATACCATTTGCTAGTTATGTCTTTATATGGATATATACACTCTTATTTTTGTGAATTACTGGGATATATACCACGCTAATGGTATGCAGTTTTTGGAAATATACCACACTATTGCTGCGAATTACAGGGATATATACCACGCTATTGTTGCTAATTACATGGATGTATACCACGGTATTGTTGTAAATTATTGGTATATACACCACGGTAATGTTGTAAAGTACGTGGATATATACCCGCCATTATATTGGCAATTACATGAGTTTATAACGCACAGTATTTTGTTTATTGCATGGATATTATTACATTATTAATTACCACATTATTCATAATGAATTATGGGCCCCGAATTGTCATAAAGGCTAACCGTTTCGGATTAATGCCATAAACCAGTTATACTGGCATATATGTATATCCTATCTAGTGCTGAACAATGGCGTTCAACCCTACAAAAACAACATTATAATGAATTATATAGATAAATACTACTTTACAGGCTGTGGGTTAATGTTTAATGATCTACTTTTTGTGAATGATTTTGATTTTGGGAATGACACGGATGAATGCCAACCAGTCGTAAAGTTAACCCCTTAATGTAAATATCGAAGTAACTATTGAGACTATTTTCATAAGTATTCGGTAGCACTCGGTAGGGATTTGAACCAGATACCTCCCACAACCGAGGCGGATGCTCCAACAACTTACACCAACTTCCATTACAGATGAAACAAGCATGACCAAACATAAAGCTTATTATGGTGGAGCTGCTGCTGCAGAAAACACGATTACTGAATCAGAATATAGACGGGTGTCAATTTTAAAAGAGCCATTCTTGGAAGTGAAGCGGAGGATGAGGAGAACTGGCATCTGTTTGACTGACATTGTCAGGTCAGTCCCGTCCGATGATATCGATACATTCTATATATCTATCTATAAGACTTTTGTACTTGAAATATTTTGGTTTATTTTAGATTCGCAGTTATACAATATTCTAGATTGTTTTTGAATATGTATTAAGATTATTGGACGGTTATAAAAATAAGTACGAATGTATTATGAAACAGCCGGTCACATCAAATATTTAGGGTAGACCTATATATAAAAATAAGTACAAGTGTAGTTTGATACAGCCGGTCCATTCAGACATCAAGGGTAGACCTGTATATAAACAATAAGTAGGAAGGTAGACCTGTTGTGATGATATTGATAATATCATGATGTTTTCATGCATTTTATCTTTAGCTATTTAATTGCATAGAAGAAAATGCTATATCACTGAAACATCTTCATTGTCACAACTACCGTCATCATTATGTACATCATCATAATAATTCAGTAGTTAAATATCCCAGCACTTCCTTCAGTTATGTTGATACAGATTGAAAAGAATGACACGTCCGTTTTATCTTGTATTTACACACGGATTGAACCGCTAGTAGTAATAGGGGGCACTATAGGGTCAATGGAAAACCCAGTCAAAAACAGCTTGGGGCACTATAGGGTCAAGATTTATAGGGTCAATGGAAAATCCAGTCAAAAACAGCTTGGGGCACTATAGGGTCAAAACAGCTTGGGGCACTATAGGGTCAAGGGAAATGGAACAGGGTGGGCCTATATAGCGTCAAGGGAAATGGAACAGGGTGGGCCTATATAGCGTCAAGGGAAATGGAACAGGGTGGGCCTATATAGCGTCAAGGGAAATGGAACAGGGTGGGCCTATATAGGGACAAGGGAAAAAAAGGGTGGCAATGAAAGCTACTATCTTTTCGAGACCTATGAGTGGCCCTGAAAAGGACCGTTATGTGTAATGTTAACGTTGTCTTGTTAACACAGAGGACATCTCACAGATCTTCTTCTCTTCCTTAAACTTCTCCTCACTGTGGGTCCATAGAAGAGAACTCTCTTCAAGCAACCTTGTCTTTCCACATAGACCCTTCTCTTCCAAAAAGCTGTCTCCGTCATATGAATGACACTCCATGATGATCTGACATACATGGGTATGTCAGTCCGAAACAGCATGCTAGACACAAGGGTAGATGATTCAACGTTAGTCCACATCTTCTGATGAGAACAGGTGAAGCGAATGCCGTGTACTGCGGTTATTTATAGGGGAAGAGCGGATCGAAACGGATTGAGTGTATCGGCCAATCCAAACGTACGTTACAAAAGTCCGTCACAGTCATCCAATCGGAAGAGAGCAGTCTGTGACGTCACCTTTTCTATATAGAGGTACTAGCGCCTGTGCACAGTCGATCGATTCGACAGAGTTGTCAATCATGGCGGACAGTAAGAAGACGATGAATTGGGGTGAGCCAGGAGTAGAGACAGCAAGTCATGGGAAAGCAGTGACTACTAAAGTCATGACAAATCTACATCCAGAAGAAGTTGATTTTAACTGGGATATTGTGGATTTTTTAACATCACAAGAATTTATTCCGGAACCTTCGTTGCCTTCTGTATCTTCTTATGTACACGTCGATGATTTTAAACAAAGACAAAAAGAAGAATTGGAGCAATTTTTACAACAACAGAAAGTAGAAGAACAAGCTCTTCTTATTCAACAGCAGGAAGAAGAAGCAAGAAGAAAACACCAGGAAGAAACAGTAGCAGCAGCAGCAACAGCAACAGAGAAGAAAGAAGACCAAGGACAGAAAGAAAATAGTGAAAATCAAACGGTCACAAGGGTACTTTTAGATATTTTAGCTGAGTTAAGGAGTCTGAAACAAATGTATCAGACTTCTTTATCACGACCGAAGAGAAAAAGACCTTCTCGAGCGAAACAACCCGATCTCTCTGTGACTACGTCTACCTTACCACCGTTAGTGATTTCTACCAAATCATTGACAGGAACCACCAGTCCCGAAGTAGGCCTTGGCCGTGGCAAAGGCTTAAGACAGCTCAAGAGGATTTCGTCCCGTTTCTGAGTTTGTATTAATTTAAACAATTAAAACACCAACGGTACTTTTCAGGACCACTCCAATTATTTCGAAAAGAAATACTATGTCAATTGCCTAATTCAATGAAAACTCAAAAGTCCTTTTATTATATTTTTTTAAATACCCATGATGTACGTGTGAGTGAAGGAATGTGTGAGTGTAGGTTCTTATTCTATCAAATCAAAACCAAGAGACGCTTACGTGTTTTTCTCTCTGGTGTATTCTAGTACAAACGTTACAATTCAATATCATAACATAACATAACACAATACCACTTTTAAAAAGTTCATAGGTTTCTTCTGTTTCACTCTTTCTGTTTTTTCATTTTCTTTACTGTCACAGCTTTTTCTTTTTCTTCGTCACTTTCGTTTCGTCTTCTTTTCTTGTTTTTGTGAACGTGACGGGGTTCTTCCTTGGGGGAGGGTACCTCTTCCTCCTCCTGTTCAGAATTTCTTTCCTCCTCCTCCTCCTCCTTCGCCTCCTCCTCCTCCTGCTCCTGTTGTTTCTTAGGGCAGTTTGGAGACCAATGTCCTTTCTCTTTACAATAATAACAGGTATCTTGACTTTTGTCTCTATTGGTACCTTTTTTATTTTTGTCACGATCTGAACATTCTGTAGCCCAATGTCCTTTCTTCTTACAGATATAGCAAGTATCTTGACTTTTATCTCGATAGGAAGGAGAGTAGGCTGTCGGCTGGTCTGACGAAAACTTTCGTATGACCCCACGTAAAGCTCTAATGAGAAGTTCCACTTCTGTAGGTTCTTTCATCGTTCTGGTCAATGTGAGAGTGAAATGAATACTGAAAGGTTAGACACTAACCCTTTATATATGCACGGATCGGACATGAATATATAGGGGTTATGGTCTTTAAAAGGTAGTCATTTGAATTTTTGCAGACAAGATGAAAAGACCACATCATGTTGTGGAGAAAGGAGAAAACAGTAAGAGACAGAAACGTAATGTATCGCCTAGCACAGTAGCTGAAGTCTTGGCTCAAATTCATGCCAGTGATTTTGAAGATGACATGAGTGAGCCCGAATCTACGCCTAAGCAATCGACGTCCAAGCAAAGTGCACCACCCTTAGTAAACCCTGAAAATTACTATCACATTCGAGAGACGGAAAAGCGTTCCTCTCGAAAATTTAGAACAACGGCTTACACGTATGCCGTAAAGTTTAAAGATTTCAAGTCCAATGTACCTTTGGAGAATACAGAAGGGTTCATTACCGAGGTGTGGGATTCTGTGTTAACTGCATTGAAACAGCAATGTCAAGCCAAAGAAGACGATCGCTTGAGACTTTCTATTCATCACGATAATTTAAAGTCTCCAGTTTGGATCGAGTTTACTAGCCCATCACAATTAACACCTTCCAAAGTCATTGACAAAATTCAACATGTGCAACAATCCAACGACAAGTTTCACATCACCGATGGAAAAGCCACACTGTTCATGACCCACGTGTCTCTTCCTGAGGGGACCGGACGCAAAAAAGTGTTATTGGTGGACAGCCTTTGTAACATGAAGCGAAGCCTCGTCCGAATTAACAATCCTCAAGACCAGATGTGTTTAGCCCGTGCCATCGTCGTGGGACAAATGTATGTCAACAAGAACGAGACGATAGAATGGAAAAGAGCCTGGGAAACTGTTCGACAATCGGACCGAGCCAAACAACGAAGTGAAGCAGAACTCCTGTTACAGCAAGCGGGGATATCCAAAGATACCCCTTGTGGTATTCCAGAAATGCAAAAATTGCAAGACGTCTTGGCTCCACGTTACACTTTGAAAGTACACCCTCAAGAAGTGCGTGGTCCTCTTTTGTTTCGAGGCCACGATTTCAAAGACGGAAAATACATTCACGTCTATCATCACGATGGTCATTTTGATACCATTACCAGTATCACTGGATTTCTGAAATTCAGTTACTACTGTGAAAAATGTGACTATGGTTATAACAATCGAGAACAACACAAGCATTGTGGATCGAAATGTGAGGGATGTTTGGCCTCTCAACCTTGTCTGGACAAAGGACAAGCACGAGTGCATTGCCCTGTGTGTCAGCGCACTTTTGTCAGTCTTACCTGTTACCAACAACATTTGAAGATGCAAGGTTCACAGCAGAAAAATACTTGTCAGCTTTTGAGATTGTGTCCTACTTGTGGACAAGGCATACGTACCAATAGTGTTAAGTTACACGTTTGTCGAGGGAAGAAACGATGACACATTTGTCATCAAATTGTGGACTTGGAGCACGAATGCTTCATTCAAAAATATCAACCCCAACCAAAAGATACCCAGAAGAAAGGGAATTTTATCTTTTTTGATTTCGAATGCATGCAAGAAACTGGTATTCACATTCCTAATTTCTGCGTGGCTCACCGTGCGTGCGAGCAGTGCATCCAAGAACCTATCTTTAGTCATTGCCCTTACTGCAGCAAGATTCCTGGAGGACGTGAAAAAATCTTTCGAGGATCAAATACGCTAGCCGATTTTGCCCAATGGATCCTAAACCCCATTGACGAAACGTGGAGTCCAGAAGACATCGAACGTTACGGAGAGTGTCATCGCCATGCCACGGTCATGGCTCACAATTTCTCGGGATATGATGGGCAATTTCTGCTTAGATACTATGCGGAACAAAGTACCGAACGGCCTCAAGTGACTTTGAACGGAGCCAAATTCATTTCTATGCAATTTGGACAAGTACAGTTTAAAGATTCGATGTGTTACTTGGCCATGCCTTTGAGTCGCATGCCTAAAACGTTTGGTATGACAGAAATGGCCAAAGGTTATTTTCCACACTTTTTTAATACCGAATCCAATCAACATGCCATTCTACCCCATTTGCCCGAGGCTGACGACTACGACCCCGACAACATGCGCACCGAACACCGAGAAGCTTTCTTCGCTTGGTACCAGACTCACGCCTCGAACCCCTTTGACTTTCAAGAAGAAATGTTAAAGTACTGTCGATCTGACGTGGACATTTTACGACGCTGCTGTGGAAAATTTCGAGAATTGTTCATGGAATACGGTGGGATCGATCCTTTGAAAGAAGCTTGTACCATCGCCAAAGCATGTTCCTTAGTGTACCGAAAACGCTATATGCCCGAAAATACTCTAGCGGTCATCAGTCCTCAAACGACAAATTTTGTCAAACGTCAATACTCGGTCAAAGCCCTACGCTGGCTCCATTACTTGTGCGACAAGGAAGACAAATGGATCCAACACGCTCGCAACGGAGGAGGCGAAAAGACCATCGGAACGTATTCGGTAGATGGATGGGACTTAGAAAACCCTCAGATCGTGTACGAGTTTAACGGATGCTTATTTCACGGATGTCCACTATGCTACCCTCAGCGTAACACCAAAAATCAGTTTTTACAACGAACCATGGAAGACTTGTACCAGACTACGTGTCAACGACGTTTGAAGTTAGAACAGCAAGGATACCAGGTGGTGGAAATGTGTGAACACGAGTACGATCAGCGTTTGAAAACCGATCCCGAGTTTAAACGCATCGTAGAAAGTTACAAGTGGGTGGACCCCCTGAACCCTCGGGATAGTTTGTACGGAGGACGGACGAATGCCACCTGTTTGCTGTACCAGGCGGACGAAGAGAAAGGAGAAGAAATCAAATACTTGGACGTGTGTTCGTTGTATCCTTACGTGTGCAAATATTGTCACTTTCCCGTAGGGCATCCAGAATTGATGACAGAACACATTGACCTGGACCACATTCGACAGTACGAAGGATTGATCAAGTGTAAAGTCTTACCTCCCACAGACTTGTACCATCCCGTTTTACCTCACCATTGCCAAGGAAAACTGATGTTTCCTTTGTGTCGCACATGTGCCGAAACGTGCAACCAAGACCAACCTTGTCATCACACCCAGGAAGAACGCGCCTTGACAGGAACGTGGGTGAGCGTGGAATTGTTTAAAGCACTGGACCTGGGATACCAACTGTTAGAAGTGTACGAAATTTACCACTTTCCCAAGACACAACAATACCGCAAGGGCGACGAGACACAGAAAGGTATTTTTGCAGACTACGTGGATGCCTTTTTAAAACTAAAACAAGAAGCTAGTGGTTATCCTTCCTAGTGTCAGACTCCCGAAGACCAAAAGATATTCAAAGAAAAATATCGGGAGCAGGAAGGCATCACTTTAGACCACATCGAGAAAAATGAAGGAAGGCGATCGTTTGCCAAAGTGATGCTCAATTGCTTGTGGGGTAAAATGGCACAACGACCCTCTTTACCCAAGACGGAGTATTTGTCCGAGCCGTCTCGCTACTTCCAGATGATTCACGACCCAACCAAAGTCATGAAACACGTGGACGTCATTCGTGAGGACTTGATCTTAGTCAATTACGAAGAAGAACTAGACTTTGTAGAAGCCGACAAATTTGGAAATGTCATCATTGCGGCTTACGTGACAGCCCACGCTCGTTTAAAATTGTACGAAGTGTTAGAACTGTTAGGAGATCGTGTGTTGTATTTTGACACGGACAGTTGCATTTACATTCACCGAGCGAACCAGTGTAACCCTGTCATTGAAGGAGACCGTTTAGGAGCCTGGACCGATGAACATCCCGACGACAAGATTCTATGTTTTGCAAGTGGTGGTCCTAAAAATTACGGCTACGAATACCGAGTCCCACAAGGAGAAATGCACACCGAATGTAAAGTGAAAGGATTGACTCTCAATTATCGCACCAGTCGAGTGGTGAACTTTGACGTGCTTCAAGAAGCCTTACAGTCGGGACAGGATGAAACGTTTCAAGTGACTACCCACGAACCGCACAAGATTGTCCGTTTACCCACACACCAAATTGTTAGAAGACCTTTGGAAAAAGTCTATCAAATCGTGTACCAAAAAAGAGTACGACTTCCCAATCACTTTACTCTACCGTACGGTCACGTCGAAATTGGGCAGCATATAAAAAGGGACATCGTCCACTATCAATAGTTCATTTGTCACTACAACGGCACAGCGACAAGAAGATGAATCCATTTAAACAGACATCATTCAAATTTGGGGATTGTAAAACAAATGTACCTTCCCCGAGTGTGAAAAGTACTGGATGGATAAGACCCATGCATTTCAACGGAAGTTGTCCGGAAGGAAACTGTAAGTGTCCTTGCGGTATGCACTGTAATTGCGTTACAGAGGGCGATGGTGAACCGTACGATTGCAGAGATGCCAGGCGCTGTGACATTAGCGATTCAGCAGGATATCGTGGGCACTTTGCTATGACTACTACCCCTATATCTACCCTGGAAAGTGATGCTGTGCGTGTCAATCCTGAGGGATGCGAAAGCGGTGCGACACGTTATCGTGGACTCCTAGGAGTTTCACCGTACCTGCATCGAACAGAAGTGAGGAGAGTCGAATATTCGTTCCCGACGAGTTTGCCTGAATACTGTCACTTTAAAAGTCGATTCCAAACCTTCAAAGATAAATGGCCAAAATATCTGCCTGGACCAACTCCTGAAGAATTAGCCAGAGCCGGATTTTTCTACTTGGGCGAAGGAGATAAAGTCAAGTGTTTCAGTTGTGGTGTATCCATTTACGAGTGGGAACAGAAAGATTCCGCTTACTTGGAACATGCTCGATGGTCTCCGAATTGTCAATACCTACCTTTAGTGGGACCTAGTGATTGGAAGTGACACTACTACTCCATGTCGTGTAACACACCTATACCAGTATATAAGCCCTCTCTAAAACATAATATTCAAGGATTACCATACGAATTGCAAGAGAAGATCTACAAGGACGTTTGGCAAGGTCTTGCAAAAGAAAAATCTCAATGGGTGACTGTAGAACATTTGTGTCGTGAAATTCACAAGAGACAAGTGACAAAAATTAACCAACGTATTAGATTTCTCTGGATCAAAGGTATTTTTTTGCTCTGTTTCCAATTTAGTACGTTTACATCTGAAGATACTTTGATCCTTCTTAACCGTTACCCTGAATGGCAGTGGGACGAAATTACACGTTATATTAATCACTTTCGCTTTTTGAGCAAATTTAATTCTGTGTTTAATTCTGGGTGGAATCTACACTGATGATCTTCGACCTAAAGAAGTATAAAAGAGAACGACCATGCCACAACCTTTATCATTGGTGATCCAACAGATTCCGTGGAAGGATATCAATGAGAAGATTCACACGGTGAAAGATTACGAACACTTATTACAAGAACTATACCCTATGAATTGGGGTCGACGTGTAGTGTGTGTTTTAGTGACTTGCTTTCTGGGATTTCGTTTACCTGTCGATTCCTTTTGGACACTTTACGAACACTACCTATCAAAAAAAAATAAGACAGTATGGTGACTCCTTTAAATGTCCACGAGAGACTTCTTCTGTTCAAAGCCTTACGCTTTCATCTGGATACGTCTCGACCTCTCCAAGAAAAAAAAATTCGTCAACTTTTACGTACGGAAGCAGTGTACGAAGATGTGTGTGTAGCTTGTGACTTACACCCTCATTGGACAGATGTACGTCACTGGAAAAGTTGGGATTTTGAGGCTTGGACAAACGAAGCATCCCATTATGCCCAAGCGTTGTGTTCCTAAAATTCATCGTCGTGTGAAAAAAGTCACTTTTAATCCTGTGTTAGTGACAGTACCAGAAGAAGAAGAAAAAGAATCTATCACCCAAGACAATCCCTCTGTTCAAGACAGAACTGTCATGGACATTCCCCCACAAAGGCCCTTTCGAGAAGACACCTATGTGACTGTACCCCATGTAGAGGAGACTATAAGAACATTACATACTACCTCTAGAACACCTTCGTTACCCAAACCACGTTGTACAGTGACTTGTTTATATTCCACTTTGATCGTTTGCCTATGTATTTTATTCCTGTATTTATCCATTTGGCTTTTATGTATACTTGTCTTTCGTGTTGTTCAAATTTAAACATGCATTGAAATAAACGTGTCTTGAAAAAAGTATAAAAACCTCTTGTCTTGTCTGTTTTTGTGTCAATACTGTCATACCACTACACGACTATGGCTCACTCTACTCTTTCTACTACTCCTTCCTCCTCCACATTCAAAGTCATTGACGAACACTTAGATCAGGCTAGTTGGAAAGCCTTGTATCTTCGTCATCCTTTTAACATGTTAATTGCTTGACCGAGCGGTTCAGGCAAAACCGAATTTGTCAAACGTTTGATCGAACATAAACATCATTTGATCGATCGTCCACCTCAACGCATCGTGTGGTGTTACAAAGAGTGGCAATCAGCATACAGCCTCTTGCAAGAAAGTCAAGGTGATTCCATTGTGTTTGTAGCAGGCATTCCTAAAGAAGACGAGGGGATCGTGTCTGACCCGAGTAAAACTCATTGGGTCATTTTTGACGACATGTTAGGAGAAGACGAAGAAGAAATTAAACTGTGGTTTACACTTAAAGGCCATCATCGTAATGCCAGTGTCATTTACATTACACAAAATTTATTTCAACAAAGTAAAGCCCATCGTACCATTAGTCTCAATGCTCATTACGTGGTCTTGTTTAAAAGTCCTCGAGATAAATCACAAGTGCAAGTTTTAGCCAAACAGTTAGGAACACCTTGGCTAACTCATGCGTACGATGATGCCACTCAAACGCCACACGCCTATTTACTCGTGGATTTAAAACCCACTACCCCTGATTATTTGCGATTTCGTACCGATTTGTTTCACGACTGGTGTCAAGACGGAGGACCTGTTGTGTACACGTCCTCCTCGTCGACATAACACTATGAAGCACTAAAAAAATCTATAAAAACCTTGGGTTACTTTGACCTTGTCTCATACATCGTCAACATGACGTCCCTTCAGTCTCATCTTCCGATCAAATTGATTCGTGCCTTGTACGGCATCAGTCGCGAAAAAAATCCACAAATACGTGCTCACGTCTTAGAAGCCAGTCTCAAAGAAGTCTTACGATGGTTTACGGTGACAGCACGTCAAATACTGCAAGGCATCATTCACATTCCACATCAAACCAAACGCTTTTTTGACAGAAACAAAGTAGCCTTGACGCAACTGGCCAATCCTCGCATTAACACTCAAATCAAAAAGCAAATCATATTGAAACCTGGAGGTAGTGGTTCTCTAGGAGGTGTCATCATTCGTTCCCTTTTAAAATGGGATCCCAATACTCCCAAAGTTCACCCCAAGAAGAAAACAAAAAAAGCCAAACAATCCCCTAAGAAAAAGAACAAGGGTGCCAAGACCAAAACACAGAAAAAGAAAAGTCCACAGAAAAAAGTGGTCACTCGCAAAAAAGGCACTTCGGCCAGGACACAACCTTACATTCGTCAACCACGACCTGTAAGAGAAGATCTACAAGGACGTTTGGCAGGGACTACGTTGCCAGTAGACTCTGGTGCTTCCACTTCTCCGTTGCGGGTGATGCCAGCCAAACCCAATTTGACACCCGTTTTTCCTAATTTGATGAAACATTGGAAATCTGCGTCTCCCAAAACGTCTCCTCCACCAGTGACACCCTCGTCCACATTAGCGTCAGTAGCAGCTGCTCACAAAGTACCTGCCCCTAAAGTCAAAGTTCAAGAAAGATCTGGCATGTTAAAGAGTTTACTAGATTTGTCCAAACAAGAACTGTCCCGATTGAGTCCATTGCGAACTCCTTCACGACGTGTGTTACCTGCCATGAAGTTGATACGACGCAAAGATAATCAGTGGCGACGCATTCCAGTATAAAAATATGACTTAAAGACCACGACGTCAATCAGTATTTTTTCTGTACCACTGCTGAACACTCAAGAATGTCTCCTCAAAAACGTACACACCACCACCACCACCACCCTCGTCGTTCTGCTGTTCAAAAAGGAAAAGGAAAAAGACAATCTCGTCATCCCACCAATGGTTTAAAAACCAAACATCGACGTCCTTCCCTCCAAAGACGTAGTCTTTTAAAGAAAAAGAAGAGACATAAAAAAGGAGGATCCTTGGGCAATTTTGTGAAAGAGGTTGTTACCTTTTTGAAGAATCGCTAGTTCCCAAAAAAGTAGATAAAAGAGAGTGTGTACCAAGTCATTGACGTTAGTGATATTGTGGAACGAACAAGTAAAGATGTCACCTCGCAGAAAACATTCTTCTTCACCTCACAAAGAAAAGAAAAGGAAAGGACGTTTAGCCAAACATCGACACGTTCGTCGTCCAAAGACCCAAAAGAAAATATCCGTCCGTCAAAAGAAAAAGATGTTGGTGCAACGTGGAGGATTTTTTGTTCCTATTCATCAACTGTTTGCACAACAAAAAAGATAAAAGGGTGTGTGTTCCAAGTCATGGACGTCAGTGGTATTGTGGAACGAGCAAGCAAAGATGTCACCTCGCACAAAACATTCTTCCTCACCCCCCAAAGGAAAGAAAAAGAAAGGACTACCTCCTCGTTTAGTCAAACACGGAGACGTGTTGTCTGTCCTGTCCAAAACCTCTCCACTCATGCGAAAACAAATCATTAAAACGGCTTCCAAAGATGTCATCGATACCGTGTGCGAATGTTGTTGGAATGTCTTGAAAGGCACGATACCTTTGTCTTCACACCAGAAAAAATGCTTAGCCAAACATCGACACGTTCTTCGTCAAATGGTTCAAAAGAAAATATCCATTCGTCAAAAGAAAAAAATGTTGGTGCAACGCGGAGGATTTTTACCCTTTCTTCTTCCTGTGTTGGGAGGATTAGCGAAATCCGGCATCCTATCCAGTATATTACCAGGTTTTTTTACAAAGGATGACACAAGGGATGACCCAAGGGATGCCTCAAGGGATGTCCCCAAGGTATGGGTAGCAATATGTATGATCGTTCCAGAAGATAAAAGGGACTCATAGAACACCACGAACTCAGACGTAACCTTTGTAAGCCCATGGAAGGACGAAAACTGACTTTAGTTCCTTACAAACGATGGATGGAATACCATCGTTGGCAAGAACAACGTACCCCCCATTTACCACCCAATCCTGATTTGAACGAGATGTCCCAATTACAACACGAATTGCAATCCTTGATGCATCGCCACGATTTGTCCGAAACCGAAAAATCGCAAAAGTACGGTCAACTTTTGCAACGACTACAACTCTTTCATCGAAAAGCTGTGGAACAAACAGCTCTACCTACTCTGTCCGATTTGAAGGCACTAATGAATAATCCGTCGCCTTTACCCTCTACAGTGGCCAAAACAGGCGTCACCCCACCATTACCCAAGGAAGAAGAAGAACCCCATGATCTCTTTCAAACACCCACTGCTACTCCCAATCCGAGTAAGATTGCCGCTTCCTTATTGACCCCTTCTCCCACTCCCCCACGAGAAGAACTCAAAACTTGGGTTAAAAAGATGATGGCTACTCCTGCTTCAACAGAAGTGAAAAAGAAAGAAAGGAAACCAGAGGTGAGAAAAGAAAAGAAGACCAAAGCTATCTCATTACCTCTACCACCACCACCACCACCACCACCAGTACCCTCAACGTCAACTCCTGTGGCACATCGGACACGTAAAACCGTTTCCAAACAACCCCCATTTCGCCCCACCCAAAGCAATATCCTCGAAGAGTGGGTCACTTATTAACAAAAACCATGGAGAAAGTATAAGCCAACATTTACTACGATCCAGCTCACCCTGCAGGTTACGGAGGCATTCAGAAATTGTATCTTGCAGCCAAAACTCGCTTGAAAAAGCTCCGTTTACCTGCAGTGCAACGATGGTTACAAGAACAAGCGACGTACACTTTACACAAACCCATTCGACGAAAATTTCACAGAAGTCGCACTCAAGTGGAAGGCATCGATCATCAATGGCAAGCCGATTTAGCCGATGTCTCTCATTTAGCCACCTACAATCGTGGCTACAAATATTTGTTTTGTGTCATCGACGTCTTTTCTAAATTTGCCTGGGTCGTACCATTGTCATCCAAATCGAGCGGAGAGTTAGTACGAGCTTTGCAACTGGTGTTGAAACAAAGTGGTCGTCACCCTCTTCGATGGCAAACCGACAAAGGTACCGAATTTCTGAACCAAGCTTTCCAACGAGAATTAAAAAAACGTGACATTCATTTTTTCACCACTGAAAATCCTGAAACCAAAGCCAGTATCGTGGAACGTTTTCAACGTACCTTGAAAGAACGCATGTGGAAATATTTTACGCATCAACACACTCTCAAGTACATCGACGTCTTACCACACTTAGTCCAAGCCTACAATCAATCTTACCATAGAAGCATTGGACGTGCCCCAAAAGAGGTGACACCTGACAACGAAGTAACTGTTTTTGAGCGTCTATTTGGTACGTCCCGGACGAGGGCTGTCCCCAAGAAAGGTAGAGAAGTGTTAACCCCGGGAGATTGGGTACACATTGGCAAAACCAAACGCACTTTCGACAAAGGTTACTTACCCAACTGGACCACCGAATTGTTTCGTGTTACTGGACGAGTGCGTGACCGTCATCCTACTGTCTATAAATTGGAAGACATGAACGGAGAAGTATTAAAAGGAACGTTTTACTTGCCTGAGTTACAACGTGTCACCAAAAAAGAAGACGACGTGTACGACATTGAAAGCATTCTCGAACGAAGAACCCGTAAAGTAGGAAAACGACGTGTCAAAGAAGTCAAAGTACGTTGGAAAGGATATCCTCCTAGTTTTGATTCTTGGATTGACGCTTCGCAAGTCATCGACTATAAAAAGAAGTGACCATCATGCCCTTCAATACAGCTTCAGCAACCACAGTGACTACTCCTTCACCCACGTCATCTCTGCAAGATTTACAAAAGCAACCCTTGTGGGTGTGGTGTGGAGAACGTGTCCCTAAAACGCAAATCGTCTTTTTCTGTCAAATCTTTGTAGTGTATTGTGTCATCGGTGCAGCCATTGCTAATTTGAGTTTGCAACAAGGAGACAAACAATTGTGGACCATTTTACTCAGCAGTTGCATCGGGTATCTTCTTCCCAATCCTTCCCTGAAATACTCTTAGAACGGGAACAACAGTAACAATATTGGGAGTCTTGCGGCCAACGTTAGTCATTCACCTGACAGTCACCCTTCCAATCACAATCCTCTTTTAGACACTCCTTTAACCTCGAGTGACTCCTCGGACAGAACAACATTGGAATTATGAACCACACTATTAACCAATTTTACTTAACGTTACCCAGTGACAGTTCCATGGAGGTGTTTCCTAAGAACACGTTGTGTTGTTACACAGCTAAATTACCTCAAGCCATGCATTTGGATCAAGATGCTCATTGGGAAGTAGCTTTAGTGGAAATGATACACCCGACACAAATCAAAAACATCGTCGAAAATCAAAACACTTTTTCAGTAGACGTGTTTGACGAGCAATTGCAAGATGAGTTAAATAAACGAGGCATCACTGGCGGAAAGAAATCAGATGACCCCAAAATTAAATCCACTCATGTGATCAGTATTCCTCCAGGCTACTATTTTAGTGGTCAACATTTAGTGACTACACTTGCTGGCAGGTTTAATGCTGTGTTTGGTAAAGCCATGGATAAACTACCCATCAGTAAAAGTGTTACCTTTGAGTACTATCCAGTATCTCGTCGTCTCATAATCAAATTTCCAGAGAAGGAAATGATAGGCATTAAGTTTTGTCATGAATTGTTTGATATTTTGGGTGGAGACGTCGAGATCCTCAAAAACAAAAAGCAAATACCAACCATAACCACTAACTTGGAATTTGCAAGATATTTTCGATCCCCTATAGAAATGAACCAAGGACTCAACTTGATGTTTGTGTACTCCGATGTGGTGGAGTACAACGTGGTAGGACACACCTCTGTACCGTTACTACGTGTCATTCCTTTCAAAGTGGATTCTACCGTCGCCGCTAAAGAGGATGGTGGAAATACCTATCACGTTCACCGCGAATTTGTACATCCTCATTATTTGCCTGTCAGTAAGTCGTATTTCGACAGTGTCAACATTACTATAAAAGGAGAACTAGGACAAAATATTCCATTTACCAAAGGGAAAGTCACAGTGAAACTCCATTTTCAAAAACAATTCTCCAACAACTGAAAAAGTGATGTATCCTGTGTACCAAGGAGTCACTCGACAACGAGGACATGGTTTAGGAGATATGTTTAAATCCGCCTTTCGTTCTGTGGTCCCTGTTTTAAAACCGATGGTGACACGAGGATTGCACACCTTAAAAGATGCCGCATTGACTCACGGCAAAGATTTTCTTTACAATGTTCTCATTGACAAACAAAACCCTAAAGAAGCTTTTTTGAGAGCAGGCAAAAATGCCTTGCTTCAAACGGGTAAAGAGATTTTGGGTCGACTAGAAAGTCCTATAAATGCTCTGAACGGTACCGAGTCTGGCATTCCTGCTTCCCTGACGACACAGCAAGGACAAGGTAGAAAGCGACGACGAAGGCACCCTTTCAAAAGTCTTCGTACCTCTAAAGTGAGAAAGACGAAGAAAAAAAGAACCTCTCGAGACTTAGACATTTTTGATTATTAAAAGTGAAGGAAAAAAACATAAAGAAAAAATGATGCACCAAGAATCGTGTGCCTGTTCCAAGTCGGAACTAGATCTCTTTGCCATGCCACCCACGATGATGACCATGCAAGAAGCCCAATGGGTCGAATTTCATCCCGTCTCCTCTTTGACGGATTCAGCTCCCATCGAGTTTGAAATCAAAGGACAACCTGAAGATTACATCGATCTCAACAACAGTTACTTGTATTTGAAAGTGAAAGTAACCAAAACGGACGACACCAATCCAGCAGCCGATACCCAAGCAGCTCCCGTCAACAATTTCATGCATTCCTTGTTCAGCGAAGTGGATTTGTACATGAATAACAAACTTATCAGCAGTAGCACGGATACTTACCCTTACCGAGCGTACCTCGAAAATCTCTTGACGTACGGAAAAGAAGCCAAGAATACTCATTTAGATGCTTGCGTGGTATGGAAACCTGACTTAGCAGATAAGTTTGACAAAACAGCCTTGCTCGCAGACGATCGCACTGTTGTCAATGAGGGTTTTGTCGAACGTCATAAGAAAATTAAGGAAGGACGTATTTTAGAACTGTTCGATCGTTTGCATTTGGACATGTGGTTTCAAGAGAAGTATTTGCTGAACGGAGTGGATATTCGCTTGAGACTAAATCGTAGCAGTGCTGGTTTCCATTTCATGGCTACTGATGGTCACCACTGTAAAACCAAGATCCAAGAAGCCAGATTATACGTGCGTCGTGTGGAAGTGTTACCTAAAGTGGGAAATGACATCAGTCACACTTTGAGCAGAACGACAGCCAAGTATCCGATACGGCGCGTGGAAGTCAAAACGTTCACCATTGCCACTGGACTCCAATCTAAGATCGAAGATCATCTGTTCCAAGGACAGTTACCCAAACGTTTATTCATTGGTATCGTCAGCAATGCCGCCTTCAACGGTGCCTACACTCAAAATCCTTTCGAGTTTAAGCACTACAATGTATCCAAAATCGAAGTCAGTCGCGATGGCAAAACTTTGTGTACCAGACCTTTCGAACCCAATTTTACCCTGAAGAATTACTTGAGGTCGTACTTGTCACTGTACGAAGCCACAGGACAGTTAGGAACCAACACCAGTCACGGTATTTCCTACGACGATTATGCAGGAGGTTACACTTTGCGGGCGTTTGATTTCACTCCAGACCAAGGCAGCGACGAGGGACATTTCCACCCTATAAAATCGGGACAACTGCGTGTGGAACTTCAGTTTGCAAAGGCTCTTACCGAAACGGTGAATGTCATTCTGTATGCCGAATTCGATAATACCATAGAAATCAACAGTTTGAGAGAAGTCATTCTAGACTATTAGACACTATGGAAGACCCTTGTCCCTCTTTGATTAGTGGAGAATCCATGGAATGGGAGGTTACAGAAAAAGCAGAACCCCAAGACCAAAAAGAAGAAGTAGTGATCATGCAATCCAGATGGTCAGAACAGGAACAACAGTTAGTCTCCTGTTTTGCACAACACTTAGAAGATAAAATGAGGGACATGATTAATAAAGATTGTTATGGATGTCAAATCGATCATCCCAGTCAAATTCAACACGATAAATGTATGATGATGAGTCAAGAAGAAAAACTGGACGATTATCTGAACGAAGCTTGGAGTCTCATCTCAGAAGAAGCCGTGTTACTTCAGTGGTATAAAGGCTTACGTGATCATTCCTCTCCTCCATTGTTTGCTCGAGAAATTGATCGCATCGAAGCTCTCTTGGCCAAAAGTAAGGAGACGAAGCAAACCATCAGTTACTTGTCAGACCGTTTCAAACAAAAAGTCTGGATTGAATTGATGACTTATCATCACCTGTGAAAAAAAGGGAAAAAAAAACAACAAGGCTACACAACAAACAAATGGATACCTGGGAACTTTATTATCTTTTGAACCGTAGTTCGTACACTGCTTCTTGGAATCCTGTGGTGTGTGCTAAAAATGAACTACCTCATCGCAAACCTCAAGAGAATCAAGCTTATGTCATCAACACAGATGACAGTCATCTTCCAGGAACTCACTGGGTAGCTGTCTACTTTCCTCAAGAGGGTTGTGTGGAGTATTTTGATTCGTATGGATTACCCCCTTTCGAAGATGATATCATTGACTTTATGAGAAGAAATGCCCAGACGACACGATTCAATAATGTGAAATTACAAAGCACAGATTCTATGGTGTGTGGACAATATTGTGTCTATTATCTGCATCATCGCAGTCTTGGATATTCTTTAGAACATTTAGTGACTTATTTTGATCGTCATTCGTCTCGAAACTATGACAAAGTAGATCGATGGTTTTGTGACCATTATGGCTATCTGTTGTCTTTAGCTAGGAAACGTAGTGTACATCAATGGCCCAATGATTTCCAACAGTGGAAATCTCAATTTAATTCACAACGTTGTCAACCATGTCAAAAGAGATTGTATTAGTGTTATGGAAGAAAAACATGTTTGCTATTTGAAAAAATGTTTGTTATTTGAAAATAATGTTTGTTAGTTGAAAAAATTGTGTTTGTTATTTGAAATAATGTTTGTTATTTGAATAAAAATGTTGTGTTTTGAAAACCAATGCGTCTGTCGTTTGTTTTACATTTGTATTCATATAAATGCTCTTTGACTTTTCTTTCTATCCCTCACATCAAACTATCTAAACGTTTCAAAAACCCTAAACCGTCGAGGGGTGTTTTCCATCACGTCCGCGCTTGAACCATATAAAATATATATGAAACAATCAATTGGAAATCACACATACAACAAACTATTCAAAAATGTCAAAAAGATCTAAACATACTTAAAAACATCAAAGGTACTACATGGGGAGCTGATCAGCAAACTATGCTAATGATCTACAAATCTTTAATTCGAAGTAAGATAGACTATGGCTCCCAGATCTATTCCTCAGCCAACAAGGAAACACTTAGACAACTAGATAGCATCCAATATAGAGCACTTAGACTTTGCACTGGTGCATTACCGAACACCTCCCTGGAAGAACTACAAATCCTCGCATGTGAACCACCATTACAACTGAGAAGAGAAGAACACATACTTAGATACGCCTGTAGAATCTCAATACATAAGGAGATTAATCCCACCAGAAACATAATAAGTAAATGTCAAACCACCTTTAGCTCAAGACTGGTACCACATCCTCCAGCAGCTAACAAAATACACACACTCTGCAAAGAACTCAATCAAATAGAACTCCAAGCAGAACAACTACTTATCAAGGACCCCACACCTTGGAGAAATAACCAACCTAACATCAACCTAACAGCACTCCAACTGGTACATAAGCGCGACAACCCCAATATCACATTAACACAAGTACAAAACCTCGTCAACAACAACTATGATGGATATGTAAAAATCTATACTGACGGCTCAAAATCTAAAGAACTACATAGAACGGCCGCAGCGGTAGTGATCCCAGAACATGAGATCACATTTACGACAAGACTACCGGATGACTGTTCCATATATACCGCGGAATTCTGGGCCATCAACCGAGCCCTAAAATGGATAGTAACACAAAATCAAAAACAGTACGTAATCATAACAGACTCACTTAGTGTACTTGAAAGTATTGAGACAGGTAATTCCAAAAGTAGACAAAATCTTCTAGAGGACACTATGCTGACCATCAGGGAAGCAGATAAATCACACCAAACCATACACTTCTTGTGGGTGCCATCTCACATCAATTTGCCTGGAAATGAAAAAGCAGACAAAGCAGCAAAAAGTAGTCTGATGAAAGACCAAATTGAACCCGTACAGTACAACACTCAGGAACTATATAGTCAAGTCAGGGACAGAATTAATAATAAATGGCAACAACAATGGGAAAACTCCACAAAGGGTAGACATCTATACCAACTACAAAAAGAGGTCACTAGAACTCAACGTTTACCAAAAAGCCTGGCAGCCATTGATATTAAAATAATCAACAGAATCAGAACAGGTAAAACACTACTAAATGGCAGTTTTATGAAACATATAAGTACAGGACCCACGCCGGATAAATGTCCACACTGTCCAGAAACTGAAACATTGGAACATGTATTCAACATATGTCACAAATATCATCGACAACTTACCGTCTTCCAACTACAACAAAGAAAACTTGACTCAGTTACATCATTCCCCCAAATTCTAGATAAAAGGTATAACAAAAACGTAAATGCTACCTATATAAATATACTTAATTACCTAAAATCAATAGACATAAAACACAAAATATAAATATCCAAACCATCAAATAAGTAAATAAACATAAACATAGTCAAAGAGTTAATATTTATCAATCAAGGGGCCAGAGCAGATAATAACATCGCTAGCTCAAAAAACAGACCCACGTAACAATGCCTTAAATAAACGGAAAAAAAAATTATAACTGTCAAATAGATAAATAATTAACGAGGCCATATCGGTTAAAGGAGCCAGAGCGGATAGTAATACCGCTAGCTTAAAAAAGCAGAACAGCTTAACATTACCCTAAAATAAATATATAAAATAAAATAGAAAAGGGGAAAGGAAGGGAAAGGGGGGATAATATAAACATTGTAATGCGAGGAAAAAAGGAAGAAACGGGAGAAAAGGAAGAAGGAGAAGGGGAAAAAAAGAGAAGATTACACTAAGTAGTGGCACAATGTAGGTACAGTAAAACCAGTCAACCGGCAAGTGACAAGATAAGTGTGATGAGAACACCGGGATCAAATAGTGATAGCTCAAGGAAACATAACATCAACAAACCGACAAGAAAAAGTAAAAGGAAAGGGAAAAGAAGGATGGAAGAAGGAAAAAGAAAGAAAGAGGGAAGAAGGAAGTAGGAAGAAAGTGGGAAAGAGAAAAGGGAAAAGAAGAGAAAAAGAAGAAGGAAGAAATGAAATAACACCAAACACACCCCACTCCAACTCTAATCTTTTTTTTTTTTTTTAAATTTTTTTTTTTGTTAATTTATTTTTTTTATTTTTTTATTTTTTTTTTATTTTTTTTTATTATTTTTTTTATTATTTTTTTTTCTTTTGAATTTATTTTATATATATATATATATATTTTTAAAAATATTTTTATTTTTTAATTTGTTTTGATTTTTTTTAAAATTTTATTTTATTTTATTTTATTTTATTTTATTTAGCAGCAGAGAGGGTGAACCCTACAACGTTTTCAGACAAAATTTGATTGAAATCTTAAAACGAGCCGTCCTATAATCTCATTTTAACCAAAAAGAGGGCGAACCCTACAACGTTTTCAGACAAAATTTTGATTGAATCCTTAAAACGAGCCGTCCTATAATCTCATTTTAACCAAAAAAGGGGTGAACCCTACAACGTTTTTAGACAAAATTTTGATTGAATCCTTAAAACGAACCTTCCCTACGAAATCTCATTTTAACTAAAAAAAATGAAAACGGAGATTTTACGATTTTTCAATCAATTTTTTGATTGAATCCTTAAAACGAGCCGTTTTATAATCTTATTTTAACAAAAAAAAAAGGGCGAAGCCTACAACGTTTTCAGACAAAAAATTTATTGAAATCTCCCTACGAAATCTCATTTTAACTAAAAAAATGAAAACGATTTTTTAATTAATTTTGGTCGCAACTTGTTGTCATTCACCCTCTCTGCTGCTAAAGTTTTCAGTTCTAGGTTAACAAAAAATAATAAATGATTTGATCAAGTCTTTAGGATCTCACAAACAGACTAATCGCTAACACCTCTTCTTGTAAATCAATCAGATTATTTGACTGGTCGGTGAGTTTGAAATTAATTCTGGTTAATGAATTATTATGACACCGCATATAGACTGGATTAATTGGGTTTTCAATAATTAGGAATCCTGGAGGAGCTGTTGGTGCAAACGAATAAAGAATATATCCTTGCTGAGCTTGATTTGATCGTTCGAGATTAATTTGATAGCTTCCTTCGATAACATCACATACTAAATTGAGCGCAATCACTGAGGATATATTCACGTTGAACGGAGCGATATGCCTGCCGCCACCATCTGGGTCATTATTATGTTTGAGGATTTTTATTTCCGGTGATTCTGTTTTTCTCCATGCATCATGAATTATTTTAAAACCAACATCGATGGCATCACTGAGAAGTTTTTTTAGTTCTGGTACGTTATACCCTGGTATTTTAAATGTTGGGATATCTTCAACGCGGATTTTATATTGATTTGCAAATCCTGTTCTCGATGTGGGGTTTTTATCATCGAGTATTACTTGAATAATTTGTGAATTAAATTTTTCCATATCGTCGATAATTTTATTGCATGTTTCTACGACGCTGATAAATTCATCTCGGCTGAGAGAGCCGGATTTAAGAGATATTAACAACAGCGATAAATCATTATTCATTGCTGTGAAATTTTTAATGATTTCAGGTTCGTTAACAAAATTATATTCCTGCAATGGTCCACCTTCCGCCCTATGTTCGTATGCTAACCCAAAAAACTCTATAAATATGTTGTATTTTTTATAACTCCTTATTGGATTTTTAGGTTTTATTCTGTCGGTGATATAATCATTTTTTTGTGGTTCCGGTAAATCAACGGCTTTTCCCCCTGGTGGTAATTCAGGCCATCCTAGTACGGTTCTAATAGAACTTTGATAGATATCTACGACGTATCCTTCTGTGCTTATTTCAATTGCGGATGATAGCGTCGGCTCATGAACTGTTATAGCGATTTTTGATTCTTTTCCAGTAATCGATTTTATTCTACGCGCGAATTCATCATTGATTTGTTCAAATTGGTATGACCCTGTTGGTATCGAAACGACGTTCCAGTCTGGGGTTCCGTCGGGTTTATTCTTATTTGCAAACACTAAAGAATTATTGGGTTGTTGACCACCAAATGATTTTGATCTGATATTAGGCCAACTGTGGTATACTCGTAATTTTGCTAGCGCTATCTCCTTCACCGGGACCGGAGAGGGGAAATTCACACTGAATTCTGGATTCGTTGATGTTATTGATATCATGCTTGTTTGTACTGGGTTCGTGTTCTCCACTATTCGTTGAAGTAATTCCTGCGGTGTTGTCATTGTTATTATACTCATGATTTATTTCTAATTTTGGTATCGAGGAATCATAAATATTGACCATCACTGAGAACTCACAATCTGGTAATGTTGATATTATTGAGATCATTTTGTTTTTTGGGTTCGTGTTTTCTGATTCCATCGGTGTTGTCATTGTTATTATACTCATGTTGTCGCTCTAATTTCGATATCGCGGAATCAAAAATACTGACCATCGCTGAGAATTCACTATCTGATATAATCGTATTATCGAGTGACGACGATATCATCAGGGATAACTGCGAATATGCGGTTGATGCAGTATGAAATTGAATTAAGTAATTCTGCAGTTTACTCTGGCTGCATGATGATATCTTTTTTGCTATCCCGGTTGATATACCCCCGATTGTAGCCACCGCAGAAATGCAAATTGGAACTACAACCGGGGCAATCATTGTAACCGATGCAAGTATTATTCCGGCGCCAGCGAGAACGCTTGACACCGAGTACATAGTAATATCAATTGCGGTGATTCTTCGTCGGTATTTTTTTATTTTTATTTGATACTCCTCAGTGAGGGTTTTGAGTCTATTCTGAAATTCTCTGACCTGATCATAGCGACATTGCGTTGATGAAATCATTTTTATTTTAAAAATACTAGTGTTTTCAATTGTGAAATCCTTTTAATTTAGTTATTTACTTAAATCCGCTACGAATTCCACATACCAGGTTGCTGAAACCCTAATCAAATTTTTATCAGTAGCTGTTATAGTGAACTTTTCAGTTGTATCCTTGTCAATGATCGTTGAAATCGTATTATTGACCCCGGATGAACTCGACGATGATATATTAAATTGAGTCAATGGTGTTACTAGTGTTAATCGATAAATACCTTTAACGGTTGCAGTGATATCTAATTTATTGTTTGTAGGTGTCCACGCAAATGATCCGTGTTGGATCGTATATACTACGTTGTTGGTTTTCTCATGAGGAATTTTTGTTTTTTCAATGATTGTTATCATCCTCGAAAAATCACCTTTGACGGCTTCGATGAAAGTTTTTGTCTCATCGATGGATTTTTTAATATCCGGGAGTTTTATTTCAACTTTATCCAACGGGGTTCCAATAAATTTCTCGATGATATTTTTACGAAAAACTGAAAACTGTTTTCCGTTTTCTTCAATTTTAGATTCAAGTGTTGTTAGTACAAACACAGAATTGTTTAACTCATCGTTGAGAGTTTTTAATCGATCTGTAATCGTCGAAACGAGTACACCCGGTTTAAGTTTACCCTGATCGGAAAATAACGCAACGGTGTTCTCGATTGCGTTTTGTTGTTTAACTAAAATATCATCCAGAGAAATATTACTGGTTTTCAATTTACCCTGATCGGAAAATAACGCAACGGTGTTCTCGATTGCGTTTTGTTGTTTAACTAAAATATCATCCAACGACACATCACTAGATTTCAATTTACCCTGTTTGTCTTGAAATACAACTATTTCATTAGGATCAACATTTGTTAAGTTCAACGTCTCAGCTATTTCATCTTTGATTAGTTTTTTTACATCCTTGACAGAATCAGGTGGTGCAGTGCCATCGGGTTTGGGTTTCAAAGATCTCCCCCAAATATCAATCATGTTATTGTAAAACTCTTTCTCTCTCTAAAATCGTTTCGATTTCCAGCGATTACTAGTGTATTCATTAACGACAACATGTGGTGGTTTTCCGCTTGGGTTACTCAAGGAGTTAGAAATAGCGTCAAGGACATTTAATACTTTGCTGCCACATATTGGTGGGTCATTCATTTGTTGTGTTGGTAGCGTAGAATACCAAGTCTTCATTGGAAGGGTTTTTATATAACGCATAAACTCTTTTGGTGGGGCTAATCCATATGAATCAAAATAGACAATCCCACGTGGATCAATAGCGTATGCAACCCAGTGAGTTCCGGGTCCGGTGCTGTTATCTAAATTAATGATTCCGGTTTCAACGCTGTTTGGTTGATGTGGTAATTGATCTTTCATAAAGACACCTCTGAAGTTTTTAATCGCGAGTTTTTTTAGCAGCATCGAGTAAATCAAAATTGGACATGGGAACCATAGGTTCCTCAATTAATAAATCGTTCCTGGTAGTCTTAGACCCTTTCCGCTGTACCACGAATACGGGGTTCCTGGTAGTCTTAGACCCTTTCACTTTTTTATATCCTTTCCCAGTTGCTTTCTTTAGTGCCATTCCTGCCGCGGTACCAACGGCTCCTAACGCTGCCGCTTTAGCCACCGCTGGGGCTGCTGCTGCAATCAATGCTGGAATCGCAACTAACAACGGAAATATACCGCCTGTTTTAATCATATTTTTGATAGCAGCCGCAGAAAGAGTAATCTGAACACCCTTTTTTGCTACTAGTGCATCATTGAAATGTTTCACCTGACGAGTTGTCAGCGATAATTTATTTGCACCACCAGTCATTTGGTTGGGTTTCAACGTGATTGTGGTTCCACATTTTTTAGCTGATTCCGATTGTAGTTTTTTTAATTGACCAGGGGTTAACGCAACACTAATAACACTATATGACATTATACATAATTGATTGATTCTAAATCGTTTACAATTTCAATTACATGTTTTCCACTGGTGCATCTACCACTCTCATTCTTCCTCCAACACCTTCGAGTAGCATTGATTTATCACTAAGAATGACAGCAACCGCTCTATAATTAGCAATAGCACCAGGACGGGTTACACGGGCTCTAAAGTGTATATCAACAACAGATTGTCTCATCAAATCGAGATGTTCCAGTGAGAAGTAATAGATCGGATAGAGGCTTTTAAAATCCAATTGTGATATTTGCAAACCAGTATCCACATTTTGATCACGTGCCATAAACGACAATAGGTTATGATATACACGTGCAATATGGTTGTGAGTGTAATCAAGTTGTACATCTTCAGATGGTTCCTGTTGTCCGTTTATTCTCAGTGAGACCTCTCTAACACCTAACTGATCAAATATCATATGACTTCGTTGTTGATTACCAACTCGTGCATTATTCTGTAACGCCACAAATATATGACGTGGAGCTGAAACACCTTGTTTTGATGCCAGATGCCAAGTAAATATATCATCAACATTGTCTTGTTTAATATCCGTGGTCACTGATAACCAACTCAACAATGATTTTCCTCCTTGTTCCATAAATGATAACAATTTTTCTTCTGCTGTGATTGATGGAGTTAACACTGGCATCCACAATGCTAGTTTTGTTAAAATGACTTTACCATCAGCAACACCAGCATCATGCCATATTGCATCATTATCAGTACCCTTTCGTACAAGCGCTACTGTGTGTTTAGCTCCATAAATAACCTTTCGGACATTTCTACAGAATCCAAATATATGATGCAGTGGAATCGCGCATGAAAACTGTCGACGCTGTCCTTGCAACGTTAATACGCGTGTTGCAAACCCTAGGTTATAGTTAGTGATATTATTTATGACATCAAAAGTACCAGCTGGTCTTGTATATCCGGCTGGTGCTGGATCAACTGCGGTAGCTTGTGTTGCCTTGACTCTAGAATACTGGTTGTGTTCAGGGTGATCAGTGATATCCTTAGAAAACATCATAGATGGACCCGCTGATCTTGTATAATCATCAGAGTATCTCGCTAACCCTATGATTGTTGTGGCCACATCAACTTCACGGTCAATGGATTCAATTTCCTTTCCATCAATGAGATATCTAGCGCTTTCAAATAACGCCATGATCCCATTATTAACAAAACCAACTTTGATAGTTGGGTTATTGTCATATGGTGGATCATCATGAGCAGCATCATTTGTTACAAGTTCTCCTTCGATTTCGATAAATGCCTCACACGGTAGGAAGTATTTACTGGTATCATGAACTTGAAGTTCAATTCGCGATCGGAGATCTGGTTGTACTGCGTGATAAGAATAAAATTGAAAATCGCGTACAGAATCATCTTTACGCACTGGGGCATCCATATCAAATGCTGGATCAGGTGACCTTTTGAACATTTTATTCTATTTATCAGAGTCTAAATCGCGATTTTCCATTTCATCGTCGTGTTTTTTTAAAGCCACTTCCTGCTATCATGTTTGCTATCATGTTATTTTGGTCCCCTTGATTTATCAAGGGAGTCACCATCGATGCTAATTTTTCATCTACTGCGTTATTTATAATTCTACTAACACTTGCAGGCATTTCCGCTGTAGACGGTAACGGTTTTGAAAATCCTTTGGATTTCATCCGTGATTTCACTAATGATGTTAATTTATTCTTCGCAGTTGAAAACGCTTTTCCAGCAAGATCTCCAACAGCACCAATACCCTTATCACGAATAACATCAATTGCTTTCATTGATAATTGTTTAGCCAACGGCATCACTTTTGGAGCCATTCTCGCAAATAACCCTGCAATGGTATTGCCTAAACCATCTCCGTAGTATGCTCTATAAACCGGAAACCGTGAATTAACTACGTAGACGGGGGTTGGTTTATCATGATTGTAGTGTATGATCATTATTTGAAATCAGAAACAATTTTTCAATTGGAAACGGTAGCGTTTTTATTCACTCTCGGTGATTAATCACTGTGATAATCCTCCACTAACTCGCCAATGAAATCTCGATATGTGCTGATATCTATGATACCACCCTGAAATAATCGTCTACAGATATCAGCTGCTTCATTAATTATTTCCGGTGAGTTATTTCCAGCTCGGAATCCTCCTACAAGAACTTCTAATCGTGATATATCACTGAGAACACTACCAGGACATGAAATCCAAGGATTTTCCCTCGAAGAGTTTTCAACTAAACCACTGCCTGTTTTTGAAAATCCTTTGGTTTTATCAGTGATACCAGTTGCACCTTTTTCATGATCAGCTTCTCTCGTTATTTTCATCTGTTGGGGGGATTGTGTTATATCAATAAATTTTGATTGTTCTGGTAGTCTAAGAAATCCGGTATCCGATTGCTCCCCTATAGATGATTCAGCTTTTTTTATTGCTGCCATATATTCCTGAAATGTTTTATCATCTCCTTTTGCTTGAGAGGAACCTGATAATATACGATATAACCCCCTATACCAATCTTTTTTAGGGGGAAGATTATAATCATCGTAAATATATTTTCTTCTCTGATGAAAACTCCTAGTGACAAATTGGGCTAATTCTTCCATAGAATCAAATTTTTTATTTCTCAATTCATCTAATTTACCGGGAAGAAGTTTTTCATTGAATGCAACTCGTCCACTAGTAGTATCCTCCCCTTTTTCTTGAAATTCGGGTAGGGGGATATCTTCTTGAAGTTCTCGTTGTTGTTCTGAAGCGGTTGATATATCCTGAGGAAGTGTTTTCAATGATTTTTTTGTTTGTTTAGTTCTTTTTGCTATTTTTTCTAACACAGGAAGAAAAGACTCTTCTTGTTTTTTTCCTTCTTCAGAGATTGTTGACACTATCTGTTTCGTTGCTGTGGTTACTGGTTTAAACAATTCTTCAGATCCCGCAGCAAAATCAGTCTGAAGACTCTGTCTTTGTTGTAGTTTATTCCGTACAGAGTCACGAATTGGTACAAATCTCTTAATTGCATCCAGTCGTTCACGAGCCAATCGGGTTGTTAATGCTTCATTGACCATTATTTGAAATCAGAAACAATGTTTCAATTGCAAAACAATTTTTCAATCCGACCTAACACCATCGTGGAAGTGTTTTAACATCTCTATCAATGATGGGGAAAGTGTCAGAATTACTAATAAAATAATTATTTTTAATTATTACTGACACTTTCCCCACTTTTCCCTTGATCAATCCGAAAAAGCCATCAATTTTTTATTCACTGTTTCTGACATTATCAATCAAAAAATGCTAAAAAAAATTAAAATCTCTATGAGGGACGGTCACAATCAAATAATAAATGGTCGGGCAATCAAAATTGTTCATTTTCTTGAATTAACGCCCGTAGGTTTCTAACTTTAGAATTAACCTCCTTTTTCAATTCGTATTCGTACCCCAATTCTTTTCGTATTCGTTCTACGATGGTATACAACGGAGCGAACACACTTACGTCACTGGAAAATGCGAGAGAGTCCTTAATAGAATTCTGAATTCTCTTGATGAGCGCATACTTCTTTGGTAGCATATACTTGTTAGTGCTAACTCCGTATTCTATATCCTGAAAATCAGACATGATTTGATCAGGATTTAACCCATCTGATAGTTCAATATCCCAACTTTTCAATTTTGAAATCTCGGATAAAATGCTATTCATGTTTTCAGAATTCATTATTCTATAATAATGATATATTTCTAAATGAAAAATATGACGCATTAGACATAACTAAATCGAATTTTCTGTCCCGTCCTTTTTGAAATCGCAGATCGATAAATCCCCTCTGCAACTTTTCGTACTGAGGGTGGACAAATATCGAAATACTTGCCGGCTTCATATATTGATTGAAATATTTTTTCTTCGTTAGTTATTGTATTCAAAGATTTTACTGGTCTCGCTTTTTTTGAGCATTTTCCAGTCTCTCCTCGTTTGGTATTTTCACTTTGTGTGATAGCCTGCAGATTTGATAAAGAATTGTTCTTTGGATTAGAATCGATATGATCAATAACAAAATCATCCTCGATCAATCCATTGAAACATTCATACACGAAACGATGGCAGTAATATTTCTTCTTTCCAGCACCAAACATCAAGTACCCTTGATTATTCACAACACCAACTGGTTTCTTCAGTCTACGATTTCTTACAACACCATCACTAGATGCTTCATAATTTGTGATCACAGGGTGTGGTCTGAATTCTTGGTTCATTTATATATTATACTATTGTTTGTCTAATTCATCGTTTGGTTTAATGATAAATCTTTCGATGTAGTCTTGAGGAGTTCTTATGATTTTATCCTTGACTCTGTCAAGGATACTGACTTTGTCAGCGTCAAGAATACTGACTTTGTCAGCGTCAGGGTCAAAATTTCTGATTGATTGTCCATTTTTTATTCTTTTATCATAATAACGCTTCAACTCCCTGTATCGCTTACCACCACAATTCAAACACAACTGCGATTTTCCCCTGACCCCAACCCCACATCGTATGCAGGGTAACGGACCAAGGCTTCCACGACGAAAGCTTTGCATATGATACCCACAGAACTCATTTCTGCATGATTTGTTACACGGGATTACTGATCCAATCATAAGCCACTTGCAGTGATTCATTATATAAAAATCTTTCATTTAAATGCTTGTTTTAATTATAGCATGAAGGAATTAAGGAAAACGCCTTCGAAAAATGCTGAATTCAATGCTGATAAAGAGTTTAAGAGATTATTGAAAATCAATCCTAGATTTAATATCGATAGACCCAAAAAACGTCCAAGAGACGGAAACATGAAAGAGTTTAAGAGATTATTGAAAATCAATCCTAAATTTAATCTCGATAAACCAAAAAGACGTAACAAACGTCCAAGAGACGGAAACATGAAAGAGTTTAAGAGATTATTAAAAATCAATCCTAGATTTAATCTCGATAAACCAAAAAGACGTAACAAACGTCCAAGAGACGGAAACATGAAAGAGTTTAAGAGATTATTGAAAATCAATTCTAAATTTAATCTCGATAAACCAAAAAAACGTAACAAATTTAATCTCGATAAACCAAAAAAAACGTCCAAGAGAGATTACCCCTGGAAAGATGCTCAATTCAATCTCGATATAGTTTCTAATACACCAAAAAATACAATTCTTGATAAAGCCATGATTAGTAAAATCAGAGACTGTTTTAATGAATTCAAACGTGATGGAGCATTTTATTGTTGGTCAACATTTCGAATTGATGGTGTTGTTGACGCTACCATGAATGATGAAAAGGCAGCAGTGATAATTTCACGTGTTGGGGAAAAACGGCATTTTTTCCGAATCAAATTCATTATCGAAGTCGATGGCAAATGGATTATTAAGGATAAATTTGAACCAATCCTCAAGAATAAAAAAGCTGTCATTGTGAGTAGAGATTCCAAACCAGGAATTCTAACCGGCATTGACAAACCATACTACGAAAGATCTTATCCCGTAACAGCAATGGTTTATGGGATATATCCGTTAAATGATAAACCCGATATCGCAAAACTAGCTCCTATGAAATATTCGTCAGGGCTTAATTGTGTAGCAGAACGAATAATAGAACACTTCACAAATGCATCCCGAGGAAATAAACTAACTGATCTGCGACGTAGGAAAATAACCGAGTGGGAACTGACAGTGAAACAGCATGGTGCAAAGATTTCTGACATAGCTAAATTAGAAACATCATTAAGATTTCCAATAACCGTTATAACGATAACCGGAGAGGTTTTATACGAACCGAAATATAACAAAAATGGAGCACCAATACAGATTATTGATCATAACAAACACGCGTGGACACCTGCGGTAACAGTATTTCCACGAGAACGATCCGTGAAATATATCCCTAAGGAGTTCGTCGGGGATGTTTTCTATGAAGAGAGATTATTCGATGCTATTCATGCGTTGTGTAAAGATGATCCTGTGTCAGTGTGGTTACTTAGAAGTGATGAAGATCCCGAAATAGGATTCGATCAATTTGTAAAACCAAATGGTGAATTATATCGCGTTGAAGAATTAGATAACAGAATGAGAAAAATCGCTAGTGATTTTTCTCTGGAGAGTTTCCATGAAAAACTACCCACGGATAGTTTTACTATTCCATCAGTGGTAGCTCACTTCGCAAGAGAAAAAAACTCATGGCGTCCAACACGAAGTGATTTTCTCGAGGATGTTAAATTGAGTTGCGTCAAATTTGGTCATGGAGGACTGTGGAACACGAAATACTCACGTGATGGTATGATTTCAATAGATATATCCGCGTGTTATCCCGGAAGTTTTCTCGGATATGGGGAATGCGCTGAGTACTTCAAACGATTTGGACACCCCACGCATGAAATGACTCGTGTTGCGATTAATGGACCATTGCCTGATTTTGATTTAACCGGATTCGCTCGTGTGATATCATTCGAATTAGCGTCAGGATTACATCCGTGTAGTTATGTTTGGCTCGGTAGACACCTATCTGAAAAGGCCTGGATGCCAATAGTGCTATTGAGATATATGATTGATTGTGGTATGCTAATATCGTTGATTGTTTCCGAGGCTATTATATGCTATCGAGCTCAGAAAGAAGTTTGGCTACCACAACCCGATCTAGATAGAATAATTGATGAACTACGAAAACAGTTTCCAGATGGAAATTCTTCGAATTTTAGTGAAGAACAAATCATGAATTGGTCTAAGAAGTTATTTGAAAGCAAAAAAGAACAAGCAAAGGATCTCGGAAGAAGAATAATCGGTAAATTTACCCAGGGTGGACGATACGACAACGCAAAATATTCTTCGCGGTTGATCATAGATGTCGCTGAATACGATTTTATTGTAGCGGATTTAATGAAACAGGGAAAACTTGTATCCCGTAAGGATGCTTTTCTATCCAATGGTGAGAAATTAGGTACGGTTGTTACCTACTGTGATGGACATAATTCCCAGTATACACATTTGAGAAGTTCAATGCTAGCCTATGCTTCTATTAATCTGTTTTCGATGATAAATAGATTTCCTAATACCGCGGTTAGAGTGGCCACTGATTCGATGTATATACACAATAAGTACAAATCAGTTGTAGCGGCATTCACAGATCCCGAAGAAAATTGGGGGCGTTGGCGATTTAAAAAGGAGATGCTACATGAGTGTTGTGAATCCGCAGACGTTGCCATGGATGATAAATATCTTTGTTGTAACCGTATTGAAATTCAATCAGAATTTTCTAATGCACCACCGGTATCTGATCCAATATGTAGATATAAGACAGTTTATTTAAACGGTTGTGGTGGGTCAGGAAAGACAACTCGTGCAATTGAATTATATCGTCGTAAAAATCCTACGGATTTCACAAACATGATTGTGCTAACACCGACTCACAGACTCGCCAGAGAGATGATACAGCGAGGGGTAAATGCTTGCACTTACCATAGTTTCTTTCGATGGAAGGGTGACAAATGGACTCCTGATCGAATGGGTGATAAATTCATTCCTGAAATCATAATTTGGGATGAAATATGCACAGTGTCATTAGATGTATTACAAACATTTCTCGAGTGGTTGTTAAACAAAAACACAAAAGTCGTCATGTGCGGTGATCACGGCCAACCACCACCATTTGTCGGTGCATCTCCACATGAATGGCTAAAGGGTTTTGTAGACTACTATGAAGAAATCACCACTGATTATAGATCACTTGATGAACGATTACGAGAATTCAAAGCGCTAATTAGATTACAACCGGATAGAATCCAATGCGAAATAGTGCGTGAAGTGATTTCAGAAACTCCAATGAATGATTTCTGGGAAACATGGAGACCAAATGATTTAATAATTGCAAGTAGAAAAATAGTCAGGGACACACTTCAGATGAAGTTATTTGAATTGCATAAAGAAAAATTTGCAACGCTTCCAGTACCCCTTTGTTATAGGCCATCGGATACACGAAAACAGAATATTGAAGTTGATATTCCAGGACAGAGTGAAAAACAAATTCTCGTATTAAATGATATTGTGCTGGTTGATATCAATGTCGTTGAAGATGCATTGCGTGCTAATAAATCCCCGTGGACGCTAGGATACGCAGCAACAATACACTCTTCACAGGGATTGACTATATCGGATACAATTGTTTGGATGGTGGATAATCACATCGAATGGTCGAATTTAGTCTATCTCGCAGTATCCAGAGTACGAAAAATAAATCAACTTCGAAGAGTTGTTTTCGATGATAATGACACAACAATGGATGATATTGATGTTAGCATCGTTAATAAAAAACTCTCCGGTTACAAACAACAGGACAAAAAAAAAACAGCGAGAATTTGATATTGATGCTGGATTAATAATTACGCTGAGGAAACAACAGAATAATCACTGCGCGAGTTGCAATTGTATAATGCGTTGGCAGTATTCGGATAAGGATCCTCGCCAATTCACCGTAGACAGAAAAAATAACAGTCTCGGTCATGTCAGAAATAATGTGATGTTGACTTGTCTTGAGTGCAATAGACGCAACGGTGCTAGTTAAGACCATGCGGTGGCAATTGAGTATCCTCGGGTATTACTTGTAGTTGTTGTCTAGTAAATCCTCGTTGAGGGGCAGTTGAATCCAGTTTATAGACTGGAGGTCTACCAGTTGATCGTGTTATACTAGATATCTTATGCGTAGTGACGCTCCAAATAGGATCAGTAGCCCTTTTTCTACCCCCTTCAAGCTCTCCTGGTTCGTATAAGTACCTCACAATGACATTACTACCAAGAATTGGTTCTTTGAAATCTTTTTGTGGTTGTACGGGTATAGACTTCTTTTTAATAGCGTTGATAGGTTTCATGTTGATTGTTCTAGTAATCTCGTTATTCAGTGCAGTAATCACAGATGGTAATCTTTTAACCCATTCACGGGATCTTTTTTCTTGGATGAATTCTTTTGCGTATTGATATCCAAATAACCGCTCAGCAATCGTCCGATTAAATCGTTCTACAATGGCCTGATCGCGATGTAGCGCAGTATGCCCTCGTCGTATGGTGACATTATGATGTTTCATTGTAGATAACACTGCACCCTGAAATTCCTTGCCAGGATCAACCTGCAATAGATTTGGCCAATGCAGAAGACCTCGTCGATAAATCCTTTCAAATGCAGAAGCGACTTCAGAGGCTGATTTTGTTTTTAACGGTTCTGCTTCTTTGTATCGACTTGCAATATCAACTACGGTTAAAGCGTATTTGTAACCACGATCATGTGGCAGAAATAATATATCAGCCTGATGAACTTCATTAGGAGCGGTCACATCAAAATGCGAGAATTGAATTTGTTTAGGCGGTGGTAGATAAATTTGCCATAGTGCCTGTTTGGATAACCAATTAGCCGCAGTGGTTTTTTTCACTTTTGCAGCGCTAGCGAGTTTATGGACTGCTGATTTACCCCTCCAGTATCCTCTTGGGGAATAATAAATTGATTCCATATTATTAATTACCGGCACCTAACATCAATTTGCTTTTCATAGCCGATTTTATCAAAAATGAAGCCAATTTTTCTTTGAAGGATTTATCAGGAATAGCATTTAACGCATGAATTAATTTCACATCTGCGAGATGCCTGTGTTGCAGATTGCTGCTTTTATAAGCAACATCATGAAGGTGACAGGCCTTATCCATGGCGTTTATTGGTTCTTCACCGGGGTTGGGTTGATTTTGATTATTGAGTCTGATATCAAGTCTGGTTCCCGGTCCACAGTAGCTATATCCCGGAAGGTGCTTTTCTCCGGGGTACTTTGCCCATGGGGTTCCAGGGAGCTTTGCCAATTTGGCTGCGATATCACCTCCTCGTTTTTTTTAAAATCAGATTTCATAGACACAAATCTAAATTTCTTTGTACCACATTGCACGCATTTACCAGAAAGCGCTGATCGGTTATTTTTAGTTGTAACCGTCGTCAAGTCATCTGTGCCAGTACGCGTTTTACACTTCACACAATATAGATCCATAATTTATGTATAGAAATATGGATATAATTGATTTTTCAGCGACTAAAACAAGAGAACCAGTTAAGCATCATGCAGCGCTACCAAACTCTATCCGGATGATGATAATCGGGCCATCTGGATCCGGTAAAACGCAATTGTTACTCAATTTAATAATGAGATGGATGAAGTGGGATAAGTTGTATTTAATTGCCCCTAGCGTAGATGATCAACGATGTTATGAAGTGTTAAAGGATTTTAACGAGAATGCATCAGAAATTAAGGGTGAGAACGCCATTGATTTTATAACCGATATCGATGAAGCACCGAGCATTGATGATATTGATGGGGATATTAACAATTTAGTCGTATACGACGATATAATGTTGGATAAACAAAAAAATCCTGCTAGAATATTTTCCCGTGGGCGTCACAAAAACACTGACGTGATATATGTCACTCAACGCTACACTCAGGTTCCAAAAGTCATCAGAGATAACTGCAATATTCTTGCTGTATTCAACGGAGTTGATACTCATACTCTTAGAAATATATGGCAGACATGGTGTTCTGATATGGACTTCAATCAATTTCGAGATTTCTTTAGTCATGCTCAGTCGACTCCGCACGGATTCGCAACAATAAATCTACATGATCCTCGGACACGATATCGTATCGGACTTGATCGAATATTCGGTTAAAATCATTTATTATTTTTTGTTAACCCATAGCAGCAGAGAGGGTGGATGACAACAAGTTGCGACCAAAATTAATTAAAAAATCGTAAAAGTCTCCGTTTTCATTTTTTTAGTTAAAATGAGATTTCGTAGGGAAGGCTCATTAAGATTTCAATAAATTTTTTGTCTGAAAACGTTGTAGGGTTTGCCCCTAAGACATTTTTTTTTTGGTTAAAATGAGATCGTAGGACGGCTCGTTTTAAGATTTCAATCAAAAATTGATTGAAAAATCGTAAAATCTCCGTTTTCATTTTTTTAGTTAAAATGAGATTTCGTATGGAAGGCTCGTTTTAAGATTTCAATCAAAATTTTGTCTAAAAACATTGTAGGGTTCGCCCTTTTTTTGGTTAAAATGAGATTATAGGACGGCTCGTTTTAAGATTTCAATCAAATTTTGTCTCAAAACGTTGTAGGATTCACCCTCTCTGCTGCTTTTTTTTCTCCCCAGGGTTCTAATTTGGTAGGAGAACCCTTTTCGAACAATCTCTTTCTCGAAATCTAACTTGATCAATTTTGACCACCGCTCAAAATTAACAAGCTAAAATACCTAACAGTGACTACACTTATTTATGTCGCTAAGACATTTTAGCAATTAAATTTGTTAAGGACCTACAACATGTACACTATGTACTAGAAATATTTATTGATAGGAAAGATGAAAAATTCTATGACTATATGGATTTGATATAATTGCACAGGTGGCTTACACAATATTGGTATTTGTTCTGCCTTCCTGCTTTGCCGTGACCCGACATTTTACTCTAAGGCGAGACTGCCATTTAACGCGGGTGCCGGGGAGACTGCGACAACACAGCCTAGTGTAGTCAAAGTTACCTTTGGTCCCGACCAATCAAATAGCCCGACCCTCGGGCATTAACTGGTCGCGAAAGCACATAGTTGCGCATGCGACCTTAATTCATATTTGATAAAAAAATAAAATCTCAGGCGAAGACTGCAGACCGAGTAGGACGGCTTTTCTGGGGCTGGCGACCTGATGACGTCACGGTGGATTGCGAAAGCATGTTTCCCGGGCTTTACAGCTAAGGACGAACTGAGACGTTATCACATCACTACTACAGAGAGAAACATCAACATGTACAGCGGTGGACGATGCAGTGGAATCATTTTGGATATTTTATTAGTCCCTTTAACAAGTGGCAGAGATTGAAGATATGCAGAAACTGGATCGCCTACTTAAACTACGTTTTGAAGAAAAATGGCGGACTTTGAAGTTGGCTTGCTCCTGCATCAAGTTACTGGAACCATATTACAACCAGCCATGGGAATTTAAGTAATATGGCGGACCTGAGGCGCGCTGACTGGTGATATCAAAATATTGAGTATCCCGCAGGTTGCCGTAGGATGATATTATCAAGTCAGCGAAACTCTACCTTAGATAACCAGCATATTGATGGAAATACAGCTGTCTACGGATAAGTCGTCACCATCGGATTACTCGGATAAAGCAGTACAACGAAAAGATATTTGCCATTTATCTTTTCATTCGCCTGAATAATAGGGGACTCATTTGGTTACGAGTACCCCTCTTTGAATAACTTTCCGTGGCCCTAAAAAGCTAATTTGACCTTATTGGTACCGCCTCCAACAAAATTCAAGACCAAAATTACCTACCATTGACTACACTATTATATGTCGCTTAGATATTTTTAATTTTCTAAATTTGTTAGGGACTTATTATATGTACGCTTATGTACTAGTTTTATTCGAATGATAGGACTTTAAATAATAATTCTTCAACTTAAATATTTGAGTAATTGCACAGGTGGCTAACACATTATTGGATGTTATTTGTCCATTAGTACAACTGGACTGAATTTGACCTTTAGTATGACCTTGTCGTTTCAGGTGTGGGCTGCCTCCTTTGCTGTGCTGTCTTGCTCTTGCGTGCTCTGGTGTGTGCTGCTGTGTCTACGCCCTCCTGGACCTGGGCCCTTTCCGCCTTTGCCGTTTCCGACTCACCAAATTACTAGCGAAATGAGAAAACATTTTCCCTCGCTACCAACGTTTACTTCCGATTGGTTTGATAGGGGTGGGTGTGTGTAGGTACTATTCCTACCCACCCCATGGGCTTTCATTTCTCCCGATAGTTACTTTTTAGTAATTCGGGAGAACGCCCTATTTAAAATATAGTGCAATTAAGCACTATAAATCCTGAGGGGGGGGAGTAGCGACCCTCCCCAAGGGACCTTAAATGGCCACCTATATGGTGGCTATAAAAGTTGCCCATATGCCCCTAGAGGGCGGTGGCAACTATAAAACACCCATAGTCAGTCAGTCCAGTCATTCATCATCATTCATTATTCACATTCAGGCGAAGACTGCAGACCGAGTAGGACGGCTTTTCTGGGGCTGGCGACCTGATGACGTCACGGTGGATTGCGAAAGCATGTTTCCCGGGCTTTACAGTTAAGGACGAACTGAGACGTTATCACATCACTACTACAGAGAGAAACATCAACATGTACAGCGGTGGACGATGCAGTGGAATCATTTTGGATATTTTATAAGTCCCTTTAACAAGTGGCAGAGATTGAAGATATGCAGAAACTGAATCGCCTACTTAAACTACGTTTTGAAGAAAAATGGCGGACTTTGAAGTTGGCTTGCTCCTGCATCAAGTTACTGGAACCATATTACAACCAGCCATGGGAATTTAAGTAATATGGCGGACCTGAGGCGCGCTGACTGGTGATATCAAAATATTGAGTATCCCGCAGGTTGCCGTAGGATGATATTATCAAGTCAGCGAAACTCTACCTTAGATAACCAGCATATTGATGGAAATACAGCTGTCTACAGATAAGTCGTCACCATCGGATTACTCGGATAAAGCAGTACAACGAAAAGATATTTGCCATTTATCTTTTCATTCGCCTGAATAATAGGGGACTCATTTGGTTACGAGTACCCCTCTTTGAATAACTTTCCGTGGCCCTAAAAAGCTAATTTGACCTTATTGGTACCGCCTTCAACAACATTCAAGACCAAAATTACCTACCATTGACTATACTATTATATGTCGCTTAGACATTTTTAATTTTCTAAATTTGTTAGGGACTTATTATATGTACGCTTATGTACTAGTTTTATTTGAATGATAGGACTTTAAATAATAATTCTTCAACTTAAATATTTGAATAATTGCACAGGTGGCTAACACATTATTGGATGTTATTTGTCCATTAGTACAACTGGACTGAATTTGACCTTTAGTATGACCTTGTCGTTTCAGGTGTGGGCTGCGTCCTTTGCTGTGCTGTCTTGCTCTTGCGTGCTCTGGTGTGTGCTGCTGTGTCTACGCCCTCCTGGACCTGGGCCCTTTCCGCCTTTGCCGTTTCCGACTCACCAAATTACTAGCGAAATGAGAAAGCATTTTCCCTCGCTACCAACGTTTACTTCCGATTGGTTTGTTAGGGGTGGGTGTGTGTAGGTACTATTCCTACCCACCCCATGGGCTTTCATTTCTCCCGATAGTTACTTTTTAGTAATTCGGGAGAACGCCCTATTTAAAATATAGTGCATTTAAGCACTATAAATCCTGAGGGGGGGGGGGAGTAGCGACCCTCCCCAAGGGACCTTAAATGGCCACCTATATGGTGGCTATAAAAGTTGCCCATATGCCCCTAGAGGGCGGTGGCAACTATAAAACACGCATAGTCAGTCCAGTCTGACCATCCATTGTTTGACTCATCCTCCTACGAAGATGTGCTCAAGACTAGCTAAGCTGAACGAAGCTTACGTCACTCTTCATCGTATCAGACACAATCTGATGCCAAAGCCTGAAGAGATTGGGAATGTGAGAATGCTACAAGAAACGGAAGACCTCATAGAAGAACTCTTCAGAGAGGAAATTCAAAAAGAGAAAGAAGAATGGACTGAGAAGTATCGACTTCAAAAGCAGCAGAGAGAACAGCAGCAGCAGCAGCAACAACAACAACAACAGCAGCAGGAACCAGACAGAAGTTTTGTCGACTGTCGTGTGGATACGAAAGAGTTCTCTTTCTCTTTCCGAAGAAGCAGACCCTATCGCGTAGCCAAACGAGGACGCAATCTTAGACGATAAAAGATTGCCATCCTTCCTCGTACACACACACAAAAAAACAGCCCTTTTCAGGGCTACCCAATATTCTCGAAAAGAATTAATGATTCAATTTGCTCATGGTATGTGAGGAAGTTAGAAAAAAAAATAGAAGTGAGTCTATAATCACTATCTCATTTTACTTTTGTTTTGAAGTGCGTCTATAAGCACAACGTATTTTTTTTTTTTTCAAAATAACTTGTTAAATTTATAATTAATATGAGTAAAGTATAAAAGTGAGGGGTGTTTTCCATCACGTCCGCGTGTTTTGGTAATGATAAGGATGATGTAAGTTTTTTGGATCTAGGGGGTGTTTTCCATCACACCCCACCCTCTTTAACCTTATGATAAATGACCTTGACTCCAATCTGGCAACACCTAAAATTGAATTATCACAATTTGCTGATGATAGTGGACTTTGGAGAGCAGGCAACCCCTCCAACCACCAACACATGGCTGAAATACAAACCAGCTTAAACAACATAGGAAAATGGGCTGATAAATGGGGATTTAAGCTATCGCACCAAAAAACGGTAGCTGTTCTGTTTACCCCTTGCAAAAAAATCAAAACCTACCCCAAACTTACCATTCAAAATAAAGTTATAACATTTGTAAAAGTAGCCAAATTTCTGGGTATGTACTTTGATGAACACCTGACATGGGCTTATCATATAAATGACCTAGTTAAAAGATGCAATCAGGACCTAAATCTATTAAGAAGCCTCAAAGGCACTCAGTGGGGTGCTAATCAAGAAACTATTCTAATATTATATAGGGCACTAATAAGATCCAAACTAGACTATGGCTGCCAAGTATATACCACGGCATCCACACGTCATTTAAACAAATTAATTAAAATTCAGAGAAAAGCCCTACTTATTGGTACTGGCGCACTGCCATCGACCTCTACATCCGAGCTGCAGGTCTTAACTGGGGAACCGCCATTACATCTCAGAAGGCAGGAACTCATTCTAAGATATGCAACCCGGCTGTCGACACATGACAAAATGCACCCCACTCTATTGGCCATCAATAAATGTAACATTCCTTTTAGGAAAACCTTGAAAAATAATACATCAATGGGAAAAATAGTACACGAGTTAAACAAAAAACTTCCAGTAGATATATTCCAAGTAGAAGCTAACATAATATATGATAAAGAACCTTGGAGTAATGTACCAACGAAAGTAAATATCTCCCTTACAGATAACGGAAACAAAGAAAATCAACAACAACATTTAAAAATATTGGCATTGGAAATCATAAATAATCAATATCAAAACTACACAAAAATTTACACGGATGGCTCAAAAATTACAAATCCTTTTAAAACAGCTGCAGCCTGGGTCATACCAGAACATAACATACAAATGGGCAGGCGTCTTCCTGACCACTGTTCCATTTATACAGCGGAATTTTGGGCCATCATTGAATCATTAAAATGGATAGAAGAAAACAAATCAAATAAGACACTGATTATTAGTGACTCGCTCAGCGTCCTTACTTCTATCCAAAACAACAACACCAAATCTAGAGAAAATTTCCTAAAACAAATTAATCAGATATTAAAAATACTAAATTCTCAAAATCTAGTAGTTGAGTTTATGTGGATTCCATCCCACATAGACATAAAAGGAAATGACTTAGCAGATCAACTGGCTTAAAACAAACTCACCGAACCAAACTATATGCCACTCAAATATAGTCAAACTGAAATATATCATTTAATCTACTCAATGATTAATCAAAAGTGGCAGACTGATTGGGACAAAAGCAAACAAGGGAGAATTTTACATAACATCATTAAGGAAGTCAATAGAAAAATCATACCACCTAGGTGCAATAGTTATGAACAGTCTAAAATAAATAGAATAATCTTGGGAAAAACAAAACTGGCTAACAGCTTTGGTAAATATATAGGACCTTTTCCACACAGCATTAATTGCTTCAGTTGTAACATACCTGAAGACTTACATCACATATTTAATAACTGTAAAAACAACCAGAAGGAAAGGAACATATTTAGATCTAAACAACTAAACATCTCTGCACCAAGTACATACCCGGAAGTAATTCAATTAAATAACACCAACCCCCAAAAATCAATTCAACACATAATAGAATTACTAAGAACATCAGGGCTCCTTGAAAAAATATAATGCAAATAATACTATATAATAAATAACACCCGTAAGGAATGCCCCCTGTTGGTCGCATGGGTTCATTGGCCAATCAGGGGACAGGACCTGCAACCGCGTAAATACGTTAAGCGGAATTTGTATAATAACAAAAAATAAAATAAACAATATCCATAAGGAATGCGAATGCATAGGACCTGAAGGGTTCCGTTACTTGAAAAAGAGCCCACCTACACTACGCTGGGTATAACGCCCCGTATGGTACCTGTGCTAAACAAACCTAATAGGATACTTTAAAGATATTGAAATTTATAGACTATACAGATAAACATTGAAATTTGCATTATAACAAAGTAAAGAACAAAACAGAAACAATAAACAAGTGTCTAGGAAACCACCTCTCTTCTGTCTATTCTTACAACTCTTCCTATATACAGCCTCATTGACAGCATTATACAACCAAACTAGCAATGTATTTACAGTTAAAAACCCCAACAAACCGGGATATCCACATGGTCTAAACGGGACCATCTAAAACGTCTCCTGCTTTATGGCCTCAAATAGATTTTATGAGGTAGTCTCAAAGCCCAAAGACTATCAGGCTCAGCGACACAATGTCGCAACATAAAAATATTTACTGTAAGTAAGATCTCTAAATTATTACCATATAAGGTAGTCAATGCCCAGACTATCAGGCCCCGCGGCACAAAGCTGCACTATAAACTAAGCTATAAGAACTAAGGCCTATAACATGATTTAGGTGGTCAATACCTGACCATCTAGCAAGACAGCACACGCTGCAATAAATTTTTACACAATAACCTTAATTACTTTAAAACCTCTACGTTGGATAACTACCAACGCGAGAATAGGCTGTCATATGAGGTTGTATACTCTACTTTAATAACAGCACAAAGTATTCCAAATTGTTAAGGGAGAACACGGAATGGATACGACGGAAGGAGGCAACTTCAAGATGGAGGAACAACAAAACCAAAGGCACCCAAGAAGGACACGGGGACTCGCCGGACGGAATGAGGGAACTTCGGTTACACCCTGTAACACTCCATCAAAAAGCCCTTTTAAGGGCTATTTATACTTACAGAGTTTCCTTTTGGCTGAGAAACTCTATTCGACAATCTCTTTCTTCAAAAATCAGACTTGATCAATTTTGGCTGTCCACTATCAAAATTAACAACCCATTTAACCCGACATTGACCAACCTATACATGTCACTTGACATACCTAGTTTACAAAATTGATAGGGAACACACAAAATGTACACTCTGTACTAGACAAAAATTGGAATGTTAGGATGTTAGGAAAAAATATAACTTGAAAGATTGACTCAGTTGCACAGGTGGCTTACACAATATCGGTATAGGATGTCCACTAGCAACAACTGGACTCGATTTGATAAGGCTAGGGCGTGCAAGACGGTTTCACTTAAAACCATAATTCATTTATTCATTCACACTAATTGCTCATTCGAACGCTTGGCTTTGAGCTGTGCAGACGTACCAATTCACTCCTTGATTTGAAAACCACGCATTTGCGGCACCTATTACCTGTTTTCGGGAACCACGATTTCACAGTGAATCTTTGATAGCTTCAACTATTCCATTCAACTAATTCAGATCTTCAAAGGATTACAGATATTGTTCAGAAATATTTTCCAGCTGCAATCATCGCTAATCAAGGTATTATTTTAAACCTACGGGGTTAAAATTGAGTGCCATTGGCTTAGATTCTAAAAATTTAATTGTAACTAAAATTCAAATAAATTTTACTGTTTATATTTATCATTAACTAAATAAATAATCAAATATATTTTAAGGAACTATTTAACAGTTACAAAATGTATCGCGCTAATGCAAGGCTTGCATTTCTAGCTAAAACCGCTGTACCTGGTACTGTTAAGTCTGTTAGCACAAATCCAGCCACTGTGCTTGGAGTTATTGACACTAGTCTGCAAAACAACAAAAGACCGATACAACTGAAGAAATTAAACTTTCTCTCCACTCCAGAGTATCAACTAAGGAAACAGCAGGCTGATAGATTGAACCCATTGTCTCCCATAAGGTTTAACTTAGGAGACAATTTTGAAAATGAAACCTTACAAAATGATAAATCTATCAAACCAATAGGGTTTAATATGGTCAACATAGATAAAAATGAAACTATGGATGACACTTTGCCATTCCATACACCCACCCCTAGTCACGCTAAATTGACTGCAAATTGTTCCATACAAAGGGTTGGGACTAAAAATACCAAGTCTAAAAGTACTGTGACACTAACCAAAAGCACACAATTGATAGAGGATACTACAGAGCAACTAGGATCAAAATTTAACAAGGAAAAATTTACCTATGCTCAAATCGTTAGGAATGACCGCAAAGTGGGTCAAGTCACTGCTAACAAAGAAACAGTGTTTCATGATAGTCCAAAAGCAGGCCATTCTAAACATACAAATATGTGAGAGAATAAAACAAATACCCTCACTCAATGTAATGAATCAGGAAAAACAGGGAAAAATACATACTCTCCAACTGTAAGAGGGGGCATAATGGAGAAATCCTGCCTTCATTAAATATTCATACATTCAGATATGCAAATGAATCGTATTAAAACGATGGTTTTGATTGGTTGTACAATACATCCCTCAGAAACAATCCCATAAACAACCAATTCTACTTCCTGCTTCCGTTGGAACCAAAAAATCGTGCGAACGCTGTTCAAATTTGAGCGATAACTATTAATAATTGCTGCATCTTAGTTACCATATTCTCTATTCATATATATTTAAAAATTGTAGACATATATGTAATTATAATTAATCACGCTTTGATTTATTTTACAGTTTATCCTAGTGCGCAAATTTAACAAACTAGTTATTATAGACCAGTCACGTTTACCAACTGCCAGACAAATTTGAATTTTCGTTTCAGTCCTTTTAAGTTTTATCTATTTTTTGCAGTGTTGGCTGAATTTATTTTATATTGTACATGCATTGCTAAGTTTTTTTGTTCATTTATATGTATTAGTGTTTAAATTTGATTACTACTTAAGTAAGAAGTTTAGTTTTCATATTCACATACATTCACCTTCCACTTTCGACTTCACCGATGCACCACCTCCTACAAATTTGGATGTGAATATGGAGGACATCAATACCGCCGAAGTCATGGCAGCGATTCGTCACCTCAAAAACAATAAGGCGCCCGGCATCGACCAAATCTCAACAGAAATGCTGAAGGCAGGAGGAGATGTTGTTGTGCAGAGGATCACCAAACTGCTTAATGACTGCTGGAATAGCGAGTGCGTGCCAAGTGACTGGAGAAAGGGAGTGATCGTCAAACTACCGAAGAAAGGCGACCTGGCCGATTGTAACAACTGGCGCGGTATTACTCTCCTCTCCGTTCCTGGCAAGGTCTTCTGCATTATCATCCTCAAACGCCTGCAACGCGCTACGGACCAGGCTCTGCGGGAAGAACAGGCTGGATTTCGAAGCGGCCGGTCTTGCAGTGAGCAAATCTTCGCCCTCCGAAATATTCTCGAACAATGCACTGAATTCCAAAAGCCGCTTGTCGTCAACTTCATCGACTTCAAAAAGGCCTTTGATAGCGTCCACCGTGAATCCCTGTGGCTCATTGCAAGGTCATTTGGCATTCCACCTCGTTTCATCGCCATCTTCAAGAATCTTTATCGCGAGTCCATCTGCTGCGTACGAACGGACGCTGGCCACACACCCTTCTTTGGCATTGAGACAGGAGTTCGTCAGGGATGCATACTCTCGCCTTTCTTATTCCTTCTGGCAATAGATTTTGTCATGAGAAGGGCGATGGACCATCCGAAATATGGCATCAGGTGGAAGGATAAGGCACGCCTGACAGATCTGGATTTTGCTGACGACATTGCGCTGCTGGCAGAGAATGCGAGATCTCTTCAGGAAATGACCACCAACCTGGAGGTGGAGGCGGCTAAAGTTGGATTAAGAATTAGCACAGAAAAGTCGAAGACACTGGCTGTCAACCGGAAGACACCTGTGCGGGTCAGCGTAGGCGGCCAGACCATCGGCCAAGTCGAGCAGTTCACCTACTTGGGAAGCACCATCGACAAGGAAGGTGGAGCTGATGCAGACGTCAAATGTCGAATTGGCAAAGCGGCAGCCGTATTCCAACGTCTTCTCCCAATTTGGACACGTCGGTCGATTCACACAAACACCAAACTTCGCCTCTTCAACACTATCGTCATCCCATCCGCCATTTACGCCTGCGAGACATGGAAAGGCACGAAGAAGCTGGTCAGCAGGCTGAACGTATTCCAACAGCGATGTCTGCGACGTATTCTTCGTGTCACCTACCACGACCACATCACTAATGAGGAAATCCTCAGAAGAGCAAACACCCGAAGCCTGGGAGAAGTGGTCGCAGAAAGAAGATTACGTTTTGCGGGACATGTTCTGAGAATGGCCGAGACGCGCCACGCAAAGACGGCGATGTGGTGGACGCCAGCACGTGGGAAACGAGGCATTGGACGACCGAGAAAGACATGGCGACGGACGGAAGATCTGCGAGCCTTCAATATCAACTTAGACGCAGCGGAGGTTAAGGCTGCCGATCGAGATGACTGGAGGAAGCTTGTTGCCCTATGCGCCCCACTGCGCGGAAGGACATAAAAGAAGAAGAAGATTCACATACTAGTTAAGGTATTGGAACTGATAGCGTGAATAATATACTAGAAAGTATTTTATTAATTATATTCATTTGACACGTTTTTACCCCAATATAGTAGTTTCTTTTCTGAAGTGTTTATGATTAACTTCCATTTTATTACACTTGATCTGGTGTGAAAAGTATAATTTAGTGTTTATGTAATTTATATTTTCGTTTCAGAAAGACAGTTACTTCTTTTAAATAGTGGATATTTATTTAATATTCATTGTATATTTTGCATAGCTGCCGCATACTTGTCAGAATGTCGAGAAGCATTTTCGTTGCAGGTGATTCCAATTTGAAGCAACTCTGTTGTCTTCTGAATCTTCCCAACTTATTCCTGTTGACTGTTCCTGGTGCGAAATTGGTTGGAGATGTCACCAATTTTAAATCCAAAGTGTTAGATGTTGTCCCAGCCCAAAAACCTGACCTGCTGATTCTTCACATAGGTTCAAATGATGTTGGAAAAGATGTTGGCATATTTACAAGGTATTTTTGCTTGTAAATTTGACTTTGAAAACCTTTATTACTTGTGCCCAATATTTGCAGCATAACTATTATAAATTTCTATTGTATATTTAATTTATTATATTGATCTTACAGATTACAACTGGCTAGTGATGAATTCCAAATATTCTCTCTAATTATAATATGACCAGCGTAATTTTAAATAACAAATTTACATGATTAGCATCCATATTGACTACTCTTCATACAGTCTAGGACAATGACCCTGATATTTATGTTTTGGGGTCGAGGTTTTATTGCCTAATTAATTGTACTTGTGTAGCATGTTTTGATGTCACCTAGCATCATATTGAGAAGTCAGATTTCAGAAATATCTCAAACTTTATGCAGCCCGTATTGATGCTTTTCTACAAATTAAAGTCACAATGATTTAGCGAGATTGTTCTTACTCTGATGCCTGTTTTCTAATAAATTAAAATTCTCACACAATCATGTTGACCTGATTTCCAGTTATGTTGGTCTACATTTCATTTGCCTGAAATGTGATTTATGCCGGGAATACCATAATCCGATTAAGTTGAAGTATGTTTCTTTAACAAAATGAATAAAAGTATCGAAGTATTGAAGAAAGTGTTTCAGTAGCTTCATTTAATTCAAGATTCTTGTCACAATTTTAACTGATTTTGGTATTCTCAGCTTCCAGCAATCTACATTTATTAACTAATAATCCACCAAATGCCACAAATAAACAGGCTTAACATCAGGAGGAGGGTAACATTAATTAGGTAATACATATTGTACTTTATGACAATACAATTTGTACATTGCTACAACAAAAATGAAGTCTGTTGATTGTTCCGAAATCTTGCCATATGATGTCAAAATGGGATATTTATTTTTGCTTAGAACTTGAGAGTTGAACAAAATAACCCTGGTAGCAGATGTTTTAAATTTTGTATCATTTTCTTTATATTTCCCAAATGGCAGCAGTTACTATGGTGGTGAATTTCTGAAATTTTCACAGTTTTATTAGTCAAGTTTTGTTTGCATTTTAGTTAATTCTTTTTGTGCACTTTTTGCTTTCAGTTGTTACAGAGACTTTATTCGTCAGCTGCTGGAAATGAATCCCACGATGCTGGTCACTGTTTGTGGAATTCTGCCTCGAACCACCAGTAACTTTAAATCTTTTCATTGGAACTCTACTGTTTTACCAGACTTACAAAGAGGATGTGCTGCACTTAATGATGTCATTATGAGCTTAAGCCAAGAATGTGATAAGTGCCATTTTATTGACTATAACCCATTGTTTGATCGAAGTATGCATTTGGCACGTGATGGACTCCATGTAAATATAAATGGTGCATATGTACTGAAAACAGTATTGGAGTCATTTGTTGTTAGTTTGGACATGGAGCAGATAAACAGCACCGAAAAATTGTTATCCTTGGACCTTGACGATACCCGTATGTCTTATGCAGATGTAGTGAAGCAGTTCCACCCAGAGATAAACTTAAGTCGATGGATTACAAGGATAAGGTGACTAACATAAATTATAGTATTTACATAAAATCTAAACTTGCTTTAACATGAATAAGGTCACATATTCACATCAGTCTATATTTGGTAAATGATTTTGGTATGACAGCAATATGTCCATGTTAAATCATAATGTTCTGCCCCAATTTCTTTTTAGAAAATGTCAATTTCATGTTTGTTCTTTTTAAAAATACAGGTAAAATTATTAATGTGCTTATTATATACCTAAGAGTAATTGGACTGACCAAAGTACAGATTTTTTTTTACATATATTGTTAATGTTTTATAATTATTTCATTTAAGGAGAGCTGCGTTTTTAGCAAAAAGCCATTTATTCCCAAATTCAGAAGGTATAAGCGATACAGAGTACCAGTTTCAACACAAGTTAAAAAGGTATGAGCATATTGTATTAGATAGAGATTCTGTTCGTCACATTTTCACATTATGGCCATAAATCTGAAATGTAAAGCTTGATATTTTTTCAATAAAATCTGGGTCAGTTAATCGTCTTGACCCGGCCACAACGTCTTTTGAATAACTCCTGTCTTGAATATATGTTGTATAATTTATTTATATTTTCCTAGTGGTGTCATATACCAGTTTCAACTACATGTTCCACTTTATGGTTTTGAGTCAAAAGGTTAGGTTAGGCCTACGTCAGGCTTATCCAGGCTGCAACTTTTTAACGATATCTGGGTTTTCACAAAGATTTCATAGAATTATTCATATGAAACGTGAATCATATGATCATGTGTCATATCTACATCCACCCATAAATTGTGAAAGTCATTGACACATCTATTGTTCATAGATCAAAACTCTTATACTCTAGCTTTATCTATGCAGTAACTTTCTTTGGCATAACTATCTAATGCCTAATAGTTTTGCACTAATATTTTAGCTGAATTGTTTCAGTCTACCTGCTTTGTGTTGGGGGTGAAAGGTTGAAACAGTTATACCACATATACAGGTTGGAATTGTTATAAGCATTCTGATTTTTCACATATACAGTGATGTTGGTTATATAAACTCACACACAGATTGCTTGGAAATGTCCAGGTATGGTTCAAGGGTTGAAATAGACATAATGTAGCTTTTGTCTTGTATCAGAGTTTGAAAGTCTTTTTAAATTTTAAAAATAGTTTGAGGAATTGTTCATACGAATCCAATGCTGTCAAGTCCACTCACACTCCAAAAAAGGAATGTCATAGTTGGTTCCAGTTATGTGACTTTCAGCCTTAACCATCTCACAGTGTGTTAAAATGTCATTAAACATAAGTTCCATCACCATCACACCATTGCCTTTGAACATCAAAATAATGGGTGTGGGAAGAGACATTTTTATTTCTTATTAAATCTGAAAGATATTGTACATAAATTTCATGATTATTGTTAGTCTATTTTCCAAAATGTACATAGCTCGCTTGTTTCATAAGTTAGGTTTCACAGATCAGACAGATATATCATTAACAAGAAAAAGATATAAATTTTCTCATCCTGAAATGCATCTTATATTTATTTTAATTTCAATAAAAATGAAACTCTTTTCAGTCTCATAGAACTAGAGTTTGTTCTCAGAAAAGGTTTGTTTTTCTCAAGTTTTTATTATGTTAATTCCCTTTTTGATATTTCATTTCTGTTCATTTTTTACAATTACAACTAAACTGATTGTAAGCTAATTGTCAGGTTATATTATATCATTAATCATGTTGGAAAAGCAGACATATTTCACATTTAAATACAGAAGATTTCTTTTTTTCGTAACAAGTTTTATTTTTAAAATCCTATGATTCAATAAGTACCATCATTATTCTAGTTGAGTTATAACACCAGAAATTTACCTCTGATGTTGTATCTCATTTGTATTGCAATCACATTTCAGTAAATGTATATTAGCCCACTGTCATGATAATGTGTGACACAATATGTTTTTGGCATGGTTTTGACATCACTATATACCATAGATGCACAAGCCCTGGCCAGTGGGCCTAATCTGGCGTGTGAACAGTAATAATATTACAGAAATTTGTTTTCGGCCCTCGATTGGTCTTAGAAAATGCAATCTGGTCTTTGGCCAAAACCGGTTTTGTGTAAATGATAAATTGTTAAAGCTTCATTAAAAATCCAATAAAACTAATTAAAATCTTTCTCAGATGACTCCAGTTGCTCTTTATCAGTTACTATACAAATGATGACATAAATCATGCCACCTTATAAAGTTAATGCGATCTCTGAATGTGGATGTTAATTTACAGTACAATTATCCTTGTCACAATGTGCATGTTAATTTACCATTAAATTATCCTTTCATCAGCACATAATGAAATCATGCAGTGTGGCATATCTTTATTCACAGTACAAAAGCTCAGTATGTTCACTACCTTCTATATTGTTACTTTTTTTTTTAAAATTACTATTTATTATTCAGTCATAACAAAATGTGTTCATTATGGACCAGACTGGTTCCTTTTTTCTTTCAATTCATTTTAATAATGCACATGCTTCAGAAATGAAATTTGTTATATTGTTACTACTAACAATATTTGTTTAAATTTTTAACAAAATTCCCCTGGCCTGTAGAAGTATAAAACCACTAGAAAGAATATATACAACACTCATGCAATGAGAATTTTCAATTTCTTTAAAAGGTATTAAAATCGTATTGGGCTTCCTCTGTGTATTTATAACAGCCAGTGTGTTTCAAAATTTGTGGTTAGTTAACTTTTCAATCATTGTTACTTCATTTGTACATTAAATATTCAAACAATGTTGTTTACTGCTTTAATAATTGAACTGCTCCGGTGGCCTAGTCGTTAGAGAGTCCGCCCCGGAAGCGGGAGGTCGTCGGCTCGATCCCAGGCCGAGTCATAGCAAAGACTTACAAAAATGGTACTAACAGCTGCCTCGCTTGACGCTCAGCATAAAGAGGTTAGTGTTAGGACTGGTCGGCCTGATGTCAGGATAATGTGACTGGGTGAGACATCATGCTACATGTCTGCGGCATGATGTCTCAGTGCTAGACATCACTATAAACTGCCTCACTGCAGACATCATAGCGATATGACTGAAAAATTGTTAAAGCTACGTTAAAAATCCTAATGAAACAAACAAACAAACTTTAATAATTGTTTTATATTTTGCCATACATTTATATGAAACATAAAAATTACAATATTTGGCATTCTAAGAAATAGAGGATTGGTACTGTACATTTAATCAATTATGTAAGGCCATGCCTGGTATATTTTCCAATTCTAGATTATGATCAATCCTGCAGCTTAGTTAAAAAATATGTTAACCTATTCTGCATGTCTATTTATAGATGTTAATACTGAATCTGTTCACTTATACAAGAGCAAAATTTTCACACTTATTATATATTTAATTAAAGTTTATTCCATGTGCATGTGTTCATTATTCCATTTATTTCATTTATTCCATGTGCATGTGTTCCATGTGCATGTGTTTATTCCATGTGCATGTGTTCATGTGTGCATGTGTCGATTGGAACCTGTGTAAAAGCAGCTTCAGTTTACATATTTAATATTGTTATTTTTGTTGTCTTTCTTTTCCCTTTTTCCAAGTGATATGTTTTTGACTTGAGCAGGAAAATAATCATCAGTTATGCTATTGTTTGATGATAGTAATATAATGATATCTGTACAGCTGCGTTGCTACATTATGATTAATAAATCATCTGAGAATTGTTAACTGGTAGTGCTTGTGTACTGAACATATATACCATCATAGATTAAGAATGGGCTATTCCTTTATTTTTTTTATGGAAAACTGACATTGTCAGCAATATGAATCTATCTTAACTTTTTATATAAACTGCATATTTGCTAAATGGTAATAATAATTGAAATTACATTTCTGTGTATCTTTATTTCAAATTAATGTTTTATATTAGAGTGAATATTCTTCATCAGATCCCACCCCTTACAGCCATCATTATAATATTGTTCGCATATTCTTATTTTTCTTTTAAAAAATTCTCTTGAAAGACAAGTATTTATTTTTTCATTTATAATTCGAGTGACGCATTTGCCATGTCTTTTATTTAACTGTATCAGGTGTCCTTTTTATGTGTCAAGAGTTATTGCTGATACTTTGATAAATTTGTTTCCATTAATTTTTTTCTCAGGAAAATAACCATTGAAATGTTTTTGATTATATATACTTTTTATGCAGATTAGAGCATCATGAGATAATAGTGCATGTCAGTGAGGATGTTGCTGTAATATTACCACCAACAGCTATTCATAGCATATACAAGGTAATTGTTTAGTATTAAGGTATAAATGTTAATTATCAAAGTATAAATTTTTCAGTCTGAAAGTTAAGAAAAAAGTTAATGAATAAAAGACCGGTGCTGTTTTCGGTATTATAGTTTGTTATAGAAACTACAGTGAAAGTAATGACTTTGTAAATCAATGAATCCTAAATTTAGGCGGTATCCTGCAAAATCTTCAGTTAAAGTGGACTCCAATGCAAATAAACAACAATCAACCAACAAAATTGGCTCTTACAGTAAGCCAACATTCAAACAATATCATAATGTTGACCTTACAATCTTTCTTAAAAGCAAAACTAACACACTTTTTGACCTAACAACTGTTAGTATTGCCAAAGCATTACTCAAGGTTCATGCAGGGCAAAGTAAAATCATTCGCCCCAAAACCAATTATATTATACTGCATTGTAGCACACGTGCGCAAGCAGCTAAATACCTAGAAATAACAAAAATATGCGGCATGCCAGTAACCATGGAGCTGCATAAAAAGGCTAAAACTGCACAAACAGTGCCCAAACATCATAGCAATAAATTGAACAACAACAATAACAATAAAAGCAGTAAAGTCTTACATGAGAGCAACAACAATAACAATATTGACAAGGACAATACAACTACTCAAAATAAGGATAAATCTCAAGAGGAGGAAAATATTCAGGATAAACATCCGCAACCAAAACAACAACAACAACAACAATCCCAGCCAATCAAATTTAAAACTGTCCTTAAATTAAAAGGCAAATTGGCGCAATGTTGTAATCAGGAAATCCAAAAGAAACTCATAGAAGGAGGCAATAGAGTTATTAAAACTTACAAAATAGGAAAAATGCAACAAAATAAAACTCATAGTGTCACAGTCATTGAAACGCTATCTCCACTACCAACTATAATTAAACTCGGAACAATGGGTATTAGATACAAAACTCAACCCTTTGTTAATAAAGTTCGTTTCTGTAATAATGGTCAACACTGGGGTCACTACAAAGTAGCTTGTACTTTTAAACATTTATGTGGAAACTGTGGAGGCCCACACATAGGGACTTGTAAAAGAGAAAAACCTAAATGTATCAATTGCAAGGGAGAGCACTCAGCTAACTCTTACACATGTCCAAATGCCATTATTGAAGCTGAAATTATCACATTAATGAATAACAACAACTGGACATATATAAAAGCCAAGCAGGAAATACTTATGCAAAAACAAACTAAAAAACTACCATCCACTCATAATAAAGTAGAAAATGCTATTTTAAATAAAGTGGATGTAGTTATACAAAATAACATAACAAAATGTGATTCACAGACACAAACTGAAAGTAGGGCAACTATTGCCCTAGATAATAACATAACACTTCCTACAATAGGAATGGCTATAACAGAGATTGGTCGTTACATTAGTAACGCGGAAAATAAGAATAGGGAATATATCAACACTCTCACGAATGGGCTTCGTGCCCTTTTACAACATATAGATGAGGGTATAAAAACTGGAAAACTTGTTTCTTCAATATGAATAGTACAAACATACAGGACAATACCAATATAAATAAATCTAATCTAACAATTTGGCAATGGAATGCAAGTGGCATAACAGTTAATATTAATGAATTAAAATTAAAACTAATTAATGCAACTATCAAACCTGATATCATTTGTATCCAGGAAACTAAAATAACACCCAAGACTAAATCATTACCAAATATACAGGGATATGCTCCTGGATATTTCCAAAATAGAAAACAAGGGACGGGGGGGGGATTAGTTATATTTTTAAACAATAATATACCATCAGCCTCAATAATTCCAATTGATTTAGAAACAGTTGCAGACTCTGTAATTGAAGTACAGGCACTGTTAATAAATACAGGTAAAACTAAATTTATAATATATAATTTTTATGATCCAGGGGGAGATAATATGGAAACATATAAACTTGCACTGCAATATTTTAAACTATATATAGATAATAATCAGGCAATTATACTAGGTGATTTCAACTCTCATCATGAAACATGGGGATGTGAAATAACAAATAATAGGGGTAGGAATCTTAAAAAATGGATTAATAAAACTAACTTGGTATTGCTTAATGACGGTACAAAAACAAGACTTAATCCGGTAGATGGCACTTTATCAGCCATCGACCTTACTTTATGTACTCCTAAACTTGCACAAATAGCAACATGGAGTGTAGATCAAACTGACCCAATGGGAAGTGACCACTTTCTCATCATAACAACACTACAATACTCTGCCCAATTAGAAACTAATAATAAAATTCCTAAATGGAATTATAAAAAAGCAGATTGGGATAAATTCCAAAAAATAATTATAAAGGAAAAGCTTGAAGATATTCAAAGTGAAGATATTGATCAATATTATGAAAATATTACTAATGCTATTATAAGGGCAGCTGATGCCTCTATAGCAAAGACCAGTTGTAAACCTTCAAAAATAAGGGTCCCTTGGTGGACAAATGAAATTAATCATATTAGGCAAAATAAAAGGAAAGAGTTAAATAAATTTAAGCGTTCGAATAATGTTGAACATTTTAAGGCATATAAAAAATATGACACAGACTTAAAATATGCAATTAAAAAGGCTAAACAAGATTCATGGCAAAAGTATTGTAGTACTCTAGATTATAAAACTAATTCAAAGCAAGTGTGGGATAAAATTAGAATAATTAGGGGTAAACATACAAATAATATGCCCAAAATTAATAATACTAGTAATCATAAACAACAAGCTGACTCATTAGCAATGCATTTTCAAGCTATGAGCAGTAATACAAACCACACAAAAAAAATTCAGGAACATAGAACAAAAATTGAAACCAATAATAACAATAATTTTGATGATTCAGGTACCAAAAATTCATATTTAAATGATAAAATTACCATTAATGAATGGCATCAAGCCCTAAAAACTAAAAAAGATACCTCTCCTGGAGAGGATACTATAGGATATTCAATATATAAGAAATTACCCATAAACTTTATAAAAATAATACTTAAAATGTATAACAAGATTTGGGACACTGGCAAACTCCCCATAAAATGGAAAACAGCTGTAGTTATACCTATATTAAAACAAAATAAAGATAGAAATGATGTAAACTCTTATAGGCCAATCTCACTTACAAATAACATATGCAAAATTATGGAAATCATTATTAATAATAGACTTAAATATCATCTAGAAACTAATAACCTTATATCCAAAAATCAATGTGGATTTCGCAACAATAGATCTACTATAGATCAAATAATTAAATTAGAAACAGCTATTAAACTAGCTTTCAATCAGCACCAACCTAAAAACAGGAACCTAATTGCAGTATTTTTAGATATGGAAAAAGCCTTTGATCTCGTATGGACCAAAGGATTATTAACTAAATTAAATAAGTATGGTATCACTGGCAATATATTTAATTTTATAAATGATTTTCTAAGTGATCGTAAAATTATAACTAGAGTAGGGACAGCATACTCTGAAAAGTATACATTAGATAATGGTACCCCTCAAGGGAGCGTACTCAGCCCAACCTTATTTAATATTATGATTAATGATCTTGATAAAAATTCATCTTCTCCTCAACTTGATATATCACAATTTGCAGATGATAGTGCCCTATGGCGTGCTGGTGATCCTAATAATCATAAACATATCGCTGAGATACAAAAAAGTTTAGATAATATAGGAAATTGGGCTGATAAGTGGGGATTTAAATTTTCACATCAAAAGACAGTAACAATATTATTCACTCCTTATAGCCGTAATATAATATATCCTAAACTTACTCTTCAAAATCAAAACATAATATTTGTAAAAGTGGTTAAATTTTTAGGAATGTTCTTTGATCAACACATGAAATGGTCATATCATATTAAGGACTTAATTAAACGATGTAATGTAGATCTTAATTTTATTAAAAGTATACAAGGTACACATTGGGGTGCTAAACAAAAGACAATCATGACTCTTTATAGGTCACTGATCCGTTCTAAAATCGATTATGGTTGTCAGGTTTATGCTACGGCAGCACCAACCCTTCTTAATAAAATTACTGCAATACAACGTAAAGCTCTTCTTGTTGCAACTAAGGCACTACCATCTACATCAACAGAAGAGTTACAGATAATAACAGGTGAACCACCATTACATTTGAGACGACAAGAGGCCATGTTAAGATATGTTGCCCGATTGTCTACTCATAATGAAACACACCCTACCCTAAAAGCAATAAAGCAATGCAATATACCATTAATTAAAAGGGGTAAATATTCTAACTCATTTGGCAAGCAAATATATAGATTAAAAACACATCTTCCTATTGATATATTTCAAGTACAAAAAAATAAAAATCCAATTATAATTCCTTGGAGAATGCCAATAATACAAGTAGATTTCTCCCTCCAAAATAAAGGCAATAAAATACAAAATTCTCATTACTTAAAAATGTTAGCAAATGAAAAGATAACCAATACATACAAAAATCATATTAAAATTTATACTGATGGTTCCAAAAAAATTGACCCTGCTAAAACAGCGGCTGCATGGGTAATACCTACTCTTCAAATTAAACAGGGTAAACGACTACCAGATTATTGTTCTATATACACTGTCGAATTTTGGGCTATTCTTCAAGCACTGAAAAGTATACAACCCAATAGATCTGTAAAAGTATTAATTGTCAGTGACTCACTAAGCGTCCTTAAAACTATACATAACAATAATTCTAATAGTAGGAAATTTTTCTTATATTTACTACAATATCAAATAATCAAACTTAATATGCAAAATATTACAGTAGATTTTCTATGGGTACCTTCACACATAGATATAAAGGGAAATGAATTGGCAGATCAAGTAGCAAAAGATAAATTAAATGAATTACAATATGAACCAATACAGTATAGTCATACTGAAATTTATAAATTTATACATGATATGATTCTCAAAATATGGCAAAATAACTGGAATATGTCAACAAAGGGGAGAGTATTACATAGTATTATCAAAACTGTTAACAGAAAAACAATAATATTAGGTAAAACCAAAATTGAGCAAGTGAAAATGAATAGGATCATGATAGGAAAAACAAAGCTGGCTAACAGCTTTGGTAAATATTTAGGCCCATTTCCTCATAACATAAACTGCTTTAAATGCAATGAACCAGAAGATCTAGATCATGTTTTCAATAAATGCAAAAATAATACTGTTTATAGAAATATATTGAAAAATAAACAAAAAATACGAAAAAACTTAAATATATACCCCAATATACTTGATTTTACACAAAATAATATACAATCAACTACTAAAAACATTATTGATTTTCTCATAAATTCAAAATTAATTGATAAAATATAATATGAGTAGTAAATTATACTATTAAATAAATATTAAAATAATACACAAACAAAATATAAGTACAATTGTATAAAATGCGATTACCGTATACTTTCATATATAGTACCAACCTAATATAAATTAATCAATAAAATTTTATATAACCCAATTAATTATATAAAAATAGTTATAAAATAAAAATAATCAAAAATAAGATATTCAGCTTGTAACTCTGTTGGAATTGTTAATTAGGTGGGTGTCGATATGAGGTTCGATGAACCTTGCGTGACTTACGAATCTACACTCGCTTTTAATTGCATAACGTGCAGAGATTACCGCTATAAATACATAATTACAAATAATTTTTACACATCACAGTCATTTAAACTCTAATATAATAATAATTTTACATACTTTAAACATTAATACATACTTAATTAATTAAAACTAGGATTATAAAACATAATCAGCTTGTAACTCTGTTGGAATTGTTAATTGGGTGGGTGTCGATATGGGGTTCAATGAACCCTGCGTGACTTACGAGTCTACACTCACCTTCAATTGCATAACTCACAGAGATTACCGCAACAATTATATAATTATAAAATAATAACAATACTTAATTTCTAAATTAGGAATATTAAAACACAACTAGCTTGTGACTCTGTTGGAATTGTTATTTAGGTGGGTGTCGATATGGGGTTCAGCGAACCCTGCGTGACTTACGAGTCTACACTCGCATTTAATTGCATAACTTGCAGAGATCGCCGCTATATTTTTCATAAAATCTACTTTCATGAAGTCTGTCACTCACTCCTTCTATCTTATGTCAGAATAAAAGTTAATGGCACTTTTTTATTCAAAATTGTTCGACAACAAAACTTGCACTGGACCATAATGAATATATCAATTCTTGGACAATTCTATGGATGACAAATGGAGCCATTGATGCTGTCACTGACAACAAGGGAAATGTGGAGGACCAGAATTCTCAGGACTATATGCCATACAGCCCTTCTCAGGGCTCTTTAGTGACAATTAATTTTAATTAATGATGTTATTATGTTAAGTTGATATTACTGTTTTGTTGATGTTAGAGTTAATATGTTGATGTAGAGTTAATATTAGTACTAATGATAACATTAATAATGTTCCTGTTTATGTTGGTGTTCATACTAATCTTATTTTACATAAATGTTTATGTTGGTGTTCATTCTAATATTATACTAATCTTAATTTACATAAATGTTTATGTTGGTGTTCATTCTAATATTAATTAATATGATAATACTAATGTTAATTGCTAAGTGTGTTTGTCCTGTTTTAATACTATCTCCTACCCTTTGTGTTACTCTTGGAAATGGGGAAAGATTGGTGAAACAGTGGAGACACAGGCTCTTTTCTATGGAAATCGCTTGGATTGGTGTACGCACATGTATACAGTCTGGTGTACCTCTGTGCCTACGCATAAGTATACAATTAGGTATACCTCTGTGCTTAATCCAGTCTGTCTCTCTGGGAAGCTGATGTTGACCCTTTTTCCTTCTTTTTCTAAAAACTTCTATGTTTATGTTCTGTAATTGTTTTATGTAATTTAACATAGGGAATTCTCAAATCTAGATTGGCAAGAGAATTCCATTGGAAAACCAAAAGTACAATCCAAATATGACAATTTCGGATCACACCCAACCAAATTTACAACTTAAATCAACCTATCGAGATCAAACTCTCATAGTCACTTTGACACATTAATGTAGGTATTTTGTTTTTTCTTAGGGTGAATTTCCCTCTTAAGAAGGGATTTTCACCGGTAGGATGGTGGCGAATTCATAGTACACTATGTACTTACTTAGGATTTTAATGATAAGAGATAGGAAATTATTTAACTAATATAACATGACTCAATTGCACAGGTGGCTTACACATAATTGGTTTTAGGGCATCCATTAGAACAACTGGATTGTGATTGAAATAAAATTATAGAGATTACAACCTCATAGACACATATGCGTACATTACATACACTCAATATGTCCCTGTTAAAATTATAAGGTAGTCTTAACCCAGGACTATCAGGTTCCGGCAACACAATGTTGCAACTTAAATGAAACACAATAAATAACAATAAAACAATACACAACATAACATATAGCACTTCCATTCTGATACATGTCTATGGGGTTGTATATTAGCAAAAGGGTGTGGCTCCTCGTGTTTCTTTGTTTTTGGGTCCGGTTTTTCGCTCGCTGCCTCTGCGTGTGGGACGATGTTGCAGTTACCTTGGAGCTTCCTGCCTTGAGCCTTGCTGCCCTTTCCTCTTCCGGACATTCTGATCGAGTTGATCAGGGGAGGTGTGGATTGATCTTGCCTACCTACCCCGAGGCTTCCATTTACATCGATAGTTACTATTTAGTAATTCGATGTAACGCCTCATAAATAAAATTTAAATTTTCCCTTATTAAGGGATCTTTAAATGTTCAGTGATATACTGAATATAAAAGTAGCACATATGATCCTAGTGATCGGTTGTTACTAAAAAAATAATGATGTCAACACTAATTGCTTCAGTTGTAACATACCTGAAGACTTACATCACATATTTAATAACTGTAAAAACAACCAGAAGGAAAGGAACATATTTAGATCTAAACAACTAAACATCTCTGCACCAAGTACATACCCGGAAGTAATTCAATTAAATAACACCAACCCCCAAAAATCAATTCAACACATAATAGAATTACTAAGAACATCAGGGCTCCTTGAAAAAATATAATGCAAATAATACTATATAATAAATAACACCCGTAAGGAATGCCCCCTGTTGGTCACATGGGTTCATTGGCCAATCAGGGGACAGGACCTGCAACCGCGTAAATACGTTAAGCGGAATTTGTATAATAACAAAAAATAAAATAAACAATATCCATAAGGAATGCGAATGCATAGGACCTGAAGGGTTCCGTTACTTGAAAAAGAGCCCACCTACACTACGCTGGGTATAACGCCCCGTATGGTACCTGTGCTAAACAAACCTAATGGGATACTTTAAAGATATTGAAATTTATAGACTATACAGATAAACATTGAAATTTGCATTATAACAAAGTAAAGAACAAAACAGAAACAATAAACAAGTGTCTAGGAAACCACCTCTCTTCTGTCTATTCTTACAACTCTTCCTATATACAGCCTCATTGACAGCATTATACAACCAAACTAGGAATGTATTTACAGTTAAAAACCCCAACAAACCGGGATATCCACATGGTCTAAACGGGACCATCTAAAACGTCTCCTGCTTTATGGCCTCAAATAGATTTTATGAGGTAGTCTCAAAGTCCAAAGACTATCAGGCTCAGCGACACAATGTCGCAACATAAAAATATTTACTGTAAGTAAGATCTCTAAATTATTACCATATAAGGTAGTCAATGCCCAGACTATCAGGCCCCGCGGCACAAAGCTGCACTATAAACTAAGCTATAAGAACTAAGGCCTATAACATGATTTAGGTGGTCAATACCTGACCATCTAGCAAGACAGCACACGCTGCAATAAATTTTTACACAATAACCTTAATTACTTTAAAACCTCTACGTTGGATAACTACCAACGCGAGAATAGGCTGTCATATGAGGTTGTATACTCTACTTTAATAACAGCACAAAGTATTCCAAATTGTTAAGGGAGAACACGGAATGGATACGACGGAAGGAGGCAACTTCAAGATGGAGGAACAACAAAACCAAAGGCACCCAAGAAGGACACGGGAACTCGCCGGACGGAATGAGGGAACTTCGGTTACACCCTGTAACACTCCATCAAAAAGCCCTTTTAAGGGCTATTTATACTTACAGAGTTTCCTTTTGGCTGAGAAACTCTATTCGACAATCTCTTTCTTCAAAAATCAGACTTGATCAATTTTGGCTGTCCACTATCAAAATTAACAACCCATTTAACCCGACATTGACCAACCTATACATGTCACTTGACATACCTAGTTTACAAAATTGATAGGGAACGCACAAAATGTACACTCTGTACTAGACAAAAATTGGAATGTTAGGATGTTAGGAAAAAATATAACTTGAAAGATTGACTCAATTGCACAGGTGGCTTACACAATATCGGTATAGGATGTCCACTAGCAACAACTGGATTCGATTTGATAAGGCTAGGGCGTGCAAGACGAACGACATCAAGGTGCCAGTTCACAGATCCTTTTCCTCCTCCTCCGCTGCCTGACTCTAACACCAGCAAATGACTAGAAGTGGAAACCATTTTTCACTAGTCATCATTCGGTGCCATTGCACCTCTAGCTCTGCATCCTCCGATTGGTTGATAGGGTTGAGTGCGTGGCTGTTCTATTCCCACTCACCTAGGTCTTTCATTCATGTCGATAGCTCCGTATAGGGGTGCGGCATGACGACCAAATTAAATAGCATACTATGTATGCATAAACGCCCGTGGGGATGTGGCACCATTCCTTCCTCACGGGAAAATCTAAATCACTACCATATTAATTGGTAGTGTAAAATAGTGAACAAATGACCCTTTGTGGCCGGTTTCACTTAAAACCATAATTCATTCATTCACAAAAATCACTTTACTCTAAGGCGAGACTGCCATTTAACGCGGGTGCCGGGGAGACTGCGACAACACAGCCTAGTGTAGTCAAAGTTACCTTTGGTCCCGACCAATCAAATAGCCCGACCCTCGGGCATTAACTGGTCGCGAAAGCACATAGTTGCGCATGCGACCTTAATTCATATTAAAAAAAAAAAAAAAAAAAATCACAACTTAAACAATATACCGAGAACAAACTTATATAGTCATTCTGACTCAATAGGGTAGGTTTTTTTGTTTTTTCTATGGGGTGAATTTCCCTCGTAAGAAGGGTTTTTTGCCGTTAGGATGGTGGAGATTATATAGTACACAATGTACTTACTTAGGGACATAGTAATAAGCGATAGGAAATTCGTAACTCAACTAGCTTGACTCAATTACACAGGTGGCTTACACATAATTGGTATAGGGCATCCATTAGAAAAACTGGACTAAATTGAAATTAATCAAAAGGGGACTGCAACCTCATAGACACATTTACATACATAACACACACTCAGTATGACCCTATTAGAGTATATAAGGTAGTCTTAATCCAATACTATCAGACCCCCGCAACACAATGTTGCAATTGTAAAGAAACACAATAAATAACATCAATACTAAACATAGCACAACATATTATAGCATATACATCTCTTAAACATGTCTCATGGGGTTGCAGATGTAATTAAGGGTGTGGTACCTTCGGACTCCTTGGGTTTCTTTGTTTGTCGCTCCGGTTGTGCGTTCGGCTGCCTCTGCTTGCAAGACGATGATACTTTAAAGTTTGGGCCTTTTCCTGGACCTCCTCCTTTGCCTCTTCCTGCCTGGCTGCTGACGGAATTGATGGGGATAGATGTGGATGGGACTTACCTATGTGCCCCATAGGGCTTTCATTTATACCGATAGTTACTTTTTAGTAATTCGGTATAACGCCCAAATTAATGTACTAATGTACATGGGTTAAGGTAAATAAATGTTCAGTGATATGCTGGATATAAAAGTTGCCCATATGCCCCTAGTGGGCGGAGGCAACTATAAAACACCAAATTCGATCGATCAGTCTGGCTACCCATCGTTGACGCATCAACACCAAAGATGAATAGAGTACAGAAATTAAGAGAACTTCAAATGCATTTGGAGAATGCTAGGCGTCTCCTGGACGAACTGGCTATGGAGGCCATAGTAGAACAGACTAGGATTGAAAAGGAAGAGGAGGAAAGAAAAAAGAAAGAAGAGGAGGAGAAGAAAAGTCCAATCTTGCCTCACCGCATGATGAGACAGACTAGTAAAGTCAAGCCCGTAGTGAGGACACCTTCACCACCAGAACCAGTTCGTCCACTACAGGGACAGTCCCCACCGCATCAACCACAGTCTCAGCCGCAACAACCACAGCCTCAACCGCAACAACCACAATCTCATCCACGGTTGCGGCATAGGAGAAGAGATGAAGAGACTTTCACTATCCCTCAAACGGAGGATTGGGATAGTGAAGCCAATCATTCTCCCTCTGCGCTCCCAATCACAAGAGTGAATTGGGAAAATGATTGGAGTAGAAGATGTGTGTGTGGGGCTAGACCTGGGAGATGCCAGCATTAACCAGGTGCATTTTGAAGTTTTAAAAACAGCCCTTCTCAGGGCTACCCAAATAACTAGAAAAGAAATACTATGTCAATTACCAATGGGTGTGAGAGAGGAGTAGTGTGATTATAAACACTGGCTCTATTTAGATGGTATATGGTGTGATTTTGGATAGTAAATAATAGGGTGTATTTTGGCTGCTTCCCCGTGTGTGTGGTTAGTATAGGGTGTGATTTTGGATAGTAAATGATAGGGTGTGTTTTTGGCTGCTTCCCCCGTGTGTGTGGATAGTATATAGTGTGATTTGGGATGGTAAATGATAGGGTGTGTTTTGGCTGCTTCCCCGTGTGTGTGGTTAGCATAGGGTGTGATTTTGGATAGTAAATGATATGGTTTGTGGATAGTATATAATATGAAAAGTGAATGTAGGGGTGTTTACTTTCACGTCCGTGCTTAAGATATATATACGCAATCGTCGGTCCTTGGAGCCATTCAATTTTGATCACATCAAGATGAATTTTGAATTGTTTATCCAACTCCGAGACAGCTGGTTTGGGATCCTTGATGCAGAATATCAAGTGGAAAGACTTGAGGAAGAATTTCAGAGTAACCATGGCTTTGTAAGCCAACTGAAATTAGCAAGAGATTTATTAGAAGGTATGATAGAGGAGGAAGACCAGAAATTAAGAAGACGTATTAAAAGAAAATATATAAGAATAGGGGACTTGAAGCAGGCACTTGATCATGTCATCAAAGTTAGGTGCTTTCTAGAAGAAACATTACATCTGATAGAGTGGGAATATGTGAAGTGGGGTCTAGACAGGCTAAAGAAAACAGAAGCAATGATGAGAATGGTGATGGAAGAACAGGTGATCCAGATTAAAGAAAACTGGTCTAAGGAGAGAAAGGAAAAAAAGAACAAAAAGAAGAAAGAGGACTTTGATCTACTCAATCTAAGATGGATGAGAGTTCAGGAAAAGTTTCGAGCTATGGGACATCCTGACTGGATTCCCGAGGACGAAAAGAAGAAGAAAAAGGGAATTATTGGTAAAATCAAAAGGTGGTGGAACAACGGCAGAAAATAAAAGAAGAAGAAGAAGAAGAAGTATCCAAAAAGGCCCTTTTCAGGGCCCCTCATAGGTCTCGAAAAGATAGTAACTTTCATTGCCACCCTTTTTTCCCTTGTCCCTAGACAGTTTCCCTATACCAATAATATTCCCCATGTTTAATTTTCCCTTGACGCTATATAGGCCCACCCTGTTCCATTTCCTTTGACGCTATATAGGCCCACCCTGTTCCATTTCCCTTGACGCTATATAGGCCCACCCTGTTCCATTTCCCTTGATGCTATATAGGCCCACCCTGTTCCATTTCCCTTGACCCTATAGTGCCCCAAGCTGTTTTGACCCTATAGTGCCCCAAGCTGTTTTTGACTGGGTTTTCCATTGACCCTATAGTGCCCCCTATTACTACTACCGCTCCAGTGACCTAGTGGTTAGAGCGGCCGCCTCAGATGCGGGAGGTCGTGGGTTTGATCACCAGCTGAGTCATATCAAAGAGTTACAAAAATGGTACTAACAGCTGCATCGCTGGGCGCTCATCATTAGGAGGCTAGTGTTAAGACTGGTAGGCCTAGTGTAATGATATTGTGACTGTGTGGGGCATCAAACTACAAGTCTTCGGCATGGTCTGGACATCACTATTTAACTTTCACTTTGCAGACATCGCAGCGACATGACTTAACAATTGGTAATTGCAACGTTAAATTCCAAATCACACACGACTACACACGGATTAATACTTTGTCCACCCAGAAACAGGAATAGTGCCATGCATGCTGTGCGCATGCAGTAGTTGCAAGATATAATTGGCAAAGAGCACGTACCAATATTCATGCAGATCAGATCGCTATATATGTTATTAGTGCACAACATATTAAATTTTACTTTGAAATTTCAACGGAGCATGCTCTTTTTATCTAGCAAGAGTATTATATTCATGCACCCTGTCAAAAACTTCATATTATAGATCGCAATATTTTTAATATAGATAATTAGTTCATATTAATAATCAAGGTTCTTGAGATTCAGAAGGTCGATGTTTACTATGGACCATCATTATTTTCATCTTTATTCACGTGACAATTAAAGGAGACTAGAAACCAGCGGAAATATACAATAATATTAAATACACTGCAGAGAAAAACATGATTCTGAAGCGTCGTGTGCGACCGTACTGCCAATTTTGAGATATTGGCATATCTTCTAGGCGCTGAGTTTCCGTGACCTCGTATGCATATTTTCCGCGTCTATTCAGTTACTTTCGGAAAGTGACGTCATACTAGCGACTCCAGCATCCAGACCTACAGTTGCAAGGTTCATTTCATATAGAGTACCATGCCGTTTTGCGTTGCTTACGGGTGTAATAGCATACATAGAAAAGGCTGTGGAGTTCATTTTTTTTTTCTTTTCCGAAAGATAAAGGCATAAAAATAACGTATGGATACATTATTGCAAGCGAGTTGATTTCAAAGCAACACCATATAGCACTCTGTGCTCATTACATTTCTGAAAGGATTGTTACCAGATGGATCCTAAAAAACAGAACCTCTAGGATACACGAATGCTAAGCCTAGACTATAAGTTGAAACTGTTCCAGACATACCATTGTATATTTTAAATCCTGGTAAACAGTGTCAAATGTACGAGTTACGAAAATAGGCAGAAGGCCGAGTAAGTGCTAATAAAAAATATGACAGCCCGACACCTGATCGTGCTGATGAAATGAGTAAATGTTTTTTCTTCTTCAAGATTACAATCTAAATAAAGTCACCACTGTCCTATGTGTAATTGAGATCTGACTTTAATCAAATGGAAGCTTGCTAAAAAAATATTAATAATAAGATTATCAACCATTGACACCGTCGTGTTTCGAGAAAAACAATTTAAGTAATTTTAAAAAATATTAAAAGAATTATTTAAAAAAACACAACCTTTCATTCTATGCCTATTACACGTAAAATGTATAAACGGAAATCTGTAGTGATTGGAACTGATATAAAAATGTCCCTTGGGCAGTTTAAATAGCAGCGATTAAAAGAAAAGAGATCCGATATAAAAATCAAAGTTTCACATCAACTGGCTGACAATAGAAATTGGGGGAGGCGACTATTGACCCGCCCGTTTGCCCCAATGTGCAATTACTCTCTGTGATACGCCTTATTATCCCCCAGGACAAGACCTTTTTTTTCATATTCTGGTCTGCATAATAGTTAGAGGTTAGAATTAAGTACACAAACATAATGAAAGTTTAACAAATTAACAATATTCCTTATCATTGCACTTATCTTGTGCAATGGACTGGCCTTCTGACATAATTCAAAGAAACCATGTGCCAGAGAGTGTATGTAAGTACCAGAAATTCATTGGCAAATAAACGATGCCGAATTTTGTTGTAACTTTGAGGCCAAAGACTTCATTTTAAGAGTTCAAATCTGCAGTCAAACGTTACCGTACATGTATGTGGCCATTGTTTTCCCACATTTTATATCCCACCCTATTTCCTTTAGTTTAAGTGTTAAGATATGTAACACTGTTTACTGAATTAAATATTTATTTTGAATTAGTTTTTTAGGGGCACATAAACTGCGTCCTATTTTTTTATTTATTCTTTTAATTTAATCATGGTAATGAAACTTTACATATGGTAGAGGAATGTCAGGTGTTAACTGGCCGAGTTTTTTGGGGGGCGAAAATGGAGATTTTGTTTGCAGAGAAAATTACGCAGCCTTCATTGTGATAATTCATGAATTTTAAACTAATTGGTGACAATTTTGTTTTACAAGAAGTACTTCTGTAGTAGTTAAACAATCTGAAATTTACGTGAATAATGTTTAATCTTAAACTATTTACTGAAGACAAAAACTGTCCTGTGATATTAATTATTTCTTCACTACAATATTCACAAGTGATAAAATAGAATATGACATCTGTGGACTGCACACTTGATAAAACAATTATATATGGATTTTTTCTTCTGAGAAATAAAAATTGAGAGACATATTGAAATAATCGGGAGTTAACTGCGAAAAATCAATAGAGATATTACCTTCAAAATTAGAATTTATTTTCTTTTTTTCTTCTCCCGGCTTGAAAGTTAACATATATGAACTGTTCGGGTTTGTGGAATTTCAGTCAGGGTTAGTAAGTTTATTTAAATCATCAGTCCGGGGCCTGTGCTTAAAACATTTCTTTCAGCACTGACCAGTCCAGTACGTAATCTATTTTAACGAAGCATGTATATACTTACAGATTTGTCATACGCTAACTGAAGCATGCATGTAAACACTGTAACTGAATCATAGAAAGGAAGCTTCTTTATGTTGAAATTAATTGCGTATGATTTCCTCGCAGATTTATTTGTGGGGTGTTGTTTTTTGTGTGTGTGAAAAATTACTTTCCGATGAAAACCGTTATCAATGGTCTTTCTTGCTTGCCATGTTTCTGTTTGTATACGAGGACTGGCTAGTGTGACGTCACGAGACCACGTGATCTGTCGTCTCATTAAAACTAGGAAATACTCGGCAGTTTACGGAGTCATTGTATCTTCTTCGCAATATAATCAATATCCGCACACGATATTATTTTTTTAAACATTATATTCGAATTAGAATTTGTAAAGAATTACATTTATAAAATAAAAATTTTCATTTCTAGTGTCCTTTAAGCGCATCATGTATGGCGGTCCAACTTTTCTCGCTTTTATGGCTACATGATATATTTGAGAGTGACAGATGCTACATGAGTGTTTCTTCCAGTTCAGGAGGTTCAAATATTTCTGGTGTATGTTTATGTTCGTTTTCGTCCAAAGGATCGAGCTGTAAAACTAACTTGATTTGGTGTTGCATGAAGATTCGAACTCCGACCGAGTCATACGTAAGTCTTACAAAAATGTTACTTGCAACTGTCTCGCCTGGCACTCAGCATGAAGAGGTTGGTGTTAGGACTTGTAGGCTTAGTAACATAATAAAGTGACTGGTTGGAGATGATGCTATATGTCTGCGGCATGATGCTCCAGTGCTAGACATCACTATAAACTGTCACACTGCATACATATCAGCAACAGGACTGAAAAAGTGTCAAAGGTACGATACAATTCTAACCCACATACATTAAAAATTTTAACTTCACAGAACATGATGCTCACGTAGATATTGAGTTATACTCTAATCTATACGACAAACCTAGCTATTAAACTATTTTATGCGTAGGGAGTTTTCTAGGCCTACGTATAACCCATAATCACAAACTACCGATAACAATCTCTATATAGAATGGTGTAAGAAGAGTTGTTCGACAATACACTCTTACATTATAAATCCTTTCACTTGATACGCTGATATCCGATATTACAAGGAAGTTGATACCAGTAATAATAATAACATAGGTATAATTACTATAAATATTATCTCCCGACTAAATATTAAACACAAACACTTGTTTCTGATTATGCGAGAATGTACGAATTAATACATATACATATATAAGGTAGGAAAACAAGTCTAAAACAGAAGTGTGTGATAACGTGGAACAGTACAGTACATCTTTTTAATGCCTCGTACAAATCAATAGCCAGTTACGAACTGTCTAGATCCATATAGGACGTTTGTATTGTAGAAGATAATGATGAGGTGACAGTGTCTGTACTGGGTCCGAAACAGTCCAATTCCTGTCTGTCAAGAATGGGAAGATCACACCAACCATTACAATAATCACGAGATTTCGATGTAATGGGATTGCTGCTGCTGGAAAGGGTTTTATCGTTATATCTGGTGACTGTACTGATGAGAGTAAACCCTACTGGAGCCTTGTCAACAGTGAAGGGAAGGAGTTATGTCATCCGATTGCATGTCAGTGTAAAGTCTCATTGACCTATGTCGCTGTCGACTCATCCTTCATACGTGTCTACATTACTGTGCATGAAGTCCATTCTCTGAATTGTTTTGACATGAGTGGCAGCCAGTAGTTTGTTTACCATCATGACAATCTTAAGAAACCCCGTCGTGTTGCTAATGATAAATATGATAATGTGTGTGTCGTAGGATATGCATCAAAGAACATCCACCAACTGACATCAGATGGTGTTGTTCTCCAGATTATATCTAAAGGAGTACCATCTAAACCTCGAGCTATTTGCTTTAATAGGGACGGTGATGTGTTTTTAGTCACAAGTGATTCAGACTCGAGGAAACATTACCAGTATGAACTAAAGTAAAAAGTTTCTCTGGTATAGTTTTGAGCTGACGTGATTGTCTTTGAGCGAAATGGCGTACTACAATTTATTTTGTTACATATTTTGTCCTTGTGAATATTATGGCATTGTATATTTTCAAATAACAAATTAATGAAAAATATCCACTGTTTAAAAGACTGTAACACCATCCAACAGCCAGCACCAGATGTCGTTGTTGTTGATGTCATGTCAAAATCTCTACACAATATGTCCTCACCTGCGGTCTATCAGATACATTTGTATGATTAATGTCTCAACAATGTATATCAAAATAGGTTTATTTGCAATAATAACTTTGTCATTGGAAATTAGGTTGAAAGGAATCACATGTTCAAATGGTTGTTGTCAAAAGGATAAACGGAAATAACAATTAAGTTGTTAAACGAAAAGTAAAACGCACATTAGAATCGTTCCATCACAAAACAGTACATCAGCAGCAGCAACAAGAACAACAGCTTCTACTACCACTTTGAGAATATAAAATACTATTTCTGCTCCTAATCATATGTGTGCTTCTATGACAACCAATGTTACTGAGAGTTTTTGCTGCTGTACCTTTGCAAACATGTAAAGAGCACATATGGTTCTATTATCTTTTCCAGAGAAAGAATGGTTTAAGATGAATATTTATTTTTAGGATCGAATCTTTGCAATATAAAGACACAGGAAATGAAATGTACATTGTATGCTGAGACATCTATACAGATAAGGCACGGAACTGACTTTATTATTTTCCTCAATATATCAAATTATAAAATTACAATCAAATGTCTAGTGTGATGTTGTACATTACGTATATTTTAAAAATACTTTGAATGAAGGTATCACTAATGACCTATTATACAAGAATGCAAGAGAGACACGTCCTAGAATGAAAATGAGACACGGAAACCATACGTATACTACCAGGAGCCAGTAACTACTTTAGACCATTATTACTACTACTACCACTACCACAAGTACAACACAAGGCGGAGTTACGTATAAATATATCGTACTTATATACATGTAGATGTTCTTATCTCGAATGATACCAAACACTACCAAATGCCAGACAAATAATGCCATATACATTGGGGCCTATCGCACGAGGATCCTGGATTGTATCAAAGAGATTACCATCTTTACCTGTATTGTATTAAAGAGATTATCACCTTTACCTGTATTGTATTAAAGAGATTATCAACTTTACCTGTATTGTATTAAAGAGATTATCACCTTTACCTGTATTACCCTGGATAGTATCAAAGCTTATCACCTTTACCTGTATTACCATAGATTATATCAAAGAGTTCATCACATTTACTTGTATTACCCTGGATTGTATCAAAAAGCTTATCACTGTTACCTGTATTACCCAAGATTGTATCAAAGAGTTCATCACCTTTACATGTATTACCCTGGATCAATTCAAACGCTTTCAAAAACTTTCCGACCTTTACTACTATGAACCTTGTTTGTGCATATAAATGCCTTGTTGCCTTTACCAGTATGACAGTGGATTTATAACGCACGCTTTGAGGCCTTTAATTGTCAACGAGTTCTCAATTCTGATGTCACATTTGTGTATAACGTTTATTCCGTGTGTGTGTGTGTGTGTGTGTACGTGTAACCGTATGCACGTCTGTCTGTATGTTGTTGTTGTTGTACGGTTTAATAGCCATTTTTAGGCACACTATAGGCTATACATGGTGGCCAGTATTAAGGGTAGAGGAAGAACCCTTGAAAACCCCGGAAAGAACCACCGACCTACAAGAAGCTACCGGCAAGCTTTCTCACAGTCCCACATTGGCCGAATTAGAGACTCGAACCTACGCAGACAGAAGTGCGATGGCAGTAATCTGTAACGGAGAGCGCTATAATAGACCACTCGGACACTCGTGGCCCCCGTCTGTCTGTGTGTGTGTTCAAGTATATTTGTGCCAGGTAAGTAAGTAATGTATATTTCGGTATGGAATTCCAAAATACATATTTTGCTTAGTAAATGCAATATATATTATATGTCAGAGCATGTTGTAGACATGTAACTTCAGAAGAGTAAAGATAATATTCAAATACCCTTTTCCTCATTGCAAGTCAGAGCATAGTTTTCTTTGTATTGTGCATAGAATTATGAAATAAATTTGAGTAATAAATAACACACTGTAATTTAGTTGTACATATTCATCAAAACTGCAGAGTAACGATCGATTTGCAACACTCACCTCATGACCTACATTACCTTTCAAATCTTATCTTTATACATGGCCACCCGACTGTTCGACTTCCCACCCTAAAATTATATGTGTTAATTTGTGTTTAATGACCTTTGGTCTATCAATCTTGATTGTAGTAAACCATAGCCCACTGTCTTAATATATGGCTATCTATTCGTTTATCTATGCATTCATCTCCCTGCAATGCTTTATCTATATCAAAATACTTTAATATTACGTTCGTTGATTGGTATGTATGTCAACTTTAATTTCAATCTCAGTGGTAATGATTCGGCTGTGTGATTCGGCTACTGTCAATTATTACCATGATAAGTTAGGAAAAGACAATAACATTAAACTCTTAAACAAACCTTTTTTTAATTCCATTGGGTGTGCATGATCAAATGGAGCTATATCATACTATTGTGGCACAGTCTAGTGTACAGCACTCGCCAAAATCAATCGTCAAGCTACTTTCCCTATTAATCAGTTTGTTCTTCCCGAAAATGCTGTTAGCATCTTCACAAAAATGAAATTTTTATAGTACATTTGTATATGTATATGATATGATTAGACTGAAAGACGCATGAACAAGTTGACTTCAGGTATATATATGACATGAAAATTTAAATACCAGATTTTGCAAGTAAAACAAGCAATTGCTTAATTGAGATTCATCCAGGAAAGATAAAAGTTAAGTCTAAAATGTCTCTGTGATGCAGATTGGCTTGATTTAAAGACATGAAATAAGTATGGCTTGGACAATTCTTAAAATGCATTTTTGTCAATTTTCAGAGAAACATGGTCCCACTTAATTTCATTAAAATTAACAAAGTCTATTACTCTTGATACTACATAATAGCTTCAGTTTTGACTAGGACAAACAATGAAAGCTATACCAAGTCACATGTATCGTCAACCTGTTGAGGAATCTGTTTGCTCTTTTCTCGAACCCATATTTATTTTCATGAAATCTAACACAACTGATCGACCTTCATTACAAATATTTCATGTTCGTATAAATTATTTCAACAGAATGTAGCCATGCTTAATAAACACTAAACTTCAGAAATGAAACATATTTGTAAAGGGGCCATAATAACGATGATATAACTCATTGGATCTTTTCCTACGACCAACATTTGGATTCGCATCACAATTAGTGTTTCCAGTTCAGTACCGATTTTAGAACCATTTTTTCCTCTCACTTTGGTGGTGATAGAAAAGTTATATTTACGCATGTTTGGTAAGGAATTAACGGTATTGTTTATTCTTGAGAATATGAGCTCAGAGATTAGTTGTCTGTGTATATTTTTATGACAGTGCACAGTGAGTAATAAGGCCTTGGTGATGATCCAGAAGTGAAATCTTTGTTCTGTTTACATGCTGGTCTGTTTACAGTGCAGCCTGTTATAAAAGTGCCAATGAACCTTTCGCAAGAACTTCACCGTGAAGTCATCTTTGCAAGTATTTTAGATTAACATATGATTTCTATTGATTGTCACAGATGAAAGGTCCGTACTGAGAAATATATGTAGAGAACATGTAGTAAAATTGATATGTATATCCATTTTGAAAAGAGCTTTCTAGGACTAAATTAATAAAGGTAGAATCTTGCCATGACACCGTTCATTTGAATAAATTGAATAGATTCATTTCAAGAGAAGAAACACAAACAAAAGTTTGCTTATCTGAATGAAATCAAGATATATATGTGAAATAACCTGTATTAGTTAAATCAACTTTTTTTTTACACACCACGGACCGACAATGGGGTTAATGTGCTGAATATTTGAGGGATAACTATTCCTACGCACCGGTCATTGCAGATATGGCTGAAACGACCTGATAAGACTTGTGAATTAGTATGACGGTACCAATTGTTTTTCCATAGACCTCAATGCTAATGTTTTGTGAAATAAATATACTTTATATCCTATTTTAGCATGCATGTCACACACTGTCATAGAGAACAATGTTAGATTGTCAATTCGACAATGACAGAACCAGATACTCCTTTGCATTTAAGAGAGATAACTCTGCTGGAACTAGACAGGGTCAAGCTACCCAGCCTCTTTGTCATACAAATTGAAAGCCTTCCTCCTTCGTGTAGAGAATAAAATTGATGCAATAAACAAATCTGACACCAAATAAAGTAGATAACAGCTTTCTAACTGGTTATTGTAGATTTGGGGGTGAAATTTGGGGACTAAAATATAGAAAAAGGCCGACGTTTAACCATGATTATAGTGAGTCCAAAGGATTTAAAAACAGGAGGAAAGTGTGTATCTAAATGAGAAATGTAGCTTATGATAAAGGAATTAAAGAAGACAAAAGCAGCAATGAGAAAAATGAGAATTGAGATCTTGATGACATTATCTTAGACAATATAAGGGAGACAGTGCACCATAGGTGCAAGGACAGTTCAAAGGCAAATTTGCTATAACATCCCTTACAGGGACCAATATTTCAGGTGAAATGGTGTTCATTCCTAGCTAATAGAAAAGGGTGAATAATGTAGATAATATAGATGCGTATAATTTATATTTCTTCTATATAAGAAATTAACAATAATGGTCTTCAGTTAGACAGAAAATACCTAAACCAAACAAAACATACTTGATCAGTTTCTAAACTTGTAAACTTTACTGGGAGACATTATTAAAACAATTCTAGTTCAATTTGCATTGAGACAGAGGGCTAATATAATACTTCACAAAACTTCTCTTTATTTTCATTAAAACAATCGCATAAATGCTTCCCACATGAATGCGTTTCTATCGATACAATGTAAGTTTATACTTTCATTTAGGTATCAAGGTACCAATTGATTTTCCATAGACCTCAATGCTAATGTTTTGTGAAATAAATATACTTTCCATCCTATTTAGCATGCAAGTCACATACTGTCATAGAGAACAATGATACGTTGTCAATTTTGCAATGACAGAACCAGGTACTCCATTGCATTTAAGAGAGATAACTCTGACGGAGCTAAACAGGGGTATGAGTAATCTAGTCACAACATACTTATTTTCAGTCAAGTGTATCACATTTAAAAAAAACTGATAAAAAATACCAAATATGACCTATATAAAAATTAGCATAAATTCACGTGTTGCCAAGAGGCTAAACTTTGTTTCAAAGCCTAACAGAAAGTACAACTCTTACATAATCCACCAATCATAGCTAGTATTGTTTATTTCTGAATGCAAGGTTCCCTACACCTTAAGCTCCACCCACCCTGACTTGCGCAGCTGGTATATTTATACCAACTGAGGCTTCGTACGGTAAATAGAGTTTACTCAGAAATATGAAACATACATGGATATATTCAAAATTGTTGGCAGCTTAAGACTTACTGTGTTTATGTGTATTACCTCCTGTTAATGTATGAAAATAAAACTTTGAACATTTTCAACGCTTCGCAAAAATATTAACTTTTACATCCACGGGCCGTTTAGTACTATAAACATGTATCCGGATATTTATTATGTTGGGTTCCAATGCTTTAACATTCAAAAATTAAGATTTTTCTCAAAATATGCCGTAAAAGCAGACCACTGTTCTCAAACCAAAGCGGCCACAGAAACGGGAATACAAAAACTGTTATGCCCCCTGACAGTCCTATATCTACTTCAGGTCTTCACAGCAATTATCATTAATATTATAGTTTTGGTTACACATTACTAATATGTATGGATCATTTCAGCACGATGATGCAAAAACATTTTGGCGTAGACATTGCATTTAATATGCGTCTTTGCAGTCATATGTACATAACATGATCATCAATAAAATATAGCAAAATTTCGATAAATTTTAAACACTTGCAAACCGTTTGAATATATTCTTTTCGGCCTGTGGTACGGCTGTCGAGGATAATAAAAGTGTTTCAAACACAATATCTGTCTGTCTGTCTATCTATCCATTTATCTATCTATGTCTGTCTGTCTGTCCGTCCATCCATCCATCTGTTTGTGTGTATATATATATATATATATATATATATATATATATATATATATATATATATATATATATATATTATATTATATTAGTCAGTTTTAAGAAATCTGATCCTCGCTAGACGGTTTCAAAGCGTTCTTCTTGTTTTAGGGTAAAGCTGCCTTCCACGCATGCGTCATCAATTTTAAGAAACGTTCTGTAACCGCTGGATACACAGGTGTTATGTTCTGAGAAGAATTTTTGCAAACAAAAGTGAGTACTCCGAGGATTTCATGATATGGATAAAATTAAGATGGATTTTAATTTCCATCTGCATAGAGAGATCACCCGAAATAAATTTATTAATTACTACTGAGCGGTCGAAAGGAGCAAGGAAATTTCATCACGAATAGAGCCAATCATCGTTTGTCTCCGCTGACTGAAATGTCAGAAAAAGACTTAAAACTTCTTATTGGTCCAGTGGTCCTTTTGACCTTTTTTAGATCCGCGGTTACGGAAGTTGTACATGGGCTCGAAATGTATGTTTCAGTCGTCCACGTACTATATAAAAAGCGCAAAAAAACCTACAAAGGAGTATAGTTTTCTCCGTTCTCGCGCAAAGTATTCAATAATTTAGTGTAATAAATTAGATATCGACTTAGTTCAGCCATCTAACTTTGTATGTCTACATAAAGCTTGACTTAAAACCTTTAAGGAATGAACGACTATTTTCGAACACTTAATATGTAAGTTAAACGCACTGAATTGAATACAGCTTCCTTAATGGTCAACGCAAAATCGAGTTACAACTGAGTGCAACACGTCTTTTTGAGGTCGTGGGTTCGATCCCCATCTGAGTCATACCAAACACTTACAAAAATGGTATAACAGCTGCATTGCTAGGCGCTCAACATAAAGAAGTTAGTGTTAGGACTGGTCGGTACGTTGTTAGGATAATGTGACTGTGTGGGACATATTGCTACAAGTCTGCGGCATGATGTCCGAGTGATATACATCACTATAAACATTCACTCTGCAGACATTGCAGTGACATGACTGAAAAATTGTTAACGTTAACGCAACGTTAAAAATAAAAATCACAAACACCTACACACGGATTACTACTTAGTCCACCCAGAAATATAAATAGTTGTACGCATTCAGTGCACATGCAGGATGTGCAAGAGAGAATTTTCAAGACCACGCTCCAATATTCATGCAGATTAGATCGTATTAGTGGACTTTATATTGGCTTTACATTGATAGTTCAAACGAACATGATTTTCTTGCCAAGCTGGAGTATTATACACATGTAACATGTCTGCATTTCATATTATTGATTACAATAATTATAAATTAGGTAATTAGTTCATATTAATAATCAAGGTTCTTGAAATTCAGAAGGATGAACTTCTTTTCGTGCCGTAGTTATTTGTTATCTTCATTCTAACACATCATATCTGGAGGTCCAATTGTCCTCACTTTGGGATTACATGAGATAGCTACGAGTGAGTATTGCTTCTACATGAGTGTTTCTTCCAATTCAGACGGTTTAAATTTTTCTGGTGCATATTTGTATTCATCTTCGTTCAATGGATCGTTTATGGTACATCGAGCGGTCAAATTATCTTCATTTGGTGAAAGGTTTAACACAATGTTAAGATACATATTGAAAGGTAGAACGTCTGCCTCGGATGTGTGAGATGTGTCATAAAAAAGACTTATAAAAATGTTATTTGCAACTGCCTCGCTTGGCACTCAGCATTAAGAGGTTAGTGTTAGGACTTGTAGGCCTGGTAAAATGATAAAGTGAGTGGGAGGAGATGATGCTATATTTCTGCGGCATGACGCCGCATTGCTAGACATCACTATAAACTGCCACACTGCAGCTTATATGCAATATGATGGAAAAGTGTCAAAGCTACGTTTAAACTTATAATCACACACACACACACACACACACACACACATACACATTAAAAGTATGATCTCAACTGCAAACGATGCTCACGTAGATATAGATCTGATCTATACTCTAATTTATACGACACACCTAGTTATAAATCTATTTCTTCTAGGCCAACATATCACCCATATTCACATACTGCCGATACAAATATCTATATTCAACGGTGTAAGAGGAGTTCGACAATAAACTCTTACAATATCCATCCATTAACTTGATACGTTGATATCCGATATTACAAGCAGGTTGATACGAGTAATAATAATAACGCAATGATAATTACTATAAATAATATCTTCCGACTAAATACAAACAACAACTCTTGTTCATGATTATTCGAGAATGAATCAAGTAATACATATACATATATACCGTAGGAAAACAAGCCTATAACAGACGTGTGCGCAAATGTAACAGTCACGTGATCACAAGTGGATTAGACTAGACTTGGTATAGCAAGAATATACTTGTTAACAACGAATGATTGTCGAAATTCATGAAGGGGCTTTTCATAACGGACATAACGGATAACATTCGTTTTAGCACTTGAAAGGAATAATAATATTTACTATGGCATGTTCTAGAGAACACATTGATTCTGAGGAGAGACATAATTATCCCATTTGTCTGTGCGAGTTCAAAATTAGTGACAATTGCCGTGCATGCACTCATTGTTTACAGGACTACATATCATCTCGAGAAGAAACAGTGAAGAAACAACAAAACCGAATGTCCGATGTGTAGACTAGCTGTTAGTCCTGAAGGAAAAGGTAAATCTTCTACAATGTTGGCATCTATGTTTCACATTAACGTGACGTTTCAGTCCATTCTAAGTTATGATGCCAAAGTGAAATTACACAGATCATGCGACAGTTGTCACTCTGCGGGCGAATTGAAGTCAGCTCAAGATTTTTCTGTAGCGTGTGAGGAGGGTATGTGTCAAGCATGCTCAGAAGTTCATCGGAATAAGAAGATTACTAGAAATCATGTAATATTTTCCATGGAGGAATTTACAAGCAATCTGCAGAATGTAATGAGGATTGCAAAAGGTTTTAGCTGTCCTGAACACGATGGGGAAGCAATTCGTTTCTATTGTAAGGATCACAAGATTGCTTGTTGTAGCAAGTGTTGCACTGTCAGCCACAGAAACTGTGCCAGTGTTTCTGACATGAACAAAGAACTGCCAAGTCTATTGCAGGAAATGAACCCAGACAGTGTAAAAGAACAGATGAAGAAATTAGAAACTCATCTTAAATCGTTTACCAAAGTCAACGAGTCTAGCATCATTCTCCTCGAGTCCCAGGTGAAATACTTGACTAATCAAATTAGAGACCTAAGAAAGAAAATAAATGGTGTCCTTGATGAATTAGAAAGAAAAGTCAGGATGGAAGGACATAGAATTTGCAAGGAAGATACGATAAGAAAACAGGAAGAGAATCGCCATTGTCAGAGTTTGATCAATTCAATTAGAAATTCACACTCGCTTCTAGAAACAGTAAATAAATATGGAACAGAAACACAGATATTTCTTATGTCAGAAAAAATGAAGTCACAACTTACTTCATACCTGGATCAGATCCAAGAAAGGTACACGAAGTCCGAGACCACTAGAGTCTTGTTGGATATAAATCCACAAGTCCAACACTTACTGTCAAGAGGCCCCGATAGTTTGGCGAAGATAATCGGCAAAAGACAACTCCAAAGACTGCCTAGTAAAGTTATCAAGATGCCATTCAGAAACTGTCTGATTCAGATGAATAGATTTATTGAGATCACAGTTAATGACCGTCGGCAAGCTAATTATTTTGGAATCACGTATTTGTACTCAGGTCGTTTGATGGTAACAGATACTTGGAACAACATATTATATCTGCTTGATCCCTCGTACAACTCAATCACCAGTTACGATTCGAACAGCTCCATAGTCGACGTCTGTGTTGTAGATAATAATGATGAGGTGGGAGTTACTATACCGGGTCTAAAAACAGTCCAATTTCTGTCTGTCACGAATGGGAAGATCACTCCAACCAGGACGATATCCACGAGATATAAATGTTATGGTATTGCTGCTGCTGGAAATGGGAATATCGTTATATCTGGTTACTGTAATGATGAGCGTAAACTCTACTGGAGCCTTGTCACCAATGAAGGAAAGGAGACCTGTCATCAAATTGAATGTCAGGCTATGTTGTCATGGACCTTTGTCGCTGTGGACTCATCCTTCACACGTGTCTACATTACTGTGGATAAATCCCATTCCCTGTATTGTTTTGACATTAGTGGCAGACAGAAGTTTGTCTACCGTCCTGACAGTCTTACTAATCCGTGTGGTGTTGCTACAGATAAATATGATAACGTGTATGTCGTAGGATATGCATCAAGCAATATCCAACAACTGACATCAGATAGTGTTGTGATCCAGATTATATCTAACGGAGTACCATCTGCACCTCTAGCTATTTGCTTTAATTGGGACAGTGATGTGTTTCGAGTCACAAACGCTTCAGAGGCGAGGAAAATTTAGCAGTATGAACTAAAGTAAAAATTTAGTCTGGTATCGTTGTGAGCTGACGTGATTGTATTTGACTGAAATAGTGTCCTACAATTTATTTTGTTACATTCTTTGTCCTTATAAATATTATTACCTTGTATATTTATAAATCAGCAAAGCAATGTAAAATATTGGATATGCATCAAACAACATCCACCAACTGACACCAGATGGTGTTGTTATTCAGATTATATATAACGGAGTACCATCTAAACATCAAGCTATTTGCTTCAATAGGGTCGGTGATATATTTCTAGTCATAAATTATTCAGACGCGAGGAAACTATACCAATATGAACTAAAGTAAGAAGTTACTCTGATATAGTTTTGAGTTGACGTGATTGTGTTTGAGTGAAATCATGTTTTATAATTATTTACGATGGGATTTTATTTATCAGCTATTATATAAGGGTTTCACAATTACTGACAGTGGCTTGTACAAAAGATTCTTCTACTTTTGGATAATTATATTGTAACTCACATTGGCAGAAGCTGGAAATAATTGTTGCTTTGGCATCCTTGTGCAACTGAATTCATATCTTATTGCAAACCCAAGATTTAAGTCAGTATTACAGATTAAAATAGAGATGATTTCCCATTATTAGTATTTCAAGACTTTTTATAGAAAAGTATGAGAAGAAAAATTATTTTCTCCAATTAAATGTACTTCATCTTCCCCAAATTATTAGTTAAAATTAATGTGTTATAGTGCAGTTAATTTCAAGTATAATCTATGTATCATTTCGAAGAAGTAAATATCCTTATCGACAGTTATATCCGATTATTATCTTGAATATACATGATGCCTATTGTTGACAAAGGTTTGTTACGGACTCAATATGGAAAAGCAAGGTGCGTGCATGTTGCATAGTGGGTATTTGCAAACTCAATCATGATGTCTGAAAAATTGAGTACTTATTAAAATTACATTTTGAATATAGTTTCATAGTTTTAAATCTGTTTTAAAAAATTGCAAATGGTCGTTTTTGTAATACATGATTATTTTATTTATGACTACAAATTACTTTTGTGATGTCTGTTGAATTATTAATATATTGAATAAAGATCGTATCACATAATATTATATTTACATGCTGATTTCACCTATTTACCGGCAAATAGTTCCTTCCTCTGTTTAAATATAAAAATATTGTTCCTAGAAATAAATGCAAAAAAGAAATAATATATTTACTGCAGATGAAGATCTATAAAGTGATGATCCAATTAGATTCATTATAAATAAATATTTATTAAACGGACTGCATCTTTTTCTATGATCATTATGAAGAATTTAAAATTTCTTTCTACCCCATTGAAAAGCGTCTGGTAACGAAGTGTAGCGATTATTTAAGGTGCTTTTGAAATTATCAATGATGTCAAAATTCGACAAGTCTCAGTAATATACTCCAGCTAACATGGTGGTCATCTTGAAATGTGATTCATGGCTTCATGTCTCAAACAAATGGCTCATAATGATATTAGACAAAACATTTGTTGTCTCTTTTGTCCTAATTAGAAATGTTGTCAACTAGACCTCCATTATGGAAACCATCTTGTCACTAATTGTTCTGATTAACAGATGGTGATATCAAGGTTGGGTTTTGCACTGAAAGACTTCTTAATATTTTGTTTGTCCTAAATGAAAATTGTCCCAATAAAAACATCAGCATGGGCACTGTGTTGGCTGTATTAAATCAGCTTGTTATCACTGCTCATAAAAAAGAAGGCTCTGTTGACAGGAAACATTAATCCTGTTTTGATTTTTTTAATGAACTGCAAAAGTATTTGATGTTCAAAGACTATATTATAATTACATGTTATAATATTTACTATTTACATTTTCTTGGTTTAATATTCTTCACATATATTGGATGTCTTGGGATCCTAACTCCATTAGCTTTTCTCAAGGATCCTTAGATTTGATATCTTATCAATCTAACCTCCATCATGGCATCCCTTAGATATGATGCAGTTTAATATTATATAAACATGATATTATAAGCTTTTAACCAATTCTGACAGATGAAAATATATTTATTGACAGCAATGGGATGTTCCGATGGTAGAATTAAATGCATATCTCTAACTGACTTGAATGAACTGACATGGAAGAAACGGTACAAATGAATCACTTTTTAAGAAGCAAAGATTTAAAAGCATTTACATATTTCCAATATGCTGTTACAATAACAGTCCTGTAGTAGACATGGTTAGGGACAAACCTATCAATGTCTGGGTTTTCTAATTTCCATTAACCAGAGAATTATTATCAATATTTTGTTCTGCAAAAGTGAAAATAGACCGGCCATCCCAAAACTGTAACAGTTTCAGGCAAATTTTATGGTTATTTTTATGGTTTGTCAAGATTCTATGTGTGATTACTGTTGAGTGATTCATTGTACGCAGATGATGTTAAGAAATCATAACATTATCTCCGTTTAATAGTATACAAGCAGTAATGAGATACGGTGATGTATTAATGGCCAGAACTCATGAATTTTACTGAAAGAATCACATTACTGTTGCAACTTGTGCTCTATCATCAGTCACATAAACTCTGTGTCTTTCTGACCTAATCAAAGAACTTCTGAATTGACCATGGTAGATGAAGCCAGAAAATATAATTAACTAATTAATTAATAATTGACTATTATATTGCAACTGCCATATTACTTCAAAGTATTTACCAGTGGCAGTGAATCTTTCGGTGTCCTATGATTTCAAATGAGTAATTTTTTGTAATGAAAATTAAAAGGTGAAACGAGAAAGAGGCTGAATGAAACTTCTTTGGAAATGAGGATTAAAAGTGAAGGTGAAAGAACAATTGCTTCTCCAAAGATTTCAGTCTGGGTGTGCTCAGTAAGAAATTCTAACAGTCTCCAGGAAACAGGTAAGCACCATGGAACCAAAGCACGCCTATATTTTGTGTGATGGACAAGTTGACGTTGCAGCTTATGTCACAAGGCGATTTGATTCTAAAAAATATTTGAAGATCAAAATGAAAACGTTTTAATAGGAATTAGAGTTCTAGCTTAAATCCATTTGCCAAGAGAACCGCTTCGGTGGTCTAGTGGTTAGAACATCCACCTCGGATGCAGGAGATCTTGGGTTTGATCCCCGGTTGAGTCATACCAAAGGCATACACAATTGGTACTATCAGCTGCCTCGATTGGCGCTCAGCATTAAAAGGATAGTGTTATAACTGGTCGGCCTGGTGTCAGGATAATGTGACTAGGCGTGACATCATACTGCATGTCTGCAATATTATGCCCCAGTGCATGGCATCACTATAAACTGCCTCAATGCAGACATTGTAGCGATATGACTGAAATATTGTTAACGCAACGTTAAAAGTCCAAATCACACACACCTACACATGGATTAATACTTGGTCCAGCCACAAACAGGACGTGCAAAAAATAATTTTTCAAGAGCATACAGAAAGATTCATGCAGATCACATTGTTATTTATTTTATTAATGGACTTCATATTGAACTTTACATTGAAATGTCAATCCGGCATGATTTTCTTGCCTAGATAGAGTATTATATGCATTAAATCTCTCTGCAACTCATATTATAGATCGCAAGATTTTTAATATAGATATTTAGTTCAAATTATTAATCAAGGTTCTTGAATATCTGAAGGTGGAACTTTTTTCTGGGCCATCGTTATTTCTATCTTCATTCACGTGACAATTTAGCACATCAAGTCTGGCGGCCCAACTTTCTTCACTTTGTCTGGGCCATCGTTATTTTCATCTTCATTCAAGTGGTAATTTATAGCATCATCTCTGGCGGTCCAACTTTCTTCACTTTGGGAATAAGAGTTGCTAATGTAACATTAGATTGTTGAGAATGAGAGTTGCTATATGAGATGGCTGAAAATGAGAGTTGCTACATGAAATGGCTGAGAATAATAGTTGCTACACAAAATTGTTGATAATGAGAAATGCTACATGAGATTGCTGATAATGAGAAATGTTACATGAGATTGTTGAGAATGAGATTTTCCACATGAGATGGCTGAGAATCAGAGTTGCAACATGAGATGGCTGATCATGAGAGTTGCTACATGAGCTTGTTGATAATGAGAGTTCCTACATAAGATTTGTTGATAATGAGATTTGTTACATGAGACTGCTGAGAATGAGAGTTGCTACATGAGATGATTGAGAATGAGAGCTGTTACATGAGATTGCTGATAACGAGAGTTGCTATATGAGATTGTTGATAATGAGGTTTACTACATGAAATGGCTGAGAATGAGATTTGTTACATGAGATGGTTAAGAGTGAGAGTTACTACATGAGATGGTTGAGAATGAGATTTGCTACATGATATTGTTGAGAACGAGATTTGTTATATGAGATGGCTGAGAATGAGAAATGCCACATGAAATGGCTGATAGCGACATTTGCTTGATGAGAGTTTATGCAAATTCAAACCGTTTACATGTTTCATCTTCTATATTCATTTGGTGCTGCATGACAGGTTTCTCAAAATGTGACTGGATGGAGATGATGCCATATGCCTGTGGCATAATGATTCAGTGCCAGATATCGCTATAAACCACACTGCAGACAGTTGCGATGTGACTAGCAAAGTGTCAAAGCTACGTTAAAGATCTCATACAATTAAACACAGACACACATTAAAAGTATGAGCTCCAGAACACGATGCTCACGTAGATATGGAGTTATACTCTTAATCTATACGACAAACCTAGTTATAAGACTATTTGATGCGGAGGGAGTTTCCTAGACCTACGTATCACCGATAATCACATCCTACCGATAACAATCTCTATATAGAACGTTGTAAGAGGAGTTGCTCGACAATACACTCTTACATTATAAATCCATTCACTTGATACGCTAATATCCGATATTACAAGCAGGTTGATGCGAGTAGTAGTAATAATAATAATAATAATAATAATAATAATAATAATGCAGGGATAAATAATATAAATATTATCTATCTCCTAAATATAACAAAACAAAAACACTTGTTCCTGATTATGCGAGAATGTATTAATGAAAACATATACATATATACGGTAGGAAAATAAGCCTACAACAGAAGCGTGTGTTAATGTAACAGTCACGTGATCACAAGTGGATTTGAATAGCGTTGACCTGGCAGGAATGTACTTGTAAACGACACATGATTGTCGTGATTCAAGAAGGGACGTTTTATAACGGACAGAACGGATAGAATTCGTTTTAACTCTTAAAAAGAAGTATAATATTTACTATGGCATGCTCCAGAGAAGACAGAGATTCTGAGGAGAGACAAAATTGTCCCATTTGTCTGTGCGAGTTCCAAATACCGAGACAGTTACCGTGCATGCACTCATTCTGCGAAAAATGTTTACAGGACTACATATCATCTCGAGAAGAAACGGTAAAGAAACTGAATAAAATCGAGTGTCCGATTTGTAGACTAGTTGTCAGTACTGAAGGAAAAGGTAAACCTTCTTCAATTTTGGCATCTATGTTTCCCATTAACGTGATTTTTCAGTCCATTAGAAGTGATGATGCAAAAGTGAAAGTAGACAGATCATGCGACAGTTGTCACTCTGCGGGCAAATTGAGGTTAGCTCAAGATGTTTGTGTAGAGTGTGAGGAGGGTATGTGTGAAATATGCTCAGAAGTTCATCGTAATCAAAAGATGTCTAGAAATCATGTAATATTTTCCATGGAGGAATTTACAAGCAATCCACAGAATGTAATGAGCATTGCAAAAGGGTTCAGCTGTCCTGAACATGAAGGGGAGGCTAAGGTTTTTTATTGCAAGGATCACAAGATTGCTTGTTGTAGCAAGTGTTGCATTGTCAGCCACAGAAACTGTGCCAGTGTTTCTGACTTGAACAAAGAACTGCCAAGTCTACTGCAGGAAATTAAGCCAGACGGTATTATAGAACAGATGAAGAAAATAGAAACACATCTTAAATCGTTTACTGAAGTCAATGAGTCTAGCATCAGTCTCCTTGAGTCCCAGGTGAGTCACTTGACTAATCAAATTAGAGACCTAAGAAAGAAAATAAATGATGTACTTGATGAATTAGAAAGAAAGGTCGTGATGGAAGGACATAGAATTTGCAAGGAAGATACGATAAGAAAACAGGAAGAGAACCACCATTGTCTAAGTCTGATAAATTCAATTAGAAATTCACGCTCGCTTCTAGATACAGTAAAGAAATATGGAACAGAAACACAGGTGTTTCTTTTGACAGAAAAAATGAAGTCACAACTTACTTCATACCAGGATCAGATCCAAGAAAGGTACACGAAGACGGAGATTACTACAGTCCTGTTGAATATGCATCCACAAGTAGAACTCTTTCTGTCAATAGGCCCCGATAGTTTGGCTAAGGTAATCAGCAAAAGAGAACTGCAAAGGATGCCTAGTACAGTTATCAAAAAGCCAACCAGAACTTGTCGGATTCAGATGGAGAGAACTATTGAGATCACAGTTAAGGATCATTTCCAACCAAATTATTATGGAATCACGTATTTGTATACCGGTCATTTGATGCTAGCAGATAAAGGCAGCAAAATATTACATCTTCTTGATTCCTCGTACAACCCAACTACAAGTTACGAATCGAAAAATTACATATTTGACGTCTGTGTTGTAGATAATAATGATGAGGTGGGAGTTACTATACCGGGTCTAAAAACAGTCCAATTCCTGTCTGTCACGAATGGGAAGGTCACACCAACCAGAACGATAACCACGAGATATACATGTTATGGTATTGCTGCTGCTGGAAATGGGAATATCGTTATATCTGGTTACTGTAATGATAATCGTAAACCCTACTGGAGCCTTGTCAACAGTGAAGGGAAGGAGTCCTGTCATCTGATTGAATTTGACTATAAGAACTCATGGACCTATGTGGCTGTGGACTCATCCTTCACACGTGTCTACATTACTGTGAATATGGCCCATTCTCTGTATTGTTTTGATATGAGTGGCAGCCAGAAGTTTGTCTACCGTCCTGACAGTCTTAAGTGTCCCCGTGGTGTTGCTACAGATAAATACGATAACGTGTATGTCGCAGGATATACATCAAACAACATCCACCAGTTGACACCAGATGGTGTTGTTATCCAGATTATATCTAACGGAGTACCGTCTGCACCTCTAGCCATTTGCTTTAATAGGGACAGTGATGTTTTTCTAGTCACAAACGATTCTGAGGCGAGGAAAATTTACCAGTATGAACTAAAGTAAAAATTTAGTCTGGTATCGTTGTGAGCTGACGTGATTGTGTTTGACTGAAATGGTGTCCTTCAATTTATTTTGTTACATTTATTTTCCTTAAAATAGTATTACCTTTAATATTTATAAATCAGCAAAGCAATGTAAAATATTGGATATGCATCAAGCAGCATCCACCAACTGACATCAGATGGTGTTGTTATTCAGATAATATCTAACGGAGTACCATCTAAACCTCAAGCTATTTGCTTCAATAGGGACGGTGATGTGTTTCTAGTCACAAATGATTCAGACGCGAGGACACTTTACCAATATGAACTAAAGTGAGAAAATACTCTGATATAGTTTTGAGTTGACGTGACAGTCAGCACAGGATGTCGTTGTTGTTCATGTCATGTCAAAATCTATTCACAATTTGTCCTCATATGTCGCCTTGGGTCTCTCAGATACATTTGTATGATTAATGTCTCAACAATGTATATCAAAATAGGTTTATTTGCATTAATAACTTTGTCATTTGAAATTATGTTGAAAGGAATCACATGTTCAATCACATCCTCATTTGTCGCCTTGTGTCTCTAAGAGAAGATTTCTAAGATATATGTCTCAACAAGATATAGAAATCAGATTTCATTTGCAATAATAACTTTGTCGTTGCTAATTACGTTCAAAGGAATCGCGTCTTCAAATGGTTGTTGTCAAAACGATAAACGGAAATAATTAAATTGTTAAACGAAAAGTAAAAGGTACGTTAGAATCGTACCAATTACTAAACATTACAACATCAGCAGCAACAATAACAACAACTGCATCTAAAACCACCGTGAGAATAGAAAAGACTATTTCTGCTGCTAATCATATGTCTCCTTCATTCATCGCCAATGTTACTAATAATGTTTGCTTCTGTACCTTTGCAAGCATGTAAAGTGCACGAATGATTATATTATTTTTTCCAGAGATGAATGGTTAGGAAGAAGATTTATATTTAGGATGGAAATGACAAAAACAGTTCTTTACAATATAAAGTCACAGGAAATTAAATGAAATTTATATGCAGAGACATTACGGTTATCAATATAGATCATACATGGAATTGACTTTATTATCTTTTCAAGATATCAAGTTATACAGTTAGAATCAGATAACAATTGTGATGTTGGACATTACGTATACATTTGTGTATAAACTTTATTCCGTGTGTGTATGTGTACGTATCAACGTATGAACGTATGCATGTGTGTATATGTGTTTATGTATGTTTGAGCCAGGTATGCATGTATGTATATAATGTATCTTTCCGTATGGAATTCCCAAATTCATATTTTGCTTCGTAAATGACATGCATTTTATTTGTGACTGTACATGTTGTACACATGTCACCTCTGAAGAATAAATATTTATTAAAGTATCTTTTTCCTCACTGCAAGGCAAAGTGTAGTCTTCTCTGTATCGTCCATTCTATTATGAAATAAAAACGTAAACAATAAATAACCCTGTATAACGGTCGCTTTGCAACGCCCATCTCGTGAATCTTGTGTAGAGCAAGTGCCAAAATCAATAGTCGTTTAGTCATCAAACTACCTTCCCTTTTCATCAGTCAGTCCCGAGACAGTTGTTAGCAACTTTGCACAAATGAGATTCTTATAGTACATTTGTATATGTGTATAAGATACGATTACATTGAGTGACGCATAAGCAATTTGAGTTGTTCACTTGTATTTCAGGGAACATTATCTGATTTTCATGTCTTCACAGTAATTAATATTAATATTATAGTATTGTGTACGCACTACTAAACTTTATGGAACATGTTAGCACAATTAAGCAAAAACATTTTTGACGTAGACATTAAATTTAATATGCATCTTTCGCATTCATATGTAGATAACATGACTACCAATAAGGTAGAGCAAAATTTCAATAAATTTTAAACACTTGCAAACCTTTTGAATATAATCTTTTCGGCCTGTGCTACGGCTGTGGGGGAAAAAGTGTTACAAACTCAAATCTATCTATCTATCTATCTATCTATCTATCTATCTATCTATCTATCTATCTATCTATCTATCTATCTATCTATCTATCTATCTATAGGTAGGTCTGTCTATCTATCTATCTATTTATCTATCGATCGATATCTGTCTGTCTGTCTGTCTGTCTCTCTGTCTCTCTCTCTCTCTCTCTCTCCATGATATATTTTGTTCTGTAAGAAATAGTTCTGTTTGGATAACAATTTCGACAGAATAGTGGTCTTCTTGAGAATATTTTTTTACGCTACTCGTCCTGTATGGATGGTGATACCAATATCGGGTTTTAGCTGCAAGACATTTTTTACGAGCAATAGTGGTCATCTGGAAAACCTTTTTTTCCCCATTCCTTCGAAATGGAAAGTCAGCTTGACATGGTGCTTTTACACAAAGATTTCTTATGGTGGCTAGCAGAGCTAAATGAAAATTATTCCGATTTGAGGTCTATTACAACTGACACAATTGTCAGAAAAATGTGTTCGTCACGATTTCTCATTAATAAGTGTTGATATCAGCATTTGGGTTTCTACTTGAAGACTTCTCAATTTTGTTTGATTGATACAAAATGAAAAGGGTGCATGTCGGACGTTTAATATGTGGCGATGGGGAAATTCTTAATTAGCTACTCCTCTTAAATGGAATGTCATTTTGACTAGGTATTCTCATTACAAATATTATGATCCTGTCTTGTTGATCCCCAATGAAAATGACTAAATCACAGTATCGCCGCCACGTTGACCATCTTGTCCAATTGGACAGTATATCAACATGGAATTTTCATCAGTATACATCTTATACTTCCTAGCTGGTCTTAAATGAAACTTATTTCAGTCGTACATTCAATATGGCTGCCAGGACTCTTAAAAACTTGATATCAGGTATCACGGTAGCAGTTGGCTTTCCATAGACCTCAGTGCTAATGTTTTGTGAAATAAAAATACTTCATATTTTACTTCATCATGCATATCACCCACTGTCACATAGAACAATCTTAGATTGTCCATTTCGCAAGGACAAAACCAGGTAATCCATTTCATTTCAGAGTTATAACTCTGCTGGAACTAGACGGGGCTAGGGGTTATCTAGCCACAACAGACCCAGTTTCACCCAGGCGTCCCACATTTAAAAACAAACATAAAAATACGAAAAATACGACTTTGATATAAATTAAATTAATCTCTCATGTTGCTAAGAGGCTTAACGTGTTATCAAGCATAAAATACAGTACATCTTTTACATAATGCACCAATCTCAGATAGCCTATCTTGAAATTCATAATTAGCTACTCCTCTTAAATGGTATATCATTCTGACACGGGATTTTTACTTAGATCTTCTCTTGTTGATCCCTAATAAAAATGATTAATTCTTAGAACCTCTGCCACGGTGACTATCTTGTAAACATTGCTATATTTACAGCCAACAAACTGAGAGCATATCAAAATGGGATTTTCACCAGTTGACATATTATTATACCTAGCTGGTCCAGCAATAAAATTATGTCAGTCGTACATTCAATATGGCTGCCAAGACTCTCTTAAATACGTGATGTCACTACTCCACTTTAATGAATGTTATTAGTATAGTGAGACAATTTAGCTTCAATCAGAAAATAGCTAACATACCACACACACACACACACACACACACACACACACACACAAACACGCAGAGACACTCCCCCCTTTGGGCACGTTTAGCGACAAGGTTTTAAAAAATCACCCTGGGCAAGTTTAGAGACAAGATTTTAATAGACCACCCTGGGTACGTTTAGCGAAAAGGTTTTAACAAATTACCCTGGGCACTTTTAGCGACAAGGGGAATTGAATATTGGGATTATTGGGATTGTATAGCGACAAGGGGATGTGGGTTATTGTATACGGGCAATATTACGGGAGATTAGTAACAATGTAACAAGGACTGTCCTGAATACTGGCTAATCTAGGGAGAGAAATACGTGAGAGATTGTCACATATAACACATATACACCGATTTATTAATAGGAAGGGACAAGAGACCAAGAACTATGCCTGGGCCTCTCAAGGGACAATGGGAGACTTGTATAGGGATGGTATAGAGCGAAACACAATAGATATAGAGGATATAGAGAGATTTATACTATACAACATCCACCAGTTGACACCAGATACTCTACACATATACATATATATATATATATATATATATATATATATATATATATATATATATATATATATATATATATATATATAAATATCTCATTGGAAGTGAATCTATCGGTGTCCTACAATTTCAGATGACTTACTTTTGTAAAGAAAATCAATAGGTGAATTGAGAAAGAGACTGAATGATACTTCTTGAAGCTTTGGAAATGACAATTAAAAGTGAAGGTGCAAGAACAATTGCTTCTCCAAAGATTTCAGACTTTAGTGTGCTTGGTAAGAAATTATAACATTCTCCAGGAAACAGTTATCTATCTATCTATCTATCTATCTATCTATCTATCTATCTATCTATCTATCTCATTGGAAGTGAATCTATCGATGTCCTACAATTTCAGATGACTTTCTTTTGTAAAGAAAATCAATAGGTGAAATGAGAAAGAGACTGAATGATACTTCTTGAAGTTTTGGAATGACAATTAAAAGTGAAGGTGCAAGAACAATTGCTTCTCCAAAGATTTCAGTCTTTAGTGTGCTTGGTAAGAAATTATAACATTCTCCAGGAAACAGTTAAGCACCATGGAACCAATGCACGCCTATATTTTTGAAAATCAAAAATGAAAACATTTTGTTAGAAATTGGAGTTCTAGCTTAAACCCATTTGCCAAGAGAACCACTCTGGTGGTCTAGTGGTTATAGCATCCACCTCGGATGCAGGAGGTCTTAGGTTCGATACCCAGCTTAATCATACCAAATGGTACTTTCAGCAGCCTCGATTGGTGCTCAGCATTAAAAGCATTGTGTTATGACTGGCCGGTATGGTGTCATGATAATGTGACTGGGCATGACAGCATGCTATATGTCTGCAACATGATGCCCCAGTGCTAGGCATCATTATAAACTGCCTCACTGCAGACATTGTAACGATGTGACTGAAATATTGTTAATGCAACGTTAAAAATCCAAATGACACACACCTACACATGGATTAATACTTAGTCCACCCAGACACAGGAATAGTGGCATACACTCAGTGCAGTGAGCATGCATTACGTGAAAGAGATAATTGTTAAAGAGCATGCAGACGGATTCATGCAGATCTGATCGCTATTTGTTTTATTAGTGGACTTCATATTGAACGTTACATTGAAATTTTAATCCGGCATGATTCTCTTGTCTAGATAGAGTATTATACACATGTAATCTGTCTCCACCTCATTATAGATTGCAATATTTTTAATATAGATAATTAGTTCATATTAATAATCAAGGTTCTTGATATTCAGAAGGTTGAACTTTTTTCTGGGCCATTGTTAATTATATCTTCAATTTAGCACATCAAGTCTGGCGGCCCAACTTTCTTAACTTTTTCTGGTCCATCGTTATTTTAGTCTTCATTCAATTGATCATTTAGCACATCATATCTGGGGTCTAACTTTCTTCACTTTGGGGCTACATGAGATTGTTGATAATGAGTTGCTACATGAGATGGCTGAGAAGGAGAGTTGCTACATGAGATGGCTGATAATGAGAGTTGCTACATGAGATTGTTGAAAATGAGATTTGCTACGTGATATGGCTGAGAATGAGATTTGTTACATGAGGTGTCTGAAATTGAGAGTTGCTACATGGGATTGTTGATAATGAGAGTGTCCTCATGAGATAGCTGATTCTGACAGTTGTTAGATGAGAGTTTATGCAAATTCAGACCTTTTACAGTTTTCTGCCGCATCTTTATCTTCATCTTTATTCAAGGGATCGTTTATGGTACATCGATCGATCCAACTATCTTCCTTTGGTGCTGCATGAAAGGTTTCTCAAAATGTGACTGGATGGAGATGATGCTATATGTCTGCGGCATGATTATCCAGTGCCAGACATCACTATAAACCACACTGCAGACAGTTGCGATGTGACTAGCAAAGTGTCAAAGCTACGTTAAAAATCTCATACAATTAAACACAGACCCATTAAAAGTGAGCTACAGAACACGATGCTCATGAAGACACGTAGATGCTATATTCAAATGTATTATACAAACATAGTTATGAAAGTATTTTATGGGGAGGGAGTTTTCTTGGCCTACGTATCACCCACAATAACTTCCGTCCGATAACAATCACTATGAAGAAAGGTCTAAGAAGAGTTGCTCGACAATAGACTCTACGTTCAATATCCATCCATTCACATAATACGCTGATATCTGATATTACAAGCAGGTTCATACGAGTAATACTAAGGGTGAGGAGGGTATGTATGAAATATAGATATCACTATAAACCACACTGCAGACAGTTGCGATGTGACTAGCAAAGTGTCAAACCTACGTTAAAGATCTCATACAATTAAACACAGACACACATTAAAAGTATGAGCTCCAGAACACGATGCTCACGTAGATATGGAGCTATACTCTTAATCTATACGACAAACCTAGTTATAAAACAATCTGATGCGGAGGGAGTTTTCCAGGCCTACGTAACACCCATAATCACATCATACCGATAACAATCTCTATATAGAACGTTGTAAGAGGAGTTGCTCGACAATAGACTATTACAATATCCATCCATTCACTTGATACGCTGATATCCGATATTACAAGCAGGTTTATGCGAGTAATAATAATAATAATAATAATAACGCAGGGATAAATAATATAAATATTATATATCGCCTAAATATAACAAAAACATAAACACTTGTTCCTGTTTATGTGAAAATGTATTAATGAAGACATATACATATATACGGTAGGAAGATAAGCCTACAACAGAAGCGTGTGCTAATGTAACAGTCACGTGATCACAAGTGGATTTGAATAGTCTTGACCTGGCAGGAATGTACTTGTAAACGACACATGATTGTCGAGATTCAAGAAGGGACGCTTTATTACGGACATAACGGATAGCATTCGTTTTAACTCTTGAAAGGAAGTATAATATTTACTATGGCATGTTCCAGAGAAATCACAGATTCTGAGGAGAGACAGAATTGTCCCATTTGTCTGTGTGATTTCAAAATACCGAGACAGTTACCGTGCATGCATTCTTTCTGCGAAAAATGTTTACAGGACTATATATCATCTCGAGAAGAAACAGTAAAGAAACTAAACAAAATCGAGTGTCCGATTTGTAGACTAGCCGTCAGTCTTGAAGGTAAAGATAAATGTTCAACAATTTTGGCATCTATGTTTCCCATTAACGTGATTTTTCAGTCCATTCTAAATGATCATGCAAAAGTGAAAGTAGACAGATCATGCGACAGTTGTCACTCTGCGGGCAAATTGAGGTCAGCTCAAGACTTCTGTGTAGAATGTGAGGAGGGTATGTGTGAAATATGCTCAGAAGTTCATCGTAATCAGAAGATTACTAGAAATCATGTAATATTTTCCATGGAGGAATTTACGAGCAATCCACAGAATGTAATGAAGATTGCAAAAGGGTTCAGCTGTCCTGAACACAATGGGGAGGCTAAGGGTTTTTATTGCAAAGATCACAAGATTGCTTGTTGTAGCAAGTGTTGCATTATCAGCCACAGAAACTGTGCCAGAGTTTCTGACTTGAACAAAGAATTACCAAGTCTACTGCAAGAAATGAATCCAGACAGTGTAATAGAACAGATGAAGAAAATAGAAACTCATCTTAAATCGTTTACCGAACACAATGAGTCTAGCATCGGTCTCCTTGAGTCCCAGGTGAGTGACTTGACTAATCAAATTAGAGACCTAAGAAAGAATATAAATGATGTCCTTGATGAATTAGAAAACAAAGTCAAGACTGAAGGACATAGAATTTGCAAGGAAGATACGATAAGAAAACAGGAAGAAAACCATCATTGTCAAAGTCTGATAAATTCAATTAGAAATTCACACTCGCTTCTAGAAACAGTAAAGAAATATGGAACAAAAACGCAGGTGTTTCTTATGACAGAAAAAATGAGGTCACAACTTACTTCATACCTGGATCAGATCCAAGAAAGGTACTTGAAGACGGAAACCACTACAGTCCTGTTGGAAATAAATCCACAAGTCCAACTATTTCTGTCAATAGGCCCCGATAATTTGGCTAAGATAATTGGCAAAAGAGAACTGCAAATGGTGCCTAGTACAGTTATTAAGAAGCCATCCCGAAATTGTCGGATTCAGATGGAGAGAACTATTGAGATCACAGTTAAGGATCGTTTGGAACCAAATTATTCTGGAATCACGTATTTGTATACCGGTCATTTGATGCTAGCAGATAAAAGCAACAATAGATTGCATCTTCTTGATTCCTCGTACAACACAATTACCAGCTACGAACCGAAAATGCACGTATTCGACGTCTGTGCTGTAGGTGATAATGATCAGGTGGCCGTGACTATGCCGTATAACAAAAGAGTCAAATTCCTGTCTGTCAGGAATGGGATGATCACACCAACCAGGACGATAACCACGAGACATACATGTTTTGGTATTGCTGCTACTGGAAATGGGAATATCGTTATATCTGGTTACTGTAATGACCAGTATAAACCCTACTGGAGCCTTGTCAACCGTGAAGGGAAGGAGACCTATCATCAGATTGAATGTGACTGTAAGGACTCATACACGTGTGTCGCTGTGGACTCATCCTTCACACATGTCTACATTACTGTCAATATGGCCCATTCTCTGTATTGTTTTGACATGAGTGGCAGTCAGAAGTTTGTCTACCGTCCTGACAGTCTTAAGAATCCACGTGGTGTTGCTACAGATAAATATGATAACGTGTATATCGCCGGATATGTATCAAACAACATTCACCAGTTGACACCAGATGGTGTTGTTCTCCAGATTATATCTAACGGAGTACCATCTAAACCTCGTGCTATTTGCTTTAATAGGGACGGTGATGTGTTTCTAGTCACAAATGATTCAGACGCAAGTAAACTTTACCAATATGAAGTAAAGTAAGAAGTTACTCTGTTATAGTTTTGAGCTGACGTTATTATGTTTGAGTGAAATTGTGTACTACAATATATTTTGTTACATTTTTTGTCCTTAAAAGTATTATTGCCATGTATATTTTCAACTCAGCAAATTAATGAAAAATATCCACTATTTTAAAAGACCGTAACACCATCATCACAGCCAGCAACATATGTCGTTGTTGTTTATGTTATATCAAACTGTGTTGCCAATATGTCCCCAGATATCACCTAGGGTCTATCAGATAACATTTGTATGATAAAATGTCTCAACAATGTATAGAAATACAGTTTTATATGCAATAATAACTTTGTCATTGCTAATTAAGTTGAATGGAATCACATAATCAAAGAGTTGTTGTCAAAACGATAAACGGAAATAATGAAATTGTTAAACGAAAAGTAAATAGCACGAACCCAGCACTAAATATTACAACAGCAGCAGCAATATTAACAACAACTGCATCTACTACCACTGTGAGAATAGAAAAGACTATTTATGCTGCTAATCATATGTTAAAATATGTGAAGTGTGTCCCTTCAGGGGCTCCGTATTTAGTTATGTATTAATATCACTGTACTCCTTTATCTGCATCAGATTATTTAAATATTAATTCCATTGGTTGGTATGTATGCCAACTTTATGATCGATCCAAGCATTAAACTCGTAAATAAACCCTTTCTATTCCATATGGTATGCTTGATCAAATGTAGCTAGAGCATACTTTTGTGCCATAGTCTAGTGTAGAGCACGCGCCAAACTCATTAGTCGTTTAGTCATCAAGTTACCTTCCCTTTTCATCAGTCTGTTCTTCCCAAGAAAGCTGTTAGCAACTTTGCACAAATGAACATGTTATAGTATATTTGCATATGTATATGATACGATTAGATTGAGAGATGCATAAGCAAGTGGAAGTCAGGTCTTCACAGCAATTATTTTTAGTATTATAGTATTATTTACACATTACTAATCTGTATTGACCATGTTAGCACCACGATGAAGCAAAAACATTTTGGCGTAGATTTATTAAATTTAAGAGGCGTCCTTTGGATTCATATGTAGATACCATGATTACCAATAAAGTATAGCAAAATTTCAATAAATTTTAAACACTTGCAAACCTTTTGAATAGACTCTTTTCGGCCTGTGGAACGGCTGTGGGGGATAATAAATGTGTTACAAACACAAATCTATCTATCTATCTATCTGTCTATCTGTCTATCTGTCCGTCCGTCCGTCCGTCCATCCATCCATCCATCCATCCATCCATCCATCCATCCATCCATCCATATAGCTATCTGTGATAATAAAGCAATGCAAAATGAAAGTTCAATGTAAACATTTTTAGTACAAACTGTTCTAATGGTCATAGAATAAAAAAGAGAAAATTCTTGATTATTGGTTTAAGTACTGAAAAGTGGTCCATCTTCCACCGACGGCATTAGCTCAGTCGATCTCTAGTGCATTTTTTGTTATGAGCTGTATTGGTTAGATGCAAGAAATACTTATGATGCGGTCTTTCGTTGTCGTCCATCAGTTCGTTATCATAGGATTGTTTGTTTTTGCTATTTTCCTAAACTACTTGAAAGATTGCTATTCAATTTTACACCAGCATGCATTCCATGGTTTGGTTTGTTCTAAAGGACAAAAGTTCTATTCAGACAACAATGTCGCTAGCATAGTGGCCATTTGAAAATATTGTTAACATTACAGGTCCTGGATGGATGATTAAATCAATATGGGATTTTCGCTGCAAGACTTTATTTTTCATGATCCATAGCTGCCAGCTGGAATGTGTTTTATCACCATTCCTCCTACATCGAAGGTCAACTTGACATGGTGTTTTACACGAAGATTTCTTATGGTCGTGACCTAAATGAAAATATTTCCGATTTGATGTTCATTATGACTGCCACAATGGACATCATAAAAATATGTCGTGAATAGATTATTATATCATCAAGTGGATTCTACTTAAAGACTTCTCAACAATTGTTGGATTGATAGTATTAACTTTAGTGATGATCGCTGATAAACAACAGTGTATCTATTTATGGAAAGTTGTCCGCTATGGCTTAACCGGCTTGACACAACTATTCCGTTCTTTTTTGTGCTATTTTGTATGATATATGCGCTTGGTGTTTATCTTCGTCTACATTATTGTATTTCATCATGCATTGGCTCTTCAGTTCGTGTGTTTCTTCATCTCCTTGTTTTGGAAACGAGAACAATTTTAATTTTTCTCAACAGTATTGCACCACTGACTGTAAAGATGTCCATTTTGGAACAAACTGCCATCACGTGACCTGTTTATGTTATGATGGTCCCTCATTAATTTCTTTAAATAGCCACAACCGTGACTCTTCATACATTGTGCTCCAGACTAAACGAACTTGGACTACATTAATCATTACCTAAATGTAAACTGAAGCACTGTTTTAAAGCTGGCCGGTGTAGAACAGGAAGAAGAATTGCAGTTATCTGCCTAACGCACATTAAAGCTTTGACCATTAATTTTGATAACCTGGTGAAAATCCATCTTAAATCGCAAACCGTGGTGCAAACTGTCCCAGAGATACCATTGCGTATTACATTATTCAACGCCCAATCAGTAGGACCACCGACAAAACGCACATAAATAGTGCATTTTATCAACGACCACAATATCGACGTCTTCTTCCTTATATAAACATGGCTAAAAGCATCAGGTGATGAGCCAGAATGTGCGTGGATTTAACACCCACTGTTTGCTTCATCACGTCGTTCCCCAGCCTGTCTCGCGGAGGTGGAATTGTTGTCATCACAAAGAATTCCATAATGAAATGTGTTACGAACAACGCAACTTCAATTTCTACCACACATAGTTTGACCTAGTCCAAACAACACTCACAGTGGAACAAAGGTCAGTGCATTTTTTATGCTACCGACGTCCGCTTACTAGAAATAACAAGCTGACTGAATCTCTCTTTATGGGGCAGATTCCGAGTTTTCTGGAGTATGGAAATTCGATAGGTGGCAACTTTATTATTCTTGGAATTTTCAACTTTCACTTTGACTGACCTAGAATCCCATACACGTCAACAATCCTAGATTCCATTCATGTTTTCAACCCTAGACAGTCAATTAATAAACTCACCCAAACACGCGATTACTTTTTAGACCAGATTCTTCATAGACCTGATGATAATATTCTGCAATCCACCATTGTATCCCACGAACTTGTATCAGATAACATCTGAATTATATGCCATTTGGACGTATCAACCCCATACCCTATGCCTTTATGTGTTACTAAGAGAAACCTCCCTATGATCAATAGAGCCAACCTAATGCATTACATCCAAGTCAACCTAATATCTTGCTTACATATTACAGCAGAACAACTCGATAGCTGCCTGAGTTCATTGCGTGAAAAACATGGCAAAGCCACCAATTGCAGGATATCAAAAAGAAGGTGGTTTCTGTGGTATAGCAGTGTTAGAGACCAGCTTCTCACTGCTAAAAGATACTGCCGTAGTGCAGAGAGGCTTTGGCTCTCAACCAGACTCACACAATTTAAACAAATATATGAAGCCGCTAAGAAGAACATCTCAAACATAGTCCATTTAGCCAAATTATCCCACTACAGTACCAATATCATGGACGGTTCCAGCTGCAAAGAGCTATTCGGAATAAGTAACAAACTAATGTCAAGGATCAAATGTACACCGCTTCCACCTTTTCTCCAGTACATCTTCCGGACCTATTTCCATATTTCTTCCGTGACAAAGTACAACCCATTAGAGATACACTTGATAAAACAATTTCAATTGACTCGTTGTCACCATATCATTACGATACAGAATTTCAACGACAACTTATAGGAGCATTTGAGCCTGTCTCTATTGATTTAGTACAGAACATCTTGATGAAGAGTGCACCCAAGTCATGTGAATTTGATCTAATTCCAACATCACTGCTGTTTGAGTACTTAGACCCATGGAAGAATCTAACATCTCTAAACAAAGCCACTTTCTCGATTTAAACAATATTCATGGATATTACAAGCAAAGCTATACAATATATTCTTTGGTGGAGTTTCCAAGTGGGAGTAAGTTGATGCTGATGGGTCTTTTCGTCCTTCGGCATTTGTCATATGAAATCCGTTACAATGTCCATGATTAGGACAGAACGAAAGAAATACAGATGAAGTATCAGGCGCAGAAACATGAGTTTTTTTTCACATTGCTCATGCTCTAATGTCGGATAACCATAAGTCAATTTTGTTTTCCTTTCACAATCAATATAAAAGTTCCTGAATAAACATAATTTCTTTCTTGATTCTGAAAAATAGTATGCTGACCCTAACTTTGGGGGATATATGTACCAAACTGTGGCAATGCAGGTTCCGCTGAAGTTACATTTATTTCGCTAACTTATGATATTAAATAGCGAATGAAGTCAACTACATCTTGGATAATATAATCTTCACCATTCTCATTAGTGTTGCTAAGCATTGATGTTGCAATAAAATTTCTAGTTTCACGTAAATATTAGCGCACTTCCTGCAGTTTTCTATTGAAGGAAAAATTTCCACCATTATTAACTTTTTTCTCCTGTCATATGATCCAAAGCTCTACAATATAATCTAAATTCCCATGAGGGATCAAACTAATGATAAGAGCTTTTGTAGCCAACATTTTACATGAGTAAATGCGACATTTTCATCTGGGAAAATATTTTCAACCTCTGACATTTGTGCAAGAAGTCGCATGAACACCGGCTTAACTGAATGAGATAACAATGGCAAAGCAAAGTATTTATGCTGAATTGTACTTCTTCATGTGGCATAATCTCCTGCTGTGGTATTTCATTTCAAATTACTCTGCTTATGTAATGTAAATGTTACCTGGCTTGTTTTAAGTTATTTTTATAAATGCCTGTCAGGAAGGAAACATTTATTTATTCTTCTTTGTAATGCTGGTAAAATGTGATCAGGGTCATCTGGCCTGCTTATTTCCTCGAATCTTGCATTGCGAAAGCCAACTCCAACTTTAGTGTCATCACATGCAAGCTGCTTTTGGGCAATTCCACAAACTTGACAGGGTTTTCTGTGATCTATCTTCATACTGGAAGCCCAGATGAACCACCGTGTACGAAATACTAACTTGATCCATGAATGAGCGGAAATTTAATCGGGTCCTTTTACATAACCATTTTCGATATTGGTAAAGTCTGAAGTAATCCAAATGTATATTTCCCTTATGTTCTTGGTCTTCTTTTTAATCTTGCTGTTTTCGTGCTGAATGTCTACTTACACTAGGAAGGTCCCATTAAAGTTTAAGACATTTACTGTACAAAACTGGTTTTCAACATTCATTTCAACATCAATACTTTCAGGAAAGGCTTTAGTTTGCAAATCATCTGCTGTATCATTAAATATACATTTCGAAAATTTCATATAGTACTGAGGCGCATTGTTTAGTCCCAGCAAATGGCTACATAGGTTTGTTCTTTTAATGAGCAGATCTACGTTTCTTTTGAATCCCTATTTTTTTCTGCAGAAACCATTTGTACATGAAATTTTAAATAGCTGAACACGGGTACTGAACGTAAAATGTACAAATTCAATTTCATCATCATGCACGACCGAACATTTCTCTGAATTCGGCCGGCAAGCTGACAACTGTTCTAACTTCATATATATGCATGATAGACTTCTTTGTATCACTGCTTGTATGCTTGTAATTGCTGCGTTTTCATCGCTTTAAATATCTGGAAAAATGTCTTCTTTTAATACTCGACAATGCACATTATGCCATTTATGTCCAGGGTATCATACTGTTCTTGTTCTCTGTCAATGACACATTCTGGAAGTGTGCAATACATTGTACATGTACAAGTGTACAAGTGTAGAACATTCCGTTTTCAAACTGCTCAACAAGGGTGTTGTCATAACATAGTCAAGACTACGTCATCATCATCTTTATTTTCTTCCGTGGAAGATTGCATGATATAAGAATAAATCATCTGAATACAACCATTAAATAAGTATTGAACAATAAATACGTATTATTTTAAACAAGAAATAATAATAATAATAATAATAATAATCATAATAATAATGATAATAATAATAATGATAAAAATAATTTACAAATTCTTACACTATATCAGTCATAGTGTTCTTGCGCTGCATAAGTTGTATGTTTCTGTACCTGCTTTGCAGAAGATAGCTGCACACTGCATGACAAAGTATGTTGCATACAAGACGAATAACTTGGAGTTTCTTTGTCCATTATCGCAGATGGTAAACTTTTACCTAGAAGATATTGTAATTGCAGCTCATCTTCAGCATTAAATAACGTAATGTGCAGGCTCATTAGAAACTTCTCCTTAAGGAAATCCCAGAATGGGTTTCTAAAATTCAACATGTAAGGACAACTAACACAATAATGAAGTATCGAGTCTGTATAAACACTCCCACAACTCATACAGATATCGAGCTGTGGTTGAGGAACAGCAGCCCATAGTTTAGCTACATATGTAAATACCTTAGCATATTGTCTGGTTTTAACAGACTGCCACACTGAGGCAGGTCGTAAATATTCGTGTATCGAAGATAATCTATCAAATTCTGCTTGATTAGACATACGAACTCTCCAGAGGCTATTTTCAAGACGAACAATTTTTGACATTACAATTTCTTTCCAATTGTGTTTATCTGGAAGTTCAGAATGATGCAAAGAATCAGATAGATACCCGGGCAAGTCGAACTTTTTTGAGGTATAATATAAATTTGAAATTAACCCGTAGCTGGACATGTATCCGCTCAAACTGAAGTGAAATAACACAACGTTAAACACGTTTAGAATGTACATTCTTAAGCATCAAACACAATCTATGTAAAAACATCAATTTTCTTCTATCAATTTCTGACTGCGCTGATATCCATCCTAGCATTCCCAGGGCGATGTTTGATCTTGTATGTGTTGGAAAACCTTGTAAATATTTGGCAAATTACCTTTTATCCAATAAAGCAAGGTCTCTTTTTGAAACGTTAAACCATAATTCACTTCCATAAAACATTGAATGAAATATTATCTTTCTAATTACATTTGCAGCAACCAAGAGATTTAAACCATTCGGTTTAATGCCACTACCAAACAGACCGTTAAAAGATTTTTTTCCTTTATTGCATGCAACGAGTATTGCGCCATGCAACGTCAGCTTTGAGTTAATCCGGTGACCCAGGTGTGTTGCCGAATCAGTAACCGGCAAACATGACAGGCCGAGATACCATTTCATATTGATATAATTCTTGTATTGGGGACCAAAAATGATAATGTATGACTTTGTGACACTAAGCTGGAATCGCCGCGTATTACTGTAGTCATATGCTATATCTAAAAGCTTTTTTAGATTGCTAGAATATTAAGCCAAACGTGACCTATCATCAGTTAGATTTGGATTTCCGACAGCTAAGGATCCAATCGTTGATCCAAATCCAAATCCACTGTTTTTTTTTCTAACTGTAGCAGAACATCATTTATAAATATTTTGTATATCAAGGTTGACAAAACACTCCTTGGTCAATTGAGAACCAGTCTGAAAATTGCCCATTGACAAGAACTTTACTCTGTAAACTTCTGAACATGTTAAAAAAATATAAAAAGGAATTTACCCGTAATTCCCGACATGAATAATTTAAAAAGCAGTCCTTTGTGCCACACGGTGTCAAATGCCTTTTTGTATCAAGAAACGCAGCCAAAACCCGTGATCCCATGTTTACAATATATTGTTCTGATTGCAACAGCACAAAACTCGCTGTTGTGCAGCCTAAACCTTTTTGGTAACCATGTTGCTGTGAACTGGGTATACTAGAATTTGTATCTGTGAGCCAAGTTACCAAACGTTCATGAATAATCTTCTCAAAGGTTTTGTAGATAACAGGCAGTAAAGTAACAGGCCTGTAATTTTCGAGGGAGTTCTTTTATTTTCTGTCACCTTTGTACAGTGGTATTACTATACTTATTGTTGCAATCTACAGGTATGTAATATTGATCAATCATCCGAGTAAATAAAATTTTCATACATTCGATGAGATCACTGCCAGAGATTAAATGTTCATTGCAAATTTGATCATGTCCCGATACTTTTGATTTCTTTAGACTTTTAATGATTTCTTTTACTTCGTTTACACTGATACTGGTCTGTAAAGCCTCGATATGGCTTAATACGTCATGTACACTACGATTTTATTATCTTTCTATAAGTTCATAAATGTTTCCATCAACACTATGGCTAGGATTCGGCGTGTGAATATCCTCATAGTATCTGGCAAAGCCATTTGCGATGGAAGCATCATCACTGACACAAACTACATCAATTGATAGTTCTTGGAAAAAAAATATCTTGTTTCCTCTCTTAACCGTTGATCATTTTCCAAAAGTTGTCTTACATCGTATTCATGTGCTTTTTCAATTGCTTCATGCACATGCCCCATATATTTTTCCAAAGCTAGTTTTTGAAGTTTTCTAAAGCCTATCTTCTTACCTTCATAATCTCAATAAGAATTATATTGACTACCCCTCGGTCTTCCTTCATTTATCCAAGTATACATAGCTTGTCTTTGAAGTGTATGTGATTCTTTGAGTGCACTTGACCAGCATGGATTCGTATGATAATTGAATTTAGACTTTGGAAGCGCGATGTCGCTTGACTGCTGTATTGCATTAACAATGTGCCCGTAAAATCTATAAACATTGTCTGAAATAGTATCTATATGTAAAGTTTTCAGGCGAAGGTCCAGCTCATATTGATAGTTATTCAAGATATCAGCGTCTAATTTATTACAAGCTATTTTATTTCCCTACCTGTCTGATGTCTCTCACATGTCACCGTACGAACGGAAGTAATGAGAGGAGTGTAGTCAGATATCACGTGCTATTCGTGATCTGAAACAATGTGCACACTCCGCAATCTACCTATTTATTGATCCGACAGTACACAATGATCAATCATCGTTCTTGCTGGCATAAATGTATAACGGGAACCAGTGCATATTTTTAAATGTACAGCACTCACTAGATTATTATATCGCAAGAACTCCTGAAATACCCTATCTTTGTAATCTCTGAAAGTGTCTGCTTCAGCTACTGCATTGAAATCACCAGTGAAATACACATCTTCCAGCAGTGAGCGGGAAATGAAGCCATACATTGTAATAGAGCAGATGAAGCAAACAGAAAATCATCTTAAATCGTATACCGAAGTCAATGAGTCTAGCGTCGATCTCCTCGAGTCTCAGGTGAATGACTTGGCTAATCAAATTATAGACCTAAGAAAGAAAATAAATGATGTCCTTGATGAATTAGAAAGAAAAATCAAGATGGAAGGACATAAAAAACAGAAAAAGAACCACCATTGTCAGAGTCTGATAAATTCAATTAGAAATTCACATTCGCTTCTAGAAACAGTAAATAAATATGGAACAGAAACACAGATATTTCTTATGACAGAAAAAATGAAGTCACAACTTACTTCATACCTGGATCAGATCAAAGAAAGGTACACGAAGACGGAGATCAATACAGTCTTGTTGGAAATGAATCCACAAGTCCAATTATTTCTGTCAATAAACCCCGATAGTTTGGCTGAGATAATCAGCAGAAGAGAACGTCAAAGCATGTCTAGTACAGTTTTTATCAAGAAGCCATCCAGAAACTCTCTGATTAAGATGGATAGACTTATTGAGATCAAAAAGTTAATGATCGAAGGCAACCAAATTATTTTGGAATCACGTATTTGAAATCAGGTCATTTGATGCTAAGCGATAACTTGAACAGCAGATTACATCTTCTTGATTCCGCGTACAACGCAATTACCAGTTACGATCAGAAAAACTCAAATACCAGTTACGGACTGAATAGATTAATATTCGAAGTCTGTGTTGTAGATGATAATGATAATGAAGCCGTGTCTATGCCGGCTCTAAAAAGAGTCCAATTTCTCTCTGTCAAAAATTGGAAGATCACACCAACCAGGACGATAACCACGAGATATACATATAATGGTATTGCTGCTGCTGGAAAGGGGAATATCGTTATATCTGGTTACTGTAATGATGAGAGTAAACGCTACTGTAGCCTTGTCGACCGTTAAGGGAAGAAGTATTGTCATCAGATAGAATGTCAGTGTAAGGAGTGATGGACTCATACTTCACACATATCTACATTACTGTCAATATTGCCCATTTTCGTCATTGTTTTGTCATGAGTGGCAGCCAGAAGTTTGTCTACCGTCCTGACATTCTTAAGAATCCACGTGGTGTTGATACAGATAAATATGATATCGTGTATGTCGCAGGGTATGTATCAAACAACATCCACCAGTTGATACTAGATGGTGTTGTTCTCCAGATTATATCTAACGGAGTAACATCTGCACCTCTAGCTATTTGCTTTAATAAGGACGGTGATGTGTTTCTAGTCACAAACAATTCAGACGTAAGAAAACTTATCCAATATAAATTAAAGTAAGAAGTTACTCTGGTATAGATCTGAGTTGACGTGATTGTGTTTGAGTGAAATGGTGTCCTACAGTTTATTGTTTTAAATTTTTTGTCCATAAAAATAGTATTACCTTGTGTATTTTCAAATCAGCAAATCAATGTAAAATATCGACTATTTTAAATGACCATAACACCATCCAACAGTCAGCACAAGATGTCGTTGTTGTTCATGTCAAAATATGTTCACAATAGGCCTTAGATATTTGCAATAATAACTTTCTTAGATATCGCCTGGGGTCTATCAGATAAGACTTGTATGAGAAACGTGTCAACAATGTATAGAAATACAGTTTTATTTGCAATAATATCTTTCTTAGATATCGCCTGGGTCTATCAGATAAGACTTGTATGAGAAACGTGTCAACAATATATAGAAATACAGTTTTATTTGCAATAATAACTTTCTTAGATATCGCCTGGGGTCTATCATATAAGACTTGTATGAGAAACGTGTCAACAATGTATATAAATACAGTTTTATTTGCAATAATAACTTTCTTAGATATCGCCTGGGGTCTATCAGATAAGACTTGTATGAGAAACGTGTCAACAGGGTATAGAAATACAGTTTTATTTGAATTAATAACTTTCTTAGATATCGCCTGGGGTGTCTATCAGACAAGACTTGTATGAGAAACGTGTCAACAATGTATAGAAATACAGTTTTATTTGCAATAATAACTTTCTTAGATATCGCCTGGGGTCTATCAGATAAGACTTGTATGAGAAACGTGTCAACAATGTATAGAAATACAGTTTTATTTGCAATAATAACTTTCTTAGATATCGCCTGGGTCTATCAGAAAAGACTTGTATGAGAAACGTGTCAACAATGTATAGAAATACAGTTTTATTTGCAATAATAACTTTCTTAGATATCGCCTGGGGTCTATCAGATAAGACTTGTATGAGAAACGTGTCAACAATGTATAGAAAAACAGTTTTATTTGCAATAATAACTTTCTTAGATATCGCCTGGGGTCTATCAGATAAGACTTGTATGAGAAACGTGTCAACAATGTATAGAAATACAGTTTTATTTGCAATAATAACTTTCTTAGATATCGCCTGGGGTCTGTCAGATAAGACTTGTATGAGAAACGTGTCAACAAAGTATAGAAATACAGTTTTATTTGCAATAATAACTTTCTTAGATATCGCCTGGGGTCGTTCAGATAAGACTTGTATGAGAAATGTGTCAACAATGTATAGAAATAAAGTTTTCTTTGCAATAATAACTTTCTTAGATATCGTCTGGAGTCTATCAGATAAGACTTGTATGAGAAACGTGTCAACAATGTATAGAAATACAGTTTTATTTGCAATAATAACTTTCTTAGATATCGCCTGGGGTCTATCAGATAAGACTTGTATGAGAAACGTGTCAACAATGTATAGAAATACAGTTTTATTTGCAATAATAACTTTCTTAGATATCGCCTGGGGTCTATCATATAAGACTTGTATGAGAAACGTGTGAACAATGTATATAAATACAGTTTTATTTGCAATAATAACTTTCTTAGATATCGCCTGGGGTCTATCAGATAAGACTTGTATGAGAAACGTGTCAACAATGTATAGAAATACAGTTTTATTTGCAATAACAACTTTCTTAGATATCGCCTGTGGTCTGACAGATAAGACTTGGATGAGAAAAGTGTCAACAATGTATAGAAATACAGTTTTATTTGCAATAATAACTTTCTTAGATATCGCCTGGGGTCTATCAGATAAGACTTGTATGAGAAACCTGTCAACAATGTATAGAAATACAGTTTTATTTGAATTAATAACTTTCTTAGATATCGCCTGGGGTCTATCAGACAAGAATTGTATGAGAAACGTGTCAACAATGTATAGAAATACATTTTTATTTGCAATAAAAACTTTCTTAGATATCGCCTGGGTCTATCAGATAAGACTTGTATGAGAAACGTGTCAACAATGTATAGAAATACAGTTTTATTTGCAATAATAACTTCCTTAGATATCGCCTGGGGTCTATCAGATAAGACTTGTATGAGAAACGTGTCAACAATGTATAGAAATACAGTTTTCTTTGCAATAATAACTTTGTTAGATATCGCCTGGGGTCTATCATATAAGACTTGTATGAGAAACGTGTCAACAATGTATAGAAATACAGTTTTCTTTGCAATAATAACTTTCTTAGATATCGCCTGAGGTCTATCATATAAGACTTGTATGAGAAACGTGTCAACAATGTATAGAAATAGTTTTATTTGCAATAATAACTTTCTTAGATGTCGCCTGGGGTCTATCAGATAAGACTTGTATGAGAAACGTGTCAACAATGTATAGAAATAGTTTTATTTGCAATAATAACTTTCTTAGATATCGCCTGGGGTCTATCAGATAAGACTTGTCTGAGAAACGTGTCAACAATGTATAGAAATACAGTTTTCTTTGCAATAATAACTTTCTTTGATATCGTCTGGAGTCTATCAGATAAGACTTGTATGAGAAACGTGTCAACAATGTATAGAAATACAGTTTTATTTGCAATAATAACTTTCTTAGATATCGCCTGGGGTCTATCAGATAAGACTTGTATGAGAAACGTGTCAACAATGTATAGAAATACAGTTTTATTTGCAATAATAACTTTCTTAGATATCGCCTGGGGTCTATCAGATAAGACTTGGATGAGAAAAGTGTCAACAATGTATAGAAATACAGTTTTATTTGCAATAATAACTTTCTTAGATATCGCCTGGGGTCTATCAGATAAGACTTGTATGAGAAACGTGTCAACAATGTATAGAAATACAGTTTTATTTGAATTAATAACTTTCTTAGATATCGCCTGGGGTCTATCAGACAAGACTTGTATGAGAAACGTGTCAACAATGTATAGAAATACAGTTTTATTTGCAATAATAACTTTCTTAGATATCGCCTGGGTCTATCATATAAGACTTGTATGAGAAACGTGTCAACAATGTATATAAATACAGTTTTATTTGCAATAATAACTTTCTTAGATATCGCCTGGGGTCTATCAGATAAGACTTGTATGAGAAACGTGTCAACAATGTATAGAAATACAGTTTTATTTGAATTAATAACTTTCTTAGATATCGCCTGGGTTCTATCAGACAAGACTTGTATGAGAAACGTGTCAACAATGTATAGAAATACAGTTTTATTTGCAATAATAACTTTCTTAGATATCGCCTGGGGTCTATCAGATAAGACTTGTATGAGAAACGTTTCAACAATGTATAGAAATACAGTTTTATTTGCAATAATAACTTTCTTAGATATCGCCTGGGTCTATTAGATAAGACTTGTATGAGAAACGTGTCAACAATGTATAGAAATACAGTTTTATTTGCAATAATAACTTTCTTAGATATCGCCTGGGGTCTATCAGATAAGACTTGTATGAGAAACGTGTCAACAATGTATAGAAAAACAGTTTTATTTGCAATAATAACTTTCTTAGATATCGCCTTGGGTCTATCAGATAAGACTTGTATGAGAAACGTGTCAACAATGTATAGAAATACAGTTTTATTTGCAATAATAACTTTCTTAGATATCGCCTGGGGTCTGTCAGATAAGACTTGTATGAGAAACGTGTCAACAAAGTATAGAAATACAGTTTTATTTGCAATAATAACTTTCTTAGATATCGCCTGGGGTCGTTCAGATAAGACTTGTATGAGAAATGTGTCAACAATGTATAGAAATACAGTTTTCTTTGCAATAATAACTTTCTTAGATATCGTCTGGAGTCTATCAGATAAGACCTGTATGAGAAACGTGTGAACAATGTATATAAATACAGTTTTATTTGCAATAATAACTTTCTTAGATATCGCCTGGGGTCTATCAGATAAGACTTGTATGAGAAACGTGTCAACAATGTATAGAAATACAGTTTTATTTGCAATAATAACTTTCTTAGATATCGCCTGTGGTCTGACAGATAAGACTTGGATGAGAAAAGTGTCAACAATGTATAGAAATACAGTTTTATTTGCAATAATAACTTTCTTAGATATCGCCTTGGGTCTATCAGATAAGACTTGTATGAGAAACGTGTCAACAATGTATAGAAATACAGTTTTATTTGAAATAATAACTTTCTTAGATATCGCCTGGGGTCTATCAGACAAGAATTGTATGAGAAACGTGTCAACAATGTATAGAAATACATTTTTATTTGCAATAATAACTTTCTTAGATATCGCCTGGGTCTATCAGATAAGACTTGTATGAGAAACGTGTCAACAATGTATAGAAATACAGTTTTATTTGCAATAATAACTTCCTTAGATATCGCCTGGGGTCTATCAGATAAGACTTGTATGAGAAACGTGTCAACAATGTATAGAAATACAGTTTTCTTTGCAATAATAACTTTGTTAGATATCGCCTGGGGTCTATCATATAAGACTTGTATGAGAAACGTGTCAACAATGTATAGAAATACAGTTTTCTTTGCAATAATAACTTTCTTAGATATCGCCTGAGGTCTATCAGATAAGACTTGTATGAGAAACGTGTCAACAATGTATAGAAATAGTTTTATTTGCAATAATAACTTTCTTAGATATCGCCTGGGGTCTATCAGATAAGACTTGTATGAGAAACGTGTCAACAATGTATAGAAATAGTTTTATTTGCAATAATAACTTTCTTAGATATCGCCTGGGGTCTATCAGATAAGACTTGTCTGAGAAACGTGTCAACAATGTATAGAAATACAGTTTTCTTTGCAATAATAACTTTCTTTGATATCGTCTGGAGTCTATCAGATAAGACTTGTATGAGAAACGTGTCAACAATGTATAGAAATACAGTTTTATTTGCAATAATAACTTTCTTAGATATCGCCTGGGGTCTATCAGATAAGACTTGTATGAGAAACGTGTCAACAATGTATAGAAATACAGTTTTATTTGCAATAATAACTTTCTTAGATATCGCCTGGGGTCTATCAGATAAGACTTGGATGAGAAAAGTGTCTACAATGTATAGAAATACAGTTTTATTTGCAATAATAACTTTCTTAGATATCGCCTGGGGTCTATCAGATAAGACTTGTATGAGAAACGTGTCAACAATGTATAGAAATACAGTTTTATTTGCAATAATAACTTTCTTAGATATCGCCTGGGGTCTATCAGATAAGACTTGTATGAGAAACGTGTCAACAATGTATAGAAATACAGTTTTCTTTGCAATAATAACTTTCTTAGATATCGCCTGGGGTCTATCAGATAAGACTTGTATGAGAAACGTGTCAACAATGTATAGAAATACAGTTTTATTTGCAATAATAACTTTCTTAGATATCGCCTGGGGTCTATCAGATAAGACTTGGATGAGAAAAGTGTCAACAATGTATAGAAATACAGTTTTATTTGCAATAATAACTTTCTTAGATATCGCCTGGGGTCTATCAGATAAGACTTGTATGAGAAACGTGTCAACAATGTATAGAAATACAGTTTTGTTTGAATTAATAACTTTCTTAGATATCGCCTGGGGTCTATCAGACAAGACTTGTATGAGAAACGTGTCAACAATGTAGAGAAATACAGTTTTATTTGCAATAATAACTTTCTTAGATACCGCCTGGGTCTATCATATAAGACTTGTATGAGAAACGTGTCAACAATGTATATAAATACAGTTTTTTTTGCAATAATAACTTTCTTAGATATCGCCTGGGGTCTATCAGATAAGACTTGTATGAGAAACGTGTCAACAATGTATAGAAATACAGTTTTATTTGAATTAATAACTTTCTTAGATATCGCCTGGGTTCTATCAGACAAGACTTGTATGAGAAACGTGTCAACAATGTATAGAAATACAGTTTTATTTGCAATAATAACTTTCTTAGATATCGCCTGGGGTCTATCAGATAAGACTTGTATGAGAAACGTGTCAACAATGTATAGAAATACAGTTTTATTTGCAATAATAACTTTCTTAGATATCGCCTGGGTCTATCAGATAAGACTTGTATGAGAAACGTGTCAACAATGTATAGAAATACAGTTTTATTTGCAATAATAACTTTCTTAGATATCGCCTGGGGTCTATCAGATAAGACTTGTATGAGAAACGTGTCAACAATGTATAGAAAAACAGTTTTATTTGCAATAATAACTTTCTTAGATATCGCCTGGGGTCTATCAGATAAGACTTGTATGAGAAACGTGTCAACAATGTATAGAAATACAGTTTTATTTGCAATAATAACTTTCTTAGATATCGCCTGGGGTCTGTCAGATAAGACTTGTATGAGAAACGTGTCAACAAAGTATAGAAATACAGTTTTATTTGCAATAATAACTTTCTTAGATATCGCCTGGGGTCGTTCAGATAAGATTTGTATGAGAAATGTGTCAACAATGTATAGAAATACAGTTTTCTTTGCAATAATAACTTTCTTAGATATCGTCTGGAGTCTATCAGATAAGACCTGTATGAGAAACGTGTGAACAATGTATATAAATACAGTTTTATTTGCAATAATAACTTTCTTAGATATCGCCTGGGGTCTATCAGATAAGACTTGTATGAGAAACGTGTCAACAATGTGTAGAAATACAGTTTTATTTGCAATAATAACTTTCTTAGATATCGCCTGTGGTCTGACAGATAAGACTTGGATGAGAAAAGTGTCAACAATGTATAGAAATACAGTTTTATTTGCAATAATAACTTTCTTAGATATCGCCTTGGGTCTATCAGATAAGACTTGTATGAGAAACGTGTCAACAATGTATAGAAATACAGTTTTATTTGAAATAATAACTTTCTTAGATATCGCCTGGGGTCTATCAGACAAGAATTGTATGAGAAACGTGTCAACAATGTATAGAAATACATTTTTATTTGCAATAATAACTTTCTTAGATATCGCCTGGGTCTATCAGATAAGACTTGTATGAGAAACGTGTCAACAATGTATAGAAATACAGTTTTATTTGCAATAATAACTTCCTTAGATATCGCCTGGGGTCTATCAGATAAGACTTGTATGAGAAACGTGTCAACAATGTATAGAAATACAGTTTTCTTTGCAATAATAACTTTGTTAGATATCGCCTGGGGTCTATCATATAAGACTTGTATGAGAAACGTGTCAACAATGTATAGAAATACAGTTTTCTTTGCAATAATAACTTTCTTAGATATCGCCTGAGGTCTATCAGATAAGACTTGTATGAGAAACGTGTCAACAATGTATAGAAATAGTTTTATTTGCAATAATAACTTTCTTAGATATCGCCTGGGGTCTATCAGATAAGACTTGTATGAGAAACGTGTCAACAATGTATAGAAATAGTTTTATTTGCAATAATAACTTTCTTAGATATCGCCTGGGGTCTATCAGATAAGACTTGTCTGAGAAACGTGTCAACAATGTATAGAAATACAGTTTTCTTTGCAATAATAACTTTCTTTGATATCGTCTGGAGTCTATCAGATAAGACTTGTATGAGAAACGTGTCAACAATGTATAGAAATACAGTTTTATTTGCAATAATAACTTTCTTAGATATCGCCTGGGGTCTATCAGATAAGACTTGTATGAGAAACGTGTCAACAATGTATAGAAATACAGTTTTATTTGCAATAATAACTTTCTTAGATATCGCCTGGGGTCTATCAGATAAGACTTGTATGAGAAACGTGTCAACAATGTATAGAAATACAGTTTTATTTGAATTAATAACTTTCTTAGATATCGCCTGGGTTCTATCAGACAAGACTTGTATGAGAAACGTGTCAACAATGTATATAAATACAGTTTTTTTTGCAATAATAACTTTCTTAGATATCGCCTGGGGTCTATCAGATAAGACTTGTATGAGAAACGTGTCAACAATGTATAGAAATACAGTTTTATTTGAATTAATAACTTTCTTAGATATCGCCTGGGTTCTATCAGACAAGACTTGTATGAGAAACGTGTCAACAATGTATAGAAATACAGTTTTATTTGCAATAATAACTTTCTTAGATATCGCCTGGGGTCTATCAGATAAGACTTGTATGAGAAACGTGTCAACAATGTATAGAAATACAGTTTTATTTGCAATAATAACTTTCTTAGATATCGCCTGGGTCTATCAGATAAGACTTGTATGAGAAACGTGTCAACAATGTATAGAAATACAGTTTTATTTGCAATAATAACTTTCTTAGATATCGCCTGGGGTCTATCAGATAAGACTTGTATGAGAAACGTGTCAACAATGTATAGAAAAACAGTTTTATTTGCAATAATAACTTTCTTAGATATCGCCTGGGGTCTATCAGATAAGACTTGTATGAGAAACGTGTCAACAATGTATAGAAATACAGTTTTATTTGCAATAATAACTTTCTTAGATATCGCCTGGGGTCTGTCAGATAAGACTTGTATGAGAAACGTGTCAACAAAGTATAGAAATACAGTTTTATTTGCAATAATAACTTTCTTAGATATCGCCTGGGGTCGTTAAGATAAGACTTGTATGAGAAATGTGTCAACAATGTATAGAAATACAGTTTTCTTTGCAATAATAACTTTCTTAGATATCGTCTGGAGTCTATCAGATAAGACCTGTATGAGAAACGTGTGAACAATGTATATAAATACAGTTTTATTTGCAATAATAACTTTCTTAGATATCGCCTGGGGTCTATCAGATAAGACTTGTATGAGAAACGTGTCAACAATGTGTAGAAATACAGTTTTATTTGCAATAATAACTTTCTTAGATATCGGCTGTGGTCTGACAGATAAGACTTGGATGAGAAAAGTGTCAACAATGTATAGAAATACAGTTTTATTTGCAATAATAACTTTCTTAGATATCGCCTTGGGTCTATCAGATAAGACTTGTATGAGAAACGTGTCAACAATGTATAGAAATACAGTTTTATTTGAAATAATAACTTTCTTAGATATCGCCTGGGGTCTATCAGACAAGAATTGTATGAGAAACGTGTCAACAATGTATAGAAATACATTTTTATTTGCAATAATAACTTTCTTAGATATCGCCTGGGTCTATCAGATAAGACTTGTATGAGAAACGTGTCAACAATGTATAGAAATACAGTTTTATTTGCAATAATAACTTCCTTAGATATCGCCTGGGGTCTATCAGATAAGACTTGTATGAGAAACGTGTCAACAATGTATAGAAATACAGTTTTCTTTGCAATAATAACTTTGTTAGATATCGCCTGGGGTCTATCATATAAGACTTGTATGAGAAACGTGTCAACAATGTATAGAAATACAGTTTTCTTTGCAATAATAACTTTCTTAGATATCGCCTGAGGTCTATCAGATAAGACTTGTATGAGAAACGTGTCAACAATGTATAGAAATAGTTTTATTTGCAATAATAACTTTCTTAGATATCGCCTGGGGTCTATCAGATAAGACTTGTATGAGAAACGTGTCAACAATGTATAGAAATAGTTTTATTTGCAATAATAACTTTCTTAGATATCGCCTGGGGTCTATCAGATAAGACTTGTCTGAGAAACGTGTCAACAATGTATAGAAATACAGTTTTCTTTGCAATAATAACTTTCTTTGATATCGTCTGGAGTCTATCAGATAAGACTTGTATGAGAAACGTGTCAACAATGTATAGAAATACAGTTTTATTTGCAATAATAACTTTCTTAGATATCGCCTGGGGTCTATCAGATAAGACTTGTATGAGAAACGTGTCAACAATGTATAGAAATACAGTTTTATTTGCAATAATAACTTTCTTAGATATCGCCTGGGGTCTATCAGATAAGACTTGGATGAGAAAAGTGTCTACAATGTATAGAAATACAGTTTTATTTGCAATAATAACTTTCTTAGATATCGCCTGGGGTCTATCAGATAAGACTTGTATGAGAAACGTGTCAACAATGTATAGAAATACAGTTTTATTTGCAATAATAACTTTCTTAGATATCGCCTGGGGTCTATCAGATAAGACTTGTATGAGAAACGTGTCAACAATGTATAGAAATACAGTTTTCTTTGCAATAATAACTTTCTTAGATATCGCCTGGGGTCTATCAGATAAGACTTGTATGAGAAACGTGTCAACAATGTATAGAAATACAGTTTTATTTGCAATAATAACTTTCTTAGATATCGCCTGGGGTCGTTCAGATAAGACTTGTATGAGAAACGTGTCAACAATGTATAGAAATACAGTTTTATTTGCAATAATAACTTTCTTAGATATCGTCTGGGGTCTATCAGATAAGACTTGTATGAGAAACGTGTCAACAATGTATAGAAATACAGTTTTATTTGCAATAATAACTTTCTTAGATATCGCCTGGGGTCTATCAGATAAGACTTGTATGAGAAACGTGTGAACAATGTATAGAAATACAGTTTTCTTTGCAATAATAACTTTCTTAGATATCGCCTGGGGTCTATCAGATAAGACTTGTATGAGAAACGTGTCAACAATGTATAGAAATACAGTTTTATTTGCAATAATAACTTTCTTAGATATCGCCTGGGGTCTATCAGATAAGACTTGTATGAGAAACGTGTCAACAATGTATAGAAATACAGTTTTCTTTGCAATAATAACTTTCTTAGATATCGCCTTGGGTCTATCAGATAAGACTTGTATGAGAAACGTCTCAACAATGTATAGAAATACAGTTTTCTTTGCAATAGTAACTTTCTTAGATATCGCCTGGGGTCTATCAGATAAGACTTGTATGAGAAACGTGTCAACAATGTATAGAAATACAGTTTTCTTTGCAATAATAACTTTCTTAGATATCGCCTGGGGTCTATCAGATAAGACTTGTATGAGAAACGTGTCAACAATGTATAGAAATACAGTTTTTTTTTTGCAATAATAACTTTCTTAGATATCGCCTTGGGTCTATCAGATAAGACTTGTTTGAGAAACGTGTCAACTATATATAGAAATACAGTTTTCTTTGCAATAATAACTTTCTTAGATATCACCTGGGGTCTATCAGATAAGACTTGTATGAGAAACGTGTCAACAATGTATAGAAATAGTTTTATTTGCAATAATAACTTTCTTTGATATCGCCTGGGGTCTATCAGATAAGACTTGTATGAGAAACGTGTCAACAATGTATAGAAATAGTTTTATTTGCAATAATAACTTTCTTAGATATCGCCTGGGGTCTATCAGATAAGACTTGTATGAGAAAATTGTCAACAATGTATAGAAATAATTTTATTTGCAAGAATAACTTTCTTTGATATCGTCTATCAGATAAGATTTGTCTTAACAATGTATAGAAATACAGTTTTATTTACAATAATAACAGTCTCATTGCTAATTATGTTTAATAGAATCACATGTTCAAATGATTGTTGTCAAAACGATAAACGGAAATAATTAAATTGTTAAACGAAAAGTAAAATGCACGTTACAATCGTACCCCTCACTAACGAGTACAACATCAGCGGCAGCAATAACAACAACTGAATCTATTACCACAGTGAGAATAGAAAAGACTATTTCTGCTGCTAATCATGTCTCCTTCATTCACCACCAATGTTACTGATCAATGTTTGCTGCTGTACCTTTCCAAACATGTCAAGTGCACGTATGGTTCTATTTTCTTTTCCAGAGATGAATTGTTTATGAAGAATACTTATATTTGGGATGGAAACGACAAAAAACAAGACACAGGAAATGAAATGTAATTTATATGCAGAGACATTCCGGTTATCTATACAGATCATACATTGAATTGACTTTATTATCTTTTCAAGACATCAAGTTATACAATTAGAAATCAAATATCCATTGTGATGTTGTACATTACGTATACATTTGTGTATAAAGTTTATTCCGTGTGTGTGTTTGTGTGTGTGCGTATCAACATACGTACGTATGCACATGTGCATATGTGTTTATATATGTTTGAGCCAGGTATGCATGTATGTATATAATGTATCGTTCCGTATGAAATTCCCAAATTCATATTTTGCTTCGTAAATGACATGCATTTTATTTGTGACAGTACATGTTGTACACGTGTAACCTCTGAAGAATAAATATTAATTAAAATACTCTTTTCCTCACTGCAAGTCAAAGCGTAGTTTTATTTGTATCGTCCATTGTATTATGAAATAAAACTTAAGCGATAAATAGCCCAGTATAACGGTCGCTTTGCAACGCCCACCTCGTGAATCTTATGTAAAGCATCAAAAATCAATAGTCGTTTAGTCATCAAGCTACCTTCCCTTTTCATCAGTCTGTTCTTCCGAGAAAGTTGTTAGCAACGTCGCACAACTGAAATTGTTGTAGTATATTTGTATTTGTATATGATACAATTAGATTGAGAGATGCATATGCAATTTGTCTCGTTCACTTGTATTTCAAGGCACATTATCTGATTTCTTCACAGTAATTATAATTAGTGTTAGGATAGATTTTTTTAGTAAAATTAATAAGATTGCCATTTTCTTTAAATTGTGTTAAAGTAATGTTTTATTCATTTATATTAAAGTAAGTTCTAAAATATATTAAGAGTAATTTCATATAGAATAAAAATAGTTGCTGTGCAAGCGAAAAAATGGCAATGTATATAAGCCACACTACATAATACCAGTAAAGCTAATTTAAAGCTTTGCCAATGTACAATATGTGTGGAACTATATTACAAAAAACATTATACATGCCATATCGATGATTTAGCTAGAAACTCAAAGATTCTATCAGTAAAAACATATATTCTGTGACCCAGACATTGGCGAATACATGCCATATCGCTGATTTAGTTAGAAACTCCTAGATTCTATCAGTAAAAACTTATATTCTGTGACCCAGACATTAGCAAATTACCAATTCGGTTAATAAAAGAGGGTTATCCTTTCTATATAGAACTTCTGTTAGTGATGTAAAACAAAATGGTTCTTATCTAATGATGAACAGACGTCGCTGCTGGCTTAGTTTATAACGGGATTCCCATATTTGGTCCTGACTTGCGCCAAACGAGTATAAGTAAGAGGCGTATATCGCTCAGGCCAGTCCCTCATACTTAGAAGCTAGCAGAATGTTCGTTTTTTCATTACAAGTAAGAACTGTATATGTCGTAACTTCTCTTAGAATAGGAACTTTTAATGTTTGAGATTTAAATGGTAAAATTGATATGTTTGCAACATTGCTACTGAATTCTCTTATTTATAATATATTGTAATAGAATGTTTAATGTTTTAAAGAATTCATATTTAATTATATTTATGTACTTTTTATGGTAAAAGTTGAATTGCTACCAACTTCTTGTTTAGATTTAATGTTGAAATAAAGTATTCTTTAAGCAAGAAAGAATACTATCTAGCAACATATTCTAAATAAATATTCTATTTTAAAATGAGTAAAATGCATTTCCTTAAATTAATTGTTGCATTAATTACAGTTATTACATTTTATACTTTTGGTTATCTTGAAATTGATCGAAAATTAACTATTTGTATAATATTCAAAATGCAGAAATTATACGAATGAACGAAGTTGGGAAGCTTAAAAGGAAAGTGTAATTTTATATGCATTTCATGAAGTTTGATTATAAAGTTTATACAAGTGTTTCTAGAATGTAGTAATATATATGTGTGTTGATTATTTAAATAACGTCCCTTATACTTAGAAGCTAGCGGGATGTTCGTTTTTTCATTACAGATGTAGCTGTGTCTCATCAACGTGGCTATACTCTTTTAAGAGAGCCTGAACACACACACACACTCTCTCTCTCTCTCTCTCTCTCTCTCTCTCTCTCACACACACACACACACACACAATGGACATTGATGCTCCTTAACTTACGAGTAATTCCTTCTCATAGCAAGAAATGAGAAGAAGGTTATGAAAAGCTAACCACAACATACATAACAAAAACTTTCATAACAAGTGATGACAACAAACCTTTTCATAATTTTTTTTCATAACAAGAAATGCAAGAAATTTTTTTTCATAACATTACTTTTTGACGTAGATTAATAATTAAATTTAATATACGTCTTTGCATTCATATGTAGAGTAAGTGATTACCAATAAGGTATCACAACATCTCAATGAATTTTAAACACTTGCAAACCTTTTGAAATCATTTGGTTTGTTCTATAAAAAAATAGTTCTGTGATGATAACAATATCGCCAGCATAGTGGCCTTCTAGAAACTTTTTTTATTCTACTCGTCCTGTATGTATGTTTATACCAATATGGGTTTTTCGCTGCAAGACATTTTTTTGGTCAATAGTGGTCAGCTGGAAAACCTTTTTATCACCATTCCTCCAAAATGGAAGGTCAGCTTGAAATGGTGCTTTTACCCGAAGATTTCTTATGGTGGCTAGCCGGACCTAAATGAAAATTGTTTCACTTTGAAGTCTATTACGACTGCCACATTGACTGTCAGAAAAGTATGTTAGGCACTATTTCTCATGAATAAATAATGCTCATATCAGAATGGGGATTCTACTAAAAGTCTTCATAATTTTTTTTTTTTGATGATCCAAAATGAAAAGGGTGCATGTCGGACGCCCATCATGAAATTCTTAATTAGCTACTCCTCTTAAATGGAATGTCATTTTTATACGCGATTCTCATTAAAAGTGTTACGATCGTGTCTTGTTGATCCCCAATGAAAATGACAAAATCTCAGTATCGCCGCCACGTTGACTATCTTGTAAACATTGTTATATCTACTGCCTCCAAATAGAGAGTACATCAACATGGGATTTTTACCAGTAGACATCTTATACTTCCTAGCTGAACTTACATGAAAATGATCTCAGTCGTGCATTCAATATGGCTGCCAGGACTCATTAAAGCTTGATATCAGGTATCACGGTAGCAGTTGGCTTTCCATAGACCTCAGTGCTAATGTTTTGTGAAATAAATATACTTCCTATTCTACTTGAGCATGCATGTCACCCACCGTCACATAAAACAATCTTAGATTGTCAATTTGGCAATGACAAACCAGGTAATCCATTGCATTTCAGAGTTATAACTCTGCTGGAACTAGACGGGGCTAGGGGTTATCTAGCCACAACAGACCCAATTTCACCCAGGCGTACCACATTAAACAAAAAAGTCATTAAAAATACGACAAATATTACTTTCATATAATCAAATAAATCTCTCATGTTTGCAAGGGGCTTAACGAGTTTTAAAGCCTAAAATAAAGTACAACTTTTACATAATGCACCAATCTCAGCTAACCCATCGTGAAATTCTTAGTTAGCTACTCCTCTTAAATAGCTTATCATTCTGACAAGGGATTGTCATTAGATCTTGTCTTGTTGATCCCCAACGAAAATGACTAAATCTCAGAATCGCCGCCACTGTGACTATCTTGCAAACATTGTTATATCTACTATCTCCAAATGTAGAGCATATTAACGGGATTTTCACCACTTGACATATTATTATACCTAGCTGCCCTGCCTGAAAATTGTGTCAGTCGTACATTCAATATGGCTGCCAGGACTCTCTTGAAAACTTGATGTCACTACGCCACTGCAATGGCTGTCAGTAGCATAGTGAGATGATTTAGCCTCAATCGGAAAATACATTACAGACCACACACACACACACACACTTTCTCACACACACACACTTTCTCGGCCCCCCGCCCCCCGGGCACGTTTAGCGACAAGGTTTAAATAATTCATCCTGGGCACGTTTAGCTACAAGGTTTTAATAAATCACCATGAGCACGTTTAACGACAAGGGGAATTGAATATTGGGAATATTGGGACTGTATAGTGACAAGGGGGATGTGGGTTATTGTATACGGGCAATATTATGGGAGATTGTTTATACTGTAGCCAGGACTGTCCTGAATACGCGCTAATCTAGGAGAGACAAATACATGAGAGATATGGACCTAAGCACAAGCAACACATATACATCGATTTCTTAACAGCAAGGGACAAGAAACCTTCAACTATGGCTGGGCCTCTCAAGGGACATCGGGGGAATTGTATAGGGCCTGTGTTTTGGACAAGGATGGTATAGAACTAAACACAACAGCTATAGACAGATTTATTATATGTTACCTAGACCCTGAAATAATGTTGGCTGTGTTAATAATTTTCATAATTGTTATGATTCTTTAAATACCTATCATCACGCAAAAGACAAACGCCAGAAAAGATGTGACTTACAGGAACGATACAATCACGAAATTGCCTCAAAGTTTAAAGCAAACTAAATATATCCCCAAACACTAAAAGAATTCCCCTACATTAAGTTACATTGGTTTAGACTAAAACTGATAAAAAGAGTAAGTATTTATAGTATTAACTTTAGTCATGATCGCTGATAAACAACAGAGTATCTATTTATAGCTATACCCTGTTGAACATATTATTAAAACCCCACTATCTATTTAAAGCTACAACCTGTGGAATAAGCAAAGTCTATATGATAATCCCAAACGTTATAGCTTAAATGACGGCACCGTACTAAACATGAAGAATAATGGCAAAAGTGTTGCAAGTGCCTGACCTGAATATGCGCTATTGTAGGTAGGTAGGTAGTTGAATTTGTTAGGGATAAAAAGAGGTATATAGGGACCAATGCATACCAAAAACAAACGAACGAGTGCACACAAACACACTCCAAACATACGCGTCAATACAAACACATACACAAAAACGTAGGAGTACGCACACACGCACACACACACACACACACACAAAGAGAAAGAAAGAAGAAGAAACAAGCCCTAAATATAGAATCCACACCGGGAAGAGGAAAGAAAAACGATCCCTAAATCGACAATGTACACAAACTTACGCGACGGCATACAAATACACAATCTATTATCCACACTTAGGTATGCGAAAGCATACAAACACAATATTTACAATCCACACGAACGTACGTGAACGCGTACAAACCCCAATTCTACCATCCACACAAACGTAGGCGAACGCAGACAAACACACTGATATCCACACAAACGTACGCGAATGCGTACAAACACACCCACCTATCCACACAGAAGTGAAGGAGAAAAACAAATCCAAATATACTATCAACACAGAAGGGAGGGTAAACAAGCCAAAAGTATACCATGAACACAGAAGGTGGTGTGGGAATCAAACCCAAAATGTTCTATCCACACAAACGTACGCTTACAAGCACACACTCTTCTATCCACACAGAAGGGAAGGAGAAAAACAAACCCCCACTATTTTAATCAAATACGAGAAAGAGACAATGCCAACACAAAATATACTATCCACACAAACGTACGCGAATGCATACACCCTCTACTATCCACACAAGCGTACATGAATGTGCAGAAACACAATATATACTATACACATAAGTGTATGTTAGCGCATACAAATCACATTATAACCCATGATATATACGATGGCCACAGAGTGAAGCAAAAACACCCATCCTTTCCAATTTAATTTTAACTAAAAGAAATGAACCAGAGGAATAGAGAGAACCAAAATTGCACATATTCATGCATTGTCAATATAAGCTAAAACACTCCATCCTTAGTAGAAACAGACAAGACCAAGAGACACTTACGTTTTCTTTCTGTTTGTTTCTCTTTTATAAGTTAGGACGAAATTTCACATCAGACTCATCGCATCGTCTCAAATTATGAATATTTCTATTTCAATCTCTTCACTGGCACAAGTTCTTCCTCATCATCAATTTATTCCTTTACTTTACCACTCTTGCTTTGTTTCTGTTTCTTCTCTTTTCTTTTAGGGCACTCGGAAGCCAAGTATCCTTTCTCCTGACAACGATAACAGGTTCTTGACTTTTGTCTCTATTTTCTTGGACGAAGCAGGAATTTTGGACATAAATACCCAGATATAGCAAACTTCGTCAGGACTTATACACTTTTGTATGACTCTCATCAAATCAACGACATAGAAGATTAAATTTTGTTGCCTCATTCGACTGTGACAGCTTTCATATGACTCTTATCAAATCTTTGACCAGCATGTCGATCTGTGCTGACTCTTACATCTTATTGATCGTTTAAGAGTTAAATAGAAACTCTAAGACACTCTCCCTGTATACAAATACCTGCTACGTGTTAAACCTAGTCAAATGAAATTTTGCAATGAGAAGAAACGACTTCACTGAGAACGTAAAAGCTCAAGTGTTAGCTCAAATCCATTCTACCGATTTCGAAGGCGACATACATGAGCTTGAAACAACGCTTTTCACTTATGCCACAAAACAAAGAGTCCTGATCCAGACCAAACAATTTCGTTTGATCCATAACAAAATATTACCATATTTGAGAAACGCAAAAGCGAACTTACATAAATTTGAGAACGACGGCTGAGACATACAACGTGAAATTTGAAGAGTTCAAGTAGTGTGTAAAACCTAAGTCAAAAATAAAATTTATAATCAAGGCGAAACGATCTAATTTCCAAGGAGAAAGCCTTCGCCAAGTGTCAATGGCAATCCGTGTCACACAATACCTTTCAAAATTTGTTGGTAGAGGATTGTGCTAGCGATATACACCGTTAAATTAAATAGTTGACGTCAATGGTTGATATTTCTTTGTAATTAAATTTTTGTTGAAACGATATGTGTGTAAGCGAAATCTAACACACACACACACACACACACACAGACACACAGACACACACACATATATATATATATATATATATATATATATATATATATATATATATATATATATATATATATATATATATGCACACACATACGCGCGTGCATATGCACACGCACACGATTGTTACTGTGTGACAGTAGAACGGGCAGTACTTTTAGTCTGCAATATTTTTAGAGATGGGCAGAGAGACTTAACATTACATTTGGAGAGATAAAGAAAGAGCGGTAAAGAAAAAGAAACAACAGTAGGACATCATTTTTTTTCTCGCGGCAACATATGACAAAGATATTTAAGAAAACTACACCAGTGCTGTCAGATCCGTGTATAAATAAAATATATTTATTTATGGTATTAACTTTTGTGATGATAGCTGATAAGCACCCATGTCTATTTAACAGTGTGTCAAGTGACTGAACTGTATATGCCCTACTGTAGGTAGATAGGTAGGTGAAATGAATTGAAACAGTGAGGTGTAGAGACCAATAATAAGACATACACACACACACACACACACAAACATAAGCCTATGCGAAAGCATACAAATACAATTTTTACAATCCACACAAATGTACGTGAACGCATACAAACCCCAAATCTACTATCCACACAGATAAATAAAATATCTGATATCCACACAAACGTACACGCGCACATATGCACACAAATGTTATTGTGTGACAGTAGAACGGGCAGTGCTTTTAGTCTGGAATGTTTGATATATGGGCAGAGAGACTTAACATTACATTGGAGAGAGAAAGAAAGAACGGTAAAGAAAAAAAAAACGTACGACACCAGTTTTGGTTTTGTTATTTTTTTTGCGGTAACATATGACGAAGATAATTAAGGATACATTCGTTGTCAATCATAGCCATTGTTTTCTTTTATTCATCATATTCATTAAAAGATAGTGTGTTATTTATTGTCGACTGACTGTTTAACATTTGCTTAACATGTCTCAAATTTAAAAGATATCCTGTGTTTCGCAGCACACGCTACAAACAATGTTGCAAAGTGTTCACAAATATAAGGGCGGGGAAAAAACCACAAAACGCGCCTTGTTTCTTTGACAGTAAATCCTAAGAGAAAATAGCTGATTACATTTTTCCGAAAGTTTGTTTTGGTTTTTGAATTCAGACTTAACCATAGGCAGTGTTATACAGTGCAATGTCATTCGCGTCATTCTTGAAAAAAAGGCTTCTGTTTGTTTGTTTTCTGAAAAAAGGAAGATCTTATGTTAGAATCTTTTTCCGTGACACACTGCAGTGTCAAAATGAGGACAAATCTGAGATACTTAAATTGTACAAGCTCATGTAAACTAAAGAGGTTAATTCATCGAACGATCGATTTACTGATAGAACAAAAAACATAGTTATGCAATTGTTATGGTGTACATTTTAGAAAAAAAAATTAAAATACAAAGAGAATAGTTCACATAATTATCAAACTTACTACGGCAGAGAGAGAGAGAGAGAGAGAGAGAGAGAGAGAGAGAGAGAGAGAGAGAGACTATATTAGCCCTACTGTTAAAAAGAATCACAACATTTACGTTTGTTTTTATGGTATCTTTTCCCTAAGAACGTTTCAAGAAAACACACATTCCACATCAAAAGTCAAATGCATCGGAAATATCCAAAACTCTAATACATCAACAGAGTGAGCTGATGACGAATGCTACTAAAACTGTCACGGAAATGGTATAAACCCCTATATTGATTAAATACATGTACTCGAAATTCTTTTTTGCGTACAACGATACCGGAGGGGAATTAATGTATATTGTGTTCTATTTCCAAGCTCTGTCCATCCTGTGCCGGACGTACGACTTGCTTAGGATGGGAAGAACCGAATATTTCCAGTGCACAGACAATATTTGTGTATTAAAGCCTCAACCTATGTATGCTATTTACATTTTAAATTGTATTTGGAGTCAGTAGTGTACTATAAGGATTTGCACATCTTCAGCTGTAGATGTATGTAATTTTATTAACTTCTTGTATATAAGATATAAATATTGTATTACCACGTCTTTTTGTATGTTTGCTATGTATCTTTGGTTTACGCAGTATAATGCACATATTCATATTCTTGTCTGCGACGTAGCAAGAGATTTATATTAATTTTTGTAAGTATTGTGCCGGTAATGTAATCCGTATAACTTACCATGTATAACATCATAACGTTTTTATCCCCGTGTCTTATATAGTAATTAGTATTGGATATATTTTCAGCTGTGTATATCAGTGTAGAGCAGTGTAGAGCTTTGTAGAGTCGTTCAGAGTATCCGGGGCGTCCAGCGGCTTTTGAGTGTCTAGGGTGTCAAGAGTGACCCTGGCGTTCGAAGTTATCGAAGTGATCGAGGTCTACGTGGTGCAATCTGTAAAGCCAACCACAGGAATTAACTGTAGCAGCTGCGAAGCTGAACTGCAGCAGCCGTTAATCTGAAATAATGTGTGCTGATGAAGGGTTGTATCTCCTTACATATAATCTATTAGCCGTGGGCTAATGTTCGAGTCCGTAAAACACATTGCATCTTTCGGGACTGTACAGTGAAGGTGTATATCTGTCCCGTTTTATTCGCATAACTTTACTCTCTGATTGAATTCATATTACTACATGAGTAAACTAACACATTGCTTACTAGCTTAGTAAATTATATCGATCTATTCATGGTGTAATCACTGTGAATCATTCACCCGTTGTCTTTGTATTTTGTAAAGTAATTTATTTGTAATCTTCATTATAACACTTGTGCTTTCTTGTGTTAATTAATTCAATATTTGGATTATAATAATAATAAATTGTTCATTCAAGGCATTCTTTATTAGACATTGTATTTATATAATCGTCAAAATTTTATGTTGTAATCTGATTAACGTTTATGTTGCCTACTGAGAAGGAACATACGGTTTCTTGAAATAGTAATTAAGCATTTTGTATATCACTGCACTTTATGCTAGCAACACTAAACTTTGGAAATATCATCAATGCAAGAACTTGTAGGACTGGAGAAATAGTTTGGCTACGAGGAAGATTCTCTTTGTAATTTTAATTCGAAAAGAACAGGCTAAGGAAAATGAGCAGAGGAATAAAGAAATGGAAGCCAAGAGAGAATTGATGGAAATCGAGAAGGAGGCTGAAATGTAGAAACTAGTGCTAGAAAGGGATGGAGAAAAAATAAAAATGGCTTTTAAAGAGGAAAAAAAAGAGAATTGTTTGGGTTTTTACCTTTATTCTGCATTGATAGTACAAACCTTTCTGAATAATTATACTTGATCATATGACATTTGTATGGCGTGATTTAGCTACACAGTGCCAATGTGTCGTAAATCAACCAACAAATCACCTAGAATTAGCTCTGTCCTACTGTCTGTATGTCTGTCTGTCCTACTATCTGTATGTCTGTCCTATTGTCTGTATGTCTGTCTGTCCTACTGTCTGTCCTATTGTCTGTCTCTCTCTGTCCTACTATCTGTCTCTCTCTCTGTCCTACTGTCTCTCTCTCCCTCTCCCTCCCTCCCTCCCTCCCTCCCTCTCTCTCTCTCTCTCTCTCTCTCTCTCTCTCTCTCTCTCTCTCTCTCTCTCTCAAATGAGTAATACAGATGAATCAATTATTTATGTTCAGATTTATTTCACACTTTCTGGGCTCATTAAAATTTGGTAATCTATCCCACAAGTTAATTTCTGCATTTCATCACAATAACTTACTAATTAAAATATATCAAATGATATCAAATGCTTTTATGTGCGTGATGTGAGGCAAATTATGTATCTACAGGTAATCACCGCTGACCATAATCCACAACCTATCAACGAAATTCGAAATTCTCTGATCTAGAATTTAATAATTTTGTTTTTATTTTTTGTACCGGAGTACAGACAAATACACGTATTATCTTTCGAATATCAAGGCACGTTTTTCTTTAGTCTTTGTCACTTTCCTCTTACAATTTCATTCCCACAAAGATAACGTTGTAGAAAGAAAAAATTTATTGAACAAAAACGCATTTTAAATAGCATTATTTTCTGTGACACGCTGTCAGTACTTCAGTCGCTACACCATAGAAAACTGGATAATCCATTACTAGTCGATATTCTCATCAAAAACTCGGAGCTTAGTACCTCCTACAATATAGTATAATGTTGGCTACCTAGCCATATTGGTATTAGAGGTAATGAAGAAGCAGACCGGGCTGCTAAGATGGCTCTATCCCAAGAACCATCGGATTTTAAATAACCGTTTACTGATTTTAAACCTTGTATCAAAAAGTACCTACGTCAGAAGTGGCAGGCGTCATGGGATGATGCAGTCAATAACAAACTTCATGCCATCAAACCAACCCTGGGAGAATGGACTCCTTCCTACAGAACTATCCGTAGGTAGGATGTTGTCATTGCAAGAATCAGAATCGGTCATACATACATTACCCACTCCCACATACTGAAAGGTGAAGATCCACCAGAGTGCGTTTCTTGCAATGAGCCATTCACTGTTAAACACTTTATGACCGAGTGTTCCGACCTGCAACCTACGCGTGTTAAATACTATAAAATGTACATGACATGAAGGAACTTTTTGATACAATACAAATCACTTGTATTTTTGATTTCCTAAAGGAAGTAAATCTCTATTTTAAACTATAACTTGTATGCCATCACCTAGAATATTTTTATCTAATGCAAATATCACCTCTTATTTACAACATCTTATCATCAACATACACCATTTACATCTCCCGTTGATTGGGAAGCTTCATATTTTCCTGTTACCAACATCTTACCATTTTATATTTAACTATTATGGTTTTGTTATATCGCTGGTCGATGTTAAACCTTTCTTATTTTTGAACATATAACCTATTGTATGGCGCTAAAAAGCCTAAAAGTGCTGGTGCGCCGTTAAAATTCAAGCAAACAAAGAAAGAAAGAAAAAAATCCTCTACCTTGTAGAAATAAATTCAGGGTTGACCGAAAGGTCTGTACTTTGCGAAGTTTTGTAGTGCAGCGATACATAGTGAAATGTCCATGTCTCCAAGTAATCTCTATTCCATTCGCCCATCAATAAACATGATGTTTTGTCCAGCTAGACTGACCAAATATGATAACCCACTGGACAGCCGGTTAACCAATCAATTGGAACACATACATATACATTTTCCGCACTATTTGTTTTTGATTACTTGCAGGTTTTCAACACTAACGGTTCGAAATTAGATGCCACTCAATCTTGTTGTTCTTTGCATTGCTACGAACCACACGATCTTGTTGGGAATAACATGTACACATACCTCGCTTGTAAATCACGGGGATATATATCTCGCTAGTTGTTGTTGATCTAAACCTAACTTGTTGTTTGCGTGGAAATTCAAGTGACAATTATCTCGTGGAATTTGTTTGAAAAAGAACTAGGAGACGTTATATGTTTCTTACCCCAGGGTCCATCATCACTCTCTATACCGCTGAATATCTTTCAATCTATATTTATTGACGATTTATGATTTTATTCATTTATTACAATTAACAGTTAGTTAGGTATTTGTACCATGCTTTTTGGTTGTGAATTTCTTGAATATACATTTGTATTGTATGGATATACACAATACTAATTTTTGTGATTTACATAGATATATACGACATTTTTTTTACGGCTATCGTCCATTGTATGGATAAATACCTCAATATTTGTTTGAATTACACGGATATATAAACCATTATATGCTGTGAATTATTTCGATATAGCGGTACTCTACTCTTTGTTGTGAATTACATTATATTTTTGCTAATTACATGAATATATACCCCACTATATGTTGTGAATTTCATATATTTCCCATCATGTAATGTTAATTTCATGGATTTATATCAACAATTTTGCTGTAAATGTCATAGATATAAACCTCACTATTTTGGTTTAAATTATTTGGATATATACGGCACAATTTCTTGTGAATTACTCGATTTTCTTCCACACGATTGCTTGTTTATTTCACTGATGTACATCACATTATTATTATTATTATTTATATTTATAACTGCCATATTATTTGTTTCCAATTATAGGATATATTACACGCTACAGGTTGTATGTAAAATTGATATATATCGTATTAATTGTTGTGAATTACAAGGATACTATTTTCTAGTTATGTCTTTACAAGGATACTATTTGCTAGTTATGTCTTTATATACACTATTATTTTTGTGAATTACTGGGATATATACCACGCTATTGTTATGAAGTTTATGGAAATAAACCACACTATTGCTGTGAATTACAGGGATATATACCACACTATTGTTGCGAATTATATGGATATATACCACGGTATTGTTGTAAATTATTGGTATATACACCACAGTAATATTGTGAAGTACGTGGATATATACCCGCCATTATATTGGCAATTACATGAGTTTCTAACGCACAGTAATTTGTTTAGTGCATGGATAGTATTACATTATTAATTGCCACATAAGAGCTAACCGTTTCGGATTAATGCCTTAAACCACTTATACTGGCATATATGTATATCCTATCTAGTGCTGAATAATGGCGTTCAACCCCGAAAAAACAACACTTTAGTGAATGATTTTGATTTTGGGAATGACAACCAATCGTAAAGCTAACCCCTTAATGTTGAGTACCAATCAAGGTAACTATTGAGACTATTTTCATAAGTATTTGGTAGCACTCTGTAGGGATTTGTCCGGCTACCTCCCACATCCAAGGCGGATGCTCCAACTACTTAAACCACAGGAGCCGTTCCATCAGAGTCAGAGGTGAAACAAGCATAAGTAGTATATGGGGGCACCGCAGCCTCAATGGAAAATCCAGTCAAAAAGGGCTTGGGCACATCTAGCCTCAAGATTTATAGCCTCAATGGAAAATCCAGTCAAAAAGGGCTTGGGCACATCTAGCCTCAAAACAGCTTGGGGCACTATAGCCTCAAGGGAAATTTAACATGGTGGGTCTATCTAGCCTCAAGGGAAATTTAACATAGTGGGTCTATCTAGCCTCAAGGGAAATATAACATGGGAATATGATTGGTATAGGGGACTGTAGAGTGACAAGGGTGGCAATGAAAGTTACTATCTTTTCGAGACCTATGAGGGGCCCTGAAAAGGGCCTTTTTGGATACTTCTTCTTCTTTTATTTTCTGCCGTTGTTCCACCACCTTTTGATTTTACCAATAATTCCCCTTTTCTTCTTCTTTTCGTCCTCGGGAATCCAGTCAGGATGTCCCATAGCTCGAAACTTTTCCTGAACTCTCATCCATCTTAGATTGAGTAGATCAAAGTCCTCTTTCTTCTTTTTGTTCTTTTTTTCCTTTCTCTCCTTAGACCAGTTTTCTTTAATCTGGATCACCTGTTCTTCCATCACCATTCTCATCATTGCTTCTGCTTTCTTTAGCCTGTCTAGACCCCACTTCACATATTCCCACTCTATCAGATGTAATGTTTCTTCTAGAAAACACCTGACTTTGATGACATGATCAAGTGCCTGCTTCAAGTCCCCTATTCTTATATATTTTCTTTTAATACGTCTTCTTAATTTCTGGTCTTCCTCCTCTATCATACCTTCTAATAAATCTCTTGCTAATTTCAGTTGGCTTACAAAGCCATGGTTACTCTGAAATTCTTCCTCAAGTCTTTTCACTTGATATTCTGCATCAAGGATCCCAAACCAGCTGTCTCGGAGTTGAATAAATAAGTCGAAATTCATCTTGATGTGTTCAACATTGAATGGCTCCAAGGCATCATCATCATCATGATTGTTTTAGAGTTGTCACCGCCCACTAGGGGCATATGGACAACTTTTATAGCCACCATATCGGTGGCCATTTAAGGTCCCTTGGGGAGGGTCGCTACTCCCCCCCCCCTCAGGATTTACAGTGCTTAAATGCACTATATTTTAAATAGGGCGTTCTCCCGAATTACTAAAAAGTAACTATCGGGAGAAATGAAAGCCCATGGGGTGGGTAGGAATAATACCTACACACACCCACCTCTAACAACCAATCAGAAGTAAACGTTGGTAGCGAGGGAAAATGCTTTCTCATTTCGCTAGTAATGGTGAGTCGGAAATGGCAAAGGCGGAAAGGGCCCAGGTCCAGGAGGGCGTCGACACAGCAGCACACACCAGAGCACGCAAGAGCAAGACAGCACAGCAAAGGACGCAGTCCACACCTGAAACGACAAGGTCATACTAAAGGTCAAATTCAGTCCAGTTGTACTAATGGACAAATTAACATCCAATAATGTGTTAGCCACCTGTGCAATTATTCAAATATATAAGTTGAAGAATTATTATTTAGAGTCCTATCATTCAAATAAAACTAGTACATAAGCGTACATATAATAAGTCCCTAACAAATTTAGAAAATTAAAAATGTCTAAGCGACATATAATAGTGAGCAGCAGAGAGGGTGAACCCTACAACGTTTTTAGACAAAATTTGATTGAAATCCTAAAACGAGCCATCCTATAATCTCATTTTAACCAAAAAAGGGCGAACCCTACAACGTTTTCAGACAAAAAATTGATTGAAATCTTAATGAGCCTTCCCTACGAAATCTCATTTTAACTAAAAAAAATGAAAATGAAGATTTTTACGATTTTTCAATCAATTTTTTGATTGAAATCCTAAAACGAGCCGTCCTACAATCTCATTTTAACAAAAAAAAAGGATGAACCCTACAACGTTTTCAAACAAAAAATTGATTGAAATCTTAATGAAATCTCATTTTAACTAAAAAAATGAAAACGAAGATTTTTACGATTTTTTAATTAATTTTGGTCGCAACTTGTTGTCATCCACCCTCTCTGCTGCTATGGGTTAATAATTTTTTTACGATGAAAATCCTTTTAGGATTTCACAAACAAACTAATCGCTAACACCTCCTCTTGTAGATCAATTAGATTATTGGACTGATCTGTGAGTTTGAAATTAATTCTCGTTAACGAATTATTATGGCATCGCATGTAGACAGGATTAATTGGGTTTTCAATAATTAGGAATCCTGGAGGAGCTGTTGGTGCAAACGAATAAAGAATATATCCTTGCTGAGCTTGATTTGATCGTTCGAGATTAATCTGATAGCTTCCTTCGATAACATCACATACTAAATTGAGCGCAATCACCGATGAAATATTCACGTTGAACGGAGCGATATGTCTACCGCCACCATCTGGATCATTATTATGTTTGAGGATTTTTATTTCCGGTGATGCTGTTTTTTTCCATGCATCATGAATTATTTTAAAACCAACATCGATGGCATCACTGAGTAGTTTTTTTAGTTCCGGTACGTTGTATCCCGGTAGTTTGAATGTCGGGATATCTTCAACGCGGATATTATAGTCTGCTGCAAATCTTGTTCTCGATAAGGGATTATCGTTATCTAATATAACTCGAATAATTTGTGAATTAAATGTTTCCATGTCATTGATAATTTTATTACATATTTCTACAACGCTGATAAATTCATCTCGGGTGAGATAGCCGGATTTTAGAGATATTAACAACAGTGAAATATCATTATTCATCGCTGTGAAATTTTCCATGATTTCAGGTTTGTCAGCAAAATAATGTCCCCTTATTCCTTCCCCTGGCTTCTCTTTCCCAGTTGCGTGGTATGCGAGACCAAAAAAATCTATAGGTACCCTGTACTCTTGATAACTCTTTATTGGATTATCAGGTTTTATTCTGTCGGTGATATAATCAGTTTTTTGTGGTTCTGGTAAATCAACGGTTTTTCCCCCTGGTGGTAATTCAGGCCATCCTAGTACGGTCCTTATTGAGCTTTGATAGATATCTACGACGTATCCTTCTGTGCTTATCTCAATTGCGGATGATAGCGTCGGTTCATGAACTGTTATAGCGATTTTCGATTCTGTTCCAGTAATCGATTTTATTCTACGCGCGAATTCATTATTGATTTGTTCGATTTGGTATGACCCTGTTGGTATCGAAACGACGTTCCAGTCTGGGGTTCCGTCGGGTTTATTCTTATTTGCAAACACTAAAGAATTATTGGGTTGTTGACCACCAAATGATTTTGATCTGATATTAGGCCAACTGTGATACACTCGTAGTTTTGCTAGCGCTATCTCCTTCACGGGGACTGGGCTAGGGAAATTCACACTAAACTCGGGTTCCGTTGATGTTATTGATATCATGCTTGTTTGTACTGGGTTCGTGTTCTCCACTACTCGTTGAAGTAATTCCATCGGTGTCGTCATTGTTATTATACTCATGATTTATTTCTAATTTTGGTATCGAGGAATCATAAATACTGACCATCACTGAGAACTCACAATCTGGTATGGTTGATATTATTGAGATCATTTTGTTTTTTGGGTTCGTGTTTTCTGATTCCATCGGTGTTGTCATTGTTATTATACTCATGTTGTTGCTCTAATTTCGATATCGCGGAATCAAAAACACTGACCATCTCTGAGAATTCACTATCTGATATAATTGTATTATCGAGTGACGACGATATCATCAGGGATAACTGCGAATATGCGGTTGATGCAATATGAAATTGAAGTAAGTAATTCTGCAGTTTGCGTTGGCTGCATGATGATATCCTTTTTGCTATCCCGGTTGATATACCCCCGATTGTAGCCACCGCAGAAATGCAAATTGGAACTACGACCGGGGCAATCATTATAACCGATGCAAGTATTATTCCGGCGCCAGCGAGAACGCTTGACACCGAGTACACAATAACATCAATTGCGGTGATTCTTCGTCGGTATTTTTTTATTTTTATTTGATACTCTTCAGTGAGGGTTTTGAGTCTATTCTGAAATTCTCTGACCTGATCATAGCGACATTGAGTTGATGAAATCATTGTTATTTTAAAAACGCTAGCGTTTTCAATTGTGAAATCCTTTCAATTTAGTTATTTACTTAAATCCGCTACGAATTCAACATACCAGGTTACTGAAACCCCAATCAAATTTTTATCAGTAGCTGTTATAGTGAACTTTTCAGTTGTATCCTTGTCGATGATCGTTGAAATCGTATTGTTGACCCCGGATGAACTCGACGATGATATATTAAATTGAGTTAATGGTGTTACTAGTGTTAATCGATAAATACCCTTAACGGTTGCAGTGATATCTAATTTGTTGTTTGCAGGTGTCCACTCAAATGATCCGTGTTGGATTGTATATACTACGTTGTTGGTTTTCTCATGAGGAATTTTTGTTTTTTCAATGATTGTTATCATCCTCGAAAAATCACCTTTGACGGCTTCGATGAAGTTTTTCGTCTCATCGATGGATTTTTTAATATCAGGGAGTTTTATTTCAATTTTATCCAACTGGGTTCCAATAAATTTATCAATGATATTTCTACGAAATGATATAAACTGTTTTCCGTTATCTTCAATTCTAGATTCAAGTGTTTTTAGTACAACCACAGAATTGTTTAACTCATCGTTGAGAGTTTTTAATCGATCTGTAATCGTCGAAACGAGTACACCCGGTTTGAGTTTACCCTGATCGGAAAATAACGCAACGGTGTTCTCGATTGCGTTTTGTTGTTTAACCAAAATATCATCCAGAGAAATATTACTGGTTTTCAATTTACCCTGATCGGAAAATAACGCAACGGTGTTCTCGATTGCGTTTCGTTGTTTAACTAAAATATCATCCAAGGACACATCACTGCTTTTCAATTTACCCTGTTTGTCTTGAAATACAACTATTTCATTAGGATCAACATTTGTTAAGTTCAACGTCTCAGCTATTTCATCCTTGATTAGTTTTTTTTACATCCTTGACAGAATCAGGTGGTGCAGTGCCATCGGGTTTGGGTTTCAAAGATCTCCCCCAAATATCAATCATGTTATTGTAAAACTCTTTCTCTCTCTAAAATCGTTTTTGACGACTTCGTCGTTGCCAGCGATTACTAGTGTATTCATTAACGACAACATGTGGTGGTTTTCCGCTTGGGTTACTCAAGGAGTTAGAAATAGCGTCAAGGACATTTAATACTTCGCTGCCACATATTGGTGGGTCATTCATTTGTTGTGTTGGTAGCGTAGAATACCAAGTCTTCATTGGAAGGGTTTTTATATAACGCAAAAACTCTTTTGGTGGGGCTAATCCATATGAATCGAAATAGACAATCCCACGTGGATCAATAGCGTATGCAACCCAGTGAGTTCCAGGTCCGGTGCTGTTATCGAGATTAATAATACCGGTTTCAACGCTGTTTGGTTGATGTGGTAATTGATCTTTCATAAAGACACCTCTGAAGTTTTTAATCGCGAGTTTTTTAGCAGCATCGAGTAAATCAAAATTGGACATAGGAATCTTCGATTCCCGAATTAATAAATCGTTCCTGGTAGTCTTAGACCCTTTCCGCTGTACCACGAATACGGGGTTCCTGGTAGTCTTAGACCCAATCCGTGAACGGATCGTCCCTTTTTTTTATATCCTTTCCCAGTTGCCTTCTTTAGTGCCATTCCTGCTGCAGTACCAACGGCTCCTAACGCCGCTGCTTTAGCCACCGCTGGGGCTGCTGCTGCAATCAATGCTGGTATTGCAGCTAACAACGGAAATATACCGCCTGTTTTAATCATATTTTTGATAGCAGCCGCAGAAAGAGTAATCTGGACACCTTTTTTGGCTGCAAGTGCATCATTGAAATGTTTCACCTGACGAGTTGTCAGCGATAGTTTATTTGCACCACCAGTCATTTGGTTGGGTTTCAACGTGATTGTGGTTCCACATCGCTTAGCCGATTCTGATTGCAATTTTTTGATTTGACCAGGAGTTAACGCAACACTAATAACACTATATGACATTATACATAATTGATTGATTCTAAATCGTTTACAATTTCAATTACATGTTTTCCACTGGTGCATCTACCACTCTCATTCTTCCACCAACACCTTCAAGTAGCATTGATTTGTCGCTGAGAATGACAGCAACCGCTCTATAATCAGCAATAGCACCACGAAGCACATTAGCTCTAAAGTGTATATCAACGACAGATTGTCTCATCAAATCGAGATGTTCCAGTGAGAAGTAATAGATCGGATACAGATTTTTAAAGTCGTATTGTGATATTTGCAAACCAGTATCCACATTTTGGTCGCGTGCCATAAATGATAACAGACGATGATAAACTCGTGCGATATGATTTTCTGTGTAATTAAGTTGTATATCCTCGGATGGTTCCTGCTGGCCGTTTATTCTCAGTGAGACGTCTTTAATACCTAATTGATCAAATATCATATGGCTGGAGAGTTGATTGCCAACTCGTGTGATATCCTGTAACGCAATAAATATATGACGTGGTGCAGCAGTGCCCTGTTTTGATGCTAGATTCCACGTAAACACATTATTAACATTTGATTGTTTCACATCTGTACTCACGGTTAGCCAACTTAACAACGACTTTCCTCCATGGTCCATAAATGATAGTAATCGTTCTTCTGCGGTGATTGCTGGAGTCAACACTGGCATCCACAATGATATTTTTGTTAAATTGACTTTACCGGCATCAGCATTTGGATTTGCATTGTCTGCTGGAATCCTCCAGATTGCGTCATTATCATCACTCTTTCGTACAAGCGATACTGTATGCTTCGCTCCATAGATAACTTTTCTGACGTTTCTACAGAATCCAAATATATGATGCAGTGGAATCGCGCATGAAAATGATTTACGCCCTACTCCCAACATTGAGTTTCGTGTTGCAGCTCCTAGATTGAAATTAGCATCGTTGTTTATAATCATATCCTCGGCATCAGCATCACTATTATCACGTTTTTTTGGTCGTCTTACAACAAATGGATTTCCTCCAGCGGTATTCTTACCATCTTTTGCAAACATCATAGAGGGTCCTGCTGATCTTGTATAATCATCAGAATATCTCGCTAACCCGATTATTGTTGTAGCCACATCAACATCGCGATCTATGGACTCAATTTCTTTTCCATCAATGAGATATCTAGCACTCTCAAATAACGCCATGATACCATTATTGACAAAACCTACTTGAGTACCAGCTGGATACGGTGCTGGTACAGCAGGAGTATCAGCAGCTGTTACAAGTTCTCCTTCTACTTCAATAAACGCTTCACAGGGTAGAAAGTATTTACTGGTATCATGGACTTGAAGATCAATTCTTGCTCGACTATTTGAGTCTATGGCATGATAGGCGTAATATTGATAATCGCGTACAGAATCATCCTTGCCAACTGGGGCGTCTATATCAAATGCTGGATCACGTGACTGTTTGAACATTTTATTCTATTTATCAGAGTCTAAATCGCGATTTCCCATTTCATCGTCGTAGTTTTTTAAAGCCACTTCCTGCTATCATGTTTGCAATATTGCTTTGGTCTCCTTGATTTATCAAGGGGGTTAAAACCATCGACGCTAATTTTTCATCTGCTGCGTTATTTATAATTCTACTAACACTTGCAGGCATTTCCGCTGTAGACGGTAACGGTACCGGTTTCTTTTTTCGTCTCACTAATGATGTTATTTTATTCTTCGCAGTTGAAAACGCTTTTCCAGCAAGATCTCCAACAGCACCAATACCCTTATCACGAATAACATCAATGGCTTTCATTCCTAGTTGTTTAGCCAACGGCATCACTTTTGGAGCCATTCTCGCAAATAACCCTGCAATGGTATTGCCTAAACCATCTCCGTAGTATGCTCTATAAACTGGAAACCGTGAATTAACTACGTAGACGGGGGTTGGTTTATCATGATTGTAGTGTATGATCATTATTTAAAATCAGAAACAATTTTTCAATTGACTTTTCAATTCAGTCACTATGATACCCACTTTCCACTAACTCTCCAATGAAATCTCGATATGTGCTGATATCCATGATACCGCCTTGAAATAATCGTCTACAGATATCAGCTGCTTCATTAATTATTTCCGGTGAGTTATTTCCGGCTCGTTTTCCTCCGATGAGAACTTCTAATCGTGATATATCACTGAGAACACTATCAGGACATGTCATGGTAGAGTCAAAGACTCCAGCGTTGAAATCCTTTGGATTTTTAATCGAATATCCTTTTCCGCTTGTTTTCTCAGTTGTACCAGTTTCGTCATACTCTTCAATTCCCTTTCTAAATTCTTTATATCCCAATTCTCTTTTATTTAAACGGCCAATCCCCTTATTCGTTTTATACAACCAATCAACCCATTCATCTCGGCTTATTCTACTGTTTTTATACTCGTCTTTTAAAAAGTCCTTTCTAGAATGAAAACTTTGGGCGGCAAAATTACCAAAAATCTTATAATGTTCGGGTTTTATTAATTGAGGTCGTTTGATTTCTGCTATAGCTCCTTCGGTGAGTTTGTCTATAAAGGGAACACCTCTTGGGGTGACGACATCAACAGGTTGTGGTTCAGGTGTGGAAACTCTTTGAGTTTCAGGCGTAGAATCATCAATATCAGCTAGTCGTTCATATTCGCGCTGAGTTTTTATATCACTGGATAACTGTTGTATCCCTGCGCGTGTTTGTCCGGTCTCTGCTGCTATCTTTTCAAGCGTATCAAGCAGCGGCGCCTTCTTTACTCGTTCTCGCTCAGGAATATCTCCATATATCGCTGCTTCAGTTAACTTTTTCACATCTTTGGTCGCACTTGTTATCGGAGAAAACAGTTGTTCACTTGACACAGAAAAGTCAGTCTGCGCTTGTTGTCGTTGTTGCAGTTTATTCCGTACAGAGTCACGTATTGGTACAAATCTCTTAATTGCATCCAGTCGTTCACGAGCCAATCGGGTTGTTAATGCTTCATTGACCATTATTTGAAATCAGAAACAATTTTTCAATTGCAAAACAATTTTTCAATCCCGACCTAACACCATCGGATGGTCATGGAAGTGTTTTAACAGCTCTATCAATGATGAAGGAACTATCAAAATTGTATATAAAATAATTAATACTGATACTTCCTTCATTCTTTTTTTTGATCAATCCCAACCAGCCATCAATTTTTTATTCACTGTTTCTGCTATTATCAATCAAAAAATGCTAAAAAAAATTAAAATCTCTATGAGGGACGGTCACAATCAAAAATGATAAATGGTCGGGCAATCAAATAATGATAAATAGTCGGTCAATCAAAATTGTTCATTTTCTTGAATTAACGCCCGTAGGTTTCTAACTTTAGAATTAACCTCCTTTTTCAATTCGTATTCGTATCCCAATTCCTTTCGTATTCGTTCTACGATGGTATACAACGGAGCGAACACACTTACGTCACTGGAAAATGCGAGAGAGTCCCGAATAGAATTCTGAATTCTTTTGATGAGCGCGTATTTCTTTGGCAGCATGTATTTATTGTTGTTAACTCCGTATTCTATATCCTGAAAATCAGACATGATTTGATCAGGATTTAACCCATCTGATAGTTCAATATCCCAACCTTTCAATTTTGAAATCTCGGATATGATGCTATTCATGTTTTCAGAATTCATTATTCTATAATAATGATATATTTCTAAATGAAAAATATGACGTATTAGACATAACTAAATCGAATTTTTTGTCCCGTCCCCTTTGAAATCGCAGATCGATAAATCCCCTCTGCAACTTTTCGTATTGAGGCTCTACAAATATCGAAGTGTCTACTGGCTTCATTCATTGATTGAAATACTTTTTCTTCGTTAGTTATCGTATTCAAAGATTTCACAGATCTCGCTTTTTTTGAACAAGTGCCAGTCTTTCCTCGTTTGGTATTCTCACTCTGTGTGATAGCTTGCAGATTTGATAAAGAATTGTTCTTTGGATTAGAATCGATATGATCAATAACAAAATCATCCTCGATCAATCCATAAAAACACTCAAATGCGAAACGATGATTGAGATAAGTTTTCGTTTCTTTTCCCTCCCTAACAGTAAACATCAAGTACCCTTGATTATTCACAACACCAACTGGTTTCTTTAGTCTACGGTTTCTGACAGTACCATCACTGGATGCTTCATAATTTGTGATCACAGGATGTTGTCTGAATTCTTGGTTCATTCGTATACATAATACTATTGTTTGTCTAATTCATCGTTTGGTTTAATGATAAATCTTTCGATGTAGTCTTGAGGAGTTCTTATGATTTTATCCCTGACTCTGTCAAGGATACTGACTTTGTCAGCGTCAAGGATACTGACTTTGTCAGCGTCAGGGTCAAAATTTCTGATTGATTGTCCATTTTTTATTCTTTTATCATAATAACGCTTCAACTCCCTGTATCGCTTACCACCGCAATTCAAACACAACCGTGATTTCCCCCTAACCCCAACCCCACATAGAATACAGGGTAACGGACCAAGGCTTCCACGTCGAAAGCTTTGCATATGATACCCACAAAACTCATTTCTGCATGATTTGTTACACGGGGTTACTGATCCAATCATAAGCCACTTACAGTGATTCATTATATAAAAATCTTTCATTTAAATGCTTGTTTTAATTATAGAATGAGCGAATTAAGGAAAACGCCTTCGAAAAATGCTGAATTCAATGCTGATAAAGAGTTTAAGAGATTATTGAAAATCAATCCTAAATTTAATCTCGATAAACCAAAAAGACGTAACAAACGTCCAAGAGACGGAAACATGAAAGAGTTTAAGAGATTATTGAAAATCAATCCTAAATTTAATCTCGATAAACCAAAAAGACGTAACAAACGTCCAAGAGACGGAAACATGAAAGAGTTTAAGAGATTATTAAAAATCAATCCTAAATTTAATCTCGATAGACCCAAAAAACGTAACAAACGTCCAAGAGACGGAAATATGAAAGAGTTTAAGAGATTATTAAAAATCAATCCTAAATTTAATCTCGATAAACCAAAAAGACGTAATAAACGTCCAATAGACGGAAATATGAAAGAGTTTAAGAGATTATTGAAAATCAATCCTAAATTTAATCTCGATAAACCAAAAAGACGTAACAAATTTAATCTCGATAGACCAAAAAAAACGTCCAAAAAATTATCCTGGAAAGATGCTCAATTCAATCTCGATATAGTTTCTAATACACCCAAGAATACAATTCTTGATAAAGCCATGATTAGTAAAATCAGAGATTGTTTCAATGAATTTAAGCGTGATGGAGCATCCTATTGTTGGTCAACACTTCGAATTGATGGTGTTGTTGATGCTACCATGAATGATGAAAAAGCAGCAGTGATAATTTCACGTGTTGGGGAAAAACGGTATTTTTTCCGAATAAAATTCATTATTGAAGTCGATGGCAAATGGATTATTAGGGATAAATTTGAACCAATTCTCAAGAATAAAAAAGCTGTCATTGTGAGTAGAGATTCCAAACCAGGGATTCTAACCGGCATTGACAAACCATACTACGAAAGATCTTATCCCGTAACAGCAATGGTTTATGGGATATATCCGTTAAATGATAAACCCGATATCGCAAAACTAGCTCCTATGAAATATTCGTCAGGGCTTAATTGTGTAGCAACACGGGTAATGGAGCACTTCACAAATGCATCCCGAGGAAATAAACTAACTGATCTGCGACGTAGGAAAATAACCGAGTGGGAACTGACAGTGAAACAGCATGGTGCAAAGATTTCTGATATAGCTAAATTAGAAGCATCATTAAAATTCCCAATATCAGTAACAACAATAACCGGAGAAGTATTATACGAACCGAAATATAACAAAAATGGAGCACCAATACAAATTATTGATCATAACAAACACGCGTGGACACCTGCGGTAACAGTATTTCCACGAGAACGAACCGTGAAATATATCCCTAAGGAGTTCGTCCGGGATGTTTTCTATGAAGAGAGATTATTTGATGCTATTCATGCGTTGTGTAAAGATGATCCTGTGTCAGTGTGGTTACTTAGAAGTGATGAAGATCCCGAAATAGGATTTGATCAATTTGTAAAACCAAATGGTGAATTATATCGCGTTGAAGAATTAGATAACAGAATGAGAAAAATTGCTAGTGATTTTTCACCAGATAGTTCCCATGAAAAACTTTTCACGGATAGTTTTACTATTCCATCAGTGGTAGCTCACTTCGCAAGAGAAAAAAACTCATGGCGTCCAACACGAAGTGATTTTCTCGAGGATGTTAAATTGAGTTGCGTCGAATTTGGTCATGGAGGACTGTGGAATACGAATTACTCACGTGATGGTATGATTTCAATTGATATATCCGCGTGTTACCCCGGAAGTTTTCTCGGATATGGGGAATGCGCTGAGTACTTCAAACGATTTGGACATCCCACGCATGAAATGACTCGTGTTGCGATTAATGGACCATTGCCTGATTTTGATTTAACCGGATTCGCTCGTGTGATATCATTCGAATTAGCTACAGGGTTACATCCGTGTAGTTATGTTTGGCTCGGTAAACACCTATCTGAAAAGGCCTGGATGCCAATAGTGCTATTGAGATATATGATTGATTGTGGTATGCTAATATCGTTGATTGTTTCCGAGGCTATTATATGCTATCGAGCTCAGAAAGAAGTTTGGCTACCACAACCCGATCTAGATCGTATAATTAGCGAATTGCGAAAACAATTCCCTGATTTCAATGAAGAACAAATCATGAATTGGTCTAAGAAGTTATTTGAAATTAAAAAAGAACAAGCAAAGGATCTCGGACGAAGAATAATCGGTAAATTTACCCAGGGTGGACGGTACGACAACGCAAAATACTCTTCGCGGTTGATCATAGATGTCGCTGAATACGATTTTATTGTAGCGGATTTAATAAAACAGGGAAAACTTGTATCCCGTAAGGATGCTTTTCTATCCAATGGTGAGAAAATGGGTACGGTTGTTACCTACTGTGATGGATATAATTCCCAGTACACACATTTGAGAAGTTCAATGCTAGCTTATGCTTCTATCAATTTATTTTCGATGATAAATAGATTTCCTAATACCGCGGTTAGAGTGGCCACTGATTCGATGTATATACACAATAAATACAAATCAGCTGTAGCTAAATTCACAGATCCCGAAGAAAATTGGGGGCGTTGGCGATTTAAAAAGGAGATGCTACATGAGTATTGTGAATCCGCAGACGTTGTCATGGATGATAAATATCTTTGTTGTAACCGTATTGAAATTCAATCAGAATTTTCTAATGCACCACCGGTATCTGATCCAATCTGTAGATATAAAACAGTTTATTTAAACGGTTGTGGTGGGTCAGGAAAGACAACTCGTGCAATTGAATTATATCGTAGTAAAAATCCTACGGATTTCACAAACATGATTGTGCTAACACCGACTCACAGACTCGCCAGAGAGATGATACAGCGAGGGGTAAATGCTTGTACTTACCATAGTTTCTTTCGATGGAAGGGTGACAAATGGACTCCTGAGCGTATGGGTGATAAATTCATTCCTAAAATCATAATCTGGGATGAAATATGCACAGTGTCATTAGATGTATTACAAACATTTCTCGAATGGTTGTTAAACAAAAACACAAAGGTCGTCATGTGCGGTGATCACGGCCAACCACCACCATTTGTCGGTGCATCTCCACATGAATGGCTAAGGGGTTTTGTAGACTACTATGAAGAAATCACCACTGATTATAGATCACTTGATGAACGATTACGAGAATTTAAGAAACTAATTAGATTACAACCGGATAGAATCCAATGCGAAATAGCGCGTGAAGTGATTTCAGAAACTCCAATGAATGATTTCTGGGAAACATGGAGACCAAATGATTTGATAATTGCAAGTAGAAAAATAGTCAGGGATACACTTCAGATGAAGTTATTTGAATTACATAAAGAAAAATTTGCAACGCTTCCAGTACCCCTTTGTTATAGGCCATCGGATACACGAAAACAGAACACTGAAGTTGATATTCCAGGACAGAGTGAAAAACAAATTCTCGTATTAAATGATATTGTGCTGGTTGATATCAATGTCGTTGAAGATGCATTGCGTGCTAATAAATCCCCGTGGACGCTAGGATACGCAGCAACAATACACTCTTCACAGGGATTGACTATATCGAATACAATTGTTTGGATGGTGGATAATCACATCGAATGGTCGAATTTAGTCTATCTCGCAGTATCCAGAGTACGAAACATAAATCAACTTCGAAGAATTGTCCTCGATGATAATGACACCACAATAAATGATATTGATGTTAGCATCATTAATAAAAAACTCTCCGGTTACAAACAACAGGACAAAAAAAAACAACGAGAATTTGATATTGATGCTGAATTAATAATCACTTTGAAGAAACAACAGAATAATCACTGCGCGAGTTGCAATTGTATAATGCGTTGGCAGTATTCGGATAAGGATCCTCGCCAATTCACCGTAGACAGAAAAAATAACAATCTCGGTCATGTCAGAAATAATGTGATGTTGACTTGTCTTGAGTGCAATAGACGCAACGGTGCTAGTTAAGACCATGCGGTGGCAATTGAGTATCCTCGGGAATTACCTGTAGTTGTTGTTGAGTAAAACCCCGCTGAGGGGCAGTTGAATCCAGTTTATAGATTGCTGGTCTACCAGTTGATCGTGTTATAGTAGATATCTTGTGTGTAGTAACACTCCAAATAGGATCAGTAGCCCTTTTTCTACCCCCTTCAAGCTCTCCTGGTTCGTATAAGTACCTCACAATGACATTACTACCAAGAATTGGTTCTTTGAAATCTTTTTGTGAAATTCCTTGGATTTCCATTTTTGGTATTGACTTCTTTTTAATCGCGTTGATAGGTTTCATGTTGATTGTTCTAGTAATCTCGTTATTCAGTGCAGTAATCACAGATGGTAATCTTTTAACCCATTCACGGGATCGCTTTTCTTGAATGAATTCTTTTGCGTATTGATATCCAAATAACCGCTCAGCAATCGTCCGATTAAATCGTTCTACAATGGCCTGATCGCGATGTAGCGCAGTATGCCCTCGTCGTATGGTGACATTATGATGTTTCATTGTAGATAATACTGCACCCTGAAATTCCTTGCCAGGATCAACCTGCAATAGATTTGGCCAGTGCAGAGGACCTCGTCGATAAATCCTCTCAAATGCAGAAGCGACTTCAGTGGCTGATTTTGTTTTTAACGGTTCTGCTTCTTTGTATCGACTTGCAATATCAACTACGGTTAAAGCGTATTTGTAACCACGATCATATGGCAGAAATAAAATATCAGCCTGATGAACTTCATTAGGAGCGGTCACATCAAAATGCGAGAATTGAATTTGTTTAGGCGGTGGTAGATAAATTTGCCATAGTGCCTGTTTGGATAACCAATTAGCCGCAGTGGTTTTTTTCACCTTTGCAGCACTAGCGAGTTTATGGACTGCTGATTTACCCCTCCAGTATCCTCTTGGGGAATAATAAATTGATTCCATATTAAAATGCTAGTATTTTCAATTACCAGCACGAGAAGCTCCGCTTCCAAGCATCAATTTGCTTTTCATAGCCGATTTTATCAAAAAGGAAGCCAATTTTTCTTTGAAGGATTTATCAGGAATAGCATTTAACGCATGAATTAATTTCACATCTGCTAGATGTCTGTGTTGCAGATTGCTGCTTTTATAAGCAACATCATGAAGGTGACAGGCCTTATCAATGGAGTTTATTGGTTCTTCACCGGGGTTGGGTTGATTTTGATTATTGAGTCTGATATCAAGTCTGGTTCCCGGTCCACAGTAGCTATATCCTGGGAGATGCTTTTCTCCGGGGTACTTTGCCCATGGGGTTCCAGGGAGCCTTGCCAATTTGGCTGCGATATCACCTCCTCGTTTTTTTTTAAATCAGATTTCATAGACACAAATCTAAATTTCTTTGTACCACATTGCACGCATTTACCAGAAAGCGCTGATCGGTTATTTTTAGTTGTAACCGTCGTCACATCGTCTGTGCCAGTACGCGTTTTGCACTTCACACAATATAGATCCATAATTTATGTATAGAAATATGGATATAATTGATTTTTCAGCGACTAAAACAAGAGAACCAATTAAGCATCATGCAGCGCTAGCAAACTCTATCCGGATGATTATAATCGGGCCATCTGGATCCGGTAAAACGCAATTGTTGCTCAATTTAATAATGAGATGGATGAAGTGGGATAAGTTGTATTTAATTGCCCCTAGCGTAGATGATCAACGATGTTATGAAGTGCTAAAAGATTTTAACGAGAATGCATCAGAAATTAGCGGTGAGAACGCCATTGATTTTATAACCGATATCGATGAAGCACCGAGTATTGATGATATTGATGGAGATATTAACAATTTAGTCGTATACGACGATATAATGTTGGATAAACAAAAAAATCCTGCTAGGATCTTTTCCCGGGGGCGTCACAAAAACACTGACGTGATATATGTCACTCAACGCTACACTCAGGTTCCAAAAGTCATCAGAGATAATTGCAATATTCTTTCTGTATTCAACGGCGTTGATACACATACGCTACGAAATATTTGGCAGACATGGTGTTCTGATATGGACTTCAATCAATTTAAAAACTTCTTTAGTCATGCTCAGTCAAAACCACACGGATTCGCAACAATAAATTTGCATGATCCTCGAACACGATATCGTATCGGACTGGATCAAATATTCGGTTAAAATCATTTCTTATTTTTCGTTAACCCATAGCAGCAGAGAGGGTGGATGACAACAAGTTGCGACCAAAATTAATTAAAAAATCGTAAAAATCTTCGTTTTCATTTTTTTAGTTAAAATGAGATTTCGTAGGGAAGGCTCATTAAGATTTCAATCAAAATTTTGTCTAAAAACGTTGTAGGGTTCGTCCTTTTTTTGTTAAAATGAGATCGTAGAAAGATTTCAGACAAAAAATTGATTAAAAAATCGTAAAAATCTTCATTTTCATTTTTTTTAGTTAAAATGAGATTTCGTAGGGAAGGCTCATTAAGATTTCAATCAATTTTTTGTCTGAAAACGTTGTAGGGTTCGCCCTTTTTTGGTTAAAATGAGATTATAGGATGGCTCGTTTTAGGATTTCAATCAAATTTTGTCTAAAAACGTTGTAGGGTTCACCCTCTCTGCTGCTTAGTGTAGTCAATGTTAGGTAATTTTGGTCTTGAATTTTGTTGGAGGCTGTACCAATAAGGTCAAATTAGCTTTTTAGGGCCACGGAAAGTTGTTCAAAGAGGAGTACTCGTAACCAAATGAGTCCCCTATTATTCAGGCAATGAAAAGATAAATGGCAATATCTTTTCGTTGAAACTGCTTCATTCGAGTAGTCCGATGCTGGCGACACATCAGAAGACCGCTGTAATTGCATCAAAAAGCTGGCTATCTAAGGTAGTATTTCGCTGACTTGGTGATATCATCCTACGGCAGCCTGCGGGTTACTCAATACTTTGATATCACCAGTCAGCGCGCCTCAGGTCCGCCACATTGTTTAGATTTCCATGGCTGGTTACAATGTGGTTACAGTAGTTTGATGTAGGAGCAAGTCCACTTCAGTGCCCGCCATTTTTCTTCACCACGTGGTTATAGTGGGCTACTCAGTTTCCATATATCTTTGACTTCTGCCGCTTGTTAAAGGGACTTATAAACTCGCCGAAATATTTCCTCTGTATAGTCCACCGCCCCACATCGTGATTTTTCTCTTCGTAGTGGTAGTGAGTTGATAACGTCTTGAACTGTCCTTAACTGTTAAGCCCGGGAAAATGTGCTTTCGCACCCGTCGTGACGTCATCAGGTCGCCAGCTCCAGAAAAGCCGTCCTACTCGATCTGCAGTCTTTGCCTGAATGAATGCCCATGACCCATGATGGCTCCAAGGACTGACTGACATTATGTGTTTAAAGTGATTCGTCCCGAGGGCTCTTACCACTGTTTTATCCGTCAAAAGACGGTTATTTACTTTATCCTGAGGGTGGGAATGGAGCCGCCACCCTGCAGGCGTTTTTGTGTTCATGGAACACTATTTACTTAGGCCGTCACATCGGAGTAGCTATTGAGCTACTACTGTGTGATTGTAGGGCCACATGCTATATGAGTGGGAATAGTTCCAGCACACACTCATATTAATTCATTCTGTTTCTGTTTGGTCGTTCAGGACGTGTTAAGCACGTGTAGTTGCTGCGGGTGTTTAGTGGGCGAGGCGAAGTGCCTGGCAGGGGCTGCTTCTTTGGACGTATCCTATCCCTATTTATATACTCTGCTGTTCCTTGAGTGTACAACGTTTGTGTAACAGTGTTTTGTAATGTTGGGTGCTCAGTGTGTATTTAGATGTTGTTGTTTTCCTAATATTTTTTATATGCAACCTTGTGTTGCTGTGTCTGATGATCTGGTCTTTGATCACCTTATTTACACTATTTGGGGGTCTAGTTAAGTCATATCTCTTGAGTTGTTTGGTGAACTTTTGCAACTTTGTGCTGCTGGGCCTGATAATCTTGGACTTTTGACTACCTTATATGTTCTAATTTTGCTGGGCCTGTATTAATTTCTTCCTTATTCTATTTGGTGTGCGACCTTGTGTCGCTGGACCTGATAGTCTTTGGACTTTTAGACTACCTTATATGTTCTAATTTGGGGTCTCTATCATATTTCTCTATCTAGTTATAGTGCTCCGGTCTCGGTGCACCTGGTGATTCTATCTGAGTGTTTGAGTTATTGATAGTATGTTGGTTACACTGTACACTTGGTTGTACTCCTAGTGAGAGAGTGTCAAGAGAAAGTAGGAGATAGAGTAGAGTGTTGACCTACGTTCTTATTGCCTATGATGTTTTGATGCTTATGGCACTTTGCTATTTCTTGAGATGTTATTTATTGGGTATTTTATTTCTATTTTTAATGACCTGTTTGTGTTGTTACTCTTATTTCCCCTTTTTGCTTTTATTGTGACCCTATTTCTATATTTGTTATGGCCCCTTGATTTAGTCCAGGTGTGTGGGTTGGGTACCAGGTGATGGCAGTGGGTCCTCGCCGCAAATAGCAGGGGCCGTTAAGCGACACGTCAAGGATTATCCACCACCATACCCAGTCTCCTCCCCTCGGCACGGTCCGTGAGGCGCGGCCCCCAGGCACTGACAAGGGACCTTTGCCGCAAATAGCAGGGGCCGTTAAGCGACACGTCAAAGGTATCCCTTGTTAGACCCAGTTTCCACACCCCGGTCCTGGCCGTTTCTTGTTTCCCTGTCCTAGAGGGGCTTTTTAATGTATTATATGTAAGCATTAGGGTCCTGTTTTGTTGTTTGTTGGGGTTAGGATTTGATTGGATAATTTAGATATTCCCTAATTTTCCTATGTTTTGTAGATATTCCAACATATTCTTGTGTGTCATTAACATGTTGGGATTGGTATTTTGTATAATTTCTGGGTATGTATATGGGGCTTTTATATTCTGTTGTTGTGATCTAAATTTGTCCCTTTCTTTTTTGGTTTTACTACAATTGTTAAAGATATGATGTAGATCTTCCGGGGTATTACAATTGTAGCAGTTTATATTATGAGGAAAGGGTCCTAGATATTTGCCCATGCTGTTGGCCAGCTTGGTTTTTCCTAAAGTTATCCTATTGATGATTGTCTGTTCTTTAGGTGAGCCATTGGGCGGTTTTTTGTGCCTGTTGACTTCCTTAACAGTAGTGTAAAACACTCTCCTTTTTGTACTATTGTCCCAATCATGTTGCCATGTTATATCTATTTGAGTGTTTATTATACTGTAGAGTTCGGTTGTGCTATAGTGCAGTGGTTCGAAGTTCGGTTCGTATAGTTTTTCCTTAGCCAGTTTGTCGGCCATTTCGTTACCCTTAATTTCGATGTGGGATGGTATCCACATGAACTCTACAATAGTATTTCCGGTACTTAGTTGTTTTAGTTTGGCGTTTATTTGGTTGAGAAAATCTTCCCTGCATTTGGTGGTATTTGTTTGAATTGAAGATAGGACGCTAAGCGAGTCACTAATAATTACTGTCTTATTAGGTTTGAATTCTTCAATCCATTGTAATGATTTGAGGATGGACCAGAATTCAGCTGTGTAAATAGAGCAGTAGTCTGGGAGACGTCTGCCTATTTGTACTTTAAGCTCTGGTATGACCATTGCGGCAGCTGTTCTGTATGGGTTAGTAATTTTTGATCCATCCGTATATATTTTGGTATATTGTTGGTATTGAGTATTTATAATGTTTAAGGCTTCTATTTTGAGATTGTGTTCTTGATTTTGTTTACTGCCTTTTTTTGTGAGGGAGGTGTTAACTTTAGATTGTACGTTGTTCCAAGGTTCGTGTTCGTACACTACGTTATTTTCTAGAGGAATTAGTTCTACTGGTAATATTGTTTTTAATAGATGATATTGTTTTCCCATGGGTAGTTTTTGTTTCAAGCTCTTCCTGATTGGGATGTTGGTTTTATTAATGGCCAGGATGGTGGGGTGTGTTTTGGGGTGGGTGGACAGCCGTGCTGCATATTTTAGAAGGAGCTCTTGCCGTCTCAAGTGTAGGGGTAACTCTCCCGTTAAGACATGCAGCTCGGCTGTCGATGTTGTATTTAGAGCTCCGGTACATTTTAATAGTGCCGCTCTTTGTATTTGATCTAATTTTTTAAGTTGTGTTAAGGAGGCCGATGAGTAAACTTGGCATCCATAATCTAATTTAGATCTTACCAGGGCTCTATATAATTTTAGAGATGTTTCTTGGTCAGCACCCCAATGTGTGCCTTTAAGGCTTTTGATTAAATTTAGGTCCCGGCTACATCTATTAACTAAGTCCTCTATGTGGTATGCCCATGTGAGATGTTGGTCATAGTACATACCCAGAAATTTTGCTACTTTAACAAATTTTATTTCCTGATCCTGTATTGTTAATTTAGGATATTTTATGTTTCGTCTGTATGGGGTGAACAGTACGGCTACCGTTTTTTGGTGCGATAGTTTGAATCCCCATTGATTAGCCCAGTTTCCAATATTATTAAGGCTGGTTTGAATTTCGGAGATGTTTTTGTGGTTGGAGGGGTTTCCTGCTCTCCATAGGCCACCATCGTCAGCAAATTGTGACAATTCAACTTTGGTAGTTGCCAAATTTTTATCTAGGTCATTTATCATTATGTTAAAGAGGGTGGGGCTGAGTACACTTCCTTGTGGAGTTCCGTTTTCAAGGGAGTGTTTCTCAGAGTAAGTTGCCCCTACCCTAGTTGTGATTGTGCGGTTTGTTAAGAAATCTTGGATAAAGTTAAACATCCGTCCAGTAATGCCGTAGTTATTTAATTTGGCTATAAGGCCTTTGGTCCAGACTAGATCGAATGCTTTCTCGAGATCGAGAAAAACCGCAATGAGGTTTCTGCTCTGTTTTTGTTGTGAGTTAAATGCTAGTTTGATAGCAGTTTCAAGTCTTACAAGTTGATCTGTAGTGGAGCGCTTGTTTCTGAATCCACATTGATTTTCTGAGATGAGGTTATTTTTTGTAAGATGTGACTTGATTCTGTTGTTGATGATAGTTTCCATGATTTTACAGATGTTATTGGTTAAAGATATAGGCCTATAAGAGTTTACATCATGGCTGTCTTTATTAGATTTTAAGATGGGTATTACTATCGCATGTTTCCATTTTTTTGGTAACTTTCCTGTGTCCCATATGTTATTTAGGAAATTTATTATTATATGAACTATATTTGGTGGTAATTGCTTATATATTATATACCCTATTTTATCTTCCCCAGGTGAAGTTTCTTTTTTTGTTTTGAGTGCTTGGTCCCATTCGTATTTAGTTATTTTGTTGTTTAAAGGGGAGTCCTTAGGTCCCAAGTCTTGGAATATTTGTGGGTTTGCTCTTTCTTCAATGGCTCTATGTAATTGAAATTCTTTTGTATGGTTGCTGCTTTTGCTCATATTAGTAAAGTGTTGAGCTAATAAGTCAGCTTGTTCTTTATCACTGGTTGTATTGCTTAATTTAGGGGTATTGTTGGTACTTTTACCTCTAATCCTTTTAATCTTATCCCATACTTGTTTAGAATTTGTTTTGTGGTTGAGTGTACCACAGTAGGCTTGCCAGGTTTCCATTTTTGCTTGTTTGATCAGCTCTTTTAATTTTTGAGTGAGATTTTTGAATTCCATAAAGTGCGTGGTGAATTTGGATCGCTTAAATTTTTTTAGTGCTTTGTTTTTAGCCTGCTGGGTTGTTTTAATTTCGTCATTCCACCAGGGCACAGTAAGTTTTGGTGCCTTATAAGTAGTGGTTGGAATGCTGTTAGATGCTGCTTTATTAATGACATTATTAATGTTTTCATAGTATTGGTCTATGTCATTTGTTTCTATCTGGGTAGTATCTTCATCATTTAACATTTGTTTAAATAAGTCCCAGTCTGCTTTTTTATAGTTCCACCTGGGGTTGTTTTTTTGGACCTGCGACTGCACTGTCATTTGCAGGGTGGTGATAATTAGGAAGTGGTCACTGCCCATGGGATCAGTTTGATCCACCTCCCACTCCGCCACTTGTGCTAGTGTTTTTGTGCATAGGGTGAGGTCAATGGCGGACAAGGCACCGTTTATCGGATTCAGTCGTGTTCCGGCGCCGTCATTTAATATGGTCAGTGCTGATATATTGGCCCAAGCCTCAATCAACCTGCCCCTAGTGTCCGTCATCTTCCCCCCCCCCCACCGCTTATTATGTGCATTGAAATCTCCGCATATGACAGTGCGCTCACTGGTGATTATGGTATTTAGGGTTAATAATATTTGTTCGTTGCTTAGGGCGTTATTAGTTCCTGGGTCATAAAAATTGATGATTTGTAAATCAGAGTTTCCCATTTTGATTATTAGTGATTGTACCTCTACATGTGAGTTAATTATTTCTTTTGCTGTGATAGGTACTAGTTCTATAGATTTTATGGTGTTTTTTACATAAATGGCTAGTCCTCCCCCCGGTCCCTCTTTGCGTTTTTGGAGGTACCCTGGGGCGTATCCCATTATATTTGGCAATGTTTTGGTTTTATTCGTTAGCCTTGTTTCTTGAATGCAGAGGATATCTGGTTTGATTTTGGAGTTAATTAATTTGAGTTTTAGTTCATTCAAGTTGGTTGATATTCCTCTGGCATTCCATTGCCATATAGAAACATTACCATTAGTTGTGTTAGCCATTTCTAATGGGGTCATTTACTGCTATTAGGGTCTTAATTTGATTTTTAATTTGTTTTAGTTTTTTATGTAAACCAGGTTTAATACCAGTTAGGTGCATTACTGTTTCTAGGATTTTGTTGATTTCTATTTCTAATTTATCTTCTAGGTGTGGCCTATTTGTGGGTTCTATGTTTTTAGCTCTACTGAGTTTATGCTTTTTCCTTGCTGTGCTATAGTCTACCAGGTTACTTTCCATGTAATCTATGATTTCTTTTTCTCTAATTGTGGCCGGACATAGTGGGGATTTCACTGGGTGGGCCCCTTTACATTGAGCGCATTTGGGTTTTAGTCTTACGCATTCTCCCTTATGTGCCCCTCCACAATTACTGCATTTGTTTGGGAGTTTACATTTAGTGGTATAATGGCCCCAGGTGATTGATTGATTAATTGGATTTAAGACGTTTTCGCCCATTGGGCATTTACGTCTGTTTAATGCCCCAAAAGGGCTAATTAATTGTTTCGGGGGACGGAATAGTGCCACGTCCCCACGCATTATTGCACAATGTTATGCTAATTAATTGATACCAACCGTCGGAAGCGGAAGAGGCAAAGGCGGAACGAGACTGCATTGGAAGGAAGGAGATATACCCAATAATTTAATCCCCCGAATATAATTTAGAATAGTTGTCGTCCGGCATTTAAAAATAAGTGATTGGGTAGGGACAATTGGAATGGGGTGCAGTATTAAATACTGTCAGACTTGTCTATTTCCCGGAGGAATAATAGGATCAGTTCTGCAGTTAGGTTGGGATTAGGGTTTGTGATACTAAGAAAAGATGGGTAGGTTGTGCTCGAGCCTATTTTAATAAGAGAGCTTGCAAGTTTATTTCTTGCTACTCTATATGCTGGGCACACATTAAAAACATGTGATAGATCTTCTAATTGATTGCAAGATTGGCAAGAAGTATTTCTTCCAGGGTTGGATTTACTGTATTTGCCCATACTTCCGGCTAGTAGAGTTTTTCCTGTTTTGATGCGATTGAAGATTCTTTCGAGATGTGTATGTTTAATCTCTGCTCCAATAATATTCCTGGATACTTGGTTTTGGATAGAGTATAGTTTACGTCCTTTCTGGCTTGAATCCCATTGTTGTTGCCATTTTGACATGATTCTTTTGGTAATGACATTATATAATTCTGTTACCGAGTACTCTATATATTCAATTTCCACGTTGTTGAGGCTATTTTTTGCAGCACGGTCAGCTTGATCGTTTCCAAACAGATCTATATGAGATGGGACCCACATAAATTCAATTGTTTGGTTAAAGTTAGCAAGATCATTGACAGTTAGCCTAGTTAGCTTTTGATAGTTGCCACGCCCTTTTGAACATCCAGATTCAAGTGTTTTTAGGACACTTAAAGAATCACTGATGATGAGTGATTTGGGAAATTTATTAATTTTGATTAGATTCAGTGCCTCTAAGATAGCCCAAAATTCCGTGGTGTAGATGGAACATTGGTCTGGGAGTCGCCTCCCTATTGTTATATTTAACTCAGGAATGGTGACTGCTGCAGCTGTTCTATCTGGATCTGTTGATTTGGATCCATCAGTGTTTAATTTGGTATAATCCTTGTAGTTGACTTCTAAGTTATTGAGAATTTTTGTTCTTATTTCGTTCGCCATTGATTCTTTAGGTCCAAATGTTGTGGCTTCAAAGTTAATGTTTATTGGTATGTTCATCCAGGGAGTATTGTCCGGATAGGCGATTTGAACAGCTTGAAGGCTGTTAATGCTTAGTTCTTTGCTTAAGGTGTGAATCCTTTTCCCGGAAGGTTGGGATGGTACTAACCTCTTGCTAAAGGCTTTGTTGCAATTTTTAATTGTTGTTCTGGTGGGGTGATTTGCGTTATGAGTTGAGATTCTGACCGCATATCTAAGAGTTAGCTCATCTCTTCTAAGTGATAATGGCATTTCTCCAGTGATGATTTGCAATTCTTCTTTTGAGGTGCTTCTCAAGGTACCTGTGCAAATCCTTAGTGCTGTAGTTTGTATTTGATCTAGTTTCCCCAAAAGACTTTGTTTAGCAGATGCGTATACTTGACATCCGTAGTCCAGTTTGGATCTAATTAGGGCCCTGTAGATCATCAGAAGAGTTTTTTGGTTAGATCCCCATTTTAATCCTTTGATATTTTTCATGAGGGAAATGTCTTTTTTGCATCTACGGATCAGATCTTGTATGTGGTACTTCCATGTTAGGTATTGATCAAATGTCATACCCAGGAATTTGATTGTTGTTTCAAATTTAATTAACTCCCCTTGAATGTATAGCTTTGGTGCTTCTACCGTTTTCTTTTGATTTGGCGAAAAAATTATACCCCTTGTTTTGCCCTTTGAGAGTTTGAACCCCCATTTGTCAGCCCAAGTTCCAATTTTGTTGAGGCTGATTTGGAGGGTGTTGAGGACTTTTTGACTTGTTGGATCACCATCTTTCCATAGACCGCTATCGTCTGCAAATTGCGAGAGGTCTACTTCTTTGGGATCAACGTTGATTTCCAGATCATTAATCATAATGATGAACAGCGTAGGGCTAATGACACTACCTTGAGGTGTGCCGTTTTCCAATAGGAATTCCTCAGAGAGTGTATATCCTATTCTAACTCTGATGCGCCTATTAGACAGAAATTGTTTTATCCAGGCATGCATTTCACCATTTATACCGTAGTGGTTAAGTTTGGCTATAAGGCCATTTGTCCAAACCAAGTCGAATGCCTTTTCAAGGTCTAGAAAAATTGCAGTCAAGTGTCGATTTTTTTTCCTTTTATTGTGAAATGCTAGTTTTATTTGGGATTCAAGTCGGACTAGCTGATCTATTGTTGATCTATTATTCCGGAAGCCGCTCTGGTTGTTTGATAAAAGGTTTTTACTCTCTAAATGATGTTTCAATCTGTTGTTAACCATAGTTTCCATTACTTTACTTTACATATGGTGTCCGTAAGGGAGATGGGTCTGTATGATGAAACTTCGGTTGGGTCCTTGTCTGCTTTTGGGATTGGTACTACTATTGCTTGTTTCCATTTATCGGGGATTTGTCCCGTGGTCCATGATTGGTTAATTAAAGCAATTAGAGTTATTTCCATGTTGGTTGGGATGTTTTTATATATTTCGTATCCCATGTTGTCTTCTCCTGGTGAGGTTGACTTTTTTGGTTTGATTGCATTTATCCATTCCTCTCTAGTAAAGGGTTCGTTGAGAGACGGGTTTCTGGGTTCTTTATCCATAAAGAGATGTGACTGCTGTTTCTCCACTTTTGCTCTATATGCTTGGAATTTTGCAGTGTGGTTTTTGTTGCTGCTCATTCCTGCAAAGTGAGATGCTATCGCTGAAGCTTTTTCCATGTTTGTTATTGCTCCTTTGATATTTGGTATAGTCGTGCTAATTCCTTTTTTCATGGATTTAATTTTATTCCAAATTTGTTTGGAATTGGACTGTTTGATTATTAATGTGGAGCAGTAGTTTTGCCACGACGTCTCTTTAGATGTTTTGATGATCTGCTTTGCTAATTTTTCCTTTTTTTTGTAGTCATCGAAGTCCGTTGACTTGCCAGTGTGCCTAAATCTGTTGAGGGCTTTCTTCTTATCCTTGATCGCCTTCTTGCAGTTGTCGTTCCACCAAGGTATGGGCTGTTTATTTGTAATTTTTGTTCCCGTGGAAGGAATGCTATTATTGGCTGCTTCCTTGATACACTGGATTATGTTGTTATTAAACTGGTCGATGTTGTCGTCTTGTAGCTCATGTATTGTCTTTTTTTCCAGTAGGGTCCGGAATTTCGTCCAGTTTGCTTTGTTTAAAATCCATTTGGAAGTTTTTTTAATGGGATCGATTGGCTTTGACAAGTGTATGTCAATAACTATTGGGTAGTGGTCACTACCTAGTGTAGATTCTCTGTCTACTTCCCAGTTGGTGATTGCAGCCAATCTGGGCGTACAAATAGTAAGATCTAATGCAGACATGGAGCCATTTGTTGGAGATAGACGGGTTTTTGTTCCGTCGTTTAGTATGACAAGGTTTCTTTTGAGTGCCCATTGTTCAATCAATGAGCCTCGCTTGTCAGTATGATCACCGCCCCATGACTTATTGTGGGCGTTAAAATCTCCACAAATCATGTATTCTTTTATGCAGCTGTTTAACTGCAAATAGTTTTGTAAGAGCGCTGGAGCTGCTCCACCAGGGTCATACACGTTAAGAAGTTCAAATGAAAAAAAACCAACGTGTATATGTACTGCTTGATATTCTACAGCGTTTGCAGTAGAATTATCTTGTTTTTGGCTAGTGTTAGTACAAAAATAAGTATTGGGTAGTAGGTCACTAATAAATATTCCTAACCCACCTCCCTTTAATCCGCTAGCCCTTGTCAGGTATTTATATTTGGAATATCCCTTAATTTTTGGTTGGGATTTTGATGAACTGTGGGTGTGGGTTTCCTGAATACAAATGATGTCAGGTTTTTTAGTGGAATTTTGAATTTTAATTAATAATTCAGGTTTATTTATGTTTAAACCCCTGCTATTCCATTGCCAGATAGTTAATTTATTTTTCCCTTGTTTGTCCATTTAAATTATGATAATTATTACCTTATAGCTATTTCCTATTTAAATATGCAAATGTTTTTCAAGGAGATCATTTAGTAGTTTAAAGTACGGTACACTAGGTACCCCCTGGTAATTTGAGATTTGAACAATCCCTAACAAAAGATCACTAAGGTATTGTAAAATTTTTATGTTGGGAAAGGAATCAATCCCGCCCCAGGACCGACGATTGCGTATATATATCTTAAGCACGGACGTGAAAGTAAACACCCCTACATTCACTTTTCATATTATATACTATCCACAAACCATATCATTTACTATCCAAAATCACACCCTATACTAACTACACACACGGGGAAGCAGCCAAAACACACCATACTATATACTATCCAAAATCACACCCTATACTAACCACACACACGGGGAAGCAGCCAAAACAAACCATACTATATACTATTCAAAATCACACTATATACTAACCACACACACACACACACACACACACACACACACACACAGTAAAGAGTCAGTGTTTATAATCACACTACTCCTCTCTTATACCCATTGGCAATTGACATAGTATTTCTTTTCTTGTTATTTGGGTAGCCCTGAGAAGGGCTGTTTTTTAAACTTAAAATTACACCTGGCTAATGCTGGCATCTCCCAGGTCTAGCCCCACACACACATCTCCTACTCCAATCATTCTCCCAATTCACTCTTGTGATTGGGAGCATAGAGGGAGAATGAGTGGCTTCACTATCCCAATCTTCTGTTTGAGGGATAGTGAAAGTCTCTTCATTTCTTCCTCTATTCCGCAACCGTGGATGAGACTGTAGTTGTTGCGGCTGAGGCTGTGGTTGTTGCAGTGGGGGCTGCGCCTGTAGTGGACGAACTGGTTCTGGTGAAGGTTTCCTCACCATAGGCTTGACTTCACTAGTCTGTCTCATCATGCGGTGAGGCAAGATGGTTCTTTTCTTCTCCTCCTCTTCTTTCTTTTTTCTTTCCTCCTCTTCTTTTTCAATCCTAGTCTGTTCTACTATGGCCTCCATAGCCAGTTCGTCCAGGAGACGCCTAGCATTCTCCAAATGCATTTGAAGTTCTCTTAATTTCTGTACTCTATTCATCTTTGGTGTTGATGCGTCAACGATGGGTAGCCAGACTGACTGACTGACTTGGGTATTTTATAGCTGCAACCGTCTACTAGAGACATATGTGCAGCTTTTATAGACACCATATCGGTGTCCATTTAGTTCCTTCAGGGAGGGGAAGTATGCACTCCCTCCCCTTAGGGTTCGAGTGCTTAATTGCACCATATTTTCGTTAGTAACAGGTGTTCCCCTGAATTACTAAAAAGTAACTGTCAAGGGAGATGGCAGCCTATGGAGTGGGTAGGAATGGCACTACACACACCCACCCCTATGTTAGATACCAATCAGAGCAAAGCACCAGCAATGGTAGCGAAGGAAAAAAAATGTTTCCACTTCACTAGTAATGTATTTGTCCGGAAGAGGCAAAGGCGGAAAGGTCCAGGGCAGGAGGCTCCAAGGTACTGCAATCATCGTCCCACACGAAGAGGAGGCGAACGCACATCAGGACTCAAAACGAAGAAACCCGAGGCACACCTTAAGTGGTTTGCTAATATACAACCCCATAGGACATGTACTAGAGTGGATGTGCTATATTATGTTGTGTTATGTATTATGTTGATGTTATTTATTATGTTATCTTAATTTGCAACATTGTGTTGCAGGAACCTGATAGTCCTGGGTTAAGACTACCTTATATTAGCTAATAGGGACATATGTGTATGTACGTATGTGTGTGCTGTCCATGAGGTTGCATTCCCTTTGACTTGTTTCAATTTATCCAGTTGTACTAGTGGATGTTCCTATTCACCAATAATGTGTAAGCCACCTATGTAATTGTGTCAAGAATATATAAGTTACCGAATTTTCAAAAACTTAACATTATATCAATACGTAAGTACAGAGTGTACTATATGTGTCGCCACCATCCTTTGGCCGGTGAAAATCCCTTCTTTCGAGGGTGATTCACTCTATGAAAAAACCAAAAACCTAACCTAAAATGTCAAAGTGACTGTAATAGTTGTTCAAGGTGGGTTGTTAGAAGTTATTAATTTAGTTAGGCGTGCTCCGAAAGGATCAAGTTAATATCGATGTTGGTTAATCAAATGGAATTCTCGTACCAATCGAGATTATGAGAATTCAGCTTGTGATAACATAGAACAAGAAACCGATACATAGTATTCAGAAGAAGGGTAAATGAGAAAAGGGTCAACACCAGTTTCCCTGAGAGACTGACTGAATGGATAATTACAGAGGTGTACTAGGCTGTACACATATACATCTCCAGTCCAGGCTTGCCCACAAGAGGAAAACCCGAAATTGTATTGGAGAGTTTGGCGACAGAAGTACCGCTTGTTGTCTGATTAGATCAGGGGAGGAGGTGAGTATGGGTGAACTGATTGTGTTACAGTTGTACCCTATCGTGGAGCAATTTAAATTGGTCTCGCTCAGTTCCCTGTGTATGTCTGATGGTCCTATAGGTAAGCTCCCTATGTAAATTGGCGATATGACGTTGTTATTAATGCTATTCATGCCAGTGTGTTGCATGGCGGCCATTTTGGCTTCTAGCTTCTTACGTTTTGTGGTTTGCCACGTTTGTCTATTTCTTTTGAGCATTGCCAATTTCAAAGTAGCTTGCCTATCCATGTTTGGGGTGAGGGTGCGAGTCCGGTTAGAATGTTTAGCTAGAGAGTGTTAAAAGTTTTGAAAATGGAGGTATGTTAAAAAGGTAGTAGATGGTCAATTGGCAGCTTTATTTCGTTCAATTGAAAATCGCACAGTGGAGATCTAGTTAGATTTCTTGTGCGGATTCAATCCAGGTAGTTCCTAGTTTGTGTTGCCTAGGGCCTGTTTGCGGAAATAATAGACAATTGTAGAGTGTTAGATTTTAGTACGTTAAAGCGAGAGATAGTCTGAAGTTTTAATCAGCACTGATTTATATGCCCGAAGGCTTAGTGAAAAATTCCTACCTCGAGTATAGATTATGCTTGGTAGTGTAATCCTTACTGTTAGCTGGTTTGAATGGCTTGCGGTATGCAATGTGGGCCGTCTTGCTTGCTGACTGGTAGACAAAGGCAGGCAGTCCGGATCCTTAGTTTCCTTTTGTTATCCTCTTCTATTCTTCTATTCTTGAGTTGCTCCTCTTGATGATATTTGTTCAGCGGCACGATGATGATGATGTTTGATGTGAGGGATAGAAAGAAAAGTCAAAGAGCTTTTATATGAATAAAAATGTAAAACAAACGACAGACGCATTGGTTTTCAAAACACAACATTTTTATTCAAATAACAAACATTATTTCAAATAACAAACACAATTTTATTCAACTAACAAACATTATTTTCAAATAACAAACATTTTTTCAAATAACAAACTTTTTTTCTTCCATAACACTAATACATTCTCTTTTGACATGGTTGACAACGTTGTGAATTAAATTGAGATTTCCACTGTTGGAAATCATTGGGCCATTGATGTACACTACGTTTCCTAGCTAAAGACAACAGATAGCCATAATGGTCACAAAACCATCGATCTACTTTGTCATCGTTTCGAGACGAATGACGATCAAAATAAGTCACTAAATGTTCTAAAGAATATCCAAGACTGCGATGATGCAGATAATAGACACAATATTGTCCACACACCATAGAATCTGTGCTTTGTAATTTCACATTATTGAATCGTGTCGTCTGGGCATTTCTTCTCATAAAGTCAATGATATCATCTTCGAAAGGGGGTAATCCATACGAATCAAAATACTCCACACAAACCTCTTGAGGAAAGTAGACAGCTACCCAGTGAGTTCCTGGAAGATGACTGTCATCTGTGTTGATGACATAAGCTTGATTCTCTTGAGGTTTGCGATGAGGTAGTTCATCTTTAGTACACACGACAGGATTCCAAGAAGCAGTGTACGAACTACGGTTCAAAAGATAATAAAGTTCCCAGGTATCCATTTTTTTTGTTGTGTAGCCTTATTTTTTTCTCCTTTCTTCACAGATGATGATAAGTCATCAATTCGATCCAGACTTTTTGCTTGAAACGGTCTGACAAGTAACTGATGGTTTGCTTCGTCTCTTTACTTTTGGCCAAGAGAGCTTCGATGCGATCAATTTCTCGAGCAAACAATGGAGGAGAGGAATGATCACGTAAGCCTTTATACCACTGAAGTAACACGGCTTCTTCGGAGATGAGACTCCAAGCTTCGTTCAGATAATCGTCCATCATCATACATTTATCGTGTTGAATTTGACTGGGATGATCGATTTGACATCCATAACAATCTTTTTTAATCATGTCCCTCATTTTATCTTCCAAGTGTTGTGCAAAACAGGCCACTAACTGTTGTTCCTGTTCTGGCCATCTGGATTGCATGATCACTACTTCTTTTTGGTCTTCGGGAACTGCTTTTTCTGTAACCTCCCATTCCATGGATTCTTCACTATTCAAAGAGGGACAAGGGTCTTCCATAGTGTCTAATAGTCTAAAATGACTTCTCTCAAACTGTTGATTTCTATGGTATTATCGAATTCAGGATACAGAATGACATTCACCGTATGGGGAAGAGGTACTGCAAACTGAAGTTCCACACGCAGTTGCCCAGATTTTATAGGGTGAAAATGTCCCTCGTCGCTGCCTTGGTCTGGAGTGAAATCAAAAGCCCACAACGTGTAACCTCCTGCATAATCGTTGTAGGAAATACCGTGACTGGTGTTGGTTCCTAACTGTCCTGTGGCTTCGTACAGTGACAAGTACGACCTCAAGTAATTCTTCGAGCCAAACTTGGGTTCGAAGGGTCTGGTACACAAAGTTTTACCATCGCGACTGACTTCAATTTTGGATACATTGTAGTGCTTAAACTCGAAAGGATTTTTATCGTGGGCACCGTTGAGGGCTGCATTGCTGACGATACCAATGAATAAACGTTTGGGTAACTGTCCTTGGAACAGATGATCTTCGATCTTAGATTGGAGTCCAGCGGCAATGGTGAAAGTTTTGACTTCCACGCGTCGTATCGGATACTTGGCTGTTGTTCTACTCAAGGTGTGACTGATATCATTTCCCACTTTAGGTAACACTTCCACACGACGCACGTATAACCTGGCTTCTTGGATGATGGTTTTGTATGTGCTGGCATTAGCCATCAAATGGAAAGCAGCACTGCTTCGATTCAGTCTCAAGCGAATATCTACTCCGTTCAGCAAATACTTCTCTTGAAACCACATGTCCAAATGCAAACGATCGCACAGTTCTAAACTACGTCCTTGCAGAATTTTCTTTCGACGCTCGTTAAAACCCACATTGTGAGGATTGGCAGGAGTGCCTTCGGCTGCTTCTGTGGCTATGGCTGTGTCGTTAAATTTATTATCATTGTCATTATTATCATTTGCTGTATCAGGTTTCCATACCACGCAAGCATCTAAATGAGTGTTCTTGGCTTCTTTTCCGTACGTCAAGAGATTTTCGAGGTACGCTCGGTAAGGGTAAGTATCCATGCTACTGCTGACCAGTTTGTTTTTCATGTACAAATCCACATCGCTGAACAAGGAATGCATAAAATTGTTGACCGGAGCTACTTGGGCATCGACTGCCGGCAGGTTGTCGTTGTCCGTTCTACCCACTTTCACTTTCAAATACAAGTAACTGTTGTTCAGATCGATGTAATCTTCGGGTTGTCCTTTGATTTCAAACTCAATGGGAGCTGAATCCGTCAAAGAGGAGACGGGATGAAATTCGACCCATTGGGCTTCTTGCATGGTCATCATCGTGGGGGGCATGGCAAAGAGATCCAGTTCCGACTTGGAACAGGCACAAGATTCTTGGTGCATCATTTTTACTTTATGTTTTTTTCTTCACTTTTAATAATCAAAAATGTCTAAGTCTCGAGCGGTTCTTTTTTTCTTCGTCTTTCTCACTTTAGAGGTACGGAGACTTTTGAAAGGGTGCCTTCGTCGACGCTTTCTACCTTGTCCTTGCTGTGTCAGACTCGGTCCCGTTCAGGGCATTTATAGGACTTTCTCGTCGACCCAAAATCTCTTTACCCGCTTGAAGCAAGACATTTTTGCCTGCTCTCAAAAAAGCTTCTTTGGGGTTTTGTTTGTCAATGAGAACATTTTGAAGAAAATCTTTGCCGTGAGTCAATGCGGCATCTTTTAAGGCGTGCAATCCTCGTGTCACCATCGGTTTCAAAACAGGGATCACGGAACGAAAGGCTGATTTAAACATATCTCCTAAACCATGTCCTCGTTGTCGAGTGACTCCTTGGTACACAGGATACATCACTTTTTCAGTTGTTGGAGAATCGTTTTTGAAAATGGAGTTTCACTGTGACTTTCCCTTTGGTAAATGGAATATTTTGTCCTAGTTCTCCTTTTATAGTAATGTTGACACTGTCGAAATACGACTTACTGACAGGTAAATAATGAGGATTTACAAGTTCACGGTGAACGTGATAGGTATTTCCACCTTCCTCATCAGCGGTGACAGAATCCACTTTGAAAGGAATGACACGCAGTAACGGTACAGAGGTGTGTCCTACCACGTTGTACTCCACCACATCGGAGTACACAAAAATCAAGTTGAGGCCTTGGTTCAATTATACAGGGAATCGAAAATATTTTGCAAAATCCGAGTTACTGGTTATGCCTGGTATTTCATTTTCTTGACCAACATCTTTAGGTCTCCACCTAAAATATCATACAATTCAGGACAAAAAGTAATGGCTATCATTTTCTTCTCTGAAAAATTGATCATGAGTCGACGAGCCACTTTATGGTACTCAAAGGTCACACTTTCTTTCTCCAGGGCTTTACCAAACACAGCATTGAACCTGTTTTGAATCATAGTCACTAAATGTTGACCACTAAAATAATAGCCTGCAGGAATGGCGATCACATAGGTTGGCCGATTACTGTAGTATCATTTATTTTCGTTGGGCTCAATTTTCGTGGTTTTGTAAAAAAAGGCATTTTCGTGGGGACGTAAATTCGTGGTTTTGCCTGTCAAATTTTGCATATTATAAGGTAGTTAATTTCATGGTTTAACCTCTACAAGTACCCCAAATAAAGAATACAAAAGAATAAAATCATGCCGACGCAAACGGCGGTCACATTAATGTTTAAAACAATACTACCACCTGTATGAGTACATATCTAAGACCCGGCAAGTTCAATACTTACAACGTGTTTTTGACCAAGTGATTAACATCTGTCAAAGGAGACTCAGCCAACAACACTAAAACAATACTTCCACCTATGTGAGCACATATCAAACACCCGTCAGGATTAATCAGTTTCGCCATGTTTTCGTTTGAGTGTTCAAGATCAAAGGAAGCCGACGCCGCCAACAAAACCAGACCAATCAGTTATTAAAGTACATTTGAATGATATCTTACTTAAACCACTGTCCATAAAGTTGCAATATCAGTACTCTTTATGACTATCATGGCGTTAACACAGTGGCTTAAGAGTGGTAAAATTGTTTAAACAACAGCTGCACTAGATTGAAGGATCGACTTGAATAAGTATTAAATCTAATTTTCATATGCAGTTATTTTGTATTACTAGTATTTTTTCTTTCTTTCTTTCTGTTTAGTATTACTATTGTTTGAATATGTTATGCTTTTTCTATATTTTTTCTCTATCCTTACTTAAATGAAACACTGTAAAAAAAGAAAAACAGGTTGGGAATTTTGGGGGGGATCATCAACCTATGTGGCTCATTTTTCGTTGGGGATTTAAATTCGTGGTTTGTGGCAACCACGAAAACCACGAAAATTGATCACCCACGAATATTGATGATACTACAGTAGTTTTGGAGTGTAGTGTGCTAGTGTGACCTCGTGCGTCTAAGGCTTTTTGCAATTTCTCGTCATACACTTCTACTGAAAAGTGTTTTGATTTTCGACGATGTTTTTGATTTGTGTCGGGTGTATTATTTCCACTAAAGCTACTTCCCAATGAGCATCTTGATCCAAATGCATGGCTTGAGGTAATTTAGCCGTGTAACAGCACAACGTGTTGTTAGGAAACACCTTCATGGAACTGTCACTAGGTAACGTTAAGTAAATTGGTTAATAGTGTTGTTCATATTTCCAATGTTCTTCTGTCCGAGGAGTCACTCGAGGTTAAAGGAGTGTCTAAAAGAGGATTGTGATTGGAAGGGTGACTGTCAGGAGAAGGACTAACGTTGGACGCAAGGCTCCCAATATTGTTACTGTTGTTCCCGTTGTAAGAGTATTTCAGGGAAGGATTGGGAAGAAGATACCCGATGCAACTGCTGAGAAAAATAGTCCACAATTGTTTGTCTCCTTGTTGCAAACTCAAATTAGCAATGGCTGCACCGATGACACAGTACACCACAAAGATTTGACAGAAAAAGACGATTTGGGTTTTAGGGACACGTTCTCCACACCACACCCACAAGGGTTGCTTTTGTAAATCTTGCAGAGATGACGTGGGTGAAGGAGTAGTCACTGTGGTTGCTGAAGCTGTATTGAAGGGCATGATGGTCACTTCTTTTTATAGTCGATGACTTGCGAAGCGTCAATCCAAGAATCAAAACTAGGAGGATAGCCTTTCCAACGTACTTTGACTTCTTTGACACGACGTTTTCCTACTTTACGGGTTCTTCGTTCGAGAATGCTTTCAATGTCGTACACGTCGTCTTCTTTTTTGGTGACACGTTGTAACTCAGGCAAGTAAAACGTTCCTTTTAATACTTCTGCGTTCATGTCTTCCAATTTATAGACGGCAGGATGACGGCCACGCACTCGTTCAGTAACACGAAACAATTCGGTGGTCCAATTGGGTAAGTAACCTTTGTCGAAAGTGCGTTTGGTTTTACCAATGCGTACCCAATCTCCCGGGGTTAACACTTCTCTACCTTTCTTGGGGACAGCTATCGTTCGGGACGTACCAAACAGACGCTCAAAAACAGTCACTTCGTTGTCGGGTGTCACCTCTTGTGGGGCACGTCCAATGCTTCTATGGTAAGATTGATTGTAGGCTTGAACTAAGTGCGGTAACACGTCGATGTACTTGAGAGTGTGTTGATGCGTAAAATATTTCCACATGCGTTCTTTCAAGGTACGTTGAAAACGTTCCACGATACTGGCTTTGGTTTCAGGATTTTCGGTGGTGAAAAAATGAATGTCACGTTTCTTTAATTCTCGTTGGAAAGCTTGGTTCAGAAATTCGGTGCCTTTGTCGGTTTGCCATCGAAGAGGGTAACGACCACTTTGTTTCAACACCAGTTGCAAAGCTCGTACTAACTCTCCGCTCGATTTGGATGTCAATGGTACGACCCAGGCAAATTTAGAAAAGACGTCGATGACACAAAACAAATATTTTTAGCCACGATTATAGGTGGCTAAATGAGAGACATCGGCTAAATCGGCTTGCCATTGATGATCGATGCCTTCCACTTGAGTGCGACTTCTGTGAAATTTTCGTCGAATGGGTTTGTGTAAAGTGTACGTCGCTTGTTCTTGTAACCATCGTTGTACTGCAGGTAAACGGAGCTTTTTCAAGCGAGTTTTGGCAGCACGATACAATTTCTGAATGCCTCCGTAACCTGCAGGGTGAGCTGGATCGTAATAAATGCTGGCTAATACTTTCTCCATGGTTTAGGTTAATAAGTGACCCACTCTTCGAGGATATTGCTTTGGGTGGGACGAAATGGGGGTTGTTTGGAAACGGTTTTACGTGTCCGATGTGCCACAGGAGTTGACGTCGAGGGTACTGGTGGTGGTGGTGGTGGTGGTAGAGGTAATGAGATAGCTTTGGTCTTCTTTTCTTTTCTCACCTCTGGTTTCCTTTCTTTCTTTTTCACTTCTGTTGAAGCAGGAGTAGCCATCATCTTTTTAACCCAAGTTTTGAGTTCTTCTCGTTGGGGAGTGGGAGAAGGGGTCAATAAGGAAGCGGCAATCTTACTCGGAATGGGAGTAGCAGTGGGTGTTTGAAAGAGATCATGGGGTTCTTCTTCTTCCTTGGGTAATGGTGGGGTGACGTCTGTTTTGGCTACTGTAGAGGGTGAGGGCGACGGATTATTCATTAGAGCCTTCAAATCGGACAGAGTAGGTAGAGCTGTTTGTTCCACAGCTTTTCGATGAAAGAGTTGTAGTCGTTGCAAAAGTTGACCGTACTTTTGCGATTTTTCGGTTTCGGACAAATCGTGGCGATGCATCAAGGATTGTAATTCTTGTTGTAATTGGGACATCTCGTTCAAATCAGGATTGGGTGGTAAATGGGGGGTACGTTGTTCTTGCCAACGATGGTATTCCATCCATCGTTTGTAAGGAACTAAAGTCAGTTTTCGTCCTTCCATGGGCTTCCAAAGGTTACGTCTGAGTTCGTGGTGTTCCATGAGTCCTTTTATCTTCTGGAAGGATCATACATATTGCTGCCCATACCTTGGGGACATCCCTTGGGGCATCCCTTGGGTCATCCCTTGTGTCATCCCTTGTAAAAAACCTGGTAATATGCTGGATAGGATACCGGATTTCGCTAATCCTCCCAACACAGGAAGAAGAAAGTGTAAAAATCCTCCGCGTTGCACCAACATTTTTTTCTTTTGACGGACGGGTATTTTCTTTTGGACCATTTGACGCAGACCGTGTCGATGTTTGGCTAAGCATTTTTTCTGGTGTGGAGACAATGGTATCGTGCCTTTCAAGACATTCAAACAACATTCGCACACGGTATCGATGACATCTTTGGAAGCCGTTTTAATGATTTGTTTTCGCATGGGTGGAGAGGCTTTGGACAGGACAGACAACACGTCTCCGTGTTTGACTAAACGAGGAGGTAGTCCTTTCTTTTTCTTTCTCTTGGGGAGTGAATGTTTTCTGCGAGGTGACATCTTTGCTTTGTTCGTTCCAGAAATACCACTGACGTCAATGACTTGGAACACACACCCTTATATCTTTTTTTTTTGGAACTAGCGCTTCGTCAGAAAGGTAACGATGTGTTTCCCAAAATCACCAAAGGATCCTCCTTTTTGGTGACTCCTCTTTTTCTTTAAAGGCCTACGTTTTTTCAGGGGATGACGTCGATGCTTGGCAAAGACTTTTGTGGTATGACATGTCTGTCTTTTACCTTTTCGTTTTTGAATAGAAGAGCGACGAGGGTTGTGGTGTGCACATTTTTGAGTTGACATCTCTGTGTGTTAAGGATTACATACACACACACAAAAATCAAATACACTGAAGACTATAGTCTGAGACGACTCTTTTATCTTATTTTTTCCTCATCTTCATTTCTGCGACCCTATTGATTAAAGATCCTAGTATAGGAGTAAAAATATCCAATTTTTCAAACCCCAAACCCCTTTGGTGACTTCTCCTTTTCTTTGGACGACTGCGTCTTTTTAGGGGATAACGTCGATGTTTGGTTTTTAAGCCTTTGGTGGGATGACGAGATTGCCTTTTTCCTTTTCCTTTTTGGACGGTAGAACGTCGAGGGTGGTGGTGTGCACGTTTTTGAGGTGGCATCCTTGAGTGTTCAGCAGTGGTACAGAAAGATACTGATTGACGTCATGGTCTTCAAGTCATTTTTATACTGGAATGCGTCGCCACTGATTATCTTTGCGTCGTATCAACTTCATGGCAGGTAACACACGTCGTGAAGGGGTTCGCAACGGACTCAATCGGGACAGTTCTTGTTTGGACAAATCTAGTAAACTCTTTAACATGCCAGATCTTTCTTGGACTTTGACTTTAGGGGCAGGTACTTTGTGAGCAGCTGCTACTGCCGCTAATGTGGACGAGGGTGTTACCGGTGGAGGAGACGTTTTGGGAGACGCAGATTTCCAATGTTTCATCAAATTAGGAAAAACGGGTGTCAAATTGGGTTTGGCTGGCATCACCCGCAACGGAGAAGTGACAGCCCCTCAGGCTACTGGCAACGTAGTCCCTGCCAAACGTCCTTGTAGATCTTTTCTTACAGGTCGTGGTTGACGAATGTAAGGTTGTGTCCTGGCCGAAGTGCCTCTTTTGCGGGTGACCGCTTTTGTCTGTGGACTTTTCTTTTTCTGTGTTTTGGTCTTGGCACCCTTGTTCTTTTTCTTAGGGGCTTGTTTGACTTTTTTGGTTTTCTTCTTGGGGTGAACTTTGGAAGCATTGGGATCCCATTTTAAAAGGGAACGAATGATGACACCTCCTAGAGAACCACTACCTCCAGGTTTCAATATGATTTGCTTTTTGGTTTGAGAGTCGATGCGAGGATTGGCCAGTTGCGTCAAGGCTACTTTGTTTCTGTCAAAAAAGCGTTTGGTTTGATGTGGAATGTGAATGATGCCTTGCAGTATTTGACGTGCTGTCACCGTAAACCATCGTAAGACTTCTTTGAGACTGGCTTCTTAGACGTGAGCACGTATTTGTGGATTTTTTTCGCGACTGATACCGTACAAGGCACGAATCAATTTGATGGGAAGATGAGACTGAAGGGACGTCATGTTGACGATGTATGAGACAAGGTCAAAGTAACCCAAGGTTTTTATAGATTTTTTTTAGTGGTTCATATGGTTATGTCGACGACGAGGACGTGTACACGACAGGTCCTCCGTCTTGACACCAGTCGTGAAACAAATCGGTACGAAATCGCAAATAATCAGGGGTAGTGGGTTTTAAATCCACGAGTAAATAGGCGTGTGGTGTTTGAGTGGCATCATCGTACGCATGAGTTAGCCAAGGTGTTCCTAACTGTTTGGCTAAGACTTGCACTTGTGATTTATCTCGAGGACTTTTAAACAAGACCACGTAATGAGCATTAAGACTAATGGTGCGATGGGCTTTACTTTGTTGAAATAAATTTTGTGTAATGTAAATGACACTGGCATTACGATGATGCCCTTTACGTGTAAACCACAGTTTAATTTCTTCTTCGTCTTCTCCTAACATGTCGTCAAAAATGACCCAATGAGTTTGACTAGGGTCAGACACGATCCCCTCGTCTTCTTTTGGAATGCCTGCTACAAACACAATGGAATCACCTTGACTTTCTTGCAAGAGGCTGTATGCCGATTGCCACTCTTTGTAACACCACACGATGCGTTGAGGTGGACGATCGATCAAATGATGTTTATGTTCAATCAAACGTTTGACAAATTCGGTTTTGCCTGAACCGCTCGGTCCAGCAATTAACATGTTAAAAGGATGACGAAGATACAAGGGTTTCCAACTAGCAGAATCTAAGTGTTCGTCAATGACTTTGAATGTGGAGGAGGAGGAAGGAGTAGTAGAAAGAGCAGAGTGAGCCATAGTCGTGTAGTGGTATGATACGATTGGCACAAAAACAGACAAGACAAGAGGTTTTTATACTTTTTTCAAGACACGTTTATTTGAATGCATGTTTTAAATTCGAACAACACAAAAGACAAAAATACATAAAAGCCAAAGGGATAAATACAGGAATAAAATGCACAGGGAAACGATCAAAGTGGCATATAAACAAGTCACTGTACAACATTCTTTGGGTAACAAACGTCTCCTAGAGGTAGTGTGTAATGTTCTTATAGTCTCCTCTACAGGGGGTATAGTCACATAGGTGTCTTCTCGAAAGGGTTTTTGTGGGGAAATGTCCATGACAGTTCTGTCTTGAACAGAGGGATTGTCTTCGGTGACAGATTCTTTTTTTTCTTCTTCTGGTACTGTCACTAACACAGGTTTAAACGTGACTTTTTTCACACGACGATGAATTTTAGGAACACAACGCTTGGGCATAATGGGATGCTTCGTTTGTCCAAGCCTCAAAATCCCAACTTTTCCAGTCACGTACATCTGTCCAATGAGGGTGTAAATCACAAGCTACACACACATCTTCGTACACTGCTTCCGTACGTAAAAGTTGACGAATCTTTTTTTCTTGGAGAGGTCGAGACGTATCCAGATGAAAGCGTAAGGCTTTGAACAGAATAAGTCTCTCGTGGACATTTAAAGGAGTCACCATACTGTCTTATTTTTTTGATAGGTAGTGTTCGTAAAGTGTCTACAAGGAATCGACAGGTAAACGAAATCCTAGAAAGCAAGTCACTAAAACACACACTACACGTCGACCCCAATTCATAGGGTACAGTTCTTGCAATAAGTGTTCGTAATCTTTCACCGTGTGAATCTTCTCATTGATATCCTTCCACGGAATCTGTTGGATCACCAATGATAAAGGTTGTGGCATGGTCGTTCTCTTTTATACTTCTTTAGGTCGAAGACCATCAGTGTATATTCAACCCAGAATTAAACACAGAATTAAATTTGCACAAAAAGCAAAAGTGATTAATATAACGTGTAATTTCGTCCCACTGCCATTCAGGGTAACGGTCAAGAAGGATCAAAACATCTTCAGATGTAAACGTAGTAAATTGGTAACAGAGCAAAAAAATACCCTTAATCCAGAGAACACCAATACGTTGGTTAATTTTTGTCACTTGCCTCTTGTGAATTTCACGACACAAATGTTCTAAAGTCACCCATTGAGATTTTTCTTTAGCAAGACCTTGCCAAACGTCCTTGTAGATCTTCTCTTGCAATTCGTATGGTAATCCTTGAATATTATGTTTTAGAGAGGGCTTATATACTGGCATAGGTGTGTTACACGACATGGAGCAGTAGTGTCACTTCCAATCACTAGGTCCCACTAAAGGTAGGTATTTACAATTCGGAGACCATCGAGCATGTTCCAAGTAAGCGGAATCTTTATGTTCCCACTCGTAAATGGATACACCACAACTGAAACACTTGACTTTATCCCCTTCGCCCAAGTAGAAAAATCCGGCTCTGGCTAATTCTTCAGGAGTTGGTCCAGGCAGATATTTTGGCCATTTATCTTTGAAGGTTTGGAATCGACTTTTAAAGTGACAGTATTCAGGTAAACTCGTCGGGAACGAATATTCGACTCTCCTCACTTCTGTTCGATGCAGGTACGGTGAAATTCCTAGGAGTCCACGATAACGTGTGGCACCGCTTTCGCATCCGTCAGGTTTGACACGAACAGCATCACTTTCCAGGGTAGATATAGGGGTAGTAGTCATAGCAACGTTCCCACGATATCCTGCTGAATCGCTAAGGTCACAACGCCTGGCATCACTGCAATCGTACGGTTTACCATCGCACTCTGTAACGCAATTACAGTGCATACCGCAAGGACACTTACAGTTTCCTTCCGGACAACTTCCGTTGCAATGCATGGGTCTTATCCATCCAGTACTTTTCACACTCGGGAAAAGTACATTTGTTTTACAATCCCCAAATTTGAATGATGTCTGTTTAAATGGATTCATCTTCTTTTTGCTTGGCCGTGTTAGTCACAATGAACTATTGGTCTTGGACAATATCCCTTTTTATATGCTGCCCAATTTCGACGTGACCGTACGGGAGAGTGAAGTGATTGGAAAGTCGTACTCTTTTTTGGTACACGATTTGATAGACTTTTTCCAAAGGTCGGCTAACGATTTGGTGTGTGGGTAACCGTACGATCTTGTGCGGTTCGTGGGTAGTCACTTGAAACGTTTCATCCTGTCCCGACTGTAAGGCTTCTTGTAGCACGTTAAAGTTCACCACTTGACTGGTGCGATAATTGAGAGTCAATCCTTTCACTTTACATTCGGTGTGCATATCTCCTTGGTGGTCTCGGTATTCGTAGCCGTAATTTTTAGGACCACCACTTGCAAAACTTAGAATCTTGTCGTCGGGATGTTCATCGGTCCAGGCTCCTAATCGGTCTCCTTCGATGACAGGGTTACACTGGTTCGGTCGGTGAATGTAGATGCAACTGTCCGTGTCAAAATACAACACACGATCTCCTAACAGTTCTAACACTTCGTACAATTTTAAGCGAGCGTGGGCTGTCACGTAAGCCGCAATGATGACATTTCCGAATTTGTCGGCTTCTACAAAGTCTAGTTCTTCTTCGTAATTGACTAAGATCAAGTCCTCACGAATGACGTCCACGTGTTTCATGACTTTGGTTGGGTCGTGAATCATCTGGAAGTAGCGAGACGGCTCGGACAAATACTCCGTCTTGGGTAAAGACGGGCGTTGTGCCATTTTACCCCACAAGCAATTGAGCATCACTTTGGCAAACGATCGCCTTCCTTCGTTTTTCTCGATGTGGTCTAAAGTGATACCTTCCTGCTTCCAATATTTTTCTTTGAATATCTTTTGGTCTTCGGGAGTGTGACACCAGGAAGGATAGCCACTTGCTTCTTGTTTTAGTTTTAAAAAGGCATCCACGTAGTCTGCAAAAATACCTTTCTGTGTCTCGTCGCTCTTGCGGTATTGTTGTGTTTTGGGAAAGTGGTAAATCTCGTACACTTCTAACAGTTGATATCCCAGGTCCAGAGCTTTAAACAATTCCACGCTCACCCACGTTCCTGTCAAGGCGCGTTCTTCCAGGCTGTGATGACAAGGTTGATCATGGTTGCACGTTTCGGCACATGTGCGACACAAAGAAAACATCAGTTTTCCTTGGCAATGGTGAGGTAAAACGGGATGGTACAAGTCTGTGGGTGGTAAGACTTTACACTTGATCAATCCTTCGTACTGTCGAATGTGGCCCAAGTCAATGTGTTCTGTCATCAATTCTGGATGCCCTACGGGAAAGTGACAATATTTGCACACGTAAGGATACAGTGAACACACGTCCAAGTATTTGATTTCTTCTCCTTTCTCCTCGTCCGCCTGGTACAGTAAACAGGTAGCATTCGTTCGTCCTCCGTACAAACTATCCCGAGGGTTCAGGGGGTCCACCAACTTGTAACTTTCTACGATGCGTTTAAACTCGGGATCGGTTTTCAAACGCAGATCGTACTCGTGTTCCCACATTTCCACCAACTGGTATCCTTGCTGTTCTAACTTCAAACGTCGCTGACACGTGGTCTGGTACAATTCTTCCATGGTTCGTTGTAAAAACTGATTTTTGGTGTTACGCTGAGGGTAGCATAGGGGACATCCGTTAAATAAGCATCCGTTAAACTCGTACACGATCTGGGGGTTTTCTAAGTCCCAACCATCCACCGAATACGTCCCGATGGTCTTTTCGCCTCCTCCGTTGCGAGCGTGTTGGATCCATTTGTCTTCCTTGTCGCACAAGTAATGGAGCCAGCGTAGGGCTTTGACCGAGTATTGACGTTTGACAAAGTTCGTCGTTTGAGGACTGATGACCGCTAGAGTATTTTCAGGCATAAAGCGTTTTCGGTACACTAAAGAACACGCTTTGGCGATGGTACAAGCTTCTTTCAAAGGATCGATCCCTCCGTACTCCATGAACAATTCTCGAAATTTTCCACAACAACGTCGTAAAATGTCCACGTCAGATCGACAATACTTTAACATTTCTTCTTGAAAATCAAAGGGGTCCGAAGCGTGAGTCTGGTACCAAGCATGGAAAGCTTCTCGTTGTTCGGTGCGCATGTTATCGGGGTCATAGTCGTCAGCCTCCGGCAAATGGGGTAGAACGGCATGTTGATTGGCTTCGGTATTAAAAAAGTGTGGAAAATAACCTTTAGTCAATTCTGTCATTCCAAACGTTTTAGGCATACGACTCAAAGGCATGGCCAAGTAACACATTGAATCTTTAAACTGTACTTGTCCTACTTGCATAGAAATGATTTTGGCTCCGTTTAAAGTCACTTGAGGTCGTTCGGTACTTTGTTCCGCATAGTATCTGAGCAGAAATTGCCCATCGTATCCCGCGAAATTGTGAGCCATGACCGTGGAATGGCAATGACAATTGCCGTAACGTTCGATGTCTTCTGGACTCCACGTTTCGTCAATGGGGTTAAGGATCCATTGGGCAAACTTGGCTAACGTGTTTGACCCTCGAAAGATTTTTTCACGTCCTCCAGGAATCTTGCTGCAGTAAGGGCAATGACTAAAGATAGGTTCTTGGATGCACTTCTCGCACGCACGGTGAGCTACGCAGAAATTAGGAATGTGAATACCAGTTTCTTGCATGCATTCGAAATCAAAAAAGATAAAATTCCCTTTCTTCTGGGTATCTTCTGGTTGGGGTTGATATTTTTGAATGAAGCATTCGTGTTCCAAGTCCACGATTTGGTGACAAATGTGACATCGTTTCTTCCCTCGACAAACGTGAAACTTGGCACTATTGGTACGTATGCCTTGTCCACAAGTAGGGCACAATCTCAGGAGTTGACAAGCACTTTTCTGCTGTGAACCTTGCATCTTCAAATGTTGTTGGTAACAGGTAAGACTGACAAAAGTGCGCTGACACACAGGGCAATGCACTCTTTCTTGTCCTTTGTCCAGACAAGGTTGTGAGGCCAAACATCCCTCACATTTTGATCCACAATGCTTGTGTTGTTCTCGATTGTTATAACCATAGTCACATTTTTCACAGTAGTAACTGTATCCCTGGAATGCAGTGATACTGGTAATGGTATCAAAATGACCATCGTGATGATAGACGTGAATGTATTTTCCGTCTTTGAAATCGTGGCCTCGAAACAAAAGAGGTCCACGCACTTCTTGAGGGTGTACTTTCAAGGTGTAATGTGGTGTCAACACGTCTTGTAATTGTTGCATTTCTGGAATGCCACAAAGAGTGTCTTTGGATATCCCCGCTTGCTGTAACAGGAGTTCTGCTTCACTTCTTTGTTTGGCTCGGTCCGATTGTCGAATAGATTTCCAGGCTCTTTTCCATTCTACCGTGTCGTTCTTGTTGGCATACGTTCGTCCCACGACGACAGCACGGGCTAAACACATCTGGTCTTGAGGATTGTTAATTCGGACGAGGCTTAGTTTGGTGTTGCGAAGGTTGTGGACCAATAATACTTTTTTGCGTCCTGTCCCCTGGGGAAGAGACACGTGGGTCATAAACAGTGTGGCTTTTCCATCGTCAATTTGAAACTTGTCGTTGGATTGTTGCACATGTTGAATTTTGTCGATGACTTTGGAAGGTGTTAATTCTGATGGACTAGTAAACTCGATCCAAACGGGAGACTTCAAATTATCGTGATGAATAGAAAGTCTCAAGCGATCGTCTTCTTTGGTTTGACATTGCTGTTTCAGTGCAGTTAACACAGAATCCCACACCTCAGTAATGAACCCTTCTGTATTCTCCAAAGGTACATTGGACTTGAAATCTTTAAACTTTACGGCATACGTGTAAGCCGTTGTTCTAAATTTTCGAGAGGAACGCTTTTCCGTCTCTCGAATGTGATAGTAATTTTCAGGGTTTACTAAGGGTGGTGTACTTTGCTTGGACGTCGATTGTCTGGGTGTAAATTCGGGCTCACTCATGTCATCTTCAAAATCACTGACATGAATTTGAGCCAAGACGTCAGCTATTGTACTAGGCGATACATTACGTTTCTGTCTCTTACTGTCTTTTCCTTTCTCCACAGCATGATGTGGTCTTTTCATCTTGTCTGCAAAAAGTCAAATGACTACCTTTTAAAGACCATAACCCCTATATATTCATGTCCGATCCGTTCATATATAAAGTGTTAGTGTCTAACGGTTCAGTATTCATTTCACTCTCACATTGACCAGAACGATGAAAGAACCTACAGAAGTGGAACTTCTCATCAGAGCTTTACGTGGGGTCATACGAAAGTTTTCTTCAGACCAGCCGACGGCCTACTCTCCCTCCTATCGAGATAAAAGTCAAGATACTTGCTATATCTGTAAGAAGAAAGGACATTGGGCTACAGAATGTTCAGATCGTGACAAAAACAGAAAAGGTACCAATAGAGACAAAAGTCAAGATACCTGTTATTATTGTAAAGAGAAAGGACATTGGTCTCCAAATTTCCCTAAGAAACAACAGGAGCAGGAGGAGGAGGAGGGGGAAAGGAATTCTGAACAGGAGGAAGAGGAGGAAGAGGTACCCTCCCCCAAGGAAGAACCCCGTCACGTTCACAAAAACAAGAAAAGAAGACGAAACGAAAGTGAAGAGGAAGAAGAAGAAAAAGCTGTGAAAGTAAAGAAAATGAAAAAATAGAAAGAGTGAAACAGAAGAAAACCTATGAACTTTTTTAAAGTGGTATTGTGTTATGTTATGTTGTGATATTGAATTGTAACATTTGTAATAGAATACACCAGAGAGAAAAAAGTAAGTGTCTCTTGGTTTTGATTTGATAGAATAATTACCTACACTCTTACATTCATTCACTCACACGTACATCATGGGTTTTTTAAAAAATATAATAAAAAGGACTTTTGAGTTTTCATTGAAATAGGCAATTGAAATAGTATTTCTTTTCGAAATAATTGGAGTGGTCCTGAAAAGGACCGTTGGTGCTTTGTGTGTTTAAAACAAAACAAACTCAGAAACGGGATGAAATCCTCTTGAGCTGACTTAAGCCTTTACCACGGCCAAGGCCTACTTCGGGACTGGTGGTTCCTGTCAATGATTTGGTAGAAATCACTAACGGTGGTATGGCAGACGTAGTCACAGAGAGATCGGGTTGTTTCGCTCGAGAAGGTCTTTTTCTCTTCGGTCGTGATAAAGAAGTCTGATACATTTGTTTCAGACTCCTTAACTCAGATAAAATATCTAAAAGTACCGTCGTGACCATTTGATTTTCACTATTTTCTTTCTGTCCTTGGTCTTCTTTCTTCTCGGTTGCTGCTGCTGCTGCTGCTACTGTTCCTTCCTGGTGTTTTCTTCTTGCTTCTTCTTCCTGCTGTTGAATAAGAAAAGCTTGTTCTTCTACTTTCTGTTGTTGTAAAAATCGCTCCAATTCTTCTTTTTGTCTTTGTTTAAAATCATCGACGTGTCCATAAGAAGATACAGAAGGCAACGAAGGTTCCGGAATAAATTTCTGCGATGTTAAAAAATCCACAATATCCCAGTTAAAATCAACTTCTTCTGGATGTAGATTTGACATGACTTTAGTAGTCACTGTTGACCCATGACTTGCTGTCTCTACTTCTGGCTCACTCCAATTCATCGTCTTCTTAGTGTCCGCCATGATTGACAACTCTGTCTCATCGATTGACTGCGCACAGGCGCTAGTACCTCTATATAGAAAAGGTGACGTCACAGACTGCTCTCTTCCGATTGGATGACTGTGACTGAGTTTTGTAACGCACGTTTGGATTGGTGGATACACTCAATCCGTTTCGATCCGCTCTTCCCCTATAAATAACCGCAGTACACGGCATTCGCTTCACCTGTTCTCATCAGAAGATGTGGACTAACGTTGAATCGTCAACCCTTGTGTCTAGCATGCTGTTTAGGACTGACATACCCATGTATGTCAGATCAGCGTGGAGTGTCATTCATAGGACGGAGACAGCTTTTTGGAAGAGAAAAGTCTATGTGGAAAGACAAGGTTGCTTGAAGAGAGTTCTCTTCTATGGACCCACAGTAAGGAGAAGTTTAAGGAAGAGAAGAAGATCTGTGAGATGTCCCCTGTGTTAACAAGACAACGTTAACATTACACATAACGGTCCTTTTCAGGACCACTCATAGGTCTCGAAAAGATAGTAGCTTTCATTGCCAACCTTGTCACTCTACAGTCCCCTATACCAATCATATTCCCATGTTATATTTCCCTTGAGGCTAGATAGACCCACTATGTTAAATTTCCCTTGAGGCTAGATAGACCCACCATGTTAAATTTCCCTTGAGGCTATAGTGCCCCAAGCTGTTTTGAGGCTAGATGTGCCCAAGCCCTTTTTGACGGTATTTTCCATTGAGGCTATGAATCTTGAGGCTAGATGTGCCCAAGCCCTTTTTGACTGGATTTTCCATTGAGGCTGCGGTGCCCCCATATACTTTTAGCATAACCAAACATAGATCTTACGGTGGTGGCAGTGCTGCTGCAGAAGACACGATTACTGAATCAGAATACAGAGGGGTGTCAACTTTAAAGGAGTCTCTTTTGCAAGTGAAGCGGAGGATGAGGAGAACTGGCATCCGTTTGACTGACATTGTCAACCACGTCCGATGATATCGATACATCCTCTATATATATCTATAAGACTTTTGTAAATATTTTGGTTTAGTTTAGATTCGCAGTTATACAATATTCCAGATTGATTTTGAATATGTATTAAGATTATTGGACGCTTATGCAAATAAGTACGAATGTATTATGAAACAGCCGGTCACATCAAATATTTAGGGTAGACCTATATACAAATAAGTACGAATGTATTATGAAACAGTCGGTCACATAAAATATTTAGGGTAGATCCATATATATACAAATAAGTACAAGTGTAGTATGATACAGCCGGTCCATTCAAACATCAAGGGTAGACCTGTATATAAACAATAAGTAGGAGGGCAGACCTGTAGTGACGATATTGATTATATCATGATGTTTTCATGCACTTTGTCTTTAGCTATTTAATTGCATAGAAGAAAATGCTACATCACTGAAACAACATCTTCATTGTCACAACTATCGTCATCATCATCTACATCATCATAATAATTCAGTAGTTATATATCCCTGCACTTCCGTCAGTTATGTTTGTTTCCGAACATTTTTACACCATTGATACAGATTGACAAAAATGACACGTCCGTTTTATCTTGTATTTACACACGGACTGAACCGCTCCAGTGACTGAGTGGTTAGAGCGTCCGCCTCAGATGCGGGAGGTCGTGGGTTTGACCACCAGCTGAGTCATACCAAAGAGTTACAAAAATGGTACAAACAGCTGCATCGCTGGGCGCTCATCATTAGGAGGTTAGTGTTACGACTGGTAGGCCTAGTGTAAGGATATTGTGACTGTGTGGGACATCAAACTACAAGTCTTCGACATGGTGCCCAAGTACTGGACATCACAACGAAACTGTCATGTTGCAGACATCGCAGCAACATGACTTAACAATTGTTAATTGCAACGTTAAATTCCAAATCACACACAACTACACACGGATTAATACTTTGTCCACCCAGAAACAGGAATAGTACCATGCATGCAGTGCGCATGCAGTACGTGCAAGATATCATTGAAAAAGAGTACGTACCAAGATTCATGCAGATCAGATCGCTATTTTAACCGACATGCAAACACATACATTAAAATTATTAGCTTCACAGAACACGATGCTCACGTAGATATTGAGTTATACTCTAATCTATTCGACAAACCTAAGCGATAAGACTATTTTATGCGTAGGGAGTTTTCTAGGCCTACGTATAACCCATAATCACAAACTACCGATAACAATCTCTATATCGAACGGTGTAAGAAGAGTTGTTAGACTATACACTCTTACATTATAAATCCATTCACTCGATACGCTTATATCTGATATTACAAGGAGGTGTATACGAGTAATAATAATAACACATGGATAATTACTATAAATAGTATCTCCCGACTAAATATTAAACATAAACACTTGTTTCTGATTATGTGATAATGTATGATACATATACATATATATAAAGTCTGAAAAGAAGTCTAAAACAGAAGTGTGTGGTAACGTAACACTCACGTGATCACAAGTGGATTAGACTAGCCTGGACGTTTCTGGAATGTACTTGTAAACGCCGTATGATTGTCGAGATTCAAGAAAAGGCGTTTGATAACACACATAACGGAAATCATCCGTTTTAACTCTTCGAAGGAAGCATTATATTTACTATGGCAAGTTCCAGAGAAGACATTGATTCTCAGGAGAGACAAAATTGTCCCATTTGTCTGTGTCGTTTCAAAATACCGAGGCAGCTACCGTGCATGCATTCATTCTGCGAGAAATGCTTACAGGACTACATATCATCTCGAGAAGAAACAGTAAAGAAACTAAACAAAATCGAGTGTCCGATTTGTAGACTAGTTGTCAGTACTAAAGGAAAAGGTAAATCCTCTACAATTGTGGCATCTATGTTTCCCATTAATGTGATTTTTCAGTCCATTAGAAGTGATGATGCAAAAGTGAAAGTAGACCGATCATGCGACAGTTGTCACTCTGCTGGCAAATTGTGGTCAGCTCAAGATTTTTGTGTAGAGTGTGAAGAGGGTATGTGTGAAACATGCTCAGAAGTTCATCGTAATCAGAAGATTACTAGAAATCATGTAATTTGTTCCATGGAGGAATTTACAAGCAATCCACATAATGTAATGAAGATTGCAAAAGGGTTCAGCTGTCCTGATCACGATGGGGAGCAAATAGTTTTCTATTGTAAGGATCATAAGATTGCTTGTTGTAGCAAATGTTGCATTGTCAGCCACAGAAACTGTGCCAATGTTTCTGACTTGAATAAAGAATTACCAAGTCTACTGCAGGAAATGAACCCAGACAGTATAATAGAGCAGATGAAGAAAATAGAAACTCATCTTAAATCGTTTACTGAAGTCAATGAGTCTAACGTCAGTGTCCTCGAGTGCCAGGTGAATGACTTGACTAATCAAATTAGAGACCTAAGAAAGAAAATAAATGATGTCCTTGATGAATTAGAAAGAAAAGTCAGGATGGAAGGACATAGAATTTGCAAGGAAGAGACGATAAGAAAACAGGAAGAAAACCACCATTGTCTAAGTCTGATCAATTCAATTAGAAATTCACACTCGCTTCTAGAAACAGTACAGAAATATGGAACAGACACACAGGTGTTTCTTATGACAGAAAAAATGAAGTCACAACTTACTTCTTACCTGGATCAGATCCAAGAAAGGTACACGAAGACCGAGACCACTACAGTCCTGTTGGAAACGAATCCATAAATCCAACTCGTACTGTCAATAGGCCCCGATAGTTTGGCGAAGATAATCAGCAAAAGAGAAATGCAAAGTCGGCCTAGTACAGTTATCAAGAAGCCATCCAGAAACTGTCGGATTATTGAGATCAAAGTTAATGATATTGATATTTGGCAACCAGATTATTTTGGAATGACGTATTTGTACTCTGGTCATTTGATGTTAGCAGATTATGGGAACTGTGGTGTACATTTGCTTGATTCCTCGTACAACCCAATTACCAGGTACAAACTGAAATGTAAAGCATTCGACGTCTGTGTTGTAGATGATAATGATAAAGTGGCAGTGACTATAACGGGTCTGAAAAGAGTCCGGTTGCTGTCTGTCAGGAATGGGAAGATCACACCAATCAGGACGATAACAACGAGATATGAATGTTATGGTATTGCTGCTGCTAGAAAGGGGAATATCGTTATATCTGGTTACTGTAATGATGAGCGCAAACCCTACTGGAGCCTTGTAAACAGTGAAGGGAAGGAGTCATGTCATCTGATTGAATGTCACTGTAATCTTCTGGAAAATCGGCCAAGGTGAATGCAGCTTGCAATAATCAATCCGATGAAAATGGTAAAATTACAATATTTTTCATACCCTCAGACATCATAAATTGTCACTGTAAACACTCATGGACCTATGTGGCTGTGGACGCATCCCTCAGATATGTCTACATTACTGTGCATCATGCCCATTCCCTGTATTGTTTTGACATGAGTGGCATCAGGAAATTTGTCTACTGTTCTGACAGTCTTAAGAATCCCCGTGGTGTTGCTACAGATAAACATGATAATGTGTATGTCGTTGGTCATGCGTCAAACAACATCCACCAACTGACACCAGATGGTGTTGTTCTCCAGATTATATCAAACGGAGTACCATCTAACCCTATAGCTATTTGCTTTAATAGGGACGGTGATGTGTTTCTAGTCACAAATAATTCAGACGCGAGGAAAATTTACCAATATGAAGTAAAGTGAGAAAATACTCTGGTATGGTTTTGAGTTGACGTGATTGTCTGTGCTTGAAATGGTGACCTACCATTTTATTTTGTTATATTTTTTGTCTTTGAATCTATTCCATTGGGTATGCATGATCAAATGGAGCAATATTATACTTTTGTGCCATAGTATAGTGTAAAGCACGCGCCAAAATCAATAGTCAAGCTACCTTCCCTATTCATTAGTCTGTGCTTACCGAGAAAGTTGTTAGCAGCTTTGCACACATGAAATTGTTATAGCATTTGAGTTGACGTGATTGTGGTTGAGTGAAATGGTGTCCTACAGTTTATTGTTTTAAATTTTTTGTCCATACAAATATTATTACTTTGTAAATATTCAAAAAAGCTATAAAAAAAACCGGTTCGTACTGAAATCTGAAACCATCGTATACATGATTCGCTGCTAACACATTTAACATAGTCTTACCGTATTTACATATCTTACGGAGAAGTGTAAATTCTGCCTAGCCGTCTCAAACATATTGACTTCAGATGGGTTTTTTTTGTCAGCCAAATGGGTTCGACAATGTTTTAGAGGTTTTTCTCTCACGATTTCATACCATTGTATGAATGTCTGTACCTTATGGTACTGTAGGAACGGCTCTAATGTCTACCACCCAGATAGAAGAGGAAGCATTCCTTCTCTGGTTTTGCAACATCAATTGATGTTGTCGTAAATGTATGTTGAAATGATAAAATAGTCAAAGTGTCCGAGTGATTACTCGAAACCGAGTACACGTAATGTATAGCTCTCACGACATGAGCAGCTATTGACCTATATACGGTCATCTTCTGAGTCAAATTTGTTTGAAACGATCACGGCAATACATTCTCTTTCACACGTCACATATAACGTTGATAATACACGTACATTTCAAAGCTGCACTAGACCATACCGTACCAAACGATTAAATGATATTTTCACTTATTGTTATTAGGTTAATTCAAAGGCGTTACATATTTCATACACGCACAGGTCAAAGTTTGATTGTAAGTGAACATACGTCATTTTTATTAAGGCTAGAACAACATTAAATTGTCAGTTTCCTAACTCTTGATTAATACTAAATTTTTACGCCATTTTCTTTGCAACCATTCTTACTTCAAAGCTACTGTTAATTCTTTGTTGCACTAAGAAGATCAGATCAATATCGGCTTACTAGCATAAGAAAAAGAATTCTTTCATTACACTTGGCTGAAGCAATATAATAACTTAGTCACCCATACATATGTTCTGCTGATGTTATGCAAATAAATATAAAAGAGAATAAGATAATATAAAGATACCAATAACTGCATGCTACTATTTTGTGTTACAATCGTCTGACAAGACTAGTTTAGAGGTAGGTTTTGTAGTTTTGTAGACTTGTGTGTTTAATATAATAATAATAATAATAATAATAATAATAATAATAATAATAATAATAAATAAATAAATAATAATAATAATAATAATAATAATGAACAAAAAAAAGATCAATGTTGTACTATGTTGTTTTCATAGTATCTTATTAAGGTATTCAATGCTGTGAAGTTTTATTCCCATTGTGTTTTTGGGGAATTTTATCACGAATTTTGCATTGTACTCTTTATTGTATTTTTTGGAATTTGACTGAGTATTGTGCAATACACTTTGTAAAAAAAATATATCTTTCTTGTATTTTGCATTATACCTTTTCATTATATTTTCTTTGTATTATCCATACTGTAATCCTTGTATTTTGCAATATACTTTCTCATAGTGTTTTGTTTTGCATTTCACCTGGTATTTTGCAATGTATTTTGCAATGTTTTACATTGTATCTTTAAACGTTGCGAAAATGTGTCGCAATGTTCTTTTATCATTGTATTTTTGATCTTTCACGTTTTATCTCGTTTTGATGAATGAAATTGATTTTTCTTTTCGAGCCTCGAGGTCTCGGCTCAAATAAACCAGAGGGTATTGTTAGGATTTATTTTTTAGTAAAATTAATAAGATTGCCATTTTCTTTGACTTGTATGAAAGTAATGATTTATTTATTTATATTTAAGTAAGTTTCTAACATATATTAAAGGTAATTTCATTTGTTTTTGTAGCACAACTATATAGACTAGAAATGGTTGCTGAGCAAGTGAAAAAAGGCAATGTATATAGCCATACTGCATAAGACCGGTAAAAATAACTAAGAGCTTTGCTAATATACAGTGTTGTGTGGAATTGTATAACGAAAAACATTATACATGCATTTTGCCGACTCAGCTACAATCTCTAGGTTCCATTAGTAAAATTATATATTCTGTAACCTAGACATTAGCGGAAGTCCAATTCGGTTGATACAAGTGGAGTAATCTTTCTCTAAGAAACTTCTAAAAGACATAAAACAAAATGGCTTTCAACAACGGATACCCATATTTGGTGTAACGTCGCCAAACGAATATAAATATACCACAAGACTAAGTCTTATGATGTAAAACAAATCTGGCCGAATGTGTCTAAATACAGATGCGCAATCGGGTCAGATTAGTTCTCCATATCAGCAGAAAATAGATGTTTGACTCTTCATTCCAGGTAAGAAAACTGGATATGTCGTAACTTCTTTTAGGAATAAACACTTTTAATGTTTGAGATTTTATTGGTAAAATTGATATGTTTGCAACATTGCTACTGAATTCTTTCATTTATAATATATTGTAACGGAATGTTTAAATGTTTTAAAGAAATCATATTTAATTATATTTATGTATTTTTATTGTAAAGGTTGAATTTGCTACCAACTTCATGTTTTGATTTAATGATTGAAATAAAGTATTCTTTAAGCAAGAAATAATTGTAACAGAATTGTTACCGAGAGGATGGTGGATTAAATGAACAACACAAACACAATATGTGAAAGAAAATATAAATTTATGAAATAAATTATTAATGAAAATGAAATGAAAAATAATGATGTATCAACACAATACCTCATGCGCTCAACCCACAATTACACTCACAACCATTCACAATACATGAATAAATTAAATATTAATACAAAATAAAACACAGATACAAAGGAAACTCTTGGACTATACACAGATCCAATGAACCTTTACGAAAGTTTTATTAACGCAAGTATAAATTACGATAATAAACACAAAAGACAAACTATACTATCGTTCGTATGGATTGCGACAACTAGCACGAACATATACGTGTATTCAATCAAGTTGCTAGCTTTTATTGATATTCATGCAATCCCTTGAAATACTAATGTGATTTGAAATAACTATGTAAATACAACAATGTATTCAATTGTACTACAATTGCAACACACATATGTGTCTCGACCCTGTATAACCGTACGATTCACCAACAGTTGAATCGCCGCCCAGTTTCCCCGAAGACCTAGGGTTGACCAATACTATTATCGGCCGTTTGCCCTTCACGGATCCACCACAGTTATACGTACAGACAGCATACAACATCTACTAGAACCAACGGTTCCTCAATACCCTAGATGTCGCCCTGGATGTTTACAACTTTAGACAGCTCCGACACTCGGACTTCTAGCTTTCCGGATATTTACACGTCACGACAGATGTAGACGAACAGACAGTGCGACAGACAGACAGTCAGATACTTCAATTCGATTGCACAATTAAACGGCACAATCAATCACATTCAGCTTATAATTCAGAGATGTTCCGCAACAAATCATAGATGTTCCACAACAAATCAGACGATATCAAAGACGTTATCAAAGAAGTTCTCAGAGATGCTATCAGCCGACGTTATCAGATGCGTTAGCAGCTACGTTATCAACTACAATAAACAAAACCAGACTAATAATAGTTGTTTCATAACCAATCTAAACCTTAGATTACGCTAATGCATTTAAAGTCTAATAGTGACTAGTAATTCCAAATATTCCACGTTTAAAATCTGCATTGCAATAAAGGCATCATTATATGAAATGATAAACTGAATAAAATTCACAATAAAACGAAATATAAATTTAACACTCACCCCTTTGGCTGGAGATTGAAAGACGAGCTTATCTATCCTGTGATTAGATACTTTAGGTCCCGTAAAATTGATCATAAATATTCTGCTTTATATACCCTCAAATAGGTGAGCAGAAATCACAGCAAGATTGCCGTGCACCACGTGAAACTAATGTTCCGGATTTCATGTAAATAAAAATCAGGCACATGCAAATCGTTACACGCCGCTTACCTTGGAGAAAACCACTTATTCACCCCAGGTAATGCATGTACGACGAAACAAAGAAAATGGTGAGATTAGATTGCAATTCAAGAAAAAAAAATCAATTCAATTTTCGCCTAATTCTGTGACAATAATAATATCTAGCAATATATTCTAAATCAATATTCTATTTTAAAATAAGTAAAATGTATTTCTTTAAATTAATTGTTGCATTAATTACAGTTATTACATTTTATACTTTGGCTATCTTGAAATTGATTGAGAATTAACTGTTTGTATAATATTCTAAAATGCAAAAGTTATACGAATAAATGAGGTTGGAAAACTTAATAAGGAAAATGTAATATGTATTTCATGAATTTTTATTATAAAGTTTTTAGATGTTTTTTCTAGAATGTAGTGATATATGTGTGTTGATTATTTAAAGAAAGTTCTCCATATCAGCAGAAAATAGATGTTTGACTCTTCATTCCAGATGTACCTGTTTCTATCATCGTTGCGATACTCTTTTAAGAGAGCCTGAACTCTTTCTTCTCTCTCTCTCTCTCTCTCTCTCTCTCTCTCTCTCTCTCTCTCTCTCTCTCTCTCTCTCTCTCTCTCTCTTTCTCTCTCTCTCTCTCTCTCTCTCTCTCTCTCTCTCTCTCTCTCTCTCTCTCTCTCTCTCTCTCTCTCTCTCACCATGGACGTTGACGTTACTTAACTAACGAGTAATTCCTTCTCATAGCAAGAAATGAGAAGAAGGTTATGAAAAACTAGTCACAACATACACAACAAAAAATATTCATAACAAGTGATGACATTATTTTTTTTACATAACATATAGACTGTTGTTTCACCCAGTTGTTGTCATTTGTTTGATAAATTCCTACCTTTGACTTCAATATTTGTTCTTTATTTGATGTTTTTGATTAGTATTGTATCAGAATTAGGCGAAAATTGAATTTATTTCTTCTTGAATACAAACTAATTTCACCATTTGTTTGTTGTTGTTTCGTCGTACATGCGTTACCTGGGGTGAATAAGTGTTTTTCAAGGTAAGCGACGTGTAGCGATTTGCACATGCCTGACAACAAATCACTTGAAATCAGGAACATTATAATCACGGGGTGCACGGGAATTTTGCAGTGAATTCTGCTCACCTATTTGGGGACATATAAGGCAGAATATTTCTAAAAAAGATTACGAGTCAAAAGTATCTTGTCAAAGGAGATATAGCTCGTCATTCTTTATCCAGCCAAAGGGGTGAGTTTTGTAATTTATATTTCGTTTTATTGTGAATTTTATTCAGTTTATCATTTCATGTAATGATGCCTTTATTACAATGCAGATTTAAACCGTTGAATATTTGGAGTTACTAGTCACTATTAGACTTTAAATGAAATAGCGTAATCTAAATTTTAGATTGTTTTAGAAACAACTATTATTAGTTTGGTTTCTTTATTGTAGCTGAATGTCTCTGAATGTCTCTGAATGTGATTGATTACTCCAGCAAAAGGGGTGAATATGATTGATTGTGCTGTTTAATTGTGCGATCAAATTGAGGTGTCTGACTGTCTGTCAGACTGTCTGTCTGTCTACATTTGTAACTGGCGTAAACAGGTCATGATGTCCGAGGATATCTGTCGTGATGTGTAAATATCCGGAAATCTAGAAGTCTAAATGTCCGAGTGTCGGAGCTGTCTAGAGGTGTAAACGTCCGGAGTAGCATCTAGGTGTTTGGGACCGGTGGTTCTAGTAGGTGCTGTATGCTGTATGTACGTATAACTGTAGTGGATCCATGAAGGGCAAGTGGCCGATAAAAGTATTGGGTCAACCCTAGGTATTCGGAGAAGCTGTGCGGCGATTCAACAGTTGGTGAATCGTACGGTTGTACAGAGTCGAGACGCATGTGTGTGTTTCAGTTGTGGTTACAATTGAATACATTGTTAGATTTACACGTAGTTACTTTGAATCACAGTAGTATTTCAAGGGATTACATGAATCTCAATAACAGTTAGTAACTTGATTAAATACATGTAGATGTTTGTACTTGTTGTCGCAATCCATACGTGCGATAGTATAGTTCGATGTTTGCATTTGTTATCGCAATTTATACGCGCGATAATATAACTTTTGTAAAGGTTCCATTTTATTTGAAACATTTGTGTAGTCCAGGAAGTTCCTTGGATCTGTGTTTAGTCCCGGAGATTCCTTGGATCTGTGTTTATTTTGTATTAATATTTAATTTATTTTTGAATTGTGAATGGTTGTGAAGTGTGATCGTGGGTTGAACGCATGAGTTATTGTGTTGATACATCATTATTTTTCATTAATAATTTATTTCATAAATTTACATCATCTTTCACATATTGTGTTTGTGTTGTTCATTTAATCCACCAACCACTCGGTAACAATTCTGTTACAAGTATACCCCTTTTGCTTTTTCTTTCAGCTACTTTGTTTGGTTTATTCCTAGAGCGATGTGATTACTCAAAGGGCTTTGAGAAATTATCATGGGTTCCCTAGTGTGTTTCTATGGTTAATCTCATCTATAAATTTCTCTCTGGTTGCTCAGTGTACGAACCTTGGTTATTTCAGACCCACCGTAGTGCAGGTGGGTTCCTGGATAGGTTGAGATACACCTACTCGTTTAAGTTGGTGCTTCCAACCCGTGAAAAAGGCTTTTTTTTGGTTGCTTACTCCGGAAATACTCTAGTACTAGTTTTTGTGTAATCGTGTAATCGTGTTGGACTCCCTATTTTGTTTATAGGATTACTCGCATCTTTAAATTTCAGTGCGGTTGCTTGGTGTACGAGCCTTGGTTATCTCAGATCCACTGTAGCGCAGGTTGATTCCTGGATAGGTTGAGATATACCTGCTCGTTCCTGATGGTGCTTTCATCCTTTAAAGAGGCTTTAATTTTTGATGAATACTTTGGGTTTGATCTAGTACTAGGATTTTTCCTTATTTGTTGTGTTTCCCTGGCTTAGGTGATGGTAGATTATTTCCATGTGCGATTCCGTTATCTAATATATTTGGATCTTGCAGAAATGTAAGAAAATTATTCTTTGGAGCTAACCACACAGTAGTCCTCGGACGAAAGGGTGATAATAATGATGCAATCTGGCATGAAGTAGGCCCTGCTGCAGCTCCAGTCGCTGATGGTAAAATACACAAACAAAACTCTGTGGATTTCAATAATGGTTCCATCGATCTCCACAGAGGAAACATTACTATCGTTTATGGATACAGGTAGTAAATCATTGTTATCTTGGTCAACAACAACCACAGATAGTATCCAGAGTACTATTAACGGTATATGTTCAACGCACATGGCATCCCAGCAAGATGTTTCTGCTCCACGACATATATTTGTGTCATTTCAGGATATTACTCCAATAAATTGACAAACGCGTAGTCATATGATATTTGAACAACTCGGAGTTAACAAAGTCTCGTTGATGATAAACAGTCAACAAGAACAATCCGAATATATTTTACTGAAACCAAAAAGCACGCACGTATCATTGTTTATTGACATTTATGGGACGAGATCTAAATATAGATACTGGTCTGCAAATATCACAACTAGACTTTAAAAGATTATATCCGATTTATTACTTTTCACTGGGATATCTTGATTTAACCAGACAGAATATTGTTGATATACACTTTCGAGCTCGTGTAACGCTTCCGATTGCTCCAAACCCAATTATTCCTAATTATAGAGCAATTGCCGTCATACTCAGCGACACATCGACGTTAATCAATGGTGTTGGTGGTTGAATGAGAGTCGTTGACGCACCAGTAGAAAATGTATAACACAATTCGATTACTCGTTTAATTATAAATGTCATATAGTCACGTTTTTGTTACTCTGACTCCTGGTCAGATTAAAAGTTGCAATCGGATTCAGCTAAAACAGAGGGAACAACGATATCGTTAAAACACAATCTGATCACTGGTGGACAGAATAAACTATTACTGTCACCACTTAAAATTAAGCATTCAATGATACAAAAAAGTGGTTCAATTTACTCTCTTGCGGGCGCAATCAAACATACAATTAAATCAAGCGGTATATTTACACTTCTCGCTGCGTTGCCATCAATGATTTTTGCGGCCGCCCCTGCCGTCGCGAGAGCAGTTGCGTTAGGAGCAGATGGAACAGCGGCAGGAATGGAACTAAAGAAAGCAACGGGAAAAAGATATAAAAAAGAGACAATCCTTAAAAGGATTGGGTCTAAGGTTACCAGGGATTCCGTATTCATGGTACAGCGGAAGCGGCCTTTGGTTGCCAGGGACGGTTTACTAAAACCACTGTCAAATTTTGATGTACGTGATGCTGCTAACAAATTAAGAATAAAACAAAATAAAAATGGATTTTATGCGAGACGAAAAGACCACAAAAACCACACAATATTAAAGCAGGTATTATTAATCTCGATAACAGCACCGGACCTGGAACTCGCTAAAGACTAACCGACTCACCAATATTCGGCCAAGATGTAATTAATGTTCTCGAAGCTGTATCAAAATCAACAAAACCACCCCATAAAACCGTGCACGAATACACGAGTAATCACTTTTTAGAGAGATCTTAAAAATATAATGATTGATATTTACGGGAGATCTCTCTCGACAAATAAACCAACCGGTGAAATATCTGCAACCAAAGATGTCATTTTTTTTTATCGAGGATGAAATATCCGAATTGTTAAATCTTGCAAGTGTTGATAGATATGAAATATTTTAAAAGACCGTAACACCATCCAATAGCAAGCACCATATTTCGTTGTTGTTCATGTCATATCTAAATATGTCGACAATATGTGCTCATATATCGTCAATTTTTATGAGATATGTCTCAACAATATATAGAAATAAGATTTCATTTGCAATAATAACTTTGTCATTGCTAATTACGTTAAAGGAATCACATGTTTAAATGGTTGCTGTCAAAACGATAAAAGGAAATAATTAAATTGTTAAACGAAAAGTAAAACGCACGTTACAATCGTAAGCATCACAAAACAGTACATCAGCAGCAACAATAACAACAACTGCATCTACTACAACTGTGAGACTAGAAAAGACTATTTCTGCTGCTAATCATAGCTCTGCTTTTATCAAAACCAATGGTCCTGATAATGTTTGGTTCTGTACCTTTGAAAACATGTTAAGTGCACATATGGTTATATTACAGAGATAAATGGTTTAGGAATAAGATCTATATGTAGGATGGAAACGACAAAGCAATTGTTTTACAATTAAAGACATAGGAAATGAAAGTATGTTACATGCAGAGACATTACGGTTGTCTATACAGATCATACATGGAACTGATTGTATTCTTTAGACCATGTTACGTTATACAATTAGCCAAATGTGCAATGTGCTGCTTGAATAAAAGAAGGAATCAGAGACATGTCCTAGAAGGAAAATGAGACACGGCTTGCTTTAGCAAATATAAGTATATTCCCAGGATATATGAACTGTTTTAGACTATGCAACTGATGTTGCTGCTATTAAAAACACTACCACTACTACTAGTACTAAACAAGGTAGAGTTACGTATAAATATACCGTATTTATATAAGTGTACATGTTATTAATTCGAATGATACAAAACACCAACAAATACCAACCAAATGATGCCAAACACATTGAATGTACCCACATAATCATGTCGGTCTTTATGGTCGTTCCTGTATCTTTGCGCCATGTATGTACGTAGGAATATTTGCATATGATATTCCCAAATTCATATTATTACTCCAGAAACTTCAAAAAGTTCAAAACACAGCTGCTCGGATAATCTTTAGAGTACCTCGATCAGAGCACACCTCACCACTGCTCTGTACCCCACACTGGCTATCGATTCGATACAGAATCAAACACAAAATTTGTTCTCTGTGCTATGTTTCAGTGACAGACTCCAGTCCAACATACCTTTCCATCCTCACCCATGTGTAAACACCAGCTAGATACTTACGCTCTTCTTCTGATAATCGTATACTCATTGTTCCCACGGTGAAAACAAAGTCATATGGACAACGTTCATTTGCACACACCAGGGCCCGGCGACGTGGAACGAATTGCCCATTGATATTAGACACAAAGACACAGTGGTCCCTTTTAAGTTCGCTCTTAAAACTCACCTGTTTCGACAGCAGGGACAAACTTAGAGACCTAATTGTGTTTTGTATCTTATGTTTGCAGCATGTTTTTATGTTTACCAAGTTTATTGTTTTTGTCATTTGTGTTTGCTTGTGTTTCTGTAGTGTAGTCATATCATTATTGGTGGTGTAAAGAACTTAGAGCTTCGAAAGTCCTCATTATTATTATTATTATTATTATTATTATTATTATTATTATTATTTGCTTTTTATCTTTGGTTGACACAATATAATGCACATAATGCTATTTTTTCTAAGATTTATGTTAGAAATATAAAGATACATTTTTAACAAAGTGTTTTGTAGAGGAGGATTGTTATCGTCAAGGATTAGGTTTATTTCTGATCTTGTCTTGTACGTATTGTGCCGGTAATGTAAGCCGTATAACTCACCGTGTATAACGTGATAACGTTTTTATGTCTGTGTCATATATATTACACGGTATTGGATATATTTTCAGCTGTGTATATCTCTGTAAAGCTGTGTAGAGCTGTGTAGTGCTGTTCAGAGTATCAGAAGAGTCCACGGGCTTTGGAGTGTCTAGGGTGTCTAGAGTGACCAGAGGGACTAGAGCGTTCAAAGTTTACGGAGTGATAGAGGTCGACGTCGTGCAAACTGTAAAGCCAACCACAGGAATTAACTGACAAGGACGAAATCATTCACATGTTTTTGACACAGTTCGAGAAGTTGGCAATAATTCATCAGCTGCCCAACGACCAGTGGGCTATCAATGTTTCAGCATTCTTACAGGGAGCCGCGACACAAGATTACCATAATATGACGTTGAACGAGGTAAACGATTACAACGTTCTGCAGAAAGCGCTACTACGGTTGTATGAGCTGTCGGCGGAGACGTTTCTAAAACTCATTAGAGACCCGTCGAACAGAGCTACCGAAACGCGCGCAATTGTATAGTCTAGAACGCGTAATGTATGATAAATGGATGCAAATGTCTGGCCCTGCTCTAACCTATGAGGTTATACCCGAGAAAACTTTGGAGGAGAACGTCCTAAGAACTTGTAGAAAAGACTAAATTGTGTTCTTGGCGGAGCGTTAATTCTCAATCTTAGATGATATAAGCGTGATTACCGAGACCTATAAGAGTTCGCACACGCGTCCAACCACTATCTATCTATCTATCTCTGGTCTGTCTATATGTATGTATGTATATATGTCTATCTATCTGTCTGTCTATCTATATGTCCGTATATATGTATGTATATATGTCTGTCTATCTTTCTACCTATCTATCTATCTATCTATCTCGCTTTCTCTCTCTCTCTCTCTCTCTCTCTCTCTCTCTCTCTCTCTCTCTATCTATGTATCTATCTATCTATCTGGCTGTATGTATGTATGTATGTATGTATGTATGTATGTATGTATGTATGTATGTATGTATGTATGTATGTATGTATGTATGTATGTATGTATGTATGTATGTGTGTGTGTGTGTGTGTGTGTGTGTGTATGTATGTATGTCATACTAAAGCAATGAAAAAGGAAACTTCGAAATAAATATTTTAGTACAAACTGTGCTAATGGTCATTTGAGAGTGACTGGCATTGACCACAACATACGCTGGTTAAATGAAAATTGAAGAAAAAAAGACAAATCTTGATTAATGGTTAAAGTACTGAATTGTCTTGTTCATCTTCCATCGTCCGCATTAACTCGATTGCAATCTTGTGCATTGTTTTGAAGTTAGCTCGCTGGATAGATACTAGCAATACTTATGACGCGGTCATTCGTAGTATTCCGTCAATCATAGGATTGTTTTTCTTGCTACGCCTCGTAAACTACCTGCAAGATTGCCATGCAAGTTTACACCAAGCAGCAGAGAGGGTGAACAGACCACCCTTTTCGAGCAAAAATAAGGCTTCCAGATAACGTTTTCGAACAAAATATGGCCTATAGACTACGTTTTCAGACAAAAAATAAGACTTCCAACAAATCTCATTTAACCAAAAAAAATGTCTCCATTTTTGCAAAAACGGAGATTTTACGATTTTTTAATCAATTTTGCTCGCAACGATGTGGTCATCCACCCTCTCTGCTGCTATGGGTTAACAAAAAATAATAAATGATTTGATCCAGTCCTTAGGACTTTACAAACAAACTAATCGCTAACACCTCTTCTTGTAAATCAATCAGATTATTTGACTGGTCGGTGAGTTTGAAATTAATTCTCGTTAACGAATTATTATGGCATCGCATGTAGACAGGATTAATTGGGTTTTCAATAATTAGGAATCCTGGAGGAGCTGTTGGTGCAAACGAATAAAGAATATATCCCTGCTGAGCTTGATTTGATTGCTCTAGATTAATCTGATAGCTTCCTTCGATAACATCACATACTAAATTGAGCGCAATCACTGAGGATATATTTACGTTGAACGGAGCGATATGCCTACCGCCACCGTCTGGATCATTATTATATTTGAGGAGGACAGTTGAATCTGATTTTTGTAGCGCTTTGATATCGGTTTTAACAATTCTTGCTAATTCATCAGCGTTGTATTTCGGAAACTTGAAATTACGCAGATTGTCTTCTGTGATATTGTAATCGGTTAGGAATCGTTGTTTATTGTCGCTGTTGTCATTAATTATTGTTTGAATAATTAGTTCATAGATATATTCCATGTCCGATATAAGCTGATTTATTATTTCAACGTGTTTTTGCGATCTTGTTTTCCGTAGTTGTTCTAGTTGTGTGTCATATAATTGTTTAATCTCATTAAAATAACCACGGACGTCAGTTAGCGTAAATGAAATAGTAACAGATGAGTCGGATGTTCTTTTAATGATAAAATCCCATTGCAATGTGTCTTTGTTGGTAAATATAAATCTATCGCCGATTCTCCCTTTTCTTATATCAGATAAATTATCTCGATAACTGGGATTGATTTCATGATATGATTGTACATCCGTGGTTAAGTCGGTGGTGGATTTTTCCGGTGGTTTTTCAGGCCATCCTAGTACGGTTCTAATAGAACTCTGATAGATATCTACGACGTATCCTTCTGTGCTTATCTCAATTGCGGATGATAGCGTCGGCTCATGAACTGTTATAGCGATTTTCGATTCTGTTCCAGTAATCGATTTTATTCTACGCGCGAATTCATTATTGATTTGTTCGATTTGGTATGATCCGGTTGGTATCGAAACGACGTTCCAGTCTGGGGTTCCGTCGGGTTTATTCTTATTTGCAAACACTAAAGAATTATTGGGTTGTTGACCACCAAATGATTTTGATCTGATATTAGGCCAACTGTGATACACTCGTAGTTTTGCTAGCGCTATCTCCTTCACGGGGACTGGGCTAGGGAAATTCACACTAAACTCGGGTTCCGTTGATGTTATTGATATCATGCTTGTTTGTACTGGGTTCGTGTTCTCCACTACTCGTTGAAGTAATTCCATCGGTGTCGTCATTGTTATTATACTCATGTTGTATTTCTAATTTTGACACCGCGGAATCATAAATACTGACCATCACTGAGAACTCACAATCTGGTATGGTTGAGATTATTGAGATCATTTTGGTTTTTGGGTTTGTTTTTGGGTTCGTGTTTTCTGATTCCATCGGTGTTGTCATTGTTATTATATTCATGTTGTTGCTCTAATTTTGATATCGCTGAATCAAAAATACTGACCATCGCTGAGAATTCACTATCTGATATAATTGTATTATCGAGTGACGACGATATCATCAGGGATAACTGCGAATATGCGGTTGATGCAATATGAAATTGAATTAAGTAATTCTGCAGTTTACTCTGGCTGCATGATGATATCTTTTTTGCTATCCCGGTTGATATACCCCCGATTGTAGCCACCGCAGAAATGCAAATTGGAACTACGACCGGGGCAATCATTGTAACCGATGCAAGTATTATTCCGGCGCCAGCGAGAACGCTTGACACCGAGTACATAGTAATATCAATTGCGGTGATTCTTCGTCGGTATTTTTTTATTTTTATTTGATACTCCTCAGTGAGGGTTTTGAGTCTAGTCTGAAATTCTCTGACTTGATCATAGCGACATTGAGTTGATGAAATCATTGTTATTTTAAAAACGCTAGCGTTTTCAATTATTTGTCATCGTTAGCGGGAATTGCTAGTACTTCAGCCGGAAAAATCATCTAAAAATTCTAAACACCAAATTATTTTTGTTCTAATGGTGGAGCTATTAACCGCGACGACATTAAAGTCTAGTTTGCGACCATTAAAAATAAACGTCGCGGTGCCACCAGAGTAGGTTTTACCGTCCGCGATTATATTAAATTGATCTACAGAGATCCACGTTAGCCTGTAGATACCATCGATCCACGTATGCCTGATGATATCATCGAAAATTGATCCGCCCAAGAGACCGATGGACAGCGTAGTATAAACGTCTCTTGTCCAATCCATGGTTCCATGCTCGACCGTATACACGATATTTTTAACTTCAGTGTCTAGATGCGGAATCTTTATCCTTTCAAAATTTTCTTTTAGTTTAAGAAGATCGTCGGAAATATCGAGATAATTTAACCTGATTTTGGTAGGATCTATTGTTTTTCCACTCTCCTCCTTGTTAGAAAAGAATGAAACCAGAAGTTCGTTGATTCTAATCCGTGCTTGGGTTTTAATATGGTTGTCGATGTTAGAAAATTTCGTCGTGATATCTTGGAGGCTACTGCCCTCAAAGAACTTATTAACAATATCGCTGGTGTGCTTTTGTTTGTCAATAGCGCTTTTAATTTCCGCGAGAGTCATGCCTGTCAACGATGTGGTTTCAGACACAGGTGTTCTCCCCAAAAATCTATCAACGATGGTATTAAGTGTTGTTTGTCTCACCATAAACATATTAATATCTTTGAGAGTCATCGTAGATGTAGCCGGGACACCAAAGAAACTATTAGCGATGTAGGCATTGTGAGTGTGCTTGCCGATAAACTCACTGATTTCAGCGAGAGTCATTCCTGCCACAAGCGGGTTTCCAAAGAACCTACCAACAATGTCATTAGTGGGTTTTTGATCTTCTATTAGTTTAGAAATCTCGAGATAATTTGCCTTGATTTCTGAAGCAGTCATCATCCTTCCAGCTTCCTTGTTAGCGAAGAATGAATTCAACAAGTCTTTAATTTCAGCGAGAGTCATGCCAACCACAAGCGGGGTTCCTAAGAATTTATGTACGACATTTTTGCGAAAATTATTATAACCTCGTATAAGATCATTCAGCTCACGTTCGTTGGTAGCAATCGCGTCGGTGATCGTAGACACAAGTGCGCCTGGTTTAAGCTGTCCACCGTTGGAATATAGCGCAATAGAGTTTTCAGCGGCGTCGCGCTGCGGTATCAAAATGTCATTCAATGACACATCACTGGATTTCAATTTACCCTGTTTGTCCTGAAATACAACTATTTCGTTCGGGTCAACATTTATTAAATTTAACGTCTCAGCGATTTCATCTTTAATTATTTTTTTTATATCCTTGACAGAATCAGGGGGTGCAGTGCCATCGGGTTTGGGTTTCAAAGATCTCCCCCAAATATCAATCATGTTATTGTAAAACTCTTTCTCTCTCTAAAATCGTTTTTGACGACTTCGTTGAAAAATCTTCGATTTTCTCCAGCGATTACTAGTGTATTCATTCACGACAACATGTGGTGGTTTTCCGCTTGGGTTACTCAAGGAGTTAGAAATAGCGTCAAGGACATTTAATACTTCGCTGCCACATATTGGTGGGTCAATCATCGTTTGTGTTGGTAGCGTAGAATACCAAGTCTTCATTGGAAGGGTTTTTATATAACGCATAAACTCTTTTGGTGGGGCTAATCCATATGAATCAAAATAGACAATCCCACGTGGATCAATAGCGTATGCAACCCAGTGAGTTCCAGGTCCGGTGCTGTTATCTAAATTAATGATTCCGGTTTCAACGCTGTTTGGTTGATGTGGTAATTGATCTTTCATAAAGACACCTCTGAAGTTTTTAATCGCGAGTTTTTTAGCAGCATCGAGTAAATCAAAATTGGACATGGGAACCATCAAAGACTCTCCAATTAATAAACCGGTCCTAGTCTTAGACCCTTTCCGCTGTACCACGAATACGGGGTTCCTGGTAGTCTTAGACCCTTTCCCTTTTTTTTATATCCTTTCCCAGTTGCCTTCTTTAGTGCCATTCCTGCTGCAGTACCAACGGCTCCTAACGCTGCCGCTTTAGCCACCGCTGGGGCTGCTGCTGAAATCAATGCTGGAATCGCAGCTAACAACGGAAATATACCGCCTGTTTTAATCATATTTTTGATAGCAGCCGCAGAGAGAGTAATCTGGACACCCTTTTTTGCTACTAGTGCATCATTGAAATGTTTCACCTGACGAGTTGTCAGCGATAATTTATTTGCACCACCAGTCATTTGGTTGGGTTTCAACGTGATTGTGGTTCCGCATTTTTTAGCTGATTCCGATTGCAATTTTTTGATTTGACCAGGAGTTAACGCAACACTAATAACACTATATGACATTATACATAATATATTGATTCTAAATCGTTTACAATTTCAATTACATGTTTTCCACTGGTGCATCTACCACTCTCATTCTTCCACCAACACCTTCAAGTAGCATTGATTTATCACTGAGAATGACAGCAACCGCTCTATAATTAGCAATACCACCAGGACGGGTTACACGGGCTCTAAAGTGTATATCAACGACAGATTGTCTCATCAAATCGAGATGTTCCAGTGAGAAGTAATAGATCGGATAGAGACTTTTAAAATCCAATTGTGATATTTGCAAACCAGTATCCACATTTAGATCACGTGCCATAAATGACAACAGGTTATGATATACACGAGCAATATGGTTGTGAGTGTAATCAAGTTGTACATCTTCAGATGGTTCCTGTTGTCCGTTTATTCTCAGTGAGACCTCTCTAACACCTAACTGATCAAATATCATATGACTTCGTTGTTGATTACCAACTCGTGCATTATTCTGTAACGCCACAAATATATGACGTGGAGCTGAAACACCTTGTTTTGATGCCAGATGCCAAGTAAATATATCATCAACATTATCTAGTTTAATATCAGTGGTCACTGATAACCAACTCAACAATGATTTTCCTCCTTGTTCCATAAATGATAACAATTTTTCTTCTGCTGTGATTGATGGAGTTAACACTGGCATCCATAATGCCAGTTTTGTTAAAATGACTTTACCATCAGCAACACCAGCATCATGCCATATTGCATCATTATCAGTACCCTTTCGTACAAGCGCTACTGTGTGTTTAGCTCCATAAATAACTTTTCGGACGTTTCTACAGAATCCGAATATATGATGCAGTGGAATTGCACATGAAAACTGTCGACGCTGTCCTTGCAACGTTGCTACGCGTGTTGCAAATACTAGATTGAAATTAGTAATATTATTTATGACATCAAAATCACCAGCTGGTCTTGTATATCCGGCTGGTGCTGGATTAACTGAAGAAGCATGTGTTGCCTTGACTCTAGAATACTGGTTGTGTTCAGGGTGATCAGTAATATCCTTAGAAAACATCATAGATGGACCAGCTGATCTTGTATAATCATCAGAGTATCTCGCTAACCCTATGATTGTTGTGGCCACATCAACTTCACGGTCAATGGATTCAATTTCCTTTCCATCAATGAGATATCTAGCGCTTTCAAATAACGCCATGATCCCATTATTAACAAAACCAACTTTGATAGTTGGGTTATTGTCATATGGTGGATCATCATGAGCAGCATCATTTGTTACAAGTTCTCCTTCGATTTCGATAAATGCCTCACACGGTAGAAAATATTTACTGGTATCATGAACTTGAAGTTCAATTCGCGATCGGAGATCTGGTTGTACTGCGTGATAAGAATAAAATTGAAAATCGCGTACAGAATCATCTTTACGCACTGGGGCATCCATATCAAATGCTGGATCAGGTGACCTTTTGAACATTTTATTCTATTTATCAGAGTCTAAATCGCGATTTTCCATTTCATCGTCGTGTTTTTTTAAAGCCACTTCCTGCTATCATGTTTGCTATCATGTTATTTTGGTCCCCTTGATTTATCAAGGGAGTCACCATCGATGCTAATTTTTCATCTACTGCGTTATTTATAATTCTACTAACACTTGCAGGCATTTCCGCTGTAGACGGTAACGGTTTTGAAAATCCTTTGGATTTCATCCGTGATTTCACTAATGATGTTAATTTATTCTTCGCAGTTGAAAACGCTTTTCCAGCAAGATCTCCAACAGCACCAATACCCTTATCACGAATAACATCAATTGCTTTCATTCCTAATTGTTTAGCCAACGGCATCACTTTTGGAGCCATTCTCGCAAATAACCCTGCAATGGTATTACCTAAACCATCTCCGTAGTATGCTCTATAAACCGGAAACCGTGAATTAACTACGTAGACGAGGGTTGGTTTATCATGATTGTAGTGTATGATCATTATTTTAAATCAGAAACAATTTTTCAATTGTTATTTATCTAATCGAATGACTTCGTCATCAGATTTTTCAATTCAGTCACTATGATACCCACTTTCCACTAAATCGCCAATGAAATCTCGATATGTGCTGATATCCATGATACCACCCTGAAATAATCGTCTACAGATATCAGCTGCTTCATTAATTATTTCCGGTGAGTTATTTCCGGCTCGTTTTCCTCCGATGAGAACTTCTAATCGTGATATATCACTGAGAACACTACCAGGACATACCCCACTTTGGGGTCCACTGGAATCTTGCAATCCGCTTCCGCTATAACCAGTTGCTTCATCCGTGGGTTGTAAATAACCAAGAGGATCATAATCATAATCATCATCACGTGGTATTTGTTGTTTTTCAGGCGAGAAAAATATCCTTGCAGGTTGTTGTTTTTTAGGTGAAAAAGATACTTTCTTTGCAGGTTGCTGTCCCCGCCTTTGCGTTTTTTGCGGTTTTTGTTGTTGTTTAAACTCTTCGTATTGATTATACACTGTACCCACCGCATTGATATATTCAATGTATGATGCACTATTTTTCTTAATCAGACCTTTTTCAGTTTTGATTTTATAGAATATATCAGCCCAATGAGTTATATTTCTAACATATTTATGATGTTCTGGTTTCAACCATTTTTTTCTGTTTTCATAGGACGTAACAACAAGCGCAGGAATTTCTGCTGGATCAGTCTTATCAATTTCTGCTAACCCTTCTTCGTTAAATCTCACGAGTAAATCATCTACTGTTCTTTTTGATTCTATTTTTTGTACGGCCTGTTCTGTTTGTTCAGTTTTCGCTGCTATTTTTTCGAGTTCACCAATAACAGATTTTCCCGTCTCGGGACCATCTCCCAGTATAGCGCGCTCTACTCCCTTCGTTGCTGTTGTTACTGGTTTAAACAATTCTTCAGATCCCGCAGCAAAATCAGTCTGAAGACTCTGTCGTTGTTGTAGTTTATTCCGTACAGAGTCACGAATTGGTACAAATCTCTTAATTGCATCCAGTCGTTCACGAGCCAATCTGGTTGTTAATGCTTCATTGACCATTATTTGAAATCAGAAACAATTTTTCAATTGCAAAACAATTTTTTAATCCGACCTAACACCATCGTGGAAGTGTTTTAACATCCTATAACAGCCTCTACGATCGGTGGAGAAACGGCACTTTTTCATATAATAATAAAATGTAATGTGCCGTTTCTCCATTGTTGTTTTTATTGATCAATCTGAACCGTCCATCAATTTTTATTCACTGATTTTGACATTGTCAATCAAAAAATGCTAAAAAAATTAAAATCTCTATGAGGGACGGTCACAATCAAATAATGATAAATGGTTGGTCAATCAAAATTGTTCATTTTCTTGAACTAACGCCCGTAGGTTTCTGACTTTAGAATTAACCTCCTTTTTCAATTCGTATTCGTACCCCAATTCTTTTCGTATTCGTTCTACGATGGTATACAACGGAGCGAACACACTTACGTCACTGGAAAATGCGAGAGAGTCCTTAATAGAATTCTGAATTCTTTTGATGAGCGCATACTTCTTTGGTAGCATATACTTGTTAGTGCTAACTCCGTATTCTATATCCTGAAAATCAGACATGATTTGATCAGGATTTAACCCATCTGATAGTTCAATATCCCAACTTTTCAATTTTGAAATCTCGGATATGATGCTATTCATGTTTTCAGAATTCATTATTCTATAATAATGATATATTTCTAAATGAAAAATATGACGCATTAGACGTAACTAAATCGAATTTTCTGTCCAGTCCCCTTTGAAATCGCAGATCGATAAATCCCCTCTGCAACTTTTCGTACTGAGGATATACAAATATCGAAGTGCCTACCGGCTTCATTCATTGATTGAAATATTTTTCTTCGTTAGTTATCGTATTCAAAGATTTCACAGGTCTCGCTTTTTTCGAGTATTTCCCAGTCCCCCCTCGTTCGGAATTTTCACTTTGTGTAATAGCCTGCAGATTTGATAAAGAATTGTTTTTCGTATTAGAATCCTTGTGATCAATGACAGAATCATCCTCGATCAATCCATAAAAACACTCATACACGAAACGATGATTGAGATAAGTTTTCTTCTTTCCAGCGCCAAACTTCAAATACCCCATACCATTATCAGAACCAACTGGTTTCTTCAGTTTGCGGTTTCTTACAACACCATCACTGGATGCTTCATAATTTGTGATCACAGGGTGTTGTCTGAATTCTTGGTTCATTCGTATACATAATACTATTGTTTGTCTAATTCATTGTTTGGTTCAATAATGAATCTTTCAATGTAGTCTTGAGGGGTTCTTATGATTTTGTCAGGGACGTTGTCGCTGACAGTGTCAGGGTCAGAGACTTTATCAGGGTCATAATTTCTGATTGATTGTCCATTTTTGATTCTTTTATCATAATAACGCTTCAATTCCCTGTATCGCTTACCACCGCAATTTAGACACAACTGAGATTTTCCCCTGACCCCAACTCCACATAGAATACAAGGTAACGGACCAAGGCTTCCACGTCGAAAGCTTTGCATATGATACCCACAAAACTCATTTCTGCATGATTTGTTACACGGGGTTATTGATCCAATCATAAGCCACTTGCAGTGATTCATTATATAAAAATCTTTCATTTAAATGCTTGTTTTAATTATAGCATGAGGGAATTAAGGAAAACGCCTTCGAAAAATGCTGAATTCAATGCTGATAAAGAGTTTAAGAGATTGTTGAAAATCAATCCTAAATTTAATATCGATAGACCCAAAAAACGTCCAATAGACGGAAACATGAGGGAGTTTAAGAGATTATTGAAAATCAATCCTAGATTTAATATCGATAGACCCAAAAAACGTAACAAACGTCCAAGAGACGGAAATATGAAACAGTTTAAGAGATTATTGAAAATCAATCCTAGATTTAATATCGATAGACCCAAAAAACGTAACAAACGTCCAAGAGACGGAAATATGAAAGAGTTTAAGAGATTATTGAAAATCAATCCTAGATTTAATCTCGATAAACCAAAAAAAACGTCCAAGAGATTATTGAAAATCAATCCTAGATTTAATCTCGATAAACCAAAAAAACGTCCAATAGACGGAAACATGAAAGAGTTTAAGAGATTATTGAAAATCAATCCTAGATTTAATCTCGATAAACCAAAAAAAACGTCCAAGAGATTACCCTGGAAAGATGCTCAATTCAATCTTGATATAGTTTCTAATACACCAAAGAATACAATTCTTGATAAAGCCATGATTAGTAAAATCAGAGATTGTTTTAATGAATTTAAGCGTGATGGAGCATCTTATTGTTGGTCAACATTTCGAATTGATGGTGTTGTTGATGCTACCATGAATGATGAAAAAGCAGCAGTGATAATTTCACGTGTTGGGGAAAAACGGCATTTTTTCCGAATCAAATTCATTATCGAAGTCGATGGCAAATGGATTATTAGGGATAAATTTGAACCAATCCTCAAGAATAAAAAAGCTGTCATTGTGAGTAGAGATTCCAAACCAGGAATTCTAACCGGAATCAATAAGCCATACTACGAAAGATCTTATCCCGTAACAGCAATGGTTTATGGGATATATCCGTTAAATGATAAACCCGATATCGCAAAACTAGCTCCTATGAAATATTCTAGTTCACTGAATTGTGTAGCAGAACGAATAATAGAACACTTCACAAATGCATCCCGAGGAAATAAACTAACTGATCTGCGACGTAGGAAAATAACCGAATGGGAACTGACTGTGAAACAGCATGGTGCAAAGATTTCTGATATAGCTAAATTAGAAGCATCATTAAAATTCCCAATATCAGTAACAACAATAACCGGAGAAGTATTATACGAACCGAAATATCAATCGCGAGGAGCCCCAATACAGATTATTGATCATAACAAACACGCGTGGACACCTTCGGTAACAGTATTTCCACGAGAACGAACCGTGAAATATATCCCTAAGGAGTTCGTCGGGGATGTTTTCTATGAAGAGAGATTATTCGATGCTATTCATGCGTTGTGTAAAGATGATCCTGTGTCAGTGTGGCTACTTAGAAGTGATGAAGATCCCGAAATAGGATTTGATCAATTTGTAAGACCGAATGGCGAATTATATCGCATTGAAGAATTAGATAACAGAATGAGAAAAATCGCTAGTGATTTTTCACCGGAGAATTCCCATGAAAAACTACTCACGGATAGTTTTACTATTCCATCAGTGGTAGCTCACTTCGCAAGAGAAAAAAACTCATGGCGTCCAACACGAAGTGATTTTCTCGAGGATGTTAAATTGAGTTGCGTCGAATTTGGTCATGGAGGACTGTGGAATACGAAATACTCACGTGATGGTATGATTTCAATTGATATATCCGCGTGTTATCCCGGAAGTTTTCTCGGGTATGGGGAATGTGCTGAGTACTTCAAACGATTTGGACACCCCACACATGAAATGACTCGTGTTGCGATTAATGGACCATTGCCTGATTTTGATTTAACCGGATTCGCTCGTGTGATATCATTTGAATTAGCGTCAGGATTACATCCGTGTAGTTATGTTTGGCTCGGTAAACACCTATCTGAAAAGGCCTGGATGCCAATAGTGCTATTGAGATATATGATTGATTGTGGTATGCTAATATCGTTGATTGTTTCCGAGGCTATTATATGCTATCGAGCTCAGAAGGAAGTTTGGCTACCACAACCCGATCTAGATCGTATTATCAGCGAACTACGAAAACAATTCCCTGATTTCAATGAAGAACAAATCATGAATTGGTCTAAGAAGTTATTTGAAAGCAAAAAAGAACAAGCAAAAGATCTCGGACGAAGAATAATCGGTAAATTTACCCAGGGTGGACGATACGACAATGCAAAATATTCTTCGCGGTTGATCATAGACGTCGCTGAATACGATTTTATTGTAGCGGATTTAATGAAACAGGGAAAACTTGTATCCCGTAAGGATGCTTTTCTATCCAATGGTGAGAAATTAGGTACGGTTGTTACCTACTGTGATGGATATAATTCCCAGTACACACATTTGAGAAGTTCAATGCTAGCCTATGCTTCTATTAATCTATTTTCGATGATAAATAGATTTCCTAATACCGCGGTTAGAGTGGCCACTGATTCGATGTATATACATAATAAATACAAATCAGCTGTAGCTAAATTCACAGATCCCGAAGAAAATTGGGGGCGTTGGCGATTTAAAAAGGAGATGCTACATGAGTATTGTGAATCCGCAGACGTTGCCATGGATGATAAATATCTTTGTTGTAACCGTATTGAAATTCAATCAGAATTTTCTAATGCACCACCGGTATCTGATCCAGTATGTAGATACAAGACAGTTTATTTAAACGGTTGTGGTGGGTCAGGAAAGACCACTCGTGCAATTGAATTATTTCGTCGGTCAACCATGATTGTGTTAACACCGACTCACAGACTCGCCAGAGAGATGATACAACGAGGGGTAAATGCTTGCACTTACCATAGTTTCTTTCGATGGAAGGGTGACAAATGGACTCCCGAGCGTATGGGTGATAAATTCATTCCTGAAATCATAATTTGGGATGAAATATGCACGGTGTCATTAGATGTATTACAAACATTTCTCGAGTGGTTGTTAAACAAAAACACAAAGGTCGTCATGTGCGGTGATCACGGCCAACCACCACCATTTGTCGGTGCATCTCCACATGAATGGCTAAAGGGTTTTGTAGACTACTATGAAGAAATCACCACTGATTATAGATCACTTGATGAACGATTACGAGAATTTAAGAAACTAATTAGATTACAACCGGATAGAATCCAATGCGAAATAGCGCGTGAAGTGATTTCAGAAACTCCAATGAATGATTTCTGGGAAACATGGAGACCAAACGATTTGATCATTGCAAGTAGAAAAATAGTCAGGGACACACTTCAGATGAAGTTATTTGAATTGCATAAAGAAAAATTTGCAACGCTTCCAGTACCCCTTTATTATAGGCCATCAGATACACGAAAACAGAACATTGAAGTTGATATTCCAGGACAGAGTGAAAAACAAATTCTCGTATTAAATGATATTGTGCTGGTTGATATCAATGTCGTTGAAGATGCATTGCGTGCTAATAAATCCCCGTGGACGCTAGGATACGCAGCAACAATACACTCTTCACAGGGATTGACTATATCGGATACAATTGTTTGGATGGTGGATAATCACATCGAATGGTCGAATTTAGTCTATCTCGCAGTATCCAGAGTACGAAGAATAAATCAGCTTCGAAGAATTGTTTTCGATGATAATGACACAACAATGGATGATATTGATGTTAAAATTATTGATAAAAAACTCTCCGGTTACAAACAACAGGACAAAAAAAACAACGAGAATTTGATATTGATGCTGAATTAATAATTACGCTGAAGAAACAACAGAATAATCACTGCGCGAGTTGCAATTGTATAATGCGTTGGCAGTATTCGGATAAGGATCCTCGCCAATTCACCGTAGACAGAAAAATTAACAATCTCGGTCATGTCAGAAACAATGTGATGTTGACTTGTCTTGAGTGCAATAGACGCAACGGCGCTAGTTAAGACCATGCGGTGGCAATTGAGTATCCTCGGGAATTACCTGTAGTTGTTGTCGAGTAAATCCTCTTTGACGGGCAGTTGAATCCAGTTTATAGACTGGAGGTCTACCAGTTGATCGTGTTATACTAGATATCTTGTGTGCAGTAACACTCCAAATAGGATCAGTAGCCCTTTTTCTGCCACCCTCAAGCTCTCCTGGTTCGTATAAGTACCTAACAGTGACATTACTACCAAGAATTGGTTCTTTGAAATCTTTTTGTGGTTGTACGGGTATTGACTTCTTTTTAATCGCGTTGATGGGTTTCATGTTGATTGTTCTAGTAATCTCGTTATTCAGTGCAGTAATCACAGATGGTAATCTTTTAACCCATTCACGGGATATTTTTTCTTGGATGAATTCTTTTGCGTATTGATATCCAAATAACCGCTCAGCAATCGTCCGATTAAATCGTTCTACAATGGCCTGATCGCGATGTAGCGCAGTATGCCCTCGTCGTATGGTGACATTATGATGTTTCATTGTAGATAACACTGCACCCTGAAATTCCTTGCCAGGATCAACCTGCAATAGATTTGGCCAGTGCAGAGGACCTCGTCGATAAATCCTTTCAAATGCAGAAGCGACTTCAGTGGCTGATTTTGTTTTTAACGGTTCTGCTTCTTTGTATCGACTTGCAATATCAACTACGGTTAAAGCGTATTTGTAACCACGATCATGTGGCAGAAATAATATATCAGCCTGATGAACTTCATTAGGAACTGTCACATCAAAATGCGAGAATTGAATTTGTTTAGGCGGTGGTAGATAAATTTGCCATAGTGCCTGTTTGGATAACCAATTAGCCGCAGTGGTTTTTTTCACTTTTGCAGCGCTAGCGAGTTTATGGACTGCTGATTTACCCCTCCAGTATCCTCTTGGGGAATAATAAATTGATTCCATATTATTAATTACCGGCACCTAACATCAATTTGCTTTTCATAGCCGATATTATCAAAAATGAAGCCAATTTTTCTTTGAAGGATTTATCAGGAATAGCATTTAACGCATGAATTAATTTCACATCCGCGAGATGCCTGTGTTGCAGATTGCTGCTTTTATAAGCAACATCATGAAGGTGACAGGCCTTATCAATGGCGTTTATTGGTTCTTCACCGGGTCGGGACTGATTTTGATCATTGAGTCTGATATCAAGTCTGGTTCCCGGTCCACAGTAGCTATATCCTGGAAGGTGCTTTTCTCCGGGGTACTTTGCCCATGGGGTTCCAGGGAGCTTTGCCAATTTGGCTGCGATATCACCTCCTCGTTTTTTTTAAAAACATCTCCGGATTGTAAAATCTTTGATTTTGTAGAAACAAATCTAAATTTCTTTGTACCACATTGCACGCATTTACCAGAAAGCGCTGATCGGTTATTTTTAGTTGTAACCGTCGTCACATCATCTGTGCCAGTACGCGTTTTACACTTCACACAATATAGATCCATAATTTATGTATAGAAATATGGATATAATTGATTTTTCAGCGACTAAAACAAGAGAACCAATTAAGCATCATGCAGCGCTACCAAACTCTATCCGGATGATTATAATCGGGCCATCTGGATCCGGTAAAACGCAATTGTTGCTCAATTTAATAATGAGATGGGTGAAGTGGGATAAGTTGTATTTAATTGCCCCTAGCGTAGATGATCAACGATGTTATGAAGTGTTAAAAGATTTTAACGAGAATGCATCAGAAATTAAGGGTGAGAACGCCATTGATTTTATAACCGATATCGATGAAGCACCGAGTATTGATGATATTGATGGAGATATTAACAATTTAGTCGTATACGACGATATAATGTTGGATAAACAAAAGAATCCTGCTAGGATCTTTTCCCGGGGGCGTCACAAAAACACTGACGTGATATATGTCACTCAACGCTACACTCAGTTTCCAAAAGTCATCAGAGATAACTGCAATATTCTTTCTGTATTCAACGGAGTTGATACTCATACGCTACGAAATATTTGGCAGACATGGTGCTCTGATATGGACTTCAATCAATTTCGAGATTTCTTTAGTCATGCTCAGTCGACTCCGCACGGATTCGCAACAATAAATCTACATGATCCTCGGACACGATATCGTATCGGACTGGATCAAATATTCGGTTGAAATCGTAAAAGAATTATTAACCCAGAACTGAAAACTTTAGCAGCAGAGAGGGTGGATGACCACATCGTTGCGAGCAAAAGTGATTAAAAAATCGTAAAATCTCCGTTTTTGCAAAAATGGAGACTTTTTTTTTGGTTAAATGAGATTTGTTGGAAGTCTTATTTTTTGTCTGAAAACGTAGTCTATAGGCCATATTTTGTTCGAAAACGTTATCTGGAAGCCTTATTTTTGCTCGAAAAGGGTGGTCTGTTCACCCTCTCTGCTGCTCACCAGCTTTCATTAGTAGTTAATGGGGAGGGGGAAGTATAGGGCATATGATAAATATACGATGAAAACAGCCATATGTACTATGGCGCAGTTGTAGTGCATATGGGCCACTATGGGGCAGTTAACAGAGCAGCTAAATGTTTTGTATATTGGGCCTGTATAGGGACAAGTGAAAGTCTGACGTTACGGTACCCAATGTTGCAACAATGTTACAAGTAGCTGACATCAATCGTGGGTCAAAGCCTAACAGGTATGCACTAGAATGACCTGTCGTAATCATTTGATACAAACGACTAAAAAACAAAAGTAGGCAAAGAAAGCAAATATCTTTTCGAGGCATATGAATGGCCCTGAAAAAGGCCTTTGGGTTCTTCGCCTTCTATTTTCTGCCGTTGTTCCACCGCCTTTTGAATTTTCCAATGATTCCTTTCTTCTTCTTCTTCTTCTTCTTCTTCTTCTTCTTCTTCTTCTTCTTCTTCTTCTTCTTCTTCTTCTTCTGCTTCTTCTTCTTCTTCTTCTTCTTCTTCTTCTTCTTCTTCTTGAATCCATTCAGGATGTCCCATAGCTCTAAACTTTTCCTGAACTTTAATCCATCTCTCATTTAGCTTATCAAAGTCCTCTTTCTTCTTTTGTTGTATTGTTCCTTGCTCTCCGTTGTCCAGTTATCTTTTATCTTTATCACCTCTTCTTCCATCACCTTTCTCGTCATTGCTTCTGCTTTCTTAAGTCCGTCTAGTCTCCGCTTCACATATGCACACTCTGTCCAATACAATGTGACTTCTAGAAAGCACCTGACTTTGATGATATTATAAATGTTCCTCCTTCAAGCTCCCTGCTCTTACATATTTTGTTGTACTAAGTCTTCTTAATTTATTGGCTTCGTCCTCTATCATACCTTCTAATAGATCTGTCGCTAATTTCAACTTGGTTACACAGTCCAGGCTACACCGAAATTCTTTCTCAAAGAAGTTGATAGCCATCTTGATGTGTTCAAAATTGAATGGCTCGAATGAACAAACGAAATTTGATTTAAAGTATACTCGTCTACGAAGATACATTTGGCACTGTTTAATGCCAGCAAAGCTGGCTATTTGATTAATCCCGTGGGGGTAAGGAATGGTCCCATATCCCCACGGGCGTTTATGCACACATAGTGTGCTATTTAATTTAGTTGTAATGTCGCGCCCCTATTGAGGGTCTATCGACATGAATGAAAGACCTTCAGGTGAGTGGGAATAGACCCAACACACACTCAACCCTGTCAACCAATCAGCGTAAAGATACTAGAGGTGCAATGGCACCAAATAATGACGAGTGATAAATAGTATTTACATATCGTCATGTTGAGAAGTTCTGGTCGTGGAAAAGAAGGGACAGTTTTCAGATTTCTTAATCTATTTGCCGGTAAAATGATCCTTCCTCTGTTTAAATATAAAAATATTGTTCCTAGAAATAAATGCTAAAAATGGAAGAATGTACTTTCTGCAGATCAAGATCTATAAAGTGATGATTCAATTAGATTTATTGTAAATAATTATTTATTAAATGAACTGCACCTTTTTCTATGTTCGACATGAAGAATTTGAAATTTCATTTCTACCCCATTGAAAAGCGTCTGGTAATGAAGTGTAGCGATTATTTAAGGTGCTTTTGAAATTATCAATGATGTCAAAATTCGACAAGTCTCAGTAATATATTCCAGCTAACATGGTGGTCATCTTGAACTGAGCTTTATGGCTACAAATCCCAAACGACTGGCTCGTAGGCAAAAAAGATTTGTTGTCTAGTTTGTCCTAATTAGAAATGTTGTCAACCAGACCTCCAACATGGCAGCCATCGTGTCACTAATTGTCCTGATTAACACATGGTGATATCAATGTTGGGTTTTTCACTGAAAGTCTTCTTAATATTTTGTTTGTCCTAAATGAAAATTGTCCCAATAAAAACACCAGCATGGGCACTGTGTTGTCTTTATTAAAAGCTTGTTATCACTGCTCATGAACAGAAGGCTCTATTGACATGAAACATTATTCCTTGTTTGATTATTTAATGAACTGCAAAAGTATTTGATATTCAAAGACTCTTATTATACTTACATGTTCTCTATTTACATGTTCTTTTGGTTTAATATTCTTGACATATATTGGATGTCTTGGGACCCTAACTCCATTGGCTTTTACTCAAGGATCCTTATGCTGTCAGTCAGACCTCCATCATGGCATCCCTTAGTTATGATGCAGTTTAATATTATATAAACATGCCATTATAAGCTATTAACCAATTCCGACATGAAAATATATTAATTACAGCAGTGGGATGTTCCAATCGTAGAATTGAACGCATATCTATGACAGTAACTTGAATGAAAAGGTACAAATTAATCAGTGTTAAGAAACAAACAGCTGCAAGATTTAAAAGCATTAAAAATTTTCCAATATGCTGTTATAATAACAGTCCTGTAGTAGACATGGTTAGTGACAAGCCTATCAACTTCTGTGTTTCCTTGTTTCCATTAACCAGAGTCTTGTTATCAATATTTAGTTCTGCAAAAGTGAAAACACACCAGCCATGCCAAACTTGTCACACTGATGAAGTTACAAGCAGGTTTAATGGTTATTTCTATGGTTTGTCAAGAGTCCATATCTGATTCCTGTTAAGCAATTCATCGATTGTTTTGATGTGAAGAAATCATACAAATATCTCCATGGAAGAGTATAAAGCAGTAAGGAGATATGCAGATGGATTCGCTATCCAGAACTCTTGAATTTTACTGAAAGTATCACGTGACTTTTGCAACATGTGCTCTATCATCAAGCGCAGAAACTCTGTGTGTATGTCTGACCTAATCGAAGAATTACTGAATTGACCATGGTATATCAAGTTTGAAAATATAATTGACTAATAAAAATATAATTGACTAATAAAAATATAATTGACTAATAAAAATATAATTGACTAATAAAATATAATTGACTAATAAAAATATAATTGACTAATACAAATATAATTCACTAATAAAAATATAATTGACTAATAAAAATATAATTGACTAATAAAAATTTAATTAACTAATAAAAATATAATTGACTAATAAAAATATAATTGACTAATAAAAATATAATTGACTAAGAAAAATATAATTACATAATAAAAATATAATTGACTAATAAAAATATAATTGACTAATAAAAATATAATTAACTATTATATAGCAACTGCCATATTACCTCAAAACGTTTACCTGTGGCAGTTAATCTATCGGTGTCCTACAATTTCAGATGAGTAATTCTTTTTTAAAGAAAATCAATAGGTGAAATGAGAAAGAGGCTGAATGAAACTTCTTTGGAAATGAGGATTAAAAGTGAAGGTGCAAGAACAATTGCTTCTCCAAAGATTTCAGTCTGGGTGTGCTCGGTAAGAAATTATAAGATTCTCCAGGAAACAGTTAAGCACCATGGAACCAAAGCTCGCCTATATTTTGCGTGGCGGACAAGTTGACATTGTAGCTTATGTCACAAGGCGATTTGATTCTAAAAATTTATTTGGAGATCAAAATGAAAACATTTTATTAGGAATTGGAGTTCTAGCTTAAATCCATTTGCCAAGAGAACCGCTCCGGTGGTCTAGTGGTTAGAGCGTCCACCTCGGATGCAGGTGTTGGGTCCAATCCCCGCATGAGTCATACCAAAGACTGACACAAATGGTACTATCAGCTGCCTCAATTGGCGATCAGCATTAAAAGGATAGTTTTATGACTGGTCGGCCTGGTGTCAGGATAATGTGACTGGGCGCAACATCATGCTACATGTCTGCGACATGATGCCCCAGTTCTAGGCATCACTATAAGCTGCCTCACTACAGACATTGTAGTGATATAACTGAAAAATTGTTCAGAAAAATTGTAAACACAACGTTAAAAATCCAAATCTCACACAACTACACACAGATTAATAGAAACAGGAATAGTGACACGCATGCAGGACGAACAAGAGATGATTTTTCAAGAGCACGCATAAGGCAAGAATATGCACCAAGATTCATGCAGATCAGATCACTGTATATTTTATTATTGAACTTTACATATTGAACTTTACATTGAAATTTCAACCCGGCATGATTTTTTTGTCTAGCTAGACTATTATATGCATGTGATCTGTCTCCACTAGTAGTTAATGGGGATACCGTAGCCTCAATGGAAAATCCAGTCAAAAACAGCTTGGGACACTATAGCCTCAAGATTTATAGCCTCAAGGGAAAATCCAGTCAAAAACAGCTTAGTGTACTATAGCCTCAAAACAGCTTGGGATACTATAGCCTCAAGGGGAATTTAACATTGTGGGATTATATAGCCTCAAGGGAAATTTAACATAGTGGGATTATATAGCCTCAAGGGAAATTTAACATAGTGGGATTATATAGCCTCAAGGGAAATATAACATGGGAATATGATGGGTATAGGGGACTGTAGAGGGACAAGGGAAAAAAAGGGTGGCAATGAAAGCTACTATCTTTTCGAGACTTATGAGTGGTCCTGAAAAGGACCGTTATGTGTATTGTTAACGTTGTCTTGTTAACACAGAGGACATCTCACAGATCTTCTTCTCTTCCTTAAACTTCTCCTTACTGTGGGTGCATAGAAGAGAACTCTCTTCAAGCAACCTTGTCTTTCCACATAGACTCTTCTCTTCCAATAGGCTGTCTCCGTCCTATGAATGACACTCCATGATGATCTGACATACATGGGTATGTCAGTCCTAAACAGCATACTTGACACAAGGGTTGACGATTCAACATTAGTCCACATCTTCTGATGAGAACAGGTGAAGCGAATACCGTGTACTGCGGTTATTTATAGGGGAAGAGCGGATTGAAACGGATTGAGTGTATCCACCAATCCAAACACGCGTTACAAAAGTCAGACACAGCCATCCAATCGGAAGAGAGCAGTCTGTGACGTCACCTTTTCTATATAGAGGTACTAGCGCCTGTGCGCAGTCAATCGATTCAAGAGAGTTGTCAATCATGGCGGACAGTAAGAAGACAATGAATTGGAGTGAGACAGGAGTAGAGACAGCAAGTCATGGACCAACAGTGACTGCTAAAGTCATGACAAATCTACATCCAGAAGAAGTGGATTTTAACTGGGATATTGTGGATTTTTTAACATCGCAAGAATTTATTCCGGAACCTTCGTTGCCTTCTGTATCTTCTTATGGACACGTCGATGATTTTAAACAAAGACAAAAAGAAGCATTGGAGCAATTTGTACAACAACAGAAAGTAGAAGAACAAGCTTTTCTTATGCAACAGCAGGAAGAAGAAGAAGCAAGAAGAAAACACCAGGAAGAAACAGTAGCATCAGCAGCAGCAACGGAGAAGAAAGAAGACCAAGGACAAAAAGAAAATAGTGAAAATCAAACGGTTACGACGGTACTTTTAGATATTTTAGCTGAGTTAAGGAGTCTGAAACAAATGTATCAGACTTCTTTATCACGACCGAAGAGAAAAAGACCTTCTCGAGCGAAACAACCCGATCTCTCTGTGACTACGTCTACCTTACCACCGTTAGTGATTTCTACCAAATCATTGACAGGAACCACCAGTCCCGAAGTAGGCCTTGGCCGTGGCAAAGGCTTAAGACAGCTCAAGAGGATTTCGTCCCGTTTCTGAGTTTGTTTTGTTTTAAACACACAAAACACCAACGGTCCTTTTCAGGACCACTCCAATTATTTCGAAAAGAAATACTATGTCAATTGACTATTTCAATGAAAACTCAAAAGTCCTTTATTTTTTTAAAAACCCATGATGTACGTGTGAGTGAATGAATGTGTGAGTGTAGGTAATTATACTATCAAATCAAAACCAAGAGACACTTACGTTTTTTCTCTTTAGTTTATTCTAGTACAAACGTCACAATTCAAAATCACAACATAACATAACACAAGACCATTTTTAAAAAGTTCATAGGTTTTCTTCTGTTTCACTCTTTCTGTTTTTTCATTTTCTTTACTGTCACAGCTTTTTCTTTTTCTTCGTCAGTTTCATTTCGTCTTCTTTTCTTGTGAACGTGACGGGGTTCTTCCTTGGGGGAGGGTACCTCTTCCTCCTCCTGTTCAGAATTTCTTTCCTCCTCCTCCTTCTCCTCCTCCTCCTGTTCCTGTTGTTTCTTAGGGCAGTTTGGAGACCAATGTCCTTTCTCTTTACAATAATAACAGGTATCTTGACTTTTGTCTCTATTGGTACCTTTTTTATTTTTGTTACGATCTGAACATTCTGTAGCCCAATGTCCTTTCTTCTTACAGATATAGCAAGTATCTTGACTTTTATCTCGATAGGAAGGAGAGTAGGCTGTCGGCTGGTCTGACGAAAACTTTCGTATGACCCCACGTACAGCTCTAATGAGAAGTTCTACTTGTGTAGGTTCTTCCATCGTTCTGGTCAATGTGAGAGTGAAATGAATACTGAATCGTTAGACACTGGCCTTTATATATATATGCACGGATCGGACATGAATATATAGGGTTATGGTCTTTAAATGGTAGTCATTTGACTTTTTGCAGACAAGATGAAAAGACCGCATTATGCTGTGGAGAAAGGAAAAGACAGTAAGAGACAGAAACGTAATGTATCGCCTAGTACAGTAGCTGAAGTCTTGGCTCAAATTCATGCCAGTGATTTTGAAGATGACATGAGTGAGCCCGAATCCACACCCAAGCAATCGACGTCCAAGCAAAGTACACCACCCTTAGTAAACCCTGAAAATTACTATCACATTCGAGAGACGGAAAAGCGTTCCTCTCGAAAATTTAGAACAACGGCTTACACGTATGCCGTAAAGTTTAAAGATTTCAAGGCCAATATACCTTTGGAGAATACAGAAGGGTTCATTACTGAGGTGTGGGATTCTGTATTAACTGCATTGAAACAGCAATGTCAAGCCAAAGAAGACGATCGCTTGAGACTTTCTATTCATCACGATAATTTAAAGTCTCCCGTTTGGATCGAGTTTACTAGCCCATCAGAATTAAAACCTTCCAAAGTCATCGACAAAATTCAACATGTGCAACAATCCAACGACAAGTTTCACATTGACGATGGAAAAGCCACACTGTTTATGACCCACGTGTCTCTTCCCCAGGGGACAGGACGCAAAAAAGTATTATTGGTGGACAGCCTTCGCAGCATGAAGCGAAGCCTCGTCCAAATTAACAATCCTCAAGACCAGATGTGTTTAGCCCGTGCTGTCGTCGTGGGACGAACGTATGTCAACAAGAACGACACGGTAGAATGGAAAAGAGCCTGGAAAACTATTCGACAATCGGACCGAGCCAAACAAAGAAGTGAAGCAGAACTCCTGTTACAGCAAGCGGGGATATCCAAAGACACTCCTTGCGGCATTCCAGAAATGCAACAATTACAAGACGTCTTGTCTCCACATTACACTTTGAAAGTACACCCTCAAGAAGTGCGTGGACAACTTTTGTTTCGAGGCCGCGATTTCAAAGACGGAAAATACATTCATGTCTATCATCACGATGGTCATTTTGATACCATTACCAGTATCACTGCATTCCAGGGATACGGTTACTACTGTGAAAAAATGTGATTATGGTTATAACAATCGAGAACAACACAAGTATTGTGGATCAAAATGTGAGGGATGTTTAGCCTCTCAACCTTGTCTGGACGAAGGACAAGACAGAGTGCATTGCCCTGTGTGTCAGCGAACATTTGTCAGTCCTACCTGTTACCAACAACATTTGAAGATGCAAGGTTCACAGCAGAAAAATGCTTGTCAACTCCTGAGATTGTGCCCTACTTGTGGACAAGGCATACGTACCAATAGTGCCAAGTTTCACGTTTGTCGAGGGAAGAAACGATGTCACATTTGTCACCAAATCGTGGACTTGGAGCACGAATGCTTCATTCAAAAATATCAACCCCGACCAGATGATACCCAGAAGAAAGGAAATTTTATCTTTTTTGATTTCGAATGCATGCAAGAAACTGGTATTCACATTCCTAATTTCTGCGTAGCTCACCGAGCGTGCGAACATTGTATCCAAGAGCCCATCTTTAGTCATTGCCCTCACTGCAGCAAGATTCCTGGAGGACGTGAAAAAATCTTTCGAGGGTCAAACACGCTAGCCGATTTTGCCCAATGGATCCTTAATCCCATCGACGAAACGTGGAGTCCAGAAGACATCGAACGTTACGGCAATTGTCATTGCCATGCCACGGTCATGGCTCACAATTTCTCGTGATACGATGGGCAATTTCTGCTCAGATACTATGCGGAACAAAGTACCGAACGGCCTCAAGTGACTTTAAACGGAGTCAAAATCATTTCTATGCAAGTAGGACAAGTACAGTTTAAAGATTCGATGTGTTACTTGGCCATGCCATTAAGTCGCATGCCTAAAACGTTTGGAATGACAGAAATGGCTAAAGGTTATTTTCCACACTTTTTTAATACCAAAGCCAATCAACATGCCGTTCTACCCCATTTGCCTGAGGCTGACGACTACGACCCCGACAACATGCGCACCGAACAACGAGAAGCTTTCTATGCTTGGTACCAGACTCACGCCTCGGACCCTTTTGACTTTCAAGAAGAAATGTTAAAGTACTGTCGATCTGACGTGGACATTTTACGACGTTGCTGTGGAAAATTTCGAGAATTGTTCATGGAGTACGGAGGGATCGATCCTTTGAAAGAAGCTTGTACCATCGCCAAAGCGTGTTCTTTAGTGTACCGAAAACGCTTCATGCCTGAAAATACTCTAGCGGTCATCAGTCCTCAAACGACAAATTTTGTCAAACGTCAATACTCGGTCAAAGCCCTACGCTGGCTCCATTACTTGTGCGACAAGGAAGACAAATGGATCCAACACGCTCGCAACGGAGGAGGCGAAAAGACCATCGGAACGTGTTCGGTAGATGGTTGGGACTTAGAAAACCCTCAGATTGTGTACGAGTTTAACGGATGTTTATTTCACGGATGTCCCCTGTGCTACCCTCAACGAGACACCAAAAATCAGTTTTTACAACGAACCATGGAAGACTTGTACCAGACCACGTGTCAGCGACGTTTGAAGTTAGAACAGCAAGGATACCAGGTGGTGGAAATGTGGGAACACGAGTACGATCAGCGTTTGAAAACCGATCCCGAGTTTAAACGCATCGTAGAAAGTTACAAGTGGGTGGACCCATTGAACCCCCGGGATAGTTTGTACGGAGGACGAACGAATGCTACCTGTTTACTGTACCAGGCGGACGAGGAGAAGGGAGAAGAACTCAAATACTTGGACGTGTGTTCACTGTATCCTTACGTGTGCAAATATTGTCACTTTCCCGTAGGGCATCCAGAATTGATGACAGAACACATTGACTTGGACCACATTCGACAGTACGAAGGATTGATCAAGTGTAAAGTCTTACCACCCACAGACTTGTACCATCCCGTTTTACCACACCATTGCCAAGGAAAACTGATGTTTCCTTTGTGTCGCACATGTGCCGAAACGTGCAACCAAGGCCAACCTTGTCATCACACTCAGGAAGAACGCGCCTTGACATTAACGTGGGTGAGCGTGGAATTGTTTAAAGCTCTGGACCTGGGATATCAACTGATAGAAGTGTACGAAATTTACCACTTTCCCAAAACACAACAATACCGCAAGGGCGACGAGAGACAGAAAGGTATTTTTGCAGACTACGTGGATGCCTTTTTAAAACTAAAACAAGAAGCTAGTGGCTATCCTTCCTGGTGTCACACTCCCGAAGACCAAAAGATATTCAAAGAAAAATATCGGGAGCAGGAAGGTATCACTTTAGACCACATCGAGAAAAATGAAGGAAGGCGATCGTTTGCCAAAGTGATGCTCAATTGCTTGTGGGGTAAAATGGCACAAGACGGAGTATTTGTCCGAGCCGTCTCGCTACTTCCAGATGATTCACGACCCAACCAAAGTCATGAAACACGTGGACGTCATTCGTGAGGACTTGATCTTAGTCAATTACGAAGAAGAACTAGACTTTGTAGAAGCCGACAAATTTGGAAATGTCATCATTGCGGCTTACGTAACAGCCCACGCTCGCTTAAAATTGTACGAAGTGTTAGAACTGTTAGGAGATCGTGTGTTGTATTTTGACACGGACAGTTGCATCTACATTCACCGACCGAACCAGTGTAACCCTGTCATCGAAGGAGACCGTTTAGGAGCCTGGACCGATGAACATCCCGACGACAAGATTCTAAGTTTTGCAAGTGGCGGTCCTAAAAATTACGGCTACGAATACCGAGACCCCCAAGGAGAAATGCACACCGAATGTAAAGTGAAAGGATTGACTCTCAATTATCGCACCAGTCGAGTGGTGAACTTTAACGTACTTCAAGAAGCCTTACAGTCGGGACAGGATGAAACGTTTCAAGTGACTACCCACGAACCGCACAAGATTGTCCGTTTACCCACACACCAAATTGTTAGCCGACCTTTGGAAAAAGTCTACCAAATCGTGTACCAAAAGAGAGTACGACTTCCCAATCACTTCACTCTACCGTACGGTCACATCGAAATTGGGCAGCATATAAAAAGGGACATCGTCCAAGACCAATAATTCATTTGTCACTACAACGTCACAGCGAAAAGAAGATGAATCCATTTAAACAGACATCATTCAAATTTGGGAATTCTCAAGTGGAGTGCGATGCTAAACCTTGCGATTGTAGTGATGCCAGGCGCTGTGACGTAAGCGATTCAGCAGGATATCGTGGGAACTTTGCTATGACTACTACCCCTATATCTACCCTGGAAAGTGATGCTGTGCGTGTCAAACCTGAGGGATGCGAAAGCGGTGCGACACGTTATCGTGGACTCCTAGGAATTTCACCGTACCTACATCGAACTGAAGTGAGGAGAGTCGAATATTCGTTCCCGACGAGTTTACCTGAATACTGCCACTTTAAAAGTCGATTCCAAACCTTCAAAGATAAATGGCCAAAATATCTGCCTGGACCAACTCCTGAAGAATTAGCCAGAGCTGGATTTTTCTACTTGGGCGAAGGGGATAAAGTCAAGTGTTTCAGTTGTGGTGTATCCATTTACGAGTGGGAACATAAAGATTCCGCTTACCTGGAACATGCTCGATGGTCTCCGAATTGTCAATACCTACCTTTAGTGGGACCTAATGATTGGAAGTGACACTACTGTTCCATGTCGTGTAACACACCTAGACCAGTATATAATATAAAACATAATATTCAAGGATTGCCACAAGAATTACAAGAGAAGATCTACAAGGACGTTTGGCAAATCCTTGCGAAAGAAAAATCTCAAGGGGTGCCTGTAGAACTTTTGTGTCGTGAAATTCATAAGAGGAAAGTGACAAAAATTAACGAATGTATTAGATCTCTCTGGTTTTTTTTTGGTACGATCACACCTGAAAATGTTTTGATCCTTTTTCAACGTTACATTAATTGATAGTGGGACAAGTGACACTACTACTTCATGGCGTGTAACACACCTAGACCAGTATATAAGCCCTCTCTAAAACATTATATTCAAGGATTACCACACGAATTGCAAGAGAAGATCTACAAGGACGTTTGGCAAGGTCTTGCTAAAGAAAAATTGCAATGGGTGACTGTAGAACTTTTGTGCCGTGAAATTCACAAGAGGCAAGTGACAAAAATTAACCAACGTGTTAGATTTCTCTGGATTAAGGGTATTTTTTTGCTCTGTTACCAATTTACTACGTTTACCTCTGAAGATGCTTTGATGCTTCTTGACCGTTGCCCTGAATGGCAGTGGGACGAAATTACACGTTATATTAATTACTTTCGCTTTTTGAGCAAATTGAATTCTGTATTTAATTCTGAGTTGAATCTACACTTGTAATCTTTGACCTAAAAAAGAAGTATAAAAGAGAACAACCATGCCACAACCTTTATCAGTGGTGATCCAACAGATTCCGTGGAAGGATATCAATGAGAAGATTCACACGGTGAAAGATTACGAACACTTATTACAAGAACTATACCCTATGAATTGGGGTCGACGTGTCGTGTGTGTTTTAGTGACTTGCTTTCTGGGATTTCGTTTACCTGCCGATTCCTTGTGGACACTTTACGAACACTACCAATCAAAAAATAAGACAGTATGGTGACTCCTTTAAATGTCCACGAGAGACTTATTCTGTTCAAAGCCTTACGCTTTCATCTGGATACGTCTCGACCTTTCCAAGAAAAAAAGATTCGTCAACTTTTACGTACGGAAGCAGTGTACGAAGATGTGTGTGTAGCTTGTGATTTACACCCTCATTGGACAGATGTACGTGACTGGAAAAGTTGGGATTTTGAGGCTTGGACAAACGAAGCATCCCATTATGCCCAAGCGTTGTGTTCCTAAAATTCATCGTCGTGTGAAAAAAGTCATTTTTAATCCTGTGTTAGTGACAGTACCAGAAGAAGAAAAAGAAAAAGAATCTATTACCCAAGACAATCCCTCTGTTCAAGACAGAACTGTCATCATGGACATTCCCCCACAAAGACCCTTTCGAGAAGACACCTATGTGACTGTACCCCCTGTAGAGGAGACTATAAGAACATTACACACGACCTCTAGGACACCTTCGTTACCCAAATCATGTTGTACAGGGACTTGTTTATTTGCCACTTTGATCGTTTGCCTAGGTATTTTATCCCTGTATTTATCCATTTGGCTTTTATGTTTTCGTGTTGTTCAAATTTAAACATGCATTGAAATAAACGTGTCTTGAAAAAAGTATAAAAACCTCTTGTCTTGTCTGTTTTTGTGCCAATACTGTCATACCACTACACGACTATGGCTCACTCTACTCTTTCTACTACTCCTTCCTCCTCCACATTCAAAGTCATTGACGAACACTTAGATCAGGCTAGTTGGAAAGCCTTGTATCTTCGTCATCCTTTTAACATGTTAATTGCTGGACCGAGCGGTTCAGGCAAAACCGAATTTGTCAAACGTTTGATCGAACATAAACATCATTTGATCGATCGTCCACCTCAACGCATCGTGTGGTGTTACAAAGAGTGGCAATCGGCATACAGTCTCTTGCAAGAAAGTCAAGGTGATTCCATTGTGTTTGTAGCAGGCATTCCTAAAGAAGACGAGGGGATCGTGTCTGAACCTAGTCAAACTCATTGGGTTATTTTTGACGACATGTTAGGAGAAGACGAAGAAGAAATTAAACTGTGGTTTACACGTAAAGGGCATCATCGTAATGCCAGTGTCATTTACATTACACAAAATTTATTTCAACAAAGTAAAGCCCATCGTACCATTAGTCTTAATGCTCATTACGTGGTCTTGTTTAAAAGTCCTCGAGATAAATCACAAGTGCAAGTTTTAGCCAAACAGTTAGGAACACCTTGGCTAACTCATGCGTACGATGATGCCACTCAAACACCACACGCCTATTTACTCGTGGATTTAAAACCCACTACCCCTGATTATTTGCGATTTCGTACCGATTTGTTTCACGACTGGTGTCAAGACGGAGGACCTGTCGTGTACACGTCCTCCTCGTCGACATAACACTATGAAGCACTAAAAAAATCTATAAAAACCTTGGGTTACTTTGACCTGGTCTCATACATCGTCAACATGACGTCCCTTCAGTCTCATCTTCCCATCAAATTGATTCGTGCCTTGTACGGCATCAGTCGCGAAAAAAATCCACAAATACGTGCTCACGTCTTAGAAGCCAGTCTCAAAGAAGTCTTACGATGGTTTACGGTGACAGCACGTCAAATACTGCAAGGCATCATTCACATTCCACATCAAACCAAACGCTTTTTTGACAGAAACAAAGTAGCCTTGACGCAACTGGCCAATCCTCGCATTGACACTCACACCAAAAAGCAAATCATATTGAAACCTGGAGGTAGTGGTTCTCTAGGAGGTGTCATCATTCGTTCCCTTTTAAAATGGGATCCCAATACTCCCAAAGTTCACCCCAAGAAGAAAACAAAAAAAGCCAAACAAGCCCCTAAGAAAAAGAACAAGGGTACCAAGACCAAAGCACAGAAAAAGAAAGTCCACAGAAAAAAGCGGTCACCCGCAAAAGAGGCACTTCGGCCAGGACACAACCTTACCTTCGTCAACCACGACCTGTAAGAAAAGATCTACAAGGACGTTTGGCAGGGACTACGTTGCCAGTAGCCTCAGGGGCTGCCACTTCTCCGTTGCGGGTGATGCCAGCCAAACCCAATTTGACACCCGTTTTTCCTAATTTGATGAAACATTGGAAATCTGCGTCTCCGAAAACGTCTCCTCCACCGGAGACACCCTCGTCCACCTTAGTGTCAGTAGCAGCTGCTCATAAAGTACCTGCCCCGAAAGTCAAAGTCCAAGAAAGATCTGGCATGTTAAAGAGTTTACTAGATTTGTCCAAACAAGAACTGTCCCGATTGAGTCCATTGCGAACTCCTTCACGACGTGTGTTACCTGCCATGAAGTTGATACGACGCAAAGATAATCAGTGGCGACGCATTCCAGTATAAAAATATGACTTGAAAACCACGACGTCAATCAGTATTTTTTCTGTACCACTGATGAACACTCAAGGATGCCTCCTCAAAAACGTGCACACCACCACCCTCGACGTTCTACCGTCCAAAAAGGAAAAGGAAAAAGACAATCTCGTCATCCTACCAAACGCTCAAAAACCAAACAACGACGTCCTCCCGTAAAAAGACACAGTCATCCAAAGAAAAAGAGAAGTCATCAAAGGGGAGGCATATTTATTGGTCTTATTAAAGGTATTCAGAAACTAGACAAAGCAGCTAATAACCGAACTGGCATCTTTAGCCCTGCTTTTGAGGATTTAGCGAAGCATGCCGTTACCTTTTGGAGAAACCAATAGAAAAAAGAAGATAAAAGAGGGTGCGTATCAAGTCTTTGACATCAGTGTATTTCTGGAACGAACAAACAAAGATGTCACCTCGCAAAAAACATTCTTATTCACCCCACAAAGGAAAGAAAAGGAAAGGACTACCTCCACGTTTAGCCAAACACGGAGACGTGTTGTCCGTCCTGTCCAAAGCCTCTCCACCCATGCGAAAACAAATCATTAAAACAGCCTCCAAAGATGTCATCGATACCGTGTGTGAATGTTGTTTGAATGTTTTGAAAGGCACGATACCTTTGTCTCCACACCAGAAAAAATGCTTCGCCAAACATCGACACGTTCTTCGTCAAATGGTTCAAAAGAAAATATCCGTCCGTCAAAAGAAAAAGATGTTGGTGCAACGCGGAGGATTTTTACCCATTCTTGCTCCTATGTTGACAAGCTTAATACCAGGTTTGATACAAGGGATGACCCAAGGGTTCACTCAAGGAATGGGTAGAAGATAAAAGGACCCTATGGAGCACCACAATCTCAGACATAACCTTTGAAAGCCCATGGAAGGACGAAAACTAACTTTGGTTCCTTACAAACGATGGATGGAATACCATCATTGGCAAGAACAACGATCCCCTCATTTACCACCCAATCCCAATTTGGCTGAGATGTCGCAATTACAACACGAATTGCAATCCTTGATCCATCGCCACGATTTATCCGAAACCGAAAAATCACAAAAGTACGGTCAACTCTTGAAACGGCTACAACTCTTTCATCAGAAAGCTGTGGAACAAACAGCTCAACCCACTTTGTCCGATTTTAAGGCTCTAATGAATAACCCGTCACCCTCACCCTCACCCTCTACAGCAGTTAAAACAGACGTTACCCCACCATTACCCAAGGAAGAAGAACCCCATGATCTCTTTCAAACACCTACTGCTACTCCCATTCCGAGTAAGATTGCCGCTTCCTTGTTGACCCCTTCCCCCACTCCCCCACGAGAAGAACTCAAAACTTGGGTTAAAAAGATGATGGCTACTCCTTCTTCGACAGATGTGAAAAAGAAAGAAAGGAAACCAGAAGTGAGAAAAGAAAAGAAGACCAAAGAAGCTATCCCATTACCTCCGCCACCACCATTACCCTCGACGTCAACTCCTGTGGCACATCGGACACGTAAAACCGTTTCCAAACAACCCGCATTTCGTCCCACCCAAAGCAATATCCTCGAAGAGTGGGTCCCTTATTAACAACAAACCATGGAGAAGGTATTAGCCAGCATTTACTACGATCCAGCTCACCCTGCAGGTTACGGAGGCATTCAGAAATTGTATCGTGCTGCCAAAACTCGCCTGAAAAAGCTCCGTTTACCAGCAGTACAACGATGGTTACAAGAACAAGCGACGTACACTTTACACAAACCCATTCGACGAAAATTTCACAGAAGTCGCACTCAAGTGGAAGGCATCGATCATCAATGGCAAGCCGATTTAGCTGATGTCTCTCATTTAACCACCTACAATCGTGGCTACAAATATTTGTTTTGTGTCATCGACGTCTTTTCTAAATTTGCCTGGGTCGTACCATTGACATCCAAATCGAGCGGAGAGTTAGTACGAGCTTTGCAACTGGTGTTGAAACAAAGTGGTCGTCACCCTCTTCGATGGCAAACCGACAAAGGTACCGAATTTCTGAACCAAGCTTTCCAACGAGAATTAAAAAAACGTGACATTCATTTTTTCACCACCGAAAATCCTGAAACCAAAGCCAGTATTGTGGAACGTTTTCAACGTACCTTGAAAGAACGCATGTGGAAATATTTTACATATCAACACACTCTCAAGTACATCGACGTCTTACCACACTTAGTCCAAGCCTACAATCAATCTTACCATAGAAGCATTGGACGTGCCCCACAAGAGGTGACACCTGACAACGAAGTCACTGTTTTTGAGCGTCTGTTTGGCACGTCCCGGACGAGGGTTGTCCCCAAGAAAGGTAGAGAAGTGTTAACCCCGGGAGATTGGGTACGCATTGGCAAAACCAAACGCACTTTCGACAAAGGTTACTTACCCAACTGGACCACCGAATTGTTTCGTGTTACTGGACGAGTGCGCGATCGTCATCCTACCGTCTATAAATTGGAAGACATGAACGGAGAAGTATTAAAAGGAACATTTTACTTGCCTGAGTTACAACGTGTTACCAAAAAAGAAGACGACGTGTACGACATTGAAAGCATTCTCGAACGAAGAACCCGTAAAGTAGGAAAACGTCGTGTCAAAGAAGTCAAAGTACGTTGGAAAGGATATCCTCCTAGTTTTGATTCTTGGATTGACGCTGCCCAAGTCATCGACTATAAAAAGAAGTGACCATCATGCCCTTCAATACAGCTTCAGCAACCACAGTGACTACTCCTTCACCCACGTCATCTCTGCAAGATTTACAAAAGCAACCCTTGTGGGTGTGGTGTGGAGAACGTGTCCCTAAAACGCAAATCGTTTTTTTCTGTCAAATCTTTGTGGTATATTGTGTCATTGGTGCAGCCATTGCTAATTTGAGTTTGCAACAAGGAGACAAACAATTGTGGACCATTTTACTCAGCAGTTGCATCGGGTATCTTCTTCCCAATCCTTCCCTGAAATACTCTTACAACGGGAACAACAGTAACAATATTGGGAGTCTGGCGACCAACGTTAGTCCTTCTCCTGACAGTCACCCTTCCAATCACAATCCTCTTTTAGATACTCCTTTAACCTCGAGTGACTCCTCGGACAGAAGAACATTGGAAATATGAACAACACTATTAACCAATTTTACTTAACGTTACCCAGTGACAGTTCCATGGAGGTGTTTCCTAACAACACATTGTGTTGTTACACGTCTAAATTACCTCAAGCCATGCATTTGGATCAAGATGATCACTGGGAAGCAGCTTTAGTGGAAATAATACACCCGACACAAATCAAAAACATCGTCGAAAATCAAAACTTTTTCACAGTTGAAGTGTACGACAAGCAATTGCAACAAGCCTTAGATGAACGAGGTATCACTGGCATTGACAACAAGAAATCAGATGGACCCTTAACTAAACAACTGTCCACTCATGTGTTGACCATTCCTGCAGGCTACTATTTTAGCGGTCAACATTTAGTGACTACGATTGCAACCAGGTTCAATGTTCTGTTTGGTAAACCCCTGGACAAAATCAGAGAAAGTGTTACCTTTGAGTACATTAAAGTGGCTCGCCGCTTCATGATCAAATTTTCAGAGAAGAAAATAATAGCCATTACCTTTTGTCCTGAATTGTTTAATATCTTAGGTGGAGACCTCAAGATGCTCCCGAACAAAAAAGAAATACCAGGCATATCCAGTAACTTGGATTTTACCAAATATTTTCGATCCCCTGTAGAAATGAACCAAGGACTCAATTTGATGTTTGTGTACTCCGATGTGGTGGAGTACAACGTGGTAGGACACACCTCTGTACCGTTACTGCGTGTCATTCCTTTCAAAGTAGATACTACTACCGCTGACGAGGAAGGTGGAAATACCTATCACGTTCACCGTGAATTTGTACATCCTCATTATTTACCCGTCAGTAAGTCGTATTTCGACAGTGTCAACATTACTATAAAAGGAGAACTAGGTCAAAATATTCCATTTACCAAAGGGAAAGTCACAGTGAAACTCCATTTTCAAAAACGATTCTCCAACAACTGAAAAAGTGATGTATCCTGTGTACCAAGGAGTCACTCGACAACGAGGACATGGTTTAGGAGATATGTTTAAATCAGCCTTTCGTTCCGTAGTCCCTGTTTTAAAACCAATGGTGACACGAGGATTGCACACCTTAAAAGATGCCGCATTGACTCACGGCAAAGATTTTCTTTACAATGTTCTCATTGACAAACAAAACCCCAAAGAAGCTTTTTTGAGAGCAGGCAAAAATACCTTGCTTCAAACGGGTAAAGAGCTTTTGGGTCGACGAGAAAGTCCTATAAATGCTCTGAACGGTACCACGTCTGACATTCCTACTTCCCTGACGACACAGCAAGGACAAGGTAGAAAGCGTCGACGAAGACACCCTTTCAAAAGTCTCCGTACCTCAAAAGTTCGAAAGACAAAGAAAAAAAGAACCGCTCGAGACTTAGACATTTTTGATTATTAAAAGTGAAGAAAAAAAACCTAAAGAAAAAATGATGCACCAAGAATCTTGTGCCTGTTCCAAGTCGGAACTGGATCTCTTTGCCATGCCACCCACGATGATGACCATGCAAGAAGCCCAATGGGTCGAATTTCATCCCGTCTCCTCTTTGACGGATTCAGCTCCCATCGAGTTTGAAATCAAAGGACAACCCGAAGATTACATCGATCTCAGCAACAGTTACTTGTATTTGAAAGTGAAAGTAGCCAAAACGGACAACACCAATCCAGGAGCCAATGATAGAGTAGCTCCTGTCAACAATTTCATGCATTCCTTGTTCAGCGATGTGGATTTGTACATGAATAATAAACTGATCAGCAGTAGCATGGATACTTACCCTTACCGAGCGTACCTCGAAAATCTCTTGACGTACGGAAAAGAAGCCAAGAACACTCATCTAGATGCTTGCGTGGTATGGAAACCTGACACCGCAGATAAGTTTAACGAGACAGACTTGCCCGTACCAGCAGCTGCTGATGGCAGCGCTCCTGCCGATCCTCACAATGAAGGTTTTAACGAGCGTCGAAAGAAAATTTTGCAAGGACGTAGTTTAGAACTGTTCGATCGTTTGCATTTGGACATGTGGTTTCAAGAGAAATATTTGCTGAACGGAGTAGATATTCGCTTGAGACTGAATCGAATCAGTACTGCTTTCCATTTGATGGCTCATGCCAACGAATACAAAACCATTATCCAAGAAGCCAGGTTATACGTGCGTCGTGTGGAAGTGTTACCTAAAGTGGGAAATGATATCAGTCACACTTTGAGCAGAACGACAGCCAAGTATCCGATACGACGCGTGGAAGTCAAAACGTTCACCATTGCCGCTGGACTCCGATCTAAGATCGAAGATCATCTGTTCCAAGGACAGTTACCCAAACGTTTATTCATTGGTATCGTCAGCAATGCAGCCCTCAATGGTGCCCACAATGAAAATCCTTTCCAGTTTAAGCACTGCAGAGTATCCAAAATCGAAGTCAGTCGCGATGGCAAAACTTTGTGTACCAGACCCTTCGAACCCGACTTTGGCGAACAGAAAAATTACTTGAGGTCGTACTTGTCGCTGTACGAAGCCACAGGACAGTTAGGAACCAACACCAGTCACGGTATTTCCTACGACGACTATGCAAGAGGTTACACGTTGTGGGCTTTTGATTTCACTCCAGACCAAGGCAGCGACGAGGGACATTTTCACCCTATAAAATCTGGGCAACTGCGTGTGGAACTTCAGTTTGCAGCACCTCTTCCCGAAACGGTGAATATCATTCTGTATGCTGAATTCGATAATACCATAGAAATTAACAGCTTGAGAGAAGTCATTCTAGACTATTAGACATTATGGAAGACCCTTGTCCTTCTTTGAATAGTGGAGAATCCATGAAATGGGAGGTTACAGAAAAAGCAGATCCCCAAGACCAAAAAGAAGAGGTAGTGATCATACAATCCAGATGGCCAGAACAGGAACAACAGTTAGTGGCTTGTTTTGCACAACACTTGGAAGATACAATGAGGGACCTGATTAAAAAAGATTGTTATGGATGTCAAATCGATCATCCCAGTCAACTTCAACACGATAAATGTATGATGATGAGTCAAGAAGAAAAATTGGACGATTATCTGAACGAAGCTTGGAGTCTCATCTCCGAAGAAGCCGTGTTACAGCAGTGGTATAAAGGCTTACGTGATCATTCCTCTCCTCCATTGTTTGCTCGAGAAATCGATCGCATCGAAGCTCTCTTGGCCAAAAGTAAAGAGACGAAGCAAACCATCAGTTACTTGTCAGACCGTTTCAAACAAAACGTCTGGATTGAATTGATGACTTATCATCACCTGTGAAGAAAGGAGAGAAAAACACAAGGCTACACAACAAAAAATGGATACCTGGGAACTTTATTATCTTTTGAACCGTAGTTCGTACACTGCTTCTTGGAATCCTGTGGTGTGTGCTAAAGATGAACTACCTCATCGCAAACCTCAAGAGAATCAAGCTTATGTCATCAACACAGATGACAGTCATCTTCCAGGAACTCACTGGGTAGCTGTCTACTTTCCTCAAGAGGGTTGTGCGGAGTATTTTGATTCGTATGGATTGCCTCCTTTCGAAGATGATATCATTGACTTTATGAGAAGAAATGCCCAGACGACACGATTCAATAATGTGAAATTACAAGGCACTGATTCTATGGTGTGTGGACAATATTGTATCTATTATCTGCATCATCGCAGTCTTGGATATTCTTTAGAACATTTAGTGACTTATTTTGATCGTCATTCGTCTCGAAACGACGACAAAGTAGATCGATGGTTTTGTGACCATTATGGCTATCTGTTGTCTTTAGCTAGGAAACGTAGTGTACATCAATCGCCCAATGACTTCCAACAGTGGAAATCTCAATTTAATTCACAACGTTGTCAACCATGTCAAAGATAATGTATTAGTGTTATGGAAGAAAAACATGTTTGTTCTTTGAAAAAATGTTTGTTCTTTGAAATAATGTTTGTTCTTTGAAATAATGTTTGTTATTTGAATAAAAATGTTGTGTTTTGAAAACCAATGTGTCTGTCGTTTATTTTACATTTGTATTCATATAAATGCTCTTTGACTTTTCTTTCTATCCCTCACATCAAACTATCTAAACGTTTCAAAACCCTAAACCGTCGAGGGGTGTTTTCCATCACGTCCGCGCTTGAACTATATATAAAGAAGCACTCGTCAGTCTGGCTACCCATCGTTGGCGCATCAACACCAAAGATGAATAGAGTTCAGAAATTAAGAGAACTTCAAATGCATCTGGAGAATGCTAGGCGTCTCCTGGACGAACTGGCTATGGAGGCCATAGCAGAGCAGGCCAAAATTGAAAAAGAAGAGGAGGAAAGAAAAAAGAAAGAAGAAGAGGAGAAGAAAAGTCCCATCTTGCCTCACCGCATGATGAGACAGACTAGTGAAGTCAAGCCTATGGTGAGGACACCTTCACCACCAGAACCAGTTCGTCTACTACAGACGCAACCCCCACTGCCTCAGCCGCAACAACTTCAGCCGCATCCACGGTTGCGGAATAGAGGCAGAAATGAAGAGACTTTCACTATCCCTCAAACAGAAGATTGGGATAGTGAAGCCACTCATTCTCCCTCTGCACTCCCAATCACAAGAGTGAATTGGGAGAATGATTGGAGTAGGAGATGTGTGTGTGGGGCTAGACCTGGGAGATGCCAGCATTAACCAGGTGCAATTTGAAGTTTTAAAAACAGTCCTTCTCAGGGCTACCCAAATAACAAGAAAAGAAATACTATGTCAATTGCCAATGGGTGTGAGAGAGGAGTAGTGTGATTATAAACACTGACTCTATTTAGATGGTATAGGGTGTAATTTTGGATAGTATATAATAGGGTTTGTTTTGTCTGCTTCCCCGTGTGTGTGGTTGGTATAGGGTGTGATTTTGGATAGTATATAGTAGGGTTTGTTTTGGCTGCTTCCCCGTGTGTGTGTTTAGTATAGGGTGTGATTTTGGATAGTATATAGTAGGGTTTGTTTTGTCTGCTTCCCCGTGTGTGTGGTTAGTATAGGGTGTGATTTTGGATAGTATATAGTAGGGTTTGTTTTGTCTGCTTCCCCGTGTGTGTGGTTAGTATAGGGTGTGATTTTGGATAGTATATAATAGGGTTTGTTTTGGCTGCTTCCCCGTGTGTGTGGTTAGTATAGGGTGTGATTTTGGATAGTATATAGTAGGGATTGTTTTGGCTGCTTCCCCGTGTGTGGATAGTATAGGGTGTGATTTTGGATAGTATATAGTATGGTTTGTTTTGGCTGCTTCCCCGTGTGTGTGGTTAGTATAGGGTGTGATTTTGGATAGTATATAATAGGATTTGTGAATAGTATCTAATATGACAAGTGAATGTAGGGGTGTTTACTTTCACGTCCGTGCTTAAGATATATATACTCAAAGTGACTGACATTAGAACCATTCCACGGAATAACCATAGAAGATGGCCAAAGCATCAAGTTTATTCAACAATTTAAGACACAGCTATTTCTGGATATTAGACGGGGAATATGAAGTGGAAAAACTACATCATAAATGGAAGATTGCGAAGAGTTTGGACTTTGCAAAAAGACTGAAAATAGCCAGGGAGCTCTTAGGAGGAATGCTAGAAGAAGAAGCCAAAAAGTTACGAGGCTGCATTAATCCACCCTATGTTAGAGTGGGGACATTGAAGCAAGTAATAGATATTGTCGAAAACGTCAAGTGTTTTTTGGATAATATCTTGACAGAGTACCCCCATGTCCAAAAGGGTTTGGACCCGCTCAAGAAAGCTGAAGAACTGATGAGAAAGGAACTATTAGAAGAAGTGAAGAAGATAAAAGATAACTGGAGTAAGGAGAGAAAGGAAAGAAAGGACAATGAAAACCAAAAAAAAGAAAGAGGACTTTGAAAAATTAAATAACAATTGGATAAAGATACAAGAGAAGTTTAGAGCTATGGGGCATCCTGACTGGATTCCCGACGAAAAGAAGAAGAAGGGAATTATTGGTAAAATCAAAAGGTGGTGGAACAATGGCAGAAAATAAAAGAAGAAGAAGTATCCAAAGGCCCTTTTCAGGGCCACTCATAAGTCTCGAAAAGATAGTAGCTTTCATTGCCACCCTTTTTTTCCCTTGTCCCTCTACAGTCCCCTATACCCATCATATTCCCATGTTATATTTCCCTTGAGGCTATATAATCCCACTATGTTAAATTTCCCTTGAGGCTATATAATCCCACTATGTTAAATTTCCCTGAGGCTATATAATCCCACAATGTTAAATTTCCCTTGAGGCTATATAATCCCACTATGTTAAATTTCCCTTGAGGCTATATAATCCCACTATGTTAAATTTCCCTTGAGGCTATATAATCCCACAATGTTAAATTCCCCTTGAGGCTATAGTATCCCAAGCTGTTTTGAGGCTATAGTACACTAAGCTGTTTTTGACTGGATTTTCCCTTGAGGCTATAAATCTTGAGGCTATAGTGTCCCAAGCTGTTTTTGACTGGATTTTCCATTGAGGCTACGGTATCCCCATTAACTACTTCCACTTCATATTATAGATTGCAATATTTTTAATAAAGATAATTAGTTCATATTAATAATCAAGGCTCTTGAATATCAGAAGGTCGAACTTTTTTCTGATCCATCGTTATTTCTATTTTCATTCACGTGACAATTTAGCACATCATTTCTGGCGGCCCAACTTTCTTCACTTTTTCTGGGCCATCGTTATTTTTATTGTCATTCAAGTAATAATTTAGCACATCATCTCTGACGGTCGAACTTTCTTCACTTTGGGGCTACATGAGATTGTTGAGAATGAGAGTTGCTACATGAGATGGCTGAGAATGAGAATTGCTACATGAGATTGTTGTTAATGAGAAATGTTACTTGAGATTGTTGATAATGAGAGTTGATACATCTTTATTTCCATCTTCATTCAAGGGATCGTATATGGTACATCGATCGGTCCATCTATCTGCATTTGGTGATGCATGCAAGGATTCTTAAAATGTGACTGGGTGGAGATGATGATATATGTCTGCAGCATGATGCTCCAGTGCCAGACATCACTACAAACCACACTGCAGACATCGTTGCGATGTGACTAACAAAGTGTCAAAGCTACGTAAAAAATCTCATACAATTAAACACAGACACACATTAAAAGTGTGAGCTCCACAGATTACGAAGGTCATACAGATTAGGAGAAGCTATATTATAATGTATATGACAAACCTACTTATAAAACTATTTTATGCGGAGGGAGTTTTCTAGACCTACGTATCACCGATAATCACATCCTACCGATAACAATCTCTATATAGAACGTTGTAAGAGGAGTTGTTCGACAATAGACTATTACAATATCGATCCATTAACTTGATACGATGACATCAGATATTACAAGCAGGTGGATGCGAGTAATAATAATAACGCAATGATAATTACTATAAATATTACCTAAATATAAAAACCCCACTTGTTTCTGATTATGCGATAATATATTAATTAATACATATACATATATACGGTAGGAAAAAAAGCCTACAACAGACGCGTGTGCTAATGTAACAGTCACGTGATCACAAGTGGGTTTGAATAGCCTTGACCTGGCAGGAATGTACTTGTAAACGACACATAATTGACGTGATTCGAGAAGGGACGTTTATAACGGACATAACGGATAGAATTCGTTTTAACTCTTAAAAGGAAGTATTATATTTACTATGGCATGCTCCAGAGAAGACACAGATTCTGAGGAGAGACAAAATTGTTCCATTTGTCTGTGCGAGTTCAAAATACCGAGACAGTTACCGTGCATGCACTCATTCTGCGAAAAATGTTTACAGGACTACATATCATCTCGAGAAGAAACGGTAAAGAAACTGAACAAAATCGAGTGTCCGATTTGTAGACTAGCCGTTAGTCCTGAAGGTAAATCTTCTACAATTGTGGCATCTATGTTTCCCATTAACGTGATTTTTCAGTCCATTAGAAGTGATGATCCAAAAGTGAAAGTAGACCGATCATGCGACAGTTGTCACTCTGCGGGCAAATTGAGGTCAGCTCAAGATTTTTGTGTAGAGTGTGAGGAGGGTATGTGTGAAATATGCTCAGAAGTTCATCGTAATCAAAAGATGTCTAGAAATCATGTAATATTTTCCATGGAGGAATTTACAAGCAACCCACAGAATGTAATGAGCATTGCAAAAGGGTTCAGTTGTCCTGAACACGAAGGGGAGGCTAAGGTTTTTTATTGCAAGGATCACAAGATTGCTTGTTGTAGCAAGTGTTGCATTGTCAGTCACAGAAACTGTGCCAGTGTTTCTGACTTGAACAAAGAACTGTGTACAACTGAGTCATAATATCTTATGGGAAGAGGGAACGGAAAAATTCCGACTGGTTTGAGGCAAAGTGGGAGGAGATGGAGTCCGTGACTGAGGCAAAGAGGAAAGCCCTCCTGGTATAGAAGGCTGTACCTAGCCCAGGGACATTGCAAGCATTCTGGAATGCAAGTAACAACGCCCAGAAGACTGCCCGCTACTGTGCCAACATATATTTGCTTAACCTTTGCAACAGCATACAGACAACTGCCGACACCGTGGATAGAAGAGGAATGTATGAGTGCATCAAGAAGGCGACAGGCCCCTCCATATCAAAGACCGCCCCTTTCAAGCCCAAGACAGGTGAAGACATCACAGACCAGGGCAAACAACTACAGCGATGGGTTGAACACTATCTCGAGCTATTTTCAACCTAAATAATGTCACTGACACTGATCTGGGTGCCATTCCAGACCTGCCTGTCATGGAGGAGCTAGACACGCAGCACACCCTGGAAGAGCTCGGAAAAACCGTAGGCTGCCTTGCCTGTGGGAAGGCTCCTGGAAGCAAACGGCATTCCGCCTGAAGTCCTCAAGAGCGGAAAACCAGCGCTGCTCCAGCCGCTACACATACTATTCTGCCTCTGCTGGGAACATGGATACATCCCACAGGACATGCGTGATGCCAACGTTGTCACTTTGTACTAGAACAAGGGAGACCGTAGCGACTGCAACAGCTATCGGGGAATCTCCCTCCTCAGTGTTGTCGAAAAGGCTTTCGCCCGTGTTGCCTTGGCGAGCTTGCAGATCCTAGCACTGTTGCCTTGAAGTACACAAATATGTTGTCTACAAAACTATCAACGTTTGACAAACCTTTTAACAACTTTCGCGTCAAACAACAACATTTTGCGCTGGCCCCTACTAACCCGAATGGCATTACCTTGAACTGATATTGTCCTTTCTGGGTCTCAAATGCTGTCAATGCACGGAACTCTTGAACAATGGGAACCTGCCAATATCCCTTGGACAAATCCAGTTTGGAAGTCCATCAGTTGCCCGACAACTTCTCAAATAAACCATCCATATCTGGCATTGGTTCTGCATCGAACACCGTGATTTTATTTAACTGTTAGAAGTCGATACAGAATTGGTTCGTCCCATCTTTCTTTTAGACTAGCACTACGGGAGAAGAATATGGCCAGTTGGAGGGTTCAATCCCCCAGATATAACATTTTACTCTCCTCTTCGTCCACAGCTTCTCGCACGTTGTAGGGTACCGGATAACCTTTGATTCAAATGGGGTCAGATGTATTCAGTTTAATTTTGAGGTCTACCAAGGTTGTACAACCTGGTCTGTCCGTGAATACGTCTGAGTATTTAACCAAGAGCGCATTAATTTCTTGACGCTGGTCTTTGGTCAACTCCGCATTCACACCGATTTTATCTACCCCTTCCTTTGCAGAACCCAGGGGACATTCAAGGGGAACCTAGATTTCTGAGTCTATATCGTTGTCGTCGATGACTGCCGTACAAACGACATTTAAGACACCTTTTTATACATTTTCGCTCTTTCTCTTGATGTACAACTTAAGCATGTTAGCATGGAATATCTTAATATTACCGTCTATGTCAATTCTATAGTCAATGTCACTCTTGATCTCTTTAATTTTCTAGGGACTTCTCCACTGGACTAGTAACTTATTTGAGATAGCAGTAAGGCGCAATAGAACCTGATCTCCTACATGAAATTTCCTATCTCGCGCTTTACGGTTATAATACTTGGCATATATGAGTCCCGATTTCCTTAATTCATCACGTCCCATCTGGCATGCAGTTTCTAGTTTTTTCACGCAGATCTAACACGTACTGGTAAATCGATTTTACTTCCTCGTTAGGTACGTCACCTGTCCATAATTCGCGTCGTATCCGCATCGGGCCTCGAACTCTTTTTCCGTACATCAATTGAAAGGGTGAAAACCCTAAGCTTTCTTGCGTTACTTCACGGTACGCGAACAGAACCGTGTTCAAATATCAACCCCAGTCTTGATGAAATTCCGAACACATTGTTGGTACCATGTGTTTCAGGGTACCTTCAAACTTCTCTACCAGTTAATTGCACATCAGATGGTATGGGGAAGTGTTTAGCTGTTTTATGGACAACATCCTTCTTATTTCACCTATGAGGTCAGTGGTGAATTGGGGACCACAGTCCATAAGGATTTCTTTTGGCACCCCTACCCTACTGAAGATGTCAACCAATGCTTCAGCCACCCTTGTGACCTTTCCCTTACACAGGGTTTTCTGACATATGTCACACGACCAACAGAAACGTGGAACATCGCCATTAACATCAGACCTATATAATTCAGCAACTACTCTGTTGGTGGTCTTTGCCTTACCTAGGTGTCCTGCCATGCTAGACTTATGTGCCACCCTAAGTACTTGAGTACGACCTCTTACACTCCAGAGTGATAATTAGCTCGTTCTTCCGAACGAATCTCGAGTTGCCCGCACCCTTGCAGTATTTAATTGCGCCAGACGCAATTTTCTCAACAATAGGTTTGATAGATACGTCACTTTCTTGCTCTTGTTTGAACTCGTCACGCAAAATTCCGGAGATTGGTTTAGGGACTATTAATTTCTGAAACCCGTATTTTCTCATCGGATTTGCAATCGCGTTTCGACTGCCTGGACCAAAGGTATCTTAAACTCTGCATGGTTGGAAGACGGGAACCTTCAACATTACCAATCGTCAGATCGTAACTAGGGTCTTCCATACAAAGGGCATTAACAGTTCCGGTTAGAAATGGTGTTTCTACAGTGATCTTTCCTACGGGAATGCGACCGTTCGTCTGTCTGATCGAGTAACATACATAGGGACTCGCACCCACGCATTTAGTAATCATGCACGAAACTACGTTTGATCACTACACCCGTGCAATCAGTGTCACGTAATACTATTACTTCTTGTCCGTTCACGTTACCTCTCGCGGTTGGTACTCGTGCTTCGGGAAAAGACAAGTGCCAATTGAATGAATACCTGTTTTTGTCTGCACAAGATTATCAGATATACCTTTACTTTGTATATCCACGGCTACCTTATGTATAATTCCCTTTCTTTTAGGACATTTTGGTTGAACATGACCCCATTCCTTTTCATAATGCACTGAGATGCAGTGCCCTGTCATTTCAAATCCACTTCTGGTTCTCGGCATAACGCTCAAACCGATGAAGATAACTATAAATGTTATCTTTTTTATCGTCAAAGGGGGGTAATTTAGGACCCTTTAAGTTGCCTGAGGCAGAATCGTGTTCTCCTTTTCTAGCTATTGTTAACTCTACCTTACGTTCAAGGTCTCGTTGCTTTAATCTTTCTTCTATCTCCAAAGTTTCTAACTTTGCCTGTTTTTACATTTCTATCTTCTCCTTCTCTGCTTCCTTTTCCCATTCTATCCTGTTCCTTTCGGCCTATTTTTTTTAGTTCTATCTTTTCCTTTTCGACCTGTTTTTCTAGTTCTATTTTATCCTTCTATAATTATATCCTGTCCCTTTCAAAAGCCATTTTCCTATCTTCTGCTTCCCTTTCTAGCTCAACTGTTTCCTTTTCGGTTTCCCTTTTACCCCAGCTATTTGATTTAGGCGACCAAGTCCTTAAGGGATGACATGACTTCTAGTAATATAACAAATATAATATTAAAGACTAAACTAACCTTATCGTTCCGATGAAGGCAACCAAAACAATACCTTGAATGTGTTTATCCTGGGCCCACCGAGCTAGCAAATTGAAATAAAATAAACACCCACTTGAAAATTATCTTGTTAAGAAGATCTCACTCGAATATAAACAATACGTGTAGCCTTTCACAAGCAGGATGATGACAATTCACTTAATACGAAGATCCCACTTCTGACTGCACTGTCAGACAATTGAAACCGAATGTGTTTTTGATTAAATGAATAACTCAAACACAATGTGTGAAAGAGGAAAATGTATTAACTTAATTAGTAAAGAAAAATGTACGATGTAAAAATGCAATGATTCTCACACGCTCTAAACATACACTCGATTCAATCACTCTATACTAACATTCACACATTGAATATAAACCAGTAATATTATATCTATCTGATATACAGCTTCAAGAAACCTCAGTTTCACACACTAAGATATTCACATAATGTCACGTATAGACTAGTCTTGAGATTCAAACAATCTCAAGTTTTCAAATACGTTTTATATGTTCTGCACTGTCAGTAAGATTCACAAATCTACTGGAATTCAACTAAGATTCAAAATAATCTTATGTAAATACAAATAAACCAATTGAAAACACAATTGGAACAAACATATGCTTCTTGACCCTTGTACAGTCGCACAATTCATACACCATAAACCGCACAGTTTCACCACTTCCCTCGAGTTGGCACACTATATTGTATCGGCCGTTCGTATCCTTCATGAATCCATCACATGTTCAGTCAGTCTTACGTATACACGTACAAACAGCATAAAGCTGTGTATTAGCTGCGTCTACGTACATACATATAGACATCTAGATAGCTCTACTCGTTTGCTAAACTCATCAGTCTCGCTACACCCGTTAGACTCGTTAGCTTATTAGCCCCGTTAGCTTCGTTAGCTACAATAAAACCAGACTGGTAATAATAATGAATTCTGGAAAATACTAATATATTAAACTCTTAACAGCAACTTCAAATTCACAGTGCACAACGTTTCAAATATGGGTTGTAATAAATGTATCATTACACGATGTGATAATACAAACTCAAGAAACTTCGCATATCAAATGAAATATAAATTTAACACTCATCCCTATGGCTTATAGAAATACCACGTAAAAATACGTGCTCTCCTCACCAGATCCAAAGTGACCAGTGTCGGTTATAAATTAATCGTGCTTAAGTTCATAGGACAGTGAGTAATATTCAGGGTAAAATACCAAATAAAGCATTGTTGTGATATCCAAAATATAGAGCTCAGACGTTGCATTCTCAACAAATATCGTGTATAAAAGTTGGGAACCTGAATATGTGATTAAATTGAATGAATCCGTTCATTCACCACGCATTTGGAATTAAAAGTGAAGTCATTAAATGTTCATTAATTTGTCTTTGTATATAAACACCACTATTCTGTAAATAGATATTGACTACAATTCAAATTCTTTCGAGAACCCAAAATGATTAGTTGTCGGTAAGGTGCGTCTCACGACATATTTTTCCAACATGTTAAATATTTAAATATTACTGTCCTTTCTTACATTAGTCCAACTATCTTTGTTGATAGTGATTTTATGTCCTGTCTTTACATTGTAATATCCATTTCAAACAGGTACCATGATCACAACTTAGTGACAGTTTACATCGTTTCGATGAAATTGGCATCCAAAGCAGAAGCAGAAGACGACTACATCGCTGAATGTATAACGTAGCTGGACCTAATCATTTATGGCATGTGCACACTAATCATAAGTTGCTTAGATGGCATTTTGTCATTGTTGGAGGCTTCAGTAACTTCATCGCCTGCCTTGAATGCACACAATAACAAAGCTGAAACGCTCTTAAACTGTTTTTCTTACGAGGTGTGCAGGAGTTTGGACTACCAATTAAGAGTCAGGTCTTATCAAGGTATGGAAAACACTAAAATATCTGACTACATGACTAGAGCCCGTGGACCGAATCGTAGTAGTATGATGACAGGCAAAAGTACACATAATCAACGCAATGAGTTTGTGGAGAGATTTATATGAAGGGGTTCTTAGTTATTTTTATGATCTCGTCTATTTTATGGAAGATGAGGAGATCCTGGACATAATGAATGATGTTAATATTTTTGCTCTTTATCATGTCTTTCTTTCAAAAATTAACTAGAAGCTGAACATTTGGCGAAATGCATAGGCAAGAAATAGATCATCTCCGATAAGGCTGTATAGACTCATGAATAATCCCACTGAAAGTCCACTGACTGATGCTGAAAATATGGTGCTGAAGGCACACTAGACTTAGATGATGCGGAAGATAATCTGTAACCAATATTGTACGACATTCAATCACAACGGAGGAACGATATCGACAAAAACTAAATTTAAATTGCCCCAACAGCTGACCTCGTCAAACTATGGAATTATTATTTACAGAAACTTTAGTTGGATTATATATAGATCACTACACCAAAGACACCACATAATCTTCTGTGAATTGAACACAAAATAACATCCTCGATAAGTTTCAGTTGTGGAAGTTAAAAGTTAAAAGGATATAAACGAGACATTAAATGGTAATTTTAATTGCATTAATACAATATTCAAATTATATTATATTATATGCTGTATTAGAATGATAAGTCCATGAATGCGTTAATTTAAATGTTCAAACATAGGTAATATGAACAAATAAATACCTTTACTTATTACGTTTTTAGATTTTCATTTATTACTTAACTTTTATGCTACCTATTAATGATATGGTGATCCCTGTGAAGTATCAAATTTTGAACAAGCAGTGAACCTTAATTGGAATGCACCGATCATTACGAATTTATCACATTTATACATGGGGAGTAATTTGATAAAGGTCATTTCGACCGTTATTCACAATTTCTTTCATATCAGTGTTAACACTTCAAAGGGGACAAGTGTTCCAATTCAATGAAATTGACCAGGTATATTAAAACGGGTTTGAAAATGAGACAGCTCAAGTTCCGATCCGTGTCAAATATTCCTTTTTCATAGGGAAAAGTTATTTAACATATGTAAGAGATTCCTGACTTACAAAACAAATGATTGTCTTAAAATGTTTGTTTGGAAACTTCTATTTATGGTTGACTAGGATTTACCCCTCGGAACTATCGAACTAGGGTTTACACCTCGAAAGTAATGTGAATCTATCGTGACAATATTTATTGCAATTCTTACTCCGAAATTTACTGAGTGAGAAAAAAGGTAGGCTCCAAGGAAGCCATGGAAAGGACTAATGCTTAAACAAGGGAGGGACCAGGTGTCTGTCTTGCGAGAAAGACAGGGTTAAGTGATTGATACACAAGTTCTAAAGTTATCAGCATTAAGGTACGCAATTTTAATTTCACGTAATATTATAGATGTTTAATTGTCGCTGTATACTAATCTGTTTGATATTATTAAGTTCCATATTATGTATTGTTGATTCAGTTTCATGGGAATGTATTGATGGTAGAGTTGCAATGCAATTTAGCTTTTAATTTTACAGTTAATAGATCATTAGCAGATTTGATTGCAACTGCTGATATGTGCGAAATTGAAAGGGTTCTATGAATATATATTAAATAATTTTCTTTGTCTGTTAGGACAAAAATAGTTATCGTGATTTAACGATAACAACCTTTATGTTTGGTTTTGTAATGTTTAAATAATTTAGAAATGAGTGATGATCTGTGAATTTTATGCCAAAGTAATTGAACATGTAGTAGCATACGGTAAATATTCGATGGTGAGGTCACGTGGTTATGTATGGCAAGGTACTACCAGAGGTACGCTTTACTCAGCATCTGAATGGCTAGAGCATTCTGAGGAACGTAGGGGAAAGCGATGAGTACGGAGCAAAATCTGGGAAGTCCAAGAAGGACGAGGCAGTGGGAATAGGAAGACTCGAGGAAATAGGAAACGTTGGAATACAGTGAGAGGAAGGTGATGCAATCAGTCGTAGACATTACGATCTTTTCACCAATCGTTATGATGAAATAAATACAAATTAGACACTGCTGTGCTAATAAATACTGTTGACATTGTTTAAGTTGAATTAAAATTAGCACTATTGATTTGTTTTGATTCAATTTGTTATTTGTCTTGTCTAAGGAGGCTCGTATTGTATTATTCCTTCCCAACAATCTTAGCTGTCCCCTGCCATGAACTTTGAAAAAATTACGTTTCTTAAATGAATTTGTTTTGTAGATCTTACCTGCTGCTTCACGAAGGTATTTTACAAACTTGGTATAAACATTGTATTAAATCTGTCTTCGGTTTGAACCATCTGGGTTGAAAATGGGTTGAAGCAAGATGGTTACCATCTTCAGTGAAAATGTTGTTGGAGTGCCCTGTATCAGTACAAAAGCATAAGAAGAAGTTTGCATATCATGTAAGTACAAATGCGCATCATATTAAGAAGCTTGCACATTATATAAGTACATATGCAAATCATCAATCTGACTTGCCCTCACCCGAAAAAGTGAACAAAGTCCAAAACAGTAATCACGTATTGTCAGCATTAATATAAGTATATCACTGCGTTAGTGTATAGGTGTTTATCTGGATGAAGCCGAGTTGAGACTGGATTTAGTAAACACACTGAAATCCGCATTGTGAATAAGATAATCATTTATAATGAAATTGAAAAGTTAATGACTTTTGCGCTATTGTTGTGCGCATACAATTCAACATGGTATTGAACAGGATAATGCATGCCGCGTTCAACAACGGATATAACAAAGTATATCATTCTTAGATGGAACAATCTGACATTAAGGGTTATCAAAGTATATGATGTATTCGGAAATATGAATAATATTTGTTTCGTCCTAATGTAGGATGTATGCACTGTTGACTTTCACTCATATTACAATGTTTATTTGTTTGCTTCCCTCATATAGTGACAACGAATAATCATGATTCAACAAGGAACAATCAATCCCATCTCACGTCCAGTGGACGAACACAGTGTATTTCCAGTTCCACATATACTGTCCATTGATGTATGTATGTAAGTTTCTGTCTGTCTGTCTGTCTGTCTGTCTGTCTGTCTGTCTGTCTGTCTGTCTGTATGTATGTATGTATGTATGTATGTATGTATGTATGTATGTATGTATGTATGTATGTATGACTGGTTGACGATTTAAGATGATTTTGAACCAGGTTATCAATATTTAACGGCCGAATTTGTAAGAGAGATAACTGGAAGTCTTCTTCCTGTTCTACGCCGGAGCTTTGAAACAACGTTTCTGTTCTCGCTTCCGTTTGCATTTAATTAATAATGAATGTAGTCCTAGTTCGTTTGGTCTTGAGCACAGTGTAGTAGTATCAAGAGCCAAGGTGTGGTCATTTAATGCAATTGATGAGGGTCCATCATGACGTAAGCAGTTGACTGGCGATCACGTGATGGCTTTTTTTTCTCTAAAACTAATGACGTCTTAACAGTGGAACAAGACAGCCGATAAACATTCTAATTGTACTCATTTCCAAAAGAAGGAGATGAAGAAACACATACGAACGGAACAGCCAATGCATGATGAAACACCATAATGTAGAGTTAAGCGATGGCCATCTTTCCGGAGTCAGATAATATTGTCATTTTAAAAAAACAATTATGTCTCTAAGCTTGTGACCTTGAAAGTGTATTTCTGGACAATGGTCTTCGGAAGAAAATGGCAGTTAGGAAATTACATTTCATAGCATGTGTATTATGCCTGAACTTTTATGTGTAAATGCTTTTCCCAAACACGTGCATGTGCCAAAGACAGCTGACAAACCAGTTTTAATAAGCATGGTCAAATATTATATATGTGGTGGAGATTATTGATGTAAGATGATACTGAATGTAAGCGAAAATCTTTCAAAGAAACTTTGTCTTCAGTGTATTTAAACTAAACATTTGCCTCATGGAGCATGGCTCTGAATCGAATGTTAAAACCGAACATTCTTGCAATCCTTTTGAAAATATGAAAGTATATATTAATATTTGGCTTTTTAATTTAAACAATAATAAAATTATTGATTTCAGCATATGTAAATTGAAAATCATTATAGGTTTCTACTTGCTTTGGTATCCATTTATTTATGCGTCTTGTAATGATTGATCTTTTTGTTTATGTTAGAATAACAAAGAAGGCATAAATTTCAATGTTTTACTTGAAGAGAAGAGAGAAAAGTCTAGTCCTTGGTCTCGCTAAGTTGATACGTACAACATAATGTTATGTTATATTATATCCTTGCGCACAAAATCAGACATGCCTTCATAATTATGTGGGATGAACTATGTTGTTGGGTGTCGGTTTTGGTGGTAAGAGAATGACAATTATGGATATGGAAGTATATATGTTTTGTGACGTCGTGTGAAGACAGCGGATACCTCGCTAGTTGCTGAAATTACGGGGATATATAACTCGCTAGTTGTTAACCTGAGTGGACCTAAACCTAGGTTTTTGTTGTTTGCGTGGAAATTCAAGAGAACATTTTGTCGTTTATTCCATTCATATATGTCATACTATTTGCTCTTAGCTGCATAAATATATATCTTAACATTTATTGTGAATTACCTGGATATCTACCATATAATTTTATGTTGATTCAATCACTATATTGCACACTAAATTAAGTGAATTGCATGAATATCTTCAGGGTCGAAAATCGACGGGGATGGGTGGAGGTGGACGCAACCTGGAATGTAATTGGGCCTCGGGCTAGTAAAGTGGCCAAACAACGCTTTACAATTTTATAAACGAAAATTGTTTTAACAAGAACTAGGAGAGGCCCAGAAGTTTCTTACCCCATAACCTGTGCTCGCTCTCTGTTGGGTTGTATTTCTTTCATACGATATTAGTTGACGATTTCATGAATATCAAAGCACTATTTCGATGTATTACTTGCAAATATACCACACTATTTGTTAGGTATTACGTCGATTTGTACCATGCTTTTCGGATGTGAATTCCGTAAGTATATACAGCATCATGTAATTTTCACTGTGTGGAGATAACAATAATATTTTTTTGTGATTTACATAGATATATACGACATTCTTTACAGCTATCATACATGATATGGATACTTACCTCACTAAGTGTTTTCAATTACACGGATATATAAACCACCATATTGTGTCAATTATTTCGATATACCGGTACTATACTATTTTTGTGATTTATAAGCGCCCCCCCCCCCCCGCTCTATGTGTTGTAAATTTCATATATTTCCCACCATTTTATATTAATTTCATGGATATACACGACATTAGTATGATTTACATTATAACTGCCATATTATTGCTTCAAATTATAGGATATACACCAAGCTTCCCTAAGTAAAATTGATATATATCATAATTGTTGTGAATTACAGGGATACTATTTCCTAGTATTGTCAATTATTAGGATGTGTATACTATTACTTTTGTGAATTACTGGGATTTATACCATGCTAGTGTTATGAAGTACACGGATATATATATATATATATATATATATATATATATATATATATATATATATATATATATATCACTTTTGCGAGATGGCGTATATAATGTTATTATTTATTCCACCTCGGTTCGAGTAAATGTAAGTGGTGAAACGTATAGCAGGATATATATATATATATATATATATATATATATATATATATATATATATATATATATATATATATATATATATATATATTAGGAATTGATTTTTTAGTAAAATTAATAAGATTGCTATTTTCTTTAAATTGTATTAAAGTAATGTTTTATTTGTTTATATTCTAAAATATATTAAAGGTAATTTCATTTGTTTTTTAACACAACTATATAGAATAGAAATGGTTGCTGAGCAAGTGGACAAAAAGGCAATGTATATAACTATACTGCACAACACCAGTAAAAATATTCGCAGTGAGCTATCAAGAAGCATACATCATGTCAACTGAGACAACACTAGCGTTGGAAATAGTACCTGAGCAAGCACTAAGAGCTATATTTAGCCTAGGACAGCTAAAGGCAAATAATTGGAGCCTTCGAGCAGCGGGGAAAAAAACCACCCTACTGCTTGTGTGGGAAAAAACAGAAAAACCACAAGGAAAAAGAGGGGACACCAGACATAGAGGACCACGAGGTCGACCACGGCAGCGGCGGGAAACCGGTTTACGCAGCCGTCCACCCACCCCTCTTCCTGAAGTCACTACAGTACAGAGCCCCATAATGGGACCTACCATTGAACTTCAGGGCATACAAGACCAGCTAGCGGCGTTAACACATCAACTACAGGTGTTATTAAATGTGGAGACAGAAGACGTGGCTACGTCACCCATAAACGTACCAACACCTGAACCACAGCCACCATCACCGCTACCAGCCCCTAGCAAAAAAGGGAAAGGAAAAGGGAAAAAGGGGGGGATGACTATGCCATTGTCATCCACCCCTATACCCAAATCTCCAAGCACTGCAGCGAGCTTGGACCAAGAATTAGGGGATACCACTACCACCACCACTACCACCCCAGGAGGAACATGGGAAACTCCAGTAAAAACAAGAAGAATGCCCAAAACAACTAAAGACGAGCTTATGGGACAGCTATGCAGGGAATTGGGAGTCTACAAACTTGTCAAAAACAAACGAAAGGCGACAAGCTACATCTCCGCCGTATCATACATTGGATACAAAGCAATGTATGACCAACCCCCGCCGACTTTACAATGGGAATTCGCTTGCAAGATCCTTCAACTTCACTATCTGGAGGCCTATCTGGAAAAGCCCTTATCACACCTGCTGGACGCTGCCCAATATCTCGCCGAAATCCATAACATCGACTTTTCGACAAATCGGAAAGAAGAACATAGAACAGCGCACAGATTGGTGGAATTGGAAGCTGAACGAGGGAGGTACCCCTACATACAGTACCAACCTTTTTAATGGCAAATTTATAGCGCTGCTAAAATAGGGTACTCATTTGGTATCGAGTAGCCCTTTTTGACTAACTTTCTGGCCCTGAAAGGAATAATTTGACCTTATTGGCACTGCGAAACAAATTCATAACCAAATTCCCCTACCATTGACTACACTTTTATGTGTCGCTTAGACACTTTAGTTTAAATACAATAGGGACTTCATATGTACACTATAGTACTAGTCCCTATTT